>JASDFA010000018.1:179290000-181690000 GCA_035772735.1 Datura wrightii
TGTGTATGGAGCTTCTAGGGCTATGTATGGTTTTGGTTGCTATTGTTACGTAAATTAGTTAGGAACAGGCAAGCCTAGTAGTGGATTACATAGAGTATATTGTGGTATCGATTTATATGCTTTTGTGCAATTTTAGTTATTTTTGTTGCCTTGCATATTCCTTAAGTAATTTCGTACTGCGCCCCACTGCTCAGGGGGGGAAACATTCATACCTATAAGTGTTGACCAATGGGTAGATAGAGATCCACACTAGGTGTCTTGAGTTCAAATTGGATTGGTAAACTCTAATTCATTTAGAGTTACCGGGTTTAGAGTTTTGTGTAAATATAAAGTTGACGGGTAGGTCAAGGCTCTATCCTGACTGTAGGACAGTTATCTTACACTTAGAGGCTTGTAGGCCATTGTTGCAATTATGGTATTTTTTGTGGCTTCATGGTCTTGCTATTATTTGAAGTCTCATATTTTGGACTCATCGGGCTTATGTATATATTGGTTTATTGGGCTAATTTTCATGATGGTTTTGAGTAAAGAGACCTTGTCGGTTCGTTCAGGTTCTTCCGTTATGTTGTATATTGAGATTTTATGTTGGGCCTTGTTGGCCCAGACTTGCGATATATTAACTCATAAAGTTATGTATGTGTTATACCCCGGAAGCTCAAAGATCGGACCCAAGAGTTAAAATAGGAAAATTGAAAATTTGATGTTGTAGGCACAGGACGAGTCGTGGGACGACTTGTGAGAAGACCCCACGAGTCGTCAGGTGGCTCGTGGTGAGTCAGGGGGAAAGTGAAGGATTGAGGTCCCCACGAGTGAGGTAACGACTCGTGGTCAGCCCCCACGAGTCATCATGTCAATCATGGGGTGGTGTAGGAATATAGATGGAGGAGATGTCCAGTGTATCTAACGGATAGGACCCCACAAGTCGTGGTCTATCCCAACGACTCGTAAGGTGAGTTGTGAGCAAGAAGGTTGATTATTAAGGCAGTTTTCATGATGGAAGGTGACCACGAGTCATGGCCACTAGGGACGAGTCTTTAATCCCCTCGTTACGAGCCCCAACAGTTCAGTTAACCAGTGCACTTGATGGGTGACTCGATGAGTCGTTGCCCGTCCTGACAAATCATCAGGTCACCCGTTAGGGTCACCTGACAATTATTTTCTGCAGAATAGTAAGGGCCTTCTCATAATTTTCTAAGTTCCTAAGAACTATACTATGTCGTTTAAGGCTCGTTTTAGTGGGTTTTAAGCAGGGAAAAACCTATTCTAAGCCATTCTTCCCATGCATGCAAGTTTGAAGTCTTCCCATGCATGCAAGTTTGAAGGTTTGAAGAGGAGATTCAAGGAAAAATCTCAAGGTTTTCATTGGAATCTCAGCTTGGGTTATTAGAGGGTGTTAGAATTCACATTTCCAGGTACGTAATGCTATGAGTGAATGTTTCCTACACCCATGCCCAATTTCTATCAAAACGTGATGAATTGTCTATGATCAAGTATGGGGTTTCTACCCAATTGCATAATTCTTCAATCTCTATACATGGTTATGATTAGATTATATTTATATTAATGAATTATGAAGCTTGGGAAGATTTTTAAATTGTTTTCATTCCAAATTATGATTTCTAAATTATGAAATTGAATGCCCATAGAGGAGAAGTTCATGAAAGAAGAAAATGATGTTGAATGTATGATGATGATGAGATTTAATGATGAAAATCATGTTTCTAAAGCTACCTATGGTTATGATGTTGTTTTTCAAAATGAAATGAGTAGATCCTAGCATGATAAATCTTTGAGCAATGCCCACATATTGATTTAAAATGATGATTTTTCCGACATAAGCTTACCATATTATTTGAAGTGAAGTTTTCCAATTTCTCAG
The DNA here is from genome assembly GCA_035772735.1 of Datura wrightii. NCBI lineage: Eukaryota > Viridiplantae > Streptophyta > Magnoliopsida > Solanales > Solanaceae > Datura > Datura wrightii. The sequence goes on from JASDFA010000018.1 coordinate 179,291,880, forward strand.
AAATTCTAGCTAGTGGTATGTTGAGTTAAAATATTTCTACATGTAGCTTACCACATGATTTGGAGTAGATACTCCCACCTATGATTGAGCTTCTGGTATGTTTCGAAATAAATCTTTCTCATATGCATGAATTCATAATTGAGACGTGTGTCATTATTGAGCTTTGTCAAAGGACAATTTTGAGCTTTATTTTTATATGATGTCGAGTCTATAAATGATTTCATGAATGAGCTTTGTCAATAGATAATGCTGAGCTTCATTTCGTACGATGTTGAGTTATGCATGATTTCATATTGAGCTTCATCATTAGATAATGTTGAGCTTCATCAATAGACGATGTTGAGCTTCGTTATATACGATGTAGAGGATTGCATGTTTTTGGGAGAAGATTCTAGCACTGAGCGGGTTAAGGGTTGATCACCCTATGCCCCAGAACTACGTGCCAATCTAGGTATATACTATTATATTATTGGGACCTCCCTTGTGATCTATCCCCGACCCGATTGGCCCTTAAGCTTGATATCGATATCATGGTATCATACATCTCCCTGACAAAGTTATGGATGGTTCTACTCACTTGAGTGTGATAGTTGTGACCACGTAAGCTCTATCGTGGTATGTCGGTTAAGTGATGAGTCTCCCACTGTCTATATCTTCCAGATTTGTATATTCATTACCCATAATGATTACCTTATGCATGCATATTCTAAAAGTAAGGTTTGAATCATTATTCAGCTTTTGATATTAATATTATGTTCAGGTTTGAGTCATTCGAGTCAGTCATGATGTTATAAAGCTATGCATGGTCATGTTATAATAAGATTGCGATTTCAGAATTAATGCATGTAGCCCATCTATTTATGTTTGAACGCTTATGATATGTTATGAAATGTTTTAAATGATTTACTTTACTTGAGCGGTTACTTACCTTGCATACTCGGTACATTCCACGTACTGATCGCATACTTTCTATGCTACATCATTTCATGATGCAGGACTCGATTTTCAGATTCAGTCCCACTCGTAGTCGCTTATCAGAGTTAACACCTGTTTTGTTGGTGAGTCCTCATCTTTCGAGGACTATACTATCATTTTCCTTTATGTATTTCCAGTTTCTGTATTGTTGAGTTAGTTGGGGTCTTATCCCATCAGCTCATCCAGATTAGAGGCTTTCAGACTTATGTATGTACAACTTTAGATGTTATTCTGATGTTATGTCGAAATTAGACTTCTGCTGAGTTATATTGATGATTTCTTCAGTTTATTGAATGATTTAGTTGTACGCTTATGCCATGGGTCGACTTGGTGTCTTTCGGGGTCCCTTATCCTGTGTCTACGATCCGGGTCTACGCTTGGGTTGTGAAAAACTTGGTATCAGAGCCATAGGTTTGATGTGTCCTTGGGAGTATGAAAGCTGCGTTAGGTAGAGTCTTTTTTATTGGTGTGAAGCACGCCACACTTATGATGAAGAGGCTACTAGACGTTTTAGGAAATATTCCCTTCTTTTATGATCTATGTCGTGCGATGAAAAGCCTTTCTATCCCTCTAATTCATGCTATTCGCGATTGCAGAATCATGGCTCCTCGAAGGATGAATGGAAGGAGGAATCGAGGTGGTGAGGTCCATGAGAATGGAAACGGTCATGAGCATCAGCCAGCCCCACCATTCAGGAGCCTCAGGCACTGGAGCCAGCCCCACCATTCAGGAGCCTCAGGCACTGGAGCCAGCCTTTCATGATGAGTTTCGAGTTGCCATTCAGATGCTTGCGCAAGCCTTGACCACTCAGGTCAATCAACAGGCCGTTGTGCATGTTCGGCAAAATGGCAATGCGGCGGCGGCTTGAATTAGGGACTTTTTAAGGACAAACCTGCCGGAGTTTTTGGGGTCCAATGTAGATAAGGACCTGCATGATTTCATTGATGAGATTTTCAAGATCACCCAGGTTATGGGGGTGAGTAGTGTTGAGTGCGCAGAGTTGGCCTCCTACCAGTTGAAGGGGGTTGTGCATATTTGGTTTCGCCAGTGGAAGGACAGCAGGGTCACTGGAGCAGGTCCAGTCACATACGAGGAGTTTCAGGTTGCATCCCTCGATCGGTTCTTCCCTCGAGAGATGAGGGAGTTGAAAGCAGCTGAATTTGTGAATTTGAAGAAAGGAAGGATGACTGTTTAGGAGTACGCCCTTGAGTTCACCCGCCTATCTAAGTATGCCCCGAGTTAGTGGCTGACTGGAGGGCGCGGGTGAGTAGATTTGTGCATGGTATAACAAGATATTTGGACAAGGATTGTAGGACAGCTATGCTACATCAGGACATGGATTTACCTTGTATGATTCTATATGCTCAGCAGATGGAGGTGGAACATTCGAGGGAGAGGGAGGCCAAGATGGCCAGGACTGAAGACTATAGATTCTCTCAGCAAAGGTCTGGTGGTAGGCACCAACAGCATACACACCAGAGATCATCAGCCCCAACATCTTCAGTGCTGAGTGTGCCATCTAGGCCCAGAAAGGATCAGAGAGGGAGAGTGTCAGTCTCGAGGGGTCATAGCAGTAGACCCCCAGACTTTAGCATTCTAGCATGTTGCAGGTGCGGCTGAGGACACACATGCTAGTGCTTGGCGAGGTCAGGAGCCTGTTTTGGATTTGGGTAGCCTGGACATATGCTCAAATATTGTCCCGCTGCAAGACAAGATCAGGTTGTAGACCGAGGCCCAAGCCCCTCCCACGCCCAACACATCAGGGGGCATCTACCAGCACAGCTGATGGGTAGCGCCAGAACAGATTCTATGCCTTAGCCACTCGTCAGGAGCAGGAGGCCTCACCAGATGTAGTCACCGGTATGTTAAGAGTCTTTCATGTTGATATATATGCTTTGCTAGACCTGGGGGCTACCCTATCTTTTGTGACACCATATGTAGCTAGTAGCTTCGGAGTTAGTCCCGAGCTCTTGTCAGAGCCCTTCTCAATTTCTACTCCAGTAGGTGACTAAGTTATAGCTAGACGAGTGTATAGAGATAGCCCGGTCTCAATTCTTCATAAGGTCACCTCATTGACTTGATAGAGTTATTCATGACCGATTTTGATGTTATTCTCGGCATGGATTGGCTATTTGCATGCTATGCTTCAGTTAATTGTAGGACCCGATCAGTAGAGTTCAGATTTTCGGGTGAGCTTGTCTTAGAATGGGAGGATAGTTCAGCTGTTCCTGTAGGTCAATTTATTTCCTACCTTAAGGCCAGGAAGATGATTTCTAAGGGTTGTTTGTACCATATAGTTAGGGTTAAGGACGTGGAGTCTGAAACCCCGACTATCTAGTCTGTACCAGTAGTACGTAAGTATCTAGAGATCTTCCCTGAAAATTTGCCAGGTGTCCCTCCTGAATTAGAGATTGATTTCGGTATAGATCTTCTTCCCAACACGCAGTCTATATCTATTTCGCCTTACAAAATGGCTCCAACTGAGCTAAAAGAGTTGAAGGATCAGTTGAAGGACCTGTTAGATAAGGGCTTTATTAGGCTGAGTAAGTCTCCATGGAGTGCACCAGTGTTATTTGTCCAGAAGAAAGATGGTTCGCTTCGGATGTGCATTGACTATCGGCAGTTGAACAAGGTCGTCGTCAAGAACAGGTATCCTTTACCCAGGATCGATGACTTGTTTGACCAGCTTCAGGGTGCCAAATGTTTCTCCAAGATTGATCTCAGATCCAGGTATCACCAAAAGCTCAGGGTTCAGGAGAGTGACATCTAGGAAACTGCTTTCAAGACTCGGTGTGGTCACTACGAATTTGTTGTTATGTATTTTGTACTAACCAATGCCCCTACAACTTTTATGGATCTAATGAATAGGGCGTTCAAAGCATATTTGGACATGTTCGTAATTGTGTTCATTGATGACATCCTTATATACTCTCAGAGCGAGGAGGAGCATGCCGCTCACTTGAGAATAGTGCTTTAGACCCTTAAGGATCGTTAATTGTATGCAAAGTTCAGCAAATGTGAGTTTTGGTTGGACTCGGTGGCATTTCTAGGCCATGTGGTATCAGGTAAGGGCATAAAAGTAGACTCTCAGAAGATCGAGGCAGTAAAGAATTGTCCTAGACCGGTGAATCCATCAAATATCAAGAGCTTTTTGGGCTTAGTGGATTACTATCGGAGATTTGTGGAGGGTTTTTCATCTATTGCCGCACCATTGACTAAGTTGACTCAAAAGAAGGTGAAGTTTCAATGGTCGGAGGCTTGTGAGAAAATCTTCCAAGAGTTGAAAACCCGACTCACTTCAGCACCAGTGTTGACTCCACCTGAGGGTAGGGATGGCTTTGTAGTGTATTGTGATGCTTTGCGAGTTGGACTCGGGTGTGTGTTGATGCAACATGGGAAAGTGATAGCATATGCCTCGAGACAATTGAAAGTTCGTGAAAAGAATTACCCGACCCATGATCTTGAATTGGCAGCAGTGGTGTTTGCATTGAAGATATGACAACACTACTTGTATGGGGTCCACGTGGATGTATTCACGGATCACAAGATCTTGCAATAGGTGTACACACAGCAAGACCTCAATCTTCGGTAAAGGAGGTGGTTGGAGCTATCTAAGGACTATGATATGAGTGTTCTTTACCACCTAGGTAAGGCTAATGTGGTAGCCGACGCACTTAGTAGGCTCTCTATGGAGAGTGTGTCCCACATGAATGAGGGAAAGAAAGAGTTGGTGAAGGATGTCCATCGACTTGCAAGGTTGGGAGTTAGATTGGTCGACTCGATCGATGGAGGCGTTTTTGTGCAAAACGGATCAGAATCATCCTTGGTGGTTGATGCCAAATCTAGACAAGATGAGGATTTGATTTTAGTAAAGCTGAAGGAAGCCGTTCGAAGTCAAAAGGTGGAGGTATTCTCCAAGGGGGAGATGGTATACTACAGTACCAGGGTCGTCTATGTGTTCCAGATGTCGATAATTTAAGGGACCGGATATTGCATGAGGCACATGGATCTAGGTATTCTACCCATCTGGGTACCACCAAGATGTATCATGACTTGTGGGAAATATATTGGTGGAACGGCATGAAGAAGGATATTGCAGAATTAGAAGCCAAGTGCCCGAACTGTCAGCAAGTGAAAGTTGAGCATCAAAGGCCAGGAGGCGTATTGCAGGATATTAACATTCCTACTTGGAAGTGGGAATAGATATGGATTTCATTACCGGTCTACCTCGTACTCGCCGATAGTATGACTCCAATTGGGTGATAGTAGACAGGTTGACCAAGGCTGCATACTTCCTACCAGTCAAAACCATAGATTCAGCGGATGAGTATGCCAAATTGTATATCTGGGAGTTGGTTCGACTTCATGGAGTGCCCTTTTCTATTATCTCAGACCGAGGTACTCAATTTACCTCTCAGTTTTGGTGGTCTTTGCAAAAAAGGCTTGGGACTCAAGTTAAACTCAGCACAACATTTCATTCGCAAATAGATAGCCAAGTGGAGGGGACAATTCAAACTCTCGAGGATATGTTGAGGGCTTGTATGATGGACTTTAAAGGTAGTTGGGATGATCAGTTGCCTTTAATCGAGTTTGCTCACAATAACAACTATTACTCCAAAATTCAAATTGCACCATTCGAGGCTCTTTACGGGCAGAGGTGTAGATCGCCCATCGGATGGTTTGAGGTTGGTGAGGCAGCTACGATAGGGCCAGACTCGATTCACGAGGCTATGGTGAAGGTTCAGTTGATAAGGGATAGGCTGAAAACTGCTTAGAGTTGTCAAAAGTCATACGCGGATGTGAGAAGAAGGGATTTGGAGTTTGAGGTGCGCGATTGGGTATTTCTTAAGGTATCTCCCATGAAGGGAGTCATGCGGTTCGGAAAGAAAGGAAAACTCAGTCCCCGCTATATTGGTCCCTACCGGTTATGAGAAGAGTTGGTAAGGTAGCGTATGAGTTGGACTTGCCATCAGAGTTATCTTCAGCTCATCCTGTCTTTCATGTATAAGTGCTTGGGTGATCCAGCTTTAGTAGTCTCGGTGGAAAGTGTTGGTGTGGGAGATAGCCTCAGTTACAAGGAAATTCCGGTTGCAATCTTGGAATGTCAGGTTCAGAGGCTGAGGAACAAAGAAGTAGCTTCGGTGAAGGTGTTGTGGAGAAACCAGCATATTGAGGGAGCTACGTGGGAAGCTGAAGCGGCTCTAATGGCTAAATACACCCACCTATTCCCTGCCGGCCCCGTTTCAGTTTGAGGTATCAGTTTTTCCCTAATTATCTAATCAGTCTCCATGTTCAGTTCATGTGCGCAAGTTTGAATCATGTTACGATAAATGTATGTGATGTCTGAATTCAGTTCAACTATGTAGTTCTTTTCGGAGGAAGTCATTCTGTGAGTTTTAAATTTTAATTATCAGAATTTGCATATGATGATTGCATGTTTTCGTGTTTTTCTAACATTCGAGGATGAATGTTACCAAGGGAGAGATATTGTTATACCCCGGAAGCTCAAAGATCAGACTTGGGAGTTAAAATAGGAAAATTGAAAATTTGATGTTGCAGGTACAGGACGAGTCATGAGAAGACCCCACGAGTCATCAGGTGGCTCGTGGGGAGGCACAGGGAAAGTGAAGGATTGAGGTCCCCACGAGTGAGGTAACAACTCGTGGTCAGCCACCACGAGTTTTCATGTCAATTGTGGGGTGGTGTGGGAATATAGATGGAGGAGATGTCCAGTGTATCTAACGGATAGGACCCCATGTGTCGTGGTCCGTCCCAATGACTCGTGAGGTGAGTCATGAGGAAGCAGGTTGATAATTAAGGCAGTGTTCATGATGGAAGGTAACCACGAGTTGTGGTCACTAGGGATGAGTCGTTACGTCCCCTGTTACGAGCCCCAGCAATTCAGTTAACCCGTGCACTTGACAGGCGACTCGACGAGTTGTGCCCGTCCTGACGAATCATCAGGTCACCCGTTAGGGTCACCTCACAGTTATTTTTTGCGAAATAGTAAGGGCCTTCTTGTAATTTCCCAAGTTCTTAAGTCCTATACTACGTCGTTTAAGGCTCGTTTTAGTGGGTTTTTGTCACACCCCGCCTTGGGGGGTATGACTGGCACCTGGTGCCCTGCTGGGACCTGAACTGCTGGACTACTAAGCCTGGGCACATCTGGTGCCTGGCTGGCTCTAACTCATATTTCTGGGAACAAAGGGCTATATAACGGCTGTAAACACAACCCCCGACCCATTGGCCTATAGCCTCCTGTACCTGTACTAACAGCTGCCCAGAAACATATCAATACAGGGAAACCTATGTGGGCCGACAAGGCCACCATGCTGTCTAGTTATCTATAACTCAATCATGAAGTACTAAAAAGCTACGTGACTGGCAAGGTCACCACTACTGGCAAACTATGGCCCCACACGACCATCATAAAAGAAAGAAAGAGTACTAACAGCTATACAACTGCACGGCCTCACACGACCGGCTCATATGACCATAGGGAGATATATACAGACTGCAAGCCTCTAGGAATAACAATAGAAATGATCGGGACAGGGCCCCGACCTACCCGTACTATACAACAAAAGAACTGAAATACACCTCTGGAATTCAGTCTCCGGATGACAGGAGCTGAATACTCGCTCGCTGACAGAAATCACGTAGTATCGCCTGCTCGTCTATGAGTACCTGCAGGCAAATAATACAGCACCCCACCGGGCGTCAGTACCGCTGGTACTGAGTACGTAAAGCAATAACTGAAAGCAAAATCTGAAAACAACAGTGTAACTGATGAAACTGAAGTAGGGAGAAACAGATTAACTCGTCTGATAATGTAAGTCATACCTTCTCTCAATTATACTGGATGGGATAGGAGTCATCCCTGGAGACATATCCCTCTACTGCTGATCTACTCGTATCTAACGTAACATGACATAACATGAAATAACATAGCATGGCACACACAAACCTTACCCGGCCCCCATAAGCTGGGAGGTACAACCAACACAGAATCTTCACCCCTACCCCGATCATCCCATCTCCTATAACCCCGTAAGCATCCAGTCGGTCCTCTGGGTATGCACTTGGGCTCGCTGAGCCCCTGACTATAACTGCATCTGAGTCCGGAGGACTCCTGAATCAACACCCGGGCGTATTCGCTTGACGGGGGTGTATAAAAGCCGACCAAGGCAAAATATGGGGAAAACTGGCATCCCATCTTCGTCCCCTGGGGGACGGCATGCCACTCCGTAGAGCGACGTATCCTCGTCCTCTGGCGGACGAGTCGATACAGCTATTAACCCTGGGGCGGTCATGGATGCTAGGTAGTCCAACCCCAACAACACAACGGTCTCAACTAGTAATACTGTCTGCATATCTCACATGCTGAGGCTAATAGGGGTAAAGTATCGTATATATATTACATGCTGAACTAATGATAGTAATTTGTACGTATTAATACATGATGAGGCTGGTAATAATATATGTATAAATTTAGTATCCTGCCAGACTGTACTGGGGCAAACGCTATACGAAATATAGTATTTCTGCTGCAACCTATGCTGTATACTGAGTTTCTGTATTAACGTGATTTACTATTCTTAACATGCGTTCTAAACTTTATTTTAGCCTGCCATTCTATTTCTGAGGTGCTTTACGGATATTGCATCGCCTTACGGGGTTTCAACTGAATAAAATAACATCTTAACATTCCGTATTACATCACATACTGAACATGCTGGGCAGTTTCTAACACTTGTGTTAGGATCTATGTCATATTAGTAAGTTTCACGCAAGTTACAACTTAATGCTTCTAGTACCGTATCAACATTCACAATAAACGTAACACTTGATTTCTGAACATTCTACTGGCCTGTAAATTACTATACTGTACCGATATTACTTAACTTGCCGAGGGAACTGGCTTTACATACCTTATGCCTGAACTATTCGTCCGTCGGACGAGACTCGGCCGGTGCTTCAACTATTTCCTCCCAACTGCATTCATAAATATGTTAATTAATACTAAATACAGCTTTATTGTAAAGAGCAACGTCACTTTCGATATAGTTTATAGCCTAAACTTAGGCTTATCGAAAGACGGTCGAAACTCGCTGTTTTTTAGAGGTCCAGAAGGGAGAAATATTCACTTCACAGCTAGGAACACATAGACACTAATTTAGAGCAATTCCACTTACCTTAGCTCGGTGGCTCGACGATTCGTCGGCCGTATTTTACGAAACTGAATCCGTAGGAATGCTCTCTGCTGCTAAATACCTCAGTATCTGGAGTTAATTTGAATTTATACAACGTTTAGCAGCGTAATCGGACAAAAATTACATAATTTCTTCGTTCCTTTTTCTCCCTCTGTGTTTGCCCTCTGTTCTTTGGAAATTTTAAATGTTTTTATCATTTAAAACTGAAGTGGGGCTTTATATACTTGGGCCTGGACAAGGCCAATGTGTTACGGAGCCAACGCGGAGGCCCCTCCTCCATGACACGCTGCCATCGCGGAGGGGCTCTGCCTCGGCTCCTTCCGCGATGGTTCGATAGGTTTCTCGTCCGATCTTTTCCCGAGCCTTTCTCCAGCACGTATGACCTTCAAATATGCTTGACCAACGTGCGAATAGGTCATTTAGGTGCCGGGAATTCTACGGGGTATAACATTCTCCCCCCCTTAAGAATATTCATCCTCGAATGTACACTGTTATCTAGAGGACTACTTACTTTACTTTCTAGGAAAATTTCGGCAGAGTTTCCCCTGTAATATGGACTATAGCAAAAATCTGAAATGCAGAAAAGTCCAACACAGGCACTGCACATAGTATTCTAGGATCCACTGGATAACTAAGTATCAATCTTTCTCATTCACACACATACAACTATAAGATACCGCATAAGTAATAATACGGACATACCTGTCGTCTGACTAGGCCTGAAATAGGTGAGGGTATCTGGCTTTCATATCTTCTTCAGCTTCTCACGTCATTTCCTCACGATTCCTGTTACACCACAATACTTTGACAGATGCAACATCTTCAGTCCTCAATCTGCGAATCTGTCTGTCTAAGATAGCTACGGGAACCTCTTCATATGCTAATTCTTCTGTGACCTGGACATCCTGAATTGGAACTACTGTAGAAGGGTCCCCTACGAACTTCCTTAACATAGAGACATGAAATACTGGGTGAACAGATGCTAACTCTGGAGGCAAGTTCAATTCGTATGCAACTCGGCCTATTCTTCGCCGAATCTGATATGGCCCATTGAATCTCGGGCTAAGCTTGCCTTTCTTGCCAAACCTCATTACCCCTTTCATCGGGGACACTTTCAGATATACCTAGTCATTCACCGCAAATTCTAGATTTCTGCGCTGCATATCTGCATAAGACTTCTGGCGGCTCTGAGCAGTCAGTAAACGTTCTCGGATAAGCTTTATCTTTTCCTCTGACTGCCGAACAATGTCTGGGCCAACCAATGCTGATTCCCCCACTTCAAACCATCCCACCGGCGATCTACATTTTTGCCCGTATAATGCCTCGAAAGGCGCCATCTGGATAGCTGAATGATAACTGTTATTATAAGCAAATTCAATCAACGCAAGATGTTCATCCCAATTACCCCCAAAATCTAATACACACGCTCGCAACATATCTTCGAGCGTTTGGATAGTCCGCTCAGCCTGCCCATCTGTCTGAGGGTGGAATGCTGTGCTCAAATTAATCTGTGTTCCCAAACCCTTCTGAAACGACTGCCAGAATCTAGCTGTAAACTGCGCTCCTCTATCTGAAATGATGGACACCGGCACTCCATGTAATCTAACTATTTCTCTGATATATAATTCGGCATAATCCTCAGCCGAGAAGGTAGCCTTCACTGGCAGGAAATGAGCTGATTTTGTCAGCCTATCAACTATTACCCAAATGGAATCATTTCTGCGTCTGGTACGGGGTAACCCTGTTACAAAATCCATGTTTATCGTTTCCCATTTCCACGTGGGCACCGTTATATCTTGCGTCAAACCGCCCGGCTTCTGGTGCTCTGCTTTCACCTGCTGACAGTTAGAACATCTAGATACAAATTCGGCTATTTCAGCTTTCATACCTGGCCACCAGTAGATGTCTCTGATGTCGTGGTACATTTTGGTTGCTTCTGGATGGAGGGAATAGCGAGCATAATGTACCTCATGCATGATCTGTCCGCGAAGCCCTGAAACATTCGGGACACAGAGGCGGCCCTTACAGCGTAGCACATCATCCTCAGTTATCTGAAAATCTGACTCCTTACCTCTCTGAATTCTATCTCTGAGCTGGACTAAATAAGAGTCCTCGTACTGTCGTTCTTTTACCTCTGTAACTAATGATGACACAGCAGAATTCTGAATTACTGCTCTATTATTTTCTGTTTCCATTACTCGAACGGCTAAACCAGCTAACTGATGAATTTCTTTGGCTAACTTCCGTTTCTCAGGTCGCAAATACGCCAAACTCCCCATTGACTTACGGCTCAGGGCATCTGCTACAACATTAGCTTTTCCGGGGTGGTATAGAATATTTACATCATAATCTTTTAACAGTTCCAACCAGCGGCGTTGCCGTAGATTCAACTCCCTCTGAGTGAAAATGTACTGTAAGCTCTTATGATCTGTGTAAATATCAACATGGACGCCGTACAGGTAATGCCTCCACATCTTTAAGGCGTGGATTACTGCGGCCAATTCCAGGTCATGGGTAGGGTAATTCTTTTCGTGTTTCCTCATCTGTCTGGAAGCATATGCAATTACTCTACCATGCTGCATCAACACACAACCTAACCCGACACCTGACTCGTCGCAATAGACTGAATAACCTTTTGTGCCTTCCGGCAATGCTAATACTGGGGCGGAGGTTAATCTGTCTTTCAGTTCCTGGAAGCTCTGCTCACATGCCTCTGTCCATTGAAACTTTGCTGCTTTCTGTGTCAATTTGGTCAGAGGTGTCGCAATGGTCGAGAACCCTTCAACGAACCTCCTGTAATATCCTGCCAATCCCAGGAAGCTACGAACTTCAGTTGGAGTGGTAGGCCTAGGCCATGACTTAACTGCTTCTATTTTCTGCTTGTCTACCTGTATACCAGCGTCTGAGACGATATGCCCTAAGAAGGCCACTGAGTTAAGCCAAAATTCACACTTAGAAAATTTAGCATACAGCTGACGGTCCCTGAGAATCTGGAGCACTGTCCGCAAATGAGTCCGGTGATCTGCTTCAGAGCGAGACTACACCAGAATGTCATCAATGAATACTATCACGAACAAGTCCAGGAAAGGTCTGAAAATACTGTTCATCAGGTCCATAAAGACTGCTGGGGCATTCGTTAACCCGAAGGACATGACTAGAAATTCAAAATGTCCGTATCGGGTCCTGAACGCTGTCTTAGGGATATCTCTCTCACGTACTCGGACCTGGTGATATCCGGACCGCAAGTCAATCTTAGAAAAGTATCTGGCTCCCGGCAACTGATCAAATAAGTCGTCAATTCTGGGGAGTGGGTACATGTTCTTTATTGTAACTTTGTTTAGCTGCAGATAATCTATGCACATTCGGAGCGAGCCATCTTTCTTCCTCACAAACAAGACTGGCACACCCCACGGTGAAGTACTCGGCCTGATAAAACCTTTATCCAATAAATCTTTCAACTGCTCCTTTAATTCTCTGAGTTCTGCAGGAGCCATACGATATGGAGGAATCGATATCGGCTGGGTGCCTGGTAATAAATCAATAGCAAAGTCTATTTCCCTTTCTGGGGGAATACCAGGTAACTCGTCTGGAAACACGTCAGGGAATTCATTTACCACTGAAACAGACTGGAGTGTCGGAGATTCTGCTTGGACATCCTGAACTCTGACCAGATGGTAAATACATCCCTTAGATATCAACTTTCTCGCCTGAAGGTAGGAAATAAACCTACCTTTTGGCGTAGCGGTGCTGCCCTTCCACTCTCGCACTGTTTCTCCTGGGAAGTGGAATCGGACCGTCTTGGTCCAACATTCAACATTGGCAAAACACGGTACTAACCAGTCCATACCCATTATGGCATCGAAGTCTATCATTTCTAACTCGACCAAATCTACTGTGGTCGGACGATCAACAACCTCTACTGTACACTCGCGGTAGATTTGGCTAGCTGTGATAGAGTCACCAACGGGCGTGGATACTAAGAAGGGCTGCTGCAATGATTCTGGTACAATACTAAACTTTCGTGCCACAAATGGTGTAATGTAGGACAAAGTAGACCCTGGATCAATCAACACATAAGCAGGGTGTGAGCAGATAGTTAACATACCTGTCACAACATCAGGTGACACTTCTGAATCTTGCCTCCCTGGTAAAGCATATGTGCGGCTTGGACCCGCACCTGTACTGGAGGCCCCTGATCTGCCCCGACCCCTGCCTGCTGAAACTGAGGGCCTGCGCCCAGTCGAGGATGCTGTGGCTCGTGATCCTGCTGATGCCCTATCCTGTCTATCCCGGTCCTCTTGACCTCTGGCTGGGCAATCTTTCATCAAATGGCCTTCTTGGCCACAAATATAACATGCGGTGGAGCCATATCTGCATGCTCCAGGATAGCGTCGACTGCATATAGGGAAAAGTGGTAGGGTATACCTACTCTGCTCCGACCTCCTTTGTAATAGTGAATCTGCCATCTGCGAGCCTCTACCAGTCTCTGACTGCCCCCTACGGCTGAACCTACCCCCATGCGACTGTGATGGAGGCGGGGGCCTGGGCGGCCTATCTAACAATCGTGGCCTAGGTCCTCCCCGGGCCTCCCTCTGTAACTCAACTGGCCTGTCCCGGCGACGCTGTTCCTGACTGACCCTTCTGATCTCCCGTTGTCGCTGTCTGATGCCCTCAATATTTTGGGCAAATGCCTGAACTCGAGCAATGTCCATGTCCTCTCGCAGTGTGGCTGTAATACAAGTCTCAACATATTCTGGATTCAACCCCATGATGAAACGATGTACTCTGGATGCCATGGTATCAACAATGGCCGGTGCATACCGGGCTAAGGAATCAAACCGCAAGGAATATTCCCGAACACTCATGGCCCCCTGCTCTAGATGTAGGAACTGATCTACCCGAGCCTGTCGAATCTCCCGCGGAAGATAGTGATCCAGAAAAGCCCCTGAAAAGCTGGATCAGGTGGGAGGGGAAACATCTCTCCCTCGAGACCTTTCCCAGCTTTCATACCATAGCACAGCGATATCCCGTAACCGGAATGCTGCCAATTCAACTGATTCGGTAGGCGTGGCATGCATAACCCTGAAGATTCTCTGCATTTGATCTAGAAAATCCTGAGGGTCCTCTGTCCGGTCCGTACCTGTAAACTGTTGGGGATTCAAAGCTAAGAACTCTCGGATCCTCGAACTACCGGGCCCTCCTGATGACTCCGCAACTGTAGACGGCATTGGCTGACGCTGAGCAGCCATCATCTGTGCTAACATAACTACAGCACTCCTAACCTCCTGGTCGGAAGGTGTCGGTATAGGGACTGCTGAAGGTAATGTCGCCCCAAGTGGCTCCTGACGTGGTGGAGACTGCTGAGGAGGCTGGGACGATGCCTCTATAGTGCCCTCTGATCGGGCTGTTTCTAAACGAGGGGGAGGCATCCTGCTGGTGCCTTCTCCTACTGCAATATCTAAGCTCCGACCTGTGATAGGATGTTGCTGGTCTGACATTATCTGTAACCAAATAATATAGTAAGCTTTCAGGGACTCAACCGTATATTGCACCGCTCTACAGCACGACTGAATAAGAATAAAAGACAACCATCCTATCATGCCTTGCAGCCTCCTATCCATAGTATGTGGTGCACAACACATTCATGGACAGGACTCTACTTAGCACAGCTTGCAGACTCCCTGGGATACGACCTGCTCTGATACCAAGTTTGTCACACCCCGCCTTGGGGGGTATGACTGGCACCTGGTGCCTTGCTGGGACCTGAACTGCTGGATTGCTAAGCCTGGGCACATCTGGTGCCTGGCTGGCTCTAACTCATATTTATGGGAATAAAGGGCTATATAACGGCTGTAAACACAGCCCCCGGCCCATTGGCCTATAGCCTCTTGTACCTGTACTAACAGCTGCCCAGAAACATATCAATATAGGGAAACCTATGTGGGCCGACAAGGCCACCATGCTGTCTAGTTATCTATAACTCAATCATGAAGTACTAAAAAGCTACGTGACCGGCAAGGTCACCACTACTGGCAAACTATGGCCCCACACGGCCATCATAAAAGAAAGAAAGAGTACTAACAGCTATACAACTGCACGGCCTCACACGACCGGCTCATCTGACCACAGGGAGATATATACAGACTGCAAGCCTCTAGGAAGAACAATAGAAATGATCGGGACAGGGCCCCGACCTACCCGTACTATACAACAAAAGAACTGAAATACACCCCTGGAATTCAGTCTCCAGATGACAGGAGCTGAATACTCGCTCGCTGACAGGAATCACGTAGTATCGCCTGCTCGTCTATGAGTACCTGCAGGCAAGTAATGCAGTGCCCCACCGGGCGTCAGTACCGCTGGTACTGAGTATTTAAAGAAATAACTGAAAGCAAAATCTGAAAACAACAGTGTAACTGATGAAACTGAAGTAGGGAGAAACAGATTAACTCGTCTGATAATGTAAGTCATACCTTCTCTCAATTATACTGGATGGGATAGGAGTCATCCCTAGAGACATATCCCTCTACTGCTGATCTACTCATATCTAACATAACATGACATAACATGAAATAACATAGCATGGCACACACAAACCTTACCCGGCCCCCATAAGCCGGGAGGTACAACCAACACAGAATCTACACCCCTACCCCGATCATCCCATCTCCTATAACCCCGTAAGCATCCAGTCGGTCCTCTGGGTATGCACTTGGGCTCGCTGAGCCCCTGACTATAACTGCATCTGAGTCCGGAGGACTCCTGAATCAACACCCGGGCGTATCCGCTCGACGGGGGTGTATAAAAGCCGACCAAGGCAAAATATGGGGAAAACTGGCATCCCATCTTCGTCCCCTGGGGGACGGCATGCCACTCCGTAGAGCGACGTATCCTCGTCCTCTGGCGGACGAGTCGATACAGCTATTAACCCTGGGGCGGTCATGGATGCTAGGTAGTCCAACCCCAACAACACAACGGTCTCAACTAGTAATACTGTCTGCATATCTCACATGCTGAGGCTAATAGGGGTAAAATATCGTATATATATTACATGCTGAACTAATGATAGTAATTTGTACGTATTAATACATGATGAGGCTGGTAATAATATATGTATAAATTTAGTATCCTGCCAGACTGTACTGGGGCAAACGCTATACGAAATATAGTATTTCTGCTGCAACCTATGCTGTATACTGAGTTTCTGTATTAACGTGATTTACTATTCTTAACATGCGTTCTAAACTTTATTTTAGCCTGCCATTCTATTTCTGAGGTGCTTTACGGATATTGCATCGCCTTACGGGGTTTCAACTGAATAAAATAACATCTTAACATTCTGTATTACATCACATACTGAACATGCTGGGCAGTTTCTAACACTTGTGTTAGGATCTATGTCATATTAGTAAGTTTCACGCAAGTTACAACTTAATGCTTCTAGTACCGTATCAACATTCACAATAAACGTAACACTTGATTTCTGAACATTCTACTGGCCTGTAAATTACTATACTGTACCGATATTACTTAACTTGCCGAGGGAACTGGCTTTACATACCTTATCCTTGAACTATTCGTCCGTCGGACGAGACTCGGCCGGTGCTTCAACTATTTCCTCCCAACTGCATTCAGAAATATGTCAATTAATACTAAATACAGCTTTATTGTAAAGAGCAACATCACTTTCGATATAGTTTATAGCCTAAACTTAGGCTTATCGAAAGACGGTCGAAACTCGCTATTTTTCAGAGGTCCAGAAGGGAGAAATATTCACTTCACAGCTAGGAACACATATACACTAATTTAGAGCAATTCCACTTTCCTTAGCTCGGTGGCTCGACAATTCGTCGGCCGTATTTTATGAAACTGAATCCGTAGGAATGCTCTCTGCTGCTAAATACCTCAGTATCTGGAGTTAATTTGAATTTAGACAACGTTTAGCAGCGTAATCGGACGAAAATTACATAATTTCTTCGTTCCTTTTTCTCCCTCTGCGTTTGCCCTCTGTTCTCTAGAAATTTTAAATGTTTTTATCATTTAAAACCGAAGTGGGGCTTTATATACTTGGGCCTGGACAAGGCCAACGTGTCACGGAGCCAACGCGGAGGCCCCTCCTCCGTGACACGCTGCCATCGCGGAGGGACTCTGCCTAGGCTCCTTCCATGATGGTTCGACAGGTTTCTCGTCTGATCTTTTCTCGGGCCTTTCTCCAGCACGTATGGCCTTCAAATATACTTGACCAATGTGCGAATAGGTCATTTAGGTGCCGGGAATTCTACGGGGTATGACAGTTTTAAGCAGGGAAAACCTATTCTAAGGCATTCTTCCCATGCATGCAAGTTTGAAGTTTTGAAGAGGAGATTCAAGGAAAAATCTCAAGGTTTCCATTGGAATCTCAGCTTGGGTTATTAGAGGGTGTTAGAATTCACCATTCCCAGGTATATAAGGCTATGAGTGGGTGTTTCCTTCCACACCCATCCCCAGTTTCTATCAAAACATGATGAATTGTCTATGATCAAGTATGAGGTTTCTACCCAATTGCATAATTCTTCAATCTCTATACGTGGGTATGATTAGATTATATTTATATTGATTAATTGTGAAGCTTGGGCAGATTTTAAATTGTTTCCATTCCAAATTGTGATTTCTAAATTATGAAATTGAATGTCCATGGAGGAGAAGTTCATGAAAGAAGAGAATGATGTTGAATGTATGATGATGGTGAGATTTAATGATGAAAAACATGTTTCTAAAGCTACCCATGGTTATGATGTTGTTTTCAAAATGAAATGAGTAGACCCTAGCATGATAAAGATTTGGGCAATGCCCACATGTTGATTTAAAGTGATGATTTTTCCGACATAAGCTTACAATATTATTTGAAGTGAAGTTTCCCAATTTCTCATAAATTCTAGCTTGTGGTATGTTGAGTTAAAATATTTCTACATATAGCTTACCACATGATTTGGAGTAGATGCTCCCACCTATGATTGAACTTCTGGTATGTTTTGAAATAAAGCTTTCTCATACGCATGAATTTATAATTGAGATGTGTGTCATTGTTGAGCTTTGTCAAAGGACAATGTTGAACTTCATTTTCATATGATGTCGAGTCTATGCATGATTTCATTAATGAGCTTTGTCAAAATAGACAATGTTGAGCTTGGTTTTGTACGATGTTGAGTTATGCATGATTTCATATTGAGCTTTATCATTAGACGATGTTGAGCTTCATCAATAGACGATGTTGAGATTCGTTATATACGATGTAGAGCATTGTGTATTTTGGGAAAAGAGTTAGCATCGAGCGGGTTAAGGGTCGATCACCCTATGCCCCAGAACTATGCGCTGATGTAGGTTTATACTATTATATTATTGGGACCTCCTTTGTGAGCTATCCCCGGCCCAATTGGCCCTTAAGCTTGATATCGATATCATGGTATCGTCCATCGCCCTGGCAAGATTATGGGTGGCTCTACCCACTTGAGTGTGATAATTGCTACCACATAAGCTCTATTGTGGTATGTCGGTTAAGTGACGAGTCTCCCATTGTCTATATCTTCCAGATTTGCATATTCATTACTCATGATGATTACCTTATGCATGCATGTTATAAAAGTAAGGTTTGACTCATTGTTCAGCTTTTGACATAAATATTATGTTCAACTTTGAGTTATTTGAGTAAGTCATGATTTTATAAAGCTATGCATGGTCATGTTATGATAAGATTGCGATTTCAGAATTAATGCATGTAGCCCATCTACTTATGTTTGAACGCTTATGATATGTTATGAAATGTTTTAAATGATTTACTTTACTTGAGCAGTTTACTTACCTTGCATACTCGGTACATTCCACGTACTGACCGCATACTTTCTATGCTGCGTCATGTCTATCCTGTTAGCCATGGAAAATATTCAGAGAGTTGGCCATCTTTCCTAGAGAAATCCACGAACGATTCCATGGACCGTTGTTTCAGTTGACGATCTGTCTTGTCAACCATGTAAAAACTCTTGAAATTTCCCATATGTAGAGCAACAAAAAGACGGACCAGTCGATGGTCCATCATCCAGAAGGTCAGCCCATCGACCTGTCCATGAAAGGTTGCCAGTCTTCCTTCCCAAAAAAAGGACGGACCAGCTGACGGTCCATCAACTTAAGGACGACCGGTGGGGACCAAAAATCTAAATTTTCAGAACGGCTGTCTAACGGTATTTTCATGACTTCTTAGTTTTAAATTCTATACTTGATAATGTACAAAATACACCTCTCTTAACGAGAGAACATACACGATCGTTGCTTAACAGAAATATTCTCGACGGATGTCGGGGACGAATCCCATAGAGACTAATGAATGACTTGTGAAAGCGTTGTTTAGGAAATTTGAATTGACTCGCACCAATCAGGGGAAATACAACAGTAAATTTTTTGGGGAAAATAAAGTCAACAATATAGTAGATTTTAAATCAGCTAGCCAAGATAGCAATATAACCAAAATTGATAGACAATCCTGAGTGGAGACTGGAGGTGTGGTGTAGATGGGGTGTTAATCAAAGAAGGATATGCTAGACCATCAATCATTGCAAGTAAGTGTAAATAACTTTGGACGAGATGGCATCCTATATTTTTCAACCTCATGGGTGCCTTTTTCTCGAGTCCTTTCGAACCTCAAGACATAATTCAATCGGCCTAATAGAGTTTGGGTCAATAGTTGAACTATTTCTAGCCATCAACTACTAATTAGGATTGTGAATATGGGTTTCGTCTATTTCTAGCCCAACACCACACCATCACATCTATTCCCACCATAAAATTCTCTCCCAATACTAAATTCTTCTTTTTCAAGCTAAAATTAAGTAAGAACACTAAACCCACATTTGCAACTATGGATCATCTATTATAAATTGGAGAGAATTCAATAGATTTACACTAATTAAAAAAATATTAAGATGAGTCTAGCAATACCCAATCTAATTAAGCATCCATTATCACACACCTCTAGTTGATGATTTAGCTACTCAGGATTAAGAAACTAAAGAGTATATTCATTAATAAACTCAATGATTTCATTACTAAGAGCAAGCAAAATCAAACTCAATATATGTCGGGAATAATAGTTATACCTTGCTAAGGAAGAAGATGAAAATAGGAAAAGCAATATTCAAAGATCTCCGCCAATGGGGTTCTTCTTTCTAAAAAGCAAAAGGAATGTTTAAAAAGCTAAAAGTATGTACATAGTACTTTATTCTAGGCTATATAAATAATAGGGCAACCAATCTCCTCTTTTTTCAGTTCTAGACGTAATTGCCTCTGTTTATAGTTTTTCTCACTTGCGATGGAACCGATGGTTCGCTGGTTGCACTCCGCGGACCGCCATTCATTTTCTTCTACAATCCAGTGATGTTCCAGGACCGTTCGGAGATGCTGTCGGTGGTTGACCTACTTCCATTCGTGATTCATCGATTAATTTCCTCCTTGGTCTAGAAAAATCTAGCACCTGTCGGCGATTGAACTGCGAGTCGCCCATTGATATCTGTGGCCACCAGTTGCATTTTCTCCTCAAACAGTGGTTACCTGCGTTTGGCCGACATTTCGCTGGTGTCCTCTGGTGGAGCACCGATTTTCACTTGATTTTATCCTTTTTACCACTTCTTGCTCTTTCTCATCAACTTTGATACCTACACATAAAAAGATAAAAAGGGTATAAAATTCATCTAAATGACTTGAAAACTAAGCTAAAGCTCATGCTTAAGAGCCTATTGAGTTGGTAACTTACCAACTCATCAAACCCCTAAACTTGAACCATTGCTTGTCCACAAGTAATGCAATTCTTATCAGTTGAGAAACATGCCACTCCACAAAAGTTTATACATCAACAACCACTTAATCTATGACAACCCAAAAATGCTCACCACTCACAGAAAAAGAGAAAAAAGTTCCCCTAAAAAAATATATGAAAAAGTTTCAAGAGGCAACCACAATTCAAAGGCATGATCTACAAATGCTTTCATTTTGCAAGACAAGAGCATAGCTTATCCAACGAAGCACACATAGCATCTCAATTTATAATCACTGCACATTCAAAGTTTGTCTTAGAGCTTGCACTACTCATGCCTTAATCACACCTTTACCTCAATGCAAGTTTATCCTCAAAAGGGAATGATTCCACTCATCAAAGAGAGAATCCCCTTTTCATGAATCAATACACACATAAGGGATTATAGAAAAATATAATCACATTCACTCTCCCAAAAGGAATCTTCATGCACACAACTTGACCCACAGGCTTTCCCTTCATGTAATTTGCCACTAATGTAGAGTAACCACACTCAGAATCAATTAGGACTTGCGGGTCATGATGAAGGTTAGGGATAATGGTAGGACAATTATTTGTCTCTAGTGACTAGATCCTCCCTAATGCCTTTATGTGAAAACTTTCACCTTTTCATCTAACCTTCAATATTACTCCACCTTATTCCTCATTTGCAACCATTTCTCTCTTTTGTTGCTCAAAGACCTTCTTTGTAGCTCCTTTGGCTATCACGTTAAGCCTTGTCTAAGCAAGAGGTAATACCATTTCACTTTTCTTTTCTCTTTTGTTGCCTTAGGGTTCCTCAGCTCATCATTTCATTCCTTTTTCTCACAAATTGGTGCTACCTCAAATTTAGGCTTCTTATATATCCCCCTTTCTTGAAAACACCTAAACTTAAGCTCTTTGCCTCTTTCTCACTGATTTCCTTATCTCTCCCTATGTCTATGGGTTTACAGCTCCCATTTTTCTCATTCGCTCATCACTAGCAATTAGGGAGGATGGGTTCCAAGAAGAGGGGATTCAAAAAGGTCATTGGCATATAATGTGGTTTCCAAGGATAATCAGTTTAAAAAGGGCTCAACATTGGCTAGCAAAGGAAGACATTTTCGAAGGTCATTTTGTGTGGAGTGGCTAGTCAAATGAAAGCCTAAAATCATGTTCCAGGTGCAGCTACATCTAGAATCTCATCTTGAGTCACACTTAGGGTAAGTTCTAGACAAGAAGAGATGCACGAGATTCACAAAAATCTTACCACACGAGGCATCACACCTAAAGAGTCCACAAAAGTCATTATCATCACAAGATTTTTCTTTAAGATGTTAGAGCATGCCAATTCATAAGACAAATAGGAAATCTATAATGTATGAAAAAAGAGTGCTATATTTCTCATTTCCAAAGCCCATTTCTCATTTCTCATTTTCATGCCATATCTCAAAAGTTTTGGTGGTACCTCTTAAAATAACTTCACAGAAGACTCAAGAAAGACATGGAATTTTCCCTTAAGAGAGTCTCCTCACAATCTATCATTGGAAAGTGCCAACCCCATTCGATAATAAAAAGAAAAGAAGAAGAAAAATGCTCCTTGGGAAAGAACCGTGGTATGAAGAAAAACCTTGGAGTCTGATTACTATCTGTTGTTTACATAGGTGAACAATAAGATTTGGGTCACAATGTGATGTCGCTCAAATTACACTCGTAATGAGATATAACACGATCAATGTCAAATATAGAATCCATCAAAGGTTGGGGTCGATCCTATAGGGAATATGGAAGGATATAGAAGAACGCTAGTATTTAAGCTTTTAAGTCGATTATCTCCTAAGAGGGGGGAAATTTATAAAAGTGACAAGTAATATTGTTGAGAGAAAGTGAAGGTTGATTCCAAATTAATGCAACTAACTAGGGTGTGTGTTCCTCATGATTTTATAACCACAAGGTGTTTTATACTAGTGATCTATTTCGGTGCTTAGCATGCAATATTGGTAAGTTAGTTTCACCTAAATGGTTGGTCCCCTATTTAGATGATTATCACCACACAACTTGGTCCGTATGCGGATGTATACTTAACTGGCCCTTACCCTTGATATCGGCTTAGCTATTCCTGGACAAGGTCAAGATATTAGATGAGGGTTGATAGCCTCAAATCTCAGTTGTTAATCCCTTTTCCCATTCATTACTCCCTTGATACGGTGAGTAAGAATAAGGAAACTTCCAATGTCTGCAACCATTAAGAAACAATTAAAACGAAGGGAAAAATGATACACGCATAAACCCCGTTCAAGAATCACTAAGTATTTTACCTATGTGTGTTATCTCATCATGGTTCCCACAAACCTATTTGTGGAGGTTTTAGCCTCTCATAATTATAAGTAAATTCATAGCATTCATAGACAAAATCATAAATTAATACTTATAACGATGATAAGAAGAAACTCTTTTAATTATTGCAAACAATGAAGAATGATTTAACAACAATTGTCTCAATGTATTTCGTGAAATAAAACTCCTGAGTCCAAGACTTTTCAAAACTTCTCAAAAACCTGTCTTAAAACTTGGCTTCCTCCCATCTATTACATAAAAATAAAAGGTTATTTATAATTGTAGATTTATGCCTTCTGTTTTCCTTCATGGATTTGATTTAGGATTTGTAGCTCCTTTTACTAACTAAAAACGGAATCCAAGTTGGTAGTGGTGATGGGCTAGGTAACAACTCGTTAAATCTCCTAACGAGTCGTGGAAAGTATTAAGTACTCGTCCTCGACAAACTACTCCTTCAAGGTGACAGGTCACCTAACGAATCGTCAAGTCAGGGCACGAGTCGTTAGGTCCCTCGTGGCTATGGATAACAAAAACTTCCAGTGTTCTTGACGGGTGCACATAACATCTCACGACAAGTCATCACATCTCCAGAAGACTCGTAATGTCCTTCGTTGCCTCCCTGAGCATTGTTTTTCAGAAATTTTCTTCCCAGTCTTCACAACTAGTGTAATGACTCATTTCCAAATCTAATGACTCGTGCCTTCAGCTCGTTACCTGCACTGTTTTCATGCACTTCAAACTTGATCTTTCCCACGACTCCAGGAACAAGTCGTCCACTAAGACGACGACTAGTTACCTTGCTAGTAGTCCGCACTCTGTTCCATTTTCTTCAAATTCATTCCAAAAGCCTCAAATATACCAAAATCTATCATTTTTAGCCCTAAAAGCATCTAATCATGTGCGTTAGCCATTTTCACAAATATATATCATAAACACATGCAAACACGCATAATTTATCCTCAAAACATAGTAAAGAATGGGCAAAATTATGTCTAAGAAGTGCGTAGGTACGCCCTTCATCAACTGTAATGCCCTGGAAACTCAAAATCTAATTTCAGGACTTAAATCAGAAAATCTGAAAAACTACAGAAATGTTGTAGGACGGCCGACCTGACGAGTCGTCAAGTAACCTCACGACTTGTTAGGTGATCCGTAAGGAGAAGGCTGGTTAATGTAAAGGAGGGAGGCAGTGTACCTAACGAGGGATGTCACGAGTCGTGGTCACTGACCACGACCCATTAAGTGACTTGTGGTTAGGCCTGTGTTGGGAATATTTTAGTTGACCAATGTACTCGCCGAGTCGGTGAAATGAGTCATCACCTGTGGGAACGACTCATTAATTAAATCTCCAGTATAAGACAGTGTGGTCCACGACTTGTGACCATGAGTCATGGTCATAGATAATGACTCGTTAGGTCCCTCGTGGTGACCTACTAAGGATCCCAGGAAGTGTACTTGACGGGAGTGACCACGAGTCGTGGTCAGTCACCACGACTCGTTAGGTCATCCGTTAGGGGCACTTGATAGTTTTTTCTCAACGAATTTCTAAGGGCTATTTAGTAATTTCCTATTCTTCTAAGCTCTAAACCACGTCGTTTTGAACATAAAATTAGACTTATTAGAGGGTTGGGACGGTTCCTCCCCTCATTCTCACGCTTATTCTCAGAACTCTATCGAAGGGTTCCTCAAGAAAACTCTCAAGCAAGCTTAGGGTCCTTATCTATCACAACAGTTCAAGTACTCTTCTTTGGGTGAATTTTAATCAGGTATGTGGAGTTTTAGCAAGGGTATTGTCCTTCCCTTGTGTCCCCAAAATCCTCCTCAATTTCCTCTATCAGTTTTAAGCCCTGAATTTTCGAGTTTGAAAAGTTTTCATGTTTATTTTAGTTGATTTCACTTATAATGAGTTCATGTATATTGTTGATATGATCCCCAAAAATTCCTTATCAAATTGTTAGTGTTTATACGAAAGTGAATCTAAGCCCTATCTTTCGAGTTATGATTTTGCTTATTGAATTTCCTGTAGTGAATGAGGAATGCTTTGGGCTGAACTTTCTAGAATTTCCTATATATATATATATATATATATGTTGAGTAAATATTCCATTAATGAGAATGACTTTAGCTCCATTGAATGAAATTCCTAAAATTCTCGAAATTGCTCTACATTGCGAAGTTTCCGTATTGTTGGGATAAGTTGAATTCTCTATTAGCTGCTAGTAGTTTAGACCAGTTAGAACATAGAGTCTCTTTAGAATCTTTCAAAAAAATTTCAACTGATTAGTTTGACTTCATTCTTATTTTGAGGTGTCAGTGGTTCCTCTTAGTTATCAGAATCAGACTCAGATTTATAGTTTTTGTTCTATTAGGTGGTCGTGACATTCAAGTATATAGATCTGACCAGCTCCAGGACCCCAGTTCAGTTACAGATTTTTCTTAGACGCTCATGACGCTTCCAAATAAATAGCTCTGACCAGTCTAGAACCCAGTTTCAGAATCTTGTCGGATAAGACTCTCAGGGCACATGCAGTTATACGTCCCTGACTAGTCTTGGACCCTAGTTTTGAGCTATCAGCTTAGTAGTTCAGTGTAGGTTTTCTAGTGGGAGTAGAACTTAGCACCGAGGGGGATGGGAATCTAGTGCACCCAGGCTCCCAGAACTACATTGCCAACGTAGGTTACAATATTACTTGGCCTGATTTGCCCCAGACTTTTGTGATCACTCAATTCATGCCTTTATACCCTGACAAGGTATTGGGTCCTACCAGTGGGGTGTATACATCAGACTCCACATCTAGCTCACATGGTTATATGTTGGTTATAGACTCTCCCACTAGTCAGTCCAGTAGAGTATCAGAATAAGCAACTCAGTTCAGTACAGTATCTCAGATTTAATGTTTCAGACTTGGGCATGTCCTTGACCATCAGACAGGTTCATCTTGACCAATTCAGATTATATCAATAGTTAAGTTCAGCTTACCTGTTGATCTTTGCATGTCATTTCAGTTCAGACTTTATATTCAGTTATGTTCCTCCAACTTTGTACATTCAAAGTACTGATGCATACTTTTATACTGTATCATTTCATGATACAGCTGCAGGTTCTCAGACTCAGCACCGTTAGTTGCCGCAGTTCAGATTCTCCATCGCAGTAGTTGAAGTGTGAGTCCTCATCATACAAGGGCACTATTTTACTTCTTTCAGTCATGTATTAGTATCAGTTAGACTTAGAGTTAGCTGGGGGCTTGTCCCAGCAGCTCCTCTATTAGATGTCTTTTAGACGTACATGATTTTCAGATTTATTAGTATTATTCAATTGTTTGAACTTTATGTTTTCAGACTTGTCTCTCATAAATATTTTTGGTATTATTTCAAAGTTCCGCTGTGCTTCTTTACTCAGAATGTTAGTAACTGCTAGAACAAGGGTTGACTTGGGGTCACTTGTGGCTTCAAGTACCTTGTTACTCCCAAGATGTAGGCTCGGGGCAGAACAAACTTGGTATCAGAGCCCTAGGTTTAGATTATCCTCGGAAAGTCTGAAAGCCGCATCAAGTATAGTACTCTTCATGGGTGTGAAGCGTGACACACTTATGACGAGGAGGTTACGAGATGTTATTAGGAAAATTCCCTTTTGTTCATATTCTTTATCGTGCGTTAAAGTTCAAATTCCAGAAATGCCCTTCTAATTCGTGCTCTGTTTCATTTCAGTGAACCATGCCTCCTAGATGTGGTAATGGAAGAAGGGCTGCTAATGTCAACAGACCTACCCCATCAACCCCAACAGCAACTCAGGATGAATCCATATCCACCACCGAATTTAGGGCAGCCATTCAATTGCTAGCTCATACAGTCACCAACTAGGTGAACCAGCAGGTGGTTCCAGTAGCCACAAATGGGTCTACAGCTGCTGCTCGGGTGTGGGATTTTACCTGGATGAACCCTCTAGATTTTCATGGAACGAAGGTAGGAGAGGACCCACAAGGGTTTGTAGATAAGAATAGAAAAATCACCCGAATTATGGGTGTCAGTCCTCTGAAAGTGCTGATTTGGCTGCCTACCAACTGAAAGGAGTAGCCCAAGTCTAGCATGACCAGTGGAAGGAAGGACGGCCAAAGGAAGCAGGACCAGTGGAGTGGGAAGAATTCCACACAACTTTTCTGGATAGGTTTTTGCCTCGGGAGCTGAAGGAGGCTAAGATGGAGGAATTTATGAATTTGCGTCAGGGAAATAGAATAGTGGAGGAATATGCTCTAGAGTTTACCAGAATATCAAAGTATGCTTCAGAGATGGTAGCCGAGCCAAGGGCTCGTATGTTGAAGTTCGTAAATGGAGTATCTAATCTGGTCCTCAAGGAGTGTAGGACGACAATGCTAATCAAGGATATGGACCTCTCTATCTTAATTGTGTATGCCCAGCAGATTGAGGCCAAGAAGCTGAAAGATATAGAATGTAAGAACAAGAGAGCAAGGACTGGCCAGTCAGATTTCGACCATCAGAGGTCTAGCGGTAGTAGACGCCCATAACAGCAACCCTAGCAGAGAGCCCCAACACCTAGTTCATCCAGTGCCCCAACCTTTCGGTCCCGCCAGGATCAGAGGGGTGGGTCATCTGGCACTCAGTCTCAGGCTCACAATACCGGGAACAAGTATCCATCTTGTTCCAAGTGTGCTAGGAATCACCCAGGAGAATGCCTTCAGGGATGAGAGGGACGCTTTGGGTGTGGACAACTTGGACACAGGCTTAGGGAGTGCCCGTCAGCAGGGAAAGGGAAATCACAATCTACCACATCATCAGCTCCAGCAAGTCGACCAGTCCAACAGGCTAACACATCAGGTACAAGTGGCGGTCAACGCCAAAATCGTTTCTATGCTTTATCTTCTTATCAGGATCAGGAAAGTTCATCTGACGTAGTTACTAGTATGTTACGTCTCTTCCATCTAGACGTATATGCCCTCTTATATCTAAGAGCTACTCTTTCGTTCGTGACTCTATATATAGTAGTTCAGTTTAGTATAAGTCCAGAGGTCCTCTCATAACCATTCTTAGTCTCTACCCTAGTTGGTGAGTCAGTTAGAGCCAGCCGGGTGTATAGAAATTGCCCAGTCACAGTCCTGAACCAAGTAATTCCAGCTGATCTCATAGAGCTAGACATGGTCGACTTCGACCTTATTCTCATCATGGATTGGTTACACTCCTGATATGCCTCAGTAGATTGCAGAACTAGAGTTGTCAAATTCCAGTTTCCTAATGAGCCAGTTTTAGAATGGTCGGGCAGTAGTTCAATGCCTAAGGGTAGGTTTATTTCCTACCTTAAGGCCCAGAAACTCATTTCCAAAGGATGTATATATCATCTGGTTCGGGTCAAGGATTCCAACTTTGAGACCCCAATCATCCAGTCAGTTCCAGTAGTCAATGAGTTCCCAGATGTTTTTCCTCAGGATCTTCCCGGAGTTCCCCCTGAACAGGAAATAGACTTCGGAATAGATCTCCTCACAGATACTCAGCTCATCTCCATCCCTCCTTACATAATGGCTCAAGCTGAGCTTAAAGAGTTGAAGGAGCAGCTAAAAGATCTTCTTGACGAGGGTCTTATCAGACCTAGAATCTCTCCCTGGGGTGCTCTAGTGCTATTTGTGTGTAAGAAAGATGGTACCCTCAGATTGTGCATAGATTACCATCAGCTGAACAAGGTCATAGTTAAGAACAGATACCCCCTACCTAGAATTGATGATCTGTTCGACCAACTTCAGGGAGCCAGTTGTTTCTGCAAGATAGATCTCACGTCAGGAAACTATCAGTTAAGGGTCAGAGAGTGTGACATACCGAAAACAACATTTAGAACTCGATATGGTCACTATGAGTTTTTGGTGATGTCCGTTGGGTTAACAAATGCCCCAATAGCCTTCATGGATTTGATGAATAGGGTTTTCAAGCAGTACCTAGATATGTTCGTCATTATATTTATCAAGACATTCTGGTGTACTCCAGAAATGAGGAAAAGTATGCCAATCACCTAAGGATAGCATTACAGACCCTCAGGGATCGCTAGTTATTCACCAAGTTCAGCAAGTGTGAATTCTGGTTGAAGGCTGTGACATTATTGGGTCATGTGGTATCGGGTGAAGGAATACAAGTAGACCCTCATAAAATAGCAGTAGTAAAAGATTAGCGCAGACCTACCTCTCCTACTGAAATCAAGAGTTTATTGGGCTTAGCTGGTTATTACCGATGGTTTGTGAAAGGTTTCTCTTCTATAGCATCCTCTCTAACCAAGTTGACCTAGAAAAAGGTGAAATTTCATTGGTCGGATGAGTGTGAGAAGAGTTTTAAGAAGTTAAAGACTCGACTCACTACTTCTACAATTTTGACCCTGCCAGAAGGAACAAACGGGTTTGTTGTATACTGTAACGCCTCCAGAGTTGGACTCGATTGCATGCTGATGTAGCGGGGCAAGGTGATAGCCTACGCCTCACAACTCAAAGTTCATGAGAAGAATTATCCAACTCATGACTTGGAGTTGGAAGCAGTGGTATTCGCATTAAAAATATGGAGACACTACTTGTACGGGGCTCATATGGATGTGTTCACAGACCACAAGAGCCTTCAATATGTGTTCATCTTGAAATCGCTAAAGGATTATGACATGAGTGTGCTGTATCACCCCGGCAAGGCCAATCTGGTGGCTGACGTCCTAAGCAGGCGGTCTATGGGATGTGTATCTCACATTGAGGAAGGCAAGAGAGAGCTAGCGAAAGAAGTTCACAGGCTAGCCCAGTTAGGGGTACAATTGGTGGATTCAGCTGAAGGTGGCGTGGTAATGCAAAGCGGGTCGAATTCATCCTTGGTAGTTTAAGTTAAGTCTAGAAAAGATGAAGATCTAGTTCTACTTAAACATAAAGAAGCAGTACTCAGAAAGGAGGTTGAGGCTTTCTCCCAAGGGGGAGATGGGATGCTTTGTTACCAGGGCAGGTTGTGTGAACCGGATGTGGGTGAGTTGAGATAGCAAATACTGGCTGAGGCACACAGCTCGAGATACACCATTCACCCTGGTGCTACAAAAATGTACCGCGATTTTTGAGATACTTACTGGTGGAACAACATGAAAAGAGACATTGCTAAATTTGTAGCTGAGTGCCCGAACTACCAGTAAGTCAAGGTAGAACACTAGAGACCAGGAGGTATGACCCAGGATATCAGCATACACACATGGAAGTGGGAAGAAGTAAACATAGACTTCATTACGGGTCTACCTCGAACTCGTCGGCAGCATGACTCAATCTGGGTAGTAGTAGACCGAATGACTAAGTCAACACATTTCCTCCTAGTCAAAACCATATATTCAGCTGAGGACTATGCTAAAATTTGTATTTGGGAGTTGGTTAGACTTCATGGGGTGCCATTGGACATTATTTTAGACAGGGGTACCTAGTTCACCTCCCATTTCTGGAAGTCTTTTCAGAAGAGACTTGGCACTCAGGTCAAGCTCAACACAGATTTTCACCTGCAGACAGATGGGCAAGCTGAGCGGAATATTCAGATTCTAGAAGATATGCTAAGAGCGTGCATGATCGATTTTAAGGGTAATTAGGATGACCATCTGCCTCTTATCGAGTTTGCGTACAACAACAACTACCATTCTAGCATCCAGATGGCCCCATTTGAAGCATTGTATGGTAGAAGGTGTAGATCTCCTATAGAGTGGTTTTAAGTTGGTGAAGCCACCTTGATAGGGCCAGACTCGGTTCATGAAGCAATATAGAAAGTTCAGCTTATCTGAGAAAGGTTGAAAACAACTCAGAGCCGTCAGAAATCTTATGCCGATGTTCGGAGGAGAGAATTAGAGTTTGCAGTTGATGACAGGGAATACCTAAAAATTTTGCCCATGAAAGGGTTAATGAAGTTTGGAAAGAAGGGGAAGCTCAGTCCGAGGTACTTGGGACCTTATAGAATTTTGCGGTGTATCGGCAATGTGGCTTATGAACCAGAGTTACCTTCAGAACTAGCAGTTGTACACCCAGTTTTCCATGTGTCACTTTTGAAGAAGTGCATCGGAGATCCAACCTCAGTTGTGCCATTGGACAACGTAGGAATAAAAGATAGTCTCTCATATGAGGAAGTACTAGTCCAGATCCTTGACTGTCAGGTGCGTAAGCTGAGGAACAAGGAAATAGCTTCAGTCAAATTCTTATGGAGAAATCAGCAGGTTGAGGGAGCTACGTGGGAGGCTGAAGCAGATATGATGGCCAAATACCCGCATTTGTTCTCTTCCAGCTCCAACACAGCTTGAGATATTAGCTATGACCCTAGAACTCAGTTTAGTTTTCATGACTCAGTTCAGATGTTCAAGTCTCTTTTATGTTTTTGAATGTATGAATGATAAGTAAATCCCGTTCAGTTGTGTATTTTGAAATGCAGGTAGTTATTCAGGTAGTTTAGAAGCCAAATGAGTAGTATTTGGAAATTTCGATTGCTATTTTTCTGCTTCCTGTGTGTTTTCTAACATTCAAGGATGAATGTTTAAAAGGGGGAGATATTTTAATGCCCCGGAAACTCAAAATCTAATTACGGGACCTAAATCAGAAAATCTGAAAAACTGCAGAAATGTTGCAGGACGGCCCACCTGAAGAGTCGTCAAGTAACCTTACGACTCGTTAGGTGAGCTGCGAGGAGAAGGATGGTTAATGTAAAGGAGGGAGGAAGTGTACCTAACAAGGGACCTCATGAGTCGTGGTCACTGACCACGACTTGTTAAGTCACTCGTGGTCAGGCCTGAGTTGGGAATATTTTTAGTTGACCAGTGTACTCGACGAGTAGGTGAAATGAGTCGTCACCAGTGGCAACGAATCGTTAAGTGACTCATTATGAGGCTTAACATTAAATCTCCAGAATGAGACAATGTGGTCCACAACTAGTGACCACGAGTTGTGGTCATAGATAACGACTCATTAGGTCTCTCGTGGTGACCTACTAAGGATCCCAGGCTGTGTGCCTGACGGGACTGACCACGAATCGTTGTCAATCACCACGACTCATTAGGTCACCCGTTAGAGGCACCTGAAAATTTTTCCTAGTGAATTTATAAGGGCTATTTAGTAATTTCCTATTCTCCTAAGCTCTAAACCACATCGTTTTGAATGTAAAATCAGACTTATTAGAGGGTTGGGATGGTTCCTCCCCTCATTGTCATGCTTATTCTCAGAAATGTATCGAAGGGTTCCTCAAGAAAACTCTCAAGCAAGCTTAGGGTTCTCATCTATTGCAGCAGTTCAAGTCCCCTTCTTTGGGTGAATTTTAGTCAGGTATGTGGGGTTTTAGCAAGGGGATTGTCCTTCCCTTGTGTCCCCAAAATCCTCCTCAATTTCCTCTATCAGTTTTAAGCCCTGAGTTTTCGAGTATGAAAAGGTTTCACATTTATTTTTGTTGATTTCACTTAGAATGATGTTCATGTATATTGTTGATACGGTCACTATAAATTCCTTGTCAATTGTCAATGTTTATACATAAGTAAATCTACGCCCTATCTTTCGAGTTATGATTTTGCTTATTGAATTTTCTCTAGTGAATGAAGAATGCTTTGGGCTGGAGTTTCTAGAATTTTCTATTATATTATGTTGAGTAAATATTCCATTAATAAGAATGACTTTAGCTCTATTGAATGAAATTCCTAAAATTCTCGAAATTGCTCTACATTACGAAGTTCTCGTGTTGTTGGGATAAGTTGAGTTCTCTATTAGCTGCTAGTAGTTCAGACCAGTTAGAATGTAGAGTCTCTTTAGAATCCTTCAGAAAATAGTCAACTGATCAGTTTGACTTCAGTGTTATTTTGAGGTGTCAGTGGTGTCTCTCAGTTATCAAAATCAGACTCAGATTTATAGGTTTTGGTCCATTAGGCGGTCATGATATTCTAGTATATAGTTCTAACCATCCCCAGGACCCCAGTTCAGTTACAACTTGTTCAAAGATGGTCACGACGCTTCCAAATACAAAGTTCTGACCTGTCTAGAACCCAGTTTCCGAATTTGGTCCGATAAGACTCTCAGGGTACATGCAGTTATACGTCCCTGACTAGTCTTGGAACCCAGTTTTGAGCTATCCACTTAGTAGTTTAGTTTAGGTTTTCCATTAGAAGTAGAACTTAGCACCGAGCGGACCGGGGTTCTAGTGCACCCAAGTTCCTAGAACTACGTTGCCAACGTAGGTTATAGTATTACTTGGCCTCATTGGCCCCAGACATTTGTGATCACTCAGTTTATGCCTTTATACCCTGGCAAGGTATATTTGGTCCTACCGGTGGGGTGTATACATTGGACTCCACGTCTAGCTCACGTGGTTATATATCAGTTATAGACTCTCTCACTAGTCAGTCTAGTCCAGTATCAGAATAAGTAGCTCAGTTCAGTACAGTATCTCAGATTCAGTGTTTCAGACTTAGGGCATGTCCTTGACCATTAGACAGGGTCATCTTGACCATTTCAGATTATATCAATAGTTCAGTTCAGCTTACCTGTTGGTCTTTGCATGTCATTTCAGTTCAGACTTTATATTCAGTAATGTTCTTCCCACTTACTCAGTATATTCAAAGTACTTTCGCATACTTTTATGATGTATCGTTTGATGATACAACTGCAGGTTCTCAAACTCAACACCGTTAGTTGCCTCAGTTCAGATTCTCCATTGCAACAGTTGAAGTGTGAGTCCTCATCATCCGAGGGCACTATTTTCCTTCTTTCGATCATGTATTAGTTTCAATTAGAATTAGAGTTAGCTGGGGGCTTGTCCCAGTAACTCCTCTATTAGATGGATTTCAGATAGACATGATTTTTAGATTTATTAGTATTATTCAATTATTTGAACTTTATGTTTTCAGACTTGTCTCTCATAAATATTTTTGATATTATTTCAAAGTTCCGCTATGCTTGTTTACTCAAAATGTTAGTAACTGATAGACCAAGGGTTCTTGGGGTCACTTGTGGCTTCAAGTACCGTGTTACGCCCAGGGTGTAGGCTCGGGGCGTGACATCAACACCCCACACTTAAACTATTGTTCGTCCTCGAACAATCTACTATTTCCCTTCTAAAAATTAAGAACAAAATTCCTCTTACGAACAGGTCTACTTGCACTTAGGATCATGAGACAACTCAATGAAGCTCAATTCACTCGCATGCATATAGGATTAATATTAAAATGTCAAAGTTTGAAATCTGTTAACTTTTGAAAACTAACTCATCAAGACAATTTTGGGCCAACATGAATCATATATAATTAGCAATCAAGATTTACCACAGTCTTACCATTGTGCCCCTCGCAATTTGGAGAGATGCCCTTTCACACACAAGATATAAAACAATATTAACTTGGGCATAAATATAACAAAATCTACTCACTCTCCCAAAGAACTCAACATACTTGCAAAAGACGACCCATAGGCTTTCCCTCAGTGTAATACTCCACTAATATAGAATTATGAATTAAGGATCAATTAGGACTTGAATTTGGTTGTAATGTAGGCTAGGGGACGGTAGGAACTATTTGGCCAAGATAGTGACTAATCTCCCTAAGCACTTTAATACTTCACAATACTTTGATTTTTAAGCACATTCTTCAATTTCTAAATTTTCTCCTTATACCTCCTTTTATTCTTCAATTTTCAACTTAGGTGACTAGTGGGGGTTTGTTTTCAACATTGAGCTCATTCACACATTTTTCTTTATCATCATTTTTTTTCGAAGCTCTTTCTTCTTTTTGTTTTCACACAAATATCACCCTCCTTTTTTTTTAGCAATTTTCACCCCTTTCTTTTCTTCTAATTTCCACACCTTTTAGCTTTTTCCTTCACTTTTCCACTTATGCTCTTTTCATACAAAAATTTTCAATTAAAGTGCTCTAGGAGTCACTTGGATCTAATTCTAGTTAATAGAATAAAAAGGGATTTAAGCTTGTAATATGGCAATTAAAAAAATAGGCTAAGACTAAAAATGGCTAACTAGGACAATTACATAAAGGTAGGTAAAATAGGATAAAAATAAGGCAACCAAAGAAATTCCTATATCACTTCCTAAATCCATCATTCTTATTTCGCTTTGCACATACAAAAGGCAAGTTCTAGATATCAATTTACAAGCATGGAGTACATCAAAAATTCCTCACACATTGGCACAAAATAGTTTAACAATGGAAATCAAGGTCATATAAACACATATATTCATATTGCATGCATAACATAATTAAGCCAATTTTTTTCTTTTCAAGCACAAGAGTTAAGTTCCAAAAGATAAAGTGTTGATATCTTTTTCATGCATTTTGAGTGAATTTTATAAAGTTTCAATGATACCTAAAGTGAAGCACCATTGCATTCGTAAGGTCCAAGTTTTTGTTCTTCCTAATGACTAATTTACCCTTAAGACGGTTGTCATCCATCCATCGTCAGGTAAAGTCATGACTCAATGACTAAAAAAAATCTAGACTCTCTAGTCGATTCTAAGGGACCATCCACCGAAAAAGCACTGAAAATAAAAATCGAAGGAACCCAAAATAAAATAAAACTAAAACTACTACAAATAAACAAGCATACATGATAAGTCATAAATCTAAAAAAAACTAGGCCTACCATGTGTAAATTTAGCAATTAAGGCATGTGTAGTAATATGAAGTTTACTTCTCCTACCCCACACTTAATTAGTTACACTGTCCCCAGTGCTAAAACAAATAAGCATAAAGTAAAAGAGTAAAAGAAGGACTCCCTAGGCCTCTTCTCCTCATCATCTGTGAGGGAAAAGAAGCTTCCCCTATCTATGCATTTCATGCTCCAAATTATTTGTAAATTATGACTTAAAACCTGCACACTTGAACAAACACATAAAAACAAAACAAAGAAAATCATTTTGGGTTGCCTCCCAAGTAGCTCCTAATTTAACGTCGCGACACGACACAGGTATCTTGATTACTCAGACTTCATCAAGATACCTGTTGAGAACGTGGTCAAATATTGGCCGCTTTCTTCACCACGCTGCCCTGTGACATGTCAAAAAATAAAAGAAAAC
Source organism: Datura wrightii (assembly GCA_035772735.1). NCBI lineage: Eukaryota > Viridiplantae > Streptophyta > Magnoliopsida > Solanales > Solanaceae > Datura > Datura wrightii. Next base: position 179,328,243 of record JASDFA010000018.1, read on the forward strand.
AAAAAAAGGAAATAAATACTAAAAGTTAAACACAAGTGATTAATATAATCCTAAATCGTGTTTCCTAGAAACGGTGCCAAAATTTGATGTGGCTCAAATTACACCTCGTAATGAGATATAATACGGTTGATGTCAAAAATAGAACCCGACAAAGGTTGGGGTCGATCCCATAGGGAATATGGAATGATATAGAAGAATTCTAGTATTTAAACTTTTAAGTCGATTGTCTCCTAGGAGGGGGAAATTTATAAAAGTAACAAGTAATATCGTTAGAAAAAGTGAAGGTTGAGTCTAAATTAATGCAAATAACTAGGGTGTGTGTTCCCCATAACTTCATAACCACAAGGTGTTTTATACTAGTAATCTATTCCGGTGCTTAGCATGCAATATCGGTAAGTTAGTTTCACCTAAATGGTTGGTTCCCTATTTAAATGATTATCACCATGAAACTTGGTCCATATGCGGATGTATACTTAATTGACCCTTACCCTTGATATCGAATTAGCTATTCCTGGACAAGGTCAAACTATTAGATGAGGGTTGATAGCCTCAAATCTCCGTTGTTAATCCTTTTTCCCATTCATTACTCCCTTGATCCGGTGAGTAAGAATAAGGAAACTTCCAACATTTGTAACCATTAAGAAATAATTAAAACGAAGGAAAAAACAATACACGCATAAACCCCGTTCAAGAATCACTAAGTGTTTTACCTATGTGTGTTAATTCGTCATGGTTCTCACAACCCTAGTTGTGGAGGTTTTAGCCTCTCATAATTATAAGTAAATTCATAGCATTCATAGACAAAAGCATAAATTAATACTTACAACAATGATAGAAAGAAAATCTCTTGATTATTGCAAAAACAAGGAAGAACGTACACCAATTGTCTCAATTATTTGGTGAAATAAAACTCCTAAGTCCAAGACTTTTCAAAACTTCTCTAAAACTTGTCTTAAAACTTGTCTTCCTCCCCTCTGTTATATAAAAATAAAAGGGTATTTATAATAGTAAATTTATGCCTTTTTTTCCCTTCAAGGATTTGATTTGGGATTTGTAGCTTCTTGTCCTTACTAAAAACTGAATCCAAAGTTGGCAGTGGCAACGGGCCAGGTAATGACTCATTAGGTCTCCTAACGAGTTGTGGCAAGCATTAAGTAGTCGTCCTCGGAAAACTGCTCCTTTAAGGTGATGGGTCATCTAACGAATCGTCAGGATAGGGCACGAGTCATTAGGTCCCTCATGGCTATGGATCACAAGAACTTCCTGTGTACTTGACGGGTGCACACAGCATCTCACGATGAGTCGTCACATCTTCCGATGACTCGTAATGTCCTTTGTTGCCTCCCTGAGCATTTTTTTCAGAAATTTTCTTCCCAGTCTTCTAGACTTGCATAAAAACTCATTACCAGATGTAAAGAGTCGTGCCTTCAGCTCATTACCTACACTGATTTCATGCACTTCAAACTTGATCTTTCCCACGACTGTAGGAACAAGTTGTCCATTGAGACAACGACTCATTACCTGGCTAGCAATCTGCACTTTGTTCCATTTTCTTCAAATTCATTTCAAAAGCCTCAGATATACCAAAATCTATCATTTTTAGCCCTAAAAGCATCTAATAATGTGTGTTAGCCATTTTCACAAATATATAACATAAACACATGCAAACACACATAATTTGTCCTCAAAACATAGTAAAGTATGAGCAAAATTATGTCTAAGAAGTGCTAGGTACGCCCTTCATCACAATGCACATTTAGCCATTAGAGTAAAGACCCATTTCATAGCACTAACATCCAAAAATTATTCATTTCATCCATTCACAATTTTATCAAAACAACTAGCCCGCTAAGGGCAATCATCAACAATACTAAAATGAGCCCGACAAAAGCTCACAACTCCTCACCAAATAAAAATAAAAGCCCGACAAGGGCTACATCAGCCATAAACAAAACAAAGCATAAATAACCACCCAAAAAGGCACTCATCCAACCCCTAACTCAAATATTACATTGTCCCCAATGTAAAACATGCAAAATAAAGGGGGAAAGAACTCCTTGAGTGGGTCACTCCTTCTCATCCACATCATCAGCTGCACCAGCTCCTGCCTCTCCATCAAAGCCTTCATCACCGAGATCTTTTGCGTCGTGTCCCAATCCCTCAATCAAATCATCATGGGGCCTCGAACTATAGAAAGGGCATCTATTGCGGTATCAAGAGCACTCGAGTTAGACACCTCCATGGATGTCTGACTTTTCCACTCCCTTACTTCAGTCTGGAGAGAGGTGACAGCCCCCTCCACAACATCCACTCGTTTTCACAATGTGGTAAGACTCTCGTACATTGACTTCATTTACCTTTTCACTATTTGGGCGATAAGAGTAGGGAGGCTCTTAGATAACTTTTGAAGCTGACTCTCATGAGAGTTGGTCATTTCCATAAGCTTGTGGAGACCACTTGGTCGAGAGGATATTGGAGGGGGTGATGCTCCCCGAAGAGGTATGTCACTAGAGGTTTGGCCCCAAGATTCCGGGTGAGGCATATTCAAATATGGGTCTTGTGGAGACCATGCTCAAAACCATGAGATAGAGAACCCTCTGGCAAATCAAAGTCCTGCAACCGCTTCTGCTTGACCTTGGGTGCCTCAGCGTCCCTTTTTTGATTTATTATGATTACACCCGAAGCAGGACTAAGGGTCTCATCTAGGAACAATGGCACGTTGTCTTGCAAGCATAATTGAGAAATAAACATGAAATATGGCATGGAGGTGCTGGTATGCCTTTCTTTCCTCTTCATTTGGAGGGCCACAATCTCCCTAAAGTTTATGAAGACCCTGGTCATGATGCAAGTGATGAGGATAGCTGCTTCCAAGCTGACCCGTTCCTCATTCTTGGAAGGTATGATGTGGCCACATATGAAGTATAGCCACAAATTAGCTTCAAATTTAAGATCATGGCGAGAAATTTTGCCGCCTATAGTAGCCTAAAAGGGTGTATCTGCAGTAATGATAGGAGCTATCCATGAGAATTGGTTCTCCTTAGAAGCAATCTTGGCCATATATTCTAAACCAGTGTCAATCTCATCCTCCCAGAATAGATAATTGATGGTCGATGGAGTAATGTCGACCTCCATCCCTCACACCATAACTGAGGGTAGGCAGGGAAATTCATCTACCTCGCCTTTGTGGTTCATACTCTCCGAGCTAGCCAGGTAGGAGATGTAGAACTCCAAGACTAAGCTTGGAAAGTGATCTAGGAGAGGATCAAAAGCATGCCATTGTCTGTCGGTGAATTGTGCTGTGATATTGGGAAGGTCACTGTGCAACCCTACCAAATCAAATATCTTCTCCATGGTAAATTGATCCGCCCTTGAAGCTGTGGAAAACTTTAGAGAAAATGTTGATTGGAAGATCTCAGGGTATGAGAGGATATCATGAGTCATGAGATCAAGGTATGAAAATACTCAGAGGATGCTGGACTTCACATATCAGACCATGACAGGAATGTACTAGTCGTAATAGCATTGTACAATTTGTACCAGCTCCTTGGACTTAACCAATTTCAAATCTACCTAGCATTGTACAGATGGAAGGTACTGTTACACCCCGTGAATTCTCGACATGTAGGTGGCCTATTCGCTTGTTGGTTAAGAATTTTTGAATGCCATACATGCTAGGAAAAGGCCCGGGGAAAGACCGGATAAGTGACACGTCGAACCATCGCAAGAGAAGGTTGGCAGACCCCCTCCGCGATGGCCAGAGTGTCACGGAGGCTCACCTCCGCGATACACAGCATGTCACGGAGGCTAGGCTCCGCGATACACAGCGTGTCACGGAGGTGAGGTGCAGCCCCAAGTATAAAAACCTCCAAACTTTGGTTTTTGCTTTAATTAACTTATAATTTCCAGTAATAATAGAGAGTAAGCCAGAGAAGAGGAGGAACGAACAATACTATCCATTTCTCATCCAATTACGCCACCAAATATGGTCCAAACTCAAATTAACTCCAGATACCGAGGTATTAAGCAGGAAGGAGCATTCCTACGGATTTAGTTTCGTGAAATTTGGCCGACGAATCGTTGTTCTACCAAGCTATGGTAAGTGGAATTGCTCCAAATTAGTGTCAATACACTCCTAGCCCTAAAGTGAGTATTTCTCCCTTCTGGAGTTCTGAGAAATAGTGAGTTTTCGACCGTCTTTCGATAAGCCAAAGTTTGGGCTATATATATATCAAAAGTGTTGTCTTTTTCCAGGATATTAATGTATTTAGCCCTAATTGATATATATATATGAATACAGTTGGAAGGAATAGCTGAATATTGGTCGAGCTACGACAGTTAGCCGAAAGCCGACAACTGAGGTATGTAAAGCTAGTTTCCTCGACAAGTTAGTAGTCTCGGTATAGTAAAATAGTTCAAAGGCCAGTAGAATGTTTCAAAAGTCATGTGTTATGTTTAGTATGAATATTAGTACGATATTGGAAGCATCATGTTATGTACAGCGTGAAACTTGCTAGCATGATATAAATTCTAATACAAAGTGTTAGGAACTGTACAACACGCCCAGTATGTGATTTAGTAAAGTATGTTAGGAGATTATCGTGTTCAGTTGAAACTTAGTAAAGCAATATAAGTCTCTGTAAGGTATTTCAGAAATTGAATGGTAGCCTAAAATGAAGTTTAAAAAGCATGTTAGAAATAGTAAATCATGTTACTATGAAACTCAGTTATACAACATGATTCCCAACTGAAAAACTATATCTTATTCAACATTAGACTCAGCACAGTATGACAGAAGATTATATATATACCATTATCAGTCTCAGCATGTATTAAATACATACATATCACTATCACTAGTTCAACATATAGTATGTACAAATACATTATCATCACTAGCTTCAGCATGTGGTATACGCAGTTCGTATTACTAGTTGAGACCACTGTATTGTCTTGGGGTTGGATTACCTAGCATTCATGACCGCCCCAGGGTTAATAGCTGTATCGACTCGTCCGCCAGAGGGCGAGGATACGTCACTCTACGGAGTGGCATGCCGTCCCACATAGGACGAAGATGGGATGCTGGTTTCCCCATATTTTGCCTTGGTCGGCTTTTATACACCCCCGTCGAGTGGGTACGCCCGGGGTGTTGACTCAGGAGTCCTCCGAACTCAGGTACAGTTATAGTCAGGGGCTCAGCGAGCCCAAGTGCATACCCAGGGGATCGGCTGGATGCTTATAGTTATTATAGTAGATGAGATGATCGGGGTAAGGGTATAGATTGCGTGTTGATTGTACCTCCCGGCTTATGGGGGCTGGGTAAGGTTTGTGTGTGCGCTATTGTATGTCATGCTATGTTATGTTATACCACGTTACGCTAGATACGAGTAGATCGATAGTAAAGCGTTACATTTTCAAGTATGACTCCTACTCTTTCCAGTATAGTTGAGAACAGGCTTAGCTTTACATTTTCAGTCAGTTCCAGTCTATTTCTTTCGGTTTTATTTCCATCGGTTGTATTGTTGTTTTCAGATATTTTTCAGTTGTTGCTTTACATACTCAGTACCAGCAGTACTGACACCCGTTTGGGGTACTGCATTACTTGCCTGCAGGTACTCATAGACGAGGAGCCGATACCTCGTGATTCCAGCCAGCTCACAGGGTCATCAGCTCAAGTCATCCAGAGCTAGATAGCTAGAGGTTTATCCCTTTTCTTTTGTTGTACAGTATGGGTAGGCCGGGGCCCTGTCCTGACCATCTTATCAGTATTCTTAGAGGCTTGCAGTCTGTATATATTTCCCTGTGGTTAGTTGTGCCGGTCGTGTGATTATTTAGTTGTTTATATTGGCAGTGTGAGGCTTTATTCAGTTAGTAGTGGTGACCTTGTCGGTCACGTAGCTGTTTAGCATCTGTTATATTGATTCAGAAGTAACTAGTCAGCATGGTGGCTTTGTCGGCCCGCTTAGGTTCCCCTATTTGTATGTGATTCTGGTTAGCTGATGTTATAGTACAGGTGGCTATAGGCCTAGTTGGCCGGAGGCTGTATTTACAGCCATTATATAGCCCGTCGTTTCCTTGAATCCATAGTTAGAGCCAGCCAGGCACCAGAAGTGCTTAGGCTCAGCAGTCTAGCAGTTCAGGTCCCAGTAGGGCATAAGGTGCCAGTCATACCCCCCAAAGCGGGGCGTGACAGGTACGATTCATAGCTACAAGCTACGACTCGTAGGATTTGGCAGTGATAATTATAGCAGTTTCCCTATTAACTTAGGAAAGGTTTCTGATTATTTGTATAAATACTTTTCTAGGTTATTTTTGTTAGGAGACCGAATTTTTGATAGAGAACCAATACTTTGGTGATTCTTCTTGAGATTTCCAATATTCTTGGAGATATTATTCATTGTTCTTGAATTGTTGAAAGTTGAATTGTGCAATAATCAATTGAGTTTTTATTTCAATCATCATTGTACATCTCTAATTATGATTTCTTTCATGAATGCTAATTCATTTCTTACAAACATGAGAGGCTAAAACCTCCACAACTAGGGTTGTGGGAACTATGATAGAATAATTAACTAGGGTTTTCACATAGTTATTCGAAACCAATACTTATGTTTGTATTGTCTTCTCTTCATCTAAAACGTTTTTTTAACAGAGCGCAACATTAGGACTTGCTTGAATTCTCTACTTGCTTGAACCTAGAGAGATAGAGATTAGGAAAAGTGAAGAACAACAAAGCCTTGATCTTTATGGTTCATTGAATAACTTGAGCTGTGGTCGCAGGATAGTTAATTTGGAATAAATTGATAATGGTTAAAGTGAAAACACTCAAGAGACCTGATCCTGTGATTGATTGTAGTCATTCAATAGGGGCAAAACAGTCATTGGGATGAATTACTGCTATCAGTTCTACATGATAAGTATTGAGATAGATCACTAGTGCATTCATCCTAAGTTGTTATGAATCGATGGGGTTGCTTCCCTAGTTAATGGCGTAAACTTGACAACTATATCAATTTAAAATACTCTTACTTGAATACTTCGTTAGAACCCCGCATTAGGAAATAGTTATACTAAAAAAATAAATACTAGTGTTATTCTAGATCCTAACCATATTTCCTGTGGGATTGACCCTAACCTACTTGGATTCTTCATTGACAACGTTTGCTTCATACTTTTACAGGGGTGTGATTTGAGTGTTATTAAAAGTGGCGCCATTGCCAGGGAATATGACTTAGAATTAGATTAATTGCATGTGTTTAACTTTTAGTCGTTATTTTCTCATGTACATTTTTCTTTTGTTTTTGACACCCACAGGTTGCCACTTGGTGAATACTAAGTACTCCATGGAGTGGAAACCCTTTGATCCTACTTGATCCATACTTGAAAGGACGCTGCGAAATATGGAGCACAATGAAACCCCTGACCATATGCAATCCAGATTAGCCGCTGAGGCTCGTTAGGCATAGTTAGCATGACAAGATCATCTTCAGGGAGTAGATGATCCCTAGGGAATTGTAGATAATGCTGACCGACACAGATGGAGTAACATAGGACATAGATATGATCCTCAATTTGATGATGATAAGGATTCAGATATTGATGAAGCTGGGTCAACTGGAGCCATTGTGCCACTACCTTTGCTTGTCATCACTAGCACATGATCTAGTTGCTTAATATGAAAAGAGTATTTACTGGTCCTGCAGCTGACAATGCGAATATGCACCTGATGAACTTTATGGATATTTGCAAGGCATACAGGTTTCCATGTGTGATCTAGGAAGTTATCAAGCCGAGGCTCTTCCCATTATCTCTATCTAGAGAGGCCACTTTATGATTGTCGGAGTTGACTAATGACTCCATTACCAATTGGAGGGAGCTGAAACAAGCCTTCTTGGAAAGGTTCTTTCCACCATCCAAGATGCTACAACTAAAGAATGAAATCTACAATTTTTGACAGTTGAAGACTGAGGCACTTCATGAGACTTGGCTTAGATTCAATAAGAAGCTAACAAAGTGCCTGAATCAAAAAATTCCCGATGACAATTTGTTGAAATTGTTTTACAGGTCTTTGAACAACAGTACTGATAATGCTCAAATTACACTTCTTGTTTAGATAAAATGTAAGTAATAATTGTATCAAAACATATATTCCTGATGAATGTCGGAGTCGAATCCCACTGAGAATTGAGTTGATAATCTAAGAGTTATAAAATTACTCAAACTAGAACGCATTGTTGTTCAACATTTGAAAAGTAAATTGGGGGAAAAAGGGAAAAACACTATCTAATCCTAATTTAGAACTAGGTAGGGGGTGGGGTTCCAATTATTGCATTCTCAAGTGAATTAGCTAGAGGTGTGCTTTGCATGGTTTAACAACTAGCATGGGCTACTTCACTGCCTTAAATTCAAATTCAACTTAGAAAGCTGTGGATAAATCACATTCTCTTATTTCTTAACCAAGAATATTTATGCCTTGGGTTTTTTCAAATCCCAAAGCCAATTCAAGTTATCAACCACAAAATCTTGCGGAAGGATTAAGCTATCTCTAGACTTGACCTTCAATGGAATGAAAATGTGGATTTTTACTATCTCTAGCTCAATCCCATATACTAACACTCCAATTCCCCACTATTATCTTCTCACCCAATTCTCACCTTCCTCTCTCAAGTAAAATCAAGAAAAAGTTGTAACACCCTGAAACTTTCCTAGACCAAACTCAGATCTTGTATGAAAAACCATGGAAAAACCAAAAATTTTTGCCACAAAACGAATTGTGGAATGACTCATCCAGTGACTAAACGAGTCATGGTCAGACTCGTGACTCAATGTAGGAAATTTTAATTCAGGAGCCCAGGGGTGACGACCCACATGACGACTCGTTGGGTCAAGTAACGATTCATTGTGAAGGGTCGTTGAGTGGAGGTTCCTAGTTCATGTTTCAATGGCAACGACGGACACAACGAGTCATTAGGTCAAGTTACAAATTGTTGCGTTAGTCTTCGGAAGGGTCCTAGTAAAGCTTAGCCCCTGAGGCAGTGCTGATGATGAGAGGAGGGGATGAGTCGTTAGGTCAAGGTAATGACTCATCATGACCAACCCTAGGGTCGAAATGAGAAATTTGGTTCAGTGACAATGAAAGATGTCACGAGTCGTTAGGTCTCATGACGACTCGTGATGTCAGTCGTTGTCCATGCGAGGAAATGTTAGGGATTTTCCATACATGGCCATGAATTGGCACCACGAGTCATTCCCAACCCCACGACTCATGGAGTGCCTCATGGGGACTGGCAGCAGGATTTTTCCTGCGATGCTCCAAGGGTGTTTTCATAACTTCTAGCTATTTTTATCTCTACACTACATTGTTTTGGGCATGTTTTGGAGAGAATTGGAAGGGTAATCGACTAAGTCCCTCTCATTCGACTCACCTTATGATCTCAGAGCACATAAATTCTAGTCAGGCATCTCAGAGCTAACTAGGGCTTCCTAAGTTCTTTAGATTTCTTCAGGCTTCTCTCAAGAACTCTACACCAGGTATGTGGGAATTTAGCAAGGGAATAGTACTTCCCTTATGCCCCAAAATCCATTTAAATTTTCTTATCAGTTTTAGTCCTTGAGTTTTCCAATATGACTAAATTTTTTGCCAGATTCCCTCTATATCATGTGGAATATTATTCATGCTAATTGTAGTTATATTTCCACTATCTAGTTATCATGTTGATATTTGTTCTTGTAAAGGTGGTTTTAGCCTTAGCTTTAAAATGCAGTAAATTAGAGTCTTGCATATTTGATTATTTATTCATGTTGCTTGATTCTATTAGTGTTGGGATTCCAATGTTGTTAATATCATTTGATTATCTCTGTCAGTTCATGCTAGTCCAGTTTCAGTTAGAATACTAGCCTACTTAGTATTTTCAGAAATGTTAGCTGATTAGTTTGACTATAGTCTTTTCTTGAGGTATCAGTGGTGCCTCCCAGATGTCAGTTATCAAAATTAGTTATTAGTTATTAGATATTAGTTGGTTCTTTAGATGGTTATGACGCTTCTAGATAAGCAGCTCTGACTAGTCTTAGTTCCGATTAGACTTTTAGGGTACTTCTAGATAGGTATCCCTGACTTAGTCATGGACCCCAATTTTGAGTTATCAACTTAGTAGTCAGACTAGGACTATCCAGTGGGAGTAGGACTTAGCACCGAGCAGATCGAGGTACCAGCGCCAGGTTCCCAGAACTACGTTTCCATAGTGGGTTATTTTATTGGCCTTATGGCCCTAGACTTGTGATCACCCAGCTCATGTCTGTATACCCTGGCAAGGTATATTGGGTCCTATTGATGGGGCATATACATCGAACTCCACGTCTAGCTGGCGTGGTTACATGTCGGCTATAGACTCTCCAACTAGTCAGTTCAGTTTAGCTCAGCTCGGTTCAGTCCAGTATAGCTCAGCTCAATTCAGTTTAGTTTAGCTCAGCTTAGTATTTCAGATTCAGGACATGTTTATGACTATCAGCCAGGGTCATTATTGACTATATCATTCATATATTTAGTTGTCCAGTTTCCAGTATTTTAGTTGGTCATTTCATGTTATTTCAGTTTAGTTATTTGTTTCTTCATGTTTATATTATCTCTCACTTACTCAGTACATTCAAAGTACTGATGCATATTTTCTATGATGTATCGTATCATGATATAGGTGCAGGTTCTCAGCCTCATCATTATTAGTCGATTCCTTCAGGTGATATCAGCAGCTGCAGTTGGTGAGTGCTCATCTTTTGAGGATGATGTTTATTTTTCAGTTATTTTCTTTCAGTTATACTTTAGATTTAGTTGGGGGATTGTCACAACAACTCATCATTAGTAGATGGCTTTCAGACATAGACTCAGCCTTCGGTATTGTTGTTTTTTTCAGATGTATAAACTTTTATAAAATTAGCTTTCTCAAATGATTTTATTATTTAAAGATTTCACATATGTTTACTCAGATTACCAATGTTATGATAGACCATGGGTTGTCTTGAGGTTACTTGTGACTTCAAGTACCATGTCTCGTCTAGGGTATAGACTCGGGTGGTGACAAAAGTAAAGAATAATTTATGTTTGGAATCATCAATTTTACAATTAAAACTTGGTAAAAGATAATAGATCTAAGTTATAATGAGAATTTAAGATCAAATCATCAATACCCATTTATACATTCAAACCCACCATGCATACACCCTTAACTAGCAAATTAGATCTATTTATTTAGAGAGAGAGAGAGAAGATACCCAAATAACTTTCCTCAACATTCACAATATGGGTTCATCAAATTGCTTCACAAGGTTTGCAACAATGGTGGAGTTCCCCCACAAAGGGGATTCCTTAAAAAAAAGAACTTTCTATTCTATGTTGAGAGAAATCTACATTTCTATTGTTCTTTCAATCAAAAGATGATGATTGAATAAGTGGTTTACAATGGAGGTCATAAATATCTGTACTTTTGTGTGCACGACCTTCCAAAAGTGCCCTTGGATGCTTCTAGGCGCTTAGGGACTCTTTCTGGATGCTTTTACCCTTCTAAAGACGGCCTCACTTACAAAACACCAACATTTATCCGGTGCCAATCTGTGGAGCACCAGCTGTTCCCTGAATGGAAGACAGTGGGCTGGCAGTAACCACCAACGGTTTGCCACTGCCCAACCACAAAACACTGATGAGTAGCCGGTCTAAAGTAGTGGCTCCGGCATTTTGCCCTTCGGAATCCGAGTTTAGCCGATTCAAATCATGCCCTTACACCTCTTTTTAAGCTCAAATCTTCCATTATCTTTGGCTCCTTTCTTTCATATGCTAACTCATCAAATTTCATCTCAAACCTCATGCATTTTTCTCCATTTCGTGATTTATCTACTCGAGTGAAGTACATGCTTAGAATAAAAAGGAAATAGCATAAATTCATGTAAGCGACTTGAAAACTAAGCAAAACCTCATGCTTAGGAGCCTAATGAGTTGGTAAATTTTCAACTCATCAAGCACTAAGGCTATAACAGATATGGTGGTAGGAGGAGCACTAATGAGTCACTCGTGGGAACAAGCAACTATCATACTAGATCGAGTGACCAAAACAAATAGATCCCGACACACAAAGGAAGTTGAAGCAGTTGCAGGTACATATGTTATAGGGATAACTGCGGATCAATGCAGAAAAGAGGAGGAATGTGATCAGGAGTTGGCTCATATAAGGACATATTTAGACCTGCTCATGAAGCATATTATGGGTTTTGGAGTGCAAATGGTGAATGTAGTGGGAGCCCAGCGTCAGGAACCAGGGTATGAGCAGTCAAATTTCAAGGAGGCAAACTTTTTGGACAACCAGGTGGCGGATTTTCGGGTCAATGCCCAAGGGTCTGGACAGGACACTTGGCGCCAAGGTTCCATAAATCAAGGTTGAAACCAGTACAGGGACAACTATAATAGGAATGGGTATAGGGATAGGAGTAGAGGTTGTGAATGAGAGGTGAGTGGAGAAAGAATGATGGCTACCATAATGACCACACTGGTGTATATGTTCCTTCTATGGCTCGTGAGGGTGATGCTGGACCCTTAAAGTTGGAGATCAAGATGGCTGATCTGCTTTAGAAAGAAAAATCCACAGATGATCAGCTAAAGGACATTTAGGGAAACATATCTGGCATGAGCTAGAAAGTTGAATCACATGCTATAACAATCAAGCAGATTGAGCAGCAGCTAGGGTAGATGTCGGTATCCATGAACCAAAAGTAGAAGGGTACACCTCCTAGCAATACAGTCCAAAATCCAAAAAATGACAGTCACTGTATGGTTGTAATGACTAGGAGTGGGAAAATCACCATTGACCTCTCTTACCGGTTGTAGTTGAGATGGAAAGGAAAAGTGAGATTGAGTTGAATAAGGAGGATGAGATTGCTGAAAAAGATATTACAGGTGATGTTGATTTGACTAAGGCTCCAGGTAATAGAAAAGTAGTCTGAATCTAATAAAGGGAAGGAAAAAGAGGCCACATAGATTTACCGGCCTATCCCTCGACCACCACCACCATTCCCTTAGAGGATGAAGAATAAGGTGGAAGATGGGAAGTTTCAGAAGTTCTTGTCAATGTTGAAACAATTGTCTGTGAACATCCTATTGGTCTAGGCATTAGAACAAATACCTGGGTATGCTAAGTTCATGAAGGACCTAGTGACCAGGAAGAGGTCCGTGAGCTATGAGCCGGTTGGTAACTTGCATTATTGTAGGCCATAGCCTCACGGGTCCTTGCTCAGAAAAAGGAAGATCGAAGTGCCCTCACTATTCCGTGCATGATTGGTGATTTTGAGTTTGCAATGGCAATATATGACGTAGGTGCTAGTATCAACTTAATGCCATTAGCTGTGTTCAAACAGTTGGGCTTGGGAGCCCCCACACTGACTATGATGCATCTATAGATGTGCTAATCAAGGTGGACAAGTTTAATCTTCCCAGCTGATTTTGTGATCTTATATTTCGAGGTCAATTTCAAGGTCCCCATCATCTTAAGGCAACTATTCCTTGCCACTATGAGAGCTTTACTGGATATTGAGGCTTGATAGTTGAAGTTTAGGGTGAACAAAAAGGTGGTCACCTTCAATATCTGTAGGTCAATGAAGCAGCCTAATGAGTTTAGGGTGGTGTTAGTAATTTAGGATGAGTCTGAGTTTCTTGGTGAATTCTGAGTAGTCAAGAGACTTGCACCATGCTGCAACGTTAAACTAGGCACTTCTTGGGAGGCAACCCATGAGGTGGTTTGGTGAAGTCACAGTAACCGAACCACCTGCGTTGTGCTGCGATATTGAATCAGGTGCTACTTGGGAGGCAACCCAAGTATCTTGACATATGTGTGTTCAGTATGCAGGTGAAACAAAAACTGGTGGGTGAAAAGTTGATGAACAAAACTGTACTACAAGCCTCAGTATAAACCGTAGGATGATTGTATGGCTCGTAGTATTGTCCATGGTGAAAAACAGAGACTTGTCCAAGTGCATAAGTTCACATTACGGTTGGTTATTATGAACCATACTTCCATGGTATGAGTCGTAGTTCCCATTGTAATGATGATCTATTCCATGTGTGGAAGTGCAGAAACTCTGACCTACGAGTTATGGTACAGATCGTGGTTCCTTAGTACGACTCGTACCAAACATTAGTAGGTCCCTATGTAAGTTCCCACAGTCTTATGCTATGAGTTCGAGGGAGTGTCATAGATATGACATACTAATCATGGTATGAGTCATGACAGGAAATTTTAATGAAATAACTCAACTCACCCCGAATTTTTTTAAATCCACCCTAACCTATATAAAACCCAAATTTTCGGACAAAAATTCCCATGCAAACAAAATCACTCCCTTTAAGTGTCAATCATCTCTAACTCACGTATAAGCTGTTTGAGATCAAATTTGTGCAAATAAATTTACACGAGCTATGGAAATTCCTAGCCCAAAATTGAATCAAGCAATAATTTATTCAAGAACTTGAAAATAACAATTAAGTGATTACTACTTCATCTAAATTCTTGCTAAGTATTAGCCTAAAGTGACCTATGATTCATCTACTCATGAAAATGAGGAAGAGGAATACGATCAGAGGCTACATCTGAATGTGTTTTGACGGGTTAGGAATTAGAATGCTCAAGTAACAAACTTGATTATGGGTAGTGAATTACGGGGTATGAAACATGTTGGGAATTGTATGGGTAGGTGAAAATGATATAGTTGCATAAATGAGATGGAGAATTCTGAGTACCCATCTAAAAATGCATCTAAATGTATATCTGGATCTGCATAAGGTGAGTACAAGCTTTACGAGCCTTCGTATTACTTGTAGTTTCGTATTACGACTCATAGGATGATTTTTTGGGACTGTCCTAAGCTGGTTAAACTGGAAACTCATGATTCAAGACCTAGTACGACTTGTGGTATCTCACCTTGTGTCATACCTGGTGATTGTACCAAGAATCAGAAAAGGGTTAGGTTCAAAAGCAACAGGACGATCCTTTGTATGACTCATAGAACCCAATTACAATCTGTAACACGAGTCGTACAAAAATACTGAGAGTCACAATGTTCTAGAATTTCTCCTACAACTATTAGTAAAAATTGTATCAACCCGATATGAGTTGTACCAATGAGTCGTGACAGTGTCATGAGTTACTACGAGTCTTAGTACATATCTTACCACCTAAGTACGACTCTTACTGATGACTCTTGGTAAAATACTAAAGCTATTTTTTCTTGCTTTCTTTTTATCAAATCATGCATACTAACCTTTTCCCCATAGGTGCAATGACAATCAAGAAGCGAGCATCCAAGAAGGCCCAAGACAAGGAGGACAGAGGTGAGATTGCTGCCTAGAGGGCATTGGTAGATGAGCCTTCAGCCTCTGAGTAGGAGAAGGGTACCCCTAGTGGTTCACTGGAGGATTATCGCATAGATACTGATGGCACGAATGAGTCATGAACCACTAAGGCACAGGACAAAGCTCAGGCCAATGCTACCTCTGCTGCTCCGACAAATGCTCCTCAATCTAAGGAGGGAGCTGGTGAACAGCCTCAGGAGTCCGACAGTGGCTCGAATGCTGATGAAGGGTCTGATGAGGAGGCCTAAAAAGAAGATAATGATCATAATCCACCTCCAAAGAGTTGCATGATTAGGTGGAGTGTGCCCAGTGCTCGGGTGATATATGAGCAGGGCCTCTCTCTCACCTCCAAACAACACTCCAAGTGGAGCATTCAAGAGGAACTGTAGATCCTGACCAGTACTCTAAATGAGGTCAGGGAGATGAAGTGACTCTTCGATTTTTATGGGTTTGAGTGGATGGCTAGAGCCCCTAACAGCTACAGTGCTGAACTAGTCAGGGAATTTTTTGCTAACTACTTGGGGACGATGGAGCAGAAGGCAAAGGCCGGGCAGAAACTGAAGGAGCAGCCCAGGCTTGATAGTGTCATGGTCTATGGACGAGCAGTTGATATGTCTGAGTGGACCATTGGTCAGATATTGTATGGGCCACAGTTCAGAGCTCCAGCTGCCACAACTAAGTATTACTATAGAATCAATGCCCTGAAAAGGGTTAAGCAGTTGACCCTCGAAAAGAGACAAAGGCAAGTGAGATGGCTAGCTAGGGTTATAGACGATGAGAAAGAGGAGGTAGAGTGGGTGATCAGTGGATGAAAGGTCACAAAGGCTTAGCTCAACTTCATAGTGAAGGCCTGCTGGACATTAGTTTCCCATAGGCTGGAACTGATCGCAAATGACAACACCTTGAGTGTCGATAGAGCATCATTGGTGGCATGCTTCATGTCTAGATATACCATCAACATTCCGAGAGTGATAGAAAATGAGATCTAGGAACACGCTCTAGGCTTGAGCACCACTATCCCATTCCCGAGTCTTGTATATAGACTCTACAGAGACTCTGGAGTGAGGGTGATAACAGAGATTGAGATTGAAGTTGAGGGACACAAGAGTACGGATATAGGGCTAATTAGAGATGAGATGAACTCAATGAGCCGAGTTAGATTACCAGCAGTGGTTCCACCACCACATCCAGTAGGGAGCGAGCAGATAGATGCCCCAACCTCCATGGAGCAGAGTGATACACCTGCCATGAAAGCCGGTCACATAGCAGCTGACCCCAACACTTTCTCCACACCTTTATTGGCCACATTAGGGTATGTCCCTTCAGGATGTATATTGGCGGCTCATGATTTCCTCTAGAAGTTGGCAAAGAGATTGACGTTGACTGAGAACGGGTCAACTTGATGATTAATAATGTCAAGCCTTGGGCAAGACAGAGATCAAGGAGGCTGCTAGAGGACTGCACATCCAGTTAGATAGCTTTGAGCTCTGATTCAATGAGAGATTAGATGAGTAGTCATACACAGGGAGCTTGAGAGAGGAGTTGGGGGCTCTAGGGAGTCAGGTAGTCGAGCTGTCATCTTGAAAGTTGACCATATTAGCAGCGTCCAGCATTCCAGAGCTAGATGCTGAGCTTGATGAGGATCTCGACCTTAGGGAATTCTAGGCTCCGATGGTAGTTGGTGGAGAGAAGGGGAAGAAGAGGGCCTTAGAGGTAGTTAATGATGAGTCCTCAAGGAAAACAAAAAGAAAAGAGAGGAAGGAGCATAAGTAGGAAGTAGCAGAGAGCCTACAAACTCATGAACAACATCAGTTAGAGCTGCGGGAGAGAACTAGAGGAGCAGGGAGCTCCAGCGCTGTGCCAGAAGAGCTTGTGGGTGGAAAGGACTGTTCGGTGCATTTGTTGGGGTTATAAAACCGACACGCAAGTGCACGTGGTCGAACAAGTAGTAAGTGGCTTTAGTAAGCCAAGTATCGATCCCACAGAGACTTGGGATAAGTGCAATCTGCTCAAGTATACTATATTTTTACTTCTAAATATGCTGACAACTAAATAACCAAAAATTGAATAATTTGTTTTATAAATTTTATTCTAAACTACAAACAATTATCTACTTTGAATTTGGACTATGGATAAAAGCATGCCGAGGTTAAAGAACATGTAATGAAACTGATTATCATCATAAATTGGTTAATCTTTTCTTCCAGTTGCTAGCCAAGAACAATTGCCAAGAGATTAAAACTCTCGTATTTAATCTCACTTAAGAATCATGAACCATCCGTCTACATTTCTGTGATCAAATGCAATTCATGTTCTAGCCATACAATTCCGGTTCCTAAATTGACTAATACGGCTTTCAAGTATATTTCTATCAGGAAAGCACATCAAAACTCAATTTTCCCAAATCAAGTAAAGAACAATATCCTATTAATTTACAACTTTCCAATTTCGTGCTCTCTCGAGTGAAATCGGACTTTTTAGATGTACATTAATGTAGGCCACACACCAATGCAGTAAGAACAAGAATTAATAGAACAACATGGAAGAAAAAGATGAAAAACCATATAATCAATAATCAAAATTCATCACAAGTGTTCATAACCTCAGCAAGGAAGGGAATTAGCCACTCATTTGTGGATTAATCATCCTAGGTAGCATAAATATCATTATGGGAGAAGTTGATCGTTGAAATGATAATTGATACAACAGAAATAGAGACTATCAATTCTTTTTCCAAATTGGAATCCTTAAAAGAAGTCTATGGGATCATATGGATGCTTGTCCCTATTTTGACTCTTGTATTAGGAATCACAATAGGTGTACTAGTAATTGTTTGGTTAGAAAGAGAAATATCTGCAGGAATACAACAACGTATCGGACCTGAATATGCTGTTCCTTTAGGAATTCAAACAATTGAATTAAAGAAGAAAGAAAGAGAGAAAAAACCCTAAACGTTTCGTCCCTCAACTGCCTGTAACCCACATCCTTGCTCCACCAAGTCTGAATTATGAAAAATACACTTAAGTGTTCTATTTATACTAGTGGGAATTTTTCCCGGAATAATGAGCAACGTGTCACGGAGTGCATCGCGGAGCGCTGCCTCCGTGACACGCCATGAACGCGGACCCTCACTGGAACTGGGGGTCCGGGAAATCAAACACCAACGTGGCACGACGTACAACGCGGAGGCTAGCCACCGTGCCACGGAGCAGTCGCGAACCTCCACTGGAAATTGATGAATTTTCACCCTCCAGGCAGAATGCCTCCGCGATGGCAGCGTGACACGGCTCCATCGCGGAGCCCCTTTAATTTGTTCAGTCCAATGCCTTGTCCCTTGCTCGCATCCAAGTCCAACTCCGATATCGTCCAACATGTATGTTAGCTTCTCGAAATCACATTTTACCTATAAAACAATGCTAATCATGTTGGTTAGTATAAATTCACATTTTATTACCAATTACATGAAAATGTATACGCATTGCTAGATAAACAAGGCGAAAATGATACTTTTGAGTATCACTTGGGCATATAAATCTGCCCAAGATCACTTACCCCACACTTAAATCCTTGTTCGTCCTCAAACAACAAACATACAATTCATGCAATTTACATCCCAACCTCGCTACTATGGTTTGACAATTCAAGCTACGGTCATACCTATCATTCAATATTGCAAATCATCAAGAAAACATGCATAGTCTTAACAATGCAATGACCTTCAATACATTAAGACTTCCTAGACTTTAAGAATTGATTCTCGATATTGGCAAACTCATGCAAATCAGCTAATCAAGATATCTGACACGAAAATCAGTCTTTCCTCAAGCATGTGCCCTCACAACTCAAGAGAATCTTCCCCTTTTTGCTCATGTGACACACAAACATTCACGTAGGGGCATGTAAAAATAATTTCACTCTCTCTCCCAAAAGAATTCACATGCATCATGTCATGACCCATAAGCTTGCCCTTAGTGTATTACTCCACTAATATAAAGAAATGCAATGTAAGATCACGTAGGACTTTAATGGGTTGTAATGGAAGCTATGGAACTAGTATATATTGAATTAGCCAATAATAACCACTAGCATCCTTAAGCGCCTTTGCAACACATTCCCATCAACTCATGGACATTGTTTCTCTCTTTTCTTTTTTCATCATCCCATTCTTGATGATTTACTTTAGTATGGCCCATTTCATTAAGCACACTTGAAATAATAACAAAGGTTATTCATGCACCTTCATTATCGTTTATTAATAACCAGTGCACCTTCAACCTTTTCTTTTCTTCCCTCACTCTGCTTTTCTTTTCCTTTTCATTCTCACTCTTTGACACTTTGGGAACATTATTTTCTCTTCTTAAGCGCTTAAGAGTTTTGTATAGACTTTACAGCTAATGAAAATAAAGAATTAAGCTTGGTTTATACTTTTTGGACAAAAGAAAGAAATAATTGGCTAACGACTCAAAGGGCTGACTAGGGTATACAATCACAGAAAGGGGGAGTATGACAAGAAAATTAGAAACTCTCGGTTAAAACAAAGAAATGCCTACATCCTTTCCAACAATACACCTCCTTCATTTCGTTTTGTACACACACCAGGCAAGTTCTAGACACTTCACAATAGCATGGAATAACAATACCTCACTTCACACTTTATGCGCATGCTCAATTCAAGATGTATTCACAGATTCTTCAATCAGCTAATTACATGAATTCAAACATTAAGCCTCAATCACACCGAATCGAACTCTACCGCCTAGGTATCTCAACATATTTACAAAATTACAAGCTTTCATACGAATCACCTTTGCATTTTGAATATCAGGTACAACACGCAACCAAAATTTTGCAACCATATAGTAAATACAGATTTCGGGATGCAATCCACCAAAGAAAAATGAAAAATAATTGAAAAAAAAAACAACTCCTACCGACTACATTTCCCTTAAGACGGTCGTCATCCATCCATCATAGGGAACAGTCACTACTTAAGACGTCGGTTCAATGGGACCATTCTCGGTAAAAGAACCGAAAACAAACGCCGAGAAACCCAAAATTAAAAAAGTTGAAAAATTTGCAAAATATCGGTCATGTCGATAGCAAAAGAAAAATTTATGTACACAATATTTTAAAGAAATTTTTAAGAAAAAAATTATCGATCATTTCGATAAACAAAAATATTTACAGAATCAGAATCAGCTAGCAACCATTCAACAACACACAACAATTTCACAAATATTTATAAATACAGAACAATTTGAAAATTCACAAACACAGGGTCACACAACATACAAAAATACAGAGGAAAACATACAAACAAAACAGCCCAGCCCAGCACCTAACTACTCCCACCCCACACTTAAACCGAACACTGTCCCCAGTGTTCACAAAAATTAAATAGCACAAAATCGGGTGGTGGAACTCCCTGATCAGTCAAAGTATTCCACTTCTTCATCAGGTGCTGCTGCCTCATCTCCCATGTCCGAGTCGCCGCCGTCGTCATCATCAGACTCCACATCGGAGTCCTCCCAACGTGTCTCCTCATCCGTGGCGACATCATTGTCAGTGGGCTCTACAAAGGCTGGCCCCACTCAGCATAGAGCCCTGGCATTTTCGCCAAACGGGTAATCTAGCTCGAGCTGCCATAGCTCCTCCTCCGTGGCTGGTCTCCCACCTATCCTGAGCTGGAGCATTTGCATCCCATACATCTGCGCCATGTACTGGTCATCACGAGCATGTCGCTCGCCAAGTGTCAGCACTGGCCCGTGGGTGGTGTCGGGAGCCTTAGTTTTGGTCACATCCAAGGCCCGCCGCTCCAACTGCGGGATATAATCCAAAGCCTCCTCCTCGACGTCGAGGCCTCTGAGAAAGGTGGTGAGTTGTCCACCGAAACAATACCTGTGGCCCTAGTGCAATCGGGCTCTCTTCATGGCGGATACCGCCCCTACATTTATCTCCAGCCCTTTCATCAGGGCGTACACCTGGCAAACACGGTCTCGGGTCACATCAATCATGTGTACCCCCGGGATTAAGCACGAGCAGACTATCTTCAGCCAGATTTGGGCTTCCCTGTTCATTTGAGAATATGGCAGAGTCTGGTGGTAGCCCCTTTCTTTGTGTCTGCTCCATCTAGCTGTGGATCGGGCCCCACACAGTATGCGTCTGATGTCAGCATACAGTGGGGTAATGTTCAGCTGGCAGAGAACGTGGGCGTCTATGTCCCGCGCTCCTATGATGGCATTGAGTTGGTGGGGTTCCAGAGTGACTATCTGCCCTCTGATCTTGATGGTGTGGCTTCTGATTAACGGGTTCCAATTATCATAGAACTCCCGGACTAGGTGCAGGTTGCATTCTTTGGGCTCCTGAAATATGAAACCGAGCCCAGCTGCCTCGATTCGGTGAACCATTCTGGGGAACTCCTGTGCTAATGGCTCCCGTGCTATAAGCTCCTCGGGGAAATATTTGTTCTCTTTGTGCTTGGCATACCACTTTTTCCCCTCGTCAGTCACCCATCTTGTTCCGTACTGGCGGCGCTGGCCGCGTGGAACTGCTGGTGCAGCTGGGACTGCTGTGCCCACTCTGAGTTTTTGCCTTCCGGTGCCTAAAGTTGATGCACCTTTTCCTTTATCTTGTCGGCTTGCCATTTTTATCTGTCAACCCAAGTAAACAGGCTTAATGTTAAGCTGTATAAATATTAACTTCGGCTAAGGTCCGGTTACGCTAAATTACCCCACACTTAGTCCTTAGCTACAGTTATAACCATACGACAAGTATAACTTTATTTACACAAAACAACCAGCTATACAATCATGCTTAGTGCGTTTAAAAAAAGAAAATTCGACGGTATAACTTCTGCGTACTACTCAGACTTCGTACAGCTAATCACAATCACTACCATCGCTAGCATTTTAACCATCGCACTTAGCAAAGAAAAACAACGAAACAAAAACAACAACAAAAATTCTATACACATGAACCTATACAACCAACCAAATTTGAACAAATTTCAACATTTCCCCTAAACCCGAGAATTCGTCGTCAATTAACATTCAAACAATTTTTTTTTACAACGACTCATCTCATTTAACAAGTACACCCCGACATAGAATTCACGAATTCAACACATTACCAACTTCAAATTCAAAAACAAGCCCAAGAATTGATTTCTTCCATCAAATTCGAATAATTCATGCAATCGACAAGTTCAAACGATCATTATAACATTCCGAACCTTTATCAATCAACAAATAACTCGAATTCATGCTTAATTTTGACTTAGGGCGATTTATCTCACCTCCCATGCTTACTTTCGAATAAAATCGACAAAAACTTGAGAGAGAATCGGAAAACATACCTTAACGTTGAAGAATCGAAGAAAACTCGGTAATTTGTTGCCTTAAGCCGTGGCACGTTGGTGGGAGAGGGTTTTTGGGATGTTTGGTCGCGGAGGAAATCGAAAATAAGGGGAAAAAGGGAGTTTTCGGGGTTTAAAAGGTAGAAAAACATGCGGGTCACCCAGCAACCCGGTGTGACCCGTCACAATTTACACGGCAACGTGTCACGGAGTGCATCGCGGTGCACTGCCTCCGTGACACGGAGCCATCGCGATAGCTTTCTGGAAATTTTAAAATTTCCGGTTATACCTCAACGTGTCACGGAGGGTAACGCGGAGGTCCTCCTCCGTGACACGGAGCTATCGCCCCAGCTCACTGTCTTCTACATTTTATTAATTTTTCATACCTCGCCTTTTCCTTCACGATTCCGTGCACATTTTCTTCCGTTTGACCTGAAAATCATCTCACTAAACAAAATTGGTTAGAATAATAGGTTTCACCTAACTAACAATTAAAAAAAAATACTAACTAAAATGAAAACTTTTGTAATAAATCAAGAAAAAGAATAAGTAAAATCTATTTACACTTTACAAGATGAAAGAAAAATTTTTTTTTCATGGGTTGCCTCCCGTGCAGCGCCTGGTTTACCATCGCGGCTCGACATCATTTAAGATCAATTGTCCGCTAGGGTGATGGACGATTTCTCACGATCACTATCCTCCCCCCAGTAGTGCTTACACCTATCCGGTGGTCTTCCCATTAACTCTCGGGAATGCTTCAGCTGCTTAGCATTACCATGATCAATCACATTTATCACCGAGAGTTCTTCATGCACCATCGGGAGCTTGGGTGCTTTATACACATCGAACACCTCTACCTTATCGTGTGCTCGCATTGTGAGTTGCCCCGCAGCTACGTCGATTAATGCTTTCCCGGTTGCCAAGAAGGGTCGTCCCAAAATAAATGGGACTTCCGCGTCTGGTTCAAAATCCAGAACAATAAAATCTATCGGGAAAATTAGGGAGCCAACTTGCACTAGAACATCCTCAACAATGCCATCCGGCCTAGCTAAGGATCGATCCGCCAACTGCAAGATTACGGTTGTAGGTCTAGGACTCCCTAGACCCAACTTTCTGAATACCGAAGATGGCATCAGATTTATGCTCGCTCCCAGGTCACACAATTCACGAGCTCGGATGCTCTGCCCAACAGTAAGCTGGATAGTAAAACTCCCAGGGTCTTTTAACTTTGTGGGCAGTCTGTTTTGGATCTGGGAAGTGCACTCCTCCGTTAAAGCCACCGTGGCATACTCAGTCAACCGACTTTTGTTTGCCACGATGTCTTTTATGTATTTAGCATATTTAGGCACTCCCTGCAAGACATCAACAAGAGGTAAGTTAACATGTACCTGTTTAAGCACCTCTATGTATTTCTTGAAACACGCCTCCTCCTTGTGTTTCTTGAGTCGTTGAGGGAACGGGGGTGGAGGTCTTTCTAATTCATCTTCTTTGGTCTTCCCCCTTTCCGAACTTTGCTCCCCCTCAACTTCTGCTGCTCCCGAGTGTTGAGGTGGTCTTTCTGGTTCCACCTCCTTCAGCTGCAAACTACTCCTTGTGGTCACTGCATTTACCTGCTTCGGATTCGGATCCGTGTCGCTCGACAGTCCTCCTCTAGGCCTTGTATTTTGGGCACTAGCAAATTGCCCAAATTGATACTCAAGAGCCTTGGTCGCTAACTGGTTATTTTTCACTTCAGCTGCCAATTTAACATAGTCAGCCTGCAATTGCGCTTGGTTAGCGATCATGGTCTTGAACATCTCCTCAATGCTGGGTGATGGTGGTGGAGGAGGTGCATTGTTATTTCTGAATTGAGATTGGTAGTTCTGTTGCCCTCCTTGATTCCTCTGCACACCCTGACCCGAACTTTGGCCTTGATGGTTGTTGCTACCCCATGAAAAATTTGGATGGTTCCTCCAATTTGAATTGTAGCTACTCCCATACTGCTGATGATTTCTTTGTGCATTCCCCACAAAGTTTACCGAGTCAGGATTGACTCCACAGCACTCAGCTGAGTGCTCACTGCTTCCACACACTTCACACCACAATTGCTGGACTTCATTAACTGGAGCTGAAGGCTGGTTCAATGCCATGTTGCTGAAGTGGTTGTTCAATTGATTTTGCAAGGCAGCTATCTGTGCAGCGATAGCTGTAAATCCATCCACTTCAAGCACTCCTACTGCTTTCCTTGTTCCACCTCGTGATGAATCAACATTCCATTTTGGATTGCCCTGTGAAATCCGGTTTAGCAAGGTGTACAGCTCCTCATAAGTCTTTTCCAGTGCTTGCCCTCCAGCTGCTGAATCTAGCAAAATTTTGGTATGGGGTTCCAAACCCTCAATAAATGTGTGCACCAACACGTCATTGGACTGATGATGATGAGGACAGTCCCGCAACATGGATTTAAATCTCTCCCAGGCTTGATATAAATTTTCTCCCTCCCTCTGTTTGAAACTTAGAATTTGACTTCTAAGTCTTGCTGTTTTGCCAGAGGGAAAAAACCTTATCAAGAACTTTCGTGCAAGATCATCCCACGTTGAAATAGAATTTGGTGGCTCCGCTTTCAACCACCTCTTGGCTTCTCCGAGTAATGAGAACGGAAATAATGTAAGCCGAACATAATCAGGTGACACTCCAGCGGGTATATAAGTGTCACTTATCTCCAAAAAGTTTTGGAGATGCTGTTGTGGGTCTTCATGAGGGAGACCGGTAAATTGCCCTCTTGTGTGCAACAATTACACCATATTTTGCTTGAGTTCAAATCTCCCTCCAGGCTCTGGTTTGCGGATACTGGATATAACATTGTTGGCATGTGGGATTGCCACCTCGCGAACCGACCTTGCTACTGCATCTTCGGGCACTAACACTGCCCTTACTACCGGTGGATTTTGTTGCTCCATAATGGTCTGTCTGAGCAACTGCAGCTTTCTTTGTAGAGCTTCTCTTCGTTTACTGTGAAATATGCGTTCAGGCTCTATATAAGATTCCACCAGCTCTTTGTCTCTTGCCAGTGTTCACAGCAATTAAGTCTGCAAAATACAGGCTAAGACCAAGTTGTCAACACTTAAAAAAAAATACAGTAAAATTAACACTTGATACAAATTCACCAATTGCCAAGTCCCCGGCAGCGGCGCCAAAAACTTGTTCGGTGTGTTTGTTGGGGTTATAAAACCGACACGCAAGTGCACATGGTCGAACAAGTAGTAAGTGGCTTTAGTAAGCCAAGTATCGATCCCACAGAGACTTGGGATAAGTGCAATCTGCTCAAGTATACTATATTTTTACTTCTAAATATGCTGACAACTAAATAACCAAAAATTGAATAATTTGTTTTATAAATTTTATACTAAACTACAAACAATCATCTACTTTGAATTTGGACTATGGATAAAAGCATGCCGAGGTTAAAGAACATGTAATGAAACTGAATATCATCATAAATTGGTTAATCTTTTCTTCCAGTTGCTAGCCAATAACAATTGCCAAGAGATTAAAACTCTCGTATTTAATCTCACTTAAGAATCATGAACCATCCGTCTACATTTCTGTGATCAAATGCAATTCATGTTCTAGCCATACAATTCCGGTTCCTAAATTGACTAATACGGCTTTCAAGTATATTTCTATCAGGAAAGCACATCAAAACTCAATTTTCCCAAATCAGGTAAAGAACAATATCCTATTAATTCACAACTTTCCAATTTCGTGCTCTCTCGAGTGAAATCGGACTTTTTAGATGTACATTAATGTAGGCCACACACCAATGCAGTAAGAACAAGAATTAATAGAACAACATGGAAGAAAAAGATGAAAAACCATATAATCAATAATCAAAATTCATCACAAGTGTTCATAACCTCAGCAAAGAAGGGAATTAGCCACTCATTTGTGGATTAATCATCCTAAAACAAGTGTTAATCGTACAAACAATTGAATTAAAGAAGAAAGAAAGAGAGAAAAAACCCTGAACTTTTCGTCCCTCAACTGCCTGTAACCCACGTCCTTGCTCCACCAAGTCTGCATTATGAAAAATACACTTAAGTGTTCTATTTATACTAGTGGGAATTTTTCCCGGAATAATGAGCAACGTGTCACGGAGTGCATCGCGGAGCGCTGCCTCCGTGACACGCCGTGAATGCGGACCCTCACTGGAACTGGGGGTCCGGGAAATCAAACACCAACGTGGCACGGCGTGCAACGCGGATGCTAGCCACCGTGCCACGGAGCAGTCGCGAACCTCCACTGGAAATTGATGAATTTTCACCCTCCAGGCAGAATGCCTCCGTGAAGGCAGCGTGACACAGCTCCATCGCGGAGCCCCTTTAATTTGTGCAGTCCAATGCCTTGTCCCTTGCTCGCATCCAAGCCCAACTCCGATATCGTCCAACATGCATGTTAGCTTCTCGAAATCACATTTTACCTACAGAACAATGCTAATCATGTTGGTTAGTATAAATTCACATTTTATTACCAATTACATGAAAATGTATATGCATTGCTAGATAAACAAGGTGAAAATGATACTTTTGAGTATCACTTGGGCATATAAATCTACCCAAGATCAAGGACCTGTTGCGTGAGCCACATTTAGCATATGTTGGTACAGAGGTTATTGAGGAAACCATGACTATTGAGGGGGTGACTACAGCCCCCAAGACCACACCATTGAGTGCACTAGCCATCGTTAGCACTATGATTATGGTGGAAGGGAGTGTACCTACACACTTGCCTCGTCGAGATGACAGGAGCGCTTAGAGCGCCATAGGTATGTCCCTCTCCTGGTTTTTCATTTTTTACTACTTTGGGGATAAAGCATGACTTTTGAAGGGGGGGGGGGTATATCTGTTCTTTTGGTTTTTGACCGTCCGAGGGTTTTTATTGCTATGTTCCTTTTTCCTCAAACATGCTATCTAGTAAAACCGACATGTTTAGGATTTTATTTGTTGTTTTGTTTAATTAGAAGTAGTTTAGAAGTACTTTATAGCTAATAAATGCATATTTATTTGGTGTTTTGAAAATTGTTGAAAAAATAGCCCTTTTTAAATTTGTTTTGTTAGCTATGTAGGTTGATTGCAAAGCATGACCCATGTGGATCTTTTAATGGCATTTGATAAATTGGCATGTATAATTTTAACTTATCTATGTGATCTTGGGAAAATTTATATGCCCAAGTGATACTTAAATATGTCCTTTTAGCCTTGTTTATCTTGCAATGTTTATACATTCTCATGTGATTGTTAATAAAATGTGAATTTATACTAACCAACATGATTAGCATTATTTTGCAGGTAAAATGTAATTTTGGGAAGCTAAAATGCGTGTTGGGAGAGATCGGGGTTGGAATTGGATGTTAGCAAAGGACAAGGCATTGGAAGGCACAAAATAAAGAGGCTCCGCGATGGAGCCGTGTCACGTTGCCATCGCGGAGGCCTTCTGCCTAGATAGGGACTTTTTGGCCAAATTCCAGTGAGGGTGCGCGTTGGGTCCATGGTACGGTGTCCTAGCTCGCATTGCACGTCGTGCCACATTGGGCCTTATTACCTGGACACCCAGTTTCCAGTAAGGGTTCGCGTCAGTGGCGTGTCACGGAAGTAGTGCTCCGCGATGCACTCCGTGACACGTTGCTTGTTATTCCGGGAAAAATTTCCACTAGTATAAATAGAACACTTAGGTTCATTTTTAATTATTCTGACTGGGTGGAGCAAGAACGTGGGTTATAGGCAGTTGAGGGGATGAAATTATCTGGGTTTTTCTCTATCTCCTTCTTCTTTAATTCAATTGCTTGTATGTTTAACACTCATTTAATGATGTTTAATCCACAAATGAGTGGCTAATTCCTCTTCTTGCTGAGGTTAAGAACAATTGTATTGTGATGTGATTGTTGATCAATTTGGTTTTTAATCTTTTCTTCCATGGTTGTTCTATTGATTCTTGTTCTTACTGCATTAATGTGTGGCCTATATTAATGTACATCTAAAAAGTCCGATTTCACTCGAGAGAGCAAGAAATTGGAAAGTTGTGAATCAATAGGATATGATCTTTTCTTGGTTTGGGAAAATTGAGAATTGATTTACCTTCAGGATGGAAATATACCTGAAGGTCGTATTAGTCAATTAAGGAACCGGTTTTGTATGGCTAGAACATGAATTTCGTTTGATCACAGAAATGTAGGTGGATGGTTCACGATTCTTAAGTTGGGTTAAATACGAGAGTTTTAATCCATTGGCAATAGTTCTTGACTAGCAACCGGAGGAAAAGTTAACCAAATTATATCGATAATTTATTTCCTTACATGTTCATTTAACCTCAACATGCTCACATTCATAGTTCAGACTCAAATTATATAATCTTTGCAGACTTAGGATAAAATTAGAAATCAAAATATATCAAACTCTTAGTTGCACTGTTGTCTTCATTTTTAGAATCAATATAGTAGCACTTAAGCAATTTGTTACCTCATCCCAGTCCCTTTGGGATCGATACTTGGCTTACTTGAGCCACTTTACTACTTGTTCGACCACGTGCACTTGCGTGTAGTTATATACCCATATAACAAATAGCCGAACACTATGCATGACCCAGATAGGTAGAATAAACGCAAACCTGTACCATGTGTGAGTGAAGATTAACTCGTTCAATCCTGTGTAGAGGATCTAGAATTTGCTTGGTTGGTCTTTACATAGGTTGTAGGATAGTTGGTTAGAAAAGGATAACATGACATTTTTGATCTAGCCCTCTTTTAGCTTATAATGCCCTACCAAATAAAAATGAATCCCTTGATTCCATGTTTGAGCATAAAAGTTGACCTTTTCATTGATTAGCCCATTTACCTTTCCTATTTTGTTTATAATGAACTTGTTTTGGCCCTGGTCCTTCCTTGGACATTGTGAACCTCAACTCAGGAAAAATGCCCATATTGAGGGTGGCTATTGTAGGGGTGCATAGATAAGATGGGGGAGAAAAAAACTGGTTAATGAAAGGTTTGTTGTGGTGAATAAAAAGAAATGAAAAAGAAAAAGTTAAAAAGAATAGAAAAATAAAAATGCACGAAATAAAGTTGAAAAGAAAAAGAAAAGAGAAAATTCACAATATCCACAAATGATAGTTGAATGAAGAAAAAGGAGGAAAAAGTGGAAATAGAAAAAAGGGTAAAAAGTAAAAAGTGAAGCCAAATTGTGTACTGCCAAGGAGGGTTAGTCACTATTTTCATATTTTTCATACCCTATCTGAAGCCTACATTACAGGCTGATAAAAGTCCTATAGTGATTCTGGCCTGACTATCTGAAAAACCAAATTAGAGAAAATAAGGGCAAGCCTATTGTATCCGTTGTGCTATATTTGGAACTTCTTTGTGAGAGTGAGAGTCTTACTTGTTAGTCTCAAGTTTCATATATATATATATATATATATATATATATATATATATATATATATATGTATAATTTATGTAACACTGGTAGGTGGCTTTTTCCTGAGTCTTTCTAGGGGTATTTTCGTAAAATCCTACGCTTCTAACTTCCAAACTACGTCATTTTGAGTATGGTATGGAACATTTTTAAGGGGATAACTAGTCTAAACCCTCATTCTATCAAAAAAATCACTCTCAAACTCTTCTTCCTCCTCTCTCTCAAGACTCAAGGATTCAACAAGGGTTTCCTCAAGGCTTCAAGGTGCAAGTTCAAGTGGGATTTCTCTTAATAAGGTATGTAGGATTTTCAAAAAGGATATCCTTCCATCCTTGTGCCCCAAATTATTTTACTGAAACCATAATTTCACAGATTTCTAGAAAGGCATGTTCTAGGGTTCCGATTTATGAATGATTTCTTCTGTGTCTGTTATGAATTCTAAGACCCATTATGATTGACAGTCATGTATTCTTGTGGGAGTACTTTTAATACCTCAAGTTATGCAGTGGATATAAGTAATGCATGATTATAGGATTTTCATCATGGGATTACCTAGAACTTTGAATGGGACTTTGTTGATTGTATAAATGCCCTTATCATGAACTAGAATCCATGTCAAAAGAATATGAAGATTGTATGAATTCTATTAAATCTAGAACATATGTTGTAAAGTATGTGTTGAAGCATGAATAGAACTTATGGGCTTTGACGAATGTGAAGTATGTACATGTTTTCACTACGATTTGGGTAGGTGTTAAAGTATGAATTTGACCTATGAATTCGATATGATATCTAAGATATATGTAATATGCTATGAACTTAAGATTTAAATGTTGGGGATGTGTTTAAAGTATGATCTACTCCTATAGTTGTTTTCAGGAATGTAGAATGCATGATTTAGACAATGATTCAGGACTATAATGATATGATCTAGAATTATTAAAGTATGAGAATGATCCTTCAGTCTTTCGGGCTTTTTGTTAGTATAAAGTAGCCTTAACCAACTCCAAATGAATGTAGTATGATGAAATCAGTAAATGCTCATGCCTCTGATTATCTGTAGAAGTTTAGACCAGATGAACAATGTTATATCAGTATTCTTCATGTTATAGCCAGTCAGGGATTCTCCATAGCTGAGAATGTTTCCCTTAGTTTAGATGGGACTCTCCATACTGAGAATATTTGCCCTTAGCCAGTCAGGGATTCTCATTAGTAGAGGATGTCTCCCTTAGCTCAGTCAGGGATTCTCATTAGCAGAGAATGTTTCCCTTATCTCAGTCAGGGATTCTCATTAGCCGAGAATGTTTTCCTTAGTTAGTTAGAGACTCTCCATAGCTGAGAATGTTTTCCTTAGTTCAGTTAAGGACTCTCCGTAGCAGAGAATAACTTCCTTAGTTCATGTCATCAGTTTGGCTCAGTTCTGTATAGTTCAGACATCAGTTTAAATCAGATATAACAGGATGAAAATCTCAATTATGAGCAAATGGCCACTACAGTATATGATATCATTTTTCAGTTTTAGCTTTCAATATAGTATATGTTTAGTACATGACTCTTATGCATGAGTTTGATGATGCTTCAGTAAATGAGTTTAAAGAAAAGCTTCATGTAGATATATATGTATCTCAAATAGAGTTGTTGCATTCCAATTCAGTTATATGTCGATGCACTCAGTTTATTTAATTTATGTACTTGCATGTTTTAGCTCATTTACGTTTCTCGCATGCTTAGTACATTACAAGTACTGACTGCATACTTTATGTTCTATATCATTTCATGATATAGATTTAGGTTTCCAGACATAGCCACGTGGTTAGATACGCTCCTTTCCCATCTCAGCTGCTTATGGTGAGTCCTCATCTCCCGAGGACGCGACTTATGCTTTCTATTTCTTTTATTTTTCAGTTTTCAGTCTTTAGAAGTTAGCTGGGGACCTATCCCAACAAGTCATCAGTTTAGTAGAGGCTTTCAGACACATGTAAACAGATTCAGCTTTGTATCAGAGTTTTGTTAAATTTGTCATTGAGTTTTAAATTAGACTCTTTTAGTTTGTTTTCGCTCAGTTGTATGGGTACGTGGTTTGCATTACATTCTACTGGTTGTCTATGTAAATAAGATTAGTGATAGCTCATTTCACTGCTAATAGTTAGATGCCATATCTAAATCCCTTTGTCTCATGAGTTGTAGTTGCTTGTATGCATAACTGACTTGGTTTTGAATGAAAATGGGGTCAATATATGATAATGGTCATGTGTGCAAATTTTTTGTTGTGTTAGTTGTAGGTATGCTACTTTACTTTCTAGTTAAGCATCATGTTATAGTTTTGTTTTGTTTGCTTGAGGACATGCAAAAGCTTTAAGTTGAGGGTGTTGATATATTGTGGGTTTACAACACTTTCGACACTTAAACTAAGGAATATGCATGGTGTTAGGTATGTTTATACATATATTATACACTTTTGCTGTGTTTTCATGGAAATAATGTGTTGGATTTGAATTCTATAAAAGAAGTGAAAAGAGTGCAAAAATGGTGAAGTTGCAAGCTTTAGTACGAGCCGTACCGTGGTGGTACTAGCCGTACAATGCATTTGTGATAAAATCTAGAGGAACTTCCCGATATGATGGATAAATATGACTTTTTGTATGGGTCGTACCATCCTGGTATGAACTGTACCAGAGCAGTCATGGAAAATTATAAAAGTATTCACTTGCCTAGTCTCTTAGTATGGGTAGCAACTACGAGTCACGATGAACACATACAAACACATACCAAGGAGCCGTGGTAAACTTTAGAGAAAATGTTGATTGGCAGATCTTAGGGTACGAGAGGATACCATGAGTCATGAGATCAAGGTATGGATCGTACCAAAGTACTCATGGAAATATGAGAAGGATGACAGACTTAACAGTATCAGACCACGACAGGAATGTACGACTGGTAACAACATTGTATGATTCGTACCAGCTCCCAGTACTTAGCCAATTTCAGAGTTGCCTAGCATTATTTGAATGGAAGGTACGACTCACAGCTACAATCTACAACTCGTAAGATTTGGCAACGACAGTTATAACAGTTTCCCTATTAATTTAGGAAAGGTTATAGGATCACTAGTGCATTCACCCGAAGTTGTTACGAATACTTGGGGATCGCTTTCCTAGTTGATTGCATGAACTTGAAAACAACATCAACTTATAATACTCTTACTTTATTAATTAGTTAGAACCCCCTATTAGGAAATAATCTTACTAAAAGCACAAATAATAGCATTATTCTACAATCTGACCATATTCCTTGTGGGATCGTCCCCAACCTAGTTGGGGTTTTCATTGACAACGTCCGCATCATACTTTTACATAGCTGTGATTTAAGTGTTATTAGGAGGATTCTTCATAATCGATACCATCATGATAGAGCTTACATGATGCCCCAACTATCTCTCTCAAGTTGGCAGATCCGTCCTAAGCCTTTCTAGGGCAAAGAACGATTAAGGTGTGATATCACTGGTGTGCCCTCGGGTGGGGGAAACACTCTCTTGAGAGACCCCCAATATGAATATATAACTACGGTGGTATGTAGTTATGAGACTCGGGTCCTTGAAATTCTTGGCCTACTCAATGCTAGACACTACTCCCAAAAACATGCATATTTCTCATAATGATCTTCTCAAAACATAGCTTAAATCTAATTTTTGGGAGTCTTGACTCCAAAATATCTCTTTAAAACTTATCTTGTAAGCCTTGGCCTAAAATCATGGTGAAACATACTTGGCTTTACATGGGCTTTCCCAAATCATAAAATTTACATACTTGAATAAGGCTTCATAATCTAAAATCATAGAATCATAAGTTTTAGAATTCGTAAACATTTATGCATACTTTGATAATTTATCATACTAGAAATCATGGGCTCATAAACTTGAAATGCAAAATTCATGCATAATAGAAAAAAATCACCACAAGCTTGAAATCATGAATTAGTAAGTAATTTGAGATTCAAATATGTCCTAATATAGTTCATCAATTGGAACACGAGAGATTTGAACCCATAGAGAGATCATGGATAATTTCATTGAGTTGGGTCAAACCCTAGAATTTCACAATTTAGAACTTGAGAAGTAGAGATCATGGAATAAACCGAAAAAGGGCATGAGGGTGGAAGAATTTTCCCCATTCATAACTCTACATACATAGGTAAATTTATCCTTTAACTTGCCTTGAAAACTCAAGAGAAATTGAAATGAAGGGAATGATGAACCCTATCTTGATTTGAGAGAGGACCTTCAACTTACGGTTGTTTTGAAAGAATAATGACTTAGGCTAGGTTAAACCCCTTAATACACCCTTTAAGAAACTCAACACGATGTCATTTAGGGGTTAGAAGCCTAGGATGTTATGAAAATACCCCTGGAAAATCATATTTAACATCCTGACTGCTAGTCCTCATGACTCGTACCATGAGTCATACCACCCTACCACGACTCATAGTGTCCATCCATCACATGCCATCCTATTTTCCAGTTCTCTAAATCTTCGAGCAACGAGCACCCACCATGACTCGTCAGTAGGAACCACGAGTCATCCTGTGCCTCGTGGTCAGTGGGCAGTCCTTGCAGTTCCTCTGATTCTCTATCATACGACTCCAAACCACGACCCGTTACGAGGTCTCATGTGTCGTTACTTAACTCACTACTTCTGGACTTTCTCTGTAGATGCTAACTACGACTTATGACCATGAGTCATATCCACTCACTATCACTCATGGTTCGGAGTTGTGGTCTAGGAAATAAAAATTCAGAAGCTTACCAGAAATCTTGCTATGATCCGTTATGAGAAACCACGACCCGTACCATGAGTCATTTTGAGTAAAACTTATAGATTTTTCTGCTATTCAAATTCCAAATCCCGAGTTTAGTCTTAGAAAACTATGGTGGTGTTACAGTTCTTCTTCTACAAACCCTTGGATTCTCAAGTAATTAGCAAGAATACCTCAGTCCAGGTATGTAGGATTATCAGTAAGGGATTCCTTTCACCATTATGCCTAAAACTCAAGTCTAAATTTATGTAACCAACTATGATTATATAAACTCATGATTTTAGGGATAAAATTGCTTTATGCAAAAGCTATCAATGTTTGTATATTATGTTTCCCTCATGATTCCCACATGAATTTTTACAGTTATGCATGGGTTGTATTTTTGAAAAAATCTCCATTTAATACTATGCTTGGAACCTAGCATGATTTACTCAATTTTAGCATATTTTTAGAATGATTCATTATACTATGATCTTATGACTTCAGATTGCGTTACAACTTACATGGATATTCCGGTATTCTATATATTTCAGTAAAAAATATAATTTTAACTAGTTCATACAAACCTTTCAGATCTCAGTTATGATTATGAGAACATGTATATAGTTTTAGGAGTAGTACTTCGCACCAACCGGATGGGAGTTTGGATAACCCAAGTCCTAAACTATGGGCCACTACAGGATAAGGGTTCCTCGCCAGTTGAGAGTATGTCACAATCCGAACATAGGCCCGGATCAAGAAACGGGACAAAGAACTCCGAGAGGCTCAAAGTCGACCCATGGTATGAACATGATATCTAAAACTCAACATAATCAAGCTGAATTCTAACATATATAATATAGAAGAAGTTTGAAAATTTGATAACACAAATATCTGAATACATACTCAAGTATAATGCTAAAATACATACTATGTCTGATAAGCCTCTACTACTGACGAGTTGATGGGAAAAAACCCCAACTAACTCACTAATGTCTGAAACTGAAAATACTGAAATACAACTGAAAAGAAGGGCCCTCGAAAGACGAGGACTCACCAACTCTAGAGGGAAAGTGCTAACACTGAGGATCTAGCTAACGGTGAGACTGAGCCTGAATATTCGAGCCTGTATCATAAAATGATATATCATACAGTATGCGGTCAGTACATGAAATGTACCGCGTATGTAAGGTAAGTAAAACCACTAAGTAAGTAAAATCAGAGATCATACATATCATAAACATTTCATCATAAGAGTATGAGAGTAGGGCTTGCATGCTATTATCTGAAATCATGTTTTAACATAACTGAATATCATGATTAAATTGAATGACGCAAAAGTTGAAAAAGTGATAATCATAAGTAAAACTGAACATTGGGTCAAACCTGCTGAAAACATAATATCATGACGGATGAACATGGATAACTGAAATCATGAGGAACAATGGGAGACTCGTCTTATAACCGACATTACCACGATAGAGCTTTCATGGTCCCAACTATTACACTTAAGTGGGAAGAGCCATCCAAAGCTTCGCCAGGGCTAAGGATGCTACCATGATATCGATACTAAGCTAATGTCCCCTTAGGGACAGGGGAAGCTCACAAGGGAGGTCCCAAATAATCTGAACATACCTACTTTCGCACGTAGTTCTAAGATATAGGGATGATTGACCCTTAGCCTACTCGATGCTAGAGACTACTCCAAAAAACATGCATATGCTCTTCATCATTTTTCAACGAAGCTAAACCATCGTCTAGTGAAGAAGCTGACTCATAACATACATGCATAATTTGAAATCATAACACGGGGAGCCTTGGGCTAAAACCATACCACAAGATGAAAATAGTGGGAGTCTAGACTCCAAAACTATGTGGTAAGCTAATAACATGAAATTTAGATAAAACATGAAACATACTTGATCATATGGGCTTGCCCAATTCTTGAACATGCTTGACATAGACTTGGTCATTCAAAAACATGAACATGGACATGGGTAATTCGAAATCATACTTTTATCATATACATCTCATCATGCTTGAATGCATATGTCATAGATCTCAACTTTCATGAACGTTCATGGATAGGCATCATAATTTGTAAAACTTGAAAACATGATTTGTAATTGAAAACATTGTAAAATATGCTCATGAATCATAATTCAACATTAGAAACATGTATAGATCATACCCATGATTGATGCTTAGATAATTCACATGTTGGGTTAAAACCCCATAGATTCATCAACTAGAATTTTCACGAAATTGAAGAGGGATTGGGCAGAGGCGTGGATGAATATACCCATTCATAACCCTATATACCTGGAGAAATCTGATTTCACAACCCTCTTGAAAGCCCAATGGAAATTTGGGGAAGAACTTGATGAATCTAAGCTTGTTCATCTTTGGAAACCACTAAGTATGAATGTATGGAAGAGAATGGGTTTAGAATGAGCTTAACCCTCTTAAAACACCCTTTTCTAAGCTTAAAACGATGTAGTTTAGGCCTTAGGAACTTAGAAATTATGGAAAATCCCTTAATAAATTCGGAGAAAAAAATGTACTGCCAGTTCGAACGAGGGACTGGACGACTCATCTCCGTTGACCACGACTTGTGGTCATCTACCATTGTCTGGACTAGATTCATTCCTCTGAGGGGACACCACGACTCTTGGTATGCTTGACAACTCGTGGTCTCGAGTCGTGACCAACACTGCCCAACTTCTTCAATCCTTCAATCAACTCATAACCACGGCTGACAAAACGAATCGTGGTGCTGACCATGACTCGTGGTCACACCCATGATCACCCCCAAATCTCAAAATTCTGCCAAGTCTTCCATCCTCCCCATGGGTCACTTAACGACTCATGGTGCACCTCACGGGTCACTTCACTGAATCGGTAGTCTTGATCGGTAGAAAATGAGCTGCCTTAGTCAATCTGTCTACACCCGAATAGAGTCATATTGTCGATGAGTATGAGGCAACCCTATCATGAAGTCCATATTGATTTCCTTCCATTTCCAAGTAGGGATACTAATGTCTTGAAGCACATCCCCAGGTATTTGATGCTCAACCTTCACTTGTTGACAATTCGGACACTTAGCCACAAACTCTGCTATGTCTTTCTTTATGCCACTCCACCAATAGACTTCCCATAGGTCATGGTACGTCTTGGTGGCACCTAGTTGTATAGAATATCTGGAACCATGAGCTTCATGCAACATCTTCTCCCTCAGGTCATGAACACCCGGTACACACAAACGACCCTATATCGTAGCACACCATCTCCGCCTTGTGAGAAGACCTCCACTTTCTGATTATGAACGGCTTCCTTCAATTTACCAAAATCGGATCACCGTCTTGTCTAGCTCTGACCTTGGTCACCAAGGATGATTTTGATCCATTCTGAATAATGACCCCTCCATCTGTCGAGTCAACAAGATAGACTCCTAGCCATGCAAGTTGATGAAAATACTTCACTAGTTCTTTTCTTTCCTCATCTACATAGGACACACTCTCCATAGAAATCCTTCTAAGAGCATCTGCCACCACATTAGATTTTCCCGGATGATAAAGGACACTCATATCATAATCTTTAAGAAGCTTCAACTACCTTATCTGTCGTAGATTAGATCCTTCTGGTTGAACACGTAATGTAGGATTTTGTGGTCCGTAAACACATCTACTGCACCCCGTACAGATAGTGTCTCCAAATCATCAAGGCAAATACCACCACCGCCAACTCGAGAACATAAGTTGGATAGTTCTTTTCGTGGACTTTCAGCTACCTGGAAGCATAGGCTATAACTTTACCATGCTACATTAATTCACAACCAAGGTCGATCCTCGAAGCGTCAAAATATAAAACAAACCCATTGGTATCCTCAGGTAGGGTCAACACCGGTGCTGAGGTGAGTCGAGTATTCAACTCTTGAAAGATTTTCTCATAGGCCTCCGACCATTGGAACTTCACTTTGTTCTAGGTCAGCTTAGTCAACGGTGCTACAATGGATGAAAATCCTTCAACAAACCTCCAGTAGTAACCAACTAAACTCAAGAATCTCCTGATATCCGAAGGACTGACTGGTCTAGGCCAATTCTTCAGCGCTTCTATCTGTTGGGAGTCTACCTATACACCCTCACTTGGCACCACGTGACCCAAGAATGCTACTGAGTTCAACCAAAACTAACATTTGCTAAACTTAGCATACAACTGGCGATCCTTAAGGGTCTGTAGCACCACCCTCAAATGAGCAGCATGCTCTGAGAATATATGAGAATATTGTGTATGAACACAATCACGAACATATCCAAATATGGCTTGAACATCCTATTCATCAAATTCATAAAAGATGCAGGAGCATTCATTAGTCCAAAATACATAACTACAAACTCATAGTGACCATACCGAGTCCTGAAGGCTGTCTTCGGAATGTCACTCTCCCGAATCCTGAGTTGATGGTATCTGGATCTGAGGTCTATCTTTGAGAAACACTTGGCACCCTGAACCTGGTCAAACGAGCCATCAATCCTAGGGAGAGGATACTTGTTCTTGATGGTGACCTTGTTCAATTCCCGGTAATCAATGCACATCCAAAGGGAACCATCCTTCTTTCGGACTAAGAGGACAGGTGCACCCCATGGGGACTTGTTAGGTCTGATAAAACCCTTGTCTAAGAGGTCCTTCAACTACTCCTTCAACTCCTTTAACTCAGGTGGAGCCATTCTATAAACGGGAATAGATATAGGCTACGTATCGGCAAGAAGGTCAATACCAAAATCGATCCTCCGCTCGGAAGGAACTCCTGATAAATCATCTGAAAACACTTCTGGATATTCATACACTACAGGAATTGACTGAATAGTTGGGGTCTTGGACGTAGAATCCTTAACCCTAACTAGATGGTATACGCAACCCTCAAAAATCATCTTTCTGGCTTTAATGTAGGAAATGAAGTGATCTACAGGCACAACTGAACTACCCTTCCACTCTAGGACTGGTTCACCCAAAAATCTGAACTCTACTACTCGGGTTTCTACAATTGACTGAGGCATAACATGCATGTAGACAATCCATGCTGAAGATAACATCAAAATTGGTCATGGATAGCTCTACTAAATCTGTTGAGGTGATGTTCTGAAGAACTGTGACATGGAAATTTCTATATATCCATCGAGTTATAACTGAATCACCGACTGGAGTAGAGACTAAGAATGGTTTTGATTGGATTTCGGGACTGACTCTGAAAATACTAGCAACATAGGACATCACAAAAGATAAAGTAGCTCCTGGATCTAACAATGCATATACATCAAGGTGGAATCAAGTACCAGTGACTACATCTGGGGAGACCTCCTACTCCTGACGAGATGCTAGGGTATAGAATCTTTTCTAGCGCTGACCACCACCCGCACTAGTAGATTCCCCCTACTGAGCTGGGCATGCTGGTGGAGCTGTTGAACTGGAGGCTTGTCCTTGGCCCCTATCATGAACCTGTCTGACTGCTGGACAATCTCTGAGCATATGTCCGGGCTTCCCACACCTGAAACAAGCACCTAAACCTACCAAAAACTGACCCTTGTGTCTCCGACCACATCTACCATACTCCAAAATGCTGGACTCTACAGGCCTGCTACCCTGACCTCTAGAACATGATGCTTGTCCCCTCTGGTCGCGCCTATACCTGGATGGCACACTCATAGCTGACGGCGCTGGGGCTAAAGATCTCTGGGGGGACTGCTGATGGTGCCCACCTCTAGATTTCTATAGGGAGAACCCAAAGCTATCAGTCTCCTGACCCTCTTGGAATCTCTCTTTCCCGCTCACTCACCTGTACCACCTCTATCTACTGGGCATATCGAGCTATTTTGGGGAAGTCAATGCCTTGATGAAGAATCACAGTCTGGCAATCTTTGACCAAATAGTCTTCTATCCCATGCACGAACTGACTCACTCGGGCTCTCTAATCTGTCACCATCTCAGGTGCATACTTGGAAAATCAAGTGAACCCTAAATCATTCTCCTAGACTGTCATCTTACCTTGCTTTCAGTTCACAAACTCAGCTGCTTTAATCTCCCTTATCTCACAAGGGAATAACCAATCCAAAAATGCGGTATGGAACTCCTCCCAAGCAATAGGGCCTACTCCAGCTGCCCAGCTATCCTTCCACTGCTTAAACCAGATGTGCGCAACCCCTTTCAAGTAATATGAGGCTAGATCCACGCACTCC
The DNA here is from genome assembly GCA_035772735.1 of Datura wrightii. Classification (NCBI taxonomy): domain Eukaryota; kingdom Viridiplantae; phylum Streptophyta; class Magnoliopsida; order Solanales; family Solanaceae; genus Datura; species Datura wrightii. The sequence goes on from JASDFA010000018.1 coordinate 179,369,445, forward strand.
TCCCTAGTCACCCCCATGGTCTGGGTAATCTTCAAAACCTCATCAATAAACTCATGTGGATCCTCGGCCACCTTTGACCCAAGGAACTCTAGAGGGTTCATCCTCAGAAAATCTCTGACTCTTACTGCTACCGCATTCCCGTTCTGAGGGACATTCACTACCGCCTATTAGTTTATCTGGGCGGTCAAAGCTTGAGCTAGCATCTATATGGCTACCCTCAACTCTGCGTGGGCAACCTGCTCAGGTACATTATCCTCGGGAGCAGGTGGGGCCTCCTGGTGCCCATCCCCATTGCCATTCTCGTGGAAATTTCCATTTGCATTTCTTCTTCCATTAACTCGGCGAGGAGGCATGATTTTTCAAATGCGTATAGCACGAGTTCGAAGGATAGAGAGGCATTTCATCGCACGACTTAGATCATAAAAGAAGGGAACATTTCCTAAACGTTTCATAGCCTCTTTGTCATAAGTGTGGCACACTTCACACCCATGAAAAAGACTCTACTTAGCGTGGCTTTTAGACACCCTAGAACACTTCAAAAGCTAATGCTCTGGTACCAAATTTGTCATGGCCTGAATATAGGCCGAGACCAGACATGGAACAAAAAACCCGAGAGGATCCAAGTCAACCCATGACATGAACATCATATCTAAAACTCAACATAATCAAACAGAAGTCTAACATATATAATTTAGAGGAAGTTTGAAAATCTGATAACATGAATATTTGAATACATACTCAAGTCTGAAGCTGAAATACATACTATGTCTGATAAGCCTCTACTATTTACGAGTTGATGGGAGAAGACCCCAACTAACTCACTAATGTATGAAACTGAAAATACTGAAATACAACTGAAAAGAAGGGCCGTCAAAAGATGAGGACTCACCAACTCTAGGGGGAAAGTGCTAACCCTGAGGATTTGGCTAATGGTGAAACTGAGCATGAATATCCAAGCATGTATCATGAAACAATACATCATAGAGTATGCAGTTAGTGCATGAAATATACCGAGTATGTAAGGTAAGTAAAATCACTAAGTAAGTAAAATCAGAGATCATGCATATCATAAACATTTCATCATAAGAGTCTGAGAGTAGGGCTTGCATGTTATTATCTGAAATCATGATTTATCATAACTGAATATCATGATTGAATCGAATGACCCAAGGCTGAAAAACTAATAATCATAAGTAAAACTGAACATTAGGTCAAACCTGCTGAAAACATACTATCATGACTGATGAACATGCATAACTAAAATCATGAGGAACAATGGGAGACTCATCTTATAACTGACATTACCACGATAGAGCTTACATGGTTTCGACTATTACACTTAAATATAAAGAGCCATCCAAAATTTCGCCAGGGCGAAGGACACTACCATGATATTGATATCAAGCTGATGGCCCCTTAGGGCCAAGGGAAGCTCACAAGGGAGGTCTCAAATAATTTGAACATACCTATGTTGGCATGTAGTTCTGAGGCATAGGGTTGACTAACCCTTAGACTACTCAGTGCTAGACACTACTTTCGAAAATATGCATGAAACCCAGAAAGAAAAAAACCAATATAGGAACTACAACTAAGAAAGAAGAATGGTCTCCATCATTTTTCAACGAAGATGAACCATCGTCTAGTGACGAAGCTGACTCATAACATACGTACATAATCTGAAATCATAACTTGGGGAGCCTTAGGCTCAAACCATACCACAAGCTGAAAATAGTTGGACTCTAGACTCCAAAACCATATGGTAAGCTAATAACATGAAATTTAGATAAAACATGTAACATACTTGATCATATAGGCTTGCCCAATACTTAAACATGCTTGACATAGATTTGATCATTCAAAAACATGAACATGGACATGGGTAATTCAAATTCATACTTTCATTATTTACATCTCATCATGCTTGAATACATATGTCATAGATCTCAACTTTCATGAACTTCCATGGAACGACATCATAATTTGTAAAACTTGAAAACATGATTTGTAATTGAAAACATTGTAAAATATGCCAGAATCATAATTCAACATTAGAAATACGTATAGATCATATCCATGATTGATACTTAGAAATTCACATATTGCGTTAAAACCCCATAGATTTATCAATTAGAATTTTCATGAAATGGAAGAGGGATTGTAAATGGGTGTGGATGAATACACCCATTTATAACCCTACATACCCAGAGAAATCTAATTTCATAAACCCTCTTGAAAGCCCAATGGAAATTTAGGGAATAATTTGATGAATTTGAGCTTCATCAACCTTGGAAACCACTAAGTTTGCATGCATGGAAGAGAATGGGTTTAGAATGAGCTTAACCCTCTTAAAACACCCTTTTCTGAGCTTAAAATCACGTAGTGTAGTCCTTAGGAACTTACAAATTATGAAAAAACCCATAATAAATTCGCATGGAAAAATATACTTCCAGTCCCAATGAGGGACTGGACGACTCATCGGTACTGACCACGACTCATGGTCCTCTCTCATTTTCTACACTAGATTTATTCCTCTGAGGGTCACCATGACTCATGGTGTGCTCGACGAATCGTGGTCTCAAGTAGTGACCAACACTGCCCAACTTCTTCAATCCTTCAATCAACTCATGACCACGGCTGACATAATGAATCATGGTGTTGACCACGACTCATGGTCACACCCGCGATCACCCCCACATCTTAAAATTCAACCAATTCTTCCCTCCTCCCCATGAGTCACTTAATGTCTCGTGGTGCACCTCACGGGTCAATAGACGACTTGTCCCTTGACCTGGTGCATAAAATCCCGAGTTCTCCGTCTCAACCCTCGGGTCTGATCTTAGGGCTTTCAGGGTGTTACAGAGTGTGTTGCTTCACTCAAATGGGTTCATGAGTGAATTCACGCCATTCTTGGTTCTTATCCTTGGCAAGGTATAGAACACCTTTCCAACTAGGGTTACATGTTACACTCCATATTGATCACATGGTTTATGTCGGTTAAGAGAACCTCCCACAAACATATTTTAGTAGTATTCGTACATGTCCTATGCCTTCAGTTAAATGATCTTACTTTATGACTTACAAATTTGTTCAGCTCTATATGCATGTTTTAGTCTTGGGTCAGTGTAAATCAACTTATGCTTTTTTTAGACATTTTACTTATATAAGATGATTTCAATTTTCAGTATGGTTCCTTAATTCTTTCATGTTTTACATATATCACATACTCAATATATTCAATGTACCGAACGCATACTTCTTTGTTCTATATCATCTTATAATATAAGTTCAAGTACTCAAACTTAGCCCCATGATTAGATACACTAGTACCAGTTTAGCTTTACCATTTGTGAGTCCTCATCATCTGAGGACGAGAGTTTAGTTACATTTTTCATTTCTATTTCAGCATTTAGAGTTAGTTGGGGACATGCCCCTTTAGCTCATCAGATCTTTGAGGCTTTTCAGATATAAATAGATATTAATCTTGGTCAGCTTTTACACAATTTTCAAATTAAATATTGTATTTTATTTTCCATAGTCATTCAGTTAATTAGATATATTTTAGTTTATCTTCTGCTCAATTGTTTCAATCCATGATTAGTGTCATGTTGTTATCATGGGTTAGCTTGGGATCACTTATGGTTCTAAGTACCACGTTTCTTTTAGGGTGTAGACTCGGGTCTTGGCAAACTTGGTATCACAGCCTCAGGTTTGAAAGTGTTCTAGGGTATTTAAAAGCCATGTTACGTAGAATCTTTTTCATGGGTGTGAAGCGTGCCACACTTATGAGAAACAGGTTGTGAAACATTCTTAGGAAAACTTTACTTATTTTATGTTCATTATTATGCGATGGAGTCCAACTCTATTTATTCTTCTAACTCGTGTTATATCTATTTACAAAAAGTGCCTGCCAGAAGAGCTAAAGGACAAAGGAACGAAAATCAGCTAGCACCACCAGTGCCCTTGAATGATCGGGTCTCTAACATAGAATTTGGGTCTACTTTCTAGATGTTCGCTTAATCCATGACAACTTAGGTCAACCAATAGGAAGTTGCACCTGTGAACCCAAACAGGAATGCGACCACTGCAATGGTTCGAGACTTCACTTGAATGAACCTGCCTATGCTTCACAGTTCAAAGGTGGATAAGGATCCGTAGGATTTCATCGATGAGGTTCAAAAAATCACTCACATTATGGGTATCACTGAGGCTAAAAGTGTAGACTTGGAATATTTTTGGTTTAAGCTATGAAATGAAAGCCATTATGAGGATGCAATTATAGTTGACTGGGATGAATTTGTGATAGCCTTTTTGGACAAGTTCTTTTCGCGAGTTAACAGAGGAAAAGGTTGAGGAGTTCATAAAGCTGAAGAAGAATTCTCTATCAATTAAAGAGTACATTCTTAAGTTTGCTCAGCTATCCAAGTATGCTTTAGAGATGATTGCTGATCCAAGGGCTCGAATGAGTAAGTTCATTTCAGGTGTCTCAGATTTGGTGGTCAAGGAGTGTAGGATGGGTATGCTCATCCGAGATATGGATATGTACCGACTTATGATATATGCTCAGTATATTGAGAACAAAATTTGAAGGAAAGAGAAAGGGAAAACAAGAGAGCCCAAACCGGTAATTTTGAGTTTTCTCAGCAAAAGTCAAGTGGTGGGAATCACTCGCAACTTCAACAGATTACAGCACCTTCATCAGCTAGTGTTCCATCTTCCATATCTAAAGGGGATTAAAGGGGTAGATCACCAAGATCTAGGTCTCAAGGGAATATGTCTGGAGGCCATACCTCTCAGCTTGCAAGAAGTGTGGGAGGAACCACCCTGGAGAGTGTTTGATCAGCAAGAATGGTTGCTTTAGGTAAGGTAACCCCAGTCACAGACTTTGAGACTATCCATTAGCCAAGAAGGGAGACATCAGTGGTCGAACCCAAGCCACTTATTCAGCAGCTCAAGAAGTTTGCCTATCCCAGTAGGGTGCCTCTTCTAGTGTAGGTGGCGCTCGGTGTTAAAATTGTTTCTATGTGCTTTCTTCTCCCCAAGATCAGGAGAACTCGCCAAATGTAGTCACTAGTATGTTACAAGTATTTCATATTGATGCTTATGTGTTGTTAGATCTAGGGGCCACATTATCCTTCATGACCCCATATGTGTAGTAAACTTTAGTGTCAGTCCTTGAATGCCTTTCATAACCCTTCTCAGTATCTACTCCTATCGGTGAGTCAGTCATAACAAGAAGGGTGTATAGAAATTGCCCAGTTTCAAATTTTCAAAGAATAACCATAATTAATTTAGTATAGTTAGATATGACCAACATTATTGTCATCCTTTACATGGATTGATTACATTCGTATCATGTCTCAGTCGACTGCAGAACTAGAGTAGTAAAATTCTGGTTCCCAAGTGACCCCGTCTTAGAATTGAAAGGTATTTCCATAGTGCCTAGAGGTCGTTTTGTCTCGTACCTTAAGGCTAGAAAGATGATTTCCAAGGGTTGTACATATCATTTAATTGGGGTGAGGGGTTCTAAGTTTGAAACTCAAACTCTTAAGTCAGTCCCAGTCGTTTGTGAACTTTCAAAAGTGTTCACATAGGATCTATCCCAAGTCCCTCCTATGCGGAGATCCACTTTGGGATAGACCTCCTTTCAGATATGCAGCATATATCCATTCCTCCTTACTAAATGGCTCCTGCAGAACTTAAGGAATTGAAAGAATAGTTAAAAGACCTTCTATTAGGGTTTCATCAGGCCCAATATTTTCCCATGGAGTGCTCCAATGCTTTTGTGCGTACAAAAGATGATTCTATAAGAATATGAATCGATTGTTGTTAATTGAGCAAAGTCACAATCAAGAATAAGTATTCCATTCCTAAGATTAACGACTTGTTTGATCAATTTTAGGGAACTAGTTGCTTATTTAAGATATACCTCAGATCCGGATACTATCAACTTAGAGTCAGAGAGTGTGACATTCCAAAAACAGCCTTCAGAACTTGGTATGTTCATTATAAATTTATGGTTATGTCTTTTGGACTAACAAACACTCATTAAGCTTTTATGGATTTGATGAATATGGTATTCAAGTTTTACTTAGATATGTTCATCATTGTCTTTATAAATGACATCCTAATCTACTCTTAGAGTAAGAACGAGCATGCTGGTCATTTAAAAGTTGTGCTGCAAACTCTTTAGGACCACAGTTGTTGCAAAGTTCAATAAGTGTGATTTTTGGTTGAAGTCCATTACATTTTTTGACATGTGGTGTCTAGTGAAGGTGTTCATGTAGACTCTCAAAAGACAAAAGTGGTGAAGAACTAGCCTAGATCCATCACTCCATCAGACGTTAGAAGCTTTTTGGGTTTAGTGGGTTATTATAGAAGTTTGTAAAAGGGTTTTCATTTATTGCTTCTCCTTTAACCTGGTTGACTCAGAGAAGGTCAAGTTTCACTAGTCCGACGCTTGTGAGAAGAGCTTTCAGGAGTAAAAGACTCAACTTATTTCTGCTCCAATTTTGACTCTACCTGAGTTACAGATGGCATTATGGTCAATTTTGATGCCTCTAGAGTTGTCCTTGGGTATGTGTTAAGGCAATATGATAAGTTAATCACGTATGCTTGTATATAGCTTAAAGTTCATTAGAAGAATTATCCTACTCATGACCTTGAGTTAGTAGCGACAAGTTTTTCCATAAAGATTTGGAGACATTAGTTGTATGGTGTCCAGGTTGATGTGTTTACTGACCATAAAAGCCTTCAGTATGTATTTAGTAAGGAAGACCTGAATCTTCGACCGAGATGCTGACTTGAACTTCTCAAGGATTATGACATGAGTGTTCTTTATAATCTAGGTAAAGCTAATGTTGTGGATGATTCCCTTAGTCTGTTATCCGTAGGTAGTGTGGCTCATGTTGAAGAGGGGAAAAAGGAGTTAGTTAGAGATGTTCATAGGTTTGCTCGTATAGAGGTTTTCCTTGTAAAGTTGGAAGATGGTGGTGGCACTGTTCAGAATGGTTTAGAGTCTTTGTTAGTGGTGGAAGTTATAGAAAAACAAGATGATGATCCTATTCTGCTAAAATTGAAGGAAGCTTTCCATAATAAAAAAGCAGAGGTCTTCTCCCAAGGGGGAGATGGTGTGCTCCGATATTAGGGCCGATTATGTGTTCCGATGTTAATGACTTAAGACAGTGGATGTTGGAAGAGGCTCACATCTCTTAGTATTCTATTCACCCAAGTGCCACCAATATGTACTGTGATATATGGGAAGTATACTAGTGGAATGGTATGAAGATAGATGCTACGAAATTCATGGGTAGGTGCCCAAATTGCAGCATATTAGGGAAGAGCATCAGAGACCGGTACGTATGACCCAAGATATCAGTATTCCTACTTTAAAGTGGGAAGTGGTAAATATGGACTTCATTATAGGGTTATCTCAGATGCATCAACAACATGATTCTATATGGGTGGTAGTGGACTGGATACAGATGTTAGCACATTTCTTGTTAGTTAAGACTACCGATTCAGCGGGGCACTATGCTAAACTTTACATTCATGAGTTAGTTGGGTCAAACAGGGTTTCCTTATCCATCATCTCAGATAGGAGTACTCAATTCACATCCAAGTCCTAGAAGTCTTTCCAGAAGGGTCTTAGTATCCAAGTCAATCTCAACAGAACTTTTCACCCGTAGACAGATGGTTAGGAGAGTGGACCATTCAGACTTTACAGGACATGTTAACACCTTTTGCGATTGAATTCAAAGGTAATTGGGATGATCACTTACCTCTCCTAGAGTTTGATTACAATAATGGTTTCTATTTCAGTATGCAGATGGCCCCTTTTGAGGCGCTTTACTAGCAAACATAAAGATCCCCTATTGGGTGGTTTGAGGTAGGTGAGGCTACATTTATTGGGCCAGATTCAGTTCATGAGGATATAGAGAAGGTTTAGAAAATTAAAGAGAGGTTGAAAACCTCTTAGAGCCTTTAGAAACCTTATGCAGATGTGAGAAGGAGGGAACTTGGGTTTATAGTTGATGATTGGGTATTTTTGAAGGTTTCACCCATGAAAAGGGTGTTGAGGTTTGGTAAGAAGGGGAAGCTTAGTCCCCAGTATGTTGTTCTTTATAGGATTTTGAGGCGCATTGGTAAGCTAACCTATGAGTTGGAGTTGCCTACATAGTTAGCATCAATATACTCGGTCTTCCATGTGTCCTTATCGAAGAAGTGCATTTGCAATCTGACTTCAGTTTTACCTTTAGGGAAGTGATAATGCTCAATACAACTTTTCCTTTTAAAGGAGGTGGCTGCGATCACTGTCAAAAAACAAATTCCCAATGGGTGGTGGGGTCGATTCCCATAGAGATTGAGAATAGGTGATCCAAAAGTTGTAAATTAACTCAAACTAGACAACATAATGTCTAAATATCATAACGTAAATATTTTGAAAAAGAAGCAAGTACCGAATTCAAATTATGTCATGATTTGAGTGTACATTCTGGCCGTAACACGGGAGTTAGAAGCACGAACGGGTTCAAGCGATCCACGGCATAGCATAGTACTAACATATCAAAAACTAATAAAGCATATCTGAGTGAAAGCTAACTGAAAAAAATAACTAATCATTATGCATAAGGATGTAATTTGTTAAAAACACTGAATCATAAGTTGAAACTATACTACACTATCGGAAAGCCTCTACTAATCTAATGAGCTAGAAGGACAAGTCCCAACAAACTCCAAAGTATGTAACTAAAACAAGACCTAGTAACTGAAATAAAGAAGATAACTCTAGTCCACAAAAGATAATGACTCGCCACTGTTGGCTAATCAAATCAAGAACATGTCTAACCGTGGGACTGAGTCTGAATACCTAGATCTATATCATAAAATGATATAGCACATAGAGTATGTGTTAGTACTTGAAATGTATTGAATATATGGGAAACACAATTCAAAACAAGAACATACTATAAATTTGAGAAAAAAATTTATACATAAAACATGGTTGAATACACAAGCTGAGGTAACATACAATGACCCTTTATAAGATGCATGTATACTGACATGGTATGCTAGACTGAAAACATTTAATGAAATACAAGTAAAACTAGTTTTTAAGGGTCATGTACATGTACTGAAGACTGAATATGAGATCAAATACTGAAAACTGTAACTGAAACAACTACAATAAAACTAAAGAAGAATTATATTTTGGGAGAGTCTATTAACCGACAAACTCCAATATGAGCATCATGGAGCCCGACCTGTAACTTTGGTTGAAAGGATGTTCATACCTTAACAAGGGTAAGAACCATGGCTAGCATTATGTCACTTGTGAACTCACTAAAAACAACCCCTGCATATGCCCATTGAGGCGAGGGAGACACTCTTACTAGCGAGGGATCCCATATTCCTCGAGCTAAGGAAAGCATTTTCTACTGTCTAGAATCCTTTGTCCTGCGGTGGCACGTAGGTTTGAGACCGGGATGCATTGGAAGCCCAACCTACTTAGTGCTAAGTACTACTCCTAACTGAACACAAGGATACATGTAAACTGATGATTTGAAGTTGATGTTCTAAGACTAGTCAGAACCACTTTATCTAGCAAAAGTCCCGAGAGCCTAAAGGACCATGAACATACTGATACTGAGGGCTCAAAACTAATGTTCTAAAACTAGTCAAGGCTACTTTCTAACAAGTAAGAGTACTGAGAGTCTAAAGAGCCATAAACATGCTGACCATACTAAATTTATGGAAACCATATGCTCAAATCATAGTATCAATCATATGTACTGAAATCAAGGTAAAATCATATATTTCAAACGGACCATATTTTTGAAAATCAAGCTAACTCATGACTGAGTCTTAGACATCTAGTTAATATGATATCATAGATATAAATCATGAATTTTAGAGGGGATTCACGAATATACATAGCTATTGATAATAAGAAACTTGAATGACATGGCTAACATAAGAGAATCCATACGTAGAATCGAAACTCTAAGACGTAAATTTCTAGAGAATCAAAATAGTTAGGGTTTTGGAAATAAATTGTGACATAAGGCTGAAAGGAAACCCTTGTTGAAGTCCCACATACCTGGTTGAGGAATCCCCTTGAAGAACTTGAAGCTTGCATCACCATGGAGAGAAACCCTAATTCTTTAGGCTTGAGAGGAAAAGGGAGAAGAAGAACTTTATGGTTGTTGTGGGATGAATGATGGATTAGAATAGGTAAAACCCTCTTATATGCCCCTTAGGAATCCCAAAATGACGTCACTTAGGAGTTAAAAGCATAGGATGTTATGAAAATACCCTTGAGATCACATCAGCAAATTGAACCTGCCAGTGACCTCGGACCACCTAATGAGTCGTTACCCTAACTAACAACTTGTTAGGTCCACTTTTCACCTCTGAAACCAACATGTCAAATCTTTGATTCTCATTCTAGAGTATATCATAATGACCTACTGAACGAATTATCATTTAAACTAACGAATCATAGCTTGACTCGTCATCACTAGACTAAAAATATCCAACTTCAAAATCAACCCCTCCTAATGACTTACCTAACGACTCTTTAGGTGAATTGATGGATCAATTAATAAGTTATTCTGTGTGGTGAAGATTTTGCTATTTTCTCCGTTTCTGCCGAAATCTGATCTTAAGGACTTTAGGTGTTACAAATCGTAAAATAAAGCAAGGGCACATCACTTGTTACAATAAATGAGAGACAACTAGGGATGTGCAACTGAAGGGGTATACTAGATTGGGATTGATTAAAAAGCCTTAAACTCAATTATAACATAGATAACAGTGGCTAAGGCTATACTCTGTGTTTGTTAACTAAGAAGATGTTTTAACTTGGGTTTTCTCAAACCCCAAAGACAATCAACAAACCAACCAAAAAGGCTTGAGGAAAGGTTAATCTACCTCTAGCCTTAACCCTTTAATGGAGTATAAATATGATTCTTAACTATCTCTAGCTCAAGCCCAAGCATCACACACCCAATTCCTGACTATTGGATCCTCACCCAAATTTCACTTCTCTCTCTCAAGTAAAAGCAAGATAAGAAAACTAATTCATTGTATGCAACCATTAATTTTTCAATTAAAACTCAAAGGAAACAATGGATCCATGCTTATTAATCGAATTTAAGAACAAATTATCAATACCCAATCAAGTTTAAATACCCATCATGCACACACCTCCAACTAATAATTTAGCTACTCATGAATAAGGAAAGAGAAATTATACCCATAAGGAATTTCTCTAACTTCATCATATTAAGCACTAAAATTATGCTCAAAATCTACAACAATAGAGGTTTTTTCCCAATGTGAATTGAATAAGACACTCTCTTTTCTATCTCTATGAACTTCTCTCTAAACCATTCTATTCTATCATTCTACAATTGGGGTAAAATCTCTCAAATTCCTTTTGCACAACTTTCTAAAAATGCCCTTGGAAGTTTCTCAAGTATAATTATACATTTCTAGATGATTCTTCCCTTAGCCTCCATGCAGGTAATTTGTGCGGCAACTGCATTTCATAGGTTCCCATCTGCGGTTCGCCAATCCTCTAGCAGGCTTAGGCAGTGCCCTCTATGTGTTAGCTGCAGTAGCACTTGCATTCCTCAGAAACCAATTTGCAGTTCGCAGGTCTAATGTAGCCCATCTAACCAGTTTTATCTGCGTGGCACATTGTTTCACAGGTGCCCATATGCGGCATGTATGTCCTCTTTTTGCTTCCAGCAGATTGGTTTTAGTTCAATTCATCCATTTCCTTTTTTTAAATTAAATGCATGCACAAACAAAGAGAAAAGGCATAGAACCTTCCTAATTTGCATGAAAATGAATTAATAACTCATGCTTAAAAGCCAAATGAGTTTGTAAATTACCAACTCCACCCCCAAACTTGAACCATTGCTTGTCCTCATGAAAAAGACTCACTCATAAGTAGAAGTAACTTCAGTATATCACATCATAAGAGCTGCACATAAGACTAATAAAACTTAAGACAATCCCAAAATCACACAGACTCAAAAATTTAAAACTCAAAATAGTTTCACAAATTCAATTATTATCACCACAAGCATATGACAAGTATGACTTTCATTCATTCAGTTCAAAATAGGGGGCACATTCAATCAAATCAAGATCAAAAAAGCATCTAAAGTCATTGATTGTCAACATTCAAAGTTTGCCTAGAAGTTCACTGCATAACTTTTCACATTCATACCTCTATATCGAAAGCACAATTTTAGCGTTTACTCCATGGAAGTGATGCCACTCACCAAAAGAGATAATCACACTTACATACATGCAATTCACACATAAGGATTATAAAATGATGCAAAGACACTCTTTTAAGGATATTCAGGTGCACACACATTGAACCTTAAGCTTTCCCTTCATGTAACTCGCCAGTAATGTATGTTGCTACACTCGGAATCACTAATGACTTTCGAGTTATAATGAAGGATAGGGATAAGGGTAGGTCAACTTTTAGTTCTAGTGACTAAAACTTTCCTAATGCCTTTTTACATAATTCAACCATTCTGATCACACATAGCGAGTCAATTCCACCTTATCTCTCTTTTTTCACCATCCAAATTTTCCTAAAAGAGCTACCCTTTTAACACCTTCCACTTTTTCAACAAGCTTCTTCTAAACAAAAGATAGCACCACTCAATTCATTTCTTTCTTCATTTGAACAAAGGTTTTCTATCAGCCACTTTATTTTTATACTAAGCAAGTGGTGCAACCTCACATTGAAGATCATTCATCTTGTTTCGTTTTTGGGCATCCCAAACTTAGGCGTTTGCCTGCATCATGTTTAATTTTTTATCCTTCCCCAGGTCTTGGGTTTTAAAACTCCATTTTTCTTTCATCACTAGCAATTAGGGAGGAATGGGTTGCCAAAGTTGAGGATTAAAAAGGGTATAAGGGTCTTAATGCTATTCTCAAGAAAAAGGCTTAAAGCTCAAAAATTGATTAACAAGGGTCGACGTTCATGGAGGTTATTTTGCGGTGATGTACTATCTAAAGAGAGCCTAAGGTCTTTTCCCAAATGCAACTACATCTAGGATTTCACCTTGAATCACATTTGAAGCAAGTTCTAGATGATACACAGACACAAGAATTAAGAAAAAACCTTACTACACAAGGAATCACACTCCAAAGAGTTCAACTATTCTCATAATCAATTCAAAGAAATAACTTTTGACAAGTGATAACGCTCAATAACTCTCCCCTTCTTAAAGGAGGTGGCAGTAGTCATTGTCAAAAATAAATTTTCCAACGGATGTTTGGGGTTGATTCCCACAGGGAATTGAGAAAGATAATCCAAGAGTTAAAATAATTAAAACTAGAAAGCATCATTGTGTAATAATTGAATGGTGAAAATTGGGGGAAAGGAAACAAATATCATATGCAAATTGCAAAATGAAGTAAGGGCAAATCACTTGTTGCAATTGATGAGAGGAAACTAGGGATGTGCAATTGATGGGGTGTTGACTAGATTGGGGTTGATTAAAAGGCCTTAAACTCAATTATAGTATGGAGAGTAATGGATAAAGCTACACCCTCTTGTTTTTCAACCACTAGGATGTGTTTTCTAAAACCCCAAAACCATAATCACAAATCAACTACAAAGCCTGAGGAAGGGTTAAGCTATCTCTACACTTAACTCTTTAATGGGGTATGAATATGGGTCTTGACTATCTCTATCTCAAGCCCAAGCATCACACACCCAAATCCTCTCTATTGAATCCTCACCCAAATCCACTTCTTTTCTCAAGAAAAAGAAAGATAAGCAAGCTAAACCAATATTTGCAATCATTAATTTTTTAACTAAAACATAGATGAAAAACAATATATACATGCATATTAATCTAATTTAAGAATAAAGCATCAACACCCACTGTAACACCCCAAAATTCCTTAGACTGGATTTGGGATTGGAAATATGATTAGAAAAAAAAGTTTGAAAAATTTCTTAGGACTCATTGTACAAGTTGTGGTGAGAAGTAATGGGTCATAGGACTAAGTCGTGGTAAGTTTCTGGTTAACAGGTTTTGGACCAAGAAGTGAAGGTTCAACCTGTTGGTTGATTTAATTACTCGTGATCATGAATCGTGGTCAGTATCTACAGAAGAAGGCCGAATATAAATGGGCCATGGTATGATTGTAGGTCCCTGTAAAGGATTGTGGTCTGGAGTCATCATTTGTTTCTGGGATATTAGGGTTGGATGGAACGAGTCGTAGTACCACCTCTTTTAGGGCACAATGAGTCGTGGTTTGTACTCATGGGAATGAGTAGAGGAGTTAGAAGTAGTAGCAATAGATGGGCCCAATGACCTGTCATCACAAGGAACAACCCGTTTTTTGGATCTATTGGGAGGATTCCAGAAACTGTGCATGAAGTTAGTGGTGACAACGAGAGAAAGTAACGAGTCATTGTGGTGAGTAACAACTCTTCCTATGTAGCCGTTATTTAAAGGTTTGAGAAATGGGGGAAAAGTTGATAGTTGTAACAAGTGATACCACGAGTTGTTATGTGGGAGGACAACTAATCGTGTGAGTCGTGGCATCTGGAAGTGACCTTTTTCTTGTGAAATCATTTAGGGTAATTTCGTAAATTTTAAGCCTCTATGTCCTAAACTATGGCATTTTAAGCCATGTAAGAAATGGTTTAAGAGGATTTAGCCTATATGAAGTCATTAAGTACCCATGCATGCAAAGCTTTGAGTTTCTCTTTGAAGATCAATATATAATTCTCTCAATTCTTCCCCAATTCTCTTGGATTTTCAAGGATAGTTAGAGAATCAGTTTACCAAGGTATGTAGGGATATGAATGAGAGTTTCCTTTCCTTCTCATGCCCAAATTTCTCTTCAACTTTACAAATTCAAGTTCTAATTCAAGTATATAGTTTTAACCCAATTTTATGAAATTCTCTATGATATGTCTATAGGTCAATTTCCCTTAGGTTCCAAAGCATATTTTAAGATTTATGGGTAGATTTTATAGATAATTTGATTATAAATTCATGATTTCAAGTTATTAGAAATTATGCCTTATTATGCAAGTTTTATGAAAAAGTCAAGTTTATGATACATGATTTCAAGTATGATGAGGTATCTAGCAATAATGAATGTTTTTAAATTACCCATGTATAAGTCCATGATTTTGACTTATGAAGTCTATTTTAAGTGTGAATAATTTTTAAGATTTGGGCAAGCCCATACAAGTTAAGTATGTTTTCATGATTTAGCGAAGACTAATAAGATCAACTTATAATATGTTTTTGGGTCAAGACTCCCAATGTAGCATGTGACATGTTTTGGAGTCAAGACTCCCATGTTTAGATTTCTGACAATGCATGTAATCAAGATTTCAGCTTTGCTGAAGAACGATGAGAGCACTATGAATGTTTTTGTTAGTAGTGTCTAGCACAGAGTAGGTTTGGGGTTCCAAGGTTCACCGATCTCAGAACTACGTGAGAACATAGGTGTGTATATATATATTGGGAACTCTTAAGAGAGTTTTTCCCTGCCCCTAAGGGGCCTCAGCTTGATTGATATCATTGTATCGTCCTTAGCCTTGACAAGGTCTTTGACGGCTCTGCCTACTTGAGTATGATAGTTGGGTCATCGCGTAAGCTCTATCATGATGGTGTTGATTATGACGAGTCTCCTATTATTCCTCATGATTTAAGTTATTCATATTCCTAACTTATGATATTATGTATTACAACAGGTTTGATCTAATGATCAGTTTATGAGATTTTACTTATGATTTCAGCTATGAAAAGTCATATGATTTCTATTTTTAACCTTGGGTCATTAAGTTCAGATGTGATACTTAGCTTATGATATGTATCTCTCAGATACAGTTTTCAGCATACAATCTTTATTTATATGATCTAATAATTAAATATTTATATGCATGATTTCATTTAACATTTACCAGCATTTTTTACTTACCTTACATACTCAGTACATTCAAAGTACTGACCTCATACTCTATGCTATATCAACTCATGATACAGGTCCGAGCGACTAAACTCAGTTTCACCATTAGTCTAGCTCCCTTGTAGTCTAGCTCAATTAAAGTTATTAGTGAGTCCTCATCTTTTGAGGATATTCAGTTTAGTTGTTCGATTATGCTATTTTTATTAATTATGCTATTTCAATCTTAGACTTTAGTGAGCTAGTTGGGGGGTGTTGTCCTATCATCTCATCAGACAGTTTACAGACTTATCAAACATAATGTAGACTTTTAGCTTTATTGAGTGTTGACTTCGCTTATGATCATTGCTATATGTTATGTTAGTCAGACTTTCACTTATTCATATTTAAGTTATTAGTTTTCACTTTGATGTATACTCTTTAGTTGCTATGTTCATGCCATGGATCTACTTGGAGTCCTTCGTGGTTCAAGGTCCCGTATCTCGATCTTGGGTCGGGTCATGACAAACTTGGTATCATAGCAAAGGTTTAGAGTGTGGGTGTCTGAAAGCCGCATTGAGTAGAGTCTTTTCCATGGGTGTGATGCGCGCCACATTTATGGGGGAGAGGCTACAAGATGTTTTAGGAAAATTTTCTTTCTTTCATAATCTATGTCGTGCGATGAAGTATCTCTATTCTTCCAAGTCATGCTATAAGCGTTTGCAGAATCATGCCTACATGCCAAGTGAATGGAAGAAGGAATAGCAACAGAAATGGCCATGACAGTGGCAATAGAGAAAGGCATCAACAAACCCTGCCAGCAGCAGCAGATCCTTTGCCCCAGCAGGTGATAACATCTAAAATATATCCTTCATGCAAAGAATATACACGACCGAAGTATCAAAACAAGTAACCCGATGGGTGTCAAGGTCGAATTCCATAAGGACTAGTGGATGATAGTTACAAGTGTCAATTGAGACATTGAAGTTAGTTTGCACTATGTAGAGTTAACATAAAAAAACAAATAAATTGGGGGGGGGGGGGGGGCGAGGTGGAATTTGTAGTGAATTATGCTTGGTAAATTGGTTGAATAAAATACCAAGATCAGCGAGGTTGTCAACAAAAATGTTAAAGACTAGAGGTGTGGTGTAGATAATATACTAACTAGATAAGGACATACTAGGTCATCTTATAAGTTCAATTAGTGTAAATAATCTCGGAAAATGGGTAATTACAATTTTTCAGCCTTATAGCTACCTCTTACTAGAGCTTTGTCAAACCTCTAGCCACTATTTAGCTCAACCCAATTGATTTGGATTAGTAGCTGCATTAATTTCTAGCTATTAGGTACTAATAAGGAGTGAGACTACAATTGTAGCTATTTATAGCCCAATTTAACAAATCTCTCATCCATACCCGATGTGCTGTGGATTTACAACACTTTTGAAGCTCAAAAATGAAGAAAATAACATAGACTTAGGTGTGTTTATATGGATATGAGGAACTTTTCTTGTTTATTCAGGTAAACTTAGGTGTTGAAACAAGATTGTGCAAAAGAAGCTTAAAAGAGAAGAAAAAGATCCAAGATGATAGTCTCAGTACGAATCGTACATTGAGGTTACGAATCGTACTAAGACTCATGAGAATATTCAGAAGGATGAGCTGAGAAAGATGCAACCCACGACTTACAGTATGAGCCATATGATCATACTACGAGCCGTAATTTCAAGTAATGGAAAGATTCAGAGAAGTTGCACAAAGGCTAACTATGGGTACGGATGACTACAATACAAGTCGTGAAGGCAAGCTACGAGTTATACGAAGACACTCGTGATAAACTTTAGAAAAATTCAAAGTCTTCAGATTTGGAACACGGAATAGTACGACTCAAAGGAAGATGGTATGAGTCTTACGAAAGCCCAACACTTAGCCGTATTTCAGCAAGATAAAGACCTACGGATAGCAGGTACGACCTGTACAAGACTACTATGGGTCGTAGGTTTGATCATGGAACGAGTGGTAGCAGATATAGAAGTTTACCCTTTTAACCTACGAAAAGGATTTTTATGTCTGTATAAATACGTTTTATGTTTTATTTTCATAAGAGAGTCGACTAGAAGTAATTAGGAGTGATTAGAAATGATTAGCAATGAAATTAAGGAGATATAGATACGAGAATTGAGTTGTTCAACTTGTGATCAACCTTTTCTCAATCTTCATATAGTTCTTAAGAATTTTTGCTGATTAATTCAAGGAAATTTTTCTCTCAACTATAATTGTAAGTATTGATTCATGTCTTTAATTATGCAAACAAATCACAATCTTGCAACTATGAGAGGCTAAAGCCTCCATAGCTAGGGTTGTGGGAACTATGATGGATTAACAAGCTAGGGTAACATAAAAGTAATTCAAAACCAATGCAAAACACTTGTACTGTATTCTCTTCATGCTTAAACATTTCTTAATAGTGTACAATGTTAGGACTTGCCCGAATTCTTTACTTGCTTAGGTCTAAGAGGTAGAGATTAGGAAAATAGAATTACAACAAAGCCTTGATCTTGATGATCATTGTATTAACTTGAGTTGTGGTCGCAGGATAGTTAAAACTTGGGACACATTAATAATGGTTAATTTGCAATCGCTCAGGGGACATGGTCGGGTGATTGAACATAGTCATTCAATAAGGACTGGTTGGTCATTTGAATGAACCTAGGTTATCAGTTATACAAGTAAGCATTGGTGATCACGTATGTATACCTAAAGCAATTATGAACCCATGGGGAACACAAAACCCTAGTGATCTTTAAATCTTGATTTCACCCATAATTTCAATAGTGTTTTTAATTATTGTTTTCTTTAAAACCCCCAATTTGGGTAACAACCTAAAAAGTTCACTTACCGGCTTTAGTCTAGCTCTTCCATATTCCCTGTGGGTTCGACCCCAACCTCTTAGTTGGTTTCTTTATTGACAATATCCGCTTCATACTTCAGCGGGAGGTATAGTTTGAGCATTATCAAAAAAGTAGCGTCGTTGCTGGGGAATACAACTAAGAGTAGATTATTAGCTTTTACTTGACTTTTTGGTAGTTATTTCCTTAATTACGTTTTCTTTTTATTTTTCTTGATACCCACAAGCTTGTTTCCAGTGAATGCCAAGCACTTATAGTAGCGGAGATCCCCTTATTTAATTGAATCCAAAAATCGAATGAGCACTGCACATGATGGAGAATCAGGACCAAAGAGATGCCCGCATAGCTGAAGAAGATAGGAAAGTTGAGTAGCTCGGAAAGCTTCACTTCAGGATGCGTATGATGTTAAAGAAGAAGTAGTGAATGCTAGTCAATATGAGGGGGGCAACAGAGGTTACATACTTGCCCCTCAGTTCTTCGACAATGAGGACCCAGACATTGATGAAGTTGGGTCTACCAGAGCAATTGTGCCTCCACCACTGCCCGCTGAGGCCAAATTTGATATGATGAGCACCATGATTCAATTGCTAAACATGAAAGGGGTGTTCAGTGGTCATGCAACGGATGACACCAACCTGCACTTGATGAACTTTGTTGGAATATGCAAGGCGTACAGGTTGCCCGGAGTAAGCCAGGATGCCATATGGCTCAGACTCTTCCCCTTCTCTCTATCAGGGGAAGCCACGTTATGGTTATAGGAGTTGCCCAACAACTCCATTACCAACTAGAGGGAGCTCAAATAGGCTTTCATGGAGAGTTTCTTTCCCCCCTCTAGAATGTTGCAGCTAAAAGGCGAGATCTACAACTTCCAAAAAATTAAGATAGAGGCACTTCATGAAACCTGGTTGAGGTTCAAAAAGAAGTAGACAAAGTGCCCAAACCACAAGATCCCAGTTGATAGTTTGTTGGAAATCTTTTATAAGTCTTTAAATAATAGCACCAAAGCTGTAGCGGACATGGTGGCAAGAGGAGCATTGATGAGTCACACCTGGGAGCAAGCTGCCACTATCCTTGACAGGGTGACTAAACTGAACAGGGCCTGGCATACGAGGGAGGCTGATGCACTGGTCAGTACATATGCTGTTGGTTTGACTACAGACTAACAAATGAAAGAAGAAGAACGTGACTAGGAGTTGGCTCATACACGTACATCATTGGACATGCTGACAAAGCATATAATTGGAGCTGAAGCTAAAAAGGTAAACACAGTGGGAACTCAAGGAGTGGAACAAGGAGTTGATCACTCTGATTCTGAGGACGAGACAAACTTCCTGGATAGCCAAGTGGCAGGTTTCCGAGCAAACGCCCAAGCGTCTGGACAAGACAATTAGTGCCAAGTTTCTGGAAATCAAGGTCGAAACCTATATAGAGACAACTACAACAAAAACGGGTTCAAAGACAGGAGCCGAGGCCGTGAGCATGAATGAGAATGGAGAAGAAATGATGGATATCGCAATGACCGAGCTGGAGTCTATGTGCCTCCCGATGCACGAGAGGGGGAGGCTGGGTAATCAAAGCTAGAGAGCATGATGGCTGAGATGTTGAAGAAGGTGAGGTCCGCTTCAATTGATCATATTTACAAGCCCAGCATGAATTATGATTTAAAATATGAATTTATTCAATTACCCATCAAAATTTGATGATTTTCAAGTTATCTGTATGATCTTCAAGTATGCATGAAACCAATGATTCATGAATTATGTTTTGGCCAACTCATGGGCCTTATGTCATGGCTAGTTCACGTATATTAAATTATGTTTATGATTATTATGATTCAACTAACCCATGAATTCATGCATGTTATAATATGTGTACTATATATATTTTGGGAGTAGTATCGAACACTGAGTAGGTTCGGGGCCTAGGTTCTTCCCTTGATCTCATAAACTACGTGCCACTGTAGGTATGTTGGGACCTCCCTTGTGACTTTCCCCTTCCCAAATGGACCTTTTACTATGTGATCATGCCTTTCATGGTTCTACCCTTGGTAAGATATGAACACCCTCCCAACTAGGGTCACAAGTCGGGCTTCATGTGTGCTCATACGGGGTATGTCGGTTAAGAGAATCTCCCACTGTTCCTCATGATTTATGCATATTTATGACTACATATGTTGGCTCAAGAAATTTTCATTTTGGCTTTTCTCTTATTATCATGATTGCGATTGTATTACAGATGCTTTGAAAACCTTGAGCCTTTTGATCTGTTATGTTACGATATTTATGTCATGAGTATGATGTCCTACTCTTATGATGTTTTATGAGCTTTTACATATTTTAAATTCTGTTTTACTTACCCTACATACTGACTGCATACTTCCTATGTTGTATCGTCTTATGATACAGGTCCCGACTCTCAAGCTCAACCTCATATCTAGATCATCTCAGAGTGTACTTTCAGCTTATTGGTGAGTCCTCATGTTTCGAGGGCCATTCGACAGACATTTATGCTATTTTATATTTCAGTACTTGTCCGGGTTAGTTGGGTGTGTTGTCCCATCAACCCATCGTATGTAGTAGAGACTTTCAGACAGTGTGTAGTACTCAGCTTGTGTATGTCTAAGTGATTTTGTTTGTTATGATATGTCCTGATTATGCTTTCATTTTAATTATGCTTTGTGATTAACCTTCCACTTATAATGAGTGAAGTTAGATGTATGCTTATGCCATGGGTCAACTTGGGGCCTCTCGGGATTCCTTGTCCCTTGTTACGATCCGGGTCTATGTTCAGGTCGTTAAAAACTTTATTATCAGATCCATAGGTTTGAAGTGTCCTAGGGTGTCTGAAAGCCGCGTTAAGTAGAGTCTTTTTCATGGGTGTGAAGCACGCCACACTTACGAAAAAGAGGCTACGAGACGTTTAGGAAATGTTTCCTTCTTTCATGATCTATATCATGCGATGAAAAGTCCTTCTATCCTTCTAATTCATGCTATTTGCAATCACAGAATCATGGCTCCCAAGAGAATGAATGGAAGAAGAAATGGGAATGATGAAGGACATGGAGATGGAAATGATCATGGGCATCAGCAGGCCCCACCTGTTCAAGAGCCTCAGGTGCCAGAGCCAGTTGCCCATGCTGAGTTTTGGGAGGCTATCCAGATGTTGGCTCAGGCCTTGACCACTCAGGTCAACCTGCAGGCTGTTGCGTATATCCCACAGAATGGTAGTGCAACAGCGGCCCGAATTAGAGACTTCTTGAGGATGAACCCTTCGATTTCCTTGGGTCTAAGGTGGATGAAGATCTGCAAGATTTCATCGAGGAGATTCTAAAGATCACCCAGGTTATGGGGTAACAAATGGAGATTGTGTCGATTTGGCCTCTTACCAGCTGAAGGGGACATATGTTTCAAATAGTGGAGAGATACTAGGGCAGTGGGTGCAGGACCTATTGGTTGGGAAGAGTTCCACACAACATTCTTGGAATGATTTTTCCCTCGGGAGATGAGGGAGAAAAAGGCAACCGAGTTTTTTAACTTGAAGAAAGGTGAGATGTCGGTTCAGGAGTATGCATTGGAGTTCACCTGACTATCTAAATATACACAAGAGTTGGTGCAGACCGGAGGACTCAAGTGAGTCGATTTGTGCATGGGGTGGCGGACTACTTAGATAAGTATTGCAGGATCGCCATGTTGCATCAGGATATAGATTTTCCCCGTATTATGTTGCATGCTTAGCAGATGGAGTCGGTGTATCAGAGGCAGAGAGAGGCCAAGAGGGCCAGGATTGACAATTATGGGACTTCTCAAGTCAGATGAGGGGGTGGACAACGTTAGCATTCTCAGCATAGGTCTATTTCTCCAGCACCATCATTAGCCAGTATTCCATCTAGATTCGAGGGGATCGTAGGAGCAGGGGTCCATATTCGAGAGGCTAGGGTAGCATGAAGATAGAGTGCACTTTCTTAGCTTGTGCGAAGTGCAGCAAGAATTATCCCCGGAGGTGCCTAGTCGACTCGGATGCTTGTTTTGGGTGTGGAAAACTCGGACACAGACTCAGGGATTGCCCTTCAGCCAAATCATGGGTTTGTGGAGCTCATATGCTAGCAACCAATTCTGCTACTCTAGCAGCATGTCCCCCTCAGCAGGGCGCTTTGACTAGTTCAGCCGGTGGTCAACACCAAAATAGGTTTTATGCTTTTACACCCCGTCAAGAGTAGGAGGTCTCCCCCGATGTGGTTACTGGTATGTTGCATGTTTTTCATGTTGATGTTTATGCTTTGCTAGATCCGGGAGCTACCTTGTCTTTTGTGACTCCTTACATTGCTAGTAGCTCTGGAGTTAGTCCCAAGACTCTGTTAGAACCATTTTCAATTTCTACTCCTGTTGGTGGTTCGGTTGTAGCTAGACGGGTGTATAGAGGATGCCCGGTCACTATATTGCATAAAGTCACCTCCACAGACCTTGTAAAGTTGGCCATGAGTGACTTTGACATTATTCTTGGCACGGATTGGTTGTATACGCGTTATGCTTCTGTAAATTTTAGAAATCGTGCGGTGGAATTTCATTTTCCAGGTGAATCAATTTTGGAGTGTGAAGGGTAGTTCGGCTATACCAACAACTCGATTTATTTCATATCTTAAGGCCCGGAAGATGATTTCTAAGGGTAGCATGTACCATATAGTCAGGGTTAAGGATGTTGAGTCTTAGACCCCGACTTTCTAGTCAGTTCTGGTGGTGCATGAGTATCCAGAGGTCTTTCCCAATGATTTGCCTGGTGTTCCTCCCGAGCGGGCAATTGATTTTGGTATTGACCTTCTACCCGATATGCCGCCTGTCTATCCCTCCATACAGGATGGCTCCAGGCAATCTAAAAGAGTTGAAGGATCAATTGAAAGACCTGTTAGATAATGGCTTTATCAGACCAATCAAGTCTCCATGAGGTGCACCGGTGTTATTTGTCCAGAAGAAGGATGGTTCTCTTTGAATGTGCATCGACAATTGAACAAAGTCACCGGTAAGAACATGTATTCTTTACCCAGGATCAATGATTTGTTTGACCAGATTCAGGGTGCCAAGTGTTTCGCAAAGATAGATCTCAGGTCTGGGTATCATCAACTCAGGGTTCGGGAGTATGATATCCTGAAGACAGCCTTCAGGACCCGATATGGACGTTATGAGTTTGTAGTTATGGCTTTTGGACAAATGAATGCTCCTGCAACTTTTATGGACCTGGTGAACAGGGTTTTCAAGCCACATTTGGATATGTTTGTGATCGTGTTCATCAATGACATCCTTATATACTCTCGTAGCGAGGAGGAGCATGCCGCTCATTTGAGAGTAATGCTTCATACTCTCAAGGATTGCCAATCGTATGCAAAGTTTAGCAAGTGCGAGTTTTGGTTTAACTCGGTAGCATTTTTGGGCCATGTAGTATCAGGTGAGGGCGTAAAAGTATATTCTCAAAAAATCGAGGCAGTGAATAATTGGCCTAGATTGGTGAATCCCTTGGATATTCGGACTTTTGGGGGTTTATCTGGATACTATTGGAGGTATGTTGAGGGTTTCTCATCTATTGCAGTGACTAGACCAACTTGACTCAGAAAAAGGTGAAGTTCCAATGGTCGGAGGCTTGTGAGAAGAGCTTCCAAGAGTTGAAGGCTCGACTTACTACCGCATCGGTGTTGACCCTACCAGAGGGTAGAGATGGTTTTATGGTGTATTGTGATGCCTCGAGAATTGAACTCGGGTGTATATTGATACAATATGGGAAAGTGATAACATATGCCTCAAGACAGTTGAAAGTCCATGAGAAGAATTACCCGACCCATGATCTTGAATTGGCTGCGGTGGTGGTCGCATTGAAGATATGGTGACATTACTTGTATGGGGTCCATGTGGATGTGTTTACGGACCACAATAGCTTACAATATATGTTCGTTCAAAAAGATCTCAATCTTCGGTAAAGGAGGTGGTTGGAGTTACTCAAAGACTATGATATGAGTGTCCTTTTCCATCCGGGTAAGGCTAATGTGGTAGCAAACGCACTTAGTAGGCTCTATTTGGAGAGTGTGTCCCACGTGGATGAAGGAAAGAAGGAACTGGTGAAAGATGTCCATCGACTCGCAAGGTTGGGAGTTAGGTTGGTCGACTCGATCAATGGCAGTGTTGTTGTCCAGAACGGATCAAAATCGTCCTTGGTAACGGATATGAAAGCTAGACAAGATGAGGATCTGATTTTGTAAAGCTGAAAAAATTCATTCGAAGTTAGAAGGCGGAGGTCTTCTTCTCCTAAGGGGGAGATGGTGTGCTTCTGTACCAGGGTCGCCTATGTGTTCCAGATATTGATTATTTGAGGAGCCAGATATTTCATGAGGTCCATGGATCTAGGTATTCTATCCATCCAGGTGACACCAAGATGTATCGTGATTTATGAGAAATCTATTGGTGGGACGGCATGAAGAAGGATATTGCAGAATTCGTAGCCACGTTCTCGAATTGTGAGCAAGTAAAGGTTGAGCATCAAAGTCCGGGAGGAGTACTTCAGGATATCAGCGTTCCTACTTGGAAGTGGGACAAAATTAATATGGATTTCATCACTGGCCTGCCTCGTACTCGTCGACACTATGATTCTATTTAGGTGGTGGTAGACAGGATGACCAAGGCTGCACATTTCCTATCGACGAAAACCACAAATTCAGCGGATGATTATGCCAAGCTATATATATGGGAGTTGGTTCGATTGCATGGAGTGCCCTTGTCCATTATTTCGGAAAGAGGTACTCAATTTGCCTCTCAATTTTGGCGGTCTTTTCAGAAAGGGCTTGAGAGTCAAGTTAAACTCAACACAACATTTCATCCGCAAATGGATGGTCAAGCAGAGCGGACAATTCAAACTGTTGAAGACATGTTGAGAGCTTGCGTGATGGACTTTAAATGTTGTTGGGATGATTACTTGCCCCTGATTGAGTTTGCTTACAACAACAGCTATCAGTCCAGTATCCAAATGGCACCGTTCGAGGCTCTCTATAGGTGGAGATATAGATCGCCCATCGGATGGTTTGAGGTTGGTAAGGCAGCTATGATAGGGACAGATTCAGTTCATGAGGCTATGGTGAAGGTTCAGTTGATAAGGGACAGGTTGAAAACCGCTCAGAGTCATCAAAAGTCATATGCTAATGTAAGGAGGAGAGAGTTGGAGTTTGAGGTGGACGATTGGGTATTTTTGAAGATATCACCCATGGAGGGAGTAATGCGGTTTGGGAAGAAAGGGAAACTCAGTCCCCTCTATGTTGGTCCCTACCGGATTGTGAGAAGTGTTGGCAAGGTGGCGTATGAATTGGAGTTGCCCTCAATGTATCTTTCGTGCATCCTGTGCTTCATGTATCGCTTTTGAAGAAATATTTGGGGGATCTAGCTCTAGTAGGCCTGGTGGACAGCGTTGGTGTAAAAGATAGCCTTAGCTCTGAGGAAGTTTCGATGGAAATATTGGATCGTCAGGTTTGGAGGATAAGGAACAAGGAAGTAGCTTCAGTTAAAGTATTATGGAGGAATCAGCATGTCGAAGGAGCTATGTGGGAAGCCGAAGCAGATAAGATGGCTAAATACCCACACTTATTCTTTATCGACTCAGTTCCAATTTGAGGTACCAGTTTTGCACTGTAACTCTATTTAGTTTTCATGTTCAAATCATGTGTTCAAGTTTCTTTTATGTATGTGGATGTGTATGTGAAGCATGAAATCGGTTCAGCTATGTGATATGAATCGGAGGTAGTCATTCTATTATTTTTCAACTTAAATGATCAGTATTTGAATAAGCTAATTGCATGTTTCTATTTTCTTTTTGTTTCCTATATTCGAGGATGAATGTTCCCAAGGGGGAGATATTGTAATACCCTGAAAGTGCCTAAGAGTAGACCCGGGAGTTAAAGTTGAAAACTGCTGAAACTGGGAAAAACATCACAGGACAAGAGGTGTAATGACTTGTGGTTGGAAACTATGAGTCATTGTTACCAGTCGTGGGTTCAGGAGTCTGGATGGTAGTGGAAGCAACAACCGATGTAACGAATCATTATTGGAAACAACCAGTCATCATTTTTAGTCGTGGTGAGAGATGGACTTTAGCATTTGGGCAAATAACGGGCCACCCAACGACCCGTCATGAGTAACAATAACTCGTTGTCAGCAGTCGTTGTTTACATGGTCAAATTTCCGATGGACTTAATGGACGGACACCACGGCCCATTGGAGGAAACAACGTGTCATGGTGAGACTCATTATGAGGAAGTTTAGAAATTTCCAAGGGGCAAGCAACGATCGACTCAACGAACCATTGGACCAAAGGACGAGGCGTCCTGTTTAACCATGGTTTGATTCCGAAAGCAAGGATTGGGCAGTGCAGACGACGAGCCATACCACAAGTTGTGGTAGCTTCCAACGACTAGTTGGTACGCCCGTTGGTTAACCTGTGCAGATTTTCAGGCTAAATCATTAAGGTCATTTTTGGCCTTTCCATTCTATGAGGCCCTAAACTACATCGTTTCATGTATATTTTTGGGAATTTTAAGATAGGTTATGTACCTATTGCATAGAACTTTCCCATGCATTCATATTAAGAGAAATTTTGAGAGATCAAGCTATTCCTCAAGATTTTCCCTATAAATCCATCCTCGGGCATCTTGGATTGTCAGGTTCGAAGGTTGAGGAACAAGGAAGTAGCGTCAGTAAGGTATTCTAGAGAAACCAGCATGTTGAGGGAGCTACGTGGGAAGATGAAGCGGATATGATGGCCAAATACCCCCATTTATTCCCTATCAGACCAGCTATGTGGTTCTTTTTGGGGGTAGTCGTTCCGTCAGTTTCCATCTTGAATATTAACATCTATATATAGTGATTATATGTTTCTATTTGCTTCTTGTTTCGCTACATTCGAGGATGAATGTTTTCAAGGGGAAGATATTGTAACACCCCGGAAGGGCCTACGAATAGACCCGAGAGTTGAAGTCGAAAACTACAGAAGACTTGGAATTTTTCACCTGTATGACTCGAGGTACGAGTCGCTGTGAGGACCTACAACTAGTGACTCGAGTCGTGAGGAAACCGGGAGCCTGAGGTTGTGTCACGGGTAGTCCTACGAACCATGGTGATAAGGTACGACTTGTGGTTAGGAGTCATGGTGAATATCTCAGTGGTGCCAGAGTGAGTCGTCACGGGTCATGGTACGACTCGTAGGATAAAGCAATGAGTCGTGGTGAGGAGCTGTGGTTAAGTCGTATTGGTTTGGGTGGATGGTACCACAGTTGACAGTACGACCCGTAGGATGGTGGTACAAGTCATGGGCAAATTCAGAAAGTAAGGAGAAAGGGTGAAGTGACCACGAGAGGTAACCATGAGTTATGACTTGACAGTACGACACGTGGCACGATTCTGGTCGAGGCCAGAACTTCTTTTCAGGGAAATTTCAGTAAGGGCAATTTTGAATTCTTTTACACCTTTGGACCCTAAACCACATCGTTTTGAGGTCAGAACAGGGTCTTTAAGGGATGAAAATTCCTGTTAAGTTCATTTTAGCAATTACAAGTGTTAGAGAAGGGAGTAGGAAGGGTTTTGAGCAACTTTCTTCAAGATTCTTCAAGCTTTCACTTAGGGTTCTTCAAGGGAGTAGAAAATCACGAAATTTCCAGGTATGTGGGGTTTTGAATGGGTAGATTAGACCCTACCCATGCCCATTTCTTCCCATTTCCTATGATTAAGTTGCCAAATTCTCGTGGGTCTTAACCAAATTGCATGATTTCTCAAAAGTTTACATGAAAGTGTGGTAGTATGTTTAAATTACGAGTTTTGAAGTATTTTGGCTGATATTGCTTGTATATTTTATATTTCATGATTTAAAACTCTAACAGTATGGATGACCAATTATGAAGGACTTTTTCATAAAATTCTTGTTCATGATAAATCCGCAAGCTTAATACGATTTTTTGAGTTTCAAGCATGTCTTCAAGTTTGCTATTTCTCATGTTGTCATGATTATGTTTTGCATAAATTAAGCATTTAAGCCTGATTAAGATTTTGGGCCATGCCCCTATGTTGTGTATGATTTATGAACTATGTCTTTGGCTGACTCACGGGCCCAAATTCCATGGCTAGTATTATGAACTATCAAACATGGTATGATCTTCACAATTTAACTATATGTGCATGTTATGTATGAATTTCTATGAGCACGTTGCATGTTTTGAGAGTAGTACTTAACACCGAGTAGGTTCGGGGCCCAGGTTACGCCACGAATCTCAGAACTAAGTGCCACTGTAGGATTATGTTTGGACCTCCTCAGTGACTGTCCCCTATGCCCTACGGGGCCTTCATGAGTGATATCATGCCTTTCATGGTTCATACACATGGTAAGGTATGAACGGCCTCCCGACTAGGTGTACAAGTCGGACTTCATGTGTTCTCATGTGGAGTATGTCGATTACAGAAATCTCCCATTGTTCCTTATGGTTTTGAAATATGCATGATTATGTTCTTTTGGCTTAAGTTATGATTTATGAAATGTTTTTCCCGCATGTTATGACTTTGATGGGTTTATGAATATTTTTTGAAATATTAAGCCTTACGATATACTTACGATTTAAGTCTTATAATCATGATTTCCCCAGTCCTTCAACTTTTTGTTTTTAAGCATTGTTTTGCATACCTTACATACTCAGTACTATCCAAGTACTAACCCCTATATTTACAGGATCAGGTTAGTAGGTTCCGCATCGTCCCTATCTTGCGCTCAGTTATGCTCAGTCTTCAGTGGTGAGTCCTCATGATTCGAGAGCTTCATGTTTAGACTTGTTTAATTGTCTTATGTTTTCAAAATATTTGGGTTATTTGGGGTCTTATCCCTTCAACCCGTCTTTTATGATTAGAGGCTTTCAGATTTATGTGTAATATTTTGTCACTGATGAATGTATTTCGGTTTGTCATTCCTTACAATTCATGATACGATTTTCAGTTAGTTTATGATTGATAAGTTAAGTTTCTGCCTTTTTATGAATGAATTAGTATTATGCTCATGCTATGGGATGACTTGGGGTCTCTCGGTGCTCCTTATCCCGTGTATACGATCCGGGTGTACTCTCGGGTCGTGACAGAACTACAGTACGGATCGTGGTTTTCCACGATAAGTCGTACTAAAGATCTGAATAGGGCTAAGCCAGTTAAGGCAGATGAGTCCTTCCTACGGCTCGTGGAATTGACATACGGTCCATACCACGAGCCATGGAAAAATACAGAGAAACCATAATGTTGGGGCGATATCAGACCACTCAAGGTACGGGTCGTATCCTAGAGATACGAGTTGTACCTGTGACCCGTAGTAATCACACTGATTTTCTGGGCCTTCATATGGTCGTACCATCTTGGTACGACTCAACTGTCAACTCGTGAGAGAATCTGAAACTTTCTTTTTCTAATTCTTTTTTCTCAAATATGAACTCTAACTCTTTTCTCTACATGTACAATGACACAGGAGCGGAAGGCATCCAAAGCAACAACTCGAAGAACATTAATTGATGAAGCATCTGAGTCCGAGGCTGGTCAAGCAAGAAACTCCCCTAGTGGTTAGGTTGAGGACTACCAGATAGACACTTCAGACACAGACGGAACTAGAACCACTAGGGAGAAAGATGGAGCACAAGCTGAAGCAACCACTTCCACATCTGCCCTAGCTCCCCCCTTTTGAGGAGGGAGCTAGAGGAGATTATTAGGATGAGAAACGACTCAAATGCAGAAGAAGGGTCAGAGCAGACCCAATCAGGTGAAGCAAGTGGCAGCAATGAATTAGAGGAGGAGGCCCCATATACTGCACAAGAACAAACCATACCCTGAGAAAACTGCACTGTCCAACGGAGAGTGTCGGCAGCTAGAGAGATTTATGAGCAGGGCATTTCTCTCACCGCCAAGAACAAGCCAAGGCAGAGCATCCAAGAAGAGCCAAAGATCCTCACTAACTCAGTTAATGAACTTGAGGAGATGAAGCGGAAATTCAGTTTCTATGATTTCGAGTGGATGGCCAAGACTCCAGCTCAGTACATAGCAGAATTGCTTCGAGAGTTCTACACCAACTATTTGGCCACCATGGAGATAAAGGTGAAGAAGGGGCAGAAAATAAAAGACCAGCCTCGTCTGGATAGTGTTGTGGTTCGGGGTCGAGAGGTTGACATATCTGAGTAGACTATCGCTCAGATTCTGTATTGACCACTGTTCCTTCCTACATGGATGATGCCAGAATACGAGCACCGAGTGGAGGAAATGAAGCAGATCAGGCAGATGGGCTTGGAAGAAAGACAGAGGCAATTGAAATGGTTGGCAGAGGTGATTGCTAAGGATAAGGAGGGAGTTGAGTAGGTTGCTGGAGGAAAGAAGGTTACCAAAAGTTTGTTGAATTTTATTGCTAAGGCCTTCTGCACACTAGTACGCCACCGACTAGCACCCATAGTCAATGAAAACACCCTCAGTGCCGACAGGGCAGCTTTGGTGGCATGCCTCATGTGCCTCTATCCAATCAACATATAGAGGATCATTGCAGATGAGATACGAGACTGAGCGGTGGGAGTAAGCACTACCATCCCATTCCTTAGTCTTTTGTTTAGGCTATGTACAGAGGCAGGGGTGCCATTACGACAGGGTGAGGAGTGTCTGATTGGAGGCCAGAGGATTACAGATATCGGACTTATCCGGGATGAATGAACCCGGTAAGCCGAGCTCGGCTACCCATAATAGTTCCATTGGCTCATCAAGCAGGGGGTGTACAAGTGAATGTCCCTATTACATAGGAGCAAAGTGAGACACTCTCTACAGATGTCGGTTATTTGGTGGCAGCTCCTAGCACATCTGCCACACCATCACCTAGCTTGCAGACTCAGACTCCAGCAGGGCATGTTTTGGTGCCACAAGACTTCCTCCAAAAGTTTGCCAAACGGTTAACCATTGCAGAGCAAAAGATTCAGTCCATGATGGAAAATGTAAAGCCATGGTTCAAGGCGGAGATAGATGCAGCAGCTCAGGCTCTACATGCTCGTCTAGATGGATTTTAGAGCCGATTCAATGTATAGATGGCGGAGTAGACAGACACCAACAGTCTCTGTGAGGAGTTGGGGGCTCTTCGGAGCCATGTTGTCGTGTTTTCAACACGACAACCTATAGTTATAGCGGCCCCCACTCTTCCAGACCTAGATGCAAAATATGATGAGGAGATTGATTTGGCGACTTATTAGGAGCAGACTGTAGCTGTTGGAGATAAGGGAAAAAGAGAGCTACTGAGGATGATGGAGAGGAGAGTCGGCAGAAGAAGAGGAAGAAAGAGAGGAGAGAACGCAAGCGGGCCAGAGCGGAGAGCCTGCAAACTCATGACGCACATATGTCAAAGCTGCAGGAGCGAGCTAGAGGAGCGGGCAACTCCACCATGCCTCAGCCCGATTCAGCCCTGATTCATAATGAGGCCATTGAAGCAGCCAAAACTACTGAGGGGGTAACCACTCCCCCTATTGATACTTCAAGGAGTGCGCCGGCCACTACTAGCGCCACGATTACAGTGGAGGTACCCCCTCCACAGGGCGAAGTCTGAGTAGCCTCAGGTATGTTCCCATCCCTATGTTCTTCTATCTCATTCTTCAGGGACGAAGCTAAATTTTCAAAAAAGGGAGGGGGTGTACTTGTAATTTTTGGGATTTTTGATACGTTAGAGGGTTTTCTTGCCGTGTTTATTTCCCTCAAGCATGCTATCTAGTAGAACCGACATGTTTAGAATTTTTATTTTTAGTTTGTGATTTTTGTTTAATTAGGAAATTACTTAGGAGTACTCAGCCAATAAAGTTTTGATTTTTGAAAAAAATTGACCATGTTTAAAATTTTTGATGCATTAGCTATTTATTTGTTACTACATGCATGATTTCTCTGGATCTTTTGATGTCATTTAGTATATTAGCATGAGTACTCTTGTTAAGCCATATGTAAACCATATAGGTAAAACAAATATAGTTCATGTGACATGAGAGAGTGAGGTGAAGTACCTAATTTAGTATTGTATAGAAGATCTAGAACTTGCCGGGTTGGTCTTTGCATATGCTAAGGATGGTTTGTTAGGATATGATCATAGGCAGTTTTTGTCTAGCTCACTTTTAGCGTATATGAACCTACCAAAATCATATGAATCCCTTGATCCCAATTTTGAGCCTTAATTGATTCATTTTTTTCTTTGATTAACCAATAAACCGTACCCATTTTTTTTATAAAGAACCTATTTTGGCCCTGGTCCTTTCTTGGATATCGTGAACCTCAACATAGACAAAATTCCTAAGTTGAGGGTGGCTAGAGAAGGGGTGTGTAAATGGTGGAAACGAGAAAAAGGAAAAGAAAAGATAAAAAGGTGGAAAATGAGGTGTTGTGTGGTAAAATTTTTTTTTAAGAATATTGAAAAAGAAATTTTAAAACAAAATAAAAATGCTGAAAAAGTTGAAAATACACTATACCCATGCAAATGTATACAAAAGAGGTGAAAAGGGTAGAAAAGGAATGAAACGAATAAAGGGTGAAGTAGGTGAAAGGTGAAGCCAATGTATGCAGTGCCAAGGAAGGGATAGTCACTTAAAAATCTCTCATCTTTATTATGTCCATCCCTAAGACTACATTATAAGCCATATCAAGTCCTATGGTGATCCTAATTTGACCATCTGACAAACCGAAGTAGAGAAAATAAAGGCAAGCTTATAGTATCTGATACATGGTACTTGGAACTTCTTTGTGAGGGTGAGTGTTGCATTTGTCTAGTCCCATACATATTTGATACTTTATCTGTGAGTGGGGACTTCATTTGTTGTGAGGGTACATGGATTATGTTTACTTTTACCGTTGGTCTGTGTAAAAAACATTGGTGATGGCTTGATTTTCTGTTGATAGATAGATGACATGTCCTGATCCCTGTTTATTATGTTTTGAGGTTGCTTATAATACATTAGCTGATGTTGGTTCATGGAAAAAGGGTCAGAAGTTGTTGTATGTAAAGTGCAGATTTTGTTTAATTATTGGCTGTAGTATCTTAGGTTTATTTTCTAGTTGAGCGTCGTGTTTTAGTTCTTTCCTTTTCCTGACGACGTGCAAAAGTTTTAAGTTGAGGGTGTTAATGTGCTGTGGATTTACAACACTTTCAATGCTCAAAACTGAATAAAATAGCATGGACTTAGGTGTGTTTATATGGATATGAGGTACTTTTCTTGTGTTTTCAGGTAAACTTAGGTGCTGGAACAAGATTGTGCAAAAGAAGCTTAAAAGAGCAGAAAAAGAGCCAAGATGACAGTCTCAGTACGAGCGGTACATTGATGGTACGAATCATACTAAGACTCGTGAAAATATTCATAAGGATGAGCTGAGAAATATGCAACCCACGACTTATAGTACGAGCCATATGATCATAGTGCGAGCCGTAATTTCATGTCACGGAAAGATTTAGAGAAATTGCACAAAGGCTGACTCTGGGTACGGATGACTATAGTACGAGTCATGAAGGTAAGGTACTAGTCATACCAAGATACTCGTGACGAACTTCAAAAAAATTCAGAGTCTTCAGATTTAAACCACAGAAGCTTAGTAACCCGTAGGAAGATGGTACGAGTCGTACCAAAGCCCAATACTTAGCCGGATTTCAACAAGATAATGACCTACGGATAACAGATACGACCAGTACAAGCATGCTATGGGTCATAGGTTTGATCGTGGCACGAGCTGCAACAAATATGGAAGTTTACCCTATTAACCTAGAAAAAGGATTTTTATGTCCACATAAATACGTTTTATATTTTATTTTCATAAGAGAGTCGACTAGAAGTAATTAGCACTGATTAGCAATGAAATTAAGGAGATATAGACATGAGAATTGAGTTGTTCAACTTGTGATCACCTTTTCTCAATCCTCTTATTGTTCTTAAGACTTTTTGTTGATTAATTCAAGGAAGTTTTTCTCTCAATTATAATTGTATGTATTGATTCATGTCTTTAATTACGCAAACAAATCACAATCTTGCAATTATGATAGGCTAAAATCTCCATAACTAGGGTTGTGGGAACCATGATGGATTAACAAGCTAGGGTTACATAAAAGTGATTCAAAACCAATGCAAAACACTTCTATTGTATTCTGTTCATGCTTGAACGTTTCTTAAAGGTGTACAATGTTAGGACATGCCCAAATTCATTACTTGCTTAGGTCTAAGACGTAGAGATTAGGAAAAAAGAATTACAACAAAGCCTTGATCTTTATGATCATTGTATTAACTTGAATTGTGGTCGCAGGATAGTTAAAATTTGGGACACATTGATAACAGTTAATTTGCAATCCCTCAGGAGACCTGGTCGGGTGATTGAGTATAGTCATTCAATAGGGACTAGTCGGTTGTTTGAATGAACCTAGGTTATCAGTTGTACAAAGAAGCATTTTTGATGATAATGTATGTATACCTAAAGCAGTTATGAACCCATAGAGAACACAAAACCCTAGTTATCTTTAAATCTTGATTTCACCAATAATTTCAATTGCGTTTTTAATTATTGTTTTCTTTAAAACCCACAATTTTGAGAAACTACCTAACAAGTTCACTTACCGTCTTTAGTCTAGCTCTTACATATTCCTTGTGGGTTCGACCCCAACCTCTTAGTTGGGTTCTTTATTGAAGACGTACGCTTCATACTGCGGTGGGAGGCATGGTTTGAGCGTCATCAGTACCAACTATTAAATTTTCTTCCAATACTTAATTATTTTTTTACAAGAAACAATCTAGAAAGAATAAATAGACCCATATCATAATCAATGGAAATTCCTTTATAGATTGAAGAGAATCTAATAGATTTACTAATTTAAATAATATGAAGATGACTCTAGCAATACCCACTCTAATTAAGTATTCATCATCACACACCTCTAGTTAATGGTTTAGCTACTCATAATTAATAAATTCAAAGCACATTCATCACTAGACTCATTGAATTTAATAACAAGAGTAGTAAAATCAAAGTCACAAATAGTCTCCAACAATGGTTGTACCTTACTATTAAAAAGAAGAAGTAGAGAAGAGTACTTTTCAAAGTTTACCAATCAAAATCTCCTTTTCTCTGCTAAAAGAATGTTCTAAAGCTAAGAAAGAAAAACATAATGTGATATGCTCTGCTCTCTATATGCCCTAGTACACAATACTTTCTCTACTATTTATATCCAGAAAAATAGGACATCTTCTATCTCTTTTTCCATGACGAACAATTTTACCCCTGAGCATTTCTGGAATTAGCGGAGACATCGGCGATTCACCGGTTCAAATCTGTGAACCGCGGGGTATCTTATCTTAGCCATCACTCAACTCAAGTGAGCATTGGTGGTTCATCTGATGTTTAGCCGATCTAAATCCGTGAACCACTGGTTCTTTGTTCTTCATTCTAGAAAACGGGTGTCTTTCGGTGACTAGACCGGAAAGTCGCCATTGGCAACTCACGGTTCGCCGGTGGAAATTTTCCTTAGAGGTAATGATAATCGTCCTTTGACCGGCGTTTTGCTAGTTTTCATCGGTGGATCACTGATTTGTTATCACTTTCTTTTTTTTCTCCATTTTTGCTCTTTTCTACACATTTAGGCATCTGCACACAAAAAAATTAAAAAGGGCATAAAATCCTTATGATCAACTGAAAACTAAGCAAAAACTCAAGCTTAAGAGCCTAATGAGTTGGTAAATTACCAACTCACCAAACCCCCAAACATGAACCATTGTGTGTCCTCAAGTAATGTAATTCTCATTCATTGAACAACATGCCACTTCTACACAAAATTAAATATCACCAATCACTTGAACTATTACAACCCAAAAAAAAATGCTCACTAAGCTCACTAAAAAAGAGAAGTAACTACCCTAAAAGACCAAAACAATGAAAATCTTTCAATAGTCTACCACTTTTCACCAACAAGGTTCATGAAAGGATTCATTTAGTAAAACAAGGGCATTTGCTCAACCATGAAATACACATAGTATCTCAAGTCATAATCAGTTCACATTCAGAGCTTGCCTTAGAGTTTACACTTCTCATGCCCTATTCACACATTAATTCTGAATGCCCTTGTATCCTTAGAAAGGGATGATGCCACTCACCGAAATAAGAATCCCCATTCTTCTATCATGTAATCATTGAATACACACAAGGGATTGTTTGGAAGAGATAATCACACTCACTCTCCCAAAAGAAATCTTCATGCACACACTTGACCCATAGGCTTGCCCTTTATGTAGTTCGCCACTAATGTAGAGTAGTTGCAGTTAGAATCATTTAGGGCTTGCGGGTTATGATGTAGGCTCGGGTTAAGGGTAGGATGAAAATTTGGTTGTACTAATTAGATCCTCCCTAATGCTTTTTGTGAACTTACCTCCCATCAACTCCTTCCACTCACTTCACTTTGTTTCACTTCTATCATTGTTTCTGACTTTCATTTCTTTAACAACCCTCCTTATAACCTCTTTGGCTTTCAGAACTAGACTTATCACCTCAAGAGGAAGCACCGGTTCAAAAAAATTATTTTTCTCTTTTCAATTTATTCTTTTGTGCATTTTGACACAATGTGGTGCTACCTCAAACTAAAATTCTTATTTTACCCTTTTTGCACACCCCAAACTTAGACTTTTGCCTCATTTCTCATTTTTTTATCACTCCCGTTTTCTTAGGATTAAAGCCTCATTTCATTAATATTGTGTCACTAGCATTTAGGGAGAATGGGTACCAAAGAGAGGTATTAAGAATGGGATTAAGGCTTGTAATGTGGTTGCCAAAGAAAGGGTTTAAGGCTCAATGTTGGCTGACAAGGATCAATGCTCAAGGAGGGTATATGGGTGAAGTGCTAGACAGAGGAAATCCTAAAATCATGTTCGCAGTGCAACTATATCTAGGATTTCGCCTTGAATCACATTTGGGGAAAGTTCTAGACAAGAAATCATGCATGAGACTCATCAAAAATTCCTCACCACACAAGGAATCACCTTTAAAGGGTCCACAAGAGTCGTTCTTATCACAATATTTCAAGTTAGGACATCAAAGCAGACAAACTCATAAGTCAAGCAAAGAATTTACAATGTATGACAAAGAATGCTATGCTATTGTGTCAACATTTGCTCATTATCTTCATTTTCCTGCCGTTATTTTAAAATTCCATTTCAACAATTTTTTTCTGTGTGGTACCTCTCAAAACAACTTCATAAGATACTCAAAACAACATGGAATTTTCCCTAAAGAATGTTGCCACTCAATCTATCATCGAAAAATGCCAACCTAGTTCGACAAAGAAAATAAAAAGAAACAAAAGAATGATCCTCGGGAAAGAACCGTGGTCTAAATAAAAACCTCATAGTTTTGATTACTACGCCACTATTTACAAAGGTGAAAGAGAAACAAGACTTTGGGTCATTTCATGCAAAATTTCACAATTTAAAGCAAATACCCCATTTACTCACTAACCATCACCCATCAAGAACTAAACCAAATCATCCGTTCATTTTTTTTCAAAACAAAACAGGACTGGCAAGGGAAATCATCAATCATAAAAAACAATAGTCCAACAAGGGCTCTACTCAATTAATTTCAAACAAAAACAGAAAACTTTCAAAGAAAATATCCATCAATGACCACATTATCAACTACGCTCATCCCTCTCCCACTTAAATGAGTACATTGTCCCCAATGTATGTATGCAAAAATGAAAGGGACAAGAAACTCCCTAAGAAGGTCATTGTTCCTCATCGTCATCCTTTGCATGACCTGCACCACCGCCACTGGCCTCACCTAACCCAGCAAAATCATCTCCTAGAACCTCAAGGAGATCATTAATAGGACCCCAAAATGAGGAAGGAGCAGCCATTACAACATCCAGGGCGCTCATATCCAACATTTCTGTTGAAGTCCGACTCTTCCACTCTTGCACCTCAGTTTGGAGGGAGGTGACAGCCCCTTTAACTACATCCATCTTATTACATAGTGTGGTGACACTCTCGTATAAATACTTGATCTCCTTTTAGATTGTTTGGACAATAAGTGCAGGGAGGCTCTTAGCCAATCTCTGGAGTTGGCTCTCGTGAGTGTTGGTCATTTCCAAAAGCCTGTTTCGACCATTTGGTTGAGAGAATTGCTGAGGGGGAGATGCTCCACACTGAGGCATGTCACCTGAAGCTTGGATTGACATTTCGGCCTAGGGCACGTTCAACTCTGGGGCCTATGGGTATTGGTCCAACCTATGGGAAAGGGATCCCCCAGTGACTCCAAAGACTTGTAGTATTTTTCTTTTCATTGCCGGTGCCTCGGCATCTCTCTTCCGGTCAATGGCTATCACTTCTAAAGCAGCGGA
This sequence comes from Datura wrightii, assembly GCA_035772735.1. Taxonomy (NCBI): domain Eukaryota; kingdom Viridiplantae; phylum Streptophyta; class Magnoliopsida; order Solanales; family Solanaceae; genus Datura; species Datura wrightii. Next base: position 179,408,708 of record JASDFA010000018.1, read on the forward strand.
AGGGGTTTTAGCTGGGAACAGAGGCACTCAAGCCATTGAGCAAAGCTGGGAAATGAGGATGGCGTAGGGCATTGAAGTGCTAGACTATCGTTCCTTTCTCTTCATTTGTTGGCCAACAATCTCCCCGAAGTTAATGGGGACTCCAGTAATCATGAAGGCAATGAGAATAGCAGTTTCTAAACTGACCCTTTGCTCGTTTTTGGAGGGGATGATACGACCACAAATAAAATCTAGCCACAGCTTGGCCTCAAACTTCAAATCACGGGGAGAGATTTTGCCACCCATTAAGGCCCAAAGAGGAGTGTCAACAGCAATGATTGGGGCTAACCAAGAAAATTGGTCTTTCATATCAGCTACCCCGGCCATGTACTCTGTACCAAATTCAATTTTATCTTCCCAAAATAGGGAGTTAATAGCCGCCGGGGTAATGTCAACTTCCATCCCCCTTAGCATAACTGATGGTAGACATGGAAAGTAATCGACTTTTCCCTTGTGTTGCATGTTATCTTGTCGGGTTTGATATGAGGCATAGAATTTGGACACCAAGCCGGGGTAGTAAGGCAGGAGAGGATTGGAAAATGCATGCCATTGTCGTGCTGTGAATCAGGCAGTGGTGTTGGGAAGATCACCCCTCAATTCCGCTAAATCAAACTACTTCTCCACTATGATGGATTGGCCTTGATAGATGACATAATGCTCTTGCATGTTTGGTATGAAAAATATGATTGCTTCCTTGGTGTTGGCATGCAGTGGGGCGGCCTTTGCTTTTCCTTTGCTCTTGCTAGAAGATGAGGCGGGGGCCTTTCCCTTTATTGTATTTCTGGATGAAGACATGGTATTTCTGCAAGGATGATGTTAGTGACAGCTATTCGAGAAGTAAAGTAAAATAACAAAAACTATTCTAACAGTGAACTGAGAAACAAAGATAAGAAAACATCATATAAAGAACCACCAACATCAGCGAAGCACCGGCGAGTCGTAGGAGGAATCTATGGACCGCCACTAGATTGACGATGCGGAATAGAAAATTGGGAAAACTAAGAGTATACTGGCAATTGGGCGGTGAGTCACTGGTACTGATTCATGAACCGTTGATGTAACACGGGATCCACTTAGTGGCCTGAAGCCATTTTTAAAAGTGGACCAGCATTCCATTGGCGATTCGCCAAACCCGACTAGTGAAATGCCGGACCTCATCGTCCCCAAATTGAATTTAAACAACTCAAAGGCTCTCATTAAAAAACACCTACTCATAGCATGACGGAAATAACACTACAAGATTTTAAACAAAATCCCATGATGATTTGCCCTTAAGAATGGTGTCACCCAGTCTATCATCGGGCAAAACATTGTATTTCATTCTGATTAGGTTACTCAGACTTCACTCATTTAAAAAGTTCACAGAAATAGAACACATATTCTCCATTCCTTTCAACAAACAGAGCATATTCATGAATTCAATAGGAAAGGAAATCAAAGTATTAAGACTAAAATAATGAAGAACAATTGAAAAAATCAATATAAGGGCAAGAAAGGTTTTACCATAATATCAGAATGCTTGCACACTTGAGCTTTAAAAGCTAGACAACTTTCAACAATGGCACTTCAGGGAATGTGTAGTAGAGAAAGGAAATGTGAGTGCAGTGAGTGTGTTAGTGAAAGGAGGTAGATATTTTTATAGGTGAGAAATGGAATATTGATAGGTTGAGGGGAAGGTGGAGAGTTAATATTATTGGTGGGAAGTGGAAAGGGGTAAAGGTGGGAAAGTGGAAAGGTGGAAATATGGGGAAGTGGGAATGTTGGGTAGTGGAGAGACAAAAAGGGGATGAAAAAATGGTGAATATTGTGCAGCATAGGGCGGCTCAGCTGGTATTTGATACTTGTGGGTCCACTCTTAATTTTCATTTTGAGACAAATTCGTACGTCGATCGGCGATGCATTGGCGGTTCGCCTAAACAAACCGGCGTTCCACCACTTACCCTTTCTTTTCCTAGTGTTTTTGCCCAATTCTCTATTTCTCAGTTAGCGACTCACCTGCAGTTCATGAATTAGATCGGCGATCCGCTGCTTAGGTGCCAAAGCTTCAGGTAATCTGTGTTGCATCGGTGACCTATTGGCGGTCCACATTTATGCATCGGCGTTTCACTGATGGGTCTGCCGGCATATTGATCCAAGTCCTATCCTTATTTTTGCACTCATCTTGAAACGGGGGTTTGCGCTTCTGGATCGGCGAATTGCAGGAGCATTCCTCTCTTATGTGGTTTTTTCTTTCTTTTTTCCTGATTTCATAGCTCCTACAAAAACAAAAACAACAAAGATATAAAAGTAATCCACTAAACACTTAGGTTTCCTCCCAAGAAGTGCCTTAGTTAATGTCGTGGCACAACGTAGATCTCATTCAACACCTCTTTTTCAACGGATCATCCTCCGAATCTATCTCCTGCATCTCCAGTCCTTTGTCCTCCTCCTCGTTTTGCAACATCCCTATTATCTTGCATTCAGGGGGAGTTTCAGCTGATGGACACACCTTGAAGGTGACTTTCTCACTTCCAACTATGAATTTTAGCTCCCCAAACTCCACGTCAACCACAACTCTCCCCATAGCTAGCAACGGTCTTCCCAAAATAATGGGTACCTCCACATCCATTTCGCAAACAAGGATAAGAAAATTAGTAGGTAGGATTAACCTATCCACTCTTACGAACACATCTTCTAACACCCCCACCAGTTTTTTTAATGGACCTATCCGCCATGAGCAACCTCATCGTCATAGGCTTTGTATTTCTAAGTCCCAACTTCTTGAGAATGAGTAGGGACATTAAATTTATGCTGGCATCAAGATCGCATAGAGCTTTTTTAAACACACATCTCCTAATTGTACAGGGGATTCTGAAAGCTCTCGGGTCTTCCCGTTTGTGGACAAGGTCACTCATAATCACTACACTACAATGGTGCGTTTTCTCCCCACTACCTGCATCAACCACTTTTTCCTTCTTCAGCAATTCTTTCATGAACATTAAATATCCTAGCATTTGGAGAAGAGTATCCACTAACAGTATATTGATGGACAACTTGCTAGACATGTCAACGAATTTGCTAAACTGGTCATCCTTGTTTTTATTGGCCAACCGTTGTGGATAAGGAGGTGAGACTCTTGCTTAAACCTTGTCATGAATTGGGGCCTTCGTGCCGGCCTCATTGTTATCAACATATGAGAGGATTTCATCATCCTTCCCCTCACCTTCCTCTTCAATCTTTTCCTTACTCCTTGGAGTCTTTGGCATCTCATCGAATTCATTTTCCTCATCCGATTTTGGGTCATTAACCTTTTTGGGCTTCACCGGTGCATCTCCAATCACTTTGCCACTCCTAGTGATAATAGCCATGCATTGACTATCTTTCTTTGGATTCGACATTGTGTCACTAGGAAGCGTTTCCTTCACCTGGGCATTCATTTGAGCCGACAAGTGATTCATTTGGGCTTCCAAATGCTTGATGGAGGCTGAATGTGAGCTCACTATTTGGGCAAGGTTAGACACCTCCCCTCTTAACTCTTTGACCCCGCTCTCGGTTGACTCTACTTTCTTTAGGACTCTTGATAGCATTTCCTCAATTTTTGAACTACCCGCGTCACTCATACTCGGCTGACTGTGGGAGTTTCCAACTTTTGGAGGGGGAACATACGTGTTTGAACTCCGATGATAGCGATAACCCTCTTGATTCTAGTCCCTATTTCCCCATCTTTCATTCCTTTTGGTTCACCCCTGCGGATCACGATTTCTCCAGCCTTGATTTTCATCCCTTGGGTGCCAAGGGCCTTGATTGGTTCCTTGGAATCTAGGTCGAGGACCTCACATTTTGTTTCCCATGTATTCACATTCTTCCTCATATCTCGGCAGTGATGATTCCCCATCATATTGCAAAGGAACTTGCATACTCACAACATTTACCACCTTTTGCCCTGCCCCCATTACGTGCTTTGTCATTAACTTCAGTTGTGTCATCATCTTGGCAAGATTCTTATCCCGCTCTTCATCCTTTTTTTGCAATTCAGCCGCCAATGCACTTGAGATGATCCCATGTGTAGATATATTTGTCTCTCACGTATGCCAAGCTCTATTGGTTTTTGTCATTTTGTCTAGAAAGGCTTCGGCCAACCCATATGTTTGGGGAAGCACTCCATCCAGAAGTCCATGATTGGGACAAAGAGCAACCTTCTTTTTGAACCTTAGCCATGCCTCATGCAAAAGCTCTCCCGGTTCTTGCCTGAAATTTGTGATGTCATCCCTCAGCTGCAGCATCTTTGATGGAGGGAAAAAATGATTCAAGAAAGCCTCGATTAACTCCTTCCAAGATGTAATACAACCCAGAGGGGTTCCTCCAAGCACATTGTTGTCTCCCCTGTTTATGAGAAAGGAAAGAGTCTCAACCTAATTGACGCTTGACTATTATTTGTAATGTTGAAGGGCTGGCATATCTCCGAGAAATTTCTCAAATGCAGATTTTCATCCTCACTTGATTTACCACTAAAGAGTCCCTTTATTTGCAGCAAATATAGCATGGTGCTTGTTACATGAAATATTGCATTCCCTACCGTAGGTGGTAGACTAATGGCTCTAGCAATTTCCGGCATCACCGGATTATCCTCGTTGTGCTCCATGTTACCTATCACTGAGCTATCCCCTGCTTGGGAGTGATGACTCATATGGTTGTAATATCCTATAAAACACAACAAAATATCAACTTAACAATCAACAAAAGAATATCAAGCGCTAGTCCTCGACAATGGCACCATTTTTGATAACGTCCAAAATATATCCTTCATGCAAAGAATATACACGGCTGAAGTATCAAAACAAGTAACTTGATGGGTGTCGGGGTCGAATCCCACAAGGACTAGTGAATGATAGTTACAAGTGTCGGTTGAGAAATTGATGTTAGCTTGCACCACGTAGAGTTAACATAAAAAAAAATAAATTGGGGGGATTGAAATTTTTAGTGAATTATGTTTGGTAAATTGGTTGAATAAAATAGCAATATCAGAAAGGTTGTCTGATCTTGGGCAAATTTATATGCCCAAGTGATACTCAAAAGTACCATTTTCGCCTTGTTTATCTATCAATGTGTATACATTCTCATATAATTGGTAATAAAATGTGAATTTACACTAACCAACATGATTAGCATTGTTTTGCAAGTAAAATGTAATTTTGGGGAAGCTTAAATGCATGTTGGAGGATATCGGGGTTGGACTTGGATGCGAGCACGGGATAAGGAATTGGACAACATGAAATAAAGGGGCTCCGCGATGGAGCCATGTCACGCTGCCATCGCGGAGGCCTTCTGCCTAGATAGGGAAAATTCGCCCAAATTCCAGAGAGGGTCCGCGTCCAGTCCGTGGCACGGTGGCTTGGCTCCGCGTTGCACGCCGTGCCACGTTGGGCTTTAATTCCTGGACCCCCAGTTCCAGTGAAGGTTCGCGTCCATAGCGTGTCACGGAGGCAGTGCTCCGCGATGCACTCCGTGACACGTTGCTTGTTATTTCGGAAAAAATTCCCACCAGTATAAATAGAACACTTAGGTTCATTTTTCAATATTCTAACTTGGTGGAGCAAGAACGTGGGTTACAGGCAGTTGAGGGGACGAAACTATCGGGGTTTTTCTCTCTTTCCTTCTTCTTGTATTCAATTGCTTGTATGATTAACACTCATTTAAAGATGTTTAATCCACAAATGAGTGGCTAATTCCTCTTCTTGCTGAGGTTATGAACAATTGTGATGAAATGTGATCATTGATTCTTTGGTTTTTCATCTTTTCTTCCATGTTGTTCTATTAATTCTTGTTCTTATTGCATTAATGTGTGGCCTACGTTAATGTATATCTAAAAAGTCCGGTTTCACTCGAGAGAGCAAGAAATTGGAAAGTTGTGAATTAATAGGATATGATCTTTACTTGATTTGGGAAAATTGGGAATTGATTTACTTTCAGGATAGAAATATACCTGAAAGTCGTATTAGTCTATTTAGGAACCGGGTTTGTATGGCTAGAACATGAATTGCATTTAATCACAGAAATGTAGGTGGATGGTTCATGATTCTTAAGTGAGGTTAAATACGAGAGTTTTAATCTCTTGGCAATAGTTCTTGGCTAGCAACTGGAGGAAAAGATTAACCAAATTATGATGATAATTAATTTCATTACATGTTCGTTTAACCTCAGCATGCTCTCATTCATAGTTCAGACTCAAAGTAGATAATTGTTTTAGCTTTAGCATAAAAATTATAAAACAAAATATCAAACTCTTGGTTACACTGTTGTCTGCATTTTTAGAATCAAAATATAGTACACTTGAGCAAATTGCACTTCATCCAAGTCCCTGTGGGATCGATACTTGGCTTACTAAAGCCACTTACTACTTGTTCGACCACGTGCACTTGCGTGTCGTTTTATATACCCCACAAATCACGCTAACATTGTCAATAAGAATGTGAAAGACTAGAGGTGTGGTTGATGAAGGGTGTACTCACGCACTTCATAGACATATTTTTTCCCGTACTTTACTATGTTTTGAGAAAAAATTATGTGTGTCTTCATGTGTTTATGTTATATATTTGTGAAAATGGATAACACACATGATTAGATGTTTTCAGGGCTAAAAGTGATGGTTTTGGGTATGTTTGAGTCTTATGGAATAAAGATGAGGAAGTTGGAATGAATAATGCAAAGATCAAGGCATATCACATTACACAACACTGCTGCACGACGAGGTGCACGAAGAGGTGCAGAAACTGCGCAATGTCATGTGCGACGCGACAAGCTTGTCGAATGGCCATCAAAAGTCAAATCCCACTTCAACTAGGAAAAGGATCTACAAATCCCAAACCAAATTCATGAAGGAACAAAGAAGGCATAAATCTACTATTATAAATGCCCTTTTATTTCTTTGTAATAGAGATGTCAAGACATAAGTTTAAAAACATGATATAAGAAGACAAGTCTTGGACTTAGACGTTCTATTTCAAAAACACTTTGAGACAATTGGTGAATTGTTCTTCTTTATTATTGCAATAATCAAGTGAGTTTCTTCCTATAATCGTTGTAAGTATTAATTTATGCTTTTGTCTATGAATATCATGAATTTTTTTATAAACATGATAGGCTAAAAAGCCACCACAACTAGGGTTGTGGAAACCATGACAAATGAACACACATAGGTAAAATACTTAGTGATTCTTGAACGAAGTTTATGCATGTATTGTTTTTCCTTTGTTTTAATTGATTTTTAACGGTTGCAAATGGTAGAACTTACCTTATTCTTACTTACCGGACCAAGGAGGTAGTGAATGGGAAAAGGGATTAACAACGGAGGTTTGAGGCTATCAAATCCTCATCTAATAGCTTGGCCTTGTCCGGGAATAGTTAATCCGATATTAAGGGTAAGGGTTAATCAAGAATACACCCGTAGACGGACCAAGTTGCGTGGTGAAAATCATCTAGATAGGGGACCAACCATTTAGGTGAACCTAACATACTAATATTGCATGCTAAGCACCGGAATAGATCACTAGTATAAGACTCCTTGTGGTTATGAAGTCATGGGGAACACTTATCCTAGTTAATTGCATTAATTTGAAATCAACCTTTACTTTCTCTCAACGACATTGTTTGTTACTTTTCTAAATTTCCCCCCCTCTTAGAAAATAATTAACTAAAAAGTTTAAGCACTAGCGTTCTTATACATCCTTCCATATTATCTATGGGACCGACCCCAATCTTTAGTTGGGTTCTTTATTGACAACATCCACTTCATACTTTGTGAAAAAGTGTGAGCTTGAGCATTTATCAAAAACTGGCATCGTTGCCGGGGAATACGGTTTAGGATTAGATTTATTGCTTGTGTTTAACTTTTATCCTTTATTTCCTTTTTTTATGTTTTGCTTTTATTTTCTGACGTGTCATAGGGTGGCATGGTAAACCAAGCCGTCAAGATATGACCACGGTCTCACCAGGTATCTTGATGAAGTCTGAGTAATCAAAATACTTGTGTCATGCCGCGACGTTAAATCAGGCACTACTTGGGAGGCAACCGAAGATAATTTTTTTTGTTCGTGTTTACGTGTTTGTTCAAGTGTACAGGTGATTGGTCATAATTTTCAATAAAGATTGAGCTTAAATATTGAAGACAAGGAGTAGAGGCCTAGGGAGTTCTTCTTGCACTCTATTACTTTATGCTTATTTATTTAGAACTAGGGATAGTGTAACCAATTAAGTGTGGGGTGGGAAATGTGAACTTCATATTACCATGCATGCCTTAATTGCTAAATTTGCACATGGGAGGCCTAGTTTTCTTTGTGGGATTTATGATCTATCTTGCATGCTTGTTTGTGTGTAGTATTTTATTTTATTTTGGGTTCCTCCGGTTTTTGTTTTTGGTACTTTTCCGGTGGATAGTCCCTTAGAATCGACTAGAAAGTCTAGATTTTTTTATAATTTATTTTTTAGTCATTGAGTTCTGACTTTGCCCGATGATAGGTGGATGACGACCATTTTAAGGATAAATTAGTCATTAGGAAGATCAAAACTTAGATCCTACGAATGCTAGGTGCTTCATTTTAGGTATCATTGAGACTTCATTAAATTCACTCAAAAATGCATGAAAAAGGTAGAAACACTTAGTCTTTTGGGAACTTGACTTTTGTACTTGAAAAAATAGGCTTAATTGTGTTATGCATGCAATATGAATATATGTGTTTATGTGATCTTGACTTCCATTGTTAAACCATTTTGTGCCATTGTGTGAGTAAGGAATTTTCGATATATTCCATGCTTGTAAATTAACGTCTAGAAGTTGCCCGGTGTGTGTGCGAAGAAAAATAAGAATGAGGGATTTAGGAAGTGATATAGCCATTTCTTTGGTAACCATATTTTTATCCTATTTTACCTACCTTGATTGTAATTATCCTAGTTAGCTATGTTTGAGCCTTAGCCTATTCTTTTGATAGCCATATTACAAGCTTAATCCCTTTTGTTCTGTTGACTTGTATTTGATCCAAATAACTCCTAGAGCACTTTAATGAAATTTTTTTTGTAGGAAAGGAGCATAATTGGAAAAGTGAAGGGAAAAGCTAAAAAGTGTGGTGAATTGGAAGAAAAGAAAAAGGTGAAATTTTGTTAAACAAGGAAGGTGATTTTTAGTGGGAAAACTAAAAGAAGAAAGATCTTTGAAAAATATCATGATTTACCAATTAACCGTACCCATTTGTTTACAATGAACCTGTTATGCCCTGGTCCTTCCTTAGATATTGTGAACCTCAACATAAGAAAAATGCTTACGTTGAGGATGGCTAGAGTAGGGGTGCGTAAAGGGTCGGAACAGAAGAAAAGAAAAGAAAATAGAAAAAAAATGTGTGTGAATAAGCTTAATGATGAAGAAAAAATCCCCACTAGTCACCTAAGTAGAAAATATTGAAAAATAAAAGGAGGTATAAGGAGCAAATTTGAAAATTGAAGAATATGCTTAAAAATCAAAGTGTTGTGAAGTATCAAAGTGCTCAGGGAGATTAGTCACTATCTTGGCCAAATAGTTCCTACCCGTCCCTTAGCCTACATTACAACCAAATTCAAGTCCTAATTGATCCTTGATTCATAATTCTATATTAGTGGAGTATTTCACTAAGGGCAAGCCTATGGGTCGTCTTTTGCATTTTTGTTGAGTTCTTTTGTGAAAATGAGCGGAAATTATTTTATTTATGCCCAAGTTAATCTTATTCTATATCTTGTGTGAAAACGGGCATCTCTTCAAATTGTGAGGGGCACAATGGTAAGACTTTGGTTTAATCTTGATTGCTGAATTACATATAATTCATGTTGGCCCAAAATATGTCTTGATGAGTTAGTTTTCAAAAGCTAAGTGATTCGAACTTTGACATCTTAATGTTGAACCTATATGCATGCGAGTGAGTTATTTCAGCTTCATTGACTTGTCTCATGATCCTAAGTGTATGTAGACCTATTCGTAAGATGAATATTGTGCTTAATTGTTAGAAGGGAAGTAGTATATTGTTTGAGGATGAACAATAGTGTAAGTGTGGAGTGTTTATGAAGGGCGTACTCACGCACTTCATAGACGTATTTTTGCCCGTACTTTACTATGTTTTGAGAACAAATTACATGTGTTTTCATGTGTTTATGTTATATATTTGTGAAAATGCCTAACACATGTGATTAGATGTTTTCAGGGCTAAAAGTGATGGTTTTGGGTATGTTTGAGGCTTATGGAATAAGGATGAGGAAGTTGTAATGAATAATGCAAAGATCAAGGTATATCGCACTACACAATACTGCTGCACGACCAGGTGCACGAAGCGGCACAAAAATTGTGCGATGGCATGCGCGACGTGCAACCGTTCTTGTGCGATGCAATGCGTGACACAATAAGCTTGTCGAATGGCTATCAAAAGTCAAATCGCACTTCAACTAGGAAAAGGAGCTACAAATCCCAAACCAAATTCATGAAGGAACAAAGAAGCATAAATCTACTATTATAAATACCCTTTTATTTCTTTGTAATAGAGATGTCAAGACATAAGTTTAAAAACTTTATTTAAGAAGAAAAGTCTTGGACTTAGACGTTCTATTTCAAAAACGCTTAGAGACAATTGGTGAATTGTTCTTCTTTATTGTTGCAATAATCAAGTGAGTTTCTTCCTATCATCGTTGTAAGTACTAATTTATGCTTTTCTCTATGAATACCATGAATTTATTTATGAACATTATAGGCTAAAACCACCACAACTAGGGTTGTGGGAACCATGATAAATTAACACACATAGGTAACTTAGTGATTCTTGAACGGAGTTTATGCATGTATTGTTTTTTCGTTCTTTTTAATTGATTCTTAACGGTTTCAAATGTTAGAACTTGCCTTATTCTTACTTACCGGACCAAGGAGGTAGTGAATGGGAAAAGGTATTAACAATGGAGATTTGAGGCTATCAACCCTCATCTATTAGCTTGACCTTGTTCGGGAATAGCTAATCCGATATTAAGGGTAAGGGTTAATAAAGAATACACCCGTAGACGGACCAAGTTGTGTGGTGAAAATCATCTAGATAGGGGACCAACCATTTAGGTGAACCTAACTTACCATTATTGCATGCTAAGCACCGCAAAAGATCACTAGTATAAAACGCCTTGTGGTTATGAAGTCATGGGGAACACTTATCCTAGTTAATTGCATTAATTTGAAATCAACCTTCACTTTCTCTCAACGACATTGTTTTTTACTTTTCTAAATTTTCCCCCCTCTTAGAAAATAATTAACTAAAAAGTTTAAGCACTACCATTCTTCTACATCCTTCCATATTCCCTGTGGGATCGACCCCAACCTCTAGTTGGGTTCTTTATTGACAATGTCCACTTCATACTTTGTGAAGAAGTGTTAGTTTGAGCGTTTATCAGTGGTGTAGAAAATATACTTACTAGATAGGGACATGCTAGGTCATCTTATAAGTTCAACTAGTGTCAATAAACTCGGGAAGTGGGTAATTACAAATTTTTAGCCTTATAACTACCTTTTACTGTAGTTTTGTCAAACCTCTAGCCACTATTTAGCTCAACCCGATTAAATTTGAATTAGCAGCTGCACTAATTTCTAGCTATTAGCTACTAATGAGGAGTTAGACTGCAATTTTAGCTATTTCTAGCCCAATTTCACAATCTCTCATCCATACCAACTATTAAATTCTCTTTCAATACTTCATTATTCTTTTACAAGAAACAATCAAGAAAGAATAAATAGATCCATATCATAATCAATGGATCTTCCTTTATGGATTGAAGAGAATCTAACAGATTTACACTTATTTAAACAATATGAAGATGACTCTAGCAATACCCACTTTAATTAAGTCTTCATCATTACACATCTCTAGTTAATGATTTAGCTACTCATGATTAAGAAATTTAAAAGCACATTCATCAATAAAATCATTAAATTTAATAACAAGAGTAGTAAAATCAAAGTCACAAATAGTCTCCAACAATGGATGTACCATACTATTAAGAAAAAGAAGTAGAGAAGAGTACTTTTCAAAGTTTACCAATCAAAATCTCCTTTTCTTTGCTAAAAGAATGTTCTAAAGCTAAGAAAGAAAAAAATGATGTGTTATGCTCTGCTCTCTATATGCCCTAGTACACAGTACTTTCTCTAGTATTTATATCCAGGAAAATAGGACATCTTCTATCTCTTTTTCAATGGTGAACAATTTTACCCCTGAGCATCATTCTGGAATCAGCGGAGACACCAACGATTCGTCGGTTCATATGCGTGAACCGCCGGGTATCTTATTTGATCCATCACTCAACTTAAGTGAGCATCAACGGTTCACAGGTGGCGGACAACGCCAAAATAGATTCTATGCCTTAGCATCCCGTCAGGAGTAGCAGGTCTCCTCGGATGTAGTCATTGCTATTTTACGAGTTTTCCACCTTGATGTGTACGCTTTGTTAGATCCAGGGGATACTTTTTCCTTTGTGACGCCCTATGATGCTAGTAGTTTCGGAGACAGTCCCAAAATCTTGTCAGAACGCTTCTTAGTCTCTACTTCAGTCGATGATTCAGTTATAGCTAGATGGGTGTATAGAGATTGCCCTGTTACAGTCCTTCAGAGAATCACCTCAGCTGATCTAGTAGAGTTAGCCATGACTGATTTTGATGTTATCCTCAACATGGATTGGCTATTTGCATGTTATGCCTCAGTTAATTGTGGAACCCAGGAAGTAGAGTTCACATTTCTGGGTGAGTTAGTCTTAGAGTGGAGGGGTAGTTTAGTCGTGCCTGTAGGTTGATTCGTTTCCTACCTTAAGGCCAGAAAGATGATCTCTAAGGGTTATATGTACCATCTAGTTAGGGTTAAGGATGCTATGTTCGAGACCCAACTATCCAGTCAGTTCCAGTAGTATGTGACTATGCATATGTTTTCCCAGATGATCTACCGGGAATCCCTCCCGAGCGGGAGATTGACTTTTGTATTGACCTTCTTCCCGATACACATCCTATATCTATTTCTCCTTACAGAATGGCTCCAGCTGAGCCAAAGGAGTTGAAGGAGTAGTTAAAAGATCTCCTAGACAAGGGTTTCATTAGACCAAGAAAATCCCAATGTGGTGCACCAGTTCTCTTTGTCTGAAAGAAAGACGATTCTCTTCATATATGTATTGATTATCGGCAATTGAACAAGGTCACCATCATGAACATGTATCCAACTCCAAAGAATTGATGATTTATTTTACTAGCTTTATGGTGCTAAATGCTTTTCAAAGATAGAACTCAGATCCGAATACCATTAGCTCAGGGTTCGAGAGAGTGATATTTCGAAGATAGCCTTCAGGATGCGGTATAGTCATTATGAGTTTGTATTTATGTGTTTTGGACTAACGAATGCTCCTGCAACTTTTATGGATTTGATGAACAGGGTGTTCAAGTCGTGGACATGTTCATGATTGTGTTTATTGATGACATCTTGATATACTCTCGGAGCGAGGAGGAGCATGACGCTCATTTGAGCGTGGTGCTTCAGACTCTCAAGGATCGAAAATTATATTCTAAATTCAGTAAGTGTGAGTTTTTGTTGAACTCTGTCGAATGTTTGAGTCATGTGGTGTCAAGAGAGGGTATAGAGATGGACTTTCACAAGATAGAAGCGGTGAAGAATTGGACTACCCCGGTGAATCCTTCAGACATTAGGAGTTTCTTGGGTTTAGCTGGGTACTATCATAGATTTTTTGAGGGTTTTTCATCTGTTGCAGTACCTTTGACCAAATTGACTCAATAGAAAGCAAAGTTCCAATGGTCGGAGGTTTGTGATAAGAGTTTCTAAGAGTTGAAGACCCTACTCACCTCAGTACCGATATTAACCCTACCCGAGGGTACTGAGGGGTTTGTGGTGCATTGCGATGCTTCTAGGATTGGTCATGGTTGTGTATTTATGCAGCATTGAAAGGTTATAACATATGCTTCCACGTGACTGAAGGTCCATGAGAAGGATTACCCGACCCATGATCTTGAATTGGTGGCAGTGGTATTTGCCTTGAATATATGGAGACACTATTTGTACAGGTTCCATATAGATCTGTTTATGGACAACAAGAGCCTAAAATATGTGTTTACCCAGAAGGATCTAAATCAATGCCAAAGGAGGTGGTTGGAGCTACTCAAGGATTATGATATGAGTGTCCTTTACCATTCGGGTAAGTCTAATGTAGTAGCAGACACACTTAGTAGGCTCTCTATGGAGAGTGTGTCCCATGTGGATGAAGGAAGGAAGAAGCTGGTGAAGGATGTGCATCGACTGCCAAGGTTGGGAGTTTATTTATTGACTCGACCGATGACAGTGTTATTGTTATGAACAGATCAGAATCTTCCTTGGTGACTGATGTGAAAGCTAGACAAGACAAGGACCCTATTTTGGTAAAGTTAAAGAAATCCATTCAGAATTAGAAGGTAGAGGTATTCTCCAAAGGGGGAGATGGTGTGCTTTGATATCAGGGTCACTTGTGTGTTCCGGACGTTGATGATTTGAAAAATCGGATGTTGCCTGAGGCTCACGGTTCCATATGTTAGATACATCCATGTGCCACCAAGATGTATCGTGACCTACGGGAAGTCTACTGATGGAATTTCATGAAGAAGGACATCGCAGAATTTGTAGGCAAGTGTCCAAATTGTCAACAAGTGAAGGTTGAGCATCAGAGACCGGGAGGTGTGCTTCAGAAAATCAGTATCCCTACTTGGAAGTGGGAGCTAATTAATGTGGATTTCATCATAGGGTTTCCTCGCACTCTTGGACAGTATGACTCCATTTGGGTGGTCGTGGATAGGTGATGAGTTGGTAATTTACCAACTCATTAAGTTCTTAAGCTTGAGTTTTAGCTTAGTTTTTAAGTTCATTATATGAATTTTATGCCCTTTTTGCCTTTGTTTTGTGCGGATGCCTAATTGTATAGAAAAGAGAAAAAATGGAGCAAAAAGAAGGAAGAGAGAGCTAATCGGCAGTCCACCGATGAAAATTAGTGAAACGGCGGTTAAACGCCGTTCATCACTGCCTCTGAGGAAAAATTCCACCGGCGAAATGAGAGTTGCCAATGGTGACTCGCTGGTCTAGTCACCGAAGGACACCCAAATTTTTGGAATAAAGAACAAAGACTAGGGGCTTCACGGATTGAGATCGGCTAAATGCTTGATGAACCGTCGATGCTCACTAGAGTTTAGTGATGGCTCATATATGATACACGGTGGTTCACGAATTTGAACTGGCAAATCACCGGTGTGTCCACCGATTACAGAATGATGCTTAGGGGTAAAATTGTCCAGTATGAAAAAACAGATAGAAGATGCCCTATTTTTCTGGAAATAAATACTAGAGAAAGTACTATGTACTAGAGCATATAGAGAGCAGAGAATATCACATCATATTTTCCTTTCTTAGATTGAGAACATTCTCTTAGCAGAGAAAAGGAGATTTTGATTGGTAGACTTTTAAAAGTACTCTTTTCTACTTTTTATTCTTAATAGTATGGTACAACCATTGTTGGAGACTATTCGTTGATTTGATTTTACTACTCTTGTTATTAAATTCAATGAGTTTATTGATGAATGTGTTTTTGAATTTCTTAATCATGAGTAGCTAAATCAGTAGCTAGAGGTGTGTGATGATGAATACATAATTAGAGTGGGTATTGCTAGAGTAATCTTTATATTATTTAAATAAGTGTAAATCTACTAGATTCTTTTCAATCTATAAAGGAAGATCCATTGATTATGATATAGGTCTATTTATTCTTACTTGATTGTTGCTTGTAAGAGAATAATTAAGTATTGGATGAGAATTTAATAATGGGTATGGATAAGAGATTGTGAAATTGGACTAGAAATAGCTAAAATTGCAGTCTCACTTCTCATTAGTAGATAATAGCTAGAAATTAGTGCATCTACTAATCCAAATCTGATTGAGTTGAGCTAATTAGTGGCTAGAGGTTTGACAAAGCTCTAGTAAGAGGTAATTTTAAGGATTGAAAGTTGGAATTACCCACTTCCCGAGATTATTTACACTATTTGAACTTAAAAGATGACTCAGCATGCCCCTATCTAGTTAGTATATCATCTACACCACACCTCTAGTCTTTCACATTTTTATTGACAACCTTGCTGATTTTGCTATTTTATTCGACCAAATTACCAAACATAATCCACTGCAAATTCCAATTCCCCCAAATTTAGTAGTTTTCATGTTAACTCTACGTGGTGCAAGCTAACTTCAATTTCTCAATCGACACTTGTAACTATCATTCACTAGTCATTGTGGGATTCGACCTTGACACCCGTCGGATTACTTGTTTTGATACTTCGGCCGTGTATATTATTTGCATGAAGGATGTATTTTGGATGTTATAAAAAATGGTGTCAGTGCCCCAGACTAGTGCTTGATATTCCTGTGTGGATTGTTAAGTTGAAATAATTTTGCATCGTAGTTAGTTGACGTGATTTTGATGTATTTGTTATGATCTTACAACCGCATGAGTCATCACTCCAAAGCAGGGGAGAGCTCAGTGGATGGTAACATAGAGCACGATGGGGATAACCTGGTGATGCCAAAAATTGTGGGAGCCATTCACCTACAACCTACGGTAGGGAATGCAGTGTTTCATGTCACAAGCACCATGCTGCATTTGCTGCAAATGAAGGGTCTCTTTTGTGGTAAACCAAGTGAGGACGCAAATCGGCATTTGAGAAATTTCTGGGAGATATGCCAACCCTTCAACATTACGAGTCAATCAGGTTGAGACTCTTTCCTTTCTCACTGATGAGGGAGGCTACAATTTGGTTGGAGGAACTCCCTCCAGGTTGTATTACATCTTGGAAAGAGTTAACTGAGGCTTTCTTGGATCATTTATTTCCCTTCACATGGTGCAACTGAGGGACGACATCATAAATTTTAGGCAAGAACTGGGAGAGCCTTTGCATGAGGCATGGCTAAGGTTTAAAAAGAATGTTGCTCTTTGTCCAAATCATGAACTTCCGGATGGAGTGCTTCTCCAAATCTTCTGCAGAGCCCTTGATTCCATCAACAAGTCTGTGGCCAACAATTTAGCTGGAGGTTATATTATGGATCAAACATATGGGTTGGCCAAAGCCCTTCTAGACAGAACGACAAAAACAAATAGGGCTTGGCACACGCGAGAGACAAAAGTATCTACACAGGAGGTCAGCTCAAGTGCATTGGAGGATGAATTGCGAAAAAGGGATGAATAGTGGGATGAGAATCTTGCCAAGATGATGACACAACTGGAACTAATGACAAGCACGTAATGGTGGATGGGCCCAAGGTGGTAAATGTTGTAGGTATAAAAGGTTGTAGCAACACGAACGTAGATCCAGATCGTAACATAAGACAAGGAGCCCCGAGAGACTCCAAGTCGACCCATGGCATGAACATTCATCTAACTTCATATCATCAAAATGGAACACTTGACATATCAACATATTGGAAGCATGAACATAACATAGCATAGCATGATAATCGGTACGAACAAAATACATCACAGCGGAGTACTACATATAGTCAGAAAACCTCTAACATAACAGATGGGGTTGATGGGACAACCTCCGCAGCTAACCTGACAACTGAAACTAAAAGAAAATATCAATGTCTGAAATAGCCCTCGGAGAATGAGGACTCGCCAACAAGCTAGATGCGAAACTCTGTAACAAGCTAATAATGATGCTGGATCTGAAGATCAGAGCCTGTATCATAAAACGATACAACATAGAGTATGCGGTCAGTACGTGGAATGTATCGAGTATGCGAGGTAAGTAAAATGGACATTTAAAAATACATAAAATCTTATAAATGATCATAAGAGAAGGACATCATGGTCGTTCCATAAATATCATAAGATAAAATAAGGCTCAAGGTTTTCAAATCATTCATAAACCATTCATTATCATAATCATATGAGAAACTTTATCAAATCATCACTTGAGACAATAACATAAACATAACAATGCATAAAACAAGCAGAACAATGGGAGGACTCGTCATAACCAACACCATCATGGTAGAGCCTTACATGATGCCCTAGCTATCTCACTCAAGTGGGCAGAGTCTCCCCTGGCTTGCAAGGCGAGGGACGTGCATTATGTGATATCACGAAAGAGAGGATCATTATCATTGTAGTGTATCATTACAAACACACGGTGGCACGAGGTTATGAGACACCATCGTAGTGCTTGAACGCCGGGTTGCTCGGTGCTAGACACGGCTCCCAAAAAAATGTACATTAGGCTCATGTATTAATCAATAACATCATCCATTAAGATTCATGGCTATATAAACATTTATCATTCATTTATCCCCATTAAAACATGATTATCCAAGAATCAAAGGCCCTTTTTGTCGGCCACCATCATAAAACGATAAATCATAAGATCCATTTAATAAATCATGAATCATCCTTGAACATGCGGGAATTGCCCAATAATTTATCATGCCTGACAATGTCAATTCATTCGAAAACATGCTGATAAACATGGGTAATTTGAAAACATGCTTTTCATCATCAATAATTCATAATACTTGATCATTCAACATAAACTTGACTTTCATGAACTTTTCATAAATGGGAAATGTTTAAAGCTTGAAACATGATTTCTAATGAAAAACAACACAAAACTTGCCCATAAGTCGTAATTCAATAATAGTAACTCAATTAGATCAAAACCATGTAGAGAAATCGACTTTTCATGCATTGGGTAAAAACCCCATATATTTTAGATAGGCATTTTCATAAATTGAAAGAGATTGGGCATGGGTGTGAAAGGATTCACCCATTCATAACCCTACATTCCCGGGAAAAATCAAATCTCACCACTCCTTGAAAGCCCAATGGAAAATGTTGAAGAAAAACCTTGAAGACAAGCTTCATCACCCTTTTAAATTTTCTAACTTTGCATGCATAAGAATGGATAGTCTAGAAGGGCTTAATCTATCTTAATATATTCAGAAAACAACTTAAAATGACGCAGTTTAGGACCTTAGAGCATAGGAATGATGAAAATGCCCTTAATGAAAAACTCTGAAAAACCTGCACTGGCGAACTAACGGACGGACTAATGGGTCATCGGAGGATACCACAACTCATGGTATGCATCCGTCGCCTGCATTGCCAAAATTCCCGATCTCATATTCGACTCCACGACTTGACAGGACAAGTCGTCCTATCAAACAACAGGTCATTGTTTCGTTCGTTGCTTCCTCCTTCAGATCCTGTAATACTCCTACCAAAGAGCCTCACCACGACTCGTTACATCCTCTAACGAGTCGTGGTTTCCTTTTGTTAGGTCTATTGGAAGAACATAGCTATTCCCATTGCACGACTGGTGACCATGACCCATTACTCCTCACGACGGGTCGTGGAATGACCTGTTACCTTCCCTTAAGTTGAGGTCCAGTACCCACCACGTCTCTAAAAGATGACTCGTTATAACCAACAAAGAGTCGTTTCTTTGCTCATTGTTTCCACTGTCACCAGGCCTAGACCTTCCCATGACTGCTTCCTACAGGTCATTGGTTGAACCAATGATCCGTTAGGTCGCCCGTTCTGTGACAACTTTCCCAGTTTCAGCCAACTTCCAATTTTTAATCCCAGGTCTAATCTTAGGCACTACCAGGGTATTACAACATCTTCCCCTTGGGAAAATTCTTCCTCGAATGTTGGAAACATACAGAAAACAGAGACATGCAGTTATTACGCTCAAAATACTGATAATTTAAATCGAAAACTAACGGAATGACTATCTCCGATTCAAACCATATAGCTGAACCGATTTCATGATTCATATACACATCCATATACATAAAAGAAACTTGATCATGTAACAGGAGAAAGATTTTCCATTCCTTAGTTGGAAAGATATGTGGCCATGAAAGAGGGATTAAGCGGAACAGAATTGACTGGGTGGTAGAGTCGTGGAAACGCTTGTTTCTTCCATATTTTGGACCTTTTTTGGCATTGGAATAGCTATTCCGCCCATTTAGTCAAGATAAACAAGGCGGATTCTATCATAAGTCGTTCCCGCCAAGAAAAAGTGCAGCACCAGATCACATGAACTGAACATGAAAACTAAATAGAGTTTTAGGGAAAAACTGATACCTCAAGTTGGAATTGAGCCGGTAGAAAATAAATATGGGTATCTAGCCATCATATCCGCTTCGGCCTCCCAAATAGCTACTTCAACATGCTGATTCCTCCATAACACTTTAACTAAAGCTACTTCCTTATTCCTTAGCCTTCGAACCTGACGATCTAATGTTTCCATCGGAAGCTCCTCATAGCTAAGGCTGTCTCTTACACCAACACTGTCCACTGGGACAACTAGGGCTGAATCACCAAAACACTTTTTTAAGAGCGATACATGAAACATAGGATGCACGAAAGATAACTTTGAGGGCAAGTCCAATTCATACGCCACCTTGCCAACTCTTCTCAAAATTTGGTAGGGGCCAACATAGCGGGGACTATGTTTCCCTTTCTTTCCAAACCGCATCACTCCCTTCAAGGGAGATACCTTCAGAAACACCCAATCATCCACCTTGAACTCTAATTCTCTCCTACTTACATTGGCATAAGACTTTTGGCGACTCTGAGCGGTTTTCAGCCTGTACTTTATCAGTTGAACCTTCTTCATAGCCTCATGAACCGAATCTAGCCCTAGCACCGCTGCTTCACCAACCTCAAACAATCCGATGGGCGATCTATATCTCCGCCTAAAGAGAGCCTCGAATGACGCCATTTGAATACTAGATAGTTGTTATTGTAGGCAAACTCGATCAGGGGCAAGTGATCATCCCAACTACCTTTTAAGTCCATCATGCATGCTCCCAGCATGTCTTTGAGAGTTTGAATTGTCCGCTCCACTTGACCATCTATTTGCAAGTGGAATGTTGTAATGAGTTTAACCTGTGTACCAAGTCCATTTTGAAATGACCTCCAAAACTGAGAGGTAAATTGAGTACCTCGATCTGAAATGATGGATAAGGGCACTCCATGTAATCGTAGTAACTCTCGGATATAAAGTCTAGCATAATCCTCCGCCGAATCTATGGTTTTAACTGGTAGAATATGAGCAGCTTTGGTCAACCTGTCTACCATAACCCAAGTGGAGTCACATTGTCAACGAGTATGAGGAAAACTTGTGATGAAATCCATATTAATTTCTTCCCACTTCCAAGTGGGAATGCTGATATCCTGAAGTTCACCTCCCGGTCTCTGATGCTCAACCTTTACTTGCTGACAGTTCGGACACCTTGCTATGAATTCTGCAATATCCCTCTTCATGTTATTCAAGCAATACATTTCCTATAAGTCACGGTACATCTTGGTGTCACCTGGATGGATAGAATACCTAGATCCATGAGCCTCATGCAACATCCGGCTCCTCAAATCGTCCACGTCCGAAACACACTAGCCACCCCTTTGGAAGACCTCTACCTTATGATTTTGAACGGCTTCCTTCAACTTTACCAAAATCGGGTCTGCATCTTGTCTAGCTTTCACATCAGTCACCAAGGATAATTTTGATCAGTTCAGAACAACAACACCGCCATCGTCGAGTCAATTAACCTAACTCCCAACCTTGCAAATCGATGTACATCTCTCACCATCTCCTTTTTCCCCTCATCCACACGGGACACACTCTCCATAGAGAGTCTACTAAGTGCGTCCGCTACTACATTAGCCTTACCCTGATGGTAAAGGACACTCATATCGTAGTCCTTGAGTAGCTCCAACCACCTCTTTTGGCGAAGATTGAGCTCCTTCTGGGTAAACACATATTGCAAATTCTTATGGTCTGTGGACACATCCACGTGGACCCCGTACAAGTGATGTCGCCATATCTTCAAGGAAAATACCAACGCGGCCAATTCAAGATCATGGGTCGGGTAATTTTTCTCATGAACCTTTAACTTTCTGGAGGCATAGGCTATGACTTTCCCATGCTTCATCAATACGCACCCAAGTCCGATCCTTGAAGCATCACAATACAATACGAACCCATCGGTACTCTCGAGTAGGGTCAACACCGGTGCTAAGCTAAGTCGTATCTTCAACTCTTAGAAGCTCTTCTCACAAGCCTTCGACCATTCGAACTTCATCTTCTTTTGGGTCAATCTGGTCAAGGGCGCTGTAATAGATGAAAAACCCTCAACAAATCTTCGATAGTAGCTAGCTAAACCCAAGAAACTCCTAATATCTGAAGGATTCACCGGTCTAGGCCAATTATTCACCCCCATAATTTTTTGAGAATCCACCATTATGCCCTCACTTGATACCACATGGCCCAAAAATGCTGCGGAGTTCAACCAAAACTTGCATTTTCTGAATTTGGCATATAGTTGATGATCCTTGAGAGTCTGAAGCACTACTCTCAAATGCGTGGCATGCTCCTCCTCGCTCCGAGAGTATATAAGGATGTCATCAATAAATACAATCATGAACATGTTCAAGTATGGCTTGAACATGTTCAGTCCATAAAAGATGTAGGAGCATTCGTTAGTCCAAAAGACATAACTACAAACTCATAATGATCATACTGCATCCTGAAAGCTATCTTCGAGATTTCACATTCCCGAACTCTGAGCTGATGATAACTAGATCTAAGATCTATCTTTGAGAAGCACTTGGCACCCTGAAGTTGGTCAAATAAATCATCAATCCTGGGTAAAGGATACCCGTTCTTGATGGTGAATTTGTTCAATTGTCGATAATCAATGCACATCCAAAGGGAACCATCCTTCTTTCGGACAAATAAAACTGGTGCATCCCATGGAGACTTGCTCGGTCCAATGAAACCCTTATCTAACAGGTCGTTCAACTTATCCTTCAACTACTTTAGCTCTGCTGGAGCCATTCTTTAAGGAGGGATAGATATAGGCTGCTTGTCGGGAAGAAGGTCAATACCAATATCAATTTTCCTCTCAGGAGGAATACCTAGTAAATCATCAAGAAATACTTCCGGGTAGTCACGCACTACCGGAACTGACTGGATAGTCGAGGTCTCGGACTCAACATCCTTAACCCTAACTAAATGATACATACAACCCTTAGCAATCATCTTGCCTTAAGATAGGAAATAAAACGACCTACAGGCACGACTGAACTACCCTTCCATTCCAAGACTGCCTCACTCGTAAAGCGTAACTCCACCACACGGGTTCTACAATTAACAGAAGCATAACACGCATACAACCAATCCATGCCAAGAATAATATCAAAGTCAGTCATGGCTAACTCTACAAGGTCTGTGGAGGTGACTTTATGTAATATAGTGATCGGGCATCTTCTATACACCCACCTAGCTACAACTGAATCACCTACAGGAGTAGAAACTAAAAATGGTTCTGACAGAGTTTTGGGACTAACTCCAAAGCTACTAGCAATATAAGGTGTCACAAAAGACAAGGTGGCCCCTGGATCTAACAAAGTATAAACATCAAGGTGAAACACTCGTAACATAACAGTAGCCACATTCGGTGAAGTTTTCTGCTCCTGACACGAGGCGAGGACATAGAATCTGTTTAGGCGCTGTCTGCCAACCCCACTAGTAGGTGCTCCCTATGAAGCTAATCATGCTGGAGTTGTTGCTATCCTAGTAGTTTGCGCATGACCTCTATCATCATCCCGTCTAGAAAAAGCTCACGCTCGGCGCATGTGGCCGGACCTACCACACCCATAGAAAATATCTGAGCTGAGCAAACACTCCCTGGCATGATTTTTACTGCGCTTTCGGCATGCTGGAGAGATGCGCTCTACCTTCATGCCCCACTGGTCCCTTGATCCCAAAACCCTGCTCCTCTGATCACCTTTGGGCCTAGATGGAACACTAGCTGATGATGGTGCTGGAGCTAGTGACCTCTGCTGAAATTGAGGGTGTTGACCACAGCCGAATCTCTAATGAGTAAACCCATGGCTATCTGTCCGAGCCCTTTTTGCTTCCCTCTCCCTCGCATGAGCCGCCTATCTACTGGGTGTATAACACTATCTGAGGAAAGTCCATATCCTAATGAAGCATGGCAGTCCTGCAATCTTCGTCCAAATAGCCCGCCATCCCATGAACAAATCGGCTCACCTGCGCCCTCTGATCAACCACTAACTCTGGGGCATATTTTGACAAGCAAGTGAACTCAAGAGCATACTCATGTACCTTTATCCTCCCCTGCTTTAAATTCACAAATTCTGCTGCCTTCAACTCCCTCATCTCCCGAGGGAATAACGGATCTAGAAATGCCACGTCGAACTCCTTCCAAGTGACTAGGCCTGCTCCAACGGCCCTACTGTCTCTCCTTTGCGTGAAACAAATATGTGCAACCCCTTTCAGATGATACGAGGCCAACTCTACACATTCAACCCCATTCACCCCAATAACCTAGGTGATCTTCAAAATCTCGTCAATAAACTCATAGGGGTCCTCATCCACTTTCGACCCAAGGAACTCTGGTGGGTTCATTCTCAAAAAGTCCTTGACTCAAGCTGCTACTGCATTGCCATTTTGTGGAACATGCACAACAACTTGTTGATTGACCTGAGTTGTCAAGTCTTGCACAAGCATCTTAATAGCGGACCAAAACTTAACATGGGCAACTGGCTCCGGTGCCTGGGGCTCCTAAATTGGTGGGGCTTGCAGATGCCCGTTTCCATTGCTATCCTCATGGCCTTCACCATTTCCATTTCTTCTACTATTCATCCTTTAGGGAGACATGATTTTGCAATCACGAATAGCACAAATTAGAAGGGTAGAGAGACTTTTCATCTCACGACATAGATCATGAAAGAAGGGAATATTTTCTAAACGTCTCATAGCTTCTTCATCATAAGTGTGGCGCGCTTCACACCCATGAAAAAGAAACTACTTAACACAACTCTCAGAAACCCTAGGACACTTCAAACCTATGACTCTGATACAAAGTTTGTCACAGCCCGAACGTTGACCCAGATCGTAACACGGGACAAGAAGGCCCGAGAGCTTCCAAGTGGACCCATGACATAGACATTCATCTAACTTCATATCATCAAAATGGAACACTTAACATATCAACATATCGGAAGCATGTACATAACATAGCATAGCATGATAATTAGTATGGACAAAATATATCACAACGAAATACTACATATAGTCTGAAAGCTTCTAACGCAACAAATGGGTTGATGGGGCAACATCTCCAGCTAACCCGACAATCGAAATTAAAAGAAAACATCAATGTCTAAATCAAATGGTCCTTGGAGAATGGGGACTCACCAACAAGATGGATGCAAAACTCCATAAAAAGCTAATGACGATGTTGGATCTGAAGATCAGAGCCTGTATCATAAAATGATACAAAATAGAGTATTGTGGTCAGTACGTTGAATGTACCAATTATGCAAGGTAAGTAAAACATATATTTAAAAATACATAAAAGCTCATAAATGATCATAAGGGAAGGACATCATGCTCGTATCATAAATATCATAAGAAAACATAAGGCGCAAGGTATTCAAATTCTTCGTAAACCATTCATTATCATAATCATAAGAGAAGATTTATCAAACCATCACTTGAGCCAATAACATAAACATAAGAACGCATAAAACATGCGGAAAATGGGAGGACTCATTATAACTGACACCATCATGGTAGAGCCTTACATGATGCCCCAACTATCTCTCTCAAGTGGGCAAAGTCGCCCCTGACTTGCCAGGCGAGGGATGTGCATTATGTGATATCACGAAAGAGGGGATCATTATTATTATAGTGTATCATAATAAACCCACGGTGGCACGAGATTATGAGACACCATTTGTAGTCCTTTGAACGTCGGGCTGCTCGGTGCTAGACACGGCTCCCAAAAACATGCACATAAGGCTCATGTATATATAAATAACATCATCCATTAAGATTCATGGATATATATATTTATTTATCATTCATTGATATACACTAAAACATGATTAGCCAAGAATCAAAGGCCCTTTTTGTCAGCCACCATTATAAATCGATAAATCATAAGATCCATTTCATAAATCGTAAATCATCCTTGAACATGTGGGAATTGACCAATACTTTATCATTCTTGACAATAGTCAATTCATTCGAAAACATGCTTGTAAACATGGGTAACTTGAAAACATGTTTTTCATCATCAATAATTCATATTACTTGATCATTCAACATAAACTTTGACTTTCATGAACTTTTCATAAATGGGCAATTTGATTGATAAAAGTTGAAACATGATTTCTAATGAAAAACAAAACAAAACTTGCCCATAAGTTGTAATTCAATAATAGAAACTCAATTAGATCAAAACCATGTTGAGAAATTGACTTTTCATGCATTGGGTAAAAACCTCATATATTTTTGATAGGAATTTTCATAAATTGAAAGAGATTGGGCATGGTTTGAAAGGATTCACCCATTCATAACCCTACATACCCAGGGAAAATCAAATCTCACCACTCCTTGAAAGCCCAATGGAAATTGATTAAGGAAAATCTTGAAGACAAGCTTGATCACCCTTTTAAATTTTCTAACTTTGCATGCATGAGAATGAATAGGTTAGAAGGGCTTAACCTATATTAATACATTCAGAAGATAACTTAACACAACGCATTTTAGGACCTTAGAGCGTAGGAATGATGAAAATGCCCTTAATGAAAAACCCTAAAAAATCTGCATTGGCGAATTAACGGACGAACTAATAGGTTGTTGGAGGATACCACGACTCGTGGTATCCATTCGTCGCCTGTCAAAATCTGCGATCTCAGATTCGACTCCACGACTCGACAGGATGAGTCATCCTGTAAAATAATGGGTCATTGTTTCTTCCGTTGCTTCCTCCTTCAGATCATGTACTACTCCTTCGAACGAGCATCACCACGACTTGTTACATCTTGCAACGAGTTGTGGTTGCCTTCCTTTAGGTCTACTAGAGAAACATAGTTATTCCCATTTCATGGCTGGTGACCACGATCCGTTACTCCTCACGACGGGTCATGGAATGACCCATTACCTTCCCTTAAGCTGAGGTCCATTACCCACCATAGCTCCTAACGATGACTCATTGTACCAACCACGAGTCGTTACTTCACTCATTGTTTCCACTGTCACTGGGCCTCGTCCTTCCGATGACTGCTTCCCACAGGTCATTGGTTGGACCAAAGATCCACTGGGTCATCCGTTCTGTGATATTTTTCCCAGTTTTAGCCAACTTCCAATTTTAAATCCCCAGTCTAAAGTTAGGCACCACCGGGGTATTATAAAGGTCCTTTACAATATGATGGGGAATCGTCACCACCAAGATATGAGGAAGAATTTCAATACATGGGGAACTAAATGGGAGGTCCTCGACCTGGATTCCAAGGAATCAATCAAGGCCCTTGGCACCCAAGGTATGAAAATCAAGGCTGGAGAAATCGTGATCTGCAGGGGTGGCCCAAAAGAATTGAAAGATGGGTAAATAACAAGCAGAATAAAGAGGGCGATCGCTATCATCGGAGTTCAAACTCGTATGTTCCCCCTCAAAAAGTTGCAAACTCCCACATTTAGCAGAGTGTGAGTAATGCGGGTAGTTCAAAAATTCAGGAAATGCTATTAGGAGTCCTAAACAAAGTAGAGTCAACCGAGAGTGGGTTCAAAGAGTTAAGAGGGGAGATGTCTAACCTTACCAAATAGTGAGCTTGCATTCATCCTGCATCAAGAATTTAGAAGCTTAAATGAATCACTTGTCTGCTAAAATAAACCCCCGAATGAAGGGAACACTTATTAGTGACACAATGTCGAATCCAAAGAAAGATAGTCAATGCATGGCTATTGTCACTAGGTGTGGCAAAGTGATCACAGATGGACCAGTAAAGCCCAAAGAGGTTAATGAACGAAAATTAGATGAGGAAAATGAATTCGATGAGATTCCAAACACTCCAAGGAGTAAGGAAAAGATTGAAGAGGAAAGCGAGGGGAAGGGTGATGAAATCCTCTCACATGTTGATAACGAGGAGGCAGGCATGAAGGTCCCAATTGATGACAAGGTTGAAGAAAAAGCCTCACCTCCTTATCCACAATGGTTGGCTAAGAAAAAGAAGGATGACCAGTTCAGCAAATTCATAGACATATTTAGCAAGTTGTCCATCAATAATACCGTTAGTAGATGTTCTTCTCCAAATACTAGGATATGTGAAGTTCATGAAAGAATTGCTAAATAGGAAGAAGGTGTTTGATGTAGGTAGTGGGGAGTAAACGCTCCATTGTAGTGCAATAATGATGAGTAACCTTGCCCCCAAGATGGAAGACCCGGGAGCTTTCACAATCCCCTGTACAATTGGGATATGTTTGTTTAAAAAAGCTCTGTTTGATTTTGGTGCCAGCATAAATTTAATGCTCCTACTCATTTTCAAGAAGTTGGGACTTGAAGCACAAAACCTACATCGATGAGGTTGCTCAAGGCACATAGATCCATAAAAAAAAATGGTGGGGGTGTTAGAAGATGTGTTGGTAAGGGTAGATATGTTCATCCTACATGATGATTTTGTTGTCCTTGATTGCGAAATGGATGTGGAGGTACCCATTATTTTGGTAAGACTGTTGCTAGCCACGGGGAGAGCTGTGGTTGACGTGGAGCTTAGGGATCTCAAATTTAGAGTTGGAAGTGAGAAAGTCACCTTCAAAATGTTCCCATCAGCTAACCCCCCCCCCCCCGAATGCAAGGTAATAGGGGTGTTGCAAAATGAGGAGGACAACAAAGGATTGTAGATAAAGGAGACAGAGTCGGAGGATAATTCATCAAAAAACAGGTGTTGAATGAGAGCTACATCGTGCCACGATGTTAACTAAAGCGCTTCTTGGGAGGCAACCCAAGTGTTTAGTGGATTGCTTTTACGTCTTTGTTGTTTTTGTTTTTGTAGGAGCTATGAAGTAAGGAACAAAGAAAGAAAAAAACAAAACTCGCATAAGATCTGAACTGCGCTAAACTGGTGATTCGCCGATCCAGAAGTGCAAAATGCCATTTCAAGACAAGTGCAAATAGACGGCTGGGACATGGAGCACTAAACCGGCGTAACCATGGACCCCCGACGCATCGCTGATGTGACACAGAATACTTGAGATTGTGGTGCCTAAGCAGCGGGTTACCGATGGGTCACCAATCTAATTCGTGAATCACCAGTAAGTCATCAACAGAGAAACAGAGAATTGGGCACAGATACTATGGAAAAAAGTTAGAGTAGCGAAATGCCGGTTTGTTTCGGCGATCCGCCGATGCATCGCTGGTCAAGGTATGAATTTGTCTCAGAATGGAAAATATGAGTGGACCCACCTAATCCCAAATACCAGCTGAACTTCCCCATTCTGCACAATATTCCCTTAGTTTCCCCTTTTCACCATTGTTTTATACCCTTTTTGTCTCTCCACTACGTACCCAACATTTCCACTTCCCCATATTTCCCTTTTTGCCACCTTTCCACTTTCCCACCATTACACCTTCCCACTTCCCACCAATACACCAGCACATGAACTCTCCACCTTCCCCTCAACTTATAATCTTCCACTTCTCACCTATAAAAACATCTCCCTCCTTTCACTAACACACTCACTTCACTTACATCTCCTTTCTTTACTACACATTACCTGAAGTGCCACTGTTGAAAGTTATCAAGATTTTCAAGCTCAACTGTGCAAGCATTCTGATACTTTGGTAAAGCTTTATTGCCCTTGTCATGATTTTATCAATGGTTCTTATTTCTTTCAGTCTTAATACTTTGTTTCTTTTCTTATTGGATTCCTTTACACCTTCCCACTTCCCACCAATACACCAACACATTAACTCTCCACCTTCCCCTCAACCTATAATCTTCCACTTCTCACCTATAAAAACATCTCCCTCCTTTCACTAACACACTCACTTCACTTACATCTCCTTTCTTTACTTCACATCCCTGAAGTGCCACTGTTGAAAGTTATCAAGATTTTCAAGCTCAAGTGTGCAAGCATTCTGATACTTTGGTAAATCTTTATTGCCCTTGTCATTGATTTTATCAATGGTTCTTATTTCTTTCAGTCTATTTGTTGAAAGCAATGGGAAATATATGTTCTATTTGTGTGAAGTTTTAGATCGGTGAAGTCTGAGTAACCCAATCAAAATGAATGCAATGTTTTGCCCAATGATAGAATGGGTGATACCATTCTTAAGGGCAAATCGTCATGTCATTTTGTTTAAAGTGTAGTAGTGTTATTTCCATCAAGCTATGTGTGGGTGTTTATTAATGGGCGCCTTTGGGTTGTTTAAAATTGATTTAGGATGATGAGGTTCAGTGTTTCACCGATTGGTGTTCTGCTGGTTTTGGGTATATAGCTACACGCAAGTGCACGTGGTCGAACAAGTAGTAAAGTGGCTTAAGTAAACCAAGTATCGATCCCACAGGGACTGGGCTAGGGTAACAATCTACTCAAGTGTCACTATATTTTAACTCTAAAAATGCAGACAACAGTGAGAAGAAGAGTTTGGTACTTTGGTTTCTAATTTTATGCTAATTATAAAACGAATATACAATTTGAGTCTGAACTATGAATATGAGCATGCTGAGGTTAAATGAACATGTAAAGAAACAAATTATCGATTCAATTTGGTTAATCTTTCCTCCGGTTGCTAGTCAAGAATTATTGCCTATGGATTAAAACTCTCGTATTTAACCCAACTTAAGAATCATGAACCTTCCACCTATATCTATGTGATAAAAAGAAATTCATGTTCTAGCCATACAAAACCGATTCCTTAATTGACTAATACGACTTTCAGGTATATCTCTATCCTGAAGGTAAATCAATTCTCAATTTTCCCAAACTAAGAAAAGATCATATCCTATCAATTCACAACTTTCCAATTTCTTGCTCTCTCGAGTGAAACCGGACTTTTTAGATATACATTAACATTGGCCACACATTAATGTAGTAAGAACAAGAATCAATAGAACAACCATGGAAGAAAAGATGAAAAACCAATTTATCAATAATTACATTTTAATACAATTGTTCTTAACCTCAGCAAGAAGAGAAATTAGCCACTCATTTGTGGATTAAACATCATTAAATGAGTGTTAATCATACAAGCAATTGGAATAAAGAAGAAGGAGATAGACAAAAACCTTGAGATTTTCGTCCCCTCAACTGCCTGTAACCCACGTTCTTGCTCCACCAAGTCTGAATTATTAAAAATGAACCTAAGTGTTCTATTTATACTAGTGGGAATTTTTCCCAGAATAACAAGCAACGCGTCACGGAGGGTATCGCGGAGCACTGCCTCCGTGACACGTTATGTATCGCGGACCATTGCCTCCGTGACACGGTGTGTATCGCGGAGCACTGCCTCCGTGACACGTTGCTTTTCCACCATAGGCCAAATTTTGCATTTTTTCTTGTTGACTTTCACATTTTTCTCTTAATTCCATTCCTCCACTTCACCAAATCATGAATTAGTTCCTCAAATGCATTATTAACCTTCAAAAACAAGGACTAATCATGTTGGTTAGGATATATTCACATTTACATAAAATCACATGAGAATGTATATAAATAATTAGATAAACAAGACTAAATTGAGTTATAAAGTAGCACCTGGGCATGCAATTATGCCCAAGATCACAACCCCACACTTAAAGTCTTGTTCGTCCTCGAACAAACCTTTTACATATCATGCACATGAAGACTTATACATAGCTAATTTTAGCAAGACAATTCAAGCTACGGCTACAATGACTGTTTAAGATAGCAAGCAAAAAATAGAGCATGCACTATTTAATCATTGAAATGAAATACAATTATGTTAAGACTTCCTAACCTCAAGAATTGACTCTCTATCTTAGCAAACTCATGAAAATCAACTGATCAAGAAATCCAACATGAATTATATCCTTCATTAAACATGTGCCCTCACAACAAGAGAGTTACCCATTTTCACACGCAAATTTTTAAATCACAACATGTATGGGTAAATGAATAGAATTACGCTCACTCTCACAAAGAATTCACATGCATCATGTAATGACCCATAAGCTTGCCCTTAGTGTTTTACTCCACTAATTTAAGGATGTTTGAACGTAAGATCAAGTAGGACTTAATGGGTTGTAATGTAAGCGAAGGGACGGGTAGGTACTATTCTGGCCAGTAATAGTGACTATCTCCCCCAAGCGATTTTAATACATCCAACATTCATTAAGGACATCTCTTTTCTTACTTCCGCCTCATTCTTTTCAATCCTGAATTTTCTCTTCTTGTTCCCATTTCTTTAAGCACACTCAGCTTAGTAGTAAGGAGTACATAAGCAAAAAAATATTTTTTTTTCATTCATTTATTTTCTTACTCCCTACTGATAATCAACCATTTTTACACAAGTGCACCTTTGTCCTTTTCTCAACTTTCACAACTCCTACTTTTCCTTCTTTTCCTTCTTTTTCACGCTTCTCACTGCTTCACTCTTTCGGATTTTTCACTTATGCGCTTCAGAGTTTTGGATCAAATTCAAGGCTAATGAAAGAAAAAGGATTAATTTATGTTGTATCTATCAAAGAATAGGCTCAAGGCTCAATGGGGGCTAACTAGGATTAAATATTCAAGATAGGTAAAGTGAGGGATAACATTTAGGTTCATTTAAAGAAATGCCTAAATCATCTCCTACAATTCACATCCTTCATTTCGTTTTATATACACACCAGGCAAGTTCTAGACATTCCACAATAGCATGGAATAATCAAAAATCTTACACTTATGACACATGCTCAATTCAAGACATATTCCGCAGACTCTTAACTCAGCTAATCACAAGAATTCAAACATTAAGCTTCAATCATATCAAGTCAAATGCAAGAGCCTAGGTGTCTCAAACATAGGTATACCACTTCCATGCTTCAACACTAAACATACTTGCATCTTACAATCATTTATAGCACATAACAAGAATATCAAGCCATCAATTAGCTACGGGTTCAAAAACCAAAACCTATTGACTAATATTTCCTCAAGACGGTCGTCATCCATCCATCGTCAGAAACAGTCCCTAACTATGACTAAAAACATTATATAGAGACAAAGAAAAAATTTTTATTCTTCGGTTCAAAGACCCCCCGTCGGAAAAGAACCGAAAAGAAAAACCAACGGGTGAAGTCATGCTTAACTCACAAAAATTTTTCAATTTTCTCACAAGCATTACATTCACCAAAAATCGTTAAGCACAAAAATTTAAAATTTCCCTTGAAATTTACCTCACCCCACATTTGAATCATGCTATGTCCTCGTAACATCAAATTAACATTTGAAGAGGGTGAGAAATACTCCCTGAGGCCTTTAGGCCAAGCTACAACATGCTTTTCTTCAACTTGCACAAGTGGGTGTTTGACCCCACACTTTTTCTCATGCTTGCTAGTTTCCTCCTCCAAGGGTACTCAGACTTCCCCTCCATCTGTGCTTAACTTTCCACCAAAACAACACAAGATGAAAATAAACAAAAATCAACTCAAATGCAAGAAATTAAAATGGTACCTGTGGTACCCTTGGGTTGCCTCCCAAGCAGCGCCTGATTTTATGTCGCGGCATGACGTAACAAGTTTCATCACTTTTTCCTCCACCTTGAGGATATGAATCTCACCCCTAATTTCTTTTCTAATTTCCTCTTATGTTCTAGGGGTGGTGGTGAAAAATTGTAAGGACCAAGTAGTAGATGTTGCCTTTTGCACTTATTGGCCCTTAAGTAAGCGAAGTCATTTTGTCTATTGGGCTCAGCAAATTTCAGAATATATGGGGCTTGTTCCTCCTCAAGATCTTTATCCACAAGCTTGGAAGACTCTATTTCTATGTTGTCAGCCAAACTCAATGTCGAAAAATGATTCGACTGGGGTACAATACACCTCAACTCTGAAAATGCATTGTGCTTGACCTCCTTACTTGTATAAACCTTCTTAGCATCAACATCTATCTCTCCATTAATGTCAACTGAGGGATACTCTATCTCTTCTTCCATGAATGGATTTTCCATAAGTGTGAGCCCATCACGGGGACACTCAAGAGATTCTAATTGTTGGGCTTCATCCAAAAATTCACCCTTGTCTTCCTCTTGTAGTTCCTCTTGAATATCGGCTAAAACTGTTACCTACAATTTATCACAAGCTTCAGCCTCAGCAATCATCTCCGTGACTTTGACGCTCATCCTTTCTACAGCCTCTGCATTCTCTTCTTGATGAATTCTCAATACTGCCATCGCCTCCTTCATTGCTTCTGATTGCTCCAGGAGTTGTTTCAGCATGTCTTCTACTTGAGCTTGGCATCCCAAGTCCTCATTTTCAGCATTCCTATATTTAGCAAAAGCAACAGAAGGATCATAGTAGGGGCATGGGGGAGGGGAATATGCAATCAGCGCCATCCCAATGGCCATCTTGACCACCACATATATTGCACGTGTTACAGTGTTGCCACGAGTGGTGTCCTCCGCAATTCAGACAAGATTCGCCAAAATATGAGTATCCACCATTTATACCATTTGTATTCCACGATGTCATGTCAATAAGGGTATCCGAAAAAAAGAAAAAAAAAAAAAATAATAATAATAATAATAAAGAATTAAAACAAACACTAAGACCAAGTTGTTAGCACTTATATAGAATTTGTAAACTAACACTAAGAAAACAATTTTACCAATTGCCAGTCCCCGGCAACGGCGCCAAAAACTTGTTCGACTGCTTTTGGGTATATAGCTACACGCAAGTGCACGTGGTCGAACAAGTAGTAAAGTGGCTTAAGTAAGCCAAGTATCGATCCCACAGGGACTGGGCTAGGGTAACAATCTACTCAATTGTCACTATATTTTAACTCTAAAAATCCAGACAACAGTGTGAAGAAGAGTTTGGTACTTTGGTTTCTAATTTTATGCTAATTATAAAACAAATATACAATTTGAGTCTGAACTATGAATATGAGCATGCTGAGGTTAAATGAACATGTAAAGAAACAAATTATCAATTCAATTTGGTTAATCTTTCCTCCGGTTGCTAGTCAAGAATATTGCCTATGGATTAAAACTCTCGTATTTAACCCAACTTAAGAATCATGAACCTTCCACCTATATCTCTGTGATAAAAAGAAATTCATGTTCTAGCCATACAAAACCGATTCCTTAATTGACTAATACGACTTTCAGGTATATCTCTATCCTGAAGGTAAATCAATTATCAATTTTCCCAAACTAAGAAAAGATCATATCCTATAAATTCACAACTTTCCATTTTCTTGCTCTCTCGAGTGAAACTGGACTTTTTAGATATACATTAACATTGGCCATACATTAATGTAGTAAGAACAAGAATCAATAGAACAACCATGGAAGAAAAGATGAAAAACCAATTTATCAATAATTACATTTCAATACAATTGTTCTTAACCTCAACAAGAAGAGAAATTATCCACTCATTTGTGGATTAAACATCGTTAAATGAGTGTTAATCATACAAGCAATTGGAATAAATAAGAAGAAGATAGAGAAAAACCCTGAGATTTTCGTCCCCTCAACTGCCTGTAACCCACGTTCTTGCTCCACCACGTCTGAATTATTAAAAATGAACCTAAGTGTTCTATTTATACTAGTGGGAATTTTTCCCGGAATAACAAGCAACGCGTCACGGAGTGTATCGCGGAGCACTGCCTCCGTGACACATTGTGTATCGCGGAGCACTGCCTCCGTGACACGGTGTGTATCGCGGAGCTCTGCCTCCGTGACATGTTGTTGTTCCACCACAGGCCAAATTTTGCATTTTTTCTTGTTGACTTTCACGTTTTTCTCTTGATTCCATTCCTCCACTTCACCAAATCATGAATTAGTTCCTCAAATGCATTATTAACCTTCAAAAACAAGTACTAATCATTTTGGTTAGTATATATTCACATTTACATAAAATCACATGAGAATGTATATAAATAATTAGATAAACAAGACTAAATTGAGTTATAAAGTAGCACCTGGGCATGCAATTGTGCCCAAGATCAATTGGGTTTGGTGAACTGCCAATGGAATGCCGATCCACTTTTAAAAATGGCTTCAGTCCACTAAGTGGATCTCGCGTTAAATAGGTAGTTCACGAATGAGGACAGGCAACTCGCCGCCTAATCGCTATTACACTCTTGGTTTGCCCAATTTTCTATTCCATGTCAACGAGCCAGCGGCAGTCCGCGGATTCCTCATGAGACTCACCGGTGCTTCACTGATGCTGGTAGTTCTTTATATGATGTTTTCTTATCTTTGTTTCTCAATTCACCCTTAGGATAGTTTTTGTTATTTGAGTTTATTTCTAGAATAGTTGTCACTAACATCATCCCTGTAGAAATAGCATGTCTTGATCCAGAAATATAGGAAAGGGGAAGGCCCTCGCCTTATCTTCTATCAAGAGCAAGGGTAAAGCAACGACCTCTCCACCACATGCCAACACCAAGGAAGCAATCATCTTTTGCATCCCAAACATGCAAGAGCATTATGTCATATATTAAGGCCGATCCATGACAATGGAGAAGTGTTTTGATTTAGTAGGATTGAGGGGTGATCTTCCCAACATCATTGCCCAATTCACAGCATGACAATGGCATGCATTTTCCAATCCTCTCTCACCTTACTACCCTAGCTTGGTGTCTAAATTCTATACCTCTTATCAATCCCGACAAGATAGCATGCAGCACAAGGGAAAAGTTGATGACTTTCCATGCCTACCATAAGTTATTCTAAGGGTTGTGGAAGTCAACATCACCCCGACATCCATTAACTCCCTATTTTGGGAAGATGAATTAAATCCGGTATGGAGTACATGGGCCGGGTAGCTGATATGAAAGACTAATTTTCTTGGTTAGTCCTAATCATTGTTGTTGACATTCCTCTTTGGGCCTCCATGGGTGGCGAAATCTCTCACCACAATTTGAAGTTCCACGCTAAGCTATGGCTAGATTTTATTTGTGGTCGTATTATCCCCTCCAAGAACATGCAAAGGGTCAGTTTAGAAACTGTCATTCTCATTGCCTGCATCATGAATGGAGTCCCCATCAACTTCGGGGAGATTGTCGCCCAACAAATTAAGAGAAAGAAACGACAGTCTAGCACTTTAATGCCCTACACCGTCCTCATTTCCCAGCTTTGCTCACAAGATGGAGTGCCTCTGTTCCCCTGATGAAACCCCTTCTGCTGCTTTAGGATTGATAGCCATTGACCGGAAGAGAAGATGCCAAGGCATCGGCAATGAAAAGAAAAAGACTTCAAGCCTTTGGGGTCACTGAGTGATCCCTTTCCCATGGGTCGAGCTAATCACCACTGGCCCCAGAGTTAAACATGCCCCAGATTGAAATGTCAGGCCAAGCTTCAGGCGATATGCCTCAGCAGGGATCTCCTCCTCTGCAATCCTCTTAACCAAGTGGTCTCCAAAAACATATGGAAATGACCAACTCTAATGAAAGACAACTCCAGATATTGGCTAAGAGCCTCCCCCCACTCATTGCTCAAACAATCAAAAAGAAACTCAAGTCTTTATACGAGAGTTTCACTACACTATGCAAGAGGGTGGATGTGGTTGAAGGGGCTATCACCTCCCTCCAAACTCAGGTGCAGGAGTGGAAGAATCGGACTTCAACAAAAAGTGTCGGATATGAGTGCCCTAGATGCTGCAATGGTTGCTACTTCCTCAGTTTAGGGTCCTATTGATGATCTCTTCGAGGGTCTGAGAGATGATTTTGCAAAGGCTTACGATGAGGAAGAATGACCCTCTCAGGGAGTTTCTTGTCCCTTTCCCTTTTGCATAGATACATTGGGGACAATGTACTCTTTTAAGTGGGGGGGTGGATGAGCACAGTTGATGATGGGGTCACTGATGGATGTTTTCTTTGAATGTTTTCTTTTTCTTTGAATTAATTGAGTAGAGCACTTGTTAGGCTATTGTCTTTGATGATTGATGATTGCCCTTGCCGCACTTGTTCTGTTTTGAAAAAAATGAATGAATGATTTGGTTTAGTTCTTGATGGGTGATGGTTAATGATTAAATGGGTTTGTTTTCTTTAAATTGCAAAATTTTGCATGGAATGACTGAAGTTCTTGTTTATTTTACGCCTTTATAAATAGTAGTATAGTAATCAAAACTCTGAGGGGTTTCTTTAGACCGCTGTTCTTTTTCGAGGATCATTCTTTTGTTTCTTTTTATTTTTTTTGTCGAACATGGTTGGCATTTCCAGATAACAGATTGAATGGCGACATTCTTAAGGGAAAATTTCATGTTGTTTTGAGTCTCTTATAAAGTTGTTTTGAGAGGCACCATCGAAAAAATAAATTTGTTGGAAGGGAATTTTAAAATGAGGGCATGAAAATGAAGGTAATGAGCAAATGTTGACGCAATCACATCGCTTTCTTTTCCATATGCCGTAAATTCTTTACTTGACTAATGAGTTTGCCTGCTTTGATGTCCTAAATTAAAATCTTGTTAATGAGAATGACTCTTGTGGACCCTTTAAGGGTGATGCCTAGTGTAGTGAGGAATTTTTGATGAGTCTCATGCATGACTTCTTATATAGAACTTTCCCCAAATGTGATTCAAGGTGAAATCCTAGATGTAGTTGAGCTGAGAACATGATTTTAGACTTTCCTTTGTCTAGCCACTTCACCCATATATCCTTCTTGAGCATTGATCCTTGTCATTCATCATTGAGCCTTAGACCCTTTCTTTGGAAACCACATTACAAGCCTTAAGACCATTCTTAATATCTCTCTTTGGCACCCATCCTCCCTGAATGCTAGTGACAAGATAGTGATGAAATGAGCCTTTAACCATAAGAAAAAGGGAGTGATAAAAATGAGAAATGAGGCAAAAACTTAAGTTTGGGGGTGTGCAAAAAGGGGAAACTAAGCATTTCACTTTGAGGTAGCACCACATTTTGTCAAATGCATAAAAGGATAAATCAAAAAGAGAAAAATAATTTGTGTGAACCGGTGCTTCCTCTTGAGGCGATAAGGCTAGTTGTGAAAGCCAAAGGAGTTATAAGGAGGGTTATTGAGGAATGAAAGTCAGAAATAATGAAAGAAGTTAAACAAAGTGAAGTGAGTGGAAGGAGCTAATGAGAGGTATGTTCACAAAAATTATTAGGGAGGATCTAGTCAGTACAACCAAATTTTCATCCTACCCTTAACCCGAGCATACATCATAACCTGCAAGCCCTAAATGACTCTCAGTGCAGCTGCCTACATTAGTGGTGAATTATATGAAGAGAAAGCCTATGGGTCAAGGGTGTGCATGAAGACTTCTTTTGGGAGAGTGAGTGTGATTATCCCTTCCAAATAATCCCTTGTGTCTATTCAATGATTACATGACAAAAGAATAGGGATTCTTATTTTTGTGAGGGGTATCATCCCTTTTTGAGGACACAAGGGCATTCAAAATTAATATGTGAATAGGGCATGAGAAGTGTAAAGTCTAAGGAAAGCTTTGAATGTGCATTGATTATGACTTGAGATGCTATGTGTATTTCATGGATGAGCAATGCTCTTATTTTACTAAATGAACCCTCTCATGAACCTTGTTGGTGGAAAGTGGTAGCCTATTGAAATATCTTCAATTTTTTGGTCTTTTGGGGTATTTGCTTCTCTTTTTCGGTGAGATTGGTGAGCATTTTTTTTGGGTTGTCATGCTTAGGTGATTGGTGATATTTAATTTTTTGTAGAAGTGGTATGTTTTTCAATGAATGAGAATTGCATTACTTAAGGACAAGCAATGGTTCTGGGGGTTTGATAAGTTGGTAATTTACCAACTCATTAGGCTCTTAAGCTTGAGTTTTTTCTTAGTTTTTGAGTTGATTATATGGATTTTATGCCCTTTTTACCTTTGTTGTGAGAAGATGCCTAATTATGTAGAAAAGAGCAAAAATGGAGCAAAAAGAAGGAATTGAGAGCTAATCGGCAGTCCATCGATGAAAACCGGCAAAACACCGGACAAAGGCTGATTATCACTACCTCTGAAGAAAAATTCCACCGGAGAAATGCGAGTTGCCAATGGAGAATCATTGGTACAGTCACCAAAGGACACCCGATTTTCTGGAATGAAGAACAAAGACCTGGTAAGTCATGGATTGAGATCTGCTAAACGTCGGATGAACCGTCGATGCTCACCAGAGTTTAGTGATGGCTTAGATAAGATACCCGGCGGTTAACGGATTTAAACCGGAGAATCGCTGGTGCCTCCGTCGATTCTAGAATGATGCTTAGGGGTAAAATTGTCCAACACAGAAAAAGAGATAGAAGATGCCCTATTTTCCTAGATATAAATACTAGAGAAACTACTGTATACTAGAGCATATAGAGAGCAGAGCATATCACATCATCTTTTTCTTTCTTAGCTTTAGAACATTCTCTTAGCAGAGAAAAGGAGATTTTGATTTGTAGACTTTGAAAAGTACTCTTCTCTACTACTTCTTCTCAACAGTAAGATACAATCATTGTTGGAGACTATTTGTGGATTTGATTTTACTACTCTTGTTATTAAATTTAATGAGTTTATTGATG
This sequence comes from Datura wrightii, assembly GCA_035772735.1. Taxonomy (NCBI): domain Eukaryota; kingdom Viridiplantae; phylum Streptophyta; class Magnoliopsida; order Solanales; family Solanaceae; genus Datura; species Datura wrightii. Next base: position 179,449,357 of record JASDFA010000018.1, read on the forward strand.
AATGTTCTTTTGAATTTATTAATCATGCGTAGCTAAATCATTAACTAGAGGTTTGTGATAATGAATACATAATTAGAGTGGGTATTGCTAGAGTCATCTTCATATTGTTTAAATAAGTGTAAATCTGTTAGATTCTCTTCAATCTATAAAGGAAGATCCATTGATTATGATATGAGTCTATTTATTCTTACTTGATTGTTGCTAGTAAGAGAATAATTAAGTATTGGAAGAGAATCTAATAGAGCATATGAATGAGAGATTGTAAAATTGGGCTAGAAATAGCTAGAAATAGCTAAAATTGCAGTCTCACTCCTCATTAGTAGCTAATATCTAGAAATTAGTGCATGTACTAATCCAAATCTGATCGGGTTGAGCTAATTAGTAGCTAGAGGATTGACAAAACTCTAGTAAGAGGTAATTATAAGGCTTGAAAGCTGTAATTATCCACTTTTTGAGATTATTTACACTAATTGAACTTATAAGATGAACTAGAATGTCCCTATCTAGTTAGTATATCATCTACACCACACCTCTAGTCTTTCATATTCTTATTGACAACCTTGCTAATTTTGCTATTTTATTCAACCAAATTACCAAACATAATACACTACAGAATCCAATTCCCTCCAATTTTGTTGTTTTCATGTTAACTCTATGTGCTGCAAGCAAACTTTAATTTCTCAACCGACACTTGTAACTATCATTCATTAGTCCTTGTGGGATTTGACCCCGAAACCCATCAGGTTACTTGTTTTTATACTTCAGTTGTGTATATTCTTTGCATGAAGGATATATTTTGGACGTTATAAATAGGTTGACCAAAGCTGCTCATTTTCTACCAATAAAAACCACGGATTCAGTGAAGGATTACACCAGACTATACATTCAAAAGGTAGTTCGGTTGCACATCAGACAGAGGTACCCAGTTCACCTCTCAGTTTTGGAGAGCATTTTAAAAGGGACTTGGTACTCAGTTCAAGCTTAGTACAACATTTCATCTGTACACCGATGGTCAGGCGGAGCAGACTATTCAAACTCTCGAGAACATATTGAGAGCGTGTGTAATTGATTTCAAGGGTAGTTGGGATGATCATTTGCCTCTTGTTGAGTTCGCATATAACAACAACTACCATTCCAACATTCAGATGGCTCCATTGAGACTCTCTATGGGCGGAGATGTAGATCGCCTATTGGTTGGTTTGAATTCGGTCAAGAAGCGATGATAAGACCAGATTTATTCCATGAGTCCATGGAGAAGGTTCAACTCATATGGAATAGGTTGAAAACAACTCAGAGTCACCAAAAGTCTTATGCGGATAAGAAAAGGAGAGAACTCGAGTTCAAAGTTGATGATTGGGTGTTTCTAAAGGTGTCTCCCATGAAGGGAGTGATGAGGTTTTGAAAGAAAGGGAAACTCAGTCGCCGTTATATTGGCCCGTACAAGATTATGAAACGGGTTGGCTAGGTAACATATGAGTTGGATTTGCCCTCAGAGTTAGCTTCAGTCCATCAAGTTTTCTATGTATCGCTTTTAAAGAAGTGCTTGGGGGATCCAGCTCTAGTTGTTCTGGTGGACAGTGTCGATGTGAAAGACAACCTTAGTTATGAGGAGGTTTCGGTGGAAATACTCGATCATCAGGTTTGAAAGCTGAGGAACAAAGAAGTAGCTTTAGTTAAAGTTTAATGGAGGAATCAGCATGTTGAGGGAGCTACATGGTAAGCTTGAGGTATCAGTTTTTGCCCAAAAACTCTATTCAGTTTCATGTTCAGTTCATGTGCCCTAATTTCTTTCATGTAAATCGATTTATGTGTGGTTCAAGAATTTAGTTCAGTCATGTAGTTCAAATAAGAGTTAGTCATTCCATTAGTTTTCAGCTAATATGATCAGTGTTTGAATATGATGATTGCATTTCTCTGCTTTTCTACATGTTTTTAAATATTCGAGGAGGAATGTTCCCAAGGGGGAGATATTGTAATAACCTGGAAGCCATAAGATTATACCCGGGAGTTGAAATGGAGAAAATAGGATTTTTTGCACCAGGTGACAGAACCAGTCGTCCTGTGACCCTTCAGGATGACCATGAGCCTTTAAGTGACTTGTGGTAGGCAGTATGACTTGAGTTGAAAATTTCTGGTTTTGGGTCACAAAAGATATGACCACGAGTCATGGTCAGCCCCACGACTCATTGAGTCGGTCGTGGTCAGGGATGAGGTGCAGGTAGGAGGAATTGGGTTGTGCACCTAACGGGTGGATCACCACGAGTCGTGGTGTGCCCCGTGGTGAGCCCTAGGTGAGTTTTGGCAGTGAAGGCAACGAGAGGTGACCATGAGCAGTGGTCAGCAATGAACCGTTAGGTCCCTTGTAATGACCCTTTGAGGATATATGGCCAATGTACTTAATGACAGGAGATCACGAATCATACCTAGTAGTAACGACTCATCCAGTCCCTTATTGGGCTGCCAGTCAGTTTTTCCCAATGAATTTATTAAGGGCTTTTCCGTAGTTCCTATGATCCTAAGGCTTAAATTACGTTGTTTTAAGCTTTGAATAGTGAGTTTTAAGATGGGTAAGTTCATTATAAGCTATTCCTGTTCATGCATGCAAGCGTAGAGGGCTAGAGAGGTGATCAAGCTTAATTCCTCCCAAATTTCTCTCAATTCTTCCTTGGACAAAGTAGAGAAGTTATAGAATTAGATTCTCTCAGATATGTAAGGTTATGAATGGGTGAATTTGTTCACACCCATGCCCAATCCCTCTCTAATTTATGGAAATCTATATATTCATCCTATGGTGTGTTAACCCAATGCATGAATTTTCTAAGTTTCTACATGGGTATGATCTAAGTATGTTTCTATTATTGAATTATGATTCATGGGCAAGTTTTACAATGTTTTCAATTATAACTCATGTTTTCAAGTTTTACAAATTATGATGACCATCCATGAGAAGTTCATGAAAGTTGAGATCAATGATGTATATTCACGTATGATGAGATATTTGTGATGAAAAGCATGTTTTCAAGGTACCCATGTCTATGATCATTTTTTCAGGTGAATTAAGTATTTTCAAGCATGTTTATGTATTGGGCAAGCCCATATGTTCAAGTATGAATTATGATTTCACGAATTATTTACTACGTGGTTTTGGAGTCAAGACTCCCAATTATATTTAGCTTGTGGTATGGTTTGAGCCAAGGCTCCTTATGTCTGGTTTTAGATTTTATATGTACATGACTATTCAACTTCATCACAAGAAGATGATTAGCTTCATTGAAAAATGATGGAGAGCATATGCATGTTTTTGGGAGTAGTTTCTAGCACCGAGTAGACTAAGGGTCAGTCAACCCTACACCTCAGAACTACGTGCCAAAGTATGTATGATCAGATTATTTAGGACCTCCCTTGTCAGCTTTCCCATGTCGAAAGAAGTCTTCATCTTGATATCGGTATCATGGTGTGGTCATTAGCCCTGGCAAGACTTTGGACGGCTCTGCCCACTTGAGTGTGATAGTCGGGATCACATAAACTCTATCATGGTTATGTGGGTTATATGGCGAGTCTCCATTGTTCCTCATGATTTCAGTTATGCATGTTTATCATGATATATATATATATATATATATATATATATATATATATATATATTTATATATATTTATATATATATATATGTTCTAAAGCAGGTTTGACCCAATGTTCAGTTTTAGTAATGATTATCATATTTCATCTTTTGGTCACTCAATTTAGTTATGATGTTCAGTTATGTGCAGATCATGATTTCAAAAAATAGCATGCAAGCCCTACTCCAAGATTCTTATCTTGATTATGTTTTACATATGCATGATTTAATGATTTTACTTACTTAAGCAGTTTTTACTTACCTTGCATACTCCGCACATTCCACATACTGACTGCATACTCTATGTTGTATTGTTTTATGATACATGCTCCGATCTTCAGACATAGCCTCGTCACTAGACAGATTCTGGAGTTAGCATCCAGTCTCAATTGGTGAGTCCTCATCTCCCGAGGACCCTCCCTTATCAGTTGTTTCTTACATTTTCAGTTTTAGACTTAGAGAGTTAGTTGGTGTCTTGTCCCATCAACTCATTAGTCATAGAGGCTTCTTAGACATAGATTGTATTCAACTTCAGACTTGTGTTGTATGATTTCAAATTTATGTCATGGTCAAACTTCCGCTATTATTATTATGTCAGTCTTCCGTTTTTATTGATTGAGTTAGAAATTATGTTCATGCCATGGGCCAACTTGGATCCTCTCGGGATTCCTTGTCTCGTGTCTCGATCTGGACCCATGTTCGGGTCGTGACAAGTTACTGAGAGAAGAGTGCGGACTTAGCGTCCTATCAGTTGAAAGGGGTAGCTTACATATGGTATTGCTAGTGGAATGATGGTAGAGTAGTGGGAGCAGTTCCCCTGATTTCAGATAAGTTCGTGACTGCTTTCTTATATGGATTCTCCCCTACAGAATTTAGGGAGGTGAAGGCGGTGGAGTTCATCAACTTGAAGAAGCACTACATGAATGTCCAATAGTATGCCTTGGAGTTTACCCTACTTTCCAAGTATGCACAGGAGATGGTTGCGGATCAGAGGGCTCGTATGAGCAGGTATGTGAATGGAGTAGCAGATTCGCTGGTCATGGTGTGCAGGACCGCTATGCTAAATATTGATATAGATTTCTCGAGGTTGGTCATATAATCCCAACAGATAGAGGCAGATCAGATAAAGGAGAAGGAAAGAGAGGCCAAGAGGGCCAGGACAGGGAGTTGTGGACAACTCCAACAGAGGTTCGGTGGAGGACATAACCATCAGTCCCACTAGAGGTTGTCAGCCCCAGCTCCATCATCAGCTAGTGTTCCGTCTAGATCTAGGCATGATAAAAGAGGTAGAACATTAGGCTCCAGAGGTTAGGGGATCATATAAGGAGAGCCCAGCATTCCAGTTTGCGACAGGTGTGGTAGGAGGCACACCGGAGAGTTCTTAGTGAGTTCAAATGCGTGTTTCAGGCGTGGGAAGCCTGAAACCATCTCAGAGACTGTCCTTTAGCCAGACAGGGCCATAGAGGTCGTGACCTAGCTACTAGTTTAGCAGCTCCCCAGCACACTCAGCTCAACAGGGTGCATCCACTAGTGCAACGGGCAATTAATGCCAAAATAGATTTTATGCCCTCTCATCTCGTTAGGAGTAGATGACTTCATTGAATGTGGTTACAGTACGTTATGAGTATTACACTAATTTGTATGCATTGTTAGATCCAGGGTCTACCTTATCTTTTGAAACTCCTTAATGTTATTAGTTTTGGAGTCTGTCCTAAAATCCTATCAGAACCCTTCTCAGTCTCTACTCCGGTTGGTGACTCAGTTATAGCTCGATGGGTATATAGAAATTGCCATGTCACAATCATTTAGAAAGTCACCTCAGCCAACCTAGTATAGTTGGACAAGATCGATTTTGATTTTATCTTCTATATGGATTAGCTGCATGCATGTTATGCCTTATTAAATTATAGAACCCATGTGGTAGAGTTTTGATTTTCGGGTGAGCCAGTCCTAGAATGGAAAGACAGTTCAACTATACATTTAGATTGCTTTACTTCCTATCCCAAAGCCAAAAACATGATTTTTAAAGAATGCATGTAAAATCTAGTTTAGGTTAAGGATTCTACATCTGAGATCTCGAATCTTCAGTTAGTTCCTATATTGTGTGAATATCTTGAGGTATTTCCTGATGATCTACCAGGAGGCCCTCCCGAGCAAGAGATTGACTTTGGTATCAAACTTCTCCCTGATATGCAGCCTATATCAATTCATTTTTTTAGAATGCCTCCATCCGAGCTATAGGAGTTGAAGAGAAGTTGAAAGATCTCGTAGATAAGTGTTTCATAAGGCCTAGTAAATCCCCGTAGGGCGCACCAGTTTTATTTGTTCGGAAGAAGGATGGTTCCCTTAGGATGTGCATTGATTATCGACAGTTGAACAAGTATCCCCTCCCCAGAATTGAGGGCTTGGTTAACCAAATTCAGGGTGTTAAGTTCTTCTCAAAGATAGACATTAGATCTGGCTATCATCAACTTAGAGTTAGAGAGAGTGGCATCTCGAAGACAGCCTTCAAGATTCGATATAGTCATTATGAGTTCGTAGTTATGTCTTCATGACTAATGAATGCTCCTACACCTTTTATGGACTTGATGAATACGATATTCAAGCTGTATTTTGATATGTTCGTGATTTTCTTCATAGATAATATACTCATATACTCCCGAAGGGAGGAGGAGCATGCCACTTATTTTAGGATTGTGCTACAGACTCTCAGGATCACCAACTGTTTACTAATGTTAGCAAGTGTGAGTTTTGGTTGAACTCAGTAGAATTTCGGGTTCATGTGGTGTCAAGCGAGAGTGTGTAGGTGGAATCTCCAAAGATAGTGATGGTGAAGAATTGGCCTAGACCAGTTAGTCCTTTGGATATCAGGAGCTTCTTGGGTTTAGGTGGCTTGTACAGGAGGTTTGTTGAAGGATTTTAACCCATTGCGACACTGTTGACTAAGTTGACCAAGAAAATGGTTAAATTTCAGTGGTATGATGCCTATGAGATGTGTTTTCAGGAGCTAATGACTCGACTCACTTCAGCCCCAGTATTAACTTTACTAGAGGGTACTGATGGTTTCGTTGTGTATTATGATGTTGTAGGGTTGGTCTTAGTTGAGTGTTGATGCAGCATAGTAAGGTTATTGTGTATTCCTCTAGACAGCTATAGACTCACGAGAAATGTTACCCGACGCATGACCTATAGTTTGCAGCGGTGGTGTTTACATTGAAGATTTGGTGCCACTACTTGTATGGGATGCTTGTGGATGTGTTCACGGACAAAAAGAGCCTTAAGTAGGTGTTCACTAAGAAGGACCTAAATCTACGAGAAAGGAGGTGGTCGGATCTTCTCAAGGCCTATGGCATGAGTGTCTTCTATCATCCAGGCAAGGCTAATGTAGTGGTGGATGCTCTTAGTACGATGTTCATAGAGAGTGTGTTTCACATTGAGGATGGAAGGAAGGAGTTCACGAAGGAGCTGCATCGGCTTGCTCATTTAGAGGTTTGCCTTGTTGACTCGATTGATTATGGTGTAATTGTTCAGAATGGCTCAGAATCTTCATTGATGACTGAGGTCAAGGCTAGGCAAGACGAGGATCCTATCTTGGTAAAGCTAAAGGAAGCTGTCTAGAATCAGAAGGTGGTGTTCTTCTCCCAAGGGGGAGATTGTGTACTTCGTTATCAGGATCATTTATGTGTTCAGGGTGTTGATGATTTGAGAGAAAGAATGTTGCTTGTGGCTCATGGTTCTCGGTATTCTATCCACCCAGGTGCCACCATGATGTACCGTAACCTATGACAAGTCTATTAGTGGAATAGCATGAAGAACGACATAACGGAGTTTGTAGCTAAGTGTCTGAATTGCCAATAGGTGAAGGTTGAACATTAAAGACCTAGGGTCTACTTCAGGACATTAGTATCCCTACTTGAAAGTGGGAAGAGATCAATATGGACATCATCATATGGTTGCCTCGTGGACGCCAACAGTATGACACTATATGGGTGTTTATAGATAGGTTGACCAAAGCAACACATTCCCTACCAGTCAAAACTAAAGAAGAACAAAAAGGAGGGGCCTCTAGCTTATTAAGAAGCATATAAACGACATACTAAGCAGAAGCGCATAGACTCTTTTGGCTCTTCACAAGCGAGCACCAGGTCGTAACACCAGAAGACTACGCCGTTATTAGTTATTATTAAAATAATATATTTATTTGTATGGTTAGTCACCAGTGGCACAACCTACGGGCTAAGTAGCGCCTCAATGGGATTTTTTTTCCTTCGCGATAGCTGGTGAGAAGGAAAGACTAGTGCATAGAAATTCGGCTGACATTGAAGAAAATGAGTCTTTATTCGCCTTATCAAGCATAGTTTCTTTTCAAGAATGGCATAATCAATCACATCTGCAACCGAAACCCAAGTTGGCGAATAAGCAAGTGCTGAGGATTTTGGAAGATTATACATTCGAGAGTTAGTTTGTTTACATGGAGTTCTCTTTTTCATCATCTCAGATAGAGGTACTCAATTTTACTCACAATTTTGGAGATCATTTCATAAGGGACTTGGTACTCAAGTAAAGCTTGGCACGACTTTTCACCCGCAGACAGATGGTCAGGCTGAGCGAACCATTCAGACTCTTGAGGATGTGCTGAGGGCATGTGTGATTGATTTCAATAGCAGTTGGGAAGATCACTTGCCTCTCATCGAGTTTTCTTACAACAATAGTTACCACTCTAGAATTTATATGGCTCCATTTGAGGCTTTTTATGGGTGGAGATGTAGATCACCTATTTGATGGTTCGAGGTAGGTGAGGCTACGCTTATAGGGCTAGATTCAGTTCATTAGGCCATTGAGAAAGTTCATCTTATTAGAGATAGGTTCAAAATTGCTTAGAGTAATCAGAAATCTTATGCATATGTTAGATGGAGAGAGCTTGAGTTTGAGGTTGATGATTGGGTGTTTCTGAAGGTGTCTCCCAAGTAGAAAGTGATAAGGTTTGGAAAGTAAGGGAAGCTTAGTTCCCCATATGTTGATCCTTATATAATTCTGAGGCGATTTGGCAAAGTGTCATATGAGTTGGAGTTACCAGCGGATTGGCTTTGCTAAATCTAGTTTTTCATTTATCTTATGGAGGAAGTGCACTGGTGACCTAGCCTTAGTTTTTCTAGTGGAAAGCATAGGTGTGAAGGATAGCCTTACCTATAAGGAGGTTCAGTTGAGATCTTTGATCATCTGGTTCGGAAGTTGAGAAATAAGAAAATAGCTTTAGTGAAGGTCCTGTGGAGGAATCAACTAGTTGAGGGAGGTAAGTGGGAAGCCGAAGTAGATATGATGGCTATATACCCGCATCTTTTTCCTTCCGACTCAATTCCAACATGAGGTATCAGTTTCCTCCTTAGTACTCAAATCAGTTCCATGTTAAGTTCACGTCTCTAAGTTCCTTTCATGTCATTGCGTGTATGTATGTTTCATGAATTCTGTTCTATTATGTACATTAGTCCGGGGTCAGTCACTCCATCAGATTTCAACTTCAGTTGTTCAGCATTGGGATTGCAGTTCCTTACCTAGCCCTTCAGTATGCTTAACCCATATTCAAGGAGAAATGTTCCTAAGAGGGAGATAATGTAACACCCCAAAAGTTTCTAAGACTTGATTCAGGATTGGTAATATGATCAGTAGAAAAAGTTTTAAAAATGTCTCCTTACAACTTGTTGTACGAGCCGTGGTGAGAAGTAATGAGTTGTAAGACTGAGTCGTGTTAAGTTTTTGCTTGACAGGTTCTGGACCAACGAGTCAGGGTACAACCCGTTGGTTGATTTAACGGCTCATGCTCATGAGTCGTGGTCAATATCTATAGAATAAGGCCCAATAGCAACGGGCCATGGTACGACTCGTAGGTCCCTATATCGGGTCTTGGTCTGGAGTCCTTGTTTGTCTCTTAGATATCAGGGTTGGATGGTACAAGTCGTGGTATGACTCATTGTACGGAATAATGTGTCATGGTTTGTACTAATGGGAATGAACAGAGGAGTTGGAAGCAGTAGAAACTGATGGGTCCAACGATCCATCATCACAAGGTACGACCCATTGTTAGGGATTGTTGGGAGGATTACAGAAACTATGCATGAAGTCAGTGGTGACAATGAGAGGAAGTGACTAGTCGAGGTGGTAAGTAATGACTCATCCTGTGTAGCTGTTGTTTGAAGGGCTGACAACTGGGAAAAAGTGGATGATTGTAATGAGTGATACCACAAGTCGTTGTATGGGAGGACGACTCGTGGAATCTAGAAGTGACCTTTTCCTGCGAAATCATTAAGGGTATTTTGATAAATCCTAAGCCACCAAGTCCTAAAATACATATTTTTGAGGCCTGAAAGGAATGTTTAAGAGGGCTTAACCTATATCAAGTCATTAGGCTCCATTTATGCAAAACTTTGAGTTTCTCTTTGAAGATAAATATAGAATTCTCTCAATTCTTTTGCAAATTCTCTTGGGCTTTCAAGGATAGTTAGAGAACCAGTCTACCCAGGTACGTAGGGCTATGAATGAGTGTTTTTTTCACTCTCATGCCTTAATTTCTCCTCAAATTCATGAATTCAAGTTCTAATTCAAGTATATTTTTATAGGGTTTTAACCCAATTTTATAAATTTCTCTATGATATGTCTATAGGTGAATTCCCTTCATGTTCCAAAGCATGTTTTAGGATTTATGGGTAGATTTCATTCACAATTTTATTATAAATTCACAATTTCAAGTTATTAGAAATTATGCCGTATTATGCAAGTTTTATGAAAAGTCAAGTTTATGATTCCTGATTTTAAGTATGATGAGATATCTAGCAAGAATGAATGTTTATAAATTACCCATGTATGAATACATAATTTTATCTTATGAAATCAATTTCAAGTATGCATAACTTTTAAGATTTGGGCAAGCCCAGACAAGTTAAGTATGTTTTCATGATTTTTCCAAGGCTAATAAGATTAACTTATCATATGTTTTGGAGTCAAGACTCCTAATGCAGCTTATGATATGGAGTGGAGTCAATACTCCCCATGTTCAGATTTTATATTATACATGTAAACATGATTTTCATCTTCGCTGAATTAACGATGGGAGCATATGCATGTTTTTTGGGAGTAGTGCCTTGCACCGAGTAGGCTTGGGGTTTCAAGCTTCCCCGGTCTCAAAACTACGTGCCAACATAGGTATATATATTAGGACCTCTTAAGAGAGTTTTCCCCTGCCCCCAAGGGGCTTGAGCTTGATATCGATATCATGGTATCGTCCTTAGCTCTGGCAAGGTTTTAGACAGCTCTGCCCTCTTGAGTGTTATAGTTGGGGCATCACATAAGCTCTATCATGATGGTGTCCAGCTTAGTTACCATTATTGGTGAGTCCTCATCTTTTGAGGAAATTCAGTTTAGTTGCTTGATTATGCTATTTCAATCTCAGACTTTAGCGAGCTTGTTGGGGTTCTTGTCCCATCAGCTCATTAGACAATTTAGAGGCTTATCATATATTATATCTACTTTCATCTTTATCAAGTGTTTACTCCATTTTTTATCATTTTTATATGTTATTTTATTCAAACATCCTCTTATTCATATTTAAGTTATCAATTTTCGCTTTGATGCATGCTCTTTAGTTGCTATGTTCATGCCATCGCTCGACTTGGAGTCATTTATGGTTCTTGGTCTCATGTTTCAGTTCAGGGTCCCAGATCAGGTCGTGACACCCACTCTAATCTATACACCCATCATGCACACATCCTAGCAAGAGATTTAGGTACTCATAAGTGAAGAGAGAGAGAAATTATACCCATGGGGAATTCCTCTAAAATCATCATATTGAATAACAAATTTAAGCTTTTAGTTCTGCAACAATGGAGTTCTTTCCAAATGGAAAAGAAGAAGAAGAAGTAATTGTACTCTCCTTTATACCTCTCTATCTTCTCTCTACAATATTCAATATGACATAATGTGTGAATGTACAATTGGGGTAAAAATTTGCAAATTCTTATTGCACAGTTTTTCAAAATTGTCCTTGTAAGCTTCTCAAATATATTTGTGTCAAAACTGGACAATTTTTCCAATATCAACATCTGGGTCACTTTCGCGGCACTTGCATTTTGCAGGTGCCTACTTGGGGCTTACAGGTGCTTTAGCAAGCTAAGACAGTGTTCTGTGTAGGCCGTCTACAGTGGCACTTGTGGACCTACAATTCGTAGGTTGCATTAAGCAAATCCTCCAAAACCATCTAAAAATGCAGGTGCCCATATTCATCACATATGTCCTTTTAGCCTCCAGTGGAGTGCTTTCAATTCAATTCTTTCATTTCTTTTGTCTAAGTTCAATACTGTACAAACAAAGAGAAAATACATAAAACCTTCTTTATTTGTGTGGAAATAAAGCAATAGTTCATTCTTAAAAAGCCAAATGAGTTGGTAATTTATCAATTCATCAACAAGCTAATTCATGTTTTACACACTCGTTTTGTGAATAAAAAACCTAAACAAAGAATGTGTAAATCATGAAAAAAGAATATTCTTTTTATCAAATTCATACGCCCTTTTCATCTCAAAAATCACTTTGCTATGTCATATAAAATGTTTTTGTGGTACCGCTCAAACTAAGTGCAAGAGGGACTCAAAAGGATAAACTAAACTTGACATTTTCCCTTAAGAAAGTCGTCTCTTAATCTATCATAGGGAAATGTCACCCAGTATGACACAAAAACTAAATAAAAGATAAATTTTCTCCTTGGAAAGAACTGCAGTATGAAGATAACCTTCGATGTTTATTTACTATCTACTATTTTCAAAGACGATTGTTATGCACGGTTAGTAAGACAATTGGAGTGTATAACCCGACAATATAAAGTCACATTATCAAGACAAGAAAAATTCAGCCCAGCAAGGGTCAACATTTTAAATCAAATTAAAATAGGTTGGACACGAGAATTCATTCATCCAAACATAGTTTAAATAACAATGCCAAAAGTGGTCAGAAAATCCAAACAATCAAAACAAGCCCGATAAGGACAATAAGCTTAACTACCAAAGAGGCACATCCCACCCCCAACTTAAACAGAAACATTGCCCCTAATGTTATCAAATAAATAAAAAGGGGAATGAGAACTCCCACGCCAACTACTCCTCCATAGAATCATCAACCTCAGCCTCTCTACTAGCACCTATGCCGTCCTACCATCCTCAGCATGGTCAACCTCCTCATCCTCTCATAACTCTCTAAGCATGTCATCAATTGGGCCTTGAGTTATATGTAGGGAAGCCATAGTTTTATGTATGAATCTCAGATCAGGGCCTGATAGGGGTGCCTTACTCTTAAGCTCTCTCACGTCAGCCCGGAGAGATGAGTCTACGCCCTCAATAACGTCAACATAGGAGCACAACTTGCTTAAGCTATCAAATACATCCTTCATCGTGTTTTTGACTGTTTGCGGGATCAAGTATGGTAGGTTCTCAGAAAACTTTGCTAATTGATTCTCATGGAATTAGGTCATGTCGACCAGCTTTTGTAGTCCACTTAGTTTAGAGGATGACGGTGGTGGAGAAGACCCTGATGGTGCCACCTCCTCATAAGTATGTCCCAACATTTTGGGAGTGGGATCATTGAGGTCTTGGGGTGAAGGGGGAACTCTCAATATCATGTGCCCTTGTCTCCTCAGGGGCATCCCATGGTTGCATTCTCTTTCTCTTGTTCTTCGGAGCATCTACATCCCTCTTCTTGTCAATATCAATAACTTTAGTAGTAGAGCTAAAAATGTCATCAGCAAAATATGTGACCCCTGCTATAGCACATAATTGGTTAATTAGAACTGGAAAGGGAATGGAGAGAGTCGGATGCCTAGCCTTTCTTTTCATTTACGTGGCAACTACCTCGCCGAAGTTTACATGCACCTTGGACATTGTCACGCCCCGAGACTACACCCTGGACGTAACACGGTACTTGAAGTCACAAGTGACCCCAAGTCAACCCCTGGTCTATCATACACTGGTATTCTAAATAAAACATACACAACGGAATTTTGAAATAATAACATAAAAGCATTTCTATGAAATTTAAGATAAAAATTAAAACATGAAATCTGAACATCTGCAGTCTGAAAGCGTTCTAACTGATGAGTTACTGCGACAAGTCTCCAGCTAACTCTAAGTCTAAATAAAAACTATAATCTAACTATAAGACAAGGAAATAAAGCCCTCGAATGATGAGGACTCACAATTCAACTGTGGCTAAGGAGGATCTAAATCGCAGCGGCTAACACTGATGAGTCTGGGAACCTACAACTGCATCATGGAATGATACAGCATAAAAGTATGCATTAGTACTTTGAATGTACTGAGTAAATGGGAGAAAACGTAACTGAATATAATGTATGAACTGATACGGCATGCAATGACCAATAAGTAAACTGAACTGAACTACTGAAGTCAACTGAGGTGGTCAACATGACCCTGTCTGATGGTCAAGGCATGTCTTAAGTCTGAAAGTATTGAGTATGGGATACTGAGCTGAATTGAGCTAAACTGATAGAACTAGAACTGAATTGAGTTGCTTTTCCTGAAACTGGACTGGACTGACCAGTGGGAGAGTCTATAACCGACATATTACCACTTTTTCTAGACATGAAGTCTGATGTATACACACCACTAGTAGGGCCCAATATACCTTGCAATGGCATAAAGGCATGAACTGGGTGATCACAAAAGTTTGGGGCTAATCAGGCCACGTAATACTGTAACCTACGCCGGCAAAGTAGTTTTAGGAACCTGGATGCGCTGGAACCCCAGCCCACTCAGTACTAAGTTCTACTCCCACTGGAAACCAACACTAAACTAATACATTGATAGCTCTAAACTGGGGTCCAAGACTAATCAGGGACATATAACTGAAAGTGCCCTGAGACTTATCGGACTAGATTCTGAAACTGGGTTCTACACTGGTCAGAGCTTCTTATCTGGAAGCGTCGTAACCGTCTAAGAACAATCTGTAAATTGAATTGGGGTCCAGAGTCTGGTCAGAGCTATATATCTAAAATGTCATGACCGCCTAATGACCAACATACTGGATTTTGAGTCTGATTCTAATAACTGGGAGGCACCACTGACACCTCGGGAAAAGACGTCAAACTGATAAGTTGACACTTTCTGTATAGTAATGAAGAGGTTCTACATTCTAACTGAACTAAACTACTAAGCAGCTAATAGAGAATTCAACTCATTCCAAAAACACGGGAATGTCATAATATAGCGAAATTTCAAGAATTAAAGGAATCTCATCCAATAGGGCTAAAATCATTCTTTTCATTGAAATAATTGCTCTACATATATATATTTAATAAGAATTACTAGGAAATTCATCCCAAAACATACTTCACAAACTAGACAGAATTTAATACGCCATAAACTTTACTTAAGAATTTAGGTATGTAAATCACTTTGGCAAGAACAACAACAATTTACTTAGGAACTGATGAAAATCATATGAATAATAAACATGGACATTAACATGGTGAAATTAATGAAAATTACACAAAATTCATTCATATTCAAAAAACTCAGGGCTAAACTGACAGGGAAATTATGGAAGGATTTTAGGGGACACAAAGGAAGGACAATTCCCTTTGTTGAATTCCCACATACCTTGCTAAGAATTCCCCGAAGAAGAAGAAGATCTGAACTGCTGCGATGAAGGAAAAACCCTAATCCTGCTTGAGAGTTTCTTGAGGGAACTTTCGATAAGTTTTTTTGAGAGTAAACGTGAGAAAGGGGGGGGGGGACTATCCAAACCCTCTAATAAGTTTGAATTTACGTCCAAAATGACATAGCATAAAGCTTAGGAAAATAGGAAGTTATTAAATAGCCCTTAGAGAAATGCTGGGAAAAAATGCCAGGTGACCTAACAAGTCGTGGTGACTAACCACGACTCGTGGTCACCAGTCGTGGACCTCACTACCTCACTTCTGAAGTTCTATACTAGGCTTGACCATGAGTCACCTAACGAGTCATTGCCACTGATGATGACTCACGGTGACACTTGTTAGGTGCACTGCCAAACAACTGACTAGGGCTAATAACAGAGGACATGATGAGTCGTTACAAGTGACCACAACTCGTGGTCACCATCCATCAAGTACACTACTTCCCACTTCCCACTTATAATTCCTCCTTCCCACGACCAACCTAATGAGTTGTTAGGTCTCATAGCTACTCGTCTGGTGGGTCGCCCTGAGACATTTTCTGCAGATTTTTTGGATTTTCTAATTTAAGTCTCGGATCTAGTGTTGAGTTTCGGGGGCATTACAATATCTCCCCCTTGGAAACATTAATCCTCTAAAGTTAGAAAACACACAAGAAAGCAGAGAATAACAATCAAAGTTCTAGATATTATTCATTTAACTCCAAAATTGATGGAACGACTACCTTCATTTCAAAATACATAACTGAAATGAATTCTCTTTTCGTACATACATTCAAAATCATAAAAGAGATTTGAACACCTGGACTGAGTTATGAAAACTAAATTGAGTTCTAGGGTCAAAAATAATATCTTAAGTTATGCTAGAGCCGGTAGAGAAGAAATGCGGGTATTTGGCCACCATATATTCTTCGGTCTCACATGTAGCTCCTTCAACCTACTGATTTCTCCATAACACCTTGACTGAAGCTATCTCCTAGTTCCTTAGCCTACGAACCTGACTGTCAAGGATCTAGATTGGTACTTCCTCATATGAGAGACTATTTTTTATTCCTACACTGTCCAATAGCACAACTGAGGTTGCATCATCTGATGCACTTCTTCAAAAGTGACACATGGAAAACTGGGTGTACAACTGCTAGTTCTGACGGTAATTCTAGCTCATAGGCTACATTGCCAATACGTCTCAAAATTCTATAAGGTCCCATATATCTTAGACTAAGCTTCTCCTTCTTGCCAAACCTCATTACCCCTTTCATGGGAGAAAGTTTTAGGTAAACCCAGTCATCAATTGAAAACTCCAAGTCCCTTCTCTGCACATCGACATAATATTTCTGATGACTCTGAGCTGTTTTCAACCTTTCTTGGATGAGCTAAACTTTCTGCATTGCCTCATGAATTGAGTCTGGCCTTATAAAGGTAGCTTCACAAACCTCGAACCACCCTATAGGAGATCTACACCTTCTCCCATATAATGCTTCAAATGGGGCCATCTGAATGCTAGAGTGGTAGCTATTGTTGTACGCAAACTCGATAAGAGGAAAATGGTCATCCCAATTACCCTTGAAATCGACCGCGCACGCTCTTAGTATATCTTCTAGAGTCTGAATAGTTCGCTCAGCCTGTCCATTTGTCTGCGGGTGAAAAGTTGTACTGAGCTTGACTTAAGTGCCTAGTCCCTTTTGAAAGGATTTCAAGAAGTATGAGGTGAACTGAGTTCCTCTGTCTGAAATGATAGATAAAGGCACCCCATGGAGTTTGACTAAATCTCGGATGTAAAGTCTAGCATAGTCCTCAGCTGATTCTGTGGTATTGACTGGAAGGAAATGAGCTAACTTAGTCATCCAATCTACTACTACCCAGATCGAGTCATGCTGCCAACGAGTTTGGGGTAGACTTGTAATGAAGTCCATATTTACTTATTCCCTCTTGAGTCATGTCTCCTGGTCTTTGATGCTCGACCTTGACATGTTGGCAATTCAGGCACTTGGCTACAGATTCAGCAATATCTCTCTTCATACCGTTCCATAAGTAAATATCTCGTAGATCGCGATACATTTTTGTAGAACCAGGGTGAATGGAATATCTCGAGCTGTGTGCCTCAACCAGTATTTGCTATCTCAACTCACCAACATTTGGTAGACACAACCTTCAATGGTAGTGGAGCACCCCATGTGCCCTTTGGGAGAAAGCTTATATTTCTTTTCTGAGGACTGCTCCCTTAAGCTTAAGTAAGATGGGATCCTCATCCTGTCTAAAATTGACTTCAACTACCAAGGATGAATCTGACCGCTTTGCATTACCACACCACCTTCGGTCGAATCCACCAAATGCACCCCTAACCGGGCTAGTCTGTGAACATCTTTCGCTAACTCTCTCTTGCCTTCCACAATTTGAGCCACACTCCCCATAGAGCGTCAGCTTAGGGTGTCAGCCACCACATTGGCTTTACTTGGGTGATACAGCACACTCATGTCATAGTCCTTTAGCAACTCCAACCATCTTCTCTGATGCAGGTTTAAATCCTTCTGAATCAGCACGTACTAAAGACTCTTATAATCTATAAACACATCTATGTGAGCTCCTTATAAATAATGCCTCCATATCTTTAGCGCAAACACCACCGCTGCCCAGTTCCAAGTCATGAGTTGGATAGTTCTTCTCATGAACCTTGAGCTTTCTGGAGGCGTAGGCTATCACTTTGTCCCGCTGCATCAGGACACACCTGAGTCCAACTCTGGAAGCATCACAACAAACAACTAATCCATTTGTTCCTTCTGGAAAGGTCAGAACCGAAGCAGTAGTGAGTCGAGTCTTCAACTCCTGGAAACTCTTCTCACACTCATTCGACCACTGAGGAAATGCTATAGAGGAGAAACCTTCCACAAATCATCGGTAATAACCGACTAAGCATAGGAAACTCCTAATTTCAGTAGGAGAGGTAGGTCTGGGCCAATCTTCCACTGCTTCTATCTTGTGAGGATCTACTTGTATCCCTTCACCTAAGACCATATGACCTAATAAAGTCATGGACTTTAACCAAAATTTGCACTTGCTAAACTTGGCAAATAACTGGTGGTCCCTAAGTGTTTGTAATGCTAACCTTAGGTGATAGCCATGCTCTTCCTCATTTCTAGAGTACACCAGAATGTCCTCGATAAATACAATGATGAACATATACAGGTACTGCTTGAAGACCCTATTCATCAAATCCATGAAGGCTGTTGGGACGTTTGTTAGCCCGAAGGACATCACCACAAACTCATAGTGACCATACCAAGTTCTGAATGATATTTTCGGTATATCGCACTCTCTGACCCTTAGCTGATGATACCTTGACATGAGATAAATTTTTGAGAAATAGCTGGCTCCCTTAAGTTGGTCAAATAGGTCATCAATTCTGGGTAGGGGATACTTGTTCTTGACTGTGACTTTGTTTAGCTGATGGTAATCTATGCACATTCTGAGGATACCGTCCTTCTTACGCATGAATAGCATTAGGGCACCCCAGGGAGAGATATTGGGTCTGATAAAATCCTTTTCAAGAAAATCTTTTAGCTGCTCCTTCAACTCCTTAAGCTCAGCTGGAGCCATTTTGTAAGGAGGGATGGAGATGGGGTGAGTATCTTGGAGGAGGTCTATTCCACAGTCTATTTCCCGTTCAGGGGGAACTTTGGAAAAATCCTCAGAAAAAACATCTGGGAACTCGCTGACCACTGGAACTGACTAGATAGTTGGGGTCTTAGAGTTGTAATCCTTGACCCAAACTATATGATAAATACATCCTTTAGAGATGAGTCTCTGGGCCTTAAGGTAGGAAATAAACCTATCCTTAGGTGTTGAACTGCTGCCCTTCCATTCTAACACTAGTTCGTTCGGAAATTGGAACTTGACAACTCTAGTTCTGCAACCCATTGAGGCAGAATAGAAGTGTAACCAATCCATGCCAAGGATAATGTCAAAATCGACCATGTCTAACTCTACGAGGTCAGCTGGGATCACTTTATTCAGGACTGATACTGGGTAGTTTCTATACACCCCGCTGGCTCTAACTGACTCGCCAAATGGGGTGGAGACTGAGAATGGTTCTGAGAGGACCTCTTGACTGATATTAAACTTGAATGCTATGTAGGGAGTCACGAATGAAAGAGTGGCTCCTAGATCTAGAAGGGCATATACGTCTAGATGAAAGAGATGTAACATATTCGTGACTACGTCAGGTGAGCTTTCCTGATCCTGACTGGAAGATACAGCATAGAAGCGATTTTGGCATTGACCTCCATCTGTACCTGATGTGTTGGCCTGCTGATCTGGTCGTCTTGTTGGAGCTGATGATGTAGTAGATTGTGATCTCCCTCGCCCTGCTGACGGGCACTCCCTAAGCCGATGTCAAAGTTGCCCACAATAAAAACAACCCTCTCGACCCTGAAGGCACTCTGCCGGGTGGTTCCTACCACACTTGGGACAAGCTAGATTCTTGTTCCCAGTACTGTGGGCCTGAGGATGAGTGCCAGATGACCAATCCCTCCAATCCTGATGGGACAGAAAGGTTGGGGCGCTGGGTGAACTGGGTGCTGGGGCTCTCTGGTGCTGCTGCTGCTGCAGTGGGTGACTACTAATGCTAGACCTTTGATGGTCGAAATCTGACTGGCCAATCCTTGCCCATTTGTTCTTTCGCTCCATAACCTTTAGATTTTTAGCCTCAATCTGCTGGGCATAGACAATAAAGCTGGAGAGGTTCATTTCTTTAATCAACATCGTTGTCCTACATTCCTTGAGGACCAGATTTGACACCCCAGACAAATTTCAACATGCGAGCCCTTGCTTCAGCTACCATCTCTGGAGCGTACTTAGACAGCCTAGTAAACTCTAGAGCATACTCCTCCACGGTCCTGTTGCCCTGTCTAAAATTCATAAACTCCACCATCTTTGCCTCCCTCAGCTCCCAAGGGAAAAACCTATCCAAGAAATATGTGTGGAACTCCGCCGACTCTACTGTTCCTGCTCTCGCTGGCCGCCCCTCTTTCCACTATTCATACCAGACCTGAGCTACACCTTTTAACTGGTAGGCAGCCAGGTTAGCACTCTCAGAAGAGCTAACACCCATAATATGGGTGATCTTCCTGATCTCATTCACGAACTCCTGGTGATCCTCCCCTACTTTGGATCCTTGAAAAGATGGAGGGTTCATACGGGTGAAGTCCCGCACCATCGCAGCTACTGCTGACCAGTTGGTGTTCATCGACACCACCTGCTGGTTTACCCGTTTGGTGACTGTTTGGGCCAGAAGTTGAATGGCCGCCTTGAATTCGACGGTGGATACTGAATCATCTTGAGGGGCTGTCGAGGCTAGTGGGGCAGGTTTGTTAGCATTACCGGCCTTTTTTACATTACTGCGCCTAGGAGGCATGAGTCACTGAAATGAAATAGAGCATAAGTTAGAAGGGCATTTCTAGAATTGAACTTTAACGCACGATAAAGAGTATGAAAAAAGAGAGTTTTCCTAATAACATCTCGTAGCCTCCTCATCATAAGTGTGGCGCGCTTCACACTCACGAAAAGTACTCTACTCGATGTGGCTTTCAGATATTCCGAGGATACTCTAAACCTAGTGCTCTTATACCAAGTTTGTCATGCCCCGAGACTACACCCTGGACATAATATGGTACTTGAAGTCACAAGTGACCCCAAGTCAACCCCTTGTCTATCATACACTGATATTCTAAGTAAAACATGAACAACGAACTTTTGCAATAATTACATAAAAGCATTTCTATGAAATTTGAGATAAAACTTAAAATATGAAGTTTGAACATCTATAGTCTAAAAGCCTTCTAACTAATGAGTTACTAGGACAAGCCCCCAGCTAACTCTAAGTCTAAATAAAAACTATAATCTAACTATAAGAAATTGAAATAAGGTCCTCTAATGATGAGGACTCATAATTCAACTGCGGCTGAGGAGGATCTGAATCTTGGCGGCTAACGCTGCTGAGTCTGGAAACCTCCAAATATATCATGAAATGACACATCATAAAAGTATGCGTCCGTACTTTGAATGTATTGAGTATGTGGGAGAAAACATAACTGAATATAATGTCTGAATTGATACGACATGCAATGACCAATAGGTAAATTTAACTGAATTACTGAAGTCAACTAAGGTGGTCAACATGACACTGTCTGATGGTCAAGGCATGTCTAAAGTCTTAAACTACTGAGTATGGGATACAAAAATAAACTAAGCTAAAGTAATAGAACTAGAAGTGAGCTGAGCTGCTTATCCTGAAACTGGACTGGACTAACTAGTTGGAGAGTCTATAACTGACATATAACCATGTGAGTTATACGTGGAGTCCGATGTATACACCCCACCGGTATGACCCAATATACCTTGGCAGGGTATAAAGGCTTGAAATGGGTGATCACAAATGTCTGGGGCCAAATAGGCCAAGTAATATTGTAACATATGTTGGACACATAGCTCTGGGAACCTGGGTTCGCTGGAACCCCGACCCACTTGGTGCTAAGTTTTACTCCCTCTGGAAACCTATACTGAACTACTAAGCTGATAGCACGAAACTGGGTTCCAAGACTAGTCAGGAACATATAATTGAAAGTACCCTGATAGTCTTATCTGACCAAATTCTGAAACTGGGTTCTAGACTGGTTAGAGCTGCTTATCTGGAAGTGTCGTAATCATTCAAGAACAATCTGTAAACTGAACTAGGGTCCTAGGGCTAGTAAGAGCTATATATCTAAAATGTCATGACCACCTAATGGACCAATATACTAGATTCTGAGTCTAATTCTGATAACTGCGAGGCACCACTAACACCTAGAGAAAAGACTAATGTCAAAATGATCAGTTGACACTTTCTGTATAGTTTTGAAGAGGTTCTACGTTCTAACTGAACTAAACTACTAAGCAGCTAATAGAGAACTCAACTCATTCCAACAACACGGGAATTTCATTATATAGAGAAATTTCAAGAATTAAAGTAATCTCATCCAGCAGGGCTAAAATAATTCTCTTCAATGGAATAATTGCTCAACAAATATATTTAATAAGAATTACTAGGAAATTCAGCCCAAAACATACTTCACAAACTAGACAGAATTTAATACACTACAACTTTTACTTATGAATTTTGGGCTGTAAATCACTTTGGCAAGAACAACAACAATTTACTTAGGAACTGTTGAAGATCATATGAATAATAAAAATGGACACTAACCCAGGTGAAATTAATGAAAATTACACGAAATTCATTGATAATTGAAAAACTCAGGGCTAAACTGATAGGGAAATTATGGGAGGATTTTGGGTGACACAAAGGAAGGACAATTCCCTTGTTGAATTCCCACATACCTAGCTAAGAATTCCCTGAAGAAGAAGAAGACTTGAACTACTGAGATGAAGGAAAAATGCTAATCCTACTTGGGTGTTTCTTGAGGGAACTTTCGATAAGATTTTTTGAGAGTAAACGTGAGAATGAGGGGAGGAACTGTCCAAACCCTCTAATAAGTCTGAATTTACGTCCAAAATGACGTAGCTTAAATATTACGAAAATAGGAAGTTACTAAATAGCCCTTAGAAAAATGCTGGGAAAATTTTCCAGGTGACCCTAACGGGTGACCTAATGGGTCTTGGTGACTGACCACGATTCGTGGTCACACCGATTGAGTACACTGCCCGAATTTCTTTGTAGGTCACGACAAGGGACCTAATGAGTGATGGTCACTGACCACGACTAGTGATCACCCTTTGTGGACCTCACTGCCTCACTTATGAATTTTTATACTATGCTTGACCACGAGTCACCTAACAAGTCATTGCCACTGATGACGACTCGTGGTGACTCTCGTTAGGTGCACTCCTAACAACTGACTAGGGCCAATAACGGGGGACATCACTAGTCGTTACAAGTGACCATGACTCGTGGTCACCATCTATCAGGTACATTGCTTCCTACTTCATACTTCCAATTCCTCCTTCCCACGATAGACCTAACGAGTCATTAGGTCTCACAACGAATCGTCAGGTGGGTCATCTTGAGACATTTTCTATAGATTTTCTGGATTTTCTAATTTAAGTTCCGGATCTAGTCTTTATGTTTTTGGGGCATTACAGACATAATGCATGCTATCAAGATGGTAGCCTTCACATGTATCCTCTTGTCATTCTTGGATGGCAACATACTAATTCTAGCCACAATTTTGCTTTGAACTAGAGATATTTCATGGAATTTGACCACCTAAAGTGGCCCACATTGGTTGCCCTATTACAATAGTAGCAGCACCATTTGGAGTTGGACACCCTTGGTAGCAATCTTCTTCATAAACTCGATCCTCAAGGAAATTAATTTTTCCCAATAGATAGAATTAATGGCATTTGGGGTGATGTCCACCTCTATCCCTAGACCATAACAGATGGAAAATTTGGGAACTCATCTACCCTCCCTGTGTGTTTCATCAAAACTTGCCTCTCTTGATAGAAGGACTAGAACTCTACCTCCAGGTTAGGAATATAGCAGCTAGAGCATACAAGAATGGGTCCAATCTCTTTCATCAAACTACTTATTGATATTGGTGAAATCCTGCCCCAGTCTAGTTATGTTGAAGCGCTTTTTCGGTGTGATTGCCTGATTATGGTATTTAAAGTAGTAAGCTTTTATTCCTTCCACACAGAACAGGATTGCATACTCTCTGTTGGTAGGGACCTGAGTTTCATTAGCCTTGCCCTTTCTTTTTCTTTTTGAGGAGGCTGGTGCCTTCCCTTTGTCTTGGAGCCTGGATGAAGTCATTGTCCTGCAAAGCAATGTGAGTGCACTCTTTTTCTATTTTTCTTAAAGAAAATAAAGAAAGAAACTACACTAGATTAAGGACAGAAAAAGGAAAATAAATTATATTGCAAACATAATGAAGCAGCAAAGATTTCACTGCTAGCGCATGTGGTTCACCTACATTTCTCAGGTGCAAACCTGCGATACGAAGATGAGGCAGAGATGGAAGGAAGAAAATATTGGAATATATCACTAGCATATGCGTTTAACAAATGGAAATATGTGCCACGTAATTGGGAGCTCGTGAGCCTGAAGCCTTGTAATACCCCAAAAGTTTGTAACATCAGACCCTAGGATTGAAGCGGACAAAAGAAGGAAAATCTACTCCAAGTCACAGAACAACTCGTCAGGTGACCCATTAAGTCACTTGATAGATCGTTCAGTGACACATTATGTATGCAGCATTGGAGGAAAATAAAAGGGAGTTGCCGAGGTAATGGGTCAAGGAACGACCCATCATAGTACCCAAAGACTCGTTGAGTTGCTCGTTCGGTGGTGCAGAGTTGAAATTAGGAGAATTTTTCAGAGGGGCTTGACGGATGGGATGACGAGTCATCATGTCACCCCACGATTTATGTATGATTCATCAAGTATGTAGAGTTGAAGAAAGGGTTGATTTTCCAGAGGTGACGACAAGTGCATTTGATGAGTCATCGTACCACCTAATCACCTGTCGAGTCTTCCATTGTTTGAGAAGTTCATATTGCAGGTAGGGATTCTAGTAGCTGCTATGTGTGAGGAACACTAGTCATCAGTGGACCTAACGACTCGTTAGGTCCCTCATTGGAACTAGCATAGCCTAATTTCTTGCCGAATTACTAAAGGTGTTTTCATAATTCTAAGCTCCTAACCCCTAAACTATGTCATTTTAAGCCCTAAAAAGAGTGCTTAAGAGGGTTTAGCCTATACCAAGTTATTAGGCTCCCCATGCATGCAAAACTTTGAATTCTCTTGGAAGGTCAATCTAGAATTCTCTCAATTCTTCCCAATTCTCTTGGGATTTCAAAGATAAGTTGACAATCAATTTACCCATGTATGTAGAGCTATGAATGATGGTTTTCCTTCACTCTTATACCCAAATTTATCTTCAAGTTTATGAATTCAAGTTCTAATTCAAGTATATGACCATATAGGGTTTTAACCTAATTTTATGATATTCTCTATAATATGTATATGGGTCAGTTCTCCTCATCTTCCAAAGAATGTTTTATGATTTATGAGTAGATTTTATACACAAATTCATTATCATTTCATTATTTCAAGTTATTAGAAGTTATGCTCTATTATGCAAGTTTTATGAAAAGTCAAGTATATGATTCATGATTTCAAGTATGATGAGATATCTAGCATGAACGAATGTTTATAACTTACCCATGTATGAATCTACTATTTTGGATTATGAAGTATACTTCAAGTATGCATAATTTTAAGATTTGGGAAAGCCCACACAAGTTAGTTATGTTTTCATAATTTATCTAAGTTTTATAAGATTAGCTTACCATATGGTTTGGAGTCAATACTCCTTATTCAGCTTATCGTATGTTTGAAGCCAGGACTCCCCATTTTCAGATTACAGACTATGTATTTAAATATAAATTCAACTTCATTGAAAAATGATGGGAGCACTATGCATGTTTTTGGGAGTAGTGTCTAGCATCGAGTAGGTTAGAGGTTCAGATAAACCCCGGTATCAGAGCTACGCACCAATCTAGGTTTTTATATTTACATTGGGACCTCCTTTGAGAGAGTTTTGCTTGTCCACGAGGGGCCTCAACTTGATATCGATATCATGGTATCATCCTTAGGCCTGTTAAGGCTTTGGATGGCTCTACACACTCGAGTGTTATAGTTGGGGCGTCAAGTATCTATGGTGTCGGTTATGAAGAGTCTTCCATTGTTCCTCATGATTCAGTTATTCATCAAGACTTATGATATTATGTTTTATAGTAGGTTTGACCCAATGATCAGTTTCTGAGCTTTTAGTTATGATTTCAGCTATGACAAGTCATATGATTTCTATTTTTAGCTTTGGGTCATTCTTTTAAGGTATAATACTCATATGACGATATATGTCTCAGATTCAGATTTCAGCATGTAGTCCTTACCCTTATGATATATTGATTTATATTTATCTGCATGATTTTAGTTAACATTTACTCAGAATGCCTTACTTTCGTTACATACTTAGTACATTCCATGTATTGATTGCATACTCTATGCTGTATTATTTCATGATACAGGTCCGAGCGACAAGAATCAATTCAGTCATTAGTCTAGGTATCCCCCACAGTCCAGCTCAGTTTTCATTGTTGGTGAGTCTACATCTTTTGAGGACATTCAATTTAGTGTTTGATTATGCTGTTTTAGTTCTAGACTTTATCGAGCAAGTTGGGGGTGTTGTCCCATTATCCCATCAAACAATTTAGAGGCTTATTAGACATTATGTAGACTTTCAGCTTAGTCGAATATTGACTCTATTTGTGATTTTTATGTGATAATGCTCAAACCACACCTCCTACCGAAGTATGAAGCAGACGTTGTCAATAAAGAACCAAACTAAGAGGTTGGGGTCGACCCCACAGGGAATATGGAAGGTTATAGAAGAATGGTAGTGCTTAAGCTTTTAAGCCAATTAATTTCTAAAGGGGGAAAATTATAAAAGTAATAAGAAATATAGTGGAGAAATTTAAAGCTGATTCCAAATTTTTGCGAATAACTAGGGTAAGTGATCCCTATGGATCCTTAACTACTTCAGGATTTATACTAGTGATCTATCCTAATACTTTACTTGTAGAAATGATAACATATGTTATCCAAACAACTAGTTCGTCCCTATTGGATAACTATACTCAATCACCTGGTCAGGTCTCATGAGCAAATTCAATTTAACCGTTATCAATTTGTTCCAAATATAACTATCCGGCAACCACAACTCAAGGTAATACATTGATCATCAAGATCAAGGCGTTTTTGTAATTCTCTTTTCCTAATCTCTGCCTCTCTAGGCTCAATTCAGGAATGTCCTAATGTTGCACACCGTTAAGAAACGTTTAAGAATGAAGAGAATACAATACAAGAGTTCAGTATAGGTCTAGAATCATGTCGTGCAAACCCTAGTTTGTTAATTCACCATGATTCCAACAACCCTAGTTTTGGTAGTTTTAGCCTCTCATGTTTATAAGTAAATTAATAGCATTCATAAACAAAAGCATAAATTAATATTTACAATGATGATAGGAAGAACCTTCACTTGATTAACGTAAAAATAAGGAAGAGCAACTCAACAATCGTCTCAAAGTTCAAAACATAAGACACCAAACTTGTATCTAAAAACCCGAGACTTAAAACTCTAATCAAAAGCTCTCCTCTTTCATAAAAAAGGGTATTTATAATAGTAGATTTATGCTTTGCTTGTTCCTTGACGAATTTGATTTAGGATTTGAAGTTCCTTTTCCTAGTTGAAGTAGGATATCCATATTTGGCCGTTTGAAATACCTTGTCACATCGCCCATGCCAACGCGCATGGTAGAGGGCTGTTGTGCGCCTGTTGTAGCGCCAAGGAAGGCCTGCGTCACGCCTGCAATCACGTGGGAAGACTGACACCTCACGCCTAGTCGTGAGCCATTCTTGCTGTGCATCGCGCAGGCTGTTGTGATGGTGTGGCTGCTGCCTCGCGTGGCCTGTAACATCAATGGGCTGGTGCCTCGCACATGGCAGTGTGCCATTTTATTTTCCCGTGTTCTTGCTTAGTTCAATCCTTCTTCTTGAACTTTATTCCAAACGCCTCAAACACTCCCAAATCCATCACTTTTAGCCCTAATCACATACGTTAGCCATTTTCACAAATATATAACATAAACACATGCAAACACACATAATTTGTTCTCAAAACATAGTAAAGTAAGGGCAAAAATATGTCTACGAAGTGCGTAAATACACCCTTCATCAACACCCCACACTTAAATTATTGTTCATCCTCGAACAATCTACTACTTATCTTCTCACATTCAAGCAAAAAATTCATCCTACGAATAGGTCTACTTACACTTAGGATCATGCGACAAATCAATGAAGCTCAAACAATTCACTCGCATGCATATAGGATCAACATTAAAATGTCAAAGTTCAAAATCACTTAGCTTTTGAAAACTAACTTATCAAGGCATATTTTGGGCCAACATGAATTATATGGAATTTAGTAATCAAGATTTACCTAAGTCTTACCATTGTGCCCCTCACAATTTGTTTATCCAAATGATTGGTTCGTCCCTATTGGATAACTATTCTCAATCACCAAGTTAGGTCTCATGAGCGATCTCAATTTAACCGTTATCAATTTTTTCCAAATATAAGTATCATATGACCACAGCTCAAGCTAATACAATGATCATCAAGATTAAGGCTTTGTTGTAATTCTCTTTTCCTAATCTCTACCTCTCTAGGCTCAAGCAAGTAAAGAATTCAGGAGAGATGCCCTTTCACACACAAGATATAAGTCAATATAAACTTGGGCATAAATAAAACAATTTTCGCCCACTCTCCCAAAGAACTCAACACTCATGCAAAAGACGACTCATAGGCTTGCCCTTAGTGTAATAATCTGCTAATATAGAATTATGAATCAAGGATCAATTAGGACTTAAATTTGTCTGTAAAGTAGGCTAAGGGACGGGTAGGAGCTATTTGACCAAGATAGTGACTAATCTCCCTAAGCACTTTAATCCTTCACAACACTTTGATTTTTAGCACATTCTTCAATTTTCAAATTTTCTCCTTATACCTCCTTTTATTTTTTAATTTTCAACTTAGGTACCTAGTGGGGATTTTTCTTTTAATCATTGAGCCCATTCATACATTTTTTTTCATCTTCAAATATTCAAAGCTCTTTCTTCTTTTTATTTTCCCACTAACAATCACCCTCTTTGTTTAGCAAAATTTTAACTTTTTCTTTTCTTCTAATTCACCAACAATTTTTAGCTTTTCCCTTCATTTCTCCAATTATGCTTCTTTCATACATTTTTTTTCCATTAAAGTGCTCTAGGAGTCATTTGGATCAAATACAAGTCAAAAGAACAAAACAAGATTAAGTTTGTAATATGGCTATTAAAAGAATAGGCTAAGTCTCAACATGGCTAACTACAACAATTACAATCAAGGTAGGTAAAATAGGATAAAAAGAAGGCTATGAAAGAAACGCCTATATCACTTCCTAAATCCATCATTCATATTTCACTTTCCACACACACCGGGCAAGTTCTTGGAATCAATCTACAGGAATGGAGTATATCAAAAATTCCTCACACAATGGTACAAAATGGTTTAACAATGGAAATCTAGATCACATAAACACATATCTTCATATTGCATGCATAACATAATTAAGCTCATTTTTTTCAAGTACATGAGTCAAGTTCCCAAAAGACTAAGTGTTTCTACCTTTTTAATGCATTTTTGAGTTAATTTAATAAAGTCTCAATGATATATAAGTGAAGCACCTAGCATTCATAGGGTCCAAGACCTTGTTCTTTCTAATGACTAATTTACCCTTAAGATGGTTATCCATCTATCGTTGGGAAAAGTCATGACTCAATGACTAAAAAAAATAAAAACAAAAACGAAAAAAAATCTAGAGTCTCTAATCGGTTCTAAGGGACTATCCATCGGAAAAGTACCGAAAACAAAAGCCGGAAGAACTCAAAATAAAATAAAACTAAAAAAAATACTACAAACCAACAAGCATGCATGATAAATCATAAATCCCAAAAAAACTAGGCCTACTATGTGCAAATTTAGCAATTAAGGGATGCATGGTGATATGATGTTC
This sequence comes from Datura wrightii, assembly GCA_035772735.1. Lineage (NCBI taxonomy): Eukaryota > Viridiplantae > Streptophyta > Magnoliopsida > Solanales > Solanaceae > Datura > Datura wrightii. The sequence goes on from JASDFA010000018.1 coordinate 179,479,357, forward strand.
ACCTCCCATCCCACACTTCATTAGTCACACCGTCCCCAATGCTAAAACAAATAAGCATAAAGTAATAGAGTGAAAGAAGAACTCCCTGGGCCTACTCCTCGTCATTTGTGGGGGCAAGTGCAGCTTCCCCCATCACAAAATCTTCCTCATCATCATCACTAGACTCTATTTCTGAGTCTACTCTTTCCATCTCATCCTTTGTGGAAACATCATCATCAAGAGGCTCTTTGTATCTAGGCGCAACTTTGCAAAGGGCGCGCAAGTGCTCACTCATAGAATAGTCTATGTTAATCTATTGTAGCTGCTTCTCAGTCACATCGTTCATCCTCATCTAGAGCATTAGCATACCGTGTAAGTGGCTCAACATGTTGTCAATTCGCGCATTACGCTCATTTACAGTAAGGACTGGACGGTTTATAACCTCAGGTTCCTTTATTTTTGTCACATAGACCCCCCAAGGATCATAAGCACGTCTATAGTCTTCTTCCTCCTCCTCAATCTCATGCCCCCGCAAAGATCGGGTCAAGAGACCCCCAAATCTGAAGTTTTGCCCTTTTTTAACCCTTGCTCTTCTCAACACATTTTTAATGAGCACCCCCACATTAATTGGCATTCCAATCATTAGCGCATATACAAGACACTCTTTCTCTAGTCATATAGGTTACATGTTTTCCGAGCACCAAACAAGCACATACTATTTTTGACCAAACTCGTTCCTCTTTACTTAAGTGAGCATATGAAAGCGAAACATTTATCCAAGTTGTTGGTGGCGAGTCCACCGTGCAACAGAGTTAGGGCCACATAGAGTATGTCTAATATTCCTATATGGAAGTTTCTTCACCATGTCAACAATGGGTTGTGGGTATTAGGTGTCCCAAGTAATCTATTCAAAGCTTTAGATGTAAACTCAATAATTTGACCCCTTATTTTAACTTGGTTTGACCTTTCCTTCGGTATCCAATTTACAAGGAATTCTCTCATCATATTCAAATTACAGTAACCCGGCACATTACAAATAAAACCAAGACCAAGGGTGAGTATCGTATCTACCATGTGAGGAAAAACTAGTGAAAAGAAATTTCTATCAATAAACATATCATGTGAGTATTTAGATTTCTTATGTTCCTTAAACCATTTTTTGCCTTCTTTCTCCGTGACCCAACAGAGACCATATCGCCTCAATGGTGGTGGGCCATACTCACATCTCCATGCTCCTCCTCACTAGGTCTCCTTGCTCTTTTTGACCCATGGCTTGAAGAAGCCACTCCTTTTCCTTTGCTTACTTTTGATGCCATTTCTGGAGGTTTTACAAGAAAAATGATATACTTTGTCATTTGGGTGAAACAATTTGGAAGATTTTGATGAATAGATGAAGTTTTGAGAGAGTTTGGTTGGGAAAAATGAGGGGTGTAACATGGCTCTTATGAACATGAGCTAAAATTTTTAGGTCTAGTCCTTTTAAAATGCTCGTTAAAGCTAGAAATTCCAATTTTGCCCTTAAAAATTTTGCCTGTACACCTGCTGCACATCGCGGCGCTGAAAGCACCAGATTTGCTGCACGATGCGCCTTTGGATGCGCCAACGTATGTGCGTGCATGCTGGATGCGCCAACACTCGTGCACACGTGCCTCTTGCTGCTGCCTTGTGGCACTTGTGCCTGCGCCTCACGCCAGGCCTTGTGCTGCTTGGTCTGAGCAATGCCTGGTGCAATTGTTCAACTGTCTTGCTCCCCCTTTTCATTATTTAAGCTCAGTTTTTTTTTTAAAATCATGACCTATCACCTGGACACTTGAACAAACACATCAAAATGAAAAATTTATCTTGGGGTGCCTCCCAAGTAGCTCCTGATTTAACATCGTGGCATGACATAGGTATCTTGATTACTCAGACTTCATCAATATAGTTGTTGAGAACGTGGTCACATCTTGGCCGCTTGTTTTATCACGCGAACTTGTGACATGTCAGAAAATTAAAAAAAAGATGAAAATTAGAAAATAAAGACTAAAAGTTAAACACAAGAAATTAATTTAATCCTAAGTCGTATTCCACGACAAAGGAACCACTTTTTGATAACGTTCAAACCATATCTCCTACCGAAGTATGAAGCGGATGTTGTCAATAAAGAACCCAACTAAGAGGTAGGGGTCGATCCACAGGGAATATGGAAGGATATAGAAGAACGGTAGTGCTTAAGCTTTTTAGTAAATTAATTCCTAAAGGGGGAAAAATTATAAAAGTAACAACAGATATTATGGAGAAATCGAAAGTTGATGCCAAATTTATGCGACTAACTAGGGTAAGTGTTCCGCATGGGTCCTTAACTACTTCGGGTTTTACTCTAGTGATCTATCCCAATACTTTACTTGTAGAATTGATAAAATATGTTTATCCAAATGACTAGTTTGTCCCTATTGGATAACTATACTTAATTACCGAGTCAGGTCTCCTGAGCTATTTCAATTTAACTGTTATCAATTTGTTCCAAATATAACTATCATGCAACCACAGCTCAAGTTAATACAATGATCATCAGGATCAAGGCTTTGTTGTAATTCTTTTTTCCTAATCTCTACTTCTCTAGTCTCAATCAATTAATTAACTCAGGCATGTCCTAATGTTGTGCACTATTAGTAAATATTTAAGTATGAAGAGAATACAATACAAGCGTTTAGTATAGGTTTAGAATCATGTTGTGCAAACCCTAGTTTGTTAATTAACCATGGTTCCCACAACCCTAGTTGTGGTATTTTTAGCCTATCATATTTATAAGTAAATTAATATCATTCATAAACAAAAGCATAAATTAATACTTACAATGATGATAGGAAAAACCTTCACTTGATTAATGCAAAAATAAGGAAGAACAACTCAACAATCGTCTGAAAGTTCAAAACATAAGATACCAAACTTGTATCTAAAAATCCTGTACTTAAACCTCTAATCAAAAGCTCTCGTGTTACATAAAAAAGGGTATTTATAGTAGTAGATTGATGCTTTACTTTTTCTTTGACAAATTTGATTTAGGATTTGAAGTTCCTTTTCCTAGTTGAAGTAGGAGATCCATTTTTGGCTGTTTGAAATACCTTGCCACGTCGCCCATGGAAGAGGGCAGCTGCGTGCCTGCTGTAGCTCCTAGGAAGGCCTGCGTCACGCTTACCATCGCGTGGGAAGACTGGCGCCTCGCGCCTGGCCATGCACTATTCTTGCTGCGCGTCATGCAGGCTGTTGTGCTGGTGTGGCTGCTGCCTCGCGCGGCCTGTAGCACCAATGGCCTGGCACCTCATGCATTGCAGTGTGCTTTTTTTATTTTCTCGTGTTCTTGCTTCTTTCAATCCTTCTTCTTCAACTTTATTTCAAACGTCTCAAACACTCCCAAATCCATCACTTTTAGCCCTAAAAACATCTAATCACATGCATTAGCCATTTTTACAAATATATAACATAAACACATGCAAACACACATAATTTATTCCCAAAACATAGTAAAGTATGGGAAAAATATGTTTATGAAGTGCGTAGATACGTCCTGCATTATTATGTCATTCAGACTTGCGCTTATCCATATTTAAGATATCAGTTTCTTCCTGGATGTGTTCTCTTTAGTTTTTATGTTCATACCATGGGTTGACTTGGAGCCATTTGTGGTTCTAGGTCCCGTGTCTTGGTCTAGGGTCCCAACTAGGGGTGATATACTTGGTTTTAAAGCAAAGGTTTAGAGTTTCCTAGGGTGTTTGAAAGCTGTATTGAGTAGAGTCTTTTCCATGGATGTGAAGCTAGCCACACTTTTGTGGAAGAGGCTACAAGGCATTTTAGGAAATTTCCCTTCATTCATGATCTATGTCGTGCGATGAAGTATCACTTTATACTTCTAACTCATGCTATACGCATTTGTAGATATATGTCTATAGACCGAGTGAATAAATGAAGGAATGAAAATGGAAATGGCCATGACAATGACATGTAGATAAGCATCAGCAAGCCCAGCAAGCACTAGTAGATCCTTTGCCCGAGCAAGTCACTCATGCCGAGTTTAGAGCGACATTTCAGATATTGCCACAGGCTATGACCGCTTAGGTCAATTAGAAAGCAGTAGCCCATGTTCCTCATAATGGAAACACAGCAGCAACTAGAGTTCGAGACTTTCTCAAGATGAACCCACTTGAGTTCCTAGGGTCAAAAATGGATGAGGATCCGCATGAGTTTATTGAGGAGGTGCAAAAGATCACCCAGATTATGGGGGTGACTGGAGAGGAGAGTGAGGATTAAGCCTCCTATCAGCTAAAAGGGGTTTATTATATATGGTACTGGCAGTTGAAGGATGGTAGAGCAGTGGGAGTACTTCCCATGAGTTAGGATGAGTTTGTTACTGCCTTCTTGTATAGGTTCTTCCCTAGAGAGTTGAGGGAGGTGAAGGCAGGAAAATTCATCAACTTAAGGAAGCACTACGGGACTATCTGAGAGTATGCCTTTTATTTTACTAGGCTATTCAAGTATTCACCGGAGATGGTTGCAGATCAGAGGGATCATATGAGCAGGTTTGTCAATGGAGTAGTAGATTCGTTGGTCAAGGAGTGCATGATTGCTCTATTGAATAGTGACCTAGATTTCTCAAGGTTGGTCATATACACCCAGCAGATAGAGGTGGATCAGATGAGGGAGAAGGAGAGAGAGGTCAAGAGGGCCAGGACTGGGAGTTATGGACAGTTCCATAGAGGTCTAGTGGAGGACATCTCTATCAATCCCACCAGAGGTTGTCAGCTCCAGCGCCATCATCAGCGAGTGTTCCGTCAAGACCTAGGCGTGATCAGAGGGGTAGAGAATCAGGCTCTAAAGATCAAGGGGAATGTTAGGAGAGCCCAACATTCTAGTTTGTGGCAGGTGTGGTAGGAGGCACACAGAAGAGTGCCTAAAGGTTTCAGGAACGTGTTTCGGGTGTGGGAAGGCTAGGCATCTGCTCATAGAATGCCCTTTAGTCGGATAGGGCAATAGTAGAGGCTGTGACTTAGCCACCAGTTCAGCAGCTCCACCAACACGCTCAGCTCAACAGGGTGCATCCACTAGTGCAGGTGGTAGTTAGCGTCAAAATAGTTATTACGCCGTCTCATCTTGTCAGTGGTAGGAGGTCTCTCCAGATATTGTTACTAGTATGTTACTTGTATTACATCTTGATGTGTATGCATTGTTAGATCTAGGGGATACCTTATTTTTAGTGACTCTTTATGTTTCTATTAATTTTGAGTCAGTCCCGAAATCCTATCAGAACCCTTCTTAGTCTCTACTCAAGTCGGTGACTCAATTATAGCTCGATGGGTATACAGAAATTGCTCGGTCACATTCCTTCAAGAAGTCACCTCAGTCGATCTAGTAGAGTTATACATGATCAATTTTGATATTATCTTCGGTATGTATTGGTTGCATGCATGTTATGCCTCAGTAAATTGTAGAACCCATACGGTAGAGTTCTGATTTTCAGTTGAGCCAGTCCTAGAATGGAAAGGTAGTTCATCTATGCCTATAGGTCGCTTTGTTTCCTATCTCAAGGCTAGAAAGATGATCTATAAAGGTTGTGTGTACCATCTAGTTCGGGTTAAGGATACGACGTCCTTACCCCAAATCTTCAGTCAATTCCTATAGTGTGTGAGTATTCGGTGGTGATTCCAAATGATCTACCAAGAGTCCCTCCCTAGCGGGAGATCGACTTTGGTATTGACCTTCTCCCTGATACGAAGCATATATCCATTACTCCTTATAGAATGTCTCCAGCCGAGCTAAAGGAGTTGAAAGAGCATTTGAAAGATCTCCTAGATAACGATTTTATCAGGCCTAGTAAATCCCTGTGGGGTGCATCAGTTCTCTTTGTTCGGAAGAATGATGGTTCCCTTAGAATGTGAATTGACTATCGATAGTTGAACAAGGTCACAATCAAGAAAAAGTATCCCCTCCGTGGATTGATAACTTGTTTGACCAACTTTAGGGTGCTAACTGCTTCTCATAGATAGACCTTAGATACGGCTATCATCATCTCAGAGTTAGAGAGAGTTACATCTCAAAGACAGCCTTAAAGACTCGGTATAGTCACTATGTAGTTATGTCTTTTGGACTAATGAATGCTCCTGCAGCTTTTATGGACTTGATGAATAGGAAATTCAAGATTTATTTTGATATGTTCGTGATTGTCTTCATAGATAATATTGTCATATACTCTCGAAGTGAGGAGGAGCATGCCGCTCATTTGAAGATTGTGCTACAGACTCTCAAGGAGTGCTAACTATTTGCTGAGTTCACCAAGTGTGAGTTTTTGATGAACTCAGTAGCATTTTTGAGTAATATGGTGTACAGCGAGGGTGTGCAGGTGGACTTTCAAAAGATAGAGGTGGTGAAAAATTGGCCTAGACCAGTTAGTCCTTCAAATATCAGGAGCTTCTTGGGTTTAGCTAGCTACTAGAAGAGGTTTGTTGAGGGAATTTCATCCATTCCAGCACCGTTGACTAAGTTCACCCAGAAGAAAGTTAAATTTTAGTTGTTGGATTCCTGTAAGAAGAGTTTTCAAGTGTTAAAGACTCGACTCACTTTAACCCCAATATTAACTCTACCAGAGGGCACAAATAGATTTGTTTTGTATTGTGATGCCTTTAGTGATGGTCTTGGTTGTGTGTTGATGCAACATGGTACGGTCATTGTGTATTCCTTTACACAGATTAAGACCCATGAGAAAAATTACCCGACTCATGACCTAGTGTTGGCAGCGGTGGTGTTTACATTGAGGATTTGGAGACATTACTTGTATGGGGTGCATGTGGATATGTTCACGGACCACAAGATCCTTCAGTATGTGTTCACTCAAAAGGACCTGAGTCTATGAGAAAGGAGGTGGCTAGAGCTTCTCAAGGACTATGACATGAGTGTCCTTTATCATCTAAGCAAGGCCAATGTCATGGTCAATGCTCTCAGCAGGCTATCCATAGAGAGTGTGTGTCATTTTGAGGATGGAAGGAAGGAGTTAGCAAGGGATGTCCATAGGCTTGCTTGTTTAGGAGTTTGCCTTATTGATTCAGCAGAGGTTGGTGTCACTATTTATAATAGTTCAAAATCTTCACTGGTGTCCGAGGTCAAGGCTAGGCAAGATGAGGATCCTATCTTGGTAAAGCTAAAGGAAGCTGTCCAGAATCAGATGGTATAGGTCTTCTTCTAAGAGGGAGATGGTGTACTTTGTTATCAGGGTTATTTATGTGTTTCGGTTAGTGATGACTTAACACAGCGGATGTTGGGCGAGGCTCACGGCTCTCGGTATTCTAGCTACCCAGATACCACCAAGATGTACCATGACCTATGGAAAGTTTATTGGTGGAATGGAATGAAGAAGGACATACTAGAGTTTGTGGAAAAGTGTCTGAATTGCCAGCAGGTGAAGGCTCAACATTTGAGGCCTGGGGTTATTCTTAAGAATATTAGTATCCCTACTTTTAAGTGGGAAGAGATCAATATGGACTTCATTATATAATATCCTCATACACCCCAACAGTATGACTCTATATAGGTGGTTGTAGACAGGTTGACCATAGTAGCATATTTCCTATCGATCAAAACTATCGATTCAGATGAGGATTATTCTAAATCGTACACTCGGTAGTTAGTTCAGTTCCATGGATTTCCCTTTTACATCATCTAAAATAAAGATACTAAGGTTACCTCACAGTTTTAAATATCATTTTAGAAGGGACTTGGTACTCAGGTTAAGCTTAGCACGACTTTTCACCTGCAGATAGATGATCAGGCTGAGCCAACCATTCAGACATTTTGTAACATGTTGAGAGCATGTGTGCTTGACCTCTAGGGTAGTTGGGATGATCATTTGCCTCTCATTGAGTTTGCCTACAATAACAGTCACCACTCCAACATTCAGATGGCTTCTTTTGAGGCTCTTTATAGGTGAAGGTATAGATCACCTATCGGATGGTTTGAAGTAGGTGAGGCTATGTTGATGGGGCTAGATGTAGTTCATGAGGCTGTGGAGAAAGTCCAGCTTATTAGTGGAAGGACGAAGACAACTCAGAGTTGTAATAAATTTTATGCGGATGTTAGGCGAAGAGAGCTTGAGTTCAAGGTTGATGATTGGGTATTTCTTAAGGTGTCTCCTATGAAGGGAGTGATAAGGTTCCAAAAGAAAGGGAAGCTTGGTCCCCAATATATTGGTCCGTATAGAGTTTTAAGGCGAGTTGACAAAGTTGCATAAGAGTTGGAGCTACCAGCGGAGTTAGCCTTGGTACATCCAATTTTCTATATATCTCTATCGAAGAAGTGCATTGGTGACTTGACCTTGGTTATTCCAGTGGAGAGCATCGGTGTAAAGGATAGCCTTACCTACAAGGAGGTTCCGGTTGAGATCCTTGATCATCAGGTTCGGAAGTTGAGAAACAAAGAAGTAGCTTCAGTGAAGGTTTTGTGGAGGAATCAGCTTGTTGAGGGAGCTACTTGGGAAGCCAAAGCAGATATTTTGGCGAGACATCTGCATCTTTTTCCTTCCTACTCAGTTCTAGCATGAGGTATTAGTTTTCTCATTAGTACTCTATTAAATTTCATGTCAAGTTCATGTCTTTAAAATCCTTTCATGTCATTGAATGTTTGTATGTTTCATTAAATCAGTTTTGTCATGTGTATCAATACAAAGTCAGTCACTCCGTCAGATTTCAGCTTCAGTTGTTCAATTTTGGGATTGCAGTTCTTTCACTAGCTCCTCAGTAAGCTTAGTCTATACTCGAGGATGAGTTCCCAAAGGGGAGATAATGTAATACCTCGAAGGTCACTAAGATCAGACCCGAGGATTGACGTGGAGAAAGTTGGGAGAATTTGCTCTAGATCACAAAACGACTCGTGAAGTGTAATACCCCGAAAGTCCCTTAGATCAAACCTTAGGGTTGGTTCAAGCGAAGAAAACAGGAAATACTGCATCAGGTCACAGGATGAGCCGTCTAGTGACCTGTGAGGAGACTTCACGAGTCGTGAAGTGAGCCATGGTCAAGATGGTCAATGATACAAAGGTTTACTTTCTTGGAGATGGCACGAGAACCTGGCACGAGTCGTGAAGTGACTCCATGACTCGTGGAGTTGGTCGTGGTCAGGAGCTAGATTGAAGTGTGGAAGATTGGGCAGTGTACTACATGACATGGACACCACAAGTCATCGTGTGCACCATGAGTCATGATGTCACTCATGGTGACTGACAGTGTGCAATTTTCCTGCATTTCAATAAGGGTGTTTTCATAATTCCTAAGCCCCTAGGTCCTAAACTACATTTTAAAGCTCATTTAGGAGGATTTTAAGAGTTCTTAACCTATTCTAAGTCTTCCCATTCAATACATGCAAGATTAAGGAGTTTATGGGAGATCAAGCTAGAGGATTCCTTAGGTTCTTCTTAATTCACATGGGTTTTCAAGGGGAATTGTAAAATCAAAGTACCCAGGTATGTAGGGTTATTGATGGGAGTATTCCTTCACTCTCATACCCAAATCCTCTTCTAAATTCATGAAATTTAAGGGTGACGAATCTATGGGGGTTTTAACCCAAATTATGAAATTCTCTAAGTATCTATTATGGGTAAATTCTATTAATGTTTCTAATAATGTTTTATGATTCATGGGCATGTTTTATAAAGATTTTAATTACGAATTATGATTTTAAAGTTTTAAAAATATGAGACCCAAATATTTAAGTTCATGAAGAGTTGAGATTATGATCTATGTTTTCAAGTATGATGAAATTTCTATGGTGAGAGTATGATTTCGAATTACCCATGTCTATATCTATGATTTTGTCCATAAAGTCTATTTCAAAGAATGTTTAAGTTTGGTCAAGCCCATATGATCAAGTATGTTTCTTGGTTTACTTCAATTTCATGATATTATCTTACCACATGATTTTGGAGTCTAGACTCCCACTTTTCAGCTTGTGGTATGGTTTAAGCCAAGGTTCCTCATGTTATGTTTTCAGATAATGAATGTACTGTTATGATTTGGCTTCCTCAAAAGAGAATGGTTCAAATTCATTGAGAAACAATGGAGAGCATATGCATATTTTTGGGAGTAGTATCTAGCACCGAATAGGATAAGGGTTCAGTTAACCTTATGCCTTAGAACTACGTGCCAACGTATGTATGTTCAGATTATTGGGACCTCCCCCGTGAGCTTCCCCTACCCCCAAGGGTCCTTTAGCTTGATATTGATATCATGGTAGCACCCTTAGCCCTGGAAAGTCTTTGGACGGCTCTTCCCACTTGAGTGTAATAGTCGGAACCACGTATGCTCTATCATGGTAGTGTCGGTTATATGACAAGTCTCCCATTATTTCTCATGATTTCAGTTATGCATGTTCATCAATCATTATATATGTTTTTTGTATGTATGACCCAATGCTCAATTTTAGTTATTATTATTTCAGTTTCAGCTTTGGTCATTCGATTAAGTTATGAGATTTAGTTATGATTTAATCATGTTTTTAGATAATAACATGCAAGCCTTACTCTCATAATCTTATGATGAAATGTTTTATGATATACATTATTTCAGTTTTACTTACTCAGCGGTTTTACCTACCTTGCATACTCAGTATATTCCAATTACTGACCGCATACTCTATGCTATATCATTTTATGATACAAGCTCGGACGTTCAAGTTCGGTCCCGCGACTAGCCAATTCCTCAGAGTTAGCATGTCTAGCTTGTTGTTGAGTCCTCATCCTTCGAGGACCTCTTTATCAGCTTATTATCATTATCTTTTAATTTTAGTTTATTAGTGAGCTAGTTGGGGTTTTGTCCCATCTGCCCGGTAGGATGTTAGAGGCTTATCAGACATAGTATGTATTCAGCTTCGGATTAGAGTTATGTATTCCATTGTTCAGATGTTATTGTATTTTCAGACTTCCACTATTTCAAAAGTTAGCTTCTTTTCTGCAATTATTTATGTTGTTCTTTAGTTTTCATGTTCATGTCGTGGGTCGACTTGGAGCCATTTATGGTTCTAGATTCTGTGTCTAGAACCGGGCCTATGTTCTGGTAATGGCAAACTTTGTATCAGAGCATTAGGTTTTGAAGTGTCCTAGGGTGTCTTAAAGCTGCATTAGGTAGTCCTTTTCATGGGTGTAAATCACCACGCCTATGACGAAGAGGCTACGAAGCATTTTAGGAAATTTCACTTCTTTAATGATATATGTCATGCGATGAATTGTCTCTCTATCTTTCTAACTCATTCTTTATGCATTTGCAGAATTTTGCTTCCTCGCCGAGTTAACGGAAAAAGGAACAGGAATTAGAATGACCATGAGAGTGGCAACGGGGATGGACACTAGTAGGCCCCACTAGCCCTCGAGGATCACGTGCCCGAGTAGTTTGCCTACTCAGAGTTTAGGGTAGCCATCCAGATGTTGGCATAGGCATTGACCACCCAGGTCAACCAGCAGGCAGTGGCTCATGTTCCCTAGAATTGAAACACGGCAGCGGCAAGAGTCAGGGACTTTCTCACAATGAATCCCCCTGAGTTCCTTGGATTGAAGGTTGATGAGGATCCATACGAGTTTATTGATGAGATCCAGAAGATCACCCAGATTATGGGGCTGATAGGGGAGGAGTGTGTAGATCTAGCCTTTTATCAGCTGAAAGCGGTTGCTCACATCTAGTTAAGGTAGGGGAAGGATGTTTGGGGAGTTGGTACAAGTACCATTGGTTGGGATGAGTTTCTTATTGTGTTCTTGGATCGGTTCTTTCCCCGAGATATGAGGGAGATCAAGGCTGCTGAGTTTGTGAACCTAAAGCAGAACAACATAATAGTCCAAGAGTATGCTTTGGAGTTCACCCGCTTGTCCAAATATGCACCCAAGATGGTGGCTAACCAGAGAGCTCGGGTGAGGAGGTTTGTGCATGGAATAACAGACTATTTGGTCAAAGATTCCCAGACCGCAATGCTTCATTAATATATTGACTTCTCACGGTTGTTCCTGTATGCCCAATAGATAGGGCAGTATAAGTGAGTGAGATAGAGAGGGAGGTCAAGAGGGCTAGGACCGATAATTTTTGGTTTTCCAAGTAGAGGACGAGTGGTGGGCATCGTCGGCAGCCCCCCTAAAGATCATTAGCCCCTACACCGTTAGTAGCGAGTGTACCATCCAAGCTCTAGGAGCGATCAGAGAGGACGAGCATTAGGCTCCCGAGGTCAAGGGAGCAGACATGTAGAGCCTAGTGTTCCAGGTTATGACAGGAGTGGTGGAAGACACACTGGTCAGTGCTTAGCAGGTACAGGTGCATGTTTAAGGTGTGGGAAGCCTAGAAATATGCTTAGAGATTGTCCAGTAGCAATACAGGGATAGGGTAGAGGATGAGGCCCAACCACTAGTTCATTAGCCCTACCAGCACTCTTAGCTTAGTAGGGTGCGTCGACTAGTGTAAGTGATGGTAAGCGTCAGAACAGGTTTTATGCCCTCGCATCTCGTCAGGAGCAGGAGGTCTCTCCAGATGTAGTCACCGGTATGTTATGAGTATTTCACCTTTATGTTAATGCATTGTTAGATCTAAGGGGCTACTTTATATTTTGTGATGCCTTATGTTTCTAGTAGTTTCGGAGTCAGTCCCGAAATCCTATCAAAACCCTTCTTAGAGTCTACTATAATCGGTGAGTCAATTATAGATCGATGAGTAAACAAAAATTTCCCTGTCACAGTCCTTCAGAATGTCACATAAACAGATTTAGTAGAGTTAGCCATGACAAATTTTGATGTTATCTTTGGGATGGACAGGCTACATGGATGTTATGCCTCAGTAAATTGTAGAACACATGCAGTAGAGTTTCAATTTCTAGGCGAGCCAGTCCTTAGAGTGAAAGGATAGTTTAGCGGTGCATGTAGGTCATTAGCCAGTCCTAGAGTGGAAGGGTAGTTTAGCGATGCCTGTAGGTCATTTCATTTCCTACCTTAAGGCTAGAAAAATGATTTCTAAGGGTTGCGTGCACCATCTAGTTCTAGTTAAGGATACTACATTTGAAATCCTGACTATCTAGTTAGTTCCTATAGCATTTGAGTATCCAAAAGTGTTTCCAGATGATCTATCGAGGGGAGGGAGATCGACTTCGGTATTGACCTACTTCCTAATATGCACCCTATATCTATTCCTCCTTACCTAATGTCTCAAGCTGAGCTAAAGGATTTTAAAGAGTAGTTGAAAGACCTCTTAGACAAAGGTTTCATCAGACCTAGCAAGTCCCCATAGGGTGCACTAGTTCTATTTTTCCGGAAGAAGGTTGGTTCTCTTTAGATGTGCATCAATTATCAGCCGTTGAACAAATTCACAAACAAGAATAGGTATTCCCTCCATAGAATTGATGACTTATTTTTCCAACTTCATGGTGCCAAGTGTTTCTCAAAGATAGACCTCAGATCTGGATATCATCAGCTTAAGGTTAGAGATAGAGACATCCCGAAGCTAGCCTTCAAGACTTGGTATTCACTATGAGTTTGTAGTTATGACTTTTGGACTAACGAATGCTCTTAAAACTTTTGTTTATTTGATGAACAGGGTGTTAAAGCCATATTTGGACATGTTCTTAATTGTGTTCATAAATGACATCCTTATATACTCTCGGAGCGAGGAGGAGCATACGACTCATGAGGGTAGTACTACAGACTCTGAAGGATCACCAATTGTATGCTAAATTCAGTAAGTATGAGTTTTGGCTAAACTCAGTAGTATTTTTGGGTCATGTGGTGTCAATTGTGGGTGTGCAGGTGGACTCTCAAAAATATAGAAGCTATGAAGAATTGACCTAGACTTATTAGTCCTTTAGATATCAGGAGTTTCTTGGGTTTGGCTAGTTAATACAAGAGGTTTCTTGAAGGATTTTCATCCATTGCAGCACCGTTGACTAAGTTGACCCAGAAGAAAGTGAAGTTTCAATGGTCGGAGGCCTATGAGAAGAGCTTACAAGAGTTGAAGACTCGACACACCTCAGAACCAGTGTTTACTCTACCTGAGGGTACCGATGGATTTATGGTATATTATGACACCTCGAGGATTGTCCTTTGTTGTGTATTAATGTACCATGGTAAGGTTATAGCCTATGCTTCTAGGCAGCTTAAGGTCCATGAATACAACTATCCAACTCATGATCTTGAGTTAGCGGCGGTAGTATTTGCCTTGAAAATATGGAGACACTATCTGTTTGGGGTCTATGTGGATATGTTGACGGACTACAACAGTCGGCAATACGTATTTACTAAGAAGGACCTAAACTTGTGACAAAGACGGTGGTTGGAGCTTCTTAAAGATTAAGATAAGAGTGTCATTTATCATCCGAGAAAGGCTAATATGGTGGTAGATGCTCTTAGCAAACTTTCCATGAAGAATGTGTCTCATGTAGAGGAGGGGAGAAAGGAGTTGGTAAAGGATGTGTATCAACTTCCACAACTAGGGGTTCATCTTGTTGATTCGAAAGATGGTGGTGTCATTGTTTAGAATGGTTCAAATTCCTCCATGGTGACTAAAGTTAAGGCTAGGAAAGAAGAGGATCCGATCCTGGTAAAGTTGAAGGAAGCGGTTCTAAATCAGAAGGTTGAGGTCTTTAGGGGGAGATTGTGTACTTCAATATTGGAATCATTTGTCTGTTCCAAGTGCGGATGATTTGAGAGATTGGATGTTGCATGAGGCTCATGGTTCCTGATATTATAAACATCCAAGCGCCACCAAGATGTTATGTGACCTTCAGGAAGTCTAGTTGTGGAGTGGCATGAAGAAGGACATTACAGAGTTTGTGGCTAAGTGTCCGAACTGTCAACAAGTGAAAGTGGAGTTGCAAAGACCAGGAGGTTGCTTCAAGACATTAGCATCCCCACATGGAAGTAGGAGGAAATTAACATGGACGCCATTATCGAGTTTCCTCGTACTTGTCGATAGTATAACTCTATTTGGGTGGTTATAGACAAGTTGATTAAGACAACTCATTTTCTACCTGTCAAAACTACTAATTCAGCGGAGGATTATGCAAAATTATATATTTGGTTGTGTGGTGTGTGCTTGTCCATCATATCAGATAGAGGTACTCATTTTACCTCCGGTTTTGAAGGCTGCTTTAGAAGGGACTTGGTACTCAGGTCAAGCTTTGCACAACTTTTCACTTGCAGACAGATGGTTAGGTGGAGTGGACCATTTAGACTCTTGAGGATATTTTGAGAGCATGCGTGATGGATTTCAAAGGTAGTTGGGATGATCATTTACCTCTCATCCAGTTTACATATAGTAATAGCTACCATTCCAGCATTCAGATGGCTTCGTTTGAGGCTCTTTACGGGCGGAGGTGTAGATCGCCTATTGATTGGTTTGAAGTCGGTGAAGCTACGTTGATAGGACCACATTTAGATCATGAGGCTATGGATAAAGTCCAGCTTATAAGGGAAAGATTAAAAATAGCCCAAAGTCATCAAAAGTCCTATGTTGATGTGAGGAAGAGAAAACTTGAGATTGAGGTTGATGATTGGGCGTTTTTGAAGGTATCTCTAATGAAGAGAGTGATGAGATTCGGAAATAAGGGGAAACTTAGTCCCCGCTATGTTGGCCCGTATCGTATTGTGAGATGCGTTTGCAAGGTAGCTAATCAATTGGAGTTGCCCACAGAATTAGATTCAGTACATTCAGTTTTTCATGTATCACTTTTGAAGAAGTGCATAGAAAGCGTATGTCTGAAGGATAGCGTTAGTTATGAGGAGATTCCAATTGAGATTCTTGATCGTCAGGATTGGAAGATGAGGAACAAGAAGGTAGCTTCAGTGAAGGTTTTGTGGAGAAATAAGCATGTTGAGGGAGCTACGTGGGAAGCCGAAGAAGATATGATGGCTAAATACTCGCATCTTTTCCCTTCCGGCCCAGTTCCAGCTTGAGGTATAAGTTTCCTCCATAGAACTCTATTCTGTTTCAAGTTCAGTTCATGTGTTCCAGTTTTATTCATGTTAGTTCATGCATATGTGATTCATGAATTCAGTTCGGAGTCTGTCACTCCTTCAGTTTTCATCTTTAGATGTTCAGTGTTTAGGATGACAGTTCTTTTCCCCAGCCTTTTAGTAAGTTCATTCACATTCAAGGATGAACGTTCCCAAGGGGGAGATATTATAATACTCTGAAAGTCCCTTAGATCAGAATTGATGGTACAATAGGAGAAAATAGGAAATAATGCATCATGTCACCGGATGAGTCATCTAGTGACCCGTGAGGAGACTTCACGAGTTGTTAAGTGACTCATGAAGTGGAGAAGGCTTGGAGGAACTCGTGGTCAGGGGGTGACCTGGAGTGGCAGTAAAAAGTCATGGTTTGGCTAATGGCTCGTGAAGTGAGCCATGGTCAAGATGGTCAACGATGCAAGGTTTACTCTCCCAGAGATGGCACGAGAGCCAGCTATTAGTCGTGAAGTGACTCCATGACTTGTGGAGCTGGTCATAGTCAGGAGCCGGTTTGAAGTGTGGAAGATTGGGGAATGTACTTTACGACATGGACACCACGAGTCATCCTGTGCACCACGAGTCGTGATGTCACTAGTGGTGACTGGCATCGTGCAATTTTCCTACATTTTAGTAAGGGTGTTTTCGCAATTCCTAAGCCCCTAGGTCATAAACTACGTCGTTTAAAGCTTATTTAGGAGGGTTTTTGGAGTGCCTAACCTATTCTAAGTCTTCCCATTTGATGCATGCAAGATTAAGGAGTTCATTGGAGATTAAGATGGAGGATTCCTTAGGCTCTTCCTCAATTCACTTGGGTTTTCAAGGGGAATTATGAAACCAAACTACCCAGGTATATAGGATTATGAATGGGAGCATTCCATCACTCTCATGACTAAACCCTCTTCTTAATTCATGAAATTTAAGGTTGACGAATCTATGGGGTTTTTAACCCAAATTTTGAAATTCTCTAAGTATATCTATCATGGGTAAATTCTATTCATGTTTCTAATGATGTTTTATGATTCATGGGCATGTTTTATAAGGACTTCAATTACAGATTATTATTTCATGGTTTTAAAAATATGAAGCCCAAATATATAAGTTCATGAAGAGTTGAGATTATGATTTATGTTTTCAAGTATGATTAAATGTCTATGGTGAGTGTATGATTTCGAATTACCTATGTCTATATCCATGCTTTTGTCTATAAAGTCTATTTTAAAGAATGTTTAAGTTTGGGCAAGCCCATACGATCAAGTATGTTTCTTGATTTACTTCAATTTCATGATATTAGCTTAGCATATGATTTTGGAGTCTAGACTCCAACTTTTAGCTTGTGGTGTGGTTTGAGCCAAGGCTCCTCATGATATGTTTTCAGATAATATATGTATTGTTATGATTCAACTTCGTCGAAATATGATGGTTCAACTTTACTGAAAAATAATGGAGAGCATATGCATATTTTTGGGAGTAGTGTCTAGCACCGAGTAGGCTAAGGTTCGCTTAACCCTGTGCCTAAGAACTATGTGCCAACATAGGTACGTTCAGATTCTTGGGACCTCCCTTGTAAGCTTCCTCTGCCCCCAAGGGGCCTTCAGCTTGATATAGATATCATGGTAGTGCGCTTAGTCCTGGCAAGGCTTGGGACGGCTCTGCCCAGTTAATTGTAATAGTCAGGACCACGTATGCTCTATCATGGTAATGTCAGTTATATGATTGGTTGCCCCTTGTTCCTTTTGATTTCAGGTACGCATGTTCTTCAATCATGATATTATGTTTTCAGCATGTTTGACCCAATGCTCAATTTTACTTATTAATATTTGAGTTTCTGCTTTGGTCATTCGATTCAATTATGAGATTCAGTTATGATTTAATCATATTTTCAGATAATAACATGTAAGCCATACTCACAGAATCTTATGATGAAATTTTTTTTATGATATGCATGATTTCAGTTTACTTACTTTGTGGTTTTACCTATCTTGCATACTCGGTACATTTCAAGTACTGAGCACATACTCTATGCTGCATCATTTAATGATATAGGCTTGGACTTTCAGGTTTGGTCCCGCCACCAGCTAGTTCCTCAGAGTTAGTATCCAACTTGTTGGTAAGTCCTCATCATTCGAGGACCTCTTTATTAGCTTGTTATCAGTCATTAAGTTTCATTTTATTAGTGATCTTGTTGGCATTTTGTCACATCAACTCGTCACGATGTTAGACTTATCAGACATAGTATGTATTTAGCTTCGGAACAGAGTTATGTATTTCGCTGTGCAGATGTTATTAGATTTTTATAATTCCTCTTTTTCAAACATTACCTTATTTTTTGCAATTATTTATGTCGAGAGTTAGTTGTCATGTTCATGCCATGGTTCAACTTGGAACCGTTTATGGTTCTAGGTTCTATATCTAGATCTGAACCTATGTTTGGGTCGTGACATCAGGTGACCTGTTAAGTCACTTGATGGATCGTTCGGTGACACATTAAGTATGTAGCATTAGAGGAAAAATAGAAGGGAGTTGCAGAGGTAAACATTCAAGGAATGACCCATCGTAATAGCCAACGAGTTATTGAGTTGCTTGTTGGGTGGTGCATAGTAGGAATCAGGAGGATTTTTCAGAGAGGCTTGATGGATGGGATGACGAGTTGTCATGTCGCCCCATGAGTCGTGGCATGATTCGCCAAGCATGTATAGTTGAAGAAAGGGTCGAACTAGAGGTGAAAACGAGTGCATGCGACGAGTTGTCGTACCACCTAATGGCCCGTCGAGTCTTCTATTGGTTAGGAAGTTTAGATTGCATGGAGGATTCCAGTAGTGGCAATGAATGAAGACCACCAGTCATCAGGGGACCCAACGACTCGTTAGGTCCCCCATTGGGACTGGCAGAGCCTAATTTCCTACTGAATAACTAAGGGTGTTTTCGTAATTCCTAAGTTCTTAAGCCCTAAACTATGTCATTTTAAGCCCCGAATAGAGTGTTTGAAGAGGGTTTATCCTATATCATATTATTAGGCTCCCCATGCATGCAAAACTTTGAATTCTCTTGGGAGATCAATCTAGAATTCTCTCAATTCTTCCCCAATTCTCTTGGGCTTCCAAAGATAAGTTGAAAATCAGTGTACCTAGGTATGTAGGGCTATGAATGAGAGTTTTCTTTCCCTCTCCCAAATTTATCCTCAAGTTCACGAATTCAAGTTCTAATTCAAGTATATGATCTTATAGGGTTTTAACCCAATTTTACGATATTCTTTATGATATGTCTATGGGTTAGTTCCCCTCATGTTCTGAAGCATGTTTTAAGATTTATGGGTAGATTTTATACATAAATTGATTATAAATTCATGATTTCAAGTTATTAGAAATTATGCCCTATTATGAAAGTTTTATGAAAACTCAAGTTTATGATTTAAGATTTAAAGTATGATGAGATATCTAGCATGAATGAATGTTTATAAAATACCCATGTATGAATCTACGATTCTTACTTATGAAGTATACTTCAAGTATGCATAATTTTAAGATTTGACCAAGCCCACACAAGTTAAGTATATTTTCATGATTCAACTCAGTTTTATAAGATCAACTTACCATATCGTTTGGAGTCAATACTCCTAATTCAGCTTATGGTATATTTTGAGTCAGGACTCCCCATTTTCATTTTATGCATGTAATTATGATTTTAGTTTCGTTGAAAAATTATGGGAGAACTATGCATATTTTTGGGATTGGTGTCTAGGACCGAGTAGGCCAAGGGTTCAGGTAAACCCCGGGTATCAGAACTGTTCCTATGTAGGTTTATATATTTACATTGGTCAATCCCTTAAGAGAGTTTTCACTACCCCCAGGGACCTCAACTTGATATTGATATCTTGGTATAGTCCTTAGCCCTAGCAAGTTTTTTTGACGGCTCTACCACTCGAGTGTGATAGTTAGGGCATCATGTAAGCTCTATCGTGATGGTGTCGGATATGATGAGCCTCCCATTGTTCCTCGTGATTTCAGTTATTCATGTTCATGACTTATGATATTATGTTTTACAGCAGGTTTGACCTAATGATTATTTTATGAGCTTTTACTTATGATTTTAGCTATGACAAGTCATTTGATTTATATGTTTAGCTTTGGGTCATTCTGTTAAGATATGATACTCAACTTATGACTATATATGTCTCAAATTCAGATTTCAGCATGTAGTCCTTACTCTCATGATATACTGATTTATATTTGTGTTGATAATCTCAGTTAACATTTACTCAACATATATTACTTACCTTACATACTGTTATACCCCGAGAATTCAAGAATCAGACCCGAAAGTGAATCAGGAGAAAAACTGGAAAATGTTCCAACAGCTGCAAAACGAGTCACTTAATGACTCGTGAAGACGCCAAACGAGTAGTCAAGTGACTCGTGGGAAACGTCTGGGATGATGGAGGACCCGATGTGATCACGGGCGATGTGAAGAGTCGTGGTCAGTCACCACGAGTAGTCATGTCAGTCGTGGGGAGGTCTTAGAGAAAGATGGTGAAGCTTATACACTGTACTTGACGGATGGCACCTAACGTGTCATCGTCATTCCTAACGACCCGTTAGGTGGGCCATTACCAAGCCAGTTGAGTATTCATGAATGACGAGGCAGTGTACTATATGGGTGAACCAACATATCATGTGCCATAGTAACGAGTAATCAGGTCATCCATTAGGACCCACCGACAGTTATTTTCAGCGATCTCAGTAAGGGATTTTCTATAATTACTAAGTTCTAAGGGCCTATACTACGTCATTTTAATCTCGTAATAGAGGGTTTTAAGCTGAGAAAAACCCATCTTAGGTCATTTATACATGCATGCAAGGCTGAAGGCTTGAGGGGAGGAAATTGAGGAGAATTTCAAGGTTTCCAAGGGGAATCTCAACTGGGTAATTGGGAAGAGTTAGGATTCTTCAATCCCAAGTATGTAAGGCTATGAGTGTTGCTTCCTTCCGTACCCATGCCCATTCCCTATTAATTTATGATTGGTTTGTGATGATCAAGTATGTGTCTTTATTTAATTGCATGATTCTTACATTTCCACTCATGGATATGATTAATTAAGTTGATATTGGTGATTTACTGAGCTTGGATGGATTCTATCTTAATTTCTTTTATAAAATTATTTTTTTCTAAAATTGAATCTAAAACGTCCATGTGTGGGTAGTTCATGATAGAATGTGATGATGATGGAGTAGATGATGAAAAGCATGTTTCCAACCTTACCCATGATTTTGATGATGTTTTCAAAGAAGATTAAGTAGACCCATGTATGATGAATCTTTAGGTAGTGTCGAATGTTGAGCATGAATGACGATTTTGTGAATTGACTTATTTACTTCATTTTGGTGTGAAATCTCCCAAATTACAATGTTTTCAAATGAATTGCATGAGTTCAAGCATGATAAGGTTTTGGGCAAGGCCCTTATATTGATAATGATGAAGTGATATTTCTAAGTAGGCTTACCACATGATTTGGAGTAAAGTCTCCTACTATTCTTTGAGCTTGTGGTATGTGTCTTAGTAAAGCTTCTCATATGCATGAATTCATAATAGAGATGTATGTTTTCATTAAGCTTCATTTCACGTGATGTTGGGTTTAAGCATGATTCTATTCTAAGCTTTGTCGAGGTGACATTGTTGAGCTTCATATCTATATGATGTCTAGTGTATGGACGATTTCATAATGAGCTTTTTCAACAGAAAATGTTGAGCTTCGTTTCATACGATGTTGAGTTTATACATGATTTCATGTTGAGCTTCATCACTAGATGATGTTGAGCTTTGTATTTATACGATGTGGAGTATTGCATGTTTTGGGAGAAGGGTCTAGCACCGAGGGGGCTAAGGGTCTACTACCCTATGCCCTAGAATAACGCGCCAACGTAGGTTGATTCTATTATATTATTTGGACCTCCCTTGTGAGCTATCCCAGGCCTGATTGCCCCTTTGAGCTTGATATCGATATCATGGTATCGTCCATAGCCCTACCAAGGTTATGGACGACTCTGCCCACTTGAGTGTAATAGTCGGGACCATGTAAGCTCTATCGTGGTATGTCGGTTAAGCGGCTAGTCTCCCACTTTATGTATCATTCTAGTTGCATATCCATTACTCATGATGATTATCTTATGCATGCATGTTTAAGAAGAAAAGTTTGACTCATTGTTCAGCTTTTATTATAAATGTTATGATTTAGCTTTGAATCATTCGATTTATCCATGATGTTCTAAAGTCATGCATGACCACGTATAAAATAAGAATTATTTCATAATAAATGCTTGTGATCTTTTCTTATCCTTAACAACTATCACATATGCATGACTTGTTTTTAAATACTATTATTGCTCTAGTGGTTTTGCTTACATTACATACTCGGTACATTCCACATACTGACCACATACTTTCTATGCTACATCGTTTCTTGATGCAGGATCGGGTTCTCAGGTTTAGCCTCATTCGTAGCCGCTTATTAGAGTTAGCATTTTCTTGCTTGGTGAGTCCTCATCCTCCAAGGGCTAGACTTTCAGTTATTTTGAGCGTACTTTAAATTTCAGCAGTTCTGAGCTAGTTAGGGGTGTAGTCCCATCCTCTCATCCAAATTAGAGCCTTAGCAGACTTAGACATGTATTCAGCTTTAAATGTTCATTCTGTTGTTATGTTAAGTTAGTCTTCCGCTGATTTTATATTTATTTTTTCTTTATGTTTATTGAATAAGTTAGTGAATGCTTATGCCATGGGTTGACTTGGGGTCTCTCGGGGTCCCTTGTCCCGTTTCTACAATCTGGATCTCATCTCGGGTCGTGACAAACTTTGTATTAGAGAAATAGATTGGAAGTGTCCTAGGGAGTCTGAAAGCCGCGTTAAGTAGAGTCTTTTTCATGGGTGTGAAGGGCGCCACACTTACGATGAAGAGGCTACGAAATGTTATAGGAAATGTTCCCATCTTTCATGATCTATGTTGTGCGATGAAGTGTCTTTCTATCCCGCTAATTCATGCTATTCACGATTAAAAAATCACGGCTCCTCGAAGGATGAATGGGAGGAGAAATAGAGATGGTGAAGGCCATGAGGATGGCATGGGTCATAGGCATCAGCAAGTCCCACCAGTTTAGTAGCCTCAAGCACCGGAGCCAACCGCTCACGCTGAGTTTCGGGCTGCCATCCAAATGCTTATGTAGGCCTTGACCACTGAGGTCAATCAGCAGGCAGTTGCGCATGTTCCGTAGGATGGAAATGCAGTGGCGGCTCGAGTCAGGGACTTCTTGAGGATGAACCCACCGGAGTACTTGGGGTCCAAGGTAGGTGAGGCCCCACATGACTTCATTGATGAGATCTTCAAGATCACCCAGGTTATGGGAGTGAGCACTGTTGAGTGCACAGAGTTGGCGTCCTGCCAGTTGAAGGGGGTTGAGTATATCTGGTTCCGTCAATGGAAGGATAGCAGAGTTGTTGGAGCAGGTCCGGTCACTTGGGAAGAGTTCCATGTTGCATTCCTAGATCGGTTCTTCCCTTGGGAGATGAGGGAGATAAAGGCAGCCGAGTTAGTAATTTGAAGCAAGGAAGGATGACAATACTAGAGTATTCCCTTGAGTTCACTCGCCTATCGAAGTATGCTCCTGAGTTAGAGGATGATCAGAGTGCGCGAGTGAGCAGGTTTGTGCATGGGATAGCAGGTTACTTAGATAAGGAATGCAGGATTGCTATGATCCATCAGGATATGGACTTCCCACGGATGGTGTTGTATGCCCAGCATACGGAGGCGGCACGTTAGAGAGAGAGAGAGGGGCCAAGAGGGCCAGGACTGAGGACTACAGATTCTCCCAGCAGAGGTCCGGTGGTGGGCACCATCAGTAGACCCACCACAGATCATCCTCCCCAGCTTCATCAGCCTTGAGTATGCCATCTCAGCATAGGCATGATCAGAGAGGGCGAGCATCAGGCTCGAGGGGTCAGAGAAGCAGGCCCGCAGATTCAGGTGTTCCAGCTTATCGTAGATGTGGCCGGTGGCATACAAGCCAGTGCTTGGCAGATTCGGGTGCATGTTTCGGGTGCGGGCAACCTGGACACATGATTAGAGATTGTCCAGCAATGAGACATGATCAGGTTGGGGGACATGGACCAGCTTCTAGCTTAGCAGCCCCACCCCCTCCGCAGCACATCAGGGGTCATCTACCAGTGCAGCTGGCGGTCAGCACCAAAATAGAGTCTATGCCCTAGCATCACGTCAAGAGTAGGAGGTCTACCCGGATGTGGTTACTGGTATGTTATGAATCTTCCTTGTTGATGTTTATGCATTGTTAGATCTAGGGGCCACCTTGTCCTTTGTGACACCTTATGTTGCCAGTAACTTCGGAGTCAGTCCCGATGTCTTGTCAGAATCCTTCTCAGTTTCTACTCCAGTAGGTGACTCAGTTATAGCTAGATGGGTTTATAGAGATTTCCCGGTCTTGGTTCTCCTATAGGTCACCTCAACAGATCTGATAGAGTTAGCCATGACCAATTTTGAGGTTATTCTTGGCATGGATTGGCTGTATGCTTGTTATGGTTCCATTAAGTGCAGGACCCGGTTAGTAGAGTTTCGGTTCCCAAGTGAGCTAGTCCTAGAATAGAAGGGTAGTATAGCTGTGCTTGTAGGTCGCTTCATTCCCACCTTAAGGCTAGGAAGATTTCTAAGGGTTACATGTATTATTTGGTTAGGGTCAAGTACTTGGTGTCCGAAATCCTGACTATCCAGTCAGTCCCAGTGGTACGTGAGTATCTAGAGGTCTTTCCGGAAGATTTTCCAGGTATATCTCCTAAGCGAGAGATTGACTTTGGTATTGACCTCCTTCCTGATACGCAACCTATATATATTCCACCCTACAGGATGGCTCCAGCCGAGCTAAAAGAGTTAAAGGATTAGTTAAATGATTTTCTAGATAAGGGTTTCATTAGACCGAGCCAGTCCCTAAGGGGTGCACCAGTACTATTTTTTAAGAAGAAAGATGATTCCCTTCGTATGTGCATTGATTATCAACAGTTGAACAAAGTCACTGTCAAGAACAGATATCCCTAACCCAGTATCGATGATTTGTTCGATCAACTTCAAGGGGCGAAGTGTTTCTCGGAGATAGATCTCAAATCTGGGTATCATCAGCTCAGAGTTCAGGAGAGTGACATCTCGAAGACGGCATTCAGAACACGGTATGGTCATTATGAGTTTGTAGTTATATATTTTGGACTAACGAATGCTCCAACAACTTTTATGGACCTGATGAATAGGGTGTTCAAGCCATATTTGGACATGTTCGTGATCGTGTTCATTGATGACATCTTCGTATACTCTCGGAGTAAGGAGAAGCGTGCCGCTCACTTGAGAGTAGTGCTCCAGACCCTTAAGGAGCTCCAATTATATTGAAGATATGGCGACATTACTTGTATGGGGTCCACGTGGATGTATTTACAGACCACAAGAGCATGCAATATGTGTTCACACAGAAAGATCTAAATCTTCGATAATGGAGGTGGTTGGAGTTACTTACGGATTATGACAAGAGTGTCCTTTACCACCCGGGCAAAGCTAATGTGGTTGCGGATGCGCTTAGTGGACTCTCAATGGAAAGTGTGTCCCATGTGGATGAGGGGAAGAGGGTGTTAGTGAGAGATGTTCACTGGCTTGCAAGACTAGGAGTTAGATTGATCGATTCAATCGATGGCGGTGTTGTTGTGCATAATGGGTCGGAATCGTCCTTGGTAGTTGATGTTAAATCCAAGCAAGATGAGGATCCAATATTGAGGAAATTGCAGGAGGCAGTGCAGAGTCAGAAGGTAGAGGTTTTCTCCTAAGGGGGAGATGGTGTGCTACGATACCAGGGTCGACTATGTGTTTCGGACGTTGATAATTTGAGAGTTCATGTATTACAGAAGGCACATGGTACCATA
Organism: Datura wrightii; assembly: GCA_035772735.1. NCBI lineage: Eukaryota > Viridiplantae > Streptophyta > Magnoliopsida > Solanales > Solanaceae > Datura > Datura wrightii. The sequence goes on from JASDFA010000018.1 coordinate 179,505,278, forward strand.
TATTCCATTCATCTAGGATCCATGAAAATGTATTGGGATTTGCGAGAAATATATTGGTGGGATGGTATGAAAGGGATATTACGGAGTTCGTAGCAAAATGTCCATAATATCAGCAAGTAAAAGCCGAGCAACAAAGACATGGAGGTGTACTTCAGGATATTGCCATCCCCACTTAGAAGTGGGAAGCAATCAATATGGACTTCATTATAGGTCTACCTCGTACTCGTTGGCAATATGACTCCATTTGGGTTGTGGTGGACAGGTTGACCAAGGATGCACACTTCGTACCGGTCAAAACCACAGATTAAGCAGATGATTATGCTAGGTTGTATATTTGGGAGTTAGTTCGGCTTCATGGAGTGCCCTTGTCTATTATTTAGGACCGAGGTACTCAGTTTACTTCTCAATTTTGGCGTTCGTTCCAAAAAGGGATCGGGACACAGGTTAAGCTAAGCACAACTTTTCATCCCCAGAAGGATGGCCAAGCAAAACATACCCAGCCAAGCAGAACGAAACATTCAGACTCTTAAGGATATATGGAGGACATGTGTTATGGATTTCAAAAGTAGTTGGGATGATCATTTGCCCTTAATCGAGTTTGCATATAATAATAGTTACCACTCTAGTATCCAGATGGCACTGTTCGAGGCTCTCTACGTGCGAAGGTACAGATCTCCCATTGAATGGTTCAAGGTTGGTGAGGCAGTTGTGGTAGGACCAGATTCGGTTCATGAGGCGATGGTGAAGGTTCAGTTGATAAGGGAACAGTTGAAAACCGCTCAGAGTCGTCAGAAATTATATGTTGATGTGAGAAGAAGAGAATTGGAGTTTTATGTTGACGACTGGGTGTTTCTAAAGGTATCTCCCATGAAGGGATTCATTTGGTTCGGAAAGAAAGGTAAACTCAGTCCCCGCTATGTTGGTCCCTACCGAGTTGTGAGAAGGATTGGTAATGTGGCGTATGAGTTGGAGTTGCCTTCCGAATTGGCTTCAGTTCATCCCTTGTTCCATGTATCTCTTTTGAAAAAGTTCTTGGGTGATCCAGCCTTGGTAGTTTCGGTAGACAGTGTTGGTGTGAAAGACAACCTTAGTTATGAAGAAATTCCGGTTGAAATTTTGGATCGACAAGTTTGAAGGATGAGGAACAAAGAGATAGCTTCAGTTAAGGTTTTATGGAGGAATCAGCATGCTGAAGGAGCCACGTGGGAGGCTGAAGTAGATATGATGGCTAAATACCCCTATTTGTTGCCTACAGGCTCAGTTTCAGTTTGAGGTATCAAATTTTTTCCGTAAACCTCTATTAAGTTTTTTATGTTCTATTCATGCGAATAAGTTTGTTTTATGATATGATATATGTATGTGATGTCTGAACTCTGACCAGCTATGTGGTTCTCTTCGGGCGTAGTCGTTCCATCAGTTTTTGACTTGAATGTCAATGATTAGCATCTATATATATATAGTGATTGTTTGTTTCTGGGTTTGATGCTTGTTTCTAACATGCAAGGATGAATGTTCCTAAGGGGAGATATTGTTATACCTCGAGAATTCAAGAATCGGACCTAGAAGTGAATCAGGATGAAAACTGGAAAATGTTGCAGCAGTTGCAGAATGGGTCACCTAACGACTCGTGAAGAGGCCAAACGAGTCATCAAGTGAGTCGTGGGGAAGGCCTAGATTTATGGAGGACTCGAGGTCCTCAACGGGCGATGTGACGACTCGTGGTCAGTCACCACGAGTCGTCATGTCAGTCCTGGGGAGGTCTTAGAGAAAGATGGTGAAGCTTATCCAGTGTACTTCACGGATGGCACCTAAGGAGTCATCGTTAGTCCTAACGACCCTTTAGGTGGGCCGTTACCAAGCCATTTGAGTTTTCATGAATGACAAGGCAGTGTACTTGACGGATGAACCAACGGATCGTGTGCCCTTGTAACGGTCGTTAGGTCGTTCGTTAGGACCCCCTGGCAGTTATTTTCAGCGATTTTAGTAAGGGATTTTTCGTAATTACTAAGTTCTAAGGGCCTATACTATGTCATTTTAAGCTCGTAAAAGAGGGTTTTAAGCTGATAAATCCCATCTTAGGCCATTTCTTCATGCATGCAAGGTTGAAGGCTTGAGGGGAGGAAGTTGAGGAGAATTTCAGGGTTTCCAAGGGGAATCTCAGCTGGGTAATTGGGAAGAGTTAGGATTCTTCAATCCCAGGTATGTAAGGCTATGAATGGGTGCTCCTTCCACACCCGTGCCCATTCCCTATTAATTTGTGATTGGTTTGTGATGATCAAGTATGGGTCTTCATTTAATTACATGATTCCTATATTTCCACTCATGGGTATGTTTAAATTGAGTTGATATTGGTGATTTACTGAGCTTGGACGGATTCTATCTTAATTTCTTTTACAAAATTGTTTTTCTAAAATTAAATCTAAAATGTCCATGTGTGGGTAGTTCCTGATAGAATGTGATGATGATGAAGTAGATGATGAAAAGAATGTTTCTAATCTTACCCATGATTTTGATGATGTTTTCAAAGAAGATTAAGTAGACCCATGTATGATGAAGTTTGGGGTAGTGTCCAATGTTGAGCATGAATGACGATTTTGTGAATTAACTTATTTACTTTTTTTGGAGTGAAATCTCCCAAATTACAATGTTTTCAAATGAATTGTATGAGTTCAAGCATGATAAGGTTATTGATGATGATGAAGTGATATTTCTAAGTACGCTTACCACATGATTTGGAGTAAAGTCTCCCACTATTCTTTGAGCTTGTGGTATGTGTCATAGTAAAGCCTCTTATATGCATAACTTCATAATTGAGATGTATGTTGTCATTAAGCTTCATTTCATATGATGTTGAGTTTAAGCATGATTCTATCCTAAGCTTTTCCGAGGTGACATTGTTGAGCTTCATATCCATATGATGTCTAGTGTATGCACGATTTCATAATGAGCGTTGTCAATAGACAATGTTGAACTTTGTTTCATACGATGTTGATTTTATGCATGATTTCATGTTGAGCTTCGTCACTAGACGATGTTAAGTTTCGTATCTATACGATCTAGAGCATTGCATGTTTTGGGAGAAGAGTCTAGCACCGAGCGGGCTAAGGGTTGACTACCCTATGCCCTAGAACTACGCGCCAACGTAGGTTGATTCTATTATATTATTGGGACCTCCCTTGTGAGCTATCCCAGGCCCGATTGGCCTTTTGAACTTGATATCGATATCATGGTTTTGTCTGTAGCACTGGCAAGGTTATGGACGGCTCTGCCCACTTGAGTGTAATAGTCGGGAACACGTAAGCTCTATCGTGGTATGTCGGTTAAGTGGTGAGTCTCCCACTATCTATATCATTCGAGTTGCATGTCCATTACTCATGATGATTATCTTATGCATGCTTGTTTAAGAAGCAAGATTTGACTCATTCTTCAGCTTTTGTTATAAATGTTATGATTTAGGCTTGAGTCAGTCAATTTAGCCATAATGTTCTAAAGCCATGCATGACCACGTATAAAATAAGAATGATTTCATAATAAATACTTGTGATCTTTTCTTATCCTTAACGGCTATCACATATGCATGACTTGTTTTGAAAGACTATTATTTTTCTAGTGATTTTACTAACTTTGCATACTTGGTACATTCCACCTACCGACCATATACTTTCTATGCTGCATCATTTCATGATGCAGGATTGGGTTCTCAGTTCAGCCCCGTTTGTAGCCGCTTATTAGAGTTAGCATTTGCTTGCTTGGTGAGTCTTCATCCTCCAAGGACTAGACTTTTAGTTGTTCTGAGCGTACTTTCAGTTTAAGTAGTTCTGAGCTAGTTGGGGGTGTTGTCGCATCAGCCCATCCAGATTAGAGGCTTATCAGACTTAGATATGTCTTCAGCTCAGATGTTCATTCTGTTTTTATGTTAAGTTAGTCTTCCACTGAGTTTATATTTATGTTTCCTTTATCTTTATTGAATAAGTTAGTGAATGCTTATGCCATGGGTTCACTTGGGGTCTTTCGGGGTCCCTTGTCCTGTGTCTATGATCCAGTCTCCTCTCGGGTCGTAACACATACTTAATACATTCATAGTACTGACCACATACTCTATGTTGTATCATTTCATGATATAAGTCCAAGAAATCAGACTCAGTTCCACCATTAGTCCAGCTATTCCCTGCAATCTAGCTCAGTTCCCATTGTTGCTAAGTCCTCATCTTCCTAGGATATTCAGTTTAGTGTTTGATTATGTTGTTTCAGTTTCAGACATTGGCAAGCTAGTTGGGGGTGTCGTCCCATCAGCTCATCAGATAGTTTAGAGGCTTATCAGACATTATGTTGACTTTTAACTTTGTCATGTGTTGACTCCGTTTATGATTGTTATGTTATTCAGACATCCGCTTATTCATGTTTAAGATATCAGTTTCTGCCCTGATGTATGCTGTTTAGTTGTTATGTTCATACCATGGGTCAATTTGGAACCATTCGTGGTTCTAGGTTTCATGTCTCGGTCTAGGGTCCTAACTCGGGTTGTGACAAGCCCAATATCCATACCTGCGTTCTGTAGAGCAGTTTCTGGGGCACGCAGTTGTTCAACAGTGCCTCAAATTCAACTTAAATTTTTTCATTTACATTTCAAAGAAGTATGAGCAATATCAAAATCTAACAGGTACTCAGAATTTCTCGCATGATATACTAACAATGTCACATCAATTTTGACCATCACGACTACTCAACAACTTTCCTTAAGAAGGACGTTAAGCCATCTATCATTGGGAAATGTCAAGTTACCATTCATACCAACATTCATCAAGTCTTCTTCAATAGCCCATAATATTCACAAGCATTACTACATTTTCATCCACATTATCAAGCAATCAAAAAGAAATGATGAATTTCCCTTAAGAAAGATGTCGTCCAATCCATCATAGGCTAATATCAGTCATCTGAAGCAATTGGGCTACTCAGACTTCACCCCCAACATTAGTTTCATGGTATTATATTGCATCAATCCTATAAAATCACTTGAAACAAGCGTTTCTACCCATTGAACAATTTTGAAATCCCCCCTCAATAATATCCACAAGAAATCAACTTCAACACATACATGGAAACACACATTAGGGAAGTGGTGAAAAATGGGTGAGGAACAAATGACAACTATCATGCTATTTTTTTATACATATCATCACACAAAGTGTAATACCCTAAAAGGTTTCTAAGATGAGACCCGAGATGTACAACATAAAATAGCAAGAAAAAAACACTAGAACAAAACAACGAACCTCAGTACAACTCATTGTAGGAACCAACGGGTCATTAGTTGTGCCCATTGTTGATTTTCAGGGAGCTGTTAAAAATTAGCCCAGAATCGATGAGGGGATTTGTACAGATTGTTGTTTTATTATGCGAGTCATTTTTCAGAGTCTTTGAAGAAGATTTACAGAAGTGTTTAGTATTTGTTTTAGCGACCACGAGTCTTAGTACGAATTGTAGTGAAGTGGTACGAGCGACAGTATCCGTCCGTGGTATGAAGATCAGAGAATGACCTATATGGATTGGGAGGTATGGGCACCATGTAATGGGTCATAGGATCATCGTACGATTCGTACTATCAGTCCGTAAGATAAGATATTGTAATGCCTTGGACATTCAGGCTATGTTTGGAACAATTTTAGGTATGTGGATAGACCCAAACCTGATGAATTTTATGGAAACAAGGTTTTAAGATCAATTATTAAGTGTGAGAAGTGCATTGGATACAAATTAAGATCATAAGGGACCTCTAGCACAAAGTTGAGTTTAGAGCGTTCTTACAGATTGAGTTTTTGTATAAGTTCTTGCAAGAGTTAACTTCAAACAACCATAGCTCCCATTTTACGAATTGTTTTTAGGTAATTTAACATATCAAATTGAATACCTTTGAGTATTCTTTCCAACATACAACCTTGTGTCAATCAGAGCTCAGAGAAAAAAATTATGAACAATTTAGTGAGATAGCACAGCCATTCGTCGAACCTCAGTACGGGTCATCCTATCAACCAATCAGTCATCCCATTGGTCATTGATTCTGCAATTTTTGGTCTTTTTTTGTTAGTTTGGGGGTATTTTGGTAAACTCCTATGCTTTTAACTCCCAAATGACATTGTTTTACGCTTTCTAAGGGTCAAATTAAAGGGTTTAACTTTGTATAAATCTTCATTCCTTTCAAAGATAGTAGGTGGGATTTGCTCTTAAGAAAGGAGCTAGTGTTCTTCTTTAAACTCTTCCAAATCTTCCTTGGGTCTTCAAGAAAAGTTAAAGAATCATCAACCAAGGTATATAGGGCTATGAATGAGGGATTCTTTCCACCTCCCAAGCCCTTTCCAAGTTGAATTCATGATTTCCATCTCCCATGCCCTATTTTTCAAAATTACAGGGTTAAGCTTATTTTGGATGAAATCTTTCATGTTCTTCCATGAAATTAGTTTCCTTGAAATTTAATTTATGTTTCTATGATTGTGACTACATGTCCCTTATTAAATCTCTCATGAATCTATAAATTTTAAGTTTCAAACATGATTTAATGAACTTCTAGGGTTATACCCAAATTGAATAAAATTGTATGAGTCTCTTATGATTCAACCCTTGTTTTATGATGATGAATTCATGTTTTCTACTATAATCTCTCATGAACTTATGATTCTTAGCATGATATGGTAAAGTCAATTAAGTTTTTATTTCAAAACTCATGGGATGATTTTTAGCAAAGGCTCGTAATAAAGATATGTTTTGGAGTCAAGACTCCTAAGAAAAGATTTAACCGATGCTTTGAGGTTATGATTATGAGCCATTTGTATGTTTTTGAGAGCAGTGTAAAGCACCGAGTAGGCTAAGGATTCTTAGGACCTAGGTCTCATAACTACTTGCCACCATACGTACATACTTATATTTTGGACTTCTCAAGTGAGTGTTTCCCTCGCCCGAGGGCACATTAGTGATATCACACATTAATCGTTCTCTGCCTTAGCAAGTCTTAGGAAGGCTCTGCCCTCTTGAGTGAGATAGTTGGGGCATCACGTAAGATTTATCATGATGGTGCCAGTTATGATGAGTCTCCTGTTGTTTCTTATCTTTTATGCATGATCATGTTTACAAATTATGATATTTTGTCTTAAGTTATGTTTTTACAAGGTTCTACTATGAATCATTCATGTTCATCTTATGTAATAGTTCTGTAATAGTTTATACTCCGAAACTCACGTTTCATATTATTTTACTCTCATGTACTCTTTTATGCTATTTTATTATTATGTTTTACTCACTTGGAATACTCAACACATTCAAAGTACTGATCGCGTACTTCTATGCTATATCATTTCATGATATAGGTTTGGGCGACTAATGTTAGCCTCATCATTAGCCCCATTCCTGCCTCACTTCAGCTCTGTCCCCGTTTAGGTGAGTCCTAATCTTCCGAGGACGTTTATTAGCTTACGGTGATATGTTCTTCTCTTTTGGTTTCAAACTTAGTGAGCTAGTTTGGGTTCTTATTCCATCATCTCATCCTATGACTTGAGGCTTTAAGATAGTTATGTACTAAATGGTTCAACATTGTGACTTGTCGTTCTTGTTCATGCATTATATCTTTTAGAATTATGCTTATCCATGTTTATGATTCATCTTTTCTTTTGTTATGCTCTAATTCAGTCTATCTATGTTTCGTAGGTTATCTTGGAGCCATTCGTGAATCTATGCTCGGTTCATGACAAACATGGTATTAGAGCATTAGGTATTAGAGTGTCCTATGGTGTCTGAATGTTGCTTCAAGTAGAGTCTTTTCCATGGGTGTGAAGCGCGCCACACTTTTGAGGGAGGGAGAGGGTACTAGGAGTTTTTTGGAAGATTCCCTTATCCCTGATTCTATATCGTGCTATGAAGTTCAACTCTCTATTCTCTTCCAACTCATGTTATTCACGATCACACAGAATGCTTCCCAGATGAGATAGGGAAAGAGGACTCAGCGACCAAAATCAGCCAGCCCTACAAACTCTAGTAGGCCCCCTTAGTGGGAAAATTACAGATGCAGAGATTGTGGCTACCTTAAGGACGGTGATGCATGTCATGCTCGCTCATCTTAACCAACAAGAAATCAAACCTACTAACACTACCAGAGGGATGGCAACTACTAGGGTTCGAGACTTCACTAAGAAGGACCCGTCTATGTCCCACTATTGAAAGCTGGATGGGAGGTTTAGGGAAAGAGGAAATGGGAACAAAAGAGCCAGAACAGGCAACCATAAGGTTTTCCAACAGAGGACAAGTGCTGGACACCGAGCACCACCCCGTTAGAGGTTGTTGGTCCCGGCACCATCGACAACTAGTGTTCTTTCGAGGCCTAGAGGTGATACAAGAGAAAGAGCATCAGGCTCTAAGGGTCAGAAGAGGATGTTAGGGGAGCGCACTTATCCAATTTTCAAACGCTACGAAAAGAATCACCTAGGAGAGTGCATAGCGGGTTCGGATACTTGCTTCTGGTGTAGCAAGCCAGGCCATAAGCTTATATATTGCCCAAAAACAAAATTAGGCAAAGGGAGAGCTACAGTAACCTCTTTAGTAGCTCTGACAATTGGCCCACCTCAGTAGGGCGCATTAGTCGGTGTAGGTAGTGTGCAGTGTCAAGACCATTTGTACGCCCTGTCATCACGCCAGGATTAAGGAGACTCACCAGAATTAGTCACAGGTATGTCATGAGCCTTTCAGGTTGATCCTCCCATGTTGTTACGCTCAGCAACCATAAAGTAAATTATAAAAACTCATTTTAATATTCTAGTATGAGACTTGTCTTGTAGATGGAGTAAAATGATTATATCTATGAAGTCTTTAGCAATATCTTTAGAGGTGTAAACTCATGTCTCACAAAATGCTTAGCTACATGAATGCAGTCCTTAAAATTTGCCTTAACGGCTCATAAGATTGTGCTATATCAAGTATATGGCTAGCTTAGATTTTTTGAATGATTCTTCCGCACGATTTCTTTACTCTAAGCACTACGTATGTTCCCCCATGATGGGAATGATAGTTACAACATATACATTAAGGATAACTCTCTATTCATGCCATAGGTGCCAGGTATGCAAAAGTTCATGAAGCATAGTTATTAGCCAAGCCTAGGAGATTTGGGAATTCTTGAATAGCATTAGCTATAAGGATCCATGGGATAATCATAAGTGATAGGCTTGAATGAGGTGGCAATGTACCCATAGACCATAGTATTGTGTGACTTGTGACATCTTGATTAGAGCTGCAACTTGTGTGACGTTTTTGTTATGTGGGAAGTAATGTTCTTAGTGGATGACTCTAGGTTGCTGAAGGTGTGATCAAGTTTGTCTTGAACGTCGTTGAGTTATGCATTGTACTTAGACTTTAGTATAAATAGAGAGGAGATCAAGGTAGATTTCATTACAGGGTCGTCTCGTACCCGCCGACAATATGATTCTCTCGGGGTGATCATAGACAAGATGGCCAAATCAGTAAAAGGACTAAGCTAGATGTTTATATTAAAAAGTTAGTTCTATCACATGGATTTCCTTTTCCATCACCCCAGATAGTGGCACTCAGTTCACCTCTCAATTTTAAAGATCGATTTAGAAGGTTCTTGGTACTAAGGTGAAGCTTAGCACCGCTTTTCACCCACAGACACATGGTCAGGTTGAGCGAACCATTCATATCTTGGAGGATATATGGAGAGCTTGTGTGATTGATTCTAAAGGTTGTTGGGATAATCACTTGCCTCTCAACGAGTTGACTTATTATAACAATTCCCATTCCAATATTTAGGTGGCTCAGTTTGAGGCTCTTTATGGGTAGAGGTGTAGGTTCACCTATCGAACGGTTCAAGAAAAGTGAAAGCTATGTTGATATGGACAGGTTCAGTTCATGAGGCTATGGAGAAAGTTCAGCTTATTAAGGATTACCTGAAAACAACACAGAGTCGATAGAAATCTTATGCAGATGCTAGGAGGAGAGAACTGGAGTTTGTCGTTGATGATTGGGGGTTTTTGAAAGTGTCTCCCATGAAGGGAGTTATGAGGTTTGACACTAAGGGGAAGCTTAGTCCCTAATATGTTGTTCCTTATAGGAATCTGAGATATGTTAGCAATGTGGCCTATTAGTTGGAGTTACCAGAGGGGTTAGCTTCGGCACATATATTTTTCCATGTGTCCTTGTTGAAAAAGTGCCTTGGTGATCTAGTGATAACACTCAAACTCACACTTCCTGGCAAAGTATGAGGCGAACGTTATCAACAAAGAACCCAACAAAGAGGTTGGGATCGAACCCATAGGGAATAAGGTAAGATCTAGACTAAGGCCGGTACTTAAACTTGTTGGTAAGTTATCTCCAAATTGGGGGGTTTAAATAAAAACAATAATAAGACAAGGTCGTAATTGTGATTGTTATTAAGATTTGCAAATAACTAGGGTAAGTATTCATCATGGATATATAACTACTTCGGGTATACACACGTGATCAATCGCAATGCTTACTTCTAGAACTGATAACTAGGGTTCATCCAAACTACTGAATCGTCCCTATTGGATGACTATACTAAATCACCACGTTAGGTCTCATGAGCGATTTCAAAGTAACCGTTATCAATATGTCTCAAATTAACTTTCCTGTGATGGCAACTCAAGTTATACAATGATCAAAAAAATCAAGGCTTTGTTGTATTTCTCTTTTCCTAATCTTTACTACCCTAGGTTCAAGCAAGTAAAGAATTCAGGCAAGTCCTAACATTATGCACCATTAAGATATGTTTAAAGTTGCAGAGAATACAATTCAAGTGTTTAGCACTATTTTTGAATCACTTTGTGTAACCCTATTACCATGGTTCCCACAATCCTAGTCGTCGAGGTTTTAGCCTCTTCGTGATTGAAAGATTGTAATTAGCATTCATAGATAAACGCGTAATTAAATACTTGCAACAATAATTGGAAGAAAACCTTCTTTGAATATTGATGAACAAAATCAAGAACAATTGATAAAACCAAGTGTTAATGCTAAGAATTGCTCTCCATAACATGATAATAATTCACAAATAAAACTTCTCTCAATGTAATCACATGTCTTCTTTTCTCTCTTAGTCAAACAAACATAAAAGGTATTTATACAGACAGCAGAAACCTTTTCCTAAACTAATAGGGAAATTTCCATATCTGGTGGCGACTCATCCTATGACTGATCATACGACCCATAACAGGAATGTATGGGTCATACCTAGCTCTCATACATTCCTTGGTTGCTGCAGATTTTACTAAGTGTTGGCAATTGGTATGACTTGTACCATGGTCCTACGAGTCATACAATCCACCGTTGCTTGGCTCTAAGAACTTTGACATCTTTTGATGTTTTCTACGAGTGTTGTGGTATGCCTCGTACCTACCTCCTATGACTCGTACTTGCTTGTTGAATCTGGAATTCTTCCAAGTCTTTAAGAATCACTAAAGCTCCACACTGTTCATGGTATGGGTTGCAAGTAGATGTTACGCTCCATGGGTTCCATCCGTACCAAGAGACTGCTTGTGCAAATATTCTCTGAAGTTTTCCACGACTCCAGTTATGGCTCGTCCCATCTTGGTACGACTCGTACTGAGAGTCATACTCTGCGTTCACATTGTTTCAGCCTTCTGAGTTTTTCCACGAGTCTTAGTACGACACGTACAATCTAGGTATGGCTTGTACTGAGATTGGTCTTTTGCTGATTTTCTGCATTTTTATGCATCTTTTGCACATTTTTCACCAACACCTATTTTCCCTTAAAACAAAGTAAAATCACCTCATATCCATATAAACATTGCTAAGTCCATGCTATTTTCTTAGTTTTAGGTGTCAAAAGTGTTGTAAACTCACAGCACAACAACACCCTAAACTTAAGACTTTTTCATGTCCATAGGAAAAGAAAACAAAAAACTAAAAATAATACTTAACTAGAAAATAAACCTAGGATACTACAGCCAATACAAAAATAACATGCACTATGAACATACGCAACTTTTCACTCTTTTTCCAGTAAACCAAATAAGCATATGCACATCAAGTAGCCACAAACCATGATAAATAGAGATCAAGATATGTCATCTAGCTATTAGCATATAGTCAAGTCATCACCAATGCTTTTCACACAGACAACTAGTAGAATAAAACACAAACCATGTACCCTCACAACAAATAAAGCGCCCCACTTACAAATATTGAAAAATATGAAATATGGGACTGAACAAGTAAGACTCTCCATCTCACAAGAATGTTCCAAATACTGCATATCGGATACCATAGACTTGCCCTTATTTTCTCTACATTGGCTTTTCAGATGGTCGGGCTAGGATCACTATAAGACTTGATTTGGCTTCTAATGTAGAATTTTGGGCTTGGTATGGTGGATATGGAATCTTTTTAGTGACTAAACCCTCCTTGGCGCTATATACACATGGCTCCAATTTTCACCTTTTTTCACTCTTTTCGTGTTTTCCAATTTTTTACTCCCTTTTCATGATTTTTATGCAATTGTATGGGTGTGGCATGTTTTCAAAATTTTATTCATTTTTCTCTTTTTATATTTTCTTTTCAATTTTTTTCTCTTTTTCTTTTTCTGTCTTGTCATACCACGCCTCATTTTAACCCTTTTTCTTTTCTCTTCCTTTCTCACCTCCCCAAGATCTATGCACCCCTACCCTAGCCACCCTCAACTTAGGCATTTTGCTAATGTTGAGATTCACAATGTCTAAAGAGGGACCAGGGCTAAAACATACTCATTATAAAAAAGAAGTATTGTTAATAGGCTAATAAAAAATGGTTCATTTAAGGCTCAAAATTGAGATCAAGGGAATCATATTATTCTTGTAGGGTAGTTTAAGCTAAAACGTGCCTAACAAAAATGGCCTATGATCCTTTCCTAGCCAACCATCGTAAAACCCATATAATGACCAACCAAGCAAGTTCTAGATCATCTACGCAGTATTGAACTTGGTATAAACCTCACTCACTCATGAAACATGTTTTGCATTCATTCTACCTGTCCGATTTATAAATTGTTAACAATAACTACTCATGCTAATCATTAAATGACACAAAAAGATCCAAAAAAGTCATGCTTTGTAATCAACAAGTACATAGCTAACCATCAATTTTTTTAAATAGGGTCAATTTTACAAAACTTCAAAACTAGTGCAATTTATTGGCTGAGTAATACTAGGCTACTTTTTAATTGAACAAGAAAATCCTAAACATGTCGATTCTACTAGATAACATGCCCGATGGAAAAGAAACACGGCAAGAGAAACCCTCAGACGAATCTAAAAATTCCAAAAATACAAGTACACCCTCCCCTTTTAAAAAGCATGCTTCATTCCCGAAACATAAAATATAGAGAAGAAGGAAGGAAACATACCTGTGGGGCACTAAGTGCTCCTATCATCCTACAGAGGTGGTACCTCCGCTGTAGTCGTGGCGCAGGCGGTGGCCGGCACACTAAATGGTGTATCAGTAGATGGAATGGTTACCCCCTCAGCAGTAGTGGTCACTTCTACAACCTCTAAAATAACTGGGGCTGAATGTGGCTCGCCCGAAGGGTCCATTCAACCCATAAGCTTGGCATGGGCAGTGGTGGAGCTACCTGATCCTCTTACTTTCTCAAGCATGTCCAACCTATGCTCTTTGTGAGTCTACTAGCTCTCCACTCTCGCTTGCATGTGCTCTTTCTTTTCTTTCTTTCTCTTCTTCTTTAGGGTCTCATCTCCACTATCCTTGGAGACCCTCCTTTTCCCTTTTTCTCTATCAGCTCCTATCAACTCTTAATATGCCATCAAATCAAGCTCCTCATCTGTGCCAATGTCGAGGTCAGTAAGAGTGGGGGCTGCTAGAATTGTCGGCTACCATAATGATAACTCGGCCACTTGGCTCTGAACAACCCAAACTCCTCACAGAGGTTGCTAGTGTCAGTCTGCTCGGCCATGCAATCATTGAATCGGCTCTCAATGGTATTTCACCTGGCGTGTAGGGCCTGTGCTGCCACCTCAATCTCAGCCTTCACCCAAGGCTTCATATTCTCCATCATGGACTTAACCTTTTTCTCAGCTTTGGTCAGGTTCTTGACCATCTTCTGGAGAAATTCCTGAGGCACTAGTATGTATACGGCTGGATTCTGGCTCGAAAAGTCCTTAGGTGGTGCGGTGGAGGTGTTGGGAGCAGCCTCTGAATGACTGCCATCTATAGCCAGTGTATTTTATTTCTCGTGTGAGGTAGGAGCATTCACCTGCTCGCCCCCAATTATTTGTGATACCGGGACTGCGGTAAAAAGTCATGCCTAGCTTATCGGGTTAATTTCATCCTGGATTAAGTCAATGTATGCTATTCCCTTTCCTCCATAAACTGCTTCTCACCACGACACACCTTGATACCTGCCTCTGTGCACAGCCTGAATACAAGACTCGGGAATGGGATGGTAGTGCTTAATCCCATAGCCCAATCCCGAATCTCCTCCGTGACCTTAAGGAGTTGATGGGGTATCTAGAGATGATACATGCCACCAATGCTACTCTGTCTATGTTGAGAGTGTTGTCATTCACGGTCAGGGCCAACTGATGATGAACTAATGTAGCTGGCTTTTTATATGAAGTTTAAGGAATTCTTTGTGACCTACTTTCTCTAGTGACCAATTCTTCTTCCTCCTTGTCCTCAACAATAACTCCAGACAACCACTAAATATTCCTCTGCCTCTTATCAATGCCTAAATTCTTGACCTTTTTCATGGCATCCACCCTGTAGTTATACTCCGATGTAGTTTGTGGTGGTACGAATTGGGACCCTTATAACACTCGAGAAATAGTGCGCTCACATATATAAACATTGCAGCCTCATACCATGACACTCTCTAATTTGGGCTGATCTTTCAACTTTGGCCCTTCCTTTGCTTTATGCTCTATGGTCGCCAAATAATTAGCATAGAACTCCCAAACGATCTTTGAAGTGTATTGATCTAGGGTTCTAGCCATCCAGTTGAACCCATAATAGCTAATTATCTGCTTTATCTCCTCCACCACATTCATTTCTTTGATGAGGATTTGCCGCTCTTCTTGAATACTTTGCCTGGGTGTGTTCTTGGGGGTGAGAGCAATACCCTGTTCATATATCTCCTGTGCTCCTGGTACTCTCCACTGAATGGTATGGGTCTCCCTAGGTGGCGTCTTTCCTTCTCGGCATTGGCTGCCTCCTCCTCAAATCCAGACTCACTGTCTTCATTTTCGTATTGGCCTCCTCTGACCCCTCATCATCATTAGAGCTGCTTTCGAACTCTTAGGCTCTTTCTTCCACTCCCTACTCAGACTGGGGAGCACCCGCAGATGTGGCAGTGGCTGCCTCAAGTTGGTCTTTAGCCTTGGCCCTATTTGTTTTGATCCCTTTAGTGTCAGATGTATCGACCCTGTATTCTTCCACTGAACCGCTAGGTGTGTTGCCCGCTTATTCAGATTCGGAGGTTTCATATATCAATTCCCTTCGAGGAATTGCTTTTGATGCTTTCCTTTTCTGAGTCATTGTATGTGTGGAGAAAGAGGGTTAAAATTCCAAACATGAGAAAAAGAAAGTAAAAAAAATTCCTCTATAATTTTTCACGAGTCTACAGTACAAGTTGTACCTTGGAGGTACGATATGTATTGAGACTTGTAATGTCCCAGATAAAAGTTACGCCTCTGAGGTATGACTCATACCACGAAAGAATGATCTATACCACAAGTTGTATGAGGTTTCCCCTTTAAAACCAAAATTCTGTATTTTTCCATGACTCATGGTACGACTCATATGTCGATTCCATGAGCCGTAGGAAGATTCATACTATTACTTTTGGACTTAACCCTTTTTAGACTTCTGGTACGATTGCCAGGTACATAGGATACCACGGGCCGTACTAGGTTTTGTACCTCTTAATTTTCATATGTTTTGCTTGGGACATTTCCAACGAGCAATCCTATGAATCGTAGTGTGAAATCACGAGTTGTAGGAAGGCTCCTGAAGCCTATCCTTGCCTTATTTTCAAGTCAGTTTGCAAGTGAATTCATTATTATGTTAGGTACTTAGAATTCGCCAAGTCTAGGCATGCATTCTTCACGTTTTTACAACTACCCATTCCTCTCCTTTTTATTCAAAACCCATAACTCAAGTTATAGCAGTTCATACTCAAGTTTTAACCTATTTTAACCCTACCAAGTCACACATTTATTTTACACATTAGTGGTCATTTTCCTTTTCTATTTTTCATGCATTTTGAGGACTCACAATGGTTGCAAAAGACCACATAAGCATATAGGTCTTGTTACCCAACTCAAAGCATAACACTTACTTGAATTTCTATGTAAACCCGGCTCAACTTGGACTGAGAATCAGTTATTAGGCTTGGACTTCGAGTTTAGCAATGTTAATCGAGAAAAAAATCTTGCTCAATTGATTGTGACCTTCAGTTACGGGTATGAGGGAGGCGCAGGTGTTTTTGTGAGTTCATGTATTGATTGTATAGGAGATGAGTCCGCCAAATCTGAAGTTTAAATAGTTTTTAGGCCAGATTTAAAAAATTCGGGTTATGCTGGGTTATTTTAATCAATTTGACCCATCAAGACTCGTACCATGAGTCGTAAGACTGACCTATGACTCCTCCCTAGAACTCCTAACAGAGATGTTAAGAAAACTTACATGTGGACCTACGAGTATATCCTATGACTCGCACCATGAATGTATGACCTATACTATGACTCGTAGGTCACTCTTAATTGGAGGTCCATGCCTTGCATAGTTCCTAACTTCAGTGAGTACTAGGACCCGTACAATGAAGTTACGAGTCGTAGGGCCAACACTACCCTGAACTCATGCACTGAGATACATCTCTGCTTCTCACCATGACTCGTACTATGGCCCGTACAATCCTCTTACGAGTCGTACCGAGACCCATAGTACCATTCTATTCTGTAATTCTTCTGCCACTTGTTTTTGTTTCTCCTGCACACTGAGCACACATAAGTCAATATACTTGGGCTACCTCCCAACAAGCGATTGATTTAATGTCGCGACATGACGTAGGTCATTCGGTTACTTATAATTCACCAATCCACCTCATGGGTTGCCTCCCAAAAAGCACCTGATTTAAGATCGCGCAAGTGTCTGGACTACTTAGACTTTATCAAGGAACTCAGAATCATCCTCGATTTCTTAGACTATTCAATACTCCTTTGGTTGCTTCATTGACCGGAAAACATTGAAGGTGACCTCTTCATTGTTGAGTCTGAATTTTAACTGGCCAACCTCCACATCTACTAGAGCCCTCCCAATGGCAAGAAATGGTTGCCCCAAAATGATGGGGATCTCAAAATCAACCTCGTAATCAATGATCAAGAAGTCCGCTGGGAATATGAATCTATCCACTACAACAAGTACATCAAACAAAATCCCCATAAGCTTCTTCACAGTTCGGTCGGCCATCAGTAGCCACATAGTAGCCGGTGTGGGGGCTCCCAAGCCAACTGCTTAAACACAGCTAAAGGCATTAGATTGATTCTTGCACCCAATCACAAAGTACCCTCGTGAACTCAACACCACCAATTGTACTTGGAATAGTGATGACACCTGCATCCTTATTCTTCTGGGCAAGGACCTCTGAGGCTATAGCACTACAATGATGCACATTATCCATAGGCTCATAGCTCACAGACCATTTCTTAGTAACAAGGTCCTTCATAAACTTGGCATATCCCTGTATCTGTTCCAATGCGTTGAGCAATGATATATTTATAGATAATTGTTTTAGCATTGATAAGAATATCTAAAACTTACCATTCTACGCCTTCTTATTCATTCTTTAAGGGAACGGTGGCAGTGGTCGTGGGATATCCTTATAAATCTATGTGGACCCTTGTTTTTCTCCTTTTTCAGCCTCATGCCCCTTCTTAACAATTGTAGCCTCAGTCTATTCAGCATCCTTATCACACTCATTCTCAACAACCTCTTCCTCATCATCAATTATGCTTTCTTTCTTTCTTTGAAGCTCAACTACAACCGACAAAAGGGGATCAACTATGGTCTTTCCACTCCTAGTCATCACGACCATGTAGTGACCATCATTCTTCGGATTTCTAACTGTGTTCCTAGGTTGTGTACCCTTTGCTTAGGGTTCATAGATCCTGACAGTTGCCCCAGCTGCTGTTCGATCTACTTGACAGCCGTGGCATGTGACTCAACTCTCTAACCCATGCTAGATATATCTCCAGGGATGTCTTTTAACTAATCATCTATGGATCTAACTTTCTATAGCATCTTAGCCATCATGCTCTCAAACTTTGACTGTCCAGCCTCTCCTTCACGTGCATTAGGAGGCACGTACAATCCTTCTTGATCGTTGTGGTGCAATACCTCAGAAGCGCCTAAGTTTTGACCTGGGATCAAAATTTGAAGTTGGCTGAAAAACTGAGAATAATATTGAAGAATAGGTGATGTCACGACTCATGGCGGAAACCACGAGTCGTTGTTAGCATTCGTGGGAGGAATTGGAACTTAGTAGTTGGGGATACCACGGGTCATCTAATGACTTCTGGTGAGAAGTGACGACCCATAGTCACTATTCGGGGTATGGGTTGCTAGATTTTCCAACGTACTTAACGACTTGATACCACAAGTCATTGGAATCAACCACGAGTTGTGGTGAGGCTCGTGGTAAATGAAGTTCAGATCTTCAGGAAAGCTGACAATGATCGATCTAACAACTCATTATTTGAAGCAACGACTCATCCCGTCGAGTCGTGGGAAGAATCTAAAAACATGAAGTGAGGTAGTGGACCCAACGACTCGATACGATAAGTCATGGTATCATGAAATGACTCGTGGTATTAGTCGTTGGTTCACCCAGATCTGTTTTCAGGGATTTTTCATTAAGGGTATTTTCGACCTCTCTATGCTCTTAGGCCCTTAACTACATCGTTTTATGTATTTTTCTCGGTATGATAAGATAGGGTAAGTCCCTCTTGCATAAGTCATTCCCATGCATGCAAATTAAGAGGATTTTAGAGAGGTCAAGCATAGTTCCAATATTTTTCCTATCAATTCTCCATTGGACATTCAAGGAACTCTAGAATTTGATCTTACCCAGGTATGTAGGGTTACAAATGGGTGTTTTTGTTCGCACCCATTCCCATTCTCTATTAAATTATGAAAATATATCAAAAATCTCATGTGGGTTTTGAATTCAATTTTGTGAAAATCTAATGATATACTAATGGGTTGTTATGATTTGCAGATCACATTATATTTAATGAATTTTGATAAGATTTTACGACTATTTTTCTTATAAAATTATTGATTTCAATTTTTACTCAGTTAAGCCTAATCATACATGATCTATGATGAATCGATTTATGATCTACACACCAATTGTTGATATTTACAAATACAACATGATTTATGATTTTAAATATGGATTTTTTCAATTACCCATCATGATTTGATGATTTATGGTCTACAAGTATACATAAAATCTATGATTCATGAAATATATTTTAGCCGACTCACGGGCCATATGTCATGGCTAGTTCAAGTATGTACAAGAATATTTATGATTATCATGATTTAACAACCCATGAATTCATGCATATTATACTAAGAGCACTATATATGTTTTGGGAGTACTATCGAACATCGAGTAGGTTCAGGGCCTAGGTTTTGCCCTGGATCTGATAAACTACGTGCCACTGTAGGTATGTTGGGACCTCCTTGGTGACTACTCCCAGCCCAAATGGCCCTTTTCATGGTGATATCACGCTTTCATGGTTCTTCCCGTGGCATGGTACGGACACCCTCCTAACTAGGGTTGCAAGTCAAGCTTCATGTGTGCTCATATGGCGTATGTTGGTTAAGAGAATCTCCCACTGTTCCTCATGATTTATGCATGTTTATGATTATGTATTTTGGCTCAAGTCATGTTAAATAAATATTTTCTCTTATGATCATGAGTACGATTGAATTACGAATGTTTTGAAAACCTTGAGTCTTATGTTATGTTACGATATTTATGATATTAGAATGATATCCTACTCTTATGATCATTTATTAGTTTTATATATTTTAACTGTCCATTTTACTTACCTTGAATACTTGGTACATTCTACGTACTGACCGCATACTTTTTATCTTGTATCATTTTAGGATATAGTACTCGGCTCTCAGGCTCATCCTCACCCTTAGTCCATCCAGAGTTCGCTTTCAGCTTTATTGGTGAGTCCTCATATTTCGAGGGCCGTTTGAATAAGCATATATGATGTTCTATGTTTCAGTATCTGACTGGGTTAGTTGGGGGTATTGTCCTATCAACCCATCTTGCATGTTATAGGCTTTCCGACAGTATCTAGTTCATAGCTTATGTGTATGTCTAGTGATTCTGTGTGATATGATATGCTATGTTATGTTTGCATTTCCGCTATGTATTTTTTTTAGTGTTCAACTTAAAGTGAATGAAGTAGATGTATGATTATGCCATGGGTCGACTTGGGCCTTGGGGTTCCTCGTCCTGTGTTATGATCCGGGTCTATGTTCGGGTCGTTAAAAACTTGGTATCAGAGCCAGGTTTTGAAGTGTCCTAGGGTGTCTGAATGTCGTGTTAAGTAGTCTTTTTCATGGGTGTGAAGCGCTCCAAACTTATGAAGAAGAAGCTACGAGACGTTTAGGAAATGTTCCCTTCTTTCACGATCCATGTCATGCAATGAATACTCTTTCTGTCCTTCTAATTTGTTCTATTTGCAATTGTAGAATAATGGCTCCTAGAAGAATGAATGGAAGAAGAAATTTAAACGGTGAAGTCCACTAAGATGGCAATGATCATGGGCATCAGCAAGCCCCACCTGTTCAGGAGCCCCATGCACCAGAGCCAGTTGCCCGCGCGAAGTTTCGGGCAGCTATCCAGATGATGGCGCAGGCCTTCACCGTTGAGATCAACCATCAGGCTGTTGCGCATATTCCACAAAATTGAAATGCGGCAGCATCCCAGATCAAAGACTTCTTGAGGATGAACCCATCGAAATTCCTTGGGTCCAAGGTGGATGAAGACCCGCAAGATTTCATTGAGGAGATTCTAAAAATCACCCAGGTTATGGGGGTTTCCAATGGAGATTGTGTTTATTTGGCCTCCCATCAGCTAAAAGGGGTTGCACATATATGGTTCAAGCAGTGAGAGATGCTAGGGCTGTGGGTGCAGACCCTATAGGCTGAGAAGAGTTCCACGCAACATTCTTGGATCGGTTCTTTCCCCAAGAGATGAGGGAGCTTTAGGCGGTTGAGTTTTTAACTTGAAGCAGGGTGACATGTCAGATCAGGAGTACGCATTGGAGTTCACCCGTCTATCAAAGTATGCACCATAGTTGGTGGCAGATCAAAGGGCTCGAGTGAGCCATTTTGTTCATGGGTGGTGGACTACTTGGATAAGGAATGTAGGATCGCCATGTTGCATCGAGACATAGACTTTCCCCATATTATGTTGCATGCTCAGCAAATGGAGTAAGTGTATCGGAGGCAAAGAGAGGCCAAGAGGGCTAGAACTGACAGTTACGAGACTTCTCAAGCCAGATCAGGGGGTGGACAGCTTCAGCAGTCTCAGCACAGGTCTATTGCTCCAGCACCATCATTGGCCAGTATGACATCTAGATTTCGAGGGGATCAGATGAGGAGGGCTCCAGATTCGAGAGGTCAGGACAACATGCAAATAGAGTTCACCTTTCCAGCTTGTGCGAAGTGCGGAAAGAATCACCCAAGGAGGTGCCTAGTTAGTACGGTTGCTTGTTTTGGGTGTGGCATATCCAGGCACAGACTCAGAGATTTCCCTTCAGCCAAATCAGGGAGCGGTGGAGCCCGTATACCAGCAACCAGTTCAGCCACTCCCACAACTCGTCCCCCTCAACAGAGTGCCCCACTAGTTTAGCCGGTGGTCAGCACCAAAATAGGTTCTATGCTTTAGTACCCCATCTAGAGTAGGAGGTCTCCCCGAATGTGGTCACTAGTATAATGTGAGTTTTTCATATTGATATTTATGCTTTGCTAGATTCGAGGGTTACTTTGTCTTTTGTGACTCTTTATATTGCTAGTGGCTTTAGAGTTAGTCCTGAGACTCTGTCAGAACCATTCCTAGTTTCTACTCCTGTTGGTGATTCAGTTGTAGCTAGGCGGGTGTATAGAGGATGCCCGGTCACTATATTGCATAAAGTCACCTCCGCAGACCTTGTAGAGTTAGACATGACTAACTTTGATATTATTCTAGGCATGGATTGGTTGTATGCGTGTTATGCTTCTGTTAATTGTAAAACCCGCACGGTAGAGTTTCATTTTTTAGGTGAGTCAGTCTTGGAATGGAAGGGTAGTTCGGCGGTACCTTTAGTTCATTTCATTTCCTATCTTAAGGCCAGAAAGATGATTTCTAAGGGTTGCATGTATCACCTAGTTAGGGTTAAGGATGTTGAGTTCGAGACCCTAATTATCCAGTTAGTTTCGGTGGTGCGTAAGTATCCAGAAGTATTCCCAGATGATTTACCAGGTGTTCCTCCCGAGAGGGAAATTGATTTTGGTATTGACCTTCTACCCGACATGCAACCTATATCTATCCCTCTTTAAAAGATGGCTCCAGCCGAGCTAGATAAGGGCTTCATTAGGCTGAGCAAGTCTCCATGGGGTGCACCAATATTATTTGTCCGGAAGAAGGATAGTTCGCTTCATATGTGCATTGACTATCGGAAATTGAGCAAGGTCACTGTTAAGAACAGGTATCCTTTGCTCAGGATTGATAATGTGTTTGACTAGCTACAGGGTGCCAAGTGTTTCTCAAAGATAAATATCAGGTCCGGGTATCATTAGCTCAAGGTTCGGGAGTGTGATATTCCGAAGACAGCCTTCAGAACGCGGTATTGTCATTATGAGTTTGTAGTTATGTCTTTCGGACTAACAAATTCTCCTACAACTTTTATGGACTTGATGAATAGGGTGTTCAAGCAGTACCTGGACATGTTCATGATTGAGTTCAGTGATGATATTCTTATATACTCTCGGAGCGAGGAGGCGCATGCCGCTTATTTGAGAGTAGTGCTTCAGACTCTCAAGGATCGCCAATTGTATGCCAAGTTTAGCAAGTGTGAGTTTTGGTTGAACTTGATAGCTTTTTTGGGCCATGTGGTATCAAGCGAGGGCATAAAAGTGGACTCTCAGAAAATCGAGGCAGTGAAGAATTGGCCTAGAAAGGTGAATCCTTCGGATATTCGGAGTTTCTTGGGCTTAGCTGGCTACTATTGGAGATTTCTTGAGGGTTTCTCATCAATTACAGTGCCTTTGACCAAATAGACTCAGAAAAAGGTGAAGTTTCAACGGTCGGAGGCTTGCGAGGAGAGTTTTCAAGAGTTGAAGACTCGGCTCACTATCGTGATAACGTCCAAAATATATTCTTAAATCAAAGAATACACACGGTCATTGTATCAAAACAAGTAACCTGACGAGTGCTGTGGTCGAATCCCACAAGGACTAGGGAGTGATGAATTCAAGCGTCGATTTAGAAACTGATATTAGCTTGCACCATATAGATTTAACATAAAAACAAGGAAAATGGGGGGAATAAAATTTTTAGAGAATTACACAAATTTCATTACTGAACTAAAAGTAAAAGGATCAGCTAAGTTGTTGAAAATAGTATGAAATACTAGAGGTGCGGTGTTGATGAAATACTAATTAGATCGGGATAGACCATGTCATCTTCGTAAGTTCAACAAATGTAAACAATCTCAGAAAATGGATAGCCTCAGCTTCCTAGCCTATTGACTACCCAAAGCTAGAGCTTTCTCAAAGTCTAGCTGCGATTTAGCTCACTCGAATTGATTTGGATCAACAACTTCACTATTCTTAGCTATTATCTGCTAATTAGGAAGGAGAAAGTAATTTCAGCTATTACTAGATTAATTTTACAATTTCTCATCCACACCTACTACTAGATTTCCTTCCAATACTTATTTATTCTCTCACGAGCAACAATCAAGCAAGTATAGATAGACCCATATCATTATCAATGGATCTTCATTAATAGATTGAAGGGAATCCAATAGATATATACTTAATTGAACATTTTGCAGTTGACTCTAGCAATACCAAATCCAATTAAGTGTTCATTATCACACACCTCTAGTTAATGATTTTTTCTACTCATAGTTAAGAAATTTAAAAACACAATCATCAATAACATCAGTGAATTTAATAAGAAGAGGAACGCACACTCATTCCCCTACAAGATATCTTCATGGATACACTTGACCCATAGGCTTGCCTTTCATGTAGTACTCTACTAATGTAGTGTAGTTGCACCTAGAATCATTTAAGACTTGAGGGCTGTGATGTAGGCTTAAGGTCAGGGTAGGATGAACATTTTACTATAGTGACTACATCCTCCCTAACGTTTTTCGTAACATGCCTTACAACAATTTTTCTCACTCAACCTTCTTTTCATTTCTCATCTTGTTGTTGCCTTTTGTTTCTGTAATACTCTCCCTTATAAACCCTCTTTTGTTTCCAACACTAACCCTATTACCTCAAGAGGGAACACCAATTCACACAAATAGTCCTCATTATTAATCATCTGTTTGCGCAATTGGACAAAAGGTGATGTTCCCTTCACACTATGATTCTTGTCTTTTCCCCTTGTTTTGCTTACCCCCAAACTTAGGCTCTTGCCTTATTTACCACACTTGCTTTTTTCATTCCCTTCTTCTTAGGCCTTGAGCCTTACTTTAGCACTTATCTTGTAATTAGAATTTACGGAGAATGTGGGCCAAAAGAGGTATTAAGAATGGTCTTAAGGCTTGTAATGTGGTTTCCAAGAAATGGTTTTAAGGCTCAAAATAGGATAACAAGGATTAATGATCATCGAGGGCGTATGGTTGAAGTGGATAGACAACTGAGAGCCTAAACTCATTTTCTTAGTGCAGCTACATCTAGGATTTCGCCTTGAATCACATTTAGGGAAAGTTCTAGATTAGATGTAATGCATGAGATCCACAAAAATATCCTCTCCACACAAAGCATCACCCTTAAAGTGTCTACAAGAGTCATTTTCCCATACAAAACATCACATTAGGACATCAAGCAAGCAGACATCATAAGTCAAGCAGGGAATTTATAATGCACAACCAAGATTACTATGCTACCGTGTCAACATTTGCTCATTATCTTCATCTTCATAACCTTGTACATTCTCATTTCAGCACAAGAAAAATTTTAGTTGGTGCCTCTTAAAACAACTTCACAACAAACTCAAAGTGACATGGCATTTCCCTTAAAAATGGCCACTCAATCCATCATCGGGAAAAGCCAACCCGGTTCGACAACAAAAATAACTAAAATAAAATAATGCTCCATGGGAAAAAACCATGGTATAAAGAAATCCCTCAGAGTTTTAATTTCTTCACTACTCTATTTACAATGGTGAAAATGAAACACAATTTTTGGGGTCGTCTCATTCCAAAACTTCCAAAATATGATACCTAAAACCAAAGACCCTATTTAGTCACTAATTACCATTCACAAAGAGACACAAACCAATTCATTCATTCATTCAAAGAACAAAACATGCCCGACAAGGGTAATCATCAATCACAATAGCCCGACAAAGGCTGGACTTACTCAAACATAAATAAAAACCTAAGAAACAAATATCCCCCCAACAACAGCGCTCATCCCTCCCCCCACTTAAAACCATACATTTTCCCCAATGTAAATATGCAAAAAGAATAATGGGAGAAGGGACAAGGAACTCCCTCAACGGGTGACTCCTCTTCATCATCAGCTACAGCATCATCACTATCACCTCCACTTGCATAACCAAGCCCAGCAGAATCATCGCCTAGCCCTTCAAACAAGTCATCATGTGGACCTCGAGCTGAAGACGGAGCATCCATTTCAGCATCCAAAGCACTCATGTCGGGCACTTCTACTGAAGTACGACTTCTCCACTCCTGCACCTCTGTTCGGAGGGATGTAACTGCCCCTTCTACTACATCCACCATCTTACACAAAGTGGTGAAATTCTCATATAATGATTTAAGATCCTTCTTGATTGTTTTGGCAATGGGTGTCAGGAGGCTCTTAACCAAACGTTGAAGCTGGCTTTCGTGCGAGTTTGTCATCTCCAAAAGGAGATGGAGACAACTTGACTGAGAAGATTAGGGAGGTGGAGAAACTCTTTGCTAGGGTATGTCACCCGATGGTTGTCCTGACATGTCAATCTGGGGCACATTGGATTTGGGGGAGATTGGAGATTAGGCTGATCCGTGGGAGAGGGCTTCTTCTTGCATGTCTAAGGCCTGCAGGCATTTTTGTTTCACTGTCGGTGCCTCGACGTCTCTCTTCCTGTCAATGTAATCACTCCTAGAGCAGAGGAAGGAGTCTTATTCAGAAAAAGAGGCACTTCGACTGCTACACAAAGTTGGGAGATCAAAACAGCATATGGAATGGAAGTGCTGGACTACCGATTCTTCTTATTCATTTGTTTTGCTACAATTTTGCCAAAGTTGATGGGGACCCCTGAAATAATGCAAGCAATCAGGATGTTTGCCTCCATGGTTACCCGCTGCTTATTCTTGGATGGGATAATGCGAGAACATATAATGTCCAGTCATAGCTTGGCCTCGAACTTCAAATTGTGGAGAGAGATTTTGCCACCCATAGAGGCCAAGAGAAGAGTATCAACAACAATAATGCGAGCCACCCACGCGTACTAGTCTTTCATATCAGCTACCCGTGCCATGTACTCCATAGTAGAGTCTATTTCATCTTCCCAAAACAGATAATTTATAGCAGCTGGGGTGATATGAACTTCCACCTCACGAATCATCACCGAAGGAAAGTAGGGAAACTCATCCACTTTACCTTGATGTTGCATGCTCTCTTGGCTGGCCTGATAGGAGACATAGAACTCAGTGATAAGACTGGGATAGTATGGTGGAAAATGGTAGGAAAATGCATGCCAATGCCAGAGGGTGAACTACTCGGTGATATTAGGGAAATCACCTTTCAACCCAGCCAAGTTAAACCTCTTCTCCACCGTGATAGAGCATCCCTGGTAGATGACGTAGTGCTCCTCATATTCAGAATATAGAGAATGATGGCTTCCTTTGTGTTGACTCGTGGTGGAGAAGCCTTTGTTTTTCCTTTGCCCTTGCTAGCAGATGAAGCAGGGCCTTTCCTTTGTCGGTGTTCTTGGAGGATGACTGGAAGAGGTATGTTAGTAACAAGACATTGAAGTACAATTTACAAGAAAAGGAACTAGTATAAAAAGAATTGAAAAGAAAAGAAAAATCAAATAATCATTCAAACAGTAGGTGGTACCGGCAGTTCACCGAAGAAAATTCATGAGCTGCCGATTGGCTGTCCATGCTTAACAAATCACTGGGGAGAATCAAGCCATTTTCGACGGTTCAAGAAGCATTTCTCTAATCACATTTCGTGAATTGCCGAAGTAGCGTCGGATTCACTCAGTAGCCAGGACCAATTTCAGGGTGAACCGGTGCCCCAAGCGGCGTTTCGCCAAATCTAACCTGTGAATTGCCGGCCCTTGTGTCACGCCCCACCATGGGAGGTATGAATGGCACCTGGTTCCCTACTGGTCTGAGCTAACCTGGCTAAACTAGGGCATGTTTGACACTTAATTCAAGAAATGAACGAGCTATCTCTTGGCTGTAAGTACAACCCCTGGCCAATAAGGCCACCTGTAAAAGAAGACAGCTGACCACAACAATGCCATAACACGGATCCTATATGGGCCAACAAGGACACCATATTGTCTAGTTAAAACTGAAAAGTAAATCAGTCATTAAACTATACTATGGCTGACAAGACCGCCAACGAACAACTATACAAGTCCCACATGGCCAACACATGAAATAAAGCATACATGGGCCCCACACAGCCAACGACAACTAACCACAGGGAATGTACAATAGTCCGCAAGCCTCTAGAAGTGATATAATGGTTGATACAGGGCCTCGACCTACCCATAAATTGTTCATGAAAAGTACAAACCTCTATTGAGTTTCAACTCCGGAGGTAAGGAGCTGAATAAACTACTGACTTCAGCTGGAGGCTAGGAATGTCCCGAATCGCGTCTATCCGCACCTGCAAGCAAGTAATGCAGCACCCCAGGTGGGCGTCAATACAACATGTATCGAATACGTAAAGCAGAAAGACAATAACTGATTGAAAACTGGTGAAACTATAGTAATTAAAGGAAGAGAGCAAGGATTTAACTTGAATACTTTCACTATCTGAATTATCTAAACAACAAGTCTATATAAGAAAACAAAAACCTAATCGGGCCCCCATAAGCCTGGAAGGTACAGATAACACAGAAGAACCTACCTGGGCCCCCATAAGCCCCAACAAGTACAAAAAAAGTCCACTCCTACTACTTGACCATTAAGGATGGTGTGTACATCGCAACTTGGGATGGCCCTTGCGACCTTAATCTGGTGAAACTCATTACGGCCCTTGTGGCCTCAATCTGGTGGAACTTAATGCGGCCCTCGCGGCCTCAGTAAATAGAACTCAAATGGCCCTCGCGGCCTCAGTTAATAGGACTTAAATGGCCCTTACTGCCTCAATAAATAGAACTCAAATGGCCCTCACTGCCTCAGTAAATAGAACTTTGTATGGCATAACATCTAACTACACAACATCAAGGTAAGACCAATCTAGCTAGATTAACTCGAACAAGAATTACTCTTTGTCACCATAGGCTCAATTTAGTTTATAACTATTGACACCAATAGATTTACTCTGACGTACTATAGACACCCGGGTCGTACTAACTTTACGATAAACGTAACTTGCTGAAGGGATAGCCTTACATACCTAGATTGTCGATTTCTGATTAACTGGAGAGTTTGAATTTGTATTTGATAGACCTTTCCAGTTGCAATCGTATTACTGGGAGAATAAGACTAGTTTAATACTCAATTTGGCAAAAACAATAAGTTTTAATAACAATATAACCTATACTTCAACTTGACAAAATACGGTCGAAAATGTATAATTTCCCGAGAGTTCAGAAGGAAGAAATGCTTACTTGAAGCCCGTGACCATACAGAAGTTAGTTTGCAACAATTTCGAAAACTTTTGGTCAGCGGGCTGTGATTTTCCGGGCGAATTTTGCAAAATTAACTCCGTAGTAATGCTCCCTATAGGACTAAACTTCGATACCCAAAGATAATTTTGAATTCGGATGGCGTTTCTTAGAGTAAACGGATGAAAAATTACTTGATTCCCTTGTCTCACACTCTCTATAGCCGAATTAAAAGTTTGAAAATAACTTAAAATTGAACTAAGGACTATATATATAGAATACGGTAGTGGCAGGGGGGCGCCCCGTGCGTCCCATCATGCTGCCCTCACCCTCACTTCGTTCCCCTCAACGCGCCAAGGGGCTGGCGTGCCGCACTGTCCAGGGCACCAAGGTGCTGGTGCGTTGCGCTGGCACTTGTGGCCTGGCCTCGTTCGACCTGACTTTCGAGGATTCTCTACACACGTCGTACTCTCTTTATTCATCTCAAATCCATGCGTACACATGCTAATTGTTAACCTTTAAGGGGTGTAACATCCTCCCCCCCCCCCCCCAGGAATATTTGTCCTCGAATGTCTACTTTAACTCACGGAAGTTTATCTCTCCTAACTATTATTCTGGAAAAATTTCGGCAGAGTCTCCCCTAAAACATGGACTATCCGAAAATCCTGAAACATAGAAAAGTCCAATACAGATATATCTCATGACACTACATCAACTCTTTCACAACAACATGGAAGTCAACTAAATAGTCTAAGTAACATGAATCATAGAACAACAACTGAATCAACGATTTCACTTAACTACATAACTGGGTCTAACCCTGGACCAACTGAGAATATATGGATCTCATGTCATCCTCAACTTCGCAGGTCATCTCTACTCTATTTCTGTTTCTCCACAATACCTTATCCGAGGCGATATCTTTAGTCCTCAATTGCAAACTTGCCAATCTAATATGGCCACTGGAACCTCTTCGTAGGCTAACTCCTCAGTAACCCAAACTTCTTCAACTAGTACAACATGGGATAGATCCCCCATACACTTCCGTAACATCGACACATGAAAGACCGAGTTGTAAATTATGCTTCTCGGTCAGAAATGATATATACTGAGACACCATGCAGTCTAACTATTTCTCTAATGTATAACTCATCATAGTCCTCGGTTGAAAAAGTTGTCCTTATTGGGAGAAAATGAGCTGACTTCGTCAATCTGTCAGCAATCAACAAGATGGAATCAAATCTGCGCCTGGTATGAGGTAATCCTATCACGAAATCCATATTGATTGCCTCACATTTCCACATAGGTACTATTATTTCCTGTGTCAATCCACCAGGTTTTTGATCTTCCGCCTTTACATGTTGGAAGTTAGGACATTGTGCTACAAATTCTGCTCCTTCTTCATTCCCAGCAACTAGTTAATCTCTTTTATGTCATGATAAATCTTCTTTGAACGTGGGTGAAGAGAATAACGGGAATAATGTACCTCTACCCTGATTTGCTGGCGAAGTCCTGCCACATCTAGAACGCACAGGCGACCCCTACATCTCAAAACCCCATCCTAAGTTACCTCAAAGGCTAGTACTTCCCCCTACTGTACCTTATCTCTGAGCTGTGCCAATTGAGGATATTCATACTGCCTCACTTTTACTTCTACAACTAGGGATGATATTGCAGTATTCTAAATTATGGCTCCATTATCCCCTGTATCAACTACCCGAACTAGTTATTTGGCTAGCCAGTGCAATTCTCGGGCCATTTCCCATTGTTCTGAACTCAAATATGCCAAACTTCCCATAGATTGGCAGCTGAGAGCATCCTCCACAATATTAGCTATCCCTAGGTGATACAAGATGTTCACATCATAATCTTTCAATAATTCTAACCAATGGCGTTGTCGCAAATACAACTTTATTTGTGTGAAAATGTATTGAAAACTTTCATGGTCAGTAAAAATGTTCACATGCACCCCATATAACTAATGCCTCCATATATTTAAGGCATCAACCATTGTAGCTAACTCCAGATCATGGGTGGGATAGTTCTTTTCATGTTTTCTCAATTGCCTTGAAGCATATGCTATTACCTTTTCATGTTGCATTCGAACACAC
Organism: Datura wrightii; assembly: GCA_035772735.1. NCBI lineage: Eukaryota > Viridiplantae > Streptophyta > Magnoliopsida > Solanales > Solanaceae > Datura > Datura wrightii. The sequence continues at coordinate 179,536,526 of JASDFA010000018.1, forward strand.
CTTAACCCGATGCCTGAAGCGTCACAATACACTACATAACCCTCTGAATCTTCCGACAAGGCTAACACTAGTGTTGATTTCAATCTGTTTTTTAATTCCTGAAAACTCATCTCAAATGCTTTAGTCCACTAAAACTTGGCTGCTTTTTGAATCAACTTAGTCAAAGGTGCTGACGGGGTAGAAAATCCTTCCACGAACCTTCTTTAATACCCGGCTAACCCCAAGAAACTGCGAACCTCTATTGCATTGTAGGTCTAGGCCACATTTTCACTGCCTCAATTTTCTACAAATCGACCTAAATACCGACCTCTGATACAATGTGGCCCAAGAAAGCTACAAAATTCACCTACAACTCGCACTTAGAAAACTTTGCATATAACTGGCGGTCTCTGAGGATCTGAAGTACTTCCCGTAAATGATCATTCTATTTCACTTCTGAGCGGGAGTAGACTAGAATATCATTAATGAACACTATTACAAACAGATCCAAATACGTCCTGAAGATATTATTCATTAGGTCCATGTACACTGCTGGCGCATTTGTCAACCCAGCCTGCATTTATCAACCCAAAGGACATAACTAAGAACTTAAAATGGCCATACCTAGTCCTAAAAGCTATCTTTGGAATATTTTTCTCCCAGACTAGAGACTGGTGGTACCCGAATCTCAAATCAATTTTACAGAAATATTTTGCCTCCTGTAGCTGATCAAATAAATCACCTATTCTCAGACGAGGATATTTATTCTTAACAATATATTTATTCAATTTCTAGTAATCTATGCACATGCATAGAGACCCGTCCGTCTTTGTCACAAACAGGATTGGTGCACCCCACGGTGACGTACTCATTCTGATGAAACCCTTATCTAACAAATCTTTTAATTGTTCTTTTAATTCTTTCAATTCTGTAGGGGCCATTCGATACAGGGGTATGGATATAGGTTGAGTATCTGGTGACAAATCTATAAAGAAATCTATTTCCCGCTCTGAAGGAATACCGGGAAGTTCATCCGAAAACAAATTCGGGAACTCATTAACAACTGGAATAGACTAGATATTCGGGGATTCTACTTGCATATCCCAAAGCCTAACAATATGGTAGATACAACCCTTTTCTATTAACTTCTTCACCCGAAGATTGAATATAAACATACCTTTTGGTGTAGCTGTATTACCTCTCCACTCTCGCACTATCTCTCTTGGAAAGTGAAATCAGACAATTCTAGTCCAACACTCTATAGTAGCATAACATGGTGCTGACTAATCCATACCCATAATCACATCAAAATCAATTATTTCTAATTTACGGACTACAAGAGCTTACAATATGTGCTCACATAGAAGGACCTCAATCTATGACAAAGGAGGTGGTTAGAGCTACTTAAAGACTATGATATGAGTGTTCTTTACCATCTGGATAAGGATAATGTGGTGGCAGATGCACTTAGAAGACTCTTGATGGAGAGTGTGTCCCATGTTGATGAAGGTAAGAAAGAGCTGGTGAAAGATGTGCATCGTCTCGCAAGGTTAGAAGTTAGGTTGGTTGACTCTACTGATCGTGGTGTTGTTGTTCAAAGCGAATCCGAATCATCCTTGGTGACTGATGTGAAGGCTAGACAAGACGAAGGCCTAATTTTGGTAAAGCTGAAGGAAGTTGTTTGAAGTCAAAAGGTGGAGGTCTTCTCCCAAGGGGGAGATGGTGTGCTTCTGTACCAGGGTCACCTATGTGTTCCAGATGTTGATTTTAGGAGCCGAATATTGCATGAGGCCCATGCATCTAGGAATTCTATTCATCCAGGTTCCACCAAGATGTATCTTGATTTACGAGAAATCTATTGGTGTGATGGCATGAAAAAGGATATTGCATAATTCATAGCCAAGTGCCCAAACTGTCAGTAAGTGAAGGTTGAACATCAAAGGTCGACAGGAGTACTTTAGGATATTAGCATTCCCACTTGGAAGTGGGAAGAGATTAATATGGATTTCATCACAAGTCTGCCTCGTACTCTCCGACACTATGATTCTATTTGGGTTGTGGGGTAGACAGGTTGACCAAGGCTGCACATTTTCTACCAGTGAAAACTATGGATTCGGCAGAGGATTATGCCTAACTGTATATCCAGGAGTTGGTCCGATTGCATGGGATGCCCTTATCTATCATTGTAGATCGAGGTACTCAATTTACCTCCCAGTTTTGTTGGTCTTTTCATAAAGGGCTTGGGACTCACATTAAGCTTAGAACAACATTTCATCCACAAACGGACGGTCAAGCGGAGTTGACAATCCAGACTCTCGAGTACATGTTGAGAGAATGTGTGATGGACTTCAAAGGTAGCTGGGATGATCACTTGCCCCTGATCGAGTTTGGTTACAATAACAACTACTACCCCAGCATTCATTGAGGCTCTTTATGGGCGGAGATGTAGATCGCCCATCGGATGGTTTAAGGTTGGTAAGGCAGCTATGATAGGGCCAGATTCGGTTCATGAGGCTATGGTAAAGGTTCAATTGATAAGGGATAGGTTGAAAACCGCTCAGAGTTATGAAAAATCCTTGCTAATATGAGAAGGAGAGAGTTGGAGTTCGAGGTGGATGATTGGGTGATCCTGAACGTATCTCCCATGAAACGAGTGATGCTATTTGGGAAGAAAGGAAAACTCAGTCCCCGCAATATTAGTACCTATCGAATCGTTAGAAGAGTTGGTAAGGGAGCGTATGAGTTGGAATTTCCCTCAGAGTTGTCTTCTGTGCATCCTGTGTTTCATGTATCGCTCTTGAGGAAATGTTTGGGAGATCCAGCTCTAGTAGTCATAGTGGACAACATTGATGTGAAAGATAGTCTCAGCTATGTGGAGGTTCCGGTGGAAATATTAGATCGTCAGTTTCAGAAGCTAAGGAACAAGGAAGTAGCTTCAATTAAAGTATTGTGGAGGAATCAGCATGTTGAAGGAGCTACGTGGGAAGTCGAAGTGGATATGAAGGCTAAATACCCGCATTTGTTCTCTACCGGCTGAGTTCCAACTTGAGGTATAAGTTTTTCCCTATAAATCTACTTAGTTTTCATGTTCAAATCATGTGCTCAAGTTTCTTTTATGTATATGGATGTGTATGTGAAGCATGGAATCAGTTCAGCTATGAGATATGAATGGGAGGTAGCTATTCCGTTAGCTTTCGGTTTAAATGATCAGTATTTGGGTGTAAGGATTGCATGTCTTTGTTTTTATGCTTGTTTCCTACATTCAAGGATGAATGATCCCAAGAGGGAGATATTGTTATACCCTAGAAGCGCTTAAAATTATACTCGGGATCAAAATTTGAAGTTGGCTAAAACACTTGGAAAAATATTGCAGGACACGTGATGTCATAACAAGTGATCGAAAAGCACGAGTCGTTGTTAGCAGTCGTGGAAGGAATTAGACATTGGAAGTTGGGGATACCATGGGTCATCCAACGACTCGTGGTGTGAAATGATGACCCATGGTCACTAGTCGTGGTATGGGTTGCTAGATTTTCCGGTGGACTTAACGGCTTGATACCATGACTCGTTGGAAGCAACCACGAGTCGTGGTGAAGCTCGTGGTAAAGGAAGTTTAGATTTTCAAGAAAGATGACAACGATCGATCTAATGACCCGTTATTTGAAGCAGCGACTCATCCAGTCACATCGTGGGAAGAATCTGAAAACATGAAGTGAGGCAGTGGACCCAACGACTCGATACCACGAGTCGTGGTATCATGCAATGACTCGTGGGATCTGTCGTTGGTTCACACAGATTTGGTTTTTTATGGATTTTTCATTAAGGATATTTTCAAACTTTCTATACTCTAAGGCCCTAAACTACATCGTTTTATGTATTTTTTTGGACATGATAAAATAGGTTAAGTCCTTCTTGCATAAGCCATTCCCATGCATGCAAATTAGGAGGATTTTAGAGAGATCAAGCGTAGTTCAAAGCTTTAACCTATCAATTCTCCATTGGTCATTCAAGAAACTCTAGAATCTGATCTTACCCAGGTATGTATGGTTACGAATGGGTGTTTCCATTCACACCCGTGCCCATTCTCTATTAATTTATGAAAATCTATCAAAAATCTCATGGGTTTTTGAATTCAATTTTGTGAAAATCTAATGATTTACTAATGGGTTGTTATGATTTGCGAATTAAATCATATTTTATGAATTTTCATCAGATTTTTTATGACTATTTTTCTTATAAATTATTGATTTCGATTTCTAGTCAATTAAGCCTAATCATGCATGATCTATGATGAATCAATTTATTATCTATACACCAATTGTTGATATTTAGAAACCCAACATAATTTATGATTTGAAATATTTATTTATACCAATTACCCATCATGATTTGATGATTTACAAGTTATATGCATGGTCTACAAGTATGCATGAAACATTTGATTCATGAATTATGTTTTGGCTGACTCACGGGGCTTATGTTATGGCTATTTCATGTATGTACAAGAATGTTTATGATTACCATGATTTAACTAACCCATGAATTCATGCATGTTATACTATGAGCACTATATATGTTTTGGGAGTAGTATCGAACACCGAGTAGGTTAAGGGCCTAGGTTCTGCCCCGAATCTCATAAACTACATGCCAGCGTAGGTATGTTGGGACCTCCTTGGTGACTGTCCCCATCCCAAATGGCTCTTTTCATGGTGATATCACACTTTAATGGTTTTACCTGTGGCAAGGTACGGACACCCTCCCGACTAGGATTACAAGTCGGGCTTCATGTGTGCTCATATGGGATATGTTGGTTAAGAGGATCTCCCACTGTTCCGCATTATTTATTCATGTTCATGATTGTGTATTTTGGCTCAAATCATGTTAAATAAAGCTTTTCTCTTATGATCATGAGTACGATTGTATTACGAATGTTTTGAAAATCTGGAGCGTTATGTTATGTTACGATATTTATGATATGAGCATGATGTCCTACTCTTATGATCACTTATGAGTTTTATATATTTTAATTGTATGTTTTACTTACCATGTGTACACAGTACATTCCATGTATTAACCGCATACTTCTTATGTTGTATTGTTTCATGATACAGGACTCGGCTCTCAGGCTAATACTCACTCTTAGTCCATCACATAGTTTTCCTTCATCTTTTTTGGTGAGTCCTCATGTTTCGAGGTCCATTTGAATAAGCATGTATGATGTTCTATGTTTTAGTATTTGTTCGGGTTAGTTGGGGGTATTGTCCCATGAACGTATCTTGCATTAGAGCCTTTCAGACAGTATGTAGTACTCAGCTTATGTGTATGTCTAGTGGTTCCGTGTGATATGATATGCTATTCTATGATTATGTTTCTGCTATGTCTTATGTTCAATCTTCTGCTTAAAGTGAATGAAGTAGATGTATGTTTATGCCATGGGTCAACTTGGGGCCTTTCGGGGTTTCTCATCCAGCGTTACGATCCAGGTCTATGTTCGGGTCGTGACATGTGTAACTATCATTCTTTCTCTATCCCCCCTCTCACTCATGACCTTGTATTTTGTCTGTGTAGCCATTTTGGTTATAATTTTCTGTATATCGGTTTTGACCTTGGTTTCCAGAACCTTGACGCCAAGTGCCTTGTCCAGATCCTCGGGCATTGGCTCAGAAATCCACTACCTGGTTGTCCAAGAAGTTTGCCTCTTTCTCAAAATTTGAGTGCTCAGGCCCTAGTTCCTGTCCTTGTGTCCCCACTGCGCTAACATTTTTGGCTCTAGCACCCATGATATGCTTCGTAAGAAGGTCTAATGATGTGTGCATATGGGACAATTCCTTGTTACGTTCTTCCTCCTTCCTGCGTTGGTCTGCAGTTAAACCAACAACATATGTACCAGCAGCTACTTCTGCTTCTTGGGTATGCCATGCTATGTTTGTTTTCGTGACTCTGTCTAGAAAAGTGGTAGCTTGCTTCCAGGTGTGGCTCATTAGTGCTCCTCCTTCCACTGTGTCTGCTACAACTTTGGTACTGTTATTCAATGATCTATGAAAAATCTCCAACAGACTGTCATCAGGAATTTTTAGTTTTCAGAACTTGGTCAACTTCTTCGTGAATCTCAACTAGGTTTCATGAAGAACCTCTATCTTCAGTTATCCGAAATTTTATATTTAATCCTTACACTGCAGCATCCTGGACGATGGAAAGAATCTCTCTAGAAAATCTTTTTTGAGCTCCCTCTAGTTGCTAATAGAGTTGTTGAGTAATTTCGATAACCATAAAGTAGCTTTCCTAGATAGAGAGAACAGGAAGAGTCTTAGCCTTATTGCGTCCTGGCTGACTCCGGGCAACTTGTACGCCTTGCATATTCCAACAAAGTTAATTAAGTGCTTTGGCATCATTAGCTGCGTGACCACAAAACACCCCCTTCATGTTCAATAATTGAATCATGGTGCTAGTAATGTAAATTTTTCCCCAACAGGCAAAGGTGGTGGTCTAATAGCTTTGATTGACCCGACTTCATCAATGTTTGGGTCATCCTCATCAAAGAATTGAGGGGCATATCTCTAGTCTCTGTTGTCCCTTCCATGGCGGCCAGCATTGACAACCTCATCTCAAGCATCATCGGCTTCCCCAAGTGCAGCTTGCCAAACTAGCTCGGCTTGCCTAGATTCTTTAGCAAGATGGGCATCTCTCTGCTCTTAGTTCTCCTTCCTTCAGAGTGTTCTTTCAAGTTCAAGATCCAAAGGAATTAGGGGTTTCCACTCCGCCAAGTACTTGGAATTCAAAAAGCGACAACCTGTGGGTGTCTAAAAAAATAATAAAACGTAATTAAGGAAATAACAACCAAAAGTTAACTACAAGCAATTAATCTAATTTTAGTCGTATTCCCCAGCAACGACACCACTTTTTAATAATTCTCAAACTCACACTTCTTGGCAAAGTGTGAAGCGAATATTGTAAATCAAGAACCCAACAAAGAGGTTGGGGTCGAACCCATAGGGAATAAGGTAAGATCTAGACTAATGCCGAAACTTAAACTTGTTGGTATGTTATCTCCAAATTGGGGGGTTTAAAGAAAAAATAATAATAAAACAAGCAAGATTTTCTAATAACTAGGGTAAGTGTTCCGGTTCATAACTACTTCGGGTATACACGTGATCAATCTCAATGCTTACTTGTAGAACTGATAACTAGGGTTCATCCAAACGACTGGTTCGTCCCTATTGGATGACTATACTCAATCACCGAGTTAGGTCAAATGAGTAATCACAAGCTAACTATTATCAATATGTCCTAAATTAACTTTCCTGCGACAGCAACTCAAGTTATACAATGGTCATAAAAATCAAGGCTTTGTTGTAATTATCTTTTCCTAATCTCTACTTCTCTAGGTTCAAGAAAGTAAAGAATTTGGGCAAGTCCTAACGTTTCTCAATATTACGAAACATTTAAAGATGAAGACAATACAATACAAGCATTTAGAATTGGTTTTGAATCATTTTGTGTAACCCTATTTCGTTAATTCACCATGGTTTCCTCTCATGATTATAAGATTTTCAAATAATAGCATGCAAGCCTTACCCTCAGAAACTTATGATGAAATGTTTTATAATATGCATGATTTCAGTTTTACTTACTTTGTGGTTTTACCTACTTTGAATACTCAGTACATTCCAAGTACTGAGCGCGTACTCTATGTTGTATCATTTCATGATATAGGCTTGGATGTTTAGGTTTAGTACCGCCACTAGCCAGTTCCTCAGAGATAGCATATCCATCTTGTTGGTAAGTCCTCATCCTTTGAAGACCTCTATATCAGCTTGTTAGGGTTTTGTCCCATAAGCTCATTAGGATGTTAGAGGCTTATCAGACATAGTATGTATTCAACTTCGGATTAGAGTTATATATTTCGTTGTTAAGGTGTTATTAGATTTTTAGACTTCTTCTATTTCAAACGTTAGCTTCTTTTTTGTAATTATTTATGTGGAGATTTAGTTGTCATATTCATGCCATGAGTCGACTTGGAGATATTTATGGTTTTAGGTTATGTATCTAGATTCAGGCCTATTTTTGGGTCATGACATCAGGTAACCTGTTAAGTCACTTCATAGATTGTTCAGTGACCCATTAAGTATGCAGCATTAGAGGAAAAATAGAAGGGAGTTGTTGAGGTAACGATTCAAGGAATGACCCGTTGTAGTACCCAACTAGTCATTGAGTTGCTCGTTGGGTGGTGCAGAGTAGGATTCAAGAGGATTTTTCAAAGGGGCTTCACGAATGGGATGACGAGTTGTTATATCACCCCATGAGTCATGATATGATTCGTCAGGTGTGTAGAGTTGAAGAAAGGGTCATACCACCTAACGACCCGTTGAATCTTTTGTTTGTTAGGAAGTTCAGATTGTAGGGAGGATTCCAGTAGTGGCAACGAGTGAGGACCACGAGTCATCAGGGGACCCAACGACTCGTTAGGTCCCTCGTTGGGACTAGCGGAGCCTAATTTCCTGCAGAATTACTAAGGGTATTTTCATAATTCCTAAGTTCCTAAGCCCTAAACTATTTCATTTTAAGCCCTGAATAGAGTGTTTGAATAGGTTTAGCCCATATCATCTTATTAGGCTCCCCATGCATGCAAAACTTTGAATTCTCTTAGAAGATCAATCTAGAATTCTATGAATTCTTCCCCAATTCTCTTGGGCTTTCAAAGATAAGTCGAGAATCAGCTTACCTAGGTATGTTGGGCTATGAATGAGAGTTTCCTTTCACTCTCATGCCCAAGTTTCTCCTCAAGCTTACAAATTCAAGTATATGATCTTATAGGGTTTTAACCCAATATTACGAAATCTCTATGATATGTCTATGGGTTAGTTTGCCTCATGTTTCAAAGCATGTTTTAAGATTTATAGGTAGATTTTAATACATAAATTGATTATAAATTCATGATTTGAAGTTATTAGAAATTATGCCTTATTATGCAAGTTATATGAAAAGTCAAGTTTATGATTCATGATTTCAAGTATGATGAGATATCTAGCATAAATGAATATTTATAAAATACCCAAGTATGAATCTATAATTTTTACTTATGAAGTCTACTTCAAGTATGCATAATTTTAAGATTTGACCAAGCCCACACAAGTTAAGTATATTTTCATGATTCAGCTTAGTTTTATAAGATCAACTTACTATATGGTTTGGAATCAATACTCCTAACTTATAGTATGTTTGGAGTCAAGACTCCCCATTTTCATATTATGCATGTAATTATTATTTCAGCTTCGTTGAAAAATGATGGGAGCACTATGCATGTTTTTCGGAGTGTTGTCTAGCATCGAGTAGGCGAAGGGTTCAGGTAAACCCCGGTTCTCAAAACTATGTGCCCACGTAGGTTTATATATTTACATTGGGACATCCCTTGAGAGAGTTTTCCCTACCCCCAAGGGGCCTCCGCTTGATATCGATATCTTGATATCATCCTTAGCCCTAGCAAGGTTTTGGATGGCTCTGCCCACTCGAGTGTGATAGTTGGGGCATCATGTAAGCTCTATCATGATGGTTTTGGTTATGATGAATATCCCATTATTCCTCGTGATTTCAGTTATTCATGTTCATAACTTATGATATTATGTTTTACAGCAGGTTTAACGCAATGATTAGTTCATGCGCTTTTACTTATGATTCAGCTATGACAAGTCATATGATTTCAATTTTAGCTTTGGGTCATCTGTTCAGATATGATACTCAGCTTATGACTATATATGTCTCAAATTCATATTTCAGCATGCAGTCCTTACTCTCGTGATATCCTGATTTATATTTGTATGGATAATTTCAGTTAACATTTACTCTGCATGTATAACTTACCTTACGTACTCAATACATTCATAGTACTGACCGCATACTCTATGTTGTATCATTTCATGATATAGGTCCAACCAATCAGACTCAGTTCCACCATTAGTCTAGTTATTCCCTGCAGTGCAACTAAGTTCCTATTGTTGATCTTCCTAGGATATTCAGTTTAGTGTTTGATTATGTTTCAGTTTTAGAATTTGGCGAGCTAGTTGGGGGTGTTGTCCCATCAGCTCATCAGACAACTTAGAGGCTTATCAGACATTATGTTGACTTTTAGCTTTGTTGAGTGTTGATTCTGTTTGTGATTGTTTTGTTATTGAGACTTCCGCTTATTCATGTTTAGGATATCAGTTTCTGTATGCTCTTTAGCAGTTATGTTCATACCATGGGTCGACTTGGAGCTATTCGTGGTTCTAGGTTTCGTGTCTCGGTCAAGGGTCCCAACTCAGGTTGTGACAAGCCCATTACCTATACCTACGTTCTGTAGAGCAATATCTGTGGCACATAGTTGTTCAATAGTGCCTCAAATTCAACTTAAATTTTTTCATTTCACATTTCAAACAAGTATGAACAATATCAAAATCTAATGGGTACTCAAAATTTCCTGCTAGATATACTAACAATATTACATCAATTTTGACCATTACGACTTCTTAACGATTTTCCTTAATAAGGACGTTACACTATCTATCATCGAGAAATGTCAAGTTACCATTCTTACCAACATTCATCAAGTCTTTTTCAATAGCCCATAATATTCACAAGAATGACTACATTTTCATCCACATTATCAATAAACCAAGAAGAAGTGATAAATTTCCCTTAAGAAAGATGTCGCCTAATCCATCATTGGGTAAAATCAGTCATCTCAAGCAATTGGGTTACTCAAACTTCACCCCCAACTTTAATTTCATGGTATTATATTGCATCAATCCTATAAAATCACATTATTCAAGCGTTTCTACCCATTGCACAATTTTTAAATCCCCCCTCAATAATATCCACAAGAAATCAATCTTCAACACAGATATGGAAACACAAATTGGGGAAACAGTGAAAAAGGGGTAAGGAACAAATGACAACTATCATGCTCTTTTTTCTATATATATCATCACAGAGAGTGTAATACCCTAAAAAGTCCCTAATCAGACCCGATACTTACAACATAAAATAGCAAGAAAAAAACACCAGAATAAAACAATGACCCTCAGTACAGCTCATTGTAGGAACCAATGGATCATTGGTTGTGCCCATTGTTTAGTTCCATGGATCTATTAAAAATTGGCCCAGTATTGATGAGGGGATTTGTACGGATTGTTGTTTGATTATACGAGTTATTTTTTTTAGTCGTTGAAGCAGATTTAGAGAAGTCTTTAGAATTGTTTTCAGAGACCACGAGTCTTAGTACAAATTGTAGTGATGTGGTACGAGCAAAAGTATCCATCCATGGTAAGAAGATCACAGAATGACTTATATGGCTTGGGAGGTATGGGAACCATGCAACGGGTCATAGGATCATCGTACGGTTCATACTATCAGCCGTTAGATAAGATATTGTAACGCCTCAGACTCTCAGGCTAAGTTTGGAACAATTTTAGGTATGTGGATAGACCCCAAACCGATGAATTTTATGGAAACAAGGTGTTAAGATCAATTCTTAAGTGTGAGAAGTGCAATGGATAAAAATTAAGATCATAAGGGACCTCTAGCACAAAGTTGAGTTGAGAGCCTTCTTACTGATTGAGTTTTCGTACAAGTTCTTACAAGGGTCAACTTCAAACGACCATAGCTCCCATTTGAAAAAGTATTTTTACGTGATTTAACACATCAAATTGAAGCCCTTTGAGTCTTCTCTCCAACATCCAACCTTGTGTCAATCAGAGTTCGGAGAAAAACAATTATGAGGAATTTAGTGAAATAGCACATGCATTGGATGAACCTCAGTACATGTCGTCCTATCAACCAATGACTCATCCCATTGGTCATTGATTCTGCAGTTTTTGGCCTCTTTTCGGTAGTTTGGGGGTATATTCATAAACTCCTATACTTTTAACTCCTAAATGACATTGTTTTAGGTTTTCTCAGGGTCAGATTAGAGGTTTTAACTTAGCATAAATCTTCATTCCTTTCGAAGATAGTAGGTGGGATTTTCTCTTAAGAAAGGAGCTAGGGTTCTTTTTCAAACTCTTCCAAATCTTCCTTGGGTATTTAATACAAGTTATGGAATCATCAATGCAGGTATGTAGGGATATGAATGAGGGATTCCTTCCACCTTCAACGCCCTTTCCAAGTTGAATTCATGATTCCCACCTCCTATGCCCTAATTTTCGAAATTATAGGGTTGAGCTTATTGTGCATGAATTCTTTCATGTTCTTTACTTGAAATTAGTTTCCTTGAAATTTAATTTATGTTTCTACGATTATGACTACATGTCCATTATTAAATCCCTCATGAATCTATAAATTTCAAGTTTGAAATATGATTTAATGAACTTCTAGGGTTAGACATAAATTGAATGAAACTCTATGATTCTCTTATGATTCAAACCTTGTTTTATGATTATGAATGCATGATTTCTACTATAATCTTTCATGAACTTATGATTCTTAGCATGATCTGGGAAAGTCAAGTAAATTCTTATTTCAAAACTCATGGGATGATTTTGAGCCAAGGCTCATAATAAAGATATGTTTTGGAGTCAAGACTTCCAAGAATATTTAAGCAATGTTTTGAGGATATGATTATGAGCCATGTGTACGTTTTTGGGAGTAGTGTCTATCACTGTGTAGGCCAGAAATTCTGAGGACCAAGGTCTTATAACTACGTGCCACCATAGGTACATACTCATATTTGGGACTTCTCAAGAGAATGTTTACCTCACTCGACGGCACATCAGTGATATCATATATTAATCGTCCTCTGCCCTGGCAAGTCTTAGAACAGCTCTGCCTACTTGAGCGAGATAGTTGGAGCATCATGTAAGCTCTATCATGATGGTGTCAGTTATGATGAGTCTCCTGCGGTTTCTTATCTTTTATGCATGATCATGTTTACAAATTATGATATTTTGGCTCAAGTTATGTTTTTACAAGGTTCTACTATGAATTTAGTTATGTTCATCTTACGTAATAGTTCTACAATGCTCTGAGCCCTTATGTTCAGTTTATGGTCAGAAACTCACATTTTATATTATTTTACTCTCATGAACTCTTTTATACTATTTTTCTATTATGTTTTACTCACCTTAGATACTCAGTAGATTCAAAGTACTGCTCGTGTATTTCTGTGCTATATAATTTCATAATATAGGTTTGGACGACCAATGTCAGCCTCATCATCAGCCCCACTCCCGTCTCAATTCAACTCAGTCCCCAATTTGGTGAGTACTCATCTTCTGAGGATGTTTATTATCTTATGGTGTTATGCTCTTGTCTTTTTGTTTCAAACTTAGTGAGCTAGTTGGGTTTTTGTCCCATCAGCTCATCTTATGACTAGAGGCTGTCAGACAATTATATACTAGATGGTTCAGCGTTATGACTCGTCGTTCTTGTTCATGCTTTATATGTTTTAGAATTTCGCTTATCCATGTTTATGATTCATTGTTTCTTTTGCTATGCTCTAATTAGGCTATGTATGTGTCATGGGTTAGCTTTGAGCCATTCGTGGATCTATGCTCGGTTTATGACAATCATGGTATCAGAGCATTAGATATTAGAATGTCCTAGGGTGTCTGAATGCCACTTCAAGTAGAGTCTTCTCCACTGGTATGAAGCGTGCCACACTTTTGAGGGAGAGGCTACTAGGAGTTTTTAGGAATATTTCCCTCTTCCCTAATTTTATATCATACTATGAAGTTCAACTCTCTATTCTCTTTCAGCTCGTGCTATACGCGATCGCAGAGAATGCCTCCCAGATGAGATAGGGAAAGAGGAATCGGCGATGGAAATCAACCATCCCTACAAACTCCAGTAGTCCCCCTTAGTAGGAAAATTACTGATGCAGAGCTTGGGGCTACCTTTTGGATGGTGATGCATGTCATGGTCGCTCATCTTAACCAATAAGAAATTGCACCTACTAACACTACCAGAGGGATGGAAGCTACTAGGGTTCGATACTTCACTAAGAAAGGCCTATCTAAATCATACCATTAAAAGCTGGATGGGAGGTTTAGGGAAAGAGGAAATGGGAACAAAAGAGCCGAGACAGGAAACCATGAGGTTTTCCAACAGAGGGAAAGTGGTGGACACCGATCAACACCCCGTCAGAGGTCGTTGGTCCCGGCACCATCCAAAAACAGTGTTCTCTCTAGGCCTGGAGGTGATCCTAGAGAAAGAGCGTTAGGTTCTAAGGGTCAGAGGAACATATTAGGGGAGTGCATTTATCCAGTTTTCAAGAGATACAAAAGAATCAACTAGGAGAGTGCATGGCAGGTTCGGATACTTTCTTCAAGTGCGGTAAGCTAGGTCATAAGCTCAGAAACTGCCGAGAAACATAATTAGGAAAAGGTAGAGATATAGTCACCTCTTTAGTAGCTCTGACAGCCTGCCCACCTCATCAAGGCGCATTATCCGGTGTAGGTACTGAGTAATATCAAGACCGTTTCTATGCCCTGTCATCAAGCCATGATTGGGGAGACTTGCCAAAATTAGTCATAGGTATTTCATGAGCCTTTCAGGTTGATCCTCCTATGTTGTTAGGCTCAACAGCCGTAAAGTAAATTATAGAAACTACTTTTCACATTCTAGTATGAGACTTGTCCGGTGGATAATGTAAAATGAATATAAGTATGAAGTCTTCAGCGAAAGCTTTAGAGATGAATGGGAAGCCAGGAGCTAGTGATGTTATCCTAGCCTTAAGAAAGGATCCAAGAGCCTCAGAAGGATGACTTTAAACTAAGGGGGAGATTCTAAGTGAAGGGTCAAGTCAAGTCTTTAGACTTTCTAGTAAGGAAGTTCCAGAAATAGTATCTAGGGTTAGTTGGCCCACTTCTATTTAGATGTTTTCCCTTATGTTTCGGTCGACTTTACACTTTACTCATTCTTATATTACGTTCTCAAATGATAGGTAATAGCCTCAGTCACCCGATCCCTATCTTACTCCATGACTTCACAAAACTCAGCTTTATATTATCAAACTTTTTATGTATGTAAACTCATGTCTCACAGTATGCTTAGCTTTATGAACCCAGTCCTTTAAATTTGACTTAACGCCTCATAAGATTGTTCTATATCAAGTATATGGCTAGCTTAGATTTTTTGAATGATTCTTGCTCATGATTTCCTTAGTCTAGGTACTATGTATGTTCCCTCATGATGGAAATGATGGTTACAACATGAATATTTAGGATAACTCTCAATTCATGCCATAAGTACAAGGTATGCAGAAGTTCATGAAGCATAGTTATTAGCCAAGCCTAGGAGATAGGGGAATTCTTGAATAGAATTAGCTATAAGGAGCCATGGGATAATCATAAGTGATAGGCTTGAATGAGGTGGCGATGTACCGGTAGACCATAATATGGTGTGACTAGTGACTTCTTGATTAGATCTCAAACTTGTGTGACTTTTTTGTTCTGCGGGAAGTAATGTTCGTAGTTGATGACTGTAGGTTGTGGAAGGTGTGATCGGATTTGGCTTGAACGTGGTTGAGGTATGCCATTGGACTCAAACTTTAGTATAAATAGGGGCAGGGGAGGAGTGTAGGCAGGAAAGGTTGAGCATCAGGGGACGGGAGGTGTGCTATAGGGTATCAATATTCCTACTTGGAAGTGGGAGGAGATCAAGGTAGATTTCATTACAGGGTTTCCTCGTACACATCGATGGCATGATTCTCTCTGGGTGATCGTAGACTAGATAGCAAAGTCAGCAAAAGGACTAAGCTAGATTTTTATATTTGAAAGTTAGTTCGGTCGCATGGAGTTCCTTTTTCATCACCCAAGATAGTTGCACTCAGTTCACCTCTCAGTTTTGAAGATCGATTCAGATGGGTCTTGGTACTAAGGTGAAGCTTAGCACCGCTTTTCGCTGACAGACAGATGGTTAGGCTGAGCGAACCATTAAGATCTTTGAGGATATGTTGGGAGCTCGTGTGACTAATTCTAAAGATTGATGGGATGATTACTTACCTCTCATCAAGTTGACTTATAATAACAATTCCCTTTCCAATATTTAGGTGGCTCCGTTTGAGGCTCTCTATGGGAAGAGGTGTAGTTTTACCTATCGGACAATTTGAGGAAAGTGAGGCTACATTGATATGGCTAGGTTAAATTCATGAAGCTATGGAGAAAGTTCAACTTATTAAGGATTAGCTAAGAACAATACAAAGTCGACATAAATCTTATGTAGATGTTAGGAGAAGAGAGATGGAGTTTCTCGTTGATTATTGGGGGTTTCTGAAAATATCTCCCATGAAGGGAGTTGTGAGGTTTGGAAAGAAGGGGAAGCTTAGTCCCCAATATGCTGGTCCTTACAGGATTTTGATACACATTAGCAATGTGGCCTATGAGTTGGAGTTACCAGTGGGGTTAGCTTCGGCACATCTAGTTTTTCATGTGTCATTGTTGAAAAAGTGCCTTGGTGATGCTGTGATAAAGCTCAAACTCACACTTCCTAGCAAAGAATGAAGCAGACATTATCAACAAAGACCCCAACAAAGAGGTTGGGGTCGAACCCATAGGGAATAAGGTAAGATCCATACTAATGCTGATACTTAACTTGTTGGTAAGTTCTCTCCAAATTGGGGGGTGTAAAGAAAAACAATAATAAAACAAGGTCATTATTGTGATTGTTATCAAGATTTGCAAATAACTAGGGTAAGTTTTCTTCATGGGTTCATAACTACTTCGGGTATACACACGTGATCAATCCCAATGCTTACTTGTAGAACTGATAACTAGGGTTCATTCTAACGACTGGTTCATCCTTATTAGATGACTATACATAATCACCGGGTTAGGTCTCATGAGCGATTTCAAAAAAACTATTATCAATATATCCCAAATTAACTTTCTTGTGACCGCAGCTCAAGTTATACAATGATCATAAAGATCAAGGCTTTGTTGTAATTCTCTTTTCCTAATCTCTACTTCTCTAGGTTCAAGCAAGTAAAGAATTTTGGTAAGTCCTAGTTGTGCACCGTTAAGAAATGTTTAAAGATGAAGAGAATACAATATAAGAGTTTAGCATTGGTTTTGAATCACTTTGTGTAACCCTATTTCGTTAATTCACCATGGTTCCCACAACCCTAGTTGTGGAGGTTTTAGCCTCTCATGATTGTACGATTGTAATTAGAGTTCATAAATAAACACATAATTAAATACTTACAACAATAATTGGAAGAAAACCTGCTTTGAATATTGATGAACAAAATCAAGAACAATTGATAAAACCAGGTGTTGATCCTAATAATTGCTCTCCATAACATGATAATAATTCACAAATAAAACTTCTCTTAATGTAATCACACGTCTTCTCTTCTCTCTTACTAAAACAAATGTAAAAATTATTTATACAGACATCAGAAACATTTTCCTAAACTAACAAGGAAAATTCCATATTTGGCACCGACTCATCCTACTACTGATCATACGACCCATAATAGGATTCTACAGGTCGTACTTGGCTCGCATACATTCTTTGGCTGTTGCAGATTTGACTATGTATTGGCAACTAGTACGACTCGTATCATTGTCCTACGAGTCATACAATCTATCCATTGTTTGGATATGAGAACTATGACATCTTCTGAAGTTTTCTACAAGTGTTGTGGTACGCCTCGTACCTTCTTCCTATGACTCATACTTTCTTGTTGCATCTGGAGTTCTGCCAAGTCTTTAAGAATCACTAAAGCTCCCCATTGTTCATGGTACGGGTTGTAAGTAGATGTTATGATCCGTGGGTTCCATCCATACCAAGAGACTGCTTGTGCAAATATTCTCTGATGTTTTCCACTCTAATTATGGCTCTTACCATCTTGGTAAGGCTTGTACGGAGAGTCGTACTCTGCCTTCATATTATTTCAGCCTTCAGAGTTTTTCCACGAGTCTTAGTATGACTCATACAATCTAGGTACGACTTGTACTGAGATTGGTCTTTGGCTATTTTTTTGCATTTTTATGCATCTTTTGCACTATAAATGATGCTTAACTAGAAAATATACCTAGGATACTACAGCCAACACAAACAAAAAGATGCACTATGAGCATAAATGACTTTTGACCCTTTTTCCAGTAAACCAAATCAGCATATGCACATCAAGTAACAACAAACCATGATAAATAGGGATCAAGATATCTAGCTATTTGCAGATAGTCAAGTTATCACCAATGCTTTTCACATGGAGAACTGGCAGAATAAAACACAAACCATGTACCCTCATAGCAAATAAAGCCCCCCACTCATAGATACTGAAAAATATGAAACATGGGACTGAACAAATAAGTCTCTCAATCTCACAAGGAAGTTCCAAATACTACATATCAGATACCATAGACTTGCCCTTATTTTCTCTACTTCGTCTTTCAGATGGTCATGCTAAGATCACTATAGGACTTGATTCGGCTTCTAATGTAGGCTTTTAGGCTTGGTATGGTAGATATGGAATCTCTTTAGTGACTAAACCCTCCTTGTCACTACATACACGTAGCTCCAATTTTCACTTTTTTCAGTCTTTTTGCATTTTCAAATTTTTTTCTCCCTTTTCACAATTATTATGCAATTGTATGGATGTCGCGTGTTTTCAAAATTTCATTTAGTTTTCTCTTTTTGTATGTTCTTTTCAGTTTTTCTCTTTTTCTTTTTCTGTCTTGTCATACCATACCGCATTTTAACCCTTTTTCTTTTGTCTTCCTTTCTCACCTCCTCAAGATCTATTCACCCATATCCTAGCCACCCTCAACTTAGGCATTTTTCTTATTTTGAGTTTCACAATGTCTAAGGAGGGACCAGGGCCAAAATAGGTTCATTATAAAAAAAATGGGTATGGTTAATTGGTTAATCAAAGAAAATGGTTCATTTAAGGCTCAAAATCAGGATCAAGGAAATCATATTATTCTGGTGGGTTAATTTAAGATAAAATGCGCTAACCAAAAATGGCCTATGATCCTTTCCTAGTCAACCATCGTAAAACCTATGCAATGACCAACCGGGCAAGTTCTAGATTCTTTACGCAGTATTGAACTAGGTATAGAACTCACTCACTCATGGAACATATTTTTCAGTCATTCTACCTGTCCGTTTTATACATGGATAAAAAGAAATACTCATGCTAATACACTAAATGACACAAAAAGATCCACAGAAGTCATGCGTTGCAATCAACAAGTACATAACTAACCATCAACTTTTCTTTTAAACAAGGTCAACGTTTCAAAACTTCAAAACTAGTGTAACTTATTAGCGGAGTAATTCTAGGCTATTTTTTAATTAAACGAGAACATCCTAAACACGTCGGTTCTACTAGATAGCAGGTCCGAGGAAAAATAAACACTACAAAAAAAACCCTCGGACGAATTTAAAAATCCCAAAAATGCAAGTACACCCCCTCCTCTTTTAAAAAGAATGCTTCGTTCCCAAAGAATGGAATATTAGTGCACAAGGAAGGGAACATACCTGTGGCGCACTAAGCGCTCCTGTCAACCTATGGAGGTGGTACCTCTGCTGTAGTCGTGACGCTGGAGGTGGCTGGTGCACTCAATGGTGTATCAGTAGGGGTAATAGTTACCCCCTCAGCAGTAGTGGTCACTTATACGACCTCTAAAATAACTCTGGCTGAATGTGGCTCGCCCGAAGGGTCCTTGGCACCCACAAGCTCAGCATGGGCAGTGGTGGAGCTACCTGCTCTTCTTGCTTTCTAAAGCAGCTCCAACCTATGCTCGTCGTGAGTCTGCTAGCTCTCCAATATCACCTTCTTGCTCTCATTCTTTTCTTTCTTTCTCTTCTTCTTAGGGTCTCGTCTCCACTATCCTCAAAAACCCTCTTTTTCCCTTTTTCTCTCTAAGCTCTTGTCAACTCCCAATATGCCGCCAAATCAAACTCCTCATCTAGACCAATGTCGAGGTCAGGAAGAGTGGGGGCTGCTAGAGTTGCCGACTTCTATGATGACATCTCAGCCACTTGGCTCCAAAGAGCCCCCAACTCATCACGGAGGCTGCCAGTGTTAGTCTGCTATTCCATGCGATCATTGAATCAACTCTCAAAGCTATTTATCCCAGCATATAGGACCTATGCAGCCGCCTCAATCTCAGCCTTCGCTCAAGGCTTCACATTCTCCATCCTGTACTAAACCTTCTTCTCAGCTATGGTAAGTTTCTTGGCCATATTCTTGAGAAATTCTTGAGGCACTAGCATGTACCCGGATAGAGTCTAGCTCAAAAAGCCCATAGGTGATGTGGCGGAAGTGTTCGGAGCTGCCTCTGACTGACCAACATCTATAGCGAGTTTCTTGTCTTGCTCGTGTGAGGTAGGGTCATTCACTTGCTCGCCCCCAATTATCTGTGATACCGGGACTGTGGTAGAAAGTCGTGCCTAGCTTATTGGGTTTATTTCATCTCGGATCAAGCCAATGTCTACTATTCCCTGTTCTCCAATCAATTGCTCCTCACCACGACGCACCTTGAACCTACCTCTGTGCATAGCCTAAATATGATACTCGGGAATTGGGTGGTAGTGCTCAGTCCCATAGCCCGATCCCGGGTCTACTCCACAATTACCCTTAGGAGTTGATAGGGGTATCTGGACATAATACACGCAACCAATGATACTTTTTCTACGCTAAGGATATTGCCATTCACGGTCAGGGCCAACCGATAATGAACTAACGTGCAGCAAGCTTTTGCTATGAAGTTTAAGGAATTCCTCGTGACCTAATTTCTGCTAGTGACCCATTCTGCTTCTTTCTTTTCCTCAGCAATAACTCTAGACAACCACTGAATCATCCTCCGCCGCTCATCAATGCCTAACTACTTGATCTTTTTCATGGTGTCCACCCAGTAGTTATACTCCGGTATAGTGTGTGGTGGTATAAATTGGGACTCATATAACACATGAGAAATAGTGCACTCGGATATATCAAGATTGCAGCCTCATACCATGACACTCTCCAATTTGGGCTAATCTTTCAAATTTTCCCTTCCTTTGCTTTCTACTCCATGGTCACCAAATAATTGGCATAGAACTCCCAAACAATCTCTGAAGTGTATTGATCTGGTGTTCTAGCCATCCAGTTGAATCTATAATAGCTGAATATATGGTGCATTTCCTTCACCTCATTTAGTGTATTGGTGAAGATCTTCCTCTCTTCTTGAATACTCCACCTGGGTTTGTTCTTCGCGGTGAGAACAATACCCTATTCATATATCTCCTAGGCTCTTGGTACTCTACATCGAATGGTGTGGTTCTCCCTAGGTGAAGTCTGCTCCTTCTTAGCATTGGTTGCCTCCTCCTCAGATCGGGACTCACTATCTCCATTGCCGAATTTGGCCTCCTCTGACCCCTTATCATCATTACATCCGCTTCCAGACTCTTGGGCTCTTTCTTTGGCTCCCTCCTCAGATTAGGGAGCACCAGCAGATGTAGCAGTGGCTGTCTCGGCTTGGGTTTTAGCTTTTGCATTAGTTGTTCGGGTCCCATAAATGTCAAATGTATCGACCCTATATTCCTCAACTGAACCACTAAGTGTGTTTCCCACTTGTTCAGATTCAGAGGTTTTATATATCAATGCCCTCCGAGTAGTTGCTTTTGATGCTTTCCTTTTCTGAGTAATTGTATCTTTGGATAAAAAAGGTTAGAATTCCAAACCTGAGAAAAATAAAGTAAAAGAAATTCCTCTATAATTTTTCATGGGTCAATAGTACGAGTCATACCTTTGAGGTACGATCCATATTGAGACTCACAATTTCCCAGATAAAATTTCACGACCCAAATGTAAACCCGGATCGCAACACGGGACAAGGAGTCCCAAGAGACTCCAAGTCGACCCGTGGCATGAACATACATCTATCTCAATCCAGTAAAGTGGAATTACTCAACATGATAACATAGCGGAAGTATAATCATAACATGACATGGAAAGCGAAACGCACTTCATACATGAAAGCTAAATACTACACATAGTCTGAAAGCCTTTGACATATCTGACGAGCTGATGGGACAACAACCCCAACTAACCTGACAATGTCACAACCCAAACGGAGGCCCGGATCACAACATGGGACAAGGCGCCCTGAGAGACCCCAAGTCAACCCATGGCATAAGCATTCCTCTAACTCAATTAATAAAATAGAAGAATCAACAAGATAGTCATAGTGGAAGCCTAAATCATACATAACATCAGAATACACGATCTAAAGCTGAATACAACCATATGTTTGAAAAGCCTCTAATATGACGAGTTTATGGGACAAGACCCTAACTAACTCAACAAAGTTGAAACTGAAATCCATATAGGAAATCTAAATAGTTTCGTCCTCAGGAGATGAGGACTCACTAACAACGTACAATGCGATCTCAAAAGATTGACTATGAGCAGGGATGAACCTGAGAGTCAGGTCCTGTATCATGTAATGATACAACATAGAGTATGCGGTCAGTACGTGGAACGTACCGAGTATGCAGGGTAAGTAAAACCGCTTAAGTAAAATCATTTAAGAACATTCATAATGTAAACATATACATTAAGGATCTGAGAGTAGCGCTTGCATGCATTCATTCTGAAATCATGATCTCATCATAAGATAACATACGTCATAACTGAATCAATTAACTCAAAGCTGGAATCTAATATTTACAAGTAAAACTGAACATTGACTCAAACCTGCTTTAGAACACATATAGATATAGAAATCTCATGAATGATAAACATGCATAACTGAAATCATGAGGAATAATGGGAGACTCGTCTTTTAATCGAGATATCACGATAGAGCTTACGTGGTCCCAACTATCACACTCAAGTGAGTAGAGACGTCCAAAGTCTTGCCAGGGCTAGGGACGATACCATGATTTCGATGTCAAGATCATGGGCAAATATGGTCGATTATAGCTTATAAGGTAGGTCCCGAAGTAATATATATAATATTATAAACCTACGTTGGCGTGTAATTCTGAGGCATAGGGTGATCGACCCTTAGTCTACACGGTTGTAGACACTACTCCCAAAAACATGCATATACTCTACACCATTATTCAACAAAGCTCAACATCGTCTATTGACGAAGCTCAATAATCAAATACATCTCATTTATGAGTTCATGCATATGAGAAGCTTTAGCTCAAAACATACCACAAGCTAAATGATAATTGGGAGTCTTCACTCCAAAACCTTGTGGTAAGCTTAATTCGGAAAATCGTAAATCATACTTTGAACATGTGGGCATTGTCCAAAGCTTTATCGTACTTGGACATACTCAATTCACATTGAAAGTATAATTAAAAACATGGGTAGCTTTAAAAAATGCTTTTCATCATAATGTCTTATAATCATTATACATTCATCATAAATCTCATCTTTCATGAACTTTTCATGAATGGGCTTTTAATTCATAAAACTGGAAGCATGATTTCTAATTGAAAATATTATAAAACTTTCCCATTCTTCATAATTAAATGGTAGAAACATATT
Source organism: Datura wrightii (assembly GCA_035772735.1). Lineage (NCBI taxonomy): Eukaryota > Viridiplantae > Streptophyta > Magnoliopsida > Solanales > Solanaceae > Datura > Datura wrightii. The sequence continues at coordinate 179,559,972 of JASDFA010000018.1, forward strand.
TAAATCATACCCATATAAAGAATTAGGAACTTCATGCATTGGGTTAAAACCCCATAGTCTAGACATAGAACATTCATGATTTAGAAAGGGATTGGGCATGGGTGTGAAAGAATTCAACCATTCATAACCCTACATACTTGTTGATAGCTGATTCTTACACTTCTTTAGATGCCCAAAAGGAATTTGAAGGGAAATTGAAGAACACTAGCTTGATAACCCCCTCCAACCTTTCTACCTTGCATGCATGAATGAAATAGGCCTAAATGAACTTAACCCCTTTAAAAGTCATTATTCATTACTCAAAACGACGTAGTTTAGTCCTTAGAAGCTTAGGAATTACGAAAAAATCCTTACTAAATTCACAAAAAATAATTGCCAGGTAGTCCCACAGAGAGACCTAACATTCGTCCCCTCAGACAACGACTCGTGGTTTGATCTGTGAAGTACATTGATCAATAGGTCTCTTGGGCTCATAGCAGAAGACATAACGACCGGTGACCTAGTTACCATGACTTGTGGTCACCATCCATGATGTGCACTACCTTAGCTTCAATAGAATCATTCCATACTAGGCCACGACTATTCCCACGAATCGTGGGGACTGACCATGACCCATGGGCACCTCCTGTCAAGTACAATGTCTCTCTTCCTTCTCTTTTCTTACTCACCCACCCCCCGACTGATCTAACAACCCGTTGGGCATGACCATGAGTCTTGGTCATGCTCGTGGGGTATCATTTTTCAAGTTTAAAATTCATTCCCTAGGCCCCCCACGAGTCACATCATGACTCGTGGGCTCCTCTCACGGGTCACCTCACGACCCGTCCTGATGCCTGGTGCCAGATTTCAACTTTTCTCCGTTTCAACTCCCTGGTCTGATCTTTGGGCTTCTGGGGTATAACGAACAAAGTCTAGAAAACTGATCATAAAGATATAACAGATATCAACTGGTCCTCGGGGGATGAGGACTCACTAATAGACTGGATGCTAACTTTGGGAACGAGCTAATGACGGTGCTGGGTCTGAAGATCGGAGTCGGTATGATGAAATAATACAACATAGAGTATGTGGTCAGTACGTGGAATGTACCTAGTATGCAAGGTAAGTAAAAGGGACATTTAAAATACATAAAAAGTTCGTAAGAGATCATAAGAGTAGGACTACATGCTCATAACATAAATATCATAATGTAACATAACGCTCAAGTTTTTCAAAACGTTCATGATCCGTTCATTATCCTAGTCATAAAAGAAACTTCATAAATCATAACATGAGCCAAAGTAATATAAACATAACAATGCATAAAACATGCGTAACAATGGGAGGACTTGTCATAACTGACACCATCATGGTAAAGCCTTACATGATGCCCCAACTATCACACTCAAGTGGGCAAAGTCATCCCGATTTGCCAAGCAAGGGACGTGCCATATGTGATATAATGAAAGAGGAGATCTATTAACAATGTAATGTATCAACATGAACCTATGGTGGCACGTAGTTATGAGAAACCGGTGTATTCCTTTGAACGCCAGGATACTCAGTGCTAGACACTTCTCCTAAAGACATGCACATTAGGCTCGTACGTAAATCATAAACATTATTCATGAGATTCATGGCCAAATAAACATTAACATTGTTCATCCCATTTTGCATACATTTTTAGCCATGAATGAAGGGTCCATTAATCGTCCAATGTCATAAATCGATCAATCATGAAATCCATATCATAAGTCATAAATCATATTTGAACATTTGGGCGTTGCCCAATACTTTAACATGCTTGAAAATACATAATTCACTTGAAAACATAATTATAAACATGGGTAACTTGAAAACATGCTTTTCATCATTCATACTTCAACATACATGAACATTCTTCATAAATTTCAACTTTGATGAACTTCTCATAATTGGGTATTTGAATTTATAAAGCTTGAAACATGATTTTAATGGAAAGTAACGTAAAACCTGCCCATAATTCATAATTTAATAATAAAAACTCATTTAAATCATGCCTAAGTAAATAAATAGGAATTTCATGCATTGGGTTAAAAACCCCATAGAGTCGACATAGGAATTTCTATGATTTAAAGAGAGATTGGGCATGGGTGTGAGCGGATTCACCCATTCATAAACCTACATACCTGATTAAAGCTAATTCTTACACTTCCTTGATTGCCCAAGAGGAATTTGAGAAGAACTGGTAGGGCTTAAGCTTGATCTCCTCTTAACTCCCTAACTTTCATGCATGGGTTTAGAATAGGTTAGAATGACGTAACCTATCTTAATACACCCTGAAAATAGTTTAAAACGATGTAGTATAGGACCCTAGAACATAGAAATGATGAGAATACCCTCAACTTCACAGAAAATTACTACTCATCAGTGCCCATGAGGTACCTAACGAGTCATTTCCACCAACCACAGGTCGTTATATCGATCATTAGGTACATTGTCGAGGTTTCACCTAGAACTCATAATGGACCATCATATGAATCGTTACCGGTGACCACGATTCGTGGTCACCACTCATTATCTCCACTGCCTCAAACCTCAGATCATTAGTTACCTGCTGACCACAATTCACCCAACGAATCATGGTGTCTGGCCACGACTTGTGGGGTCTAACCATAAGGTACACTACCACCTCACACTCCTTCTTCCAATTTCCCTTGGGTACGGCTAATTCAACGGGTCGTGGGGTCTAACCACGACTCCTGGTCATGCTCGTGGTGACTCCTATCAACAATTTATCAACTCAATCCAGTACCTCACAACGAGTCACATCACGACTCGTAGTATTCCCCACGGGCCATAGAATGACTCGTTCTGTGACCTGGTGTAAAATATCTTGTTTTTCTCTGTTTCATTCCCGGGTTCGATCTTAGGGCTTTTGGGGTCTTACATTAAAGTAATCCCTCTAAGGTATGACTCGTACCATAAAGAAACAATCTATATCACGAGTTGTATGAGGTTGCCCCTTTAAAACCAATGTTCTATATTTTTCCACGACCCATGATACGACCTGTAAGTCGATTCCACGAGCCGTAGGAAGATCATACTATCACTTTCGAACATAACCCTTTTCAGACTCTTGGTACGATTGCCAGGTACAACTCGTAGAAGGATACTATGGGCCATACTAGGTTTTGTACCTCTTAATATTTAGATGTTTGGCTTGGGACAGTTCCAACGAGCCATCCTATGAGTCGTAGTGTGAAACCACGACTAGTAGGAAGGCTCGTGAAGCCTATCCTCTCCTTATTTTCAAATCAGTTTGTAGGTGAATTCATTTTTGTGTTGGGTACTCAGAATTTTCCAAGTCTAGACCCGCATTTTTCACGTTTTTCAACTATCCATTCCTCCCCTTTTAATTCACAACACGTAACTCAAGTTATAGCAGTTCATATTATATTTTTAACCTGTTTGAACCCTACCTAGTCACACATTTAATTTACATATTAGTGGTCATTGTCCTTTTCTATTTTTCATGCATTTAAAGGACTCACAGTGGTTGAATAGTTCACATAAGCAAATAGGTCTTGTTACCCAACACAAATCATAACACTTGCTTGAATTTCTTTGTAAGCCTAGCTCAACTTTGACTGAGAATAAGTTATTAGGGTTGCACTTCGAGCTTAGGAATGTTAAATGAGCAAACAATTCTTGCTCAGTTGATTGTGACCTTCAGTTACGGGTGGGAGGGTGTCGTGGGTGTTTTTGTAAGTTCAAGTATTGATTGCGTGGGAGATGAGTCCAACAAATTTGAATTTTAAATAGCTTTTAGGCCAAATTTAAAAAATCTGGGTTGAGTCGGGTTATTTTAATCAATTTGACCCATCACGACTCGTACCGTGAGTCGTAAGAGGGACTTATGACTTGTCCCTAGGACTCATAAAAAATATATTAAGAAAACTTACCTATGGACCTACGATTACATCCTATGTTTCATACCATGAAGGTACGACCCATATTATAAATCGTAGGTCACTCTTAAACTCTTAATTGGAGGTCCATGCCTTGAATAGTTCATAAATTCAGTGAGTAGTACGACTCATACAATGAAGTTATGAGTCGTAGGACCAATCGTACTCTGAACTTATGCACTGAGATACATCTCTGCTTCTTACCATGACTCATACTACGACCCATACAACACTCATACGAGTCGTACTGAGACCCATAACACCTCTATTCTGCAGTTCTTCTGCCACCTGTTTTGTTTCTCTTGCACACTGAGCACATATAAGTCAATAAACTTGGGTTTCCTCCCAAGAAGTGCTTGATTTAACGTCGGGGCATCATTTAGGTGGCTCGGTTACTTAGAATTCACCAAACCACACTATGGGTTACCTTCCAAAAAGAGCTTGATTTAATGTCGTTGCACAATGTAAGTCTCTGGACTACTTATATTTATAAAGGAACTTAGACTGATCCTTGATTTCTAAGACCATTCTATACTTCTTTGGTTTCTTTACTGACTGGCAGACACTGAAGGTGACCAATTCATTATTGAGTCTGAATTTTAACTAGCCAGCCTCCGCATCTACTAGAGCCCTACCAGTGGAATGGAATGGTTGCTCAAAAATGATGGGGATCTCAAAATCAACCTCGCAATCAAGGATTAAAAAGTCCGCGGGGAATATGAATCTATCCACTATAACAAGCACATTAAACAAATTCCCCACAGGCTTCTTCACAGTTCAGTCGGCCATCAACAGCTTTATAGTAGTCGGTGTGGGGGCTCTCGAGCCCAGCTTCTTATACCCCAGGAACTAAAAGATCGAACCCAGGAGTTAAAATAGGGAAAAATTGGAATTATGTGCTTTAGTTGCAGGACGAGTCATTGGACGACGCGTGAGGAGACCCCATGAGTTGTCAGGTGACTCGTGGGGAGGCCTAAAGGAGAATGAGTCCCCACGGGCATGGGAAAGACTCGTGGTCAGACACCACTATTCATTAGGTCAGTCATAGGTAAGAGAAAACGAAAAGAATAGGTGAAGTCCCCCAGTGTACTTGACGGGAGGCGACCACAACTCGTTAGGACTGGGAACGAATCGTAGTATGAGCCGTTGGGTGAAATTTAAGCAAGTTGAAGTTCGTGAGCCAGTGTACATGACGGGAGGTGGCCACGAGTCATGTCTAGTGACAATGGATTGTTAAGTCACCCGTTACGAGCCCAAAGAGATCAGATGTCCAGTGTACCTGACAGACAACTTGACGAGTCGTGACGCCTCGTGATGAGTTGTTAGGTCCCTCGTTGGGAGCCCCTGACAATTATTTCAGCAATTTTAGTAAGGGTTTTTCTATAATTTCTAAATCTTAGGGCCTATACTACGTCGTTTAAGTCTCGTTTTAGTGGGTTTTTAGCAGGGGAAGACCTATTCTAAGTCATTTTTTCCATGCATGAAAGTTTAAAGGATTGAAGTTTAAATGATTCAAGGAAAAATCTCAAGGTTTCCATAGGAACCTCATCTTAGGAAATTAGAAGGTGTTAGAATTTACCATTCCCAGGATGTAAGGTTGTGAGTGGGTGTCTCCTTCCACGCCCATCCCAAATTTCTACCAAATTATGATAAATCACCTATGATCAAGTATCGGGTTTTCACCCAATTGCATAAATCTTAAATCTACACACATGGGTAAGATTAGGTTCTATTTATATTGATGAATTGTGATGCTAGGGAAGATATTAAATTTTTTTCAATACAAATTGTATTTTCTAATTTATGAAATTTAAATGCACATGGATGAAAAGTTCATAATAGAAGTAAATGATGATGAATGTATGATGATGATTAGATTTGATGATGAAAGGTATGTTTCTAAAGCTACCCATGATTATGAAGTTGTTTTCAAAATGAATTGAGTATCCAAGTATGATAAAGCCTTGGTCAATGCCCACATGTTGATTTAAAATGATGATTTTTCCGAAATAAGATTACCACATGGTTTGGAGCGAGATTGCCAAAATTTCATAATTTCCAGCTTGTGGTATGTTGAGTTAAATATTCCTATATATAGCTAACCGCATGATTTGGAGTAGATGCTCCTACTGATACTTGAGATTGTGGTATGTTTCAAAAAAAAACTTTTCATATGCATAAAGATGTATCTCATTATTTAGCTTTGTCGAAGGATAATGTTGAGCTTCATTCCTATATGATGTCGAGTCTATGCATGATTTCATTAATGAGCTTTGTCACTAAAAAATGTTGAGCTTCATTCAATATGATGTTGAGTTATGCATGATTTCATCTTGAGCTTCGTCAATAGACGATGTTGAGCTTCGTCATTAGACGATATGGAACATTGCATGTTTTTGGGAGAAGAGTCTAGCATCGAGCGGATTAAGGGTCGATCACCCTATGCCCCACAACTACTCGCCAATGTAGGTTGAATACTCTATGAGTTGGGATCTCGCTAGTGAGCTTCCCCCTACCTGAATGGTCCTTCAACTCTATATCGATATCATGGTTGCATCCTTAGCCCTGGCAAGGTTTTGGACGGCTCTGTCCACTTGAGTGCTATAGTCGGGACCATGTAAGCTCTATCATGGTATGTCAATTAAGTGACGAGTTTCCCACTGTCTATATCATTCAGATTTGCATATTAATTACTCATGATGATTACTTTTCGCATGCATGTTCTAAAAGCAAGGTTGGACTCATTATTCAGCTTTTCAATATAAATGTTATGTTCTAGCTTTGAGTCATTCGAGTCAATCATGATGTTATAAAGCTATGCATGGTCATGTTATAATAAGATTTCAGTTTTCAAATGAATGCATGTAGCCCATCTACTTATACTTGAAAGCTTAGGATATGTTATGAAATGTTTTAAATGATTTACTTTGCTAGAGTGGTTTTACTTACCTTTCATACTCTGTACATTCCACGTACTAACCACATACTTTCTATGCTTTATCGTTTCATGATACAAACTTAGCTCGAAGCTTCAACCCCATTCAGACAGCTTTTCAGAGTTAGTTTCTGCTCAGATTGGTGAGTCCTCATTCTTCAAGGACTAGATTTCCATTTTCCTTTATGTATTTTTAGTTTCATTATTGTTGAGTTAGTTGGGGTCTTGTCCCATGAACTCATCCAGATTAGAGGCTTTCAGACTTATGTATGTGCATATTCGGATGTTATTCTAATGTGATGTTGAATTAGACTTCCGCTGAGATTATATTCATGTTCTCTTTAGTTTTAATCAGTGAGTTAGTTGTATGATTATGCCATGGGTCGAGGTCTGTTGGGATCCCTTATCCCTTGTCCCTTGTCTACGATCCGAATCTCCATTCGGGTCATGACAAACTTGGTATCAGAGCCATAGGTTTGATGTATCCTAGGGAGTCTGAAATCCGTGTTAAGTAGAGTCTTTTTCATTGGTGTGAAGCACGCCATGCTTACGATGAAGAGGCTACGAGACTTTTAGGAAATGTTCCCTTCTTTCATGACCTATGTCGTGCAATAAGAAGTCATTCTATTCTTCTAATTAGTGCTAATCGCGATTGCAGAATCATGGCTTCTAGAAGGATGAACGGAAGGAGGAATGGAGGTGGTGAAGGTCACGAGAATGGAAATGCTTATGGGCATCATCCAGCCCCACCAGTTCAGGAGCCTCAGACATCGGAGCCAGTCGCTCATGCTAATTTTTGGTCCGCTATTCAGATGCTTGTGCAGGCCTTGACCGCTTAGGTCAATCCGCAGGCCATTGCACTTGTTCCTCAAAATGCTAATGCGGCGGCGGCTCGATTCAGGGACTTCTTGAGGATGAACCCACCGGAGTTCTTGGGGTCCAAGGTAAATAAGGACTCGCATGATTTCATTGATGAGATTGTCCAGATCACCCAGGTTATGGTGGTAGTAGTGTTGAGTGCACAGAGTTGGTGGGCAGCGCTAGAATAGATTTTATGCCTTAGCCACTCGTTAGGAGCAAGATGCTTCATCAGATGTAGTTTCCGTTATGTTGAGAGTTCTACTCTAGTAGGTGACTTAGTTATAGCTAGACGGGTGTATAGAGATTGGCCGGTCTTAGTTCTTCATAATGTCACCTCAGCAGACTTGATAGAGTTAGCCATGAAAGATTTTGATGTTATTCTCGGCATGGACTGGCTATTTGCATGCTATGCTTTAGTTAATGGTAGAACCCGGGCAGTAAAGTTCAAATTTCCGGGTGAGTCAGTCTTAGAATGGAAGGGTAGTGCTGATGTGCTTATAGATCGATTCATATCCTACCTTAAGGCTAGGAAGATGATTTCTAAGGGTTGCATGTACCATCTAGTTAGGGTTATGGACTTGGAGTCCAAGACACCGACAATCCAGTATGTGCCAGTAGTATGTGAGTATCCAGAGGTCTTTCCTAATGATTTACCGGGTGTACCTCCCGAGCAGGAGATTGATTTCGGTATAGATCTTCTTCCCGACACACAGCCTATATCTATTCCACCTTAGAGAATGGCTCCAGCCGAGCTAAAAGAGCTAAAGGATCAGTTGAAGGACCTGTTAGATAAGGGCTTTATTAGGACAAGTAAGTCCCTGTGGAGTGCACTAGTCCTATTCGTTCGGAAGAAGGTTGGTTCTCTTTGGATGTGCATTGATTATAAGCAGTTGAACAAGGTCACCATTAATAACATATATCCTTTGCCTAGGATTGATGATTTGTTTGACCAGCTTCAGGGTGCCAAGTATTTCTCCAAGATTGATCTCAGATCCGGGTATCACCAGCTTAGGGTTCGGGAGAGTGACATTCCGAAAACTACTTTCCGGACTCGGTATGGTCACTACGAATTCGTTGTTATGTCATTTGGCTAACTAATGGCCCTGCAACCTTTATGGATCTAATGAATAGGGTGTTCAAGCCATATTTGGACATGTTCATGATTGTATTCATTGATGACATCCTTATATATTCTCGGAGCGAGGAGGAGCATGCCGCCCACTTAAGAACAGTGCTCTAGACCCTCAAGGATCATCTCTTGTATGCAAAGTTCAACAAGTGTGAGTTTTGGTTGGACTCTGTGGCATTGAGGACATAAAGGTGGATTCTCAGAAAATTGAGGCGGTGAAGAACCAGCCCAGATAGGTGAATCTATCAGATATCAGGATCTTCTTAGGCTTAGCAGGTTGCTAACGAAGATTTGTTGAGGGATTTTTATCAATTACAGCACCATTGACCAAGTTGACTCAAAAAATAGGTAAAGTTTCAATGGTCGGAGGCTTGCGAGAAAAGCTTCTAGGAATTGAAGACTCGACTCACTTAAGAACTAGTGTTGACCCTACCCGAGGGTATGGATGGCTCTGTGATGTATTGTGATGCTTCGAGAATAGGACTTGGGTGTGTGTTGATGCATCATGGGAAAGTAATAGCATATGCCTAAAGACAGTTAAAAATCCATGAGAAGAATTATCCGACCCATTCTCTTGAGTTGGCTGCGGTGGCGGCATTACTTGTATGGGATCTACGTGAATGTATTCACGGATCACCAAGAGCTTGCGATATGTGTTCACACAGAAAGATCTCAATCTTCGGCAAAGATGGTGGTTGGAGCTACTAAAGGACTAAGACATGAGTGTCCTTTACCACCCGAGTAGGGCTAATGTAGTAGCGGATGCACTTAGTAGGCTCTCTATGGAGAGTGTGTCCCACGTGGATGAGGGAAAGAAGGAGTTGGTAAGAGATGTCCATCGACTTGGAAGATTGGGAGTTAGATTGGTCGACACTACCGATGGCGGTGTTGTTGTGCAAAATGGATCAAAATCGTCCTTGGTGACGGATATGAAAGCTAAACAAGATGAGGAACCGATTTTAGTAAAGCTTAAAGAAGTCGTGCAAAGTCAAAAGGTGGAGGTCTTCTCCCAAGGGGGAGATGGTGTACTGTCGTACCAAGGTCATCTATGTGTTACAGATGTTAATAACTTAAGGGACCGGATATTGCATGAGGCACGTGGATCCAGGTATTCTATCCACCCGAGTACCACTAATATGTATCATGACTTTTGGGAAATATATTGGTGGAATGACATGAAGAAGGATATTGTAGAATTCGTAGCCAAGTGCCCGAACTGTCAGCGAGTAAAAGTTGAGCACCAAAGGCTGGGAGGCATATTGCAAGATATTAGCATTTCTACTTAGAAGTGGAAAGAGATTAATATGGACTTCATTATAGGCCTACCTCGCACTCTTTGACACTATGATTCTATATGGGTGGTAGTAGATAGGTTGACCATGGATGCACACTTCCTACCGATCAAAACCACAGATTCAACGGATGATTATGCCAAACTGTATATGCGGGAGTTGGTTCGACTTAATGGAGTGCCCATGTCTATTATATCAGACCGAGGTACTCATTTTACCTCTCAGTTTTGGCGGTTTTTCCAATAAGGGCTTGGGACTCAGGTTAAGCTCAGCACAACATTCCATTCGCAAATGGATTGTTAGGATTAGCGGACAATTCAAACACTCAAGGACATGTTCAGAGCTTGAGTGATGGGATACAAAGGTAGTTGGGATGATCACTTGCCTTTGATCGAGTTTTCTTACAATAACAACTATCACTCCAGCATCCCGATGGCACCGTTCGAGGCTCTTTACGGTAGGAGATGAAGATCGCCCATCGAATGATTTGAGGTTGGTGAGGAAGCTATGATAGCACCTGATTCGGTTCATGAGGCCATGGTGAAACTTCAAATGATAAGGGATGGGCTGAAAACCGCTCAGAGTCGTCAAAAATCGTATGCGGATGTGAGAAGAAGAGATTTGGATTTTGAGGTAGACAATTGGGTGTTTCTGAAGGTATCTCCCATGAAAGGAGTCATGTGGTTTGGAAGGAAAGGAAAGCTTAGTCCCTGCTATATTGGTCCCTACTGGGTTATGAGAAGAGTTGGTAAGATGGCGTATGAGTTGGACTTTCCATCAAAGTTATCTTCAGTTCATCCCGTCTTTCATGTATCACTTTTGAAAAAGTTCTTGGGTGATCCATATTTAGTTGTCGGTGGAAAGAGTTGGTGTGGGAGGTAGCCTCAGTTATGAGGAAATTCCAGTTGCAATCTTAGATCGTCAGGTTCGAAGGCTGAAGAACAAAGAAGTAGCTTCGGTGATGGTGTTGTGGAGAAATCAGCATGTTGAGGGAGCTACATGGGAAGCCGAAGCAGCTATGATGGCTAAATCCCCCACCTGTTCTCTACCGGCTCAGTTTCAGTTTGAGGTATCAGTTTTTTCCCTAATTCCCTAATCAGATTTTGTGTGTAGTTCATATGTGCATGTTTGATTTATTTTATGATAGATATATGTGATGCCTGAATTCAGTTCAACTATATAGTTCTTTTCTGAGGAAGTTATTCCTTCAGTTTTCGGTTTTAATCAGTGTTTGCATATGAGGATTGCTTGTTTCTGATTTTTCTGTGTGTTTCTAACATTCGAGGAAGAGTGTTCCCAAGGGGGAGATATTGTTATATCCCGATAACTCAAACATCGGACCCGGGAGTTGAAATGGGGAAAAATTGGAATTAGGTGCTTCAGTTGCAGGACGAATCGTTGGACGACTCGTAAGGAGACCCCATGAGTCATCAGGTGACTCGTGGGGAGGCCTAAAGGAGAAGGAGTCCTCACGGGCGTGGGAACGACTCATGGTCAGACACCACGAGTTGTTAGGTCAGTCGTGGTTGAGAGAAAAGGAAAAGAATAGTCGAAGTCCCCCATTGCACTTGACGGGGGGCAACCACAACTCGTTAGGACTGGCAACGGGTTGTGGTATGAGTCGTTGGGTGAAACTTAAGCAAGTTGAAGTTGGGGAGGCAGTGTACATAACGAGAGGTGGCCACAAGTCGTGGCTAGTGACAATGGATTGTTAAGTCACCCGTTATGAGCTCAAAGAGATCAGATAACCAGTGTATCTGATGGATGACTCGACGAGTCGTGACCCCTCATGGCGAGTCGTTAGGTCCCTCGCTAGGACCCTCTGGAAGTTATTTTCAACGATTTAAGTAAGGGCTTTTCCGTAATTCCTAAATCCTAGGGGCCTACACTACGTCGTTTAAGGCTCGTTTTAGTGGGTTTTTAGCAGGGGAAGACCTACTCTAAGTCATTCTTTCCATGCATGAAAGTTTGAAGGATTAAAGAGGTGATTCAAGGCAAAATCTCAAGGTTTCCATAGGAATCTCAGCTTGGGCCATTAGAAGGGGTTAGAATTCACCATTACCAAGTATGTAAGGTTATGAGTGGTTGTCTCCTTCAACGCCCATGCCCAATTTCTAACAAATTATGATAAATCACCTATGATCAAGTATGGGGTTTTCACCCAATTGTATAATTCTTAAATCTACATACATGGGTATGATTAGATTTTATTTATCTTGATGAATTGTGAAGCTTGGGAAGATTTTAAATTATTTTCAATACAAATCATATTTTCTAATTTATGAAATTTATATGCACATGGATGAAAAGTTCATAAAAGAAGTAAATGATGATGAATGTATGATGATGATTAGATTTGATGATGAAAGGTATCTTTATAAAGCTACCCATGATTGTGAAGTTGCTTTCAAAATGAATTGAGTAGATCCAAGTATGATAAACCCTTGGTCAATGCCCACATGTTGATTTAAAATGATGATTTTCCCGAAATAAGATTTCCACATGGTTTGGAGTGAGATCCCCCAAATTTCATAATTTCTAGCTTGTAGTATGTTGAGTTAAATATTCCTACATATAGCTTACCACATGATTTGGAGTAGATGCTCCTACTTATACTTGAGCTTGTGGTATGTTTCAAAATAAAGCTTCTCATAAGCATAAATTCATAATTGAGATGTATCTCATTATTGAGCTTTGTTGAAGGACAGTATTGAGCTTCATTCTTATATGATATCGAGTCTATGAATGATTTCATTAATGAGTTTTGTCACTAGAAAATGTTGAGCTTCGTTTCATACGATGTTGAGTTATGAATAAATACATCTTGAACATTGACAATAGATGATGTTGAGCTTCGTCAATAGATGATCTAGAGCATTGCATGTTTCTGGGCGAAGAGTCTAGTACTGAGTGGGTTAAAGGTCGATCGCCCTATACCCCAGAACTACACGCCAATGTAGGTTGAATACTATATGACTTGGGACCTCCATACTGAGCTTCCCCCTGCTCGAATGGGACTTCATCTATTCGAGACTTCAGCTTGATATCAATGTCATGGTAGCATCCTTAGCCCTGACAATGTTTTGGACAGCTCTGCCCACTTGAGTGTGATAGTCGGGACCAGTAAGCTCTATCGTGGTATGTCGGTTAAGTGACCAATTTCCCACTGTGTATATCATTTAGATTTGCATATTCATTACTCATTATGATTACTTTACGCGTGCATGTTCTAAAAGCAAGGTTTGACTCATTGTTCATCTTTTCAATATAAATGTTATGTTCCGACTTTAAGTCATTTGATCCAGTCATGATGTTATAAAGCTATGGATGGTCATATTATAATGAGATTGCGATTTCAGAATGAATACATATAGCCCATCTACTTATTCATTAAAGCTTACTTGTACTTGAAAGATTAGGATATGTTTTGACATGTTTTAAATGATTCACTTTGCTAGAGAGGTTTTACTTTCCTTGTATACTCAGTACATTCAACATACTAACCTCATACTTTTTATATTTTATAGTTTCATGATACAGGACCCGGCTCGTAGCTTCAACCCCATTCTTAAATAGTTTTCCGGAGTTAGTATCTACTTGGATTGGTGAGTCCCCATCCTTCGAGGACTAGAATATCATTTTCCTTTATGTATTTCCAATTTTAGTTTTGTTGAGTTCGTTGGGGTCTTGTCCCATCAACTCATCTAGATTAGAGGCTTTCAGACTTATGTATGTGCAGATTCGGATGTTATTTTGATGTGATGTTGAATTAGACTTCCGCTAAGATTATATTCATGTTTTCTTTAGTTTTAATTAGTGAGTTAGTTGTATGCTTATTCCATGGGTCGAATTGGGGTCTCTCAGGGTCCTTTGCCCGGTGTCTATGATTCGAGCCTCCGTTCGAGTCGTGACACAGCTGCGTAAACACAACTAAAGATATTAGATTGATGCTTGCTCGCAAGTCACAGAGTGCCCTCGTGAACTCAACATCACCAATTGTACATGGAATGGTGAAGGCACCAAGATCCTTATTCTTCTGGGAAAGGACCCATGAGGTTATAGCGCTATAATGACGCATGTTATCTATAGGCTCATAGCTCACAGACCTTTTTTTAGTGACAAGGTCCTTCATAAACTTGCGTATCCCGATATATGTTCCACTGCCTTGACCAATAATATATTTTTAGATAATTGTTTTAGCATTGATAGGAATTTCTGAAACATACCATTCTCCGCCTTCTTCTTCATTCTTTGAGGGAACGGTGGCGGTGGTCATGCAATAGCCTTATAAATCTGTGTGGACCCTTGTTTTTCTCCTTGTTCAGCCTCAGGCCACTTCTTAACAACTGGAGCCTCAGTTAACTCAGAATCCTTATCATTCTCATTCTTGGTAACCTCTTTCTCATCATCAATTATGCTTTCTTTCTTACTTTGAAGCTCAACTACTACCGGCAGAGGGGGATCAACTGTGGTATTTCCGCTCCTAGTCATCACGGCCATATAGTGACCGTCATTTTTCGGATTTCTGACTGTGTTGCTAGGTAGTATACCCTTTTTCCTAGGGTTCATCGATGCTGATAGTTGCCCCAGCTACTGTTTGATCTGCTTGATGGCCGCGGCATGTTACTCAACTCTCTGACCCATGCTATATAGTCACGACCCGAGTTCACACCCCAGTCGTAACATGGGACATGGAACCCCGTAAGGCTCCAAGTCCACCCATGGCATAATCATATCATAACACTTAACATAAGAGACGTCTAACAACATGTATAAGCGGAAGATAATAACAAGAATCTAATATAAACCATATGAACAATTTAACAACACTTAGATACAATGTTAAATCTGTCTAGAAAAGCTTGAAAGCCTTCTACTAAAACTAACGAGTTGCTGGGCAAGCCCCCAGCTAAAGTCTAAAAATGAAACATAAGAAAATGTATTAATATAATCATGTCCTCAAAAGATGAGGACTCACCACTAGCAGATGAGAGAGGGCGGAGCGTATCTAACCACGAGGATGAACCTGGTGACCTGAATCTATATAATGAAACGATATAGCACAAGAGGCGTGCGGTCAGTACTTGTAATATGCTGAGTATGAAGGAAGCGTAAACAACTAACTCATAAATATGTACAAGAAGGAAGTAACATAAAACACAATAGTAGTAGTGTAACTGAAATGAGATACGACAACCTTATATGAGATTCACATATTCATATCAACATAACCAAATTATAAGGACATACATCATTATAAGATCAACTGATGCGCAAAAGTAATAATCAGAGATAATACAGAGATATTATGCCATGACTGATATCAAAATGGTCCCTGACTGTCCAGGGGGCGGGGGGGGAGAGTCCATGACTGTCAAAGGAAGCATCCTTGACTATCAAAGGGAAACATTCTCGCTAGGGAGAATCCCTGACTATCAAAGGGAGAAAGATGCTCTGATATAGAGAGTCATTGACTTTCTACGAATGTTATTACCGACCGACTAAGGAGAAACATGCATGGCTAGTAGCTAGGGATGTGAGTCCCGACTTACTAGGGAAACATTCTTGCAAACGAGAATCCCAACTGACTAGGGAAACATTTTTGCTAATGAGAATCCCGACTGACTAGGAAAAAATTCTTGCTAATGAGAATCTCGACTGACTATCGCTAATCTAAATTGCAACAGCTAATCAGAGACAAGGACATTTACTGATTTTCATCATACAACATTCTTTTCGACAGTATTGGGGCTACTTTTTAATAACAATAAGCCCAACAGTTTCATTATCATTCTCATCAATATGTAGCATAAGGTCATGCATGATTAATAGATTCCACTCATACTTTATCAAAGATGCATGGCTGCATTTATTTCAAAACATACTACAAGCTAACATTTATAAAATTTGGGAGATTTCGCTCCAAACAATGTGGTAAGCTCATTTTGAGAAAATCATCATTTAAAATCGACATGTGGGCATCACCCAAAGCTTTTTCACACTTCGATCTAATAAATTCATTTTTAAAGCAACGATATAATCATGGGTAGTTTTAGAAACATGCTTTTTATTATCATCTCACATTTATCATGAATCACTTCTTTTACGAACTTTTCATCCATGGGCGTTCAGATTCAAAGATTTGAAAAAATTAATTTTAGTAAGGAAAAACAAATTTGGAATCCACCCAAGCTTTATAATCCATCAATATAAGTGCACTATAATCATACCCAATCAATTAAATTGAAAACATAGCGATAATACATAATTTACTGTCAATTGCCCAAGCCACCCCAACTCATCCCAACATTGTCATCAATGTAATAATCAGGTCATTAGGGTTAATTATACAATATTTCCACAATTCCATCATGTTCATGATTTACTACGATAATCACGTGAGCAATAAACAAATCTCATTCAATACGCAAGCCAATTTATGAAGAACATGCTACACTCTTGTATTCCCAACATATAATCCACAAATCAAGGAAACCTATCAATTTACATTCCAATTAAATCCATAATTCCAGATGATTTTAGAATTTAAGACGAATATAGAAGAATATAGGAGAATTTTCTCATCATACAAGCCCTAGGTCATGCTTTTCTTGATTAATTGTCATCGGCTTTTTAATAAAAATATTTTTGGGATACAAGGATGGAAGAATATCTTTGTTGAAATACCTGCATATATGGTAGACACCCTACTCGAAATTTCTCCTGGAATATTTGATGAACACCTTGGTGAAACCCTTGAACTTGAGAGAGGGAAGGAAGAAATGTTTGAGAGAGTATTTTGAGAGAATATGAGATTAGGTATAGGAAAACCCTTAAAAACGTGCAAGGTAGTACCCAAAACGACGTAGTTTAGAAGTTAAAAGGGCAGGAGTTTATGAAAATACCCCTGGAGAGAACTGGAAAAACTGCCTGAATTGAAGCCACGGATCACGTGACGAGTCGTCTTCCAATCCCATGACTCGTCATCTCATCCATTAAGTACACCGAAAATTCACACAATTTTACTCATTATTCATACCACGACCAACGTAATGAATCGTCACCAGCTCCAATGACTCATCAAATCCATTCGTCAAGTACCTGGAATTTCTTTAAAGCCATAGCTTCTCCCCTCTAACGACTGACTTGACGAGTCGTTATCAAACCTAACGACTCGTCACCTCCTTCCATCAACCACACAATTAAGACTTAACCCAGGGATCTTATCCTCCACCCAACGGCCCACCTAACGAGTCGTTGCTAGGCAAGATGACTCGTCAGGTCGTCCGTGGCCACTGGGCTTGCCATCCCTTCTTACAGTTCCTCATGGGTCAGACCACGATCCGTTAGGTCTCCTAATGAGTCATTCTCTAACTCATTCTGAGAAAAGTTTCTGCTGATTTTTCTGTTGAGCCTCATCTAAACTGGGGAAGTCACAATTTATAACATATAATATGGATTTGCACACTAAAAATAGCGGAAAAGTATAGAAAAGACCACCGGATAGACTACTAGAGGTGTGATATTGATATGGGTGTCATTGAATTGGGTTTGGTAGTAGCTCCTAGCTATACTCAATAGTACAATTAGCTGTGAATTAGGTGGAATCTTATTTTTATCAACCAATTAAATGCCTTATATCTCGAGTTTTCTCAAACCCCAAAGTTCCTTTTCAGAAAAACCACATCAACTTTGGTACGAATCTACTATTTCTAGCTTCGATTCTTAATGGGTGTGTAATAATGGGTTTTGGCTATGTCTAGCCCAACCCCCACATAATTAGCACCCAATTACCCATTAGTATTTCCTCACCCATACTTAAATTCCTTTATCAAACAAAGTAAAAGTAAGAAAATGCGACCCATATTTGCAACTATGAGTATTCAACTTAAAACTCAGAGGAAATACTAAAATTAATACCAGTTGAGTAAATCTAAGATCAAATACACAATACTCAATTGAAATCAACCCCAATAATTCACACAACCCTAAGAAAGAATCTAGCTGCTCATGGAAGTAAAGTAAGACATTGCATTCAACAACAATTCAATATCCATTTACAAACTGATTATGAAAAATTCAAGTAAGGTCTAAGCTCCATCTTCCTTCTCAATGAAGAATATGAGTCTTTCTTTCTCTACTTCCCTCTACTTTAATACAAGATAATTCAACAGAATAATCAATAATCTCTAGAATGGAATGCTCAGTTTCTTTTTGAGATGTACAAAATTAGGGTATAGATCTACTCCTCTTTTCCGTGCTTGACATTTTTACCCCTTGCTGACGGGCATCAGTTGTGATTCACCGGCAGTTCGCCGGTGCTTATTCGTGGGCTACCTTTCAGTCACATCTGAAGGATAGTGAGATTATGAGTGCTTCGATGTTGGAACCGGTGGTTCTCCAATTCTAATCCATGGATCGCTGATTGGTCATAGATGATGGACAAAAAGTTCTTGATCATTTTGGCATTCGCACAGGCAGTTCGCCGGTGCTGATCTGCGGTTTGCCGATCTCAATCCTTCCTCGGCATAGTAGACAACTACAATTGATTGACATTTCGCCGGTGTCCATCAATGGAGTGTAGGTCCTCAACTCAGTTTTTATGCTTTTTGCTCAATTACATGCTTTTCTCCATTCAAGTTAAGTACCTACAAAAATCAAGGAGAAAAGGCATAAAATCCACCTAATTAACTTGAAAATTAAGAAAAAGCTCATGTTTATAAGCCTAGTGAGTTGGTAAATTACCAACTATTCAAGTAGGCCAGGGATTCTTAGGATCCAGCTCTCATAACTACGAGCTACAGTAGGTATATACTCATATTTGGGACCTCTCAAGAAAGTATTTCCCCTGCCCAAGGGCACGACTATGATATCACACCTTAATCATTCTTTGCCCTAGTAAGACTTAGGAGGGTGCACCGAACCATCCAATGCACCACTCTGAGTATAATTTTGTTTTAAGTTTTGTGTCTAGCACGCCATGCCTGCTATCTCACCAAGCCAACGTTTCTCGAATTCTTCTTTCTTCAGACCGTGGACCATTTTTGAGTCCTTTTTCATTGATTACCTACTAAAATTATCTAAAAACACTTGTTAACTCATTTAACACACATAATCATGAATTTATGTATTTCATAAGGATAATGATCCACAAGGTAAAATATGGGTAAAAGTATGGAAAATGGGGATAGAATATGCCCAACATCACCACCCCACACTTAAAACATTGCTCATCCTTGAACAATCCTTACTTATATGCACGGAGATCTTCTCTCGCCGTTTTTTGCCTCTATCGGTTCTCACTCAAGAAGCTACCACATAGCACATGAATAAGTGGTTCATCAATTCACATCAGGTACACACAAAAGTTTTCACTTTCGAAACTACATAACTTCTATGATTGACTCATCTTTTTAAAATAGGGCCTACATGATTAAGTACAAAAAGTGCAACATGTGGTATAATGACTCTAACCATCTAATGCCCTCAGTAATTTGGTGATGCATGTTATCAATCAGGAACATAATAAGCAAGACACACTAACTCTCACAAATGATGTATCATACACATGCAATATACCATTGGCTTGCCTCTCATGTACAATTAGATCACTTAGTTGCTTCAAAAAGAGTAAGATCATAAGAACTTTTCATGGTTGTAATGTTGGCTAAGGGATGGGTATGAATGATTTTCGTTCAGAGTGGCTACCAGTCCTAAGAACTTTAGGACATTCTTTCATCTTTTTTATCCACCACTTTGTCTAACTGCTCACCTTTTCCTTCACTAATCCTTTTTTCTCCTATCATGCCCTTCTTTATACTACTTGACTACTAGTTTATTCTTATAAGTTCAACAAGAATGATCAACCATTAAAGATCTTTTAATTTTTCTAGCAGCAAGTAGACATGTTTCTATCGTCTCCTCTTGCCATCTCTATTTTTTCTTTATTTCCTTTCCCTTAGCTTTTTCTACTTTAGTAGAACAGTCATTCTTAAATTTCAAAGTGCTTCAAACTATCTTTGGATAAAAAATTCTGAAGTTCATGTAACAAAGGGAGTAGGTTTCTTTTGTGGAAAAGAAGAAAATTAGGGCTTATGGATCAAAGGGTAACTAGGGATAGTGTTAAGAAAGGTACAACAACAATGGACAAAATGAGTTTTTTCAAAGAAACGCGTTGATCACATCTCACCTCTTTGGCAACTAGGTATCCTATACACACTTAGCCAAGTTCTAGATGTTACAGTATGTACAAAACACAACAATCAAGCTCACCTCTCATGGCATGATGATCCTAGTCGGTTTTCTATGGACACATAATCACACAATTAAATTGAATGAATCTTTCATTATTAAGCCCTATGAATTTTTTCTTGAGTCAACTCAAAGAACCTATGTATCTCTCATGGAATTTTCACTCCTTGTGCATTCATGATGACCACTTCATTACTTCTAGCTTTGCTTCTAAGTGGAATATCAAGAGCAAACAAGTGGTGGCTTTTGACTCCATCCTGAAAAATGAAAAAGAAAATTGACTAATTTCCCTTAAGACAGTCATCATTCATCCATCACCAGGAAAGGCCACTACTTCTATGAAGATACTAAAACAAAGAATTGACTCTCGATTAACAAAACAAAACAAAACTGGAGACGAACAATCACATAACATCACATAACATAGCAGCAGTGTTCATAGACATCCACTTTACCAACTATTACAGACCTGGGTTTATTCAATCACATACCATCCACTAACACAGGAAATAATAACTATTGCTATAGCCTATTAGAAATTTAGCAAAGAAAGAATAAACAGGAAATCTATTTCCTCCTCCCCACGCTTAAAAGTGCATTATCCCTAGTGCACAAACAAACATATCAACATGGGAAAGATAAAGAACTTTCTTAGCCTCTAAGCACAATCGTTATCATCAGGATTATACTCCTGATCATCATCTGCGGCATCAACCTGCATAGCTCCTGTGGTGGCATCCTCCTCCTCATCGTCATCATAGTCATCCATCTCTACAAAATAGAAATGTAATAGATAGATGGGTTGCCTCCCACCAAGTGCCTTATTTAACATCGTGGCATGATGTAAGAGTACTAAATCCTCATTCAAGGAATTTGAAGTCTTCCTTCCATCAAGATCATCTCCATAATTGTGTTTCACCCTTTGTCTATTAACCAAGAAAGTTTTCTCTGACCCCAAAGGTTTTAACTCTACTGCAGCCTGCACAGTCACATTTACAATCTCAAAGCGGCCTGACCATTTTGATCTAAACTTTCCCCCAAACAGCTTTAACCTAGAATTATACACTAGCCCCAACTGCCTTCCTGAAACTCACGACGTTGGATGAGCTTATTATGCAATCTCTTGGTCCGCTCCTTATACATTTTGGCATTTTCCTATGCATTGAAATTGAACTCCTCAAGCTCATGGAGCTGCAATAATCTTTTCTCCCTAATGGCTTCCGCGTCCATATTTAACCTTTGTATAGCCTGATAAGCTCGGTGTTCTAGCTCAACCGGTAGATGACATGCCTTCCTAAAACCTAACAAATATGGAAAAGTGCCAGTAAGGTTTTGAAAGCAGTCTTGTAAGCCCACAACATATTGTTCACCTTACTAGACGAATCTTTCCTGTTTGTACTCATACTCTTATCAAGAATTCATTTGATTTCTCGATTTCACACTTCCACTTGTCCACCAGCTTGGGGTGATAGGATGTTGCTACTTTATGCTTCAATTATTGAAAAGTCGATTGTAGAAGTGTGTATCTTCATCATTGATGATGGCCCTGGGCATACCAAAATGGGTGAAAATATTCTTCTTCAGGAACCTAGTTACTTTCTTTGCATCATTAGTAGGTAGTGTTGCAGTCTCCACCTATTTTGACAGATAATCTACAGCTACCAAAATATACCTATTACCATTTGACTGAATGAACGGACCCATGAAATCAATTCCCCAACAGTCAAATATTTCCACCTCTACAATGCTTCTTTGGGGCATTTCCTGCCTCTTCCATATATTCCTTGTTCTCAAAAGTTGTCATAGGATTTCGCAAATAAGTATGTGTCTTTGAAAAAGGTCGGCCAATAAAATCCAGCCGGCAGGACCTTTGTAGCGGTTTTATCTCCCCTGTAATGTCCAACGTAAGGTGAATAATGGAAACTTTCCCGAATCTGGTATACTTCTCCCTCAAGAACACATCTTTGGACCAGCTAATCTAGCCCTACTTTGTACAAAAATGGCTCATCCCATATGTAATATTTACTGTCATGAAAAAGTCTTCTTTTTCAGTCTGGAGTCCATCTGGTGGATATACACCACTAACCAAGAGGTTTAGTATGATTGCGTAACACGATAGCTCAGGAGTGATTACAACATATAGTTGTTTATTAGGGAAGTTCTCAGCGATTTTGGCTCTACAATCAACATGTTTTTTTGTTATCCAATCGAGAGAGATGATCTGTGACCTGATTCTCCGTTCCTTCTTGGTCTTTGATATCAATATTAAATTCTTGGAGTAGCAATATCCACCAAATGAGTCTGGGTTTAGCATCATTCTTTGCAAACAAGTATCTGATTACAACATTGTCACCACTAAGTAGGCCCAAAATTTATCAAAGGCATAAACTATAGCCAACAACTTATTTTCAGTCACGGTGTAGTTTTTTTGAGTTGCATCTAATGATTTGCTTGCATAATTGATGGGCTGAAATATCTTTCCTCTGTTCTGCCCCAAAACAACTCCTATAAAAAATAACTAGCATCACACATCATAATGAATGGTAGTGACCAGTTCGGAGCAATGATTATTGGAGTTGTTATCAACTTGTCCTTCAGAGTATTGAAAGCCTACACACATTCTCCATTGAACTCAAACCTCACATCCTTTTCCGAAAGTTTGCACATTGGGCTGGCTATTTTGGAGAAGTCTTAAATGAACATCCTGCAAAACCCAGCATGTCCTAAAAAATTGTGCACTCTTTTTACAGAGACAGGGAGTGGTAGCTTCTCAATAGCCTCAATCATAACCTTATCGGCTTACTAACAACATTTAAAATTTTGTGACCCAGAACTATCCCTTCAAGTACCATGCAATGACATTTTCCTAATTCAATACAAGATTGGTCTCCTCACATCTAGCTAACACCACATCTAGATGATTCAAACAATCATCAAAATCACTTCCACAGACTGAGAAGTCATCCATGAACACTTCAACGAACCTCTCCACCATGTCTGTAAAAATAGCTAGCAAGCACCTTTGGAATGTTCCTGGAGCATTACATAATCCAAATGGCATCCTTTGGAATGCAAAGGTGCCAAAAGGGCAAGTCAAAGTTGTTTTCTCCTGGCCCTCTTGTGTGACCATGATCTGATTGTATCATGAGTACCCTTCCAGGAAAAAATAATAGTCATGCCCAGCTAACCTGTCTAACATCTGGTCCAAGAAGAGCAATGGGAGGTGATCCTTCTGGGTGGCTGTATTAAGCTTTGAGTAACCAATGTAGATCCTCCACCCTATGACTGTTCTCTGGGGTGTCAATTTATCTATCTCATTCTGCATCATCATCCTACCCATTTTTAGGACACATTGAACTGGGCTCACCCAATGACTGTTTTAAATAATGTAGATGACTCCTACATCCAACCACTTTATTGTTTCCTTCTTTACCACTTCTTTCATGATCAGGTTCAATCTTCACAGTTGTTCAACACTTGGTTTTGTATGCTCTTCTAACAGTATTTTATGCATGCAAAAGGAACTGTTTATCCCTTTTATGTCAGTTGTGGTCCAACCAATCGCTGTCACATGATGCCTTAGCACTTTCAGTAGCCTATCAACCTGTTCATCAGGGAACAACGCATATATTATCACAGGTAGGTGTATTGTCACTGCCTAAATAAGTATATTTCAAGTGAGTAGGAAAAAGTTTCAATTCAAGAACTGGAGCCTATTTAATGGAAGGCTTCCACTTCTCCAAGGTTAAGGATTTGGAAAGTGTCTCTAAAGAAGCATCTCTCTTGAGGTAGGAGATGGTAGCATCCACGACAACTAAACATTCAGCCACCTCTAAACTCTTTTCTCACTCCTTCCCATATACCAATGCTCTCCCAAGTGGATCTTCCTATGATAAATACTGCTCTAAATCCCTAATGGACATTTTAGGCTCTACTTGGGCTTCAGCTACTCATAATGAGGTGGCAAACTTGCCTCCCTAAACAAATCCAAAACTGCCTCTTGGCCATCCACTATTATTGACATCTTGCTGGATTTCGCCTTTATGACTACATCTGCGGTGGCTAAGAATCCTCTTCCCAAAATGATTGGAACTGCTTCGTCGACCTTATAATCAAGGATGATGAAGTCCACTGGCAGGATGAATGGTCCCATTTTTATCAATAAATTCTCAATGATACCATTAGGATAAGCGAGGGACCTGTGGACTAATTGCAATGTCCCTATGATGGGTCGTGGATCACATAATCCCAATGTTCTAAACAATAATGCAAGCATAATATTAATGCTTGCAACCAGATCACATAGTGCTGAACCAACTTTTCTACTCCCAATAACCACTTGAATAGTGCATCTCTCGGGATCTTTCATTTTCTTCAAAATCTTGTTCTATACTTGGGAATTGCATACCTCTGTAAGAGCTTTAGTCCAAAACTCTATGAGCCTTCTTTTATTTGCCACAATATCCTTAAGATACCTTATATATTTTGGAACCTCTTGAAAAAACTCCACCAATAGTAGAATCACATATACCTGCTTCAAAACATCAAGAAACTTCTTAAAGGTTGCGTCCTCCTTCTACTTTTTGAATCTTTGTGGGAATGGAGGAGGTGATCCAGCTTCTACCACTTTCTGATGTGAGTTACTTGACTCACCAAAATCATGCTTAGACTTCACAACCTACTATACCTCTACTTTGTTATCTTCGGATATCACTTCACCCAGCTCCTTTCCACTACACAAAGAGATCACGCTGACATTCTCCTTGGGGCTTCTCAATATTGCTTGGAAGTGCCCCATGCAGTTTATATTTCTACTGAAGGGACAATTGCCTTATTTTCCTTTCCAACTCATGGATGGACTTCTACATCTCATTAACTACCCGAGTCTACTGAACTATCCACTGTTTAATAGTCTTCATCTAAAGAAATGCCATGCTTCTGGCCCTGAGGTCTGTAGAAATTGTTTAGGGGCCTTTCAAAGATTTGATTTCCTCCCCAAGAAAGATTTGTTGCATTCCTGTTCCCTTGATTGTAACTATTTCCTGCAAAACCTCTACCACGACTTTGTTGACCCACAAAATAAATAGGCTCTGCGTTTAGTGGACAACCTACATCTGCACTGCCATCTTCGCACGCTTCATATGATGGCAGTGGATTATTAACTCGCTAAATATGATGAACTTGGCCTGCAGTTGGTGTGGTCACTAGCTTATTTATCACGTTAACTAACTGGCTAATATCTTACCTGATTGCTGCTACACCATCAACCTCAAGCTTCCCTGTGACCTTGGTTGTTGTGAAGCTTCTACCTGAATCCTAATAACCTTGGCTCCCAGCTGACATGAGATTCAACAAAGCCTCTATCTCATCATAGCTTTTGGACAAGATTTTCCCCTGTGCGGTAGCGTTTAGCAAGATCTTATACTCTGGCTCCAGCCCTTCTATGAAATTATGGCCAATGATCTCCTTTGACTGCATGTGGTAAGGGAATTATCTCAAGTATCCCTTGTAACTTTCCCAAGCCTGAGGTAGGGTCTCACCATCTATCTGCACAAATCTTGAAATCTTTCCTCTCAACTCCTTAGTCCTCCTCAAAGGGAAAAATCTATTTATAAACTTGTTGGAAAGAGAAGCCCAAGTAGTAATGCACCCAGCTGGCTCATTCTGAAGCCACTCCTTCGCTTCACCAATTAATGAGAACGAGAGAAAAGTCAGTTTCACATATTCATGTGACACATTTAGATAGTGAAAGTTCTCATTAAGTTCCATGAATTTTATCAAATGCCTATGAGGATCCTGGTGCGGCTTGCCCTGATATTGACAAATGTTTTGAACCAACCACATAGTCCCTCCTTCAAATTAAAATATCTAGTGATGGTCGTCTTAATGATTTCTTTAGAAGCATTCCCTAAGTTCGACCGAGAAAAATTGAGCAATGGTATTATGTCTTGGTTGTTGCCCTGTGCTTGCTCATGATTTTATGTCCAACCTTTCAAATCAAATTGAGCAAAGGGCATTCCCTAACTTCTAGTAGCTGGCATACACTGAACAAACACCACCTAAAATTCTCAACAACCACAAACAAATATAAAATGCAGAATAGCAGAATAAAATCCTAACCTACAAACAATTAATCAATCTTCAATTCCCCGGCAACGACGCCAAAAACATAATGTCATCAAGTGCACGGAAGCGCACGTGGTTATCAAGTAATATACGAGGGTGAAGTCTCCATATAGATCCCTTAGAGACTTTGTTAGATTAATTGGTTAAGGTTAACATTTTATTTCACTATTCAAATAAACGCATGTAAAATGGGGAAATGGTATTGGAGATTATTCGATTGACTTGAAATGTAAATTAAAATAATCAATAAAAATTGTTTTCAAAAGTGTTTGTACTTCAAATAATGATGATAATCTAGGGTCTCAACACTTTTTTTTCAGGTAGAGTTTTTAGGACTCGTATACACCAGACTAAACTTTTCTATGATTGCTAGTTGCAAGTTATGATTCCATTTCTTCCTATTATCCCAAGTATCCAAGAACTATCTCATGAACCCTAACACCTATATCCCTATGGTTGCAGGGGAAATATGAGACAAAGATTGAGGAAACTTGTATTCTACTGAACAGGATTGAAGGGTATATCCCTATTCTCGACAACAAAATCAACTCTTGAACTAATTGAACAAGATAATTGAAACCTATTCTATTTTTTATTTTAACCCCCATAGTTCCCTTTCCTGAGTTTAACCAAGAGCCAATAGATAATATTCGCAAGGTGATCAGACTAACAAATAATCAATTAAAACAAGCATAAAAAACTTGAATGTAGAATTAAAATCTAGCATAAATAAGTATTCGAACTACAATCATTAGCTACGGCCAAAACCCTAGAACAATTTAGCCAGTCATGCTCTAGAGGAAAACTAAATAAATCATCATTCGAATCAAAAGCATGAAGTAAAGAAGAAAACCTGGAAGAAAACTGAACTTTTGTCTCTTCCCCCAAGAACTGCGTACAAACTGATCTTTTTGATTGAAGTCCCTAAACAAAATTCCCTAGATGAGATATTTCTAAGCAAGGCATGAAGTGACTCTTTTTCCCTTGAAAAGTGCAGCATTTAGACTTGAAAATCTGCCCAGGCTAGGCCCTAGCGTGCCGCGCCTCCCATCTCACCAAACTGTGGCTTGAATTTTCTCTGAAGTTTAGCATCTGGCATGCTGCACTAGCCATTTTTCCAAGGTGTTAGTCAAATTATAAAAATTAGAAACCTAGCACGCTGCACCTCTCACTGCACCAAAGTGTTAGAAAATTTTCCAAGTCTGGAATACCTTTGGTGCACGGTACCACTCAGTTCACCACGATGTTGATCAAAATTCTTTTGAAGTTTGGGCCCTGGCGCACTGCACCACCCAGTGCACCAACTTTTGTACAATTTTCTTTGATGTTTGGTGGCTGGCGCGCAATGCCAACTATGTCACCATTCCGACTTTTCTCGAATTCTTCTTTCTTCACACCTTGGTTCATTTTTCAGTCATTTTCCATTGATTACTTGCTAAAATCATCCAAAAACACTTTTTAGCTCAATTACACACATAAGCATGAATTTATGCATTTCATAAGGTTAATGATCTCAACACAATGTAAAATATTGGTAAAAGTATGGTAAATGGGCATAAGAATATGCCCAATATCACTCGATATCCACTAGTGCACGCCTCACGGCCAAGAATGGGCACTCCAGATAATAGGCACTTTAAGGTCCATATCACATCCAACACAACGAAGTCCACTGGAAGGATAAACCTTTCCACTTTAACTAACACATCAACAAGTATCCTTACCGGGGGCTAGATATATCGATCTACCATGAGCAACCTCATAGTGGTAGGCTTAGGATTTTGCAATCCTAGATTTTTAAAGATCACAAAGGGTATCAAATTGATTCTTTCCCCAGGTCACATAGAGCCTTATTAAACAAGGACATCCCGATGGTCCAAGGAATCATGAATGCTCCAGGATCATCTCTTTTTGGAATGAGGTTGCTAGCCATGACCGGACTCAATGATGTGACACCTTGACAGTGCCCACATCAACCACCCTCTTCTTTTTCAAATGCTCCTTCATAATTTGGCATAACTAGGCATTTGGATTAAAGCATCAACCAATGGAATGTTTACAGACAACTTGCTAAACATATTAATGAATTTTTTTAATTGATTATCCTCTTTCTACTTTATCAATCGCTGAGGGTAAGGAAGTGGACTCTTAGGTATTTTGCTTTTAGCATTTGGGACCTCCTCGCTCGATTCATCAACATTCAGACCTTGAGGAGTAGTATCAACCTCTTCCTCCTCTACCAACTTTTCATCATCAACAACAATAGGTGCACTCGACATCAAATCATTCAACTCTTCATCAATTGTCTTTGAACCAACATCCATCTTTGCTTTATCATCCACATTTGTAACTATCTTCCCACTCCTTGTGACTATTTCCATGTAGTGGCTATCTTTCTTCGAATTCAGCATAGTGCCACTCGAAAGAGTGCCCTTCATTCTAAGATTCAATTGTGTGGATAAATGGTTCATTTGGGAATCAAAGTGCTTGATTGAAGCTGAGTGGGGGTTGACCATTTAGGAAAGGTTGGACACCTCCCATTTTAATTCTTTCACTCCACTATCGGTTGAATCCACTTTTTTGAACACTCTAGCTAACATCTATTGAACCTTTGAATTCCCTACATCAGTCACTCTTAGTTAATATGGGATATATCAGCTTTAGGATGATGAATGTATGGATTTGGACTCTAGTGGTTGTACCTATCCGCTTCTCTTTTGGGCTCATGATTTTTCCATCGATTATTCCTTTATCTCAATCCTTGGTCATCTTGCTCTCTCCAACCTTGGTTTCCATCCCAAGCACAACAATGGCCATGATTGGCACCTTGGTATCCTTGATGAGGACCCACCGTCTGGCCTATCATGAATTGGCATTCCTCAATATATCTTGCTTGAGAGACAACTTCCTCAAATGAGTTGCGTCCTTGGGACCCAATGACATTAACACTTTTGGCTCTGGATCCCTAAACATTTTTTTAGCAACCCTACTTGAGTCATTATTCTGAACAATGTTTCGTCTCTTTCTTCATCTCTTCTCCGTATTTCGACTGTCACATGGTTGGAAGAAAAATTTGGGGACACCTCTATCTCTTATTTGATCCAAGAGTGCCTTAGCAAGCCCATAGGTTTGGTCAATGATTGAACCACTAGAAAAATTATTTTCCATAGACTTGTTGATTGAATCATGGGATTGATAAAAACTTTGAAGAAGTACCCCATCCGATAGTCCGAGATTTGGATAACTGACATCTTTCTTTTTAAACCCCAGTCATACTTCATGAATGGGTTCTCCCAGGAGTTGCCAGAATTTCATGATCTCATCACATAATGGAAGCATCCGAGAAAGTGGAAAGAATCAATCAAAAAATGCTTCAGTCAATTCGTTCCAAGATGTGATGGATCCAGGAGGCAGCTCCTCCAACCATGCCATAGCCTCTCCCGTCAAACAGAATGGGAATAACCTCAAGTGGATTAATTCTTGGATAATGTTAGATATGTTGAATGGTTGATATATTTCAATGAAGTTCTAAAGATGTCAATTAGCATCCTCGCTAACTAGTCCACCAAACAAACCATTCAATTGCAAGAAATGTAATATCGTGCTTGTCATATGGAATACCACATTTTTGACATTGGTAGTAGGAAAATAGCACAAGCTACATTCTGCGCCATGGGTTCGTCTTCTACATCCATGAGACCCTCCACCCTACCAGCATCAGTAGCGTGGCTCATCTTTGCACTCCTAAGTGATTAACAAAGACACAGAATAAAGTAAAAGCAACCCAAGATGCAAAATAAATTTGAATCGATAAATAACAATTGGAAATCATATCTTAATCCCCTGCAATGAAGCCATTTTTTGATAATTCTCAATACGACTCTCTTTTTTAAAGGAGGTGGCTACGATCACTGTTAAAAAAGTTTCCAATGGGGGTTAGGGCTGAATCCTACAGAGATTGAGATTACATGATCTAAAAGTTATAAATTAACTCAAACTAGATAGCACCATGTCTAAATAAAATAATGTAAAGATTGGGGGAAAAGCAAGTATCTAATTCAAATTGTAAAATAAATCAATGGCAAGTCACTTGTTGCAATCAATGAGAGGGAACTAGGGAAGTGCAACTGATGGGGTGCCAGTAGATTGGCATAGATTTAAATGCCTAAAACTCAACTATAACATGGATAGCAGTGGCTAAGGCTACATCCCATGTTTCTCAACCAAGAGGATATGCATACTTTGGGTTTCTCAAACTCCAAAGCCAATCAATAAACCAACCAACAAGGCTTGAGGAAGGGTTAAGTTACCTCTAGCCTTAACTCTTTAATGGAATATGAATACGGGTCTTGACTATCTCTAGTTCAAGACCATGCATCACACACACCCAATTTCTCACTATTGGATCCTCACCCAAATATCACTTCTCTTTGTCAAGCAAAACCAAGATAAGAAAACCAAATCAATGTTTGCAACCATTAATTTTTTAATTAAAACTCAAGAGGAAACAATATATCCATGCTTATTAATCGAATTTAAGAACAAATTATCAACACCCAATCAAGTTTAAATACTCATTGTGCACACACCCCTAGCTAATAATTTAGCTACACATGAATAAAGAAAGAGAAATTATACCCATAAGGAATTTCTCTAACATCATCATCTTAAGTACTAAAATTAAGCTCAAAATCTGCAATAATAGAGGTTTTTGCCTAATAGGAATTGAAGAAGACAAGGTAAATGTACTCTTTTTTCTATCATTATAAACTTTTCTCTACAACATTCTACTCTATCATTCTACAATTAGGGTAAAATCTCTAAAAAAGGATTTTCAAAAGCTTTCCAAAATTGCCCTTAGAAGCTTCTCAGGTACACTTGTACATTTTTGGACAATTCTGCACTTAGCAGTCGTGCGGATCTCTTGTGTGGCACCTGCAAAATGCAGGTGCCTACTGTTGCTTGTAGATCCTCCAGCAAGCTTAGGAAGTGCCCTCTGCATATAAGTTGTGGTAGCATCTATGTCCTGTGGATGCTAATCTATGGTTCGCAGGTCCAACGTAGTCTATCTTGTAGTTTTATTTGCATGGGACCTGCGTTTCGCAGGTGCCAATATGCGGCACACATATTCTCATTTAGCTTCTAGTAGATCGCTTTTAGTTCAATTTTTCCATTTCCTTAATTTTATTAAATGCCTGCAAAAATAAAGACAAAAGACATAGAACCTTCCTAATTTGCGTGTAAATGAAGCAATAGCTCATGCTTAAAGTCAAATGAGTTGGTAAGTTGCCAACTCATCAGGGAAGTTGGTGTAAAAGATAGCCTCTCTTCTGAAGATGTTCTAGTTGAGATTATTTACCATCAAGTTCATAAATTGAGAAATAAGAAAGTAACTTCCTTGAATGTTTTATGGAGGAATCAATTGATTGAGGGAGCTACTTGGGAAGGTGAAACAGATATGATGACCAATTACCCTCATCTCTTTTCTTCTAATTCAAAACCAGCTTGAGGTAATAGTTTCCCTTGTAGTATTCTTATCATTTTCTTGACCTACTAGATGGTTATGAAATTCTTGTATGCAAGTCTGTTCCATGAAATCATTTGGGTTTTACTCCTAGTTAAATTAGCTATTATGTTAGTAATTCAGACCTTAGAAATTGAATTCAAAATTAATAGTTCTTTTCTTAACAGTAGTTTTAGTCTTCATTCGAGGAAGAATGATCCTAGGGGGGATATTGTAACACCTCAAATCTTGAACCAGTATTTCATTAATAGTTAAAGAGGTTTTAGGTCTATTTGGGGACTCCATGGTTGATTCCATGGATCATCAGCTTAAAGGACGACCCATCAAATGAACCATGACTCTACTTTTGAACTCTGTTACTCCCCAGAATTTCATGGGTTATTCGATGGTCCGTCATCTAGAATGACGAACCGTCCTGTCAACTGTTGAAAAGATTTAGAGATTTTCCCCTGTTTCAGAGAAAGTTCCATGGCTCAGGCGACGGACTATTGCCCAGAAGGACGACGAATCCTACTAGCCATAGAAAATATTCATAGAGTTGGTCTTCTTTCCCAATGAAGTCCACGGACAAGTCCATGGGCCATCTGTTTAGTTGACTGTCCATCCTATCAATCGTGGAAAAACTCCTAAAATTTGCCCAAATGAAGAGAAATAAAAGACAGACCAGTTAATGGTTCGTCATCAGAAGGACGACCTATCGACCTAGTCATCAAAGGTTGCCAGACTTCCTTCTCAAAAAAGGTATTGACCAGCTAATGATCCATAGATTTAAGAACGGCCCGTGGTACGACCCATGGGGACCAAAAATCCTAAATTTCAGAACACTTGTCTAAGGGTATTTTTATAACTTCCAATATTTTAAATCCCATATTATGTCATTTGAGGGCCCTTAATCGACTAACATCCCACACCCTCACACAACACCGAAAATCTCAAAGAGCTAGTACATCCTAGGTTCTCAAAAAAAGATAGGGTCCTTAGATTCTCATGTAATTAGCAAGAATACGTCATTCTAGGTATGTGGGCTTATCAGTAAGGGATTCCTTTAACCCTTATACCTAAAACTCAAATCTAAATTTATATTTTCAACTATGATTACATAAACTCATGATTTTAGGGATAAAAGCTCTTTATGCAAAAGCTATGAATTTTAGTATACTATGTTTCCCTCATGATTCCGAAATGAATTTTTACTGTTATGCATGGGTTATATTTTTCAAAAAATCTCCATTTAACTCTATGCTCAGAAAAAAGCATGATTTACTCAATTTGAGCATATTTTTTTTAATGATTCATTATACTATGACCTTATGACTTCGTATTCAGTTATATCTTTCATGGATACTTGTATTTCAGATATTTTAGCAAACAATATAATTTTAACTAGTCCATGTGAATCTTTCAGACCTCAATTATGATCATGAATACATGTATATCGTTTTGGGAGAAGTACTTAGCATTGAGCAAATATGGGTTCAGATAACCCAAGTCTGAAACTACGTGCCACTGTAGGATAAGGGGTCCTTACTAATTGAGAGTGTCTCCCTTTTCCGGAATGGGCTCATGATTGAATTGACGCTACTCATGTTTCTTACCCTTAGTAAGGTATAGAAAACACTTCCAACTAGGGTTATAGATTGGACTCCATATTTCTCACATCGTTTATGTCGGTTACGAGAACCTCCCACAAATATATTTTAGTAGTATTCATACATTGCCCATGATTTTAGTTAAATGAATTTACTTTATGACTTATAGATTTTTTCAGCTCTATATACATGTTTTACTCATGGGTTATTGTACACCATCTTATGTTCTTTTTTGAGAGTTTACTTAAACAAGATGATTTTAGTTTTCAGTATATTTCCCCAATTCTTTCATGTTTTACATATCTCACTTATTCGGTACATTCAAAGTACCGACCACATACTTTTTGATGCTATATCATCTTATGATATAGATATAGGTACTCAGACTCTGGCCTGCATTTACATAGCTCTAGTACCAGTTCAATATTACCATTTTTGAGTCCTCATAATTTGAGGATGAGAGGTTAATTACATCTTTACATTTTAGTTTCAGCATTTAGAGTTAGTTGGGGACATATCTCGTCAGCTCATCGGATCTTAGAGGCTTTCCAGACGTAGATAAATATTTCAACTTGTTCAGTTTTTAAATTATTTTTGGGTTATGGATTTTTTCTAATTTTCCAAACTCATTCAGTTAGTTAAATATGTTAGCTTAGCTTCTGCTCAATTGTTTCAATGCATGAGTAGTGTCATTATATTATCATGGGTTAGCTTGGGATCAATTGTGATTTTAAGTACCTTGTCATTTTCCAGGTATAGACTCAGGTCGTAACATTACACCTCCCTAGGTTTAGGGCATGATAGACGAGTACAAATGTGACACGAAAAAGTCCCTAAGATCAAGCCCGAGACTTATAGTAGAACCAGTAGAAAAATCTGCAATTTTTCTCATAACGACTCGTCGTACGAGTCGTGTTTTGATGTTACCGATTGTAGGACTAGTCATGGTAAGCAGCATTTTCCCCTAGTATAGTAATGATGACTCATGGTTCAAGTCATAAGAGGCTACAATGAGTCAAGTTATGGCTCGTTGTAGGAAATAACGATTCATTGTAGGCAGTCATGGGGTATAAGTGCGGAGGATGGGACCCCTAACCACGAGACATGGTACGATTTATTGTAGAAAATAATGAGTCGTGGCGATGCTTTTGGTTAGAAAACCAGAGAACCACAAATTTTGACTAGAAAACGACGGAAGGAAACCATGAGTCATGGTCAAGTGGTATAACTCATTGTACCTAGCAGTCAGCTTTTTAATTACATTTTTTCAGGGGTATTTTTGTAACTTCCTAATCTTCTAACCCCCAAGTGACATTGTTATATGGGTTTCCTAAATAGTGTATTAAGGGGGCTTAACCTAGATTGAAAATCCTCTCCCAAGATCAAGGCTAGGGTTATTTATCAAATTACTTCAAACCTATCTTGGGTCTTCAAGACAAGCTTACAAATCATTCAACCTAGGTAAGTAGGCCATAAATGGGGTATTTCTTCACCTTCATGCATAATTTCTTCTCTAACTCATGAATTCAAGTATCCAATCAAGTTTTATGAAAATTCTCGGGTTAGACCCAATTCAATGAAATCTTCTATGAACTTTCTATGGGTTCAATTCCCTCATGTTTCAATTGATGAATTATGGTTATGAAGTCATATTTGACCCCCAAATTCTTTATGAATTCATAATTTAAAGTTTATGATGATTTTATCCAATTACGCATGTGTTATACCCCGGAAGCCTAAGGAACAGGCCTGGGAGTTGAAACGGAGAAAAACCTAAAATCTAGCACCAAAAACAGAGCAAGTCATGAGGAGACCTATGAGAGAAACCCACAAGTCGTGATATGACTCGTGGGGAGGCCAGGTGAGGATTTTGAAAAATCTGAGGAAGGGGATCCCACGGACATGACCACGACTCGTGGTCAGACCCCATGAGTCTTTAGATCAGTCGTGGGGTGGGTGAGTAAGGAAAAGAGAGGAAGAGAGGCAGTGTACTCAACGGAAGGACCCCACGAGTAGTGGTCAGTCCCCATGATTCGTGGGGAGAGTCGTGGTCAGCTAGCTGAGGAATTCTTGGTATTTAGGAAGTGTACATCACAAGTGGTGATCACGAGTCGTGGTCACCCAATAACAAGTCATGATGTCTTCCGTGAAGATCCTAGGAGACTTGAGAGTCAGTGTACTTCACGGATCAAGCCATAAGTCGTGGTCAGAGGGATGAGTCGTTAGGTCCCCCATTGGGACCAACTGGCTGTTATTTTCTGTGAATTTAATAAGGGGTTTTCCATAACTCTTAAGGTCCTAAGGCCCTAGTTAAATTATTTTGAGTTATGAATGATGACTTTTAAAGGGGTTAAGTTCATTTTAGGCCTTATTTATTTATGCATGCAAGGTAGAAGACTTGAGACGGTGATCAAGCCTAGCATCCATCAATTTCTCTTCAATTTCCTATTGGGCATGTAAAGAAGTGTAAGAATTAGCTACCAACAGGTATGCAGGGTTATGAATGGGTGGATCCTTTCACACCCATGCCCAATCCCTCTCTATATCATGAATGATCTATAACTAATATATGGGGTATTAACCCAATGCATGGATTTCCTAATTCTTTACATGGGTATGATTTAAATATGTTTCTACTATTGAATTATGAAGCATGGGTAAGTTTTATAATGTTTTCAATTAAAAATCATGTTTCTACCTTTATGAATTGAAAAGCCCATTATTGAAAAGTTCATGAAAGATGAGATTTGTGATGAATGCATGATGATGATGAGATATTATGACGAAGAATATGTTTTCAAGCTACCATTGTTTATAATCATGTTTTCGATATGAATTGAGTATTTTCAAGTATGATAAAGCTTTGGACAATGCCCATATGTTTAAGTACGATTGATGATTTCCCGAATTAAGCTTCTCACATGGTTTTTGGAGCAAAGACTTCCACTTATATTAACAGCTTGTGGTATGATTTGAGTTAAAGCTTTTCATATGCATAGCTTACCACATGGTATTGGAGTGAAGACTCCCAAAATTCTTTTAGCATGTGGTATGTTTTTAGCTAAAGCTTCTCATATGCATGATTTCACAAATGAGATGTATTTGATGATTGAGCTTCATTAAATAACGATTTAGAGCATATGCATGTTTTTGGGAGTAGTGCCTAACACCGAGCAGGCTAAGGGTCAATCACCCTATGCCTCACAACTATGCGCCAATGTAGGTTTATACATTATGACTTTGGGACCTCTCTTGTGAGCTATCCCCGGCCCTATTGGCCCATGAGGTTGATATCGATATCATGGTATCTTCCCTAACCCTGGCAAGGATTTGGACGGCTCTACCCACTTGAGTGTGATAGTTGGGATCACGTAAGCTCTATCGTAGTATGTCAGTTAACAAACGAGTCTCCCATTGTTCCTCATAATTTCAGTTATACATGTTCATTACTCATGAGATTTACATATGCAAGCATGTTCTAAAGCAGGTTTGACTCAATGTTCATTTTTACTTATAAATATGAAATTTCAGCTTTGAGTCAATTGATTATGATATGATATGTTTTGATGATATGTTACGTTATTGATGAGATCATGATTTTAGAAAGAATGTATGCAAGCCTACTATCAGATTCTTAATGTTTATGTTTTACATTATGCATTGTCTTTAAATGATTTTACTTACTTAAGAAGTTTTACTTACCCTATTTACTCGATACATTCCACGTACTAACGGCATACTCTATGTTGTATCATTTCATGATATTGGATAAGGCTCTCAAGTTCATTCCCGTTCGTAGTCAGCTTATCAAAGTTAGCCTTGGAGTTGTTGGTGAATCCTCATCTCCCAAGGACTAGACTACTCAGATTTCCTTATGTATTTTCATTTTTAGGTTGTTGAATTAGTTGGGTTCTTGTCCCATATGTATGTAATCAGCTTCGGATTGCGTATTCTAATGTTATGCTTATGTTATGACTTCCGCTATGATAATAATGTTGATTATTCAGTTTCATCGATTGAGTTAGATGTATGCTTATGCCATGGATCGACTTGGAGTATCTCAGGGCTCCTTGTCCCGTGTTGCGATCCGGGCCTCCGTTCGGGTCATGAAAAACTTGGTATCAGAGCAATAGGTTTGAAGTATCCTAGGGTGTATGAAAGCCGCGTTAAGTAGAGTGTTTTTCATGGGTATGAAGCTTGCCACACTTATGACGAATAGGCTATGAGACGTTTAGGAAATGTTCCCTTCTTTCATGATCTATGTCTTGCGGTGAAAAGTCTCTCTTCCCTTCTAATTCGTGCTATTCGTGATTGCAGAATCATGGCACCCCGAAGAATGAATGGCAGGAGGTATAGGAACAGAGATGGCCATGAGGATGGCAACGTTAATGGGCACCAGCAGGCCCCACCGGTTTAGGATCACCAAGCACCGGAGCTAGTTTCCCATGCTGAGTTTCGGACAGCCATCCAGATGCTCGCGTAGGCCTTGAACACTAAGGTCAATCAGCAGGAGGTTGCACATGTTCTACAAAATGACAATGCAGCGGTTGCTCGAGTCAGAGATTTCTGGAGGATGAACCCGCTGGAGTTCCTTGGGTCCAAGGTAGATGAAGACCTGCATGAATTCATTGACGAGATTCTAAAGATCACCTAGGTCATGGGGATGACAAATGGAGAGTGCGTTGATTTGGCCTCTTATCAGCTAAAAGGGGTAGCACATATTTGGCTTAAACAATAAAGAGAGAGTAGGGCATTGGGAGCATGCCCTATAGGTTAGGAAAAGTACCATGCAACCTTTTTGGATCGGTTCTTCCCTCGTGAAATAAGGGTACATAAGGTGGCCGGGTTTATAAATCTGAAGCAGGTTGATATGTCAGTTCAGGAGTACTAGAGTTCACTCGCTTACCCAAGTATGCACCAGAGTTAGTGGCAGACCAAAGGACTCGGGTGAGCTGGTTTGTGCATGGAGTGACGGACTACTTGGATAAGGACTGTAGAATCTCTATGTTGCATTGGGATATAGATTTTCCCGCATAGTGTTTCTTGCCCAGCAGATGGAGCTAGTGTATAGGAGGTAGAGAGAGGCCAAGAGGGCCAGGACAGAAAATTATGGTATTTCTCAACCTAGATCGAGGGGTGGACAGCGCCAGCAGTCTCATCACAGGTCTTTTGCTCTAGCACCATCGTCAGCTAGTACACCATCTAGATCACGAGAGGATCAGAGGAGCAGGGCTTCAAATTTGAGAGGCCAGAGTAGCATATAGATAGAGTGCATTTTCCCAGCTTGTGCAAGGTGCGGCAAGAATCACCCACGGAGGTTCCTAGTTTGCTGAGAGACTTGTTTCGGGTGTGGCAAACCCGAACATAGACTCAGGGATTTCCTTTCAGCCAAATCAAGGGGCGGCGGAGCCCGTATGCTATCTGCTCCAACAGCACATCCCTCTCAGCAAGGTGCCTCGACTAGTTCAGTCGGCGGTCAGCGTCAAAACAGGTTCTATGCCCTTGCAACCCGTCAGGAACAGGAGACTTTATCAGATGTGGTTACGGGTATGTTACGAGTGTTTCACTTTATGCTTTGTTAGATCCAGGGGCTACCTTGTCTTTTCTAACACCTTCTATTGCTAGTAGCTTTGGAGTTAGTCCCTAAACTCTTTCAGAACCACTTTCAGTTTCTACTCTTGTTGTTGATTCGATTGTAGCTTGGAGGGTATATAGAAGATGCTCGATCACTATATTGCATAAAGTCACCTCCACACACCTTGTAGAGTTAGCCATGAATGACTTTGATATTATTCTTGGCATGAAATTGTTGTATGCGTGTTATGCCTCTATTAATTGTAGAACCCGTGCGATGGATTTTGCTTTCCGGGTAAGTCAGTCTTGGAGTGGAAGGGTATATCGGCTGTGCTTGTAGGTTTTTTTTATTTCCTATCTTAAGACTAGAAAGATGATTTCTAAAGGTTGTGTGTATCATCTAGATAGGGTTAAGGATGTTTAGTCCGAGACCCCGACTATCTAGTCAGTTCCAGTAGGACGTGAGTATCCAGAGGTCTTTCCAGATGATTTACTGAGAAGCCCTTTCGAGCGGGAGATTGATTTCCGTATTGAACTTCTTCCCGACACGCATCCTATATCTAATCCTCCCTATAGAATGGCTCCAACCGAGCTAAATGAGTTGAAGAAACAGTTAAAGGATTGTAAGATAAGGGTTTGATTAGACCGAGCAAGTCCCCATGGGTGCACCAGTTTTCTTTGTCCGAAAGAAAGATAGTTCTCTTCGAATGTGTATTGATTATCAACAATTAAACAAAGTCATCATCAAGAATAGGTATCCTCTACCCAGGATTGATGATTATTCGACCAGCTTCAGGGTGCCAAGTGTTTCTCAAAAATAGATCTCAGATTCGGGTATCATTAGCTCAGAGTTGGGGAGTATGACATCCCGAAGAGAGCCTTCAGGATGCGGTATGGTCATTATGAGTTTGTAGTTATGGCTTTTCGACTAATGAATGCTCCTGCAGCTTTTATGGACTTGATGAACACTGTGTTCAAGCCATACTTGGATATGTTCGTGTTTGTGTTTATTGATTACATCCTGATATCTTAGGAGCGAGGAGAAACATGCCACCCATTTGAGAATAGTGCTTTAGACTCTCTAAGATCGTTAATTATATGCCAAATTCAGCAAGTGTGAGTTTTTGTTGAACTTCGTAGCATTTTTGGGCCATATGGTATCAAGAAAAGGTATACCAGTGGACTCTCAGAAAATAGAGGCGGTGAAGAATTGGCCTATACCAGTTAAAACTTTAGATATTCGGAGATTCTTGGGTTTAGCTGGCTATTATCAGAGATTTTTTGAAGGTTTCTTGTTGATTACATCACCTTTGACCATGTTGACCCAGAAGAAGGTGAAATTCCAATGGTCAGGGCTTGTGAGAAGAGCTTCCAAGAGTTGAAGACTCAACTTACCTCAGCATCAATGTTGACTCTACCCGAGGGTATCGATGGATTCGTGGTGTATTATGATGCTTCAAGGATCAGACTTGGGTGTGTATTGATGTAGCACAGGATGGTTATAGCATATGCTTCTAGACAGATAAAAGTTCATGAGAAGAATTACCCAACCCATGACCTTGAGTTGGCCACAGTAGTATTCGCATTGAAGATATGGCGACATTATTTATATGCGGTCCACGTGGATGTGTTTACTGACCATAAGAGCTTACAATATGTGTTCACGCAGAAGGATCTCAGTCTTTGGCAAAGGAGGTGGTTGGAGCTACTCAAAGACTACAATATGAGTCTGCTTTATCATCCTGGTAAGGCCAATGTAGTAGCAGACACACTTAGTAGAATCTCTATGGAGAGTGTGTCTCATGTGGACGAAAGGAAGAAGGAGCTGGTGAAGGATGTGCACCGACTCGCAAGGTTGGGAGTTAGGTTGGTTGACTCGACCGATGGCGGTGTAGTTGTTTCGAACGGATCAGAATCATCCTTGGTGTCTGATGTAAAAGCTAAACAAGATGAGGACCCGATTTTGGTAAAGTTAAAGAAAGCCATTCAATGTCAGAAGATAGAGGTCTTCTCTAAAGGGGGAGATTGTGTGCTTCGGTACCAGGGTCTCCTATGTGTTCCAGATGTTGAGGATTTAAGGAATCGGATGTTGCACGAGGCTCATGGATCTAGGTATTCTATCCATCCAAGTGCCACCAAGATGTACCGTGACTTACGGGAATTGTATTGGTGGATTGGTATGAAGAAGGACATCACGGAGTTTGTAGCAAAGTGTCCAAACTATTAGCAAGTAAAGGTTGAGCATCAGAGACCCGGATATATGTGTGATTTGTGAATTCAGTTCAGCTGTGTAGTTTTAATCACAAATAGTCATTCCATCAGTTTTTGGCTTAAATTATTAGTATATGAATATGATAAATTGTGTTTATCTTCTTTTCTGTATATTTTCCAACATTTGATGATGAATGTTCCCAAGGCGGAGATATTGTTATACCCCGGAAGCCCTTTAAGAGTTAGCATTAAGCTCCAATTTTCATGGACGTAGGTTAAATACTTGGATAGTATTTTAAATTTGATCAAATTTTATTAGATAGATATTTATATTTAGCTAATAATCAAATAAATATCTGAATTTGATAGAAATGTGTCTCTTCAAATAAATAGTGAAATTGCTTTTTAAATTTAACAGATTTTTATAAGATGATAGGACAGATTGTATATTTTACCTGCACATATGAACGCTTGAATAACTTAAATTGTAATCCCCCAAATGGGAGTTGAAATGGAGAAAACCAAAAATATGGCACCAGGCACAGAACGAGTCGTGAGGAGACCTGTGAGAGCAGCCCACGAGTCATGACGTGACTCGTGGGGAGGCCAAGTGAGGAGTTTGAAAAAGCTGAGGAAAAGGATCCAACGGACGTGACCACGACTCATGGTCAGACCCCAAGAATTATTAGGTCAGTCATGAGGTAGATGAGTAAGGAATAGAGAAGAGGTGAGACAGTGTACTCGACGAAAGGACCCCACATGTCGTGGTCATTCCCCACAATTCATGGGGAGGGTTGTGGTCAGCTAGTTGAGGAATTCTTTGTATTGAGGCAGTGTACATCATGAGTGGTGACCACGAGTCGTGGTCACCCTGTAACAATTCGTGATGTCTTCCGTGACATGCCTAGGAGACTTGAGAGGCAGTGTACTTCAGGGATCAACTCACAAGTCGTGGTTAGAGGGGATGAGTCATTAGGTCCCCCAACCATTTGGCAGTTATTTTATGCAAATTTAGTAAGGGTTTTTCCGTAACTTCTAAGGTCTTAAGGCCTAAACTATGTCGTTTTGATTTATGAATAGTGACTTTTAAAGGGGTTAAGTTCATTTTATGCCTTATTCATTCATCCATGCAAGGTAGAAGACTAGAGAGGGTGATCAAGCCTAGCATCCATCAATTTCTCTTTAATTTCCTATTGGGCATCTAAAGAAGTGTAAGAATAATCTACCAAAAGGTATGTAGGGTTATGAATTGGTGGTTCTTTTCACATCCATGCCCAATCCCTCTCTAAATCATGAATGATCTATGACTAATCTATGAATTTTTAACCCAATGCACGAATTTCCTAATTCTTTACATGGGTATGA
Source organism: Datura wrightii (assembly GCA_035772735.1). NCBI lineage: Eukaryota > Viridiplantae > Streptophyta > Magnoliopsida > Solanales > Solanaceae > Datura > Datura wrightii. Next base: position 179,602,758 of record JASDFA010000018.1, read on the forward strand.
TTTAAATACGTTTCTACTATTGAATTATGAAGCATGGGTAAGTTTTATAATATTTTCAATTAAAAATCATATTTCTAGCTTTATGAATTAAAAAACCCATTGCTAAAAACTTCATGAAAAATGAGACTTGTGATGAATGTATGATGATGACGAGATATTATGATGAAAAGTATGTTTCGAAGCTACCCATGTTTATAATCATGTTTTCAATATGAATTGAGTATTTTCAAGTATGATAAAGCTTTGGGAAATGCCCACATATTTAAGTATGATTGATGATTTCCTGAATTAAGCTTACCACATGGTTTTTGAGCGAAGATTCCCACATATATTTTTAGCTTATGGTATGGTTTGAGTTAAAGCTTTTCATACGCATAGCTTACCACATGTTTTTAGAGAGAAGACTACCAAAATTCTTTCATCTTGTGGTATGTTTTGAGCTAAAGCTTCTCATATGCATAATTTCTCAAATGAGATGTATTTGATGATTGAGCTTCGTTAATAGACGATGTTGAGCTTCGTTAAATAACGATGTAGAGCATATGCATATTTTATGGAGTAGTGTCTAGCACCGAGCAGGCTAAGGGTCGATCACCCTATGCCTCATAACTACGCGCCAATGTAGGTTTATACATTCTGACTTTTGGACCTCCCTTGTGAGCTATCCCCTGTCCTATTAGCCCATGAGTTTGATATTGATATCGTGGTACCGTCTCTAGCCCTGGCAAGGCTTTGGACGGCTCTACCCATTTGAGTGTGTTAGTTGGGACCACGTAAGCTCTATCGTGGTACGCCGGTTAAAAGACGAGTCTCTCATTTTTCCTCATGATTTCAGTTATGCATGTTCATTACTCATGAGATTTACATATGTATGCATGTTGTAAAGTAGGTTTGACTCAATGTTCAGCTTTACTTATAAATATCATATTTCAGCTTTGAGTCAATTGATTATGATATGATATGTTTTGATGATATGTTATGTTATGATGAGATCATGATTTCAGAAAGAATGCATTCAATCCCTACTCTAAGATTCTTAATGTTTATGTTTTACATTATGCATAGTCTTTAAATGATTTTACTTACTTAAGAGGTTTTACTTACCCTTCATACTCGGTACATTCCACGTACTGACTGCATACTCTATGATGTACCCTTCATGATACAGGATCCAGCTCTCAGGTTCAACCCCGTTCCTAGTTAGCTTATAAGAGTTAGCATTTGCGTTATTGGTGAGTCGTCATCTTCCGAGGACTAGACCTCTCAGATTTCCTTATGTATTTTTAGTTTCATTTTGTTGAGTTAGTTGGGGTCTTTTCCCATCAACTCATCATGTTTAGAGGCTTTTCAGACGTATGTATCTTTAGAATTCCTCTATGATTATATTGTTGATTATTATGTTTCATCGATTGATTTAGCTGTATGCTTATGCCATGGGTCGACTTGGGGTCTCTCAGGGATCCTTGTCCCGTGTTGTGATTCGGGCCTCCGTTCGGGTCGTGACAACATGAACTTATGATTTCCATGTTTATGAGCCTATAATTTCAAGTTGTGATAAATTATCAAAGTATGCATGGATATTTACAAATCCTAAGACTATGATTTATTATTTTGAGTTATGAAGTTTTACTCAAGTTTGCATGATTTTCATGAAATTCAAGTATATATATGTATGTATGTATATATATATGATATATATATATCATGCCGACCAATCGATACTATTTTCATGGCTAGCTTAGAACGTTAACATGTTATGAATTTCATGATTTAAACTAGCCATGTATACTTATGTTTCATTATTATGATATGAGCATTATATATGTTTTGTGAGTAGTATTTAGCACTGAGTTGGTTGGGGTTCTAGTGTACCCAAGTCTCAGAACTACGTGTCAACATAGCCATGATGGGGTCCTACACAAGAGTGTCTCCCATGCCTGAATAGGTCACCCATGAGTGATATCACACCTTTTTCATGGTTCTACCATTTGCAAGGTATGAAAACCCTCTCGACTAGGGTTTTACAGGTTGAGCTCCATGTATGCTCACTTGGGATATGTCGGTTATAAGAATCTCTCATCGTTCCTTAATTTCTATATATTATTATGTTGATGCCTTATGATATTATGACATATGGTATTTTGGCTCAAAACCTGCTTTATGAGGTTTTACTTGTGAAAGCAGTCGTATTCAACTTTATGTTATAGATTTGGAAGCTTTGAGCCCTAATGTTTAGTTTATGACTAACATTTTATGTCTTATGCTATCCTACATTCATGACCTCTTTATTGATTTTACTAGCATGGATTAATTACCTTAGCTGTTCTATGCACTATTATCTCAGTAGGAGCAGGAGGTCTCACCCGATGTGGTCACTAGTATGTCACGAGTATTACATCTTGATGTTTATGCATTGTCAGATGTAGGGGCTACATTATCCTTTGTGACTCCTTATGTTGTTGTTAATTTAGGTGTCAATCCCGAAATCTTGTCAGAACCCTTCTTAGTCTCTATTCTCGTCGATGGGTATACAGAAATTATCCTTTCATGATTCTTCAAAAAGTTACCTCATCTGACTTAGTGGAGTTCAATATGACTGACTTCTATGTTATCTTTGGTATGGATTGAGTACATGTTTTTTATGCCTCAGTCATTTGTTGAACCCATAAAATAGAGTTCCGATTTGCGGGTGAACTAGTCCTAGAGATGAAGGGTAGTTCAGCAGTGCTTGTAAGTTGCTTTGTTTCCTATCTTAAGGCTAGAAAGATCATCTCTAAGGGTTTTGTGCACCATATAGTTCGGGTTAAGGATGCTATGTCCGAGGCTTAAACTCTTTAGTCAGTTCTTGTGGTATGTGCGTATCCAATGTTTTTCCAGATGATCTACTAGGAGTCCCTCTATCATGACCTGAGCTAGGACCTCGGACCGAGACACGGGACTTAGAACCACAAATGACTCCATGTTGATCGATGGAATAAACATAACAACTAACCAACAGGCTTCAAAGCAGAATCTGATAACTGAAGCATAAATAAGCAGAAGTCTAAATAACAGAACAATCATAACAGAGTAAACACTCGACAAAGATGAAAATCTCATAATGTTTTATAAGCCTCTAACATGTCTGATGAGCTGGTGGGACAACATCCCCAACCAGATCGCTAAAGTTTAAAACTGAAACAACATAATCCAATGCTAAGCTGAAGGTCCTCGGAAAACGAGGACTCACCAACGATGAGAACTGAGCTAAACTGCAGGAATCTAGACTAATGGTGGAACTGAGTCTGATCATTTGGACCTATATCATGAAATGATACAACATAGAGTATGTGGTCAGTACTTGGAATGTACTAGGTATGCAAGGTAAGTATAATATGTTGAATAAATGTTAACTGAAATCATGCATATGACATTTAATGGATTTGATGAATAGGGTGTTAAAAAAGTACTTAGGTATGTTCATCATTGTCTTCATAGAGGACATCCTCATATTCTCTCAAAGTGAAGAGTAGGATGCCGCTCAATTGAGGATTGTGTTGTAGACTATTAAGGATCGCCAATTGTTTTCTAAGTTTAAAAAGTGTGACTTTTGACTGAACTCAGTTGCATTTTTTTTTCATGTGGTATCTAGAGAAGGTGTGCATGTAGACTCTCAGAAGATAGAGGTGGTGAAAAACTATCCTAGACCCGTTAGTCCTACCGACATTTGGAGCTTTTTGGGTTTAGTTGGCTACTATAGGAGATTATTTTCATCCATTGCATCACCTTTTACCATGTTGACCCAGAAAAAGGTTATATTTCAGTGTCCCAAAGCCTGTGAGAGGAGTTTTCTAAAGTTAAAGACTCAACTCACCACAGCTCTAGTTTTTACCCTACTGGAGGGCACAAATGATTTTTTTGTGTATTGTTATGCTTCTCGGATTAGCCTTGCGTGTTTGTTGATGCAGCATAGGAAGGTCATTTATTATGCTTCTAGGTAGCTTAAGGCTCATGAAAAGAATTACCTGATGTATGACCTATGTCACGACTTGAACATGGACCGGGATCGAGACACGGGACAAAAAACCCCGAGAGCCTCTAAGTCTACCCATGGCATGAACATAACATCTAACACATTAAAATAAAGCGGAAGATCAACATAAGTAACATCACGGAAGTCTGAACATTTCATACATCTGAATACATAACATAAGTTTAAAACTGCATACAAACTATGTCCGAAAAGTCTCTAATACTGATGAGTTGATGGGAGAAGACCCTAACTAACTCACTATAGTCTGAAAACTAAAAATACGGAACATCTCTAAATAGAAAGGCCCTTGAAAGATGAGGAATCACCAACTCTGATAGGAAATTACTAATGTTGGGAATCTGGCTAGCTGCGGGACTGAGTCGGGATATCGGAGCCTGTATCATAAAATGATACAGCATAGAGTATGCGGTCAATACGTGGAATGTACTTAGTATGAAAAGTAAGTAAAGCCGCTAAGTAAGTAAAATCATATAACATGCATAATATAAAACATAAACAAGATAAGATTTCTAAGACTGGGCTTGCACGCTATTTTCTGAAATCGTGATCTGAACATAACTGAACAAAGCTGAAAATCGATAATCATAAGTAAAATTGAACATTGGGTCAAACATGCTAAAAACATAATTATCATGACTGATGAACATGCATAACTGAAATCACAATGGGACTCGTCATATAACCGACATTACCACAATAGAGCTTATGTGGTCCCGACTATCACACTCAAGTGGGAAGAGCCGTCCAAAGCTTTGCCAGGGCTAAGGACGCTACAATTATATCAATATCAAGATGAAGGCCCCTTGGGGCATGAGAAGCTCACAAGGGAGGTCCTAAATAATCTGATCATACCAACATTGGTGCGTAATTCTAAGGCATAGGGTTGACTGCCCTTTAGCCTACACGGTGCTAGACACTGCTCCCAAAAACATGCATATGCTCTCCATTGTTTTTCAGCGAAGTTGAACCATCGTCTAATGAAGAAGCTGACTCATAACATACATACATAAATCTGAAATCATAACATGAGGAGCCTTGGCTCAAACCATATCACAAGATGAAAATAGTGGGAGTCTAGACTCCAAAATCCATGCGGTAAGCTAATACATGAAAATTTAGATAAATCATGAATCATACTTAATCATATGGGCTTGCCCAATATTTAAACATGCTGGACATAGACTTGATCATTCAAAAACATGAACATAGACATGGGTATTTCAAAATTATAATTTCTTCATAAACATCTCATCATACATGAACACATATTTCATATATCTCAACTTTCATGAATGGGCATAATAATTTATAAAACTTGAAAACATAATTTATAATTTAAAACATTGTAAAATCTACCCATTAATCATAATTCAACATTGAAAACATGCTTAGAATCATACCCATGATTGAAACATAGGAAATTCACACATTGAGTAAAAACCCCATAGATTCTTCAATTGGAACTTTCATGAATTGAGAGAGGATTGGGCATCAGTGTAAACTATTACACCAATTCATAGCCTTATACACCTGAAGAAATCTGAATTCAACACTTTCATGTTTGCCCAATGAGAATTGGGGAAGAACTTTGAAGAACTAGGCTTGATTTCCTCACAAGCCTCCAAGCATGCATGCATGAATTAGGATAGGATTAGAATGAATTAACCCTTCTAAAAACACTCTATTTTGATCTTAAAACTACATAGTTTATGCCTTAGCAACATAAGAATTATGGAAAAGCCCTTAATAAATTCACAGGAAAAAACATACTGCCAGTCCTTACGAGGGACTAGACGACTCATGCCATGGACCATGACTAGTGGTCACCACAAACCTGAAATTTCCAATAATAGTTAAACCCCTCCCCATGAGTCACTTAACGACTCGTGGTGCTCCTGACGGGTCACTGGACCACTCGTCCGGTGACCTAGTGAAGAAAATTATGTGTTTTCTCTGTTTCAACTCCCGGGTCTGATCTTAGGATTTTTGGGGTATTACAATACCTCCTCATTGGGAACATTCATCCTCTAATGTGGGAAAATATAATGAAAAGTAGAGAAATGCAATCATCATACTCAAATACTAAACATACATGTTGAAAACTGACGGAGTGACTAACTCCGATTTGGACTACATGACTGAACTGAATTACTGAGTCACACATACATTCATTAACATGAAAGAAATTGGGGTACTGGTAACTCTCAAACTCACACTTCCTACTGAAGTATGAAGCGAATGTTGTCAATAAAGAACCCAACAAAGAGGTTGGCATCGAACCGAATGGGAATATGGAAGATCAAGACTAATGCCGGTAAGTGAAATTGTTGGTTTGTTACTCCAATTTGGGGGTTTAAGAAAATAATAATTAAAACAATGATTGAAATTGTGATGTAAAAGCAAGAGTCAAGAATAACTAGGGTTTGTTTTCCCCATGGGTTCATAACTGCTTCGGGTATATACACGTGATCAATACCAATGCTTACTTGTATAACTGATAACTAGGGTTCATACAAACGAATGCTTCGTCCCTATTGGATGACTATACTCAATCACCAGGTTCAGTATCATGAGTGATTTCAATTTAACTATTACTAATTTGTTCCAAATTTAACTATCTTGCGACCATAGCTCAAGTAAATACAATGATCATCAAGATCAAGGTCTCAAGCATGTAAAGAATTCAAGCAAGTCCTAACATTGTACACTGTTAAGAAACATTTAAGCATGAACAGAATACTATACAAGCATTTCACATTGGTTTTGAATCACTTATGTGTATCCTTAGCTCATTAATCCATCATGGTTCCCACAACCCTAGCTATGGAGGTTTTAGCCTCTCATAGTTGCAAGGTTGTAATATGCATTCACAATTAAACACATAATTCAATACTTACAATCGACGATGAGAGAAAAGCTTCTTTGATTATATCCAGAATAACTCAAGTAAAATTCACAATGATCAACAAAGAAATCAAGAAAAGGTTGATCACAAACCAATCAACACAATTCTATGGTTTTTCTTCGCTTTCTAACCTTGTCTAACTACTTCCCACGTTCTCTCCTGAAAATAAAACATAAAAGGTATTTATACAGACATAAGAATCCATTTCCAAAGCTAACAGGGTGATTTTCCATAACTGGTGCCTCCTGAGCCACGATCAATCCTACGACCCGTAGTAGGATTGTACGGGTCATACCTGGTATCCTTAAGTCCTTGGCTTGCTGAAATTTGGCTAAGTGTTGGCCCTTGATACGACTCGTACATGCTTCCTATGAGTCGTACTTTGCTTTCGTGGCTTGACTCTGAGAACTCTAAATTTTTCTAAAGTTTGTCACGAGTGTGATGGTATGACTCGTACCTCTCCGCCACGACTCGTACTGTCTATCCATATCAGGAGACTGCCTCTTGTGCAATTCTTCTGAATATTTCCACGACCCAGTGTTACAGTCATACCAGTGTTTCATGGCTTGTACTAAGAGTCGTAGGTTGCACTCTTCACAATTTAGCCATCTGAAACTTTTCACGGTTCTCAGTACGGCTCGTACCATCAACCTACAACTCGTACTGAGACTGTGACTTTAGCCCATTTTCTACACTTTTAGGCTTCTTTTGCACATTCTTTCTCCAAAACTTATTTGTCCTGTAATTAAAGAAAAAGTGTCTTATATCCATATAAACACACCTAAGTTCATTCTATTTTCTTAGTTTTGAGCGTCGAAAGTGTTGTGTACACGGGACAAGGAACCCCAAGAGGTATCAAGTCGACCCATGGCATAAGCATACATCTTACTTCATTCACTTTAAGCAGAATACTGAACATAAGGCATAGCGGAAATGTAAACATAACATAACATGTCATAACATTTGGAAACACTGGACATACATAATTTGAGTAGTACATACTGTCTGAAAGCCTCTACTATGTAAGATGGTTTGATGGGACAATACCTCCAACTAACCCCGCCAACAACTGAAACATAGGATAACATAAATGTCTAGTCAAACGGCCCTCAAAACATGAGGACTCACCAATAGTTTTGAAAGCGAACTCTGGGATGGACTAAGGATGAGGATGAGCCTAAGAGCCAAGTCCTGTATCATGAAATGATACAACATAGAAAGAACGCGCTCAGTACATGGAATGTACCAAGTATGCATGGTAAGTAAAACGTACATTTAAAACATGAAATAATTCATAAACATCATAAGAGTGGGTTATCATGCTTATCATAAACGTTGTAACATAACATAAGGCTCAAGGTTTTCAAATCAGTCATAGAACATTCATTATCATGATCATAAGAGAAACTTTATCAAATCATCACTTCAGCCAATATCATAAACATAAAAATGCATAAAACATGTGGAACAATGGGAGGACTCGTCATTATCAACACCATCATGGTAGAGCCTTTCATGATGCCCCAACTATCTCACTCAAGTGGGCAGATCGCCCCTGGATTTCCAGGCAAGGGACGTGCATTATGTGATATCACGAAAGAGGGGATCATTATCATTCTAATGTATCATTATAAGCCCATGGTGGCACGTGGTTATGAGACCCTGATGTAGTCTTTTGAATGCCGGGCTGCTCGGTGCTAGACACGGCTCCCAAAAAAACATGCATATTAGGCTCATACATAAATTAATAACATCATTCATTAAAATTCATGGCTAAAATAAACATTCATCATTCATTGATCCCTATTAAAATATGATTATCCAAGAATCAAAGGCTCTTTAGTCGGCCAACATCATAAATCGATAAATCATGAGATCCATTTCATAAATTGTAATCATTCGTCATCATGTGGGCATTTCCCAATATTTCACCATGCTTTACAATACTCAATTCATTCGAAAACATTCTTAAAAGCATAGGTAACTTGAAAACATGCTTTTCATCATCAATAGTTCATAAATCATAAGGCCCATGCATACTAGAAGATCATGCACATAACTTTTATATCATCAAATTGTGATGGATATTTGAATAAATCCATATTTTTCAAATCATAGATCATGCTGGATTTGTAAATATCAACAATTGAAGAGAAGATCATAAATCTATTCATTATAGATCATGCATAATTACTCTTTATTTAGTAGGAATCGAAATCAATAAGTTTATAATCAAAAATAGGTGTAAGATCTAATAAAAACCCATGTAAGATAATGTAAATCACAATTCATAATAGCCCATAAATAAATCATTAGATTTTCATGAAATTTAAATTCAAAACCCCATGAGATTTTTGATAGATTTTCATAAATTAAGAAAGAATAGGCATGGGTGTGAACGGAAACACCCATTCGTAACTGTACATACTTGGGTAAGAACAGATTCTAGAGTTCTTTGAATGCCCAATGGAGAATTGCTAGGGAAAGGCTTGAAACTACGCTTGATCTCTCTAAAATTCTCTTAATTTGCATGCATGAGAATGGATTATGCAAGAGAGGCTTAACCTATCTTATCATGCCCAAGAAAATACATAAAATGACGTAGTTTAGGGCCTTAGAGCATAGAAAGGTCGAAAATACCATGAAATTTCCCTAAAAACTTAATTGGGCGAACCAACGACAGATCCCACAAGTCGTTACATGAAAACACAACTCGTGGTATCCAGTCGTTGGGTCCATTGCTTCATTTCACACTTTTGGATTCTTCCCACGACTCGAAAGGACGAGTCATTGCTTCAAACGATGGGTCGTTAGATCGATCATTGCCAGCCCCCTTCACAAACCTGAACTTCCTTGTCACGAGCCTCACCACAACTCGTGGTTACTTCCAATGAGTCATAGTCTCAATCCGTTACATGCACAAGAAATTCTAGCAACCAAACGATGACTGGTGACCATGGGTCGTCACTTCTCACCACGATTCATTGGATGACCCATGGTATTCCCAACTACAAGGTCCAGCTTCTCCCACCATTGTCAACAATGACTCGTTGTTCAAAGAAATGAGTCATTACTTTATCCATTGTCACCACTATCACCAGGACCAACCTAACCATGACTGCTAACAACAACTCATGGTGTCCAACCACAAGTCGTCATATCATCTGTCCTGAGAAATTTTCTCCAATTTTCAGCCAACTTCCCATTTTGATCCCGTGTCTAATCTTAGGAATTTTTGGAGTATTAAATATCTTCCCCTTGGGAAAATTCTTCCTCGAATGATGGAAACAAGTAGAAAACAAAGACATGCAATCCTTAAACCCAAATACTGATCTATAATCTGAAAACTAATGGAGTGACTACCTTCGATTCATATTACATATCTAAACTGATTCCATACTTCACATACACATCCATATACATAAAAGAAACTTGAACACATGATTTGAACATGAAAACTAAATAGAGTTATAGGAAAAACTGATACCTCAGGTCAGAACTGAGCCGGTAGAGAACAAGTGTGGGTATTTAGCCATCATATCCGCTTCGGCTTCCCACGTAGCCCCTTCAACATGTTGATTCCTCCATAATAATTTAACTAAAGCTACTTTTTTGTTCCTTAGCTTCCGAACCTGATGATCTAATGTTTCCACCGGAACCTCCTCATAGCTAAGGTTATCCTTTACACCAACACTGTTCACCGAGACTACTAGAGCTGGATCTCCCAAACATTTCTTCAAAAGAGATACATGAAACACACAATGCACAGAAGACATGAGGGAAACTCCAACTCATACGCTACTTTACCAACTCTTCTCAAAATCCAGTAGGGACCAACATAGCAGGGACTGAGTTTTCCTTTCTTTCCGAACCGCATCACTCCCTTCATGGGAGACACCTTGAGAAATACCCAATCGTCCACCTCGAACTCCAACTCTATCCTCCTCACATAAGCATATCACTTTTGGTGACTCTGAGCAGTTTTCATCCTGTCCCTTATCAACTGAACCTTCACCATAGCCTCATGAACCGAATCTATCCCTATCATTGCTGCCTCACCAACCTCAAACCATCCGATGGGCGACCTACACCTCTGCACATAAAGAGCCTCGAACGGTGCCATCGGAATGCTGGAGTAATAGCTGTTATTATATGCAAACTCAATAAGGGGCAAGTGGTCATCCCAACTACCATTGAAGTCCATCACACATGCTCTCAAAATGTCCTCGAGAGTCTAGATGGTCCGTTTCTCTTGACCATCCGTCTGCGGATGAAATGTCGTGCTGAGCTTAATTTGAGTCCCAAGCCCTTTCTGGAATGAATGTCAAAACTGAAAGGTAAATTGAGTACCTCAGTCTGAAATAATGGACAAGGGAACTCCATGTAATCGAACCAACTCCCGGATATACAGTCTGGCATAATCATCCGCTGAATCTGTGGTTTTCACTAGTAGAAAATATGCAGCCTTGGTTAACCTGTCTAGCACAACCCAAATGGAATCATATTGACGGCGAGTGTGAGGTAGCCCTGTTATGAAATCCATGTTAGTTTCTTCGCACTTCCAAGTAGGAATGCTGATATCCTGAAGTACTCCTCCCGACCTTTGATGCTCAACCTTTACTTGCTAAAAGTTCAAGCACCTGGCTAAGAATTCTGCAATATCCTTCCTCATGCTAACCCACCAATATATTTCTGGTAAATCATGATACATCTTAGTGGAACCTGAATGGATAGAGTACCTAGTTCCATGTGCCTCATGCAATATCTGGATCCTCAAATCATCAACATCTGGAATATATAAGCGACCCTAGTACCAAAGCACACCATCTCCCCCTTGAGAGAAAACCTCCACCTTCAAAATTCGAATGGCTTCCTTTGTCTTTACCAAAATCGGGTCCTCATCTTGTCTAGCCTTCACATTAGTCATTAAAGAAGATTCGGATCCACTTTGAACAACAACATCGCCATCAATAGAGTCAACCAACCTAACTCCTAACCTTGCGAGACGATGATATCGTTCACCAGCTCTTTCTTTCCTTCATCCACATAAGATACACTTTCCATCGAGAGTCTACTAAGTGCATCCGCTACCACATTAGCCTTATCCAAATGGTAAAGAACACTCATATCATAGTCTTTGAGTAGCTCTAACCACCTCCTTTGCAGTAGATTGAGGTCTTTCTATGTGAACACATATTGTAAGCTCTTGTGGTCTATAAACACATCCACGTGGACCCCATACAAGTAATGTCTCCATATCTTCAATGTGAATACCACCGCGGACAACTCTAGATCATGGGTCAGGTAATTCTTCCCATAGGTGTTTAACTGTCTAGAGGCATATGCTATCATTTTCCCTCGCTGAATCAATACACACCCAAGATCGATTCTCAAAGCATCACAATATACTACAAAACCATCCGTACCCTCGGGTAGGGTCAACACCAGTGCGGTAGTTTGTCAAGTCTTCAACTCTTTAAAGCTCTTCTTGCAAGCATCCGACCATTGAAACTTCACCTTTTTCTGAGTCAACTTAGTCAAAGGTGCTGCAATAGAGGAAAAACCTTCAATAAATCTCTAGTAATAGCCTGCTAGGCCCAAGAAGCTCCGAATATCTGAAGGATTCACCGGTCTAGGCCAATTCTTCAATGCCTCAATTTCCTGAGAATCTACTTTTATTGCTTTGTTTGATACCACATGACCCAAAAATGCTACCGAGTTCAACCAAAACTTGCACTTGCTGAACTTTGAATATAATTGGCGATCTTTGAGAGTTTGAAGCACTACTCTCAAATGGGCAGCTGCTCCGTGAGTATATAAGGATGTCGTCAATGAAAACAATCACGAACATATCCAAATATGTCAAGAACACCCTGTTCATCAGGTCCGTAGAAGCTGCTGGAGCATTTTTTAGTACAAAAGACATACCTACAAACTCATAATTTTTGTCTCCCAAACGCACGCACGTGCACGTGGTCGTACAAGTAATATAGTGGCTCTTTCAAGCCGGATATCGAACCCACAGGGACTATAACTTAGTGATTTTTCCTATTTTAGTATTCATAATTACTCTATGCAAGTATGTAAATAACCCAATGAATTAAGAGTTTGATAACTAGCAATTTATAAAGTAATACTAAATGAATCTAAGAATGTTGATTGAAACAATAGCAAGAACAATATAAGATTAATGCATGACTTGCAATCATGTATAACTTATAGTATTCTTCAGCTAACTTATCTTTCAGGTTGATGGTTGGGAAAGATTAAAGTCTGACTATGGTCTCTCGAACCTCTAGCCAATTACCCAGTTATGAACCCTACAACTACACATTTCTGTGATGCAATAACTCATCCTAGGGCTAGTCAAAATTGTTCCCTTTGATAACCGAATATGACGTTGCAGGTATATTTCTATCCTGCATGCAAATTTTACCTTCAATTTACAGCAAAGATAAGAACATATTCCTCTATTCCAAGTGCTACCCTAATAATTTTCCTTTCAGAGTCAAATTAGGATTATAAATTTATCTTAATGTTGGCCAAACATTAAAACAACGAAAATCAAGAATAGAAGGACAACCATTCATAAGAGAAGAAAATTCAGCTAAAAATAATATGAATTATACAATCATGCAATTAGCCTCAAGCTCAGAATGAGGTAATTTAACCACTAATTTGTTGATTAAACATCTCCAAACAAGTTTTAATCATGAGAACAATTGAAATTTAGAAGAAAAGATAAGAGAAAAGAATCCTAGAATTTTCTTCAGCTCTACTGTTGTTTCCCACGTTCTTGCCAAAATATCAGATAATCCAAAATAAAAGTCTAAGTGTTCTATTTATACAGGTGTAAAATTTCACAGTGATAAAATGAGCTCCGTGGCACGTAGTTTATCGCGGTGAAATAGCTCCGTTGACATGGAGCTATAGCGGAGGTGCACTGGAATTGGGACAGGGATGGAATGCCTTCCTCCGTGGCCCATAGGCTAATGCGGAGCTTCAGCTCCATGCCACGGGGCTATAGCGGACCTTCACTAGAACTTGGCATATTTGGAAATCCAAGCTCCGTGTCATGGAGCTTAATGCGCCAAGTCTTCTTCGTGACATGGACTTGTCGCGTAGCCTCACTGTTTTGTGCCTTCCAAATTCCAAAATTTTCTTTGTCTACCCATGCACTGTGGCACGTTTTGATCAACGCGAATAATCCTTAACATGACACGATGGTAAACTTTCATCTCAATGTTAACGCTCTCCAAACATTTCCATGCTCCCACTCGGAGTTTCACTCGCTCTTCTCACTGACATCTTTGTCTTATCCACCTGCAAATTGTCACAACATAATTATTAATCCGCAAAAGAAAAACAAGCAGAATTAACTCAAAACGTGCGTGAATACATCACTATTATCCTTAACTAGACTCCCGAAGAGTTGAAAATACGAAGTTTGGTCATATAAATATGCCCAATATCACCACCCCACACTTATAACCTTGTTTGTCCTCAGATAAGCTTTTAGTATCCTCGACGTGATTTCAACAACATTACCATCATTAGAGGGCCAAGGTAACTCACACCTAGTTGTGCTAAACACTTTAATCATAGAGTACCATTCACTTCATCAAGCATGGTCTTCACTAACCATTTTCATGAGCAGAATCACACAAGCCCTAATGAATAACTTTTCAACCGAAAATCCAATCAACATGTCTGAATCATAATAGTGAAGTATTAGCTTAACCAAAAGTCCACCATTATGTTGCCTCACTTATGTACGATGTTCCTACTGCCATGAAATCAAGATAATCACAATGAAGCACATTATATAACTGAATCGCTCACACTCCAAAGACTATTTCAAGTAAATCTAATGCATCATGAATTTGACTATAATGTACTAATCAACCGAGCATAACATCACTTGTAAGATCAAAAGAGATTTTTCCAGGTTGTAATGTCAGCTAAGGGACTGGTAGGATTATTTAGGTTGTAGTCACTCTTATCCCTATGCACTTTATGATAATTACACATTTTTCTTTTCAGCACCTTACTTCTTTCGCCTTTCACTCTGCCTCCTTTCGAAGTGTCCTCATAGATGTACAGATTGTGTACCCTTTGCCTAAACTCATCAATATACTATATATACACATGTGTATAAGTATATACATTATATATATATATATATATATATATATATATATATATATTTCTTTTTTTCATGTATATATATAGCTTATGACTAACAAATGAAGTACACACACCCCTTCTTCCCCCTTTAAAATATTGTCTCTATAGAGCGCAATAGGATCTATTTGGAACAAAGTGACATTGAAGTCATTTGAACAAATGGGGTAAGGCTCCTTAATGGGGGTGCTCACTAGGGACAATCATCAAGGTCAGGGACAATGAATGAGATGGGTCAACTAACTCGGTTCACAAAAAGTTCCTTAATCAAATCCTCTAAGCTTAATGCCACTTTCAGCTTTTTGTACACGCAAGGCAAATTCCAAACGTTAGTTTGCAAGAAATATGACTAGTTCTCGCCACACATGGCATAGAGGCCCACCTTTGGTTAGGTTAGATTCCTTTCATGATTCCATCCATATTGAGTGACAAGCACAATTAAGCCTACAATTTTGCAATTTAGAGTTAAACACCACGGCCTATGTGATCCTACCATTTTCTCCTCACCATTTGCATGTCCAAATGTATATTCCATGAAGTCTAGCATCTAACCAAGTGAAGTGCTTTAGCCCAATTGTGATGGTTTTATTTCCTATTTCCTAAACATGACTAAATTTCCTTAAGACGGTCGCCATCCATCCATCACAGGGAATAGTCTCTACCTAGGACTAAAAATTTTTTTTTCTTTTGTTCGGTTAAAAGGGACTATCCTCGGGAAAAGCACTGAAAACAAAAGCCAAGGAACCCAAAGCATGAAATATAATCACAAAAAATAGAACACCCTAGGAACAAAGCTTACTAGCTATTACAGACTGAGTACCACATCTTTTTCCTAGCCACAAATTACATGCCATAGAGTCTAATTGTTACCAGTCTATACATGCCACAGTCATAGAACCACATAAATAAACAAACACAAAATAACCATCCCACACTTAAACTGAGCATTATCCTAAGTGCTTGCAACAAATCAATGTAAAAATAGAGTTAGGGTGGCAAAGACTCCATGATCAAGAAATTGGTTCAATTTCTTCCTCCGGTGCAAAGGCCTCATCACCGAGGTCTGAGTCATCTCCCTCATCTTCATTTGACTCAATTTCTGAGTCCTCCCGGTGCCTCTCCTCATTGGTGGGTACATCATCATCCATCGGCTCTACAAATGCTGGGCCAATCCTGCATGGCTCTAGCATGCTCGTTCATCGGGTAGTCACTGTCCACTTGCCACAGCTCATCCTCTGTAGCGGGACATCCCCCAATGCACAGTTGTAGCATTTGTAATCCAAACATCTGGGCTGCAATTCTGTCATCTCGAGCGTGTCACTCGGCTAATGTGAGAACTGGCCCGTATGTGGTGTCTGGCGCCTTAGTATTGGTCACATCCACAGCGCGCCGTTCTACCCTCATTCTATAGTCTAGAGCCTCCTCTTCAATGTCATGGCTTCTGAGATAGGTGGTGAGTAGACCGCCAAACCCATACTTGTGACCCTGATGCAGCCTTACCTTTTTATGGCTAATATGATCACCGCCCCAATATTAATTTCCACATTTTTCATCAAGGCGTATACTAGGAAGACCCTGTCTCGGGTGACGTCATCATATTCACCCCGGGAATAAGGCAAGTGCAAACAATCTTCAACAACACTCGATCCTCCCTGTTCATCTGTGAGTAGGGCAATGTTTGGTGTTTCTCTTTGTGGTACCTCCACCTGGCTATTGATTGTTGGCCGCATAATGTCTGTCAGATATCACCATATGGTGGGGTGATATTCAACTGGCGGAGAAAATGTGGGTCTATGTCAGGTGTCCCCAATATGGCATTTAAGTGATGTGCCTCAAAGGGAACCACCTACCCCCGGATCTTGATTGTGTGGCTGCGAAGAGAGGGGTCCTAATTCGCATAGAATTACCACACCATGTGTAAATTACACTCCCTGGGTGCATTAAAGTTTAAGTCCATGCCCAAGGTGTGTATCCTGTGCAGTATTCGGGGGAACTCTTGTGCCAAACTATCCCGATCAATTTGCTCCTCCAAGAAGTATTTTGACTCCTTATGCTTTCCATACCACTTTCAAAATCCATCCTCCACCCATCTAGTACCAAACCTCCTTTTCTAGACCCTGGGAATTGGTGGGGCTGCTAGCACAGTTGCACCCAGTCAGTGCCTTTTTCAGCCTGTGCCGTAGGTTGAGACACCTTTTCCCTTGTCCTTTCTAACCGACATTATTCATGTTCAGCCAAAACCATAAAACAAATTCATCAGTAATTAACATGTCTAGACAACACTAAGGCAGAGCTTCAGTTAGTTACCCCACACTTAGTTGCTAGTGTGCTCCCCTTCTTTACACTTCAATGATGAGTTACTCCCACAATTAATCATAATCACCACTTTGACAAGATAAATCGAACACAACATTATATAGAATTTTCACTAAAGGCACATTGCATCTCAGACTTCGTACAATAAAATAACTCATATCCATGACTCTAGCAATTACATGAAGTTAATACTGCTTTACTCAGACTTTAAGTAGTTGAAAACTTGCACTTAAGAATGCTTACCCTTTTGGTTTTACATGCCCACAGTTACAGAGGATGCATTTTTCACAACAGAGCTTAGGCAAAATGGGTTATGTAGCAATTTGCACAACTAACTGCAGAATTTAGGCATGAAGTCCCTCTTTTTTTTTCACTTTCCCTTTTTCATCTTCCTCCATCCTTTCAAGCATCCCATACTTAATTTCTATGCCAAAGTCAAGAAATCATGCTACTACCAAGTGCAAAAAAATCAAATATCATCACGTAATAGCATAATTTCCCAACACAATGTTGTTTTCACTTATTGCACATGACTTAGGGTTTAACTTTACTTACCCACATATTCTTGGCAAGAAATTACATGAGGGAAGACGGAGGAAAACAAAAACTTACCTGTGAATCTTAATGGTCAAGAGGAAGGGATACTTCTTCAAGGTTTATCTGTGGCACACTCAAGAGGGAATGGGAAATGGGGGTTTGGTCGTGGAGAGGAGTGAAAAATAGCCTGAAATTGCTGAAATTCAGGATTAAAAAGAAAATTTTGGGGCGGGTCGACCCGGAAATTTAAAGAACCCATCACGATTTATGCTTCAACGTGGCACGGAGGCTAACGCAGAGCTTCAGCTCCGTGCCACAGGGCCATCGCATAGCTTCACTGTTTCTTGGTCCTTATTTTCCCCAACACTTACCTTTTCACTTAAGTCCTTAAATTATTTTTGAGATCTATAACATCCTGAAAATCATCCAAAAATACCAATGAGTTAGAAAATAATTGGTTTCCTCCCACCCAGCGCCATAGTTTTAGTCGTGGAATGACCTTTTTTTTTCTTCTTTTTTACTTTTTTTTCAAAAGTAATTCCTAACTATTACATTACATTCAATGGTGCCTCCCGTGCAGTGCCTGATTTACCATCGTGGCACGACCTAGCTCACTTTCATTCATCAGATAAGGTGATAGATGTCTTCTCTCGATTTATGCTCTCACCCTAGTAGTGCTTACACCTCTTACAATTAACAAAGAATGTGGCACTTTTATCTTCCTGCCACAATTCAAATGCCCCGTACGGGGTAATCCTTGCTACCTCAAATGGTCTAGATCACTTAGATCTCAGCTTCCCTGGGAATAACTTCAACCTGGAGTTTAAGAGCAACACCATCTGTCCAGGCCCAAAGATTCAAGGCACTATATTCTTGTCATGCTACCTCTTAGTTTTTTCTTTGTACAACTTAGCACTCTCATATGCATGCCAACGAAACTCATCTGGCTCACACAATTGCAACAACCACTTTTTCCTAGCTAATTCGAGATCCATGCTCAGCTTCCGCATGGCCCAGTATGGCTGATGTTCAAGCTCCACATGCAAGTGAAAGTTCTTCCCATAAACTAACTGATAAGGTAAAGTCCCAATTGGTTTCTTATAAGCAGTCCTATACGCCCACAAAGCATCATCTAATTTGCTTTCCCAATCCTTTCATTGAGCATACACAGTTTTCTGTAGAATCTCCTTGACTTCCCTGTTTGACACTTCTATGTACCCACTAGTTTGAGGGTGATATGTTGTAGCCACCTTATGCTGAACTCCATATTTATCCAATAAATTTAGGAACAAGGTATTAACAAAGTGTGAACCTCCATCGCTAATAATAGCTAGTGGGTTTCCAAACCTAGTAAAAATTTGTTTCTTCACAAACTTGGCCACTACCTTGGTATCATTGGTGGGAAAAGCTGCGGCCTCAACCCATTGGGAAACATAATCTACCGCTATCGGAATATATTAATTACTAAACGATGGTGGAAAGGGCCCAATGAAATCTATCCCCCACACGGCGAACACCTTGACTTCCAAGATGTTGTTCCACAGCATCTCATGTTTTCTGTTGATTGTCCCCATTCTCTAGAATTGATCACAATACTTGGGATATGCTGTTGTATCCTTGAATAAAGTTGGCCAAAAGAAATCGAACTGGAGTGCTTTATGAGCAGTGCGCTCTCCTCCATGATGATCGCCATACGACGAGGAAAGAAAGCTTCTCAACACTTCAACTACCTGACTCTCGGGAATGCACCATCTCATTACTTGATCTGGCCTTTTCTTGAATAGATATGGCTCATCCCACATATAGTACCGGTACTCATGTTTCAGCTTCTTTCATTGTTGAGAGGTTGCCTCTAGTGGGTACACTCCACTTACTATCAGGTTTACTATATCTGCGTACCAAGGAAGTTCCGCCTCACTCACTTCCAAGAGTTGTTCATCAGGGAACTTATCTCGGATGCACCCAACCTCATTCATATGTGACCTGTCCTCTAGTCGTGACAAGTGATCTTCTACTTGATTCTTACTGCCCTTCCTGTCTCGGATTTCCAAGTCAAACTCTTGCAGCAATAATATCCACCTAATTAACCTGGGCTTTGCATCATTCTTGCTGAATAAGTACCTGATTGCAGCATGTTCCGTGTGTACCACCACCTTCGTCCCAACCAGATAGGACCTGAACTTAACAAATGCATAAACAAGTGCCAACATCTCCTTCTCCATGATTGTATAATTCGCCTGAGCAGCATCTGGCGTTTTACTTACATAGTATATGGAGTGAAAAATCTTTTGCCTCCTCTGCCCTAATAATGCACCCACAGCCACATAACTGGCGTTGCACACAGCTCAAAGGGGCATTCCCAATCAGGAGCAATGAGAATGGGAGCTTCCACCAACTTCTTCTTTAGCTCCTAAAAAGCTTTAACACATTCTACCCCAAACTCAAACTTCACATCTTTTTCTATTAGTTGGCACATCGATCTAAAGATCTGTGAGAAATCCCGAATGAACCGTCTATAAAACCCAGCATGTCCTAAGAAACTGCAGACACCCTTAACAGACACTAATGGTGGCAACTTCTCAATCACCTCAACCTTTGCACGATCAACCTCCAAACGTCTATGTGACACTTTGTGGCCAAGAACAATGCCTTCCTTGACTAAAAAGTGACACTTCTCCCAATTTAGCACCAGGTTTGTGTCTTCACATCTCGTCAAGATCCTGTAGAAATTCTGCAAACATACAGCAAATGAGTTACCAAAAACAGAGTAATAATCCATAAATACCTCAACATAATCTTCCGCCATGTCATGAAATATAGCCATCATGCATCGTTGGAAGGTGGCTGGTGCATTGCATAACCCAACGGGCATACCCTTGAAGGCGTATGTCCCATAGGGATAGGTAAATGTGGTCTTCTCTTGATATTCTAAGGCTATAGCTATTTGATTATAGAAAGAATAGCCATCAGAAAGTAATAATACTCCTGGCCTGCGAGTCTGTCCAACGTCTTGTCAATGAATAGTATGGGATAGTGATCCTTCCGGGTGGCCTCATTTAGTTTTCTATAATCCATGCAAATCCTCCAACTTGTGACTGTGTGAGTGGGAATCAACTCATTCTTCTCATTAGTGACTACTGTCAAGCCCCCTTTCTTTGGGACACATTGAACCAGGATGACCCACTCACTGTCAAAGATCGGATATACCACTCCTGCGTCTAGCCACTTAATCACCTCCTTCCTCACTACATCTTTCATTACCGGGTTCAACCTCCTTTGATGTTGTACAATTGGATGGGATCCTTCCTCCATTAATATCTTGTGCATGCAGAAAGCCAGACTAATTCCACGGATGTCTGACATTTGCCATCCTATGGCTCTCTTTCGCCTTCTTAGATCCACTAATGAATCTTGAACTTGCGAATCTATTAGTTCTGATGAAATAATGACCGACAATGTGTCAGCTTCTCCCAAAAATACATACTAAAGGTGTGGAGGCAAGCCTTTCAGCTCCAATTTGGGTGCCTCCTCGATTGATAGCTTGGGTGGAGGCTCTAAGGACTGGTACAAGGGATCGAACTCCTACTTTTGAAAGAACATTTTGGACTCATTCAAAGCTTCCACCATTTCATACGTTGCAACATCCCCGAACTAATCATGTCCCACCAATGCCATTACTAAGGGACCATTAGGGCCAATAAGATGAAGTGCGAACTCCTGGTCAACAAAAGTGATGGAGGACAGCTCTTCATAAATAACATGTAGCTTCATGGCTTTGTAGACATCAAATACTTCTACCTTATCATGGGCTCTCATGGTTAGCTGCCCCACAGCTATATCTACTAGAGCTCGTTCGGTTTCCAAAAAGGGACATCCCAAAATAAATGGGACTTCCGAGTCTGGCTCAAAATCAAGGATTATGAAATCTATCGGAAAAATAAGGGATCCCACTTGCACTAGCACATCCTCCACAATTCCATCTGGCCTCACCAATGAACGATCAGCTAGCTGCAAAACTACCGTGGTGGGTCTTGGACTATCCAAAACCAACTTCTTGAACAGATATGTAGGCATCAAGTTAATGCTCGCTCCTAGATCACATAAACCACGAGCTCTAATGGACTTCCCAATAGTGATCTGGATAGTAAAACTTCTCGGATATTTGAGCTTTGTAGGCAATCTATTCTGTACCCGAGAGGTGCACTCCTCAGTAAGCGCAACTATGGCATATTCCGTCAGTCTGCTCTTGTTTTCCATGATGTCCTTTATGTACTTGGAATACTTCGGAATTCCCTTTAAAATATCTACCAAAAGAAGATTAATGTGTACCTGCTTCAATACTTCCATAAATTTCTTGAAGCATGCTTATTCCTTATGCTTCCTCAATCTCTACGAGAATGGGGGTGGCGGTGGTGACTTCTCATTTTCTGTTGGCTTTCCACTCCCCACTGATCTTGGGCAGATTTATATGCCCAAGTGATACTCAAATGTGCCATTTTGTCTTGTTTAATTATTGATGTTTGTACATTCTCATGTGAATTGTAATAAAATGTGAATTTATACTAACCAACATGATTAGCGTGGTTTTGCAGGAAAAATATAATTTACGAAGCTAAGATGAATGTTGGGAGAAATCGGGATTGGACTCGGGAGCTAGCAAGGAAAAAAGCACAAGGAAAGCACGAATTGAAGGTGCTCCGCGATGGAGCCGTGTCACGCTGCCATCGCAGATGCATTCTGCCTGGATGCTGAAAATACGCCAAATTCCAGTGAAGGTGCGCGTTGGGGCTGTGGCACGTTGGCCTAGCCCCCCGCTGCATGCCATGCCACGTTGGGATTTAATACTTGGACGACCGGATTCCAGTGAGGGTCCGTGTTGGTGGCGTGTCACGGAGGCAGTGCTCCGCGATGCACTCCGTGACACGTTGCTTGGCATTCTGGGAAAAATTCCCACTAGTATAAATAGAACACTTAGGTTCATTTTTAATAATTCTGACTTGGTGGAGCAAGAATGTGGGTTACAGGAAGTTGAGGGGACGAAAATCTCAGGGTTTTTCTCTATCTCCTTCTTCTTTATTTCAATTGCTTGTATGATTAACACTCATTTAACGATGTTTAATCCACAAATGAGTGGTTAAATTCCCTTCTTGCTGAGGTTAAGAACATTTGTATTGAAATGTAATTATTGATAAATTGGTTTTTCATCTTTTCTTCCATGGTTGTTCTATTGATTCTTGTTCTTACTGCTTTAATGTGTGGCCAACGTTTATGTATATCTAAAAAGTCCGGTTTCACTCGAGAGAGCAAGAAATTGGAAAGTTGTGAATTGATAGGATATGATCTTTTCTTAGTTTGGGAAAATTGAGAATTGATTTACCTTCAGGATAGAGATATACCTGAAAGTCGTATTAGTCAATTAAGGAATCGATTTTGTATGGATAGAACATGAATTTCTTTTTATCACAGAGATGTAGGTGGAAGGTTCATAATTCTTAAGTTGGGTTAAATACGAGAGTTTTAATCCATAGGCAATAATTCTTGACAAGCAACCGGAGGAAAGATTAATCAAATTGTATCGATAATTTATTACTGTACATGTTCATTTTACCCTCAGCATGCTCATACTTATAGTTCAGACTCAATTTGTATATTCGTTTTAGACTTAGTATAAAATTAGGAAACAAAATATCAAAATCTTCTTCACACCGTTATCTGCAGTTTAGAGTTAAAGTTTATTGACACTTGATTAGATTGATACCTTAGTCCAGTCCCTATGGGATCGATACTTGGTTTACTTTAGCCACTTTACTACTTGTTCGACCACGTGCACTTGCGTGTAGTTATTCTAAACAGACCGAACAAGTTTTTGGTGCCGTTGCCGGGGACTGGCAATTGGTAAAATTTTCTTAAGTGTTAGTTTACTATTTCCTCTTAGTGTTGACAACTTGGTCTTAGCCTGTATTTTGCAGATACTAATTTCTGTTGAACACTGGCAAGAGACAAGGAGCTGGTGGACTCATCTTTAGAGCCGGAAAGACAATTCCATCGTCAAAGAAGAGAAGCTCTAGAGAAAAAGCTGCAGATGCTCAGACAAACAATCTTGGAGCAACAACAGAATCCACCAGTTGTAAGGGAAATGTTAGTGCCCGAGGAAATGGCAGCTAGGCCGGTTCGCGAGGTGGCAATCCCACATGCTAACAATGTCACATCTAGCATCTGCAAAACTGAGCCAGGAGGGAGGTTCGAGCTTAAATAGAACATGGTGCAATTGCTGCACACCAGCGGGTAGTTCACAGGTCTCTTTCATGAGGATCCACAGCAACATCTCCAAAAATTTTTGGAGATAAGTGACACTTACATCCCCGCTGGAGTGTCATCGGATTATGTCAGGCTTATATTGTTCCCATTTTCACTTTTGGGAGAAGCTAAAAGGTGGTTGAAAGCTGAGCCACTTAATTCCATCACCACGTGGGATGATCTTGCAAAGAAATTCTTGATACGGTTCTTTCCATCCGATAAAACAGCAAGACTTAGAAGTTAAATTCTATGTTTTAAACAGATAGAGGGAGAGAATCTGTATCAGGCCTGGGAGAGATTCAAATCTATGTTGCGAGATTGGCCTCATCATCACCAATCCAATGATGTGCTGGTGCATACTTTCATAGAGGGTTTGGAACCCCACACAAAAATCTTGCTAGACTCAGTAGCTGGGGGAAAAGCATTAGAGAAGACTTATGAGGAGTTGTATACCTTGTTAAATCATATTTCGCAGGGGAATCCAGAGTGGAATACGGACTCGTCAAGAGGGGGAACAAGGAAAGCAGCAGGAGTCTTAGAAGTGGATGGTTTTACAGCTATTGCTGCACAGATAGCTGCGTTACAGAATCAACTCAACACCCACTTCAGTAACATAAGCATGAACCAGTCTCAAGCCCTAGTGAATGTAGTGCAGCAGATTTGGTGTGAAGTGTGCGGGAGTAATGAACACTCAGCTGAGTGTTGCGGAGCAAATCCTGATTCGGTGAACTTTGTTGGTAATGTACAGAGAAATAACCACCTACAGTATGGCAACAACTATAATTCCAACTAGAGGAATCACCCGAATTTCTCTTGGGGTAGCAACAACAATCAAGGGCAAAGTTCGAGTCAGGGGGCGCAGAGAAATCAAGGAGGGTAGCAGAACTATCAGTCGCAATACAGAAGCAACAATGCACCTCCTCCACCACCATCACCCAGCATTGAGGAGATGTTCAAGACAATGATAGCTAACCAAGCTCAATTGCAGGCTTATTACGTGAAATTGGCAGCCGATGTAAAGAACAATCAGTTAGCTACAAAGGCGCTGGAGTACCAGTTTGGGCAATTTGCTGGAGCTCAAAACACCAGGCCGAGAGGAGGACTTCCGAGTGACACTGATCCGAACCCCAAAAAGGTAGATGCAGTGACCACAGGGAGTGGTTTGCAACTCAAAGAAGTGGAACCAGAAAGACCACCACAGCAGTCGGGAGAAGTGGAGAAGGAAAGGGAGCACAATGATGATAGGGGGAAGGAGAAGGAAGTTGAACCAGAAAGACCACCACCCCCGTTCCCTCAAAGACTAAGGAAACACAAGGAGGAAGCGTGTTTCAAAAAGTTCATGGAGTTGCTTAAGCAGGTACACATTAATTTATCTCTTGTTGATGTTTTACAGGGAGTGCCGAAGTACGCAAAATATATCAAGGACATCGTGGCAAACAAAAGCAGGTTAACTGAGTATGCTATGGTGGCGCTTATGGAGGAGTGCACTTCACGGATACAAAATAGGTTGCCCACAAAGCTCAATGACCCTAGGAGCTTTACAATTCAACATACAATTGGGCAGAGTATCCGAGCTCGTGGATTATGTGATTTGGGAGCGAGCATTAACTTGATGCCGATATCGGTATTCAAGAAATTGGGGCTAGGCAGTCCTAGACCAAAAACAGTGATCTTGCAACTAGCGGATCGCTCTTTGGCCAGACCAGATGGCATTGTGGAGGACGTGCTGGTGCAAGTGGGCTCCCTTATTTTCCCGGTTGACTTCATTGTGCTGGATTTTGAGCCAGACGCGGAAGTCCCATTTATTTTGGGACGTCCTTTCTTGGCGACCGGGAAAGCACTTATTGATGTAGTGGCAGGGCAGCTAAATATGCGGGCCCATGAAAAGGTGGAGGTGTTTGAGGTGTACAAGGCTACAAAGCTTCCGGCCGTGTATGAGGAACTCTCAGTGATCAACGTGCTTGATCAAGCGGATAGTGCTTAGAGCATTGAGTCACGGGATCCATTGGGGAAACCACTGGAGAAGTGTAAGCATGACATGGGTGATGATGGTAGTCTAGAGAAAACGTCCGTCGCCCTAGAGGATGACTGAGCTTAATGACGTTGAGCCGCGACAGTAAACCAGGCTCTGCACGGGAGGCAACCCGTGAAATTTTTGTAGTATTTGAATAGATTTCGTAGAAGGGAAAAAAGAAAAAAAAAAGGAGAAAAATAAAAATAAAAACAAAAAAATTGCATTTTATGTGAAACCTATAAATTCTAACCATTTTCTTGTTGTGAGATGAATTTCAAGTTGAACGGAGTGTAAAAATGCAAAGGATCGCAAAGGAAAAATTGAGGTAAGAAAAATAATAAAAAGTGGCAAAACAGTGAACCTGCGCGATGGCTCCGTGTCACGGAGGAGGGCCTCCGCGTTACCCTCCGTGACACGTTGAAGGTGTTTTGGAATTTTTTACAAATTCCAGAACCCATGCGCGATGGCTCCATGTCACGGAGTGTGTGCTCCACGTTACCCTCCATGACACGTTGAAGTGTTATTCACGACGGGTCACACCGAGTCGCCGGGTGACCCGTGCGAAAAACCTCCTTTTTAACCCCGAAAACACCCAATATTTCCCATTTTTCACTCCCCTCCACGACAAACAACCCAAAATCCCCCTTCCCCAACGTGACACGGACCTAGGAGCTAAAATTCTTCAACTTTTCTTCGATATCATCGAATTGAAGGTATGTTCGTTAACTTCATCTCATTTCTTGACTAATTTTTTCGATTTTGAGCATGGGAAGTGAGGAAAACTTGCCCTAATTGTAAATTGAGCTTGAATTCTTGTATGCTATTGTTAATTGATGTTCATAGTATCGTTGTGATTATATGAACTTGATAAATACATGGGTGATTGAAATTCTTTTGAAATTGTAGCTAGGGTTAGAATTTGAATATGAAGAAGTAAAAATTGAGTTGAAATGTGAAATTCTTGTTGGTTTGTGCATGTTGAGTGAGGTAAATTATGTTGTTCTTAACGTTAAGATGATAAAGGCGTGACGGATTTTCGGGATAATGAAATTGTTGAAATTGCATAGAAATTGGGGGAATTGCATCGGTTTTGTTGATAGAAATTTTCACTAAGTGCTATGTGATGAAATTTTATTAATGGTAATAGTGGATTAGCTGTACGAAGTCTGAGTAGTACACAGAATTTATACCATCGAACCCTCTGAATGCACGAGGCCTTTTTGTTATTGTTTTTTTATTTTATTTTGAAAGTTAGAAAAAGAGGATTGTCTTGCTGTAATGTTGTGATTGTGGCTAAAGACTAAGTATGGGGTAGCCTAGTTTAACCCAACCTTAGTCGAAGCTAATTTTAATTTGAATAACATTGGAACTATTTGTTTGGTTTGACAGAAACAATGGCAAGCAGGCAAGATAAAGGGAAGGGCGCATCTACATCGGGCGCCGGAAGGAAAAAAATCAGACTGGGAACAGCAGTCCCAGCAGCACCAGCGGTTCCGCGCGGCCAACGTCGTCAATACGGAACCCGATGGGTGACAGAGGAGGGGAAGAAATGGTACACAAAGAATAAGGAAAGCAAATACTTCCCCGAGGAGCACATTGCTAGGGAACCGTTGGCACAAGAATTCCCCAAGATTGTCCACAAGATTGAGGCAGCCGGGCTGAACTTCATCTTTGAAGAGCCCAAGGAGTGCAATCTTCACCTGATTCGAGAGTTCTACGCCAACTAGAACCCGACACTCAGAAGTCATACCATAAAGATAAGGGGGCAGATAGTCACTTTTGAGCCCCATCACCTTAATGCCATCTTGGGGGCGCGGGACACAGACGCCCATGTACTTTGGCAGCTGAATATCACTCCACCATATGCGGACATCAGACGCACTCTATGTGGAGCCCGGTCTACAGCACGGTGGAGCAGGCATAAGGAGAGGGGATACCGTCAGACATTGCCCTACTCACAGATGAATAGGGAAGCCAGGATATGGCTTAAGATTGTTTGTTCCTGCCTTATCCCGGGGGTGCATATGACAGATATCACCCGGGATCGTGTGTGCTTGGTCTATGCCTTGATGAAAGGGCTGGAGATCAATGTTGAGGCGGTGATTATCTCCTCCATGAAGAGAGCCTGTTTGCATCAAGGGCACAGGTACGGGTTTGGTGGTTTACTGACCACGTTTCTGATGGGCCTAGATGTTGAGGAGGAGGCCCTTGACTACATCCCACAGATGGAGAGGCGGGCCTTAGATGTCACCAAAACTAAGGCACCCGACCCCACTCACGGGCCAATTCTTACACTAGCCGAGCGACATGCTCGGGATGATCAGTACATGGCCCGCATGTTCGAGATGCAGATGCTCCAGCTGCGCATAGGCGGAAGGTCGGCAACAGAAGATGAGCTGTGGCAGCTCGAGCTAGACTACCCATTTGGCGAAAATGTCAGGGCTCTATGCCAAATGGGGCCAAATTTTGTGGAGCCCACTGATGATGATGTCCCCACAGATGAGGAGACACGTCGCGACGACTCAGATGTTGAGTCAGATAATGACGAAGGGGGTGATTCAGACATGGGAGACGAGGCAGCAGCACCTGATGAAGAAGTGGAATACTTCGATTGATCAGGGTGTTTCACCACCCACTTTTGTGCTATGCTGAATTTTCTGAACACTGGGGACAGTGTTCGATTTAAGTGTGGGGTGGGAGTAGTTAGGTGCTGGTTGTTGTTGTTATTAATGTCTCAATTCTGCTGTTGTGCTTGGAAAAAGTTGTAACCCTGTGATTTTTGTGTGTATGTTTGTGTTGTAATTAATGTGAAGTTGTTTTGTGCTGTTGAATGTTGTTAGCTGGTTTTGTAAATATTTTTGTTTTATCGAAATTATCGATTAAAATTTTTCGTGAAATTTTTTATTTTTGGGTTTCTCGGCGTTAGTTTTCGGTTCTTTACTGAGAATAGTCCCATTGAACCAAAGTCGTTGTTATACCCCGTAAGATTTCCGACACCTAGATGGCCTATTCGCATGTTGGTTAAGCATATTTGAAAGCCATACGTGCTAGGGAGAGGCCCGGGGAAGGATCAGACATGTAACCTGTCGAACCATCATGGAAGGAGCCGAGGTAGAGCCCCTCCGCGATGGCAACGTGTCACGGAGGTGGAGCCTCCGCGTTGGCTCCGTGACACGTTGGGCCTGTCCGGGCCCAAGTATATAAAGCCCCCACTTCGGTTTGTGAGGTTATATTCCTCATTTAATTTCCAGAAAACGCAGAGAAACAGGGAGAGACGAGGAGGGGTAATATATTATCGCCCGATTACGCTGCCAAACGTAGTCCAAATCTAAATTAACTCCAGATACCAAAGTATTTAGCATCAAGGAGCATTCCTACGGATTTAGTTTCGCGAGATACGGCCGACAAATCGTCGTGCTACCGGGCTACGGTAAGTGGAATTGCTCCAAACTAGTGTCTATGTGTTCCTAGCTGTGAAGTGAATACTTCTCCCTTCTGGACTTCTGGAAAATAGCGAGTTTTCGACCGTCTTTCGATAAGCCTAAGTTTAGGCTATAATTACATCGAAAGTGATGTCGTCCTTCGGAATAAAGTTGTATTTAGTACTGATTGACGTATATATGAATGCAGTTAGGAGAAATAGCTGGAATACTGACCAAGCTACGCCAGTTAGTCGGGAAATCAGAAGCGAAGGTATGTAAAGCTAGTTTCCTCAGCAAGTTAGTAATTTCGGAGTAGTAAGATAGTTCAAAGGCCAGTAGAACGTTTCAAAAGTCGTGGGTTATGTTTAGTATGAATATTAACACAATATTGGAAACATCACATCCTATATAGAGTGAACTTGCTAGCATGGTATAAATTCTAATATAAAGTGTTAGGACATGTATAGCATGCCCAGTATGTGATCTAGTAAAGTATGTTAGGATATTGTCGTATTCATTTGGAACTTAGTAAAGCAATATAAGTATCTGTAAGGTATCTCAGAAGTAGAATGGTAGATTAAAATGAAGTTTAGAAAGCATGTCAGAAATAGTAAACCATGTTACTACGAAACTCAGTTATACAGCATGATTTCCAGCAGAAAAACTATATCTTGTTCAATATTAGACTCAGCACAGTATGACAGAAGATTATATATATATATATATATATACCATTATCAGTCCCAGCATGTATTAAATACATACATATCACTATCACTAGTCAGTATATAGTATGTACAGATACATTACCATCTCTAGCTTCAACATGCGGTATACGCAGTTAGTATTACTAGTTGAGACCACTGTATTATCTTGGGATGGATTACCTAGAATTCATGACCGCCCCGGGGTTAATAGCTGTATCGACTCGTCCGGCAGAGGGCGAGGATACGTCACTCTACGGAGTGGCATGCCGTCCCACAGGGGACGAAGATGGGATGTCAGTTTCCCCATATTGTGCCTTGGTCGGCCTTTATACACCCCCGTCGAGCGGGTACGCCCGGGGTTTTGATTCAGGAGTCCTCCGGACTTAGGTACAGTTATAGTCAGGGGCTCAGCGAGCCCAAGTGCATACCCAGGGGATCGACAGGATGCTTATAGTTATTATAGGAGATGGGACGACCGGGGTAGGGGTATAGATTGCGTGTTGATTGTACCTCCCGGCTTATGGGGGCCGGGTAAGGTTTGTGTGTGCTATGCTATGTTATGTTATCTTATGCCATGTTACATTAGATACGAGTAGATCGACAGTAGAGCGATGCATCTCCAGGTGTGACTCCTACTCCTTCCAGCATAGTTGAGAGTAGGCATAGCTTTACATTTTCAGTCAGTTTAGTCTATTCCTTTCTGTTTTAGTTCCTTCAGTTGTATCGTTGTTTTCAGATATTTTTCAGTTATTGCTTTACATACTCAGTACCAGCGGTACTGACGCCCCTTGGGGGCGCTGCATTACTTGCCTGCAGGTGCTCATAGAAGAGGGGCCGATACCTCGTGGTTCCAGTCAACTCACAGGGTCATCAGCTGCAGTCATCCGGAGCTAGATAACTAGAGGTTTATCCCTTTTCTTTTGTTGTACGGCATGGGTAGGCCGGGGCCCTGTCCCGACCATCTTATCAGTGTTCTTAGAGGCTTTCAGTCTGTATATATTTCCCTGTGGTCAACTGAGCCTGTCGTGTGAGGCCGTGCAGTTTGTTGTAATTGTTTAGCATTTTTTTTGTTTATGTTGGCCGTGTGAGGCCTTTGTTGACAG
Source organism: Datura wrightii (assembly GCA_035772735.1). Taxonomy (NCBI): domain Eukaryota; kingdom Viridiplantae; phylum Streptophyta; class Magnoliopsida; order Solanales; family Solanaceae; genus Datura; species Datura wrightii. Next base: position 179,634,276 of record JASDFA010000018.1, read on the forward strand.
TAGTGGTGACCTCGCTGGTCACGTAGCTTTCCAGTACTTCATTGTTGAGTTACAGATAACTAGACAGCTTGGTGGCCTTGTCGGCCCGCATAGGCCCCCTTATATTGATATGTTTCTGGTTAGCTGTTAGTATAGGTACAGGTGGCTATAGGCCCAGTTGGCCGGAGGCTGTGTTTACAACCGTTATATAGCCCTTTGTTTCCAGAAATCTGAGTTAGAGCCAGCCAGGCACCAGATGTGCTTAGGCTCAGTAGTCTAGCAGTTCAAGTCCTAGTAGGGCAGCAGGTGCCAGTCATACCCCCCAAAGCGAGGTGTGACAAACTTGGTATCAGAGCAGGTCGTGTCCCAGGGAGTCTGCAAGCCATGCTAAGTAGAGTCTTGTCTATGGATGTGTTGTGCACCACATACTATAGGCAGGAGGCTGCGAGGCATGATAGGATGGTTACTCTTCTTTTTTTTATTCAGTCGTGTTGCAGAGCGGTACAGTATAGGGTTGAGTCCCTAGACCTTACTATATTCTTTTGTTACAGATAATGTCAGACCAACGACATCCTATCACAGGCCGGAGTTTAGATACTGCAGTAGGGGAAGGGAAGGCACCAGCAGGATGCCTCACCCTCGTTTAGAAACCGCCCGATCAGAGGGCACTACAGAGGCATCGTCCCAGCTTTCTCAGCAGTCTCCACCACATCATGAGCCACTTGGGGCGACACTATCTCTAGCAGTCCCTATACCGATACCTTCCAACCAGGAGGTTAGGAGTGCGGTAGTCATGTTAGCACAGATGATGGCTGCTCAGTGTCAGCCTATGCCGTCTACAGTTGCGGGGTCGTCAGGAGGGCTCGGTAGTTCAAAGGTCCGAGAGTTCTTGGCTTTGAATCCCCCACAGTTTACAGGTACGGACCGGACAGAGGACCCTCAGGATTTTCTAGATCAAATGTAAAGAATTTTAGGGTTATGCATGCCACGCCTACAAAATCTGTTGAGTTGGTAGCATTTTGGTTACGGGACATCGTCATATTGTGGTATGAAAGCTAGGAAAGGTCCCGAGGGAGAGATATTTCCCCTTCGACCTGGTCCAGCTTCTCAGGAGCTTTTCTGGATCACTATTTGCCACGGGAGATTCGACAGGCCCGGGTGGACCAGTTTCTACATCTAGAACAGGGGGCCATGAGTGATCGGGAATACGCCTTGTGGTTTGATTCTTTGGCCCGGTACGCACCGGTCTTTGTGGATACCATGACATCCAGAGTACACCGCTTCATCATGGGGTTGAATCCAGAATATGTTGAGACTTGTATTACGCCCACACTGCGAGAGGACATGGATATTGCTCGAGTTCAGGTATTTGCCCAGAATATTGAGGGCATCAGGCAGCTGCATCGGGAGATCAGGAGGACCAATCAGGAACAGTGCCGCAGGGACAGGCCAGTTGAGTTACAGAGGGAGGCTCAGGGAGGACCTAGGCCACAATTGTTAGATAGGCCTCCTAGGCCCCCGCCTCTACCACAGCCGCAGAGGGGTAGATTTAGCCGCAGGGGGCAGTCAGAGACCGGCAGAGGCTCACAGATTATAGATTCATCATTATAGAGGAGGACGGAGCAGAGTAGGTATACCCTACCACTTTGCCCTATATGCAGCCGACGCCATCCTAGAGCATGCAGGTATGGCTCCACTAGATGTTATATTTGTGGCCAAGAGGGCCATTTTATGAGATATTGCCCAGCCAGAGGTCAGGAGGATCGAGATAGACAGGACAGGGCATCCGCAAGGTCACAAGCTACAGCATCCTCGGCAGGGAACAGGCCCTCAGTTTCAGTAGGCAGGGGTCGGGGCAGATCAGGGGCCTCCAGTGTAGGTGCTGGTCCAGGACGCACATATGCGTTACCAGGGAGGCAAGATTCAGAAGCGTCACCTGATGTTGTGTCAGGTATGCTAACTATCTGCTCACACCCTGCTTATGTATTGATTGATCCAGGATCTACTTTGTCCTACATTACTCCATTTGTGGCATGAAAGTTCAGTATTGCACCAGAATTATTGCAACAGCACTTTTCAGTATCCGCACTTGTCGGTGACTCTATTATAGCTAGCAGAATTTACCGAGGGTGTACAGTAGAGGTTGCTGATCGTCAGACCACAGTAGATCTGGTCGAGTTAGAAATGATAGACTTTGATGCCATAATGGGTATGGATTGGTTAGTGTCCTGCTTTGCCAATGTTGAATGTTGGACCAAGACGGTCCGATTCCACTTTCCAGGAGAAGCAGTGTGGGAGTGGAAGGGCAGCACCACTACGCCAAAAGGTAGGTTTATTTCCTACCTTCAGGCGAGGAAATTGATATCTAAGGGATGTATTTATCATCTGGTCAGAGTTTAGGATGTCCGACCAGAATCTCCGACACTCCAGTCAATTCCGGTGGTGAACGAGTTCCCTGATGTGTTTCTCGATGAGTTACCTGGTATTCCCCCAGAAAGGGAAATAGATTTTGCTATTGACTTGTTACCAGGCACTCAGCCGATATCAATTCCTCCCTATCGTATGGCTCCTGCGGAACTCTGAGAATTAAAGGAGCAGCTGAAAGACTTGTTGGATAAAGGTTTCATTAGGCCGAGTACTTCACTATGGGGTGCGCCAGTTCTGTTTGTGAGAAAGAAAGATGGCTCACTCCGTATGTGCATAGATTATCGGCAATTGAACAAAGTTACAGTAAAGAACAAGTACCCGCTTCCCAGAATTGATGACTTATTTGATCAGTTGCAGGGAGCCAGATACTTTTCTAAGATTGACTTGCGGTCCGGATATCACCAGGTTCGAGTACGTGAAAGAGATATTCCTAAAACGGCGTTCAAGACCCGATATGGGAACTTTGAATTTCTAGTTATGTCCTTTGGGTTGACGAATGCCCCAACAATATTCATGGACCTGATGAACAGTATTTTCAGACCTTTCCTGGACTTGTTCGTAATAGTGTTTATTGATGACATTCTGGTGTATTCTCGCTCTGAAGCAGATCATCGGACTCACTTACGGACAATACTCTAGATCCTCAGGGACCGCCAATTATATGCTAAGTTTTCCTAGTGTAAATTCTGGCTTAACTCAGTAGCCTTCCTAGGGCATATTGTGTCGGATGCGGGTATACAAGTTGACAAGCAGAAAATAGAAGCAGTCAAATCATGGCCTAGGCCTACCACTCTGACTGAAGTCCGTAGCTTTCTGGGATTAGCGGGATATTACAGGAGATTTGTCGAGGGATTCTCTACTATAGCGGCACCTCTGACCCAACTGACACAGAAAACAGCAAAGTTTCGGTGGACAGAGGCATGCGAGCAGAGCTTCCAGGAGTTAAAAGACAGATTAACCTCCGCCCCAGTGTTAGCATTACCGGAAGGTACAGAAGGTTATTCAGTGTATTGCGATGCATCAGGCATTGGGTTAGGTTGTGTGTTGATGCAGTATGGTAGAGTGATTGCGTATGCTTCCAGACAGCTGAGGAAACACGAAAATAATTACCCTACCCATGATCTGGAATTAGCCGCAGTGATCCACGCCTTGAAAATGTTGAGGCATTACCTGTATGGCGTCCATGTTGATATTTTCATAGATCACAAGAGCCTGCAGTATATCTTCACTCAGAGGTAGCTGAATCTGCGGCAACATCGCTGGTTGGAGCTGTTAAAGGATTATGATGTGAATATTCTGTACCACCCAGGGAAAGCCAATGTTGTAGCAGATGCTCTCAGTCGTAAGTCCATGGGGAGTTTGGCAAATTTGCAGCCGGAGCAGCGGGAATTGGTCAGGGAGATACATCAGTTAGCTAGCCTAGTCGTTCGTGTAGCAGAAACAAAGGACAGTAGTGCGGTAATACAGAACACCGTCGTGTCATCATTAGTCGTGGAAGTGAAAGAACGGCAATATGAGGATCCTGACCTGATCCAGCTCAAAGAAAGAATCCAGCAGGGTAAAGCGCCAGATTTTCAGGTAACTGAGGAAGAAGTGCTGTTATGCAGAGGTCGCCTATGTGTTCCAGATGTTTCAGGGCTCCGCCAGCAGATCATGAACGAGGTACATTACGCCCGTTATTCTCTTCACCCCGGTGCGACAAAAATGTACCATGATATCAAAGAAAACTACTGGTGGCCAGGTATGAAAAGAGAAATTGCTGAATTTGTAGCTCAGTATCCTAACTGCCAACAGGTGAAAGCAGAACATCAGAAACCAGGCAGTTTGACTCAGGACATAGTTGTGCCTCTCTGGAAATGGGAAGCAGTGAATATGGATTTTGTGGCAGGATTACCTCGTACCAGACACAGATATGACTCTATATGGGTGATAGTTGATAGATTGACAAAATCAGCTCATTTCCTGCCAGTAAGAGCTACTTTCTCGGCCGAAGATTATGCAGAGTTGTATATCCGGGAAATAGTCAGATTGCATGGAGTACCGGTATCCATTATTTCATATAGAGGAGCACAGTTTACGGCTAGATTTTGGCAATCATTTCAGAGGGGTCTGGGAATGCAGATTAACTTGAGCACAGCATTCCACCCTCAGACAGATGGGTAGGCTGAGCGCACTATTCAGACGCTCGAGGACATGCTACGAGCGTGTGTGCTACATTTTAGAGGTAGCTGGAATGAACATTTTCCGTTAATTGAATTTTCTTATAATAATAGCTATCACTCAGCCATCCAAATGGCACCTTTCGAAGCATTATACGGGCGAAAATGTAGATCGCCGATTGGTTGGTTTGAAATAGGAGAATCAGCGTTTGTTGGGCCAGACATCGTTCAGCAGTCAGAAGAGAAAGTAAAGCTTATCAGAGAACGCCTATTGACTGCACAGAGTCGCCAGAAATCATATGCAGATGTACGGTGCAGGAACCTGGAGTTCGATGTAAATGACTAGGTATTTCTGAAAGTATCTCCGATGAAAGGGGTGATGAGATTCGGCAAGAAAGGTAAGCTCAGCCCGAGGTTTGTTGGGCCTTATCAGATTCGTTGAAGGATAGGCCGAGTAGCATATGAGTTGAACTTGCCTCCACAATTGGAATCCGTTCATCCAGTCTTCCATGTATCTATGCGGAGGAAATGCAGAAGACACCCATCTAGAGCAGTCCCAGTCCAGGATATCCAGGTTACAGAAGAGCTGGCCTATGAAGAGGTTCTAGTAGCCATCTTAGACAGACAGATTTGTAGATTGAGAACTAAGGATATTGCGTCTGTCAAGGTATTGTGGCGTAACAGAAACCGAGAGGAGATGACGTGGGAGGCTAAGGAAGATATGAAAGCTAGATATCCTCACTTATTCCAGGCCTAGTCAGGCGACAGGTATGTCCGTATTATTACTTATGCAATACCTTATAGTTGTGTATGAATAAATAAGAAAGATTGATACTTAGCTATCCAGTGAATCTTAAAGTATTGTGTGCCGCACCTGTATTGGACTTTTCTGCGTTTCAGGTTTTTGGTATAGTCCATATTACAGGTGAAACTCTGCCAAAATTTTTCTAAATAAGTGAGTTGAGAAGTCCTCTAGATAGCAGTTTCCATTTGAGGATGAATGTTCCTAAGGGGGGGAGAATGTTATACCCCGTAACATTTTTGACACCTAGATGGCCTATTCACACGTTGGTTAAGCATATTTGAAAGCCATACATGCTAGGGAGAGGCCCAGGGAAGGATCGGACGGATAACCTGTCGAACCATCGCGGAAGGAGCCGAGGTAGAGCCCCTCCGCGATGGCAACGTGTCACGGAGGTGGAGCCTCTGCGTTGGCTCTGTGACACGTTGGGCCTGTCCAGGCCCAAGTATATAAAGCCCCCACTTCAGTTTGTGAGGTTATATTCCTCATTTAATTTCCAGAAAACACAGAGAAACAGGGAGAGACGAGGAGGGGTAATATATTATCGTCCGATTACGCAGCCAAACGTAGTCCAAATCTAAATTAACTCCAGATACCGAAGTATTTAGTAGCAGGGAGCATTCCTACGGATTTAGTTTCGCAAGATACGACCGACAAATCATCGTGCTACCGATCTAAGGTAAGCGGAATTGCTCCAAACTAGTGTCTATGTGTTCCTAGTTGTGAATTGAATACTTCTCCCTTCTGGACTTTTGGAAAATAGTGAGTTTTCGACCTTCTTTCGATAAGCCTAAGTTTAGGCTATCATTACATCGAAATTGATGTCGTCCTTCGGAATAAAGTTGTATTTAGTACTGATTGACGTATATATGAATGCAGTTGGGAGAAATAGCTGGAATACTGACCAAGCTACGCCAGTTAGTTGGGAAATCAGAAGCGAAGGTATGTAAAGCTAGTTTCCTCAGCAAGTTAGTAGTTTCGGAGTAGTAAGATAGTTCAAAGGCCAGTAGAACGTTTCAAAAGTCATGGGCTATGTTTAGTATGAATATTAACACGATATTGGAAACATCATATCGTATATAGCGTGAAACTTGCTAGCATGGTATAAATTCTAATATAAAGTGTTAGGACCTGTACAGCATGCCCAGTATGTGATCTAATAAAGTGTGTTAGGATATTGTCGTATTCATTTGAAACTTAGTAAAGCAATATAAGTATCTTTAAGGTATCTCAGAAGTAGAATGGTAGATTAAAATGAAGTTTAGAAAGCATGTCAGAAATAGTAAACCATGTTACTATGAAACTCAGTTATACAGCATGATTTCCAGCAGAAAAACTATATCTTGTTCAACATTAGACTCAGCACAGTATGACAGAAGATTATATATATATATATATATATATATATATATATATATATATACCAATACCATTATCAGTCCCAGCATGTATTAAATACATACATATCACTATCACTAGTCAGCATATAGTATGTACAGATACATTACCATCACTAGCTTCAGCATGCAGTTTATGCAGTTAGTATTACTAGTTGAGACCACTGTATTGTCTTGGGATGGATTACCTAGCATTCAGGACTGCCCCAGGGTTAATAGTTGTATCGACTCATCCGCCAGAGGGCGAGGATACGTCGCTCTACGGAGTGGCATGCCGTCCCACAGGGGACGAAGATGGGATGCCAGTTTCCCCATATTGTGCCTTGGTCGGCCTTTATACACCCCCGTCGAGCGGGTACGCCCGGGGATGTTGATTCAGGAGTCCTCCAGACTTAGGTACAGTTATAGTCAGGGGCTCAGCGAGCCCAAGTGCATACCCAGGGGATCGGCAGGATGCTTATAGTTATTATAGTAGATGGGACGACCGGGGTAGGGGTATAGATTGCGTGTTGATTGTACCTCCCGGCTTATGGGGGACGGGTAAGGTTTCTATGTGCTATGCTATGTTATGTTATCTTATGCCATGTTACACTAGATACGAGTAGATCGACAGTAGAGCGATGCATCTCCAGGTGTGACTCCTACTCCTTCCGGCATAGTTGAGAGTAGGCATAGCTTTACATTTTCAGTCAGTTTAGTCTATTCCTTTCTGTTTTAGTTCCTTCAGTTGTATCATTGTTTTCAGATATTTTTCAGTTATTGCTTTACATAATCAGTACCAGTGGTACTGACGTCCCTTGGGGGCGCTGCATTACTTGCCTGCAGGTGCTCATAGACGAGGGGCCGATACCTCGTGATTCCAGTCAGCTCACAGGGTTATCAGCTCCAGTCATCCGGAGCTAGATAGCTAGAGGTTTATCCCTTTTCTTTTGTTGTACAGCATGGGTAGGCCGGGGCCCTGTCCCGACCATCTTATCAGTGTTCTGAAAGGTTTTCAGTCTGTATATATTTCCCTGTGGTCAGTTGAGCTGGTCGTGTGAGGCCGTGCAGTTTGTTGTAATTGTTTAGCATTTTTTTTATTTATGTTGGCCGTGTGAGGCCTCTGTTGACAGTAGTGGTGACCTCGCCGGTCACGTATCTTTCCAGTACTTCATTGTTGAGTTATAGATAACTAGACAGCATGGTGGCCTTGTCGGCCCGCATAGGCCCCCTTATATTGATATGTTTCTGGTTAGCTGTTAGTACAGGTATAGGTGGCTATAGGCCCAGTTGGCCGGAGGCTGTGTTTACAGCCGTTATATAGCCCTTTGTTTCCAGAAATCTGAGTTAGAGCCAGCCAGGCCCCAGATGTGCTTAGGCTCAATAGTCTAGCAGTTCAGGTCCTAGTAGGGCACCAGGTGCCAGTCATACCCCCCAAAGCGGGGTGTGACAGTCGTAATTAGTGACCGTTCCCTATGATGAATGGATGACGACCGTCTTAAGGGAAATGTAGTCAATAGGAGTAGATTTCTTTTGTTCTTTTTAATTTTTTTCTTTTGTTTGTTTGTATCCCAAACGTGTCGTTACTTTATGGTTGCGAAATTCTTGTTGTGTGTTGTACATGTGATCTTGGGCAAATTTATATGCCCAAGTGATACTCGAAAGTGTCATTTTAGCCTTGTTTATCAATCAATGTGTATACATTCTCATGTAATTGGTAATAAAATGTGAATTTATACTAACCAACATGATTAGCATAGTTTTGCAGGTAAAATGTAATTTTGGGAAGCTTAAATGCATGTTGGAAGAGATCGGGGTTGAACTTGGAAGTGAGCACGGGACAAGGCATTGGAAAGCACAAAATAAAGGGGCTCCGCGATGGAGCCGTGTCACGCTGCCATCGCGGAGGCCTTCTTCCTGGATGGAAATTTTCAGCCAAATTCCAGTGTGGGTTCGCGATGGCTCCATGCCACGTTGGGCTTTATTTCATGGACCCCCAGTTCCAGTGAAGGTCCGCGTCCGTAGCGTGTCACGGAGGCAGTGCTCCGCGATGCACTCCGTGACACGTTGCTCGTTATTCTGGGAAAAATTCCCAGCAGTATAAATAGAACACTTAGGTTCATTTTTCAAGATTCTGATGGGGTGGAGCAAGAACGTGGGTTACAGGCAGTTGAGGGGATGAAATTATCAGGGTTTTTCTCTCTTTCCTTCTTCTTGTATTCAATTGCTTGTATGTTTAACACTCATTTAATGATGCTTAATCCACAAATGAGTGGCTAATTCATCTTCTTGCTGAGGTTATGAACAATTGTAGTGAAATGTAATTGTTGATCATATTGGTTTTTCATCTTTTCTTCCATGGTTGTTCTATTAATTCTTGTTCTTACTGCATTAATGTGTGGCCTACGTTAATGTATATCTAAAAAGTCTGGTTTCACTCGAGTGAGCAAGAAATTGGAAAGTTGTGAATTAATAGGATATGATCTTTACTTGGTTTGGGAAAATTGAGAATTGATTTACTTTCAGGATAGAAATATACCTGAAAGTCGTATTAGTCAATTTAGGAACCGGTTTTGTATGGCTAGAACATGAATTGCATTTAATCACAGAAATGTAGGTGGATGGTTCATGATTCTTAAGTGGGGTTAAATACTAGAGTTTTAATCTCTTTGCAATAGTTCTTGACTAGCAACCGGAGGAAAAGACTAACCAAATTATGTCAATAATTAATTTCATTACATGTTCGTTTAACCTCAGCATGCTCTCATTCATAGTTCAGACTCACATTAGATATTTGTTTTAGATTTAGCATAAAAATTATAAATCAAAATATCAAACTTTTGGTTACGCTGTTGTCTGCATTTTTAGAATTAAAATATAGTACAATTGAGCAGATTGCACTTCATCCCAGTCCCTGTGGGATCGATACTTGGCTTATTTAAGCTGCTTTACTACTTGTTCGACCACGTGCACTTGCGTGTGAGTTTTATACCCAACCAAAACAGACCGAACAAGTTTTTGGCGCCGTTGCCGGGGACTGGCAATTGGTGAATTTGTCTTAAGTGTTAATTTACTGTATTTTTATTCTCTTAGTGTTGACAACTTGGTCTTAGCCTGTATTTTGCAGATTTAATCTCTGTTGAACGCTGGCAATAGACAAGGAGCTGGTGGACTCGTATTTAGATCCAGAAAGAATATTTCATAGTAAGCGGAGAGAAGCTCTAGAAAGAAAGCTGCAGTTGCTCAGACAGACGATCATGGAGCAACAACAGAATCCACCAGTAGTACGGTCGGTGTTAGTGCCCGAAGAAGTAGCAGCTCGGCCGGTTCGCGAGGTGGAAATCCCACATGCTAATAATGTCACATCTAGTAGGAGGGAGGTTCGAACTTAAGCAGAATATGGTGCAATTGTTGCACACTAGCGGGCAGTTTACCGGTCTCCCTCATGAAGATCCACAGCAGCATCTCCAAAATTTTTTGGAGTTAAGTGACACTTATATCCCCGCTGGAGTGTCATCAGATTATGTCCGGCTTACACTGTTCCCATTTTCACTATTGGGAGAAGCCAAGAGGTGGTTGAGAGCTGAGCCACCGAATTCTATTTCTACGTGGGATGATCTTGCAAGGAAATTTTTGATACGTTTTTTTCCCTCCGGTAAAATAGCAAGACTTAGAAGTCAGATTCTAAGTTTCAAACAGAGAGAGGGAGAGAATCTATATCAGGCCTGGGAGAGATTCAAGTCCATGTTTCGGGATTGTCCTCATCATCATCAGTCCAATGATGTGCTGGTGCACACTTTTATAGAGGGTTTGGAACCCCACACAAAAATATTGCTAGACTCAGCAGCTGGAGGACAAGCGCTGGAGAAAACTTATGAGGAGCTGTATACCTTGTTAAACCGTATTTCGCAGGGCAATCCGGAATGGAATGCTGATTCATCCGGAGGAGGAACAAGGAAAGCAGCAGGAGTGCTAGAAGTGGATGGGTTTACAGCTATTGCTGCACAGATAGCTGCATTACAAAATCAATGTAACACCCACTTCAGCAACATGACAATGAACCAGCCCCAAGCCCGAGTGAATGCAGTGCAGCAGATGTGGTGTGAAGTGTGCGAAAGCAGTGAGCACTCAGCTGAGTGTTGTGGAGCAAATCTTGACTCGGTAAACTTTGTGGGAAATGTACAAAGGAACAACCACCAACAGTATGGTAATAGCTACAATTCCAATTGGAGGAATCACCCGAATTTCTCCTGGGGTAGTAACAACCATCAGGGGCAAAGTTCAGGTCAGGGTGTGCAAAGGAACCAAGGAGGGCAGCAGAATTATCAAGCACAATTCAGAAACAACAATGCACCTCCTCCACCACCATCACCCAGCATTGAGGAGATGTTCAAGACCATGATAGCTAACCAAGCTCAAATGCAGGCTGACTATGTGAAATTGGCAGCCGAAGTGAAAAACAACCAGTTAGCTACCAAGGCACTTGAATATCAATTTGGGAAATTTGCTGGAGCCCAAAACACAAGGCCTAGAGGAGGACTTCCGAGCGACACAGATCCCAATCCCAAGCAGGTGAATGCAGTGACCACAAGGAGTGGTTTGCTGCTGAAAGAGGTGGAACTAGAAAGACCACCTCAACAATCGGGAGCAGCAGAAGTTGAGAGGGAGCAAAGTGATGAGAGGGGGAAGACTAAGGAAGTTGAAGCAGAAAGACCACCACCCCCGTTCCCTCAACAATTAAAGAAACACAAGGAGGAGGCGTGTTTCAAGAAATTCATGGAGGTGCTAAAACAGGTACATATTAACTTACCTCTTGTTGATGTTTTGCAGGGAGTGCTGAAATATGCCAAGTATATAAAGGACATCGTGGCAAATAAAAGTCGTTTGACTGAGTATGCTACGGTGGCTCTAACGGAGGAGTGCACTTCCCGGATTCAACACAGACTGCCCACAAAGCTCAAAGACCCTGGGAGCTTTACTATACAGATTACTATTGGGCAGAGCATCCGAGCTCGTGGATTGTGTGATTTGGGAGCGAGCATAAATTTGATGTCGTCATCGATATTCAAAAAGCTGGGTCTAGGGATTCCTAGACCCACAACAGTAATCTTGCAATTGGTGGATCGGTCCTTAGCCAGACCTGATGGCATTGTGGAGGACGTTCTGGTGCAAGTTGTCTCCCTGATTTTCCCGGTAGATTTTGTCGTGCTGTATTTTGAACCAGACGTGGAAGTCCCATTTATTTTGGGACGTCCTTTCTGGGCGACCGGGAAAGCACTAATTGACGTAGCTGCGGGGCAGCTAACAATGCGAGCACATGACAAGGTGGAGGTGTTCGATGTGTATAAGGCACCCAAGCTCCCGATGGTGCACGAAGAACTCTCGGTGATCAATGTGATTGATCAAGGCGATAATGAGCAGAGTAAGGATTCACGAGAGTTATTGGGAAAACCACTGGACAGAGGTGTAAGCACTACTGGGGGGAGGACGGTGATCGAGAGAAATTGTCCATCACCCTAGACGACAACTGAACTTAACGACGTCGAGCCGCGATGGTAAACCAGGCGCTGCACGGGAGGCAACCCGTGAAAAATTTTTCCCTCTTTTTAAATTGTGAATAGATTTTTCTTTTTCTTTTTCTTGATTAACAACAAAATTTTTAGTTTTAGTTTTTGTTTTTATTTTTATTTAGAGTGAAACCTATAATTCTAACCCATTTTGTATAGTGAGATGAATTTCAGGTCAAACGGAGGAAAATATGCACGGAATCGCAAAGGAAAATTTGAGGTATGAAAATTAACAAAGAGTGGCAAAACAGTGAGCTAGGGTGATAGCTCCGTGTCACGGAGGTGGACCTCCGCGTTACCCTCCGTGACACGTTGAGGTATAATCCGAAATTTTTAAAAAATTTCCAGAATAGGCTCGGGATAGCTCCGTGTCACGGAGGCAGTGCACCGCGATGCACTCCGTGACACGTTGCCGTGTATATCGCGACGGGTCACACCGGGTCGCCGGGTGACCCGCGCGATTTTTCTACTTTTTAACCTAGAAACCCCCTCCCTTTTCCTTATTTTTCACTCACTCCGCGACCAAACTCCCCCAAACCCATCCCCCTTCAACGTGACATGGAGTAGGCCAAGAGAATCGTTGAGTTTGCTTCAATTCTTCAACTACAAGGTATGTTCTTCTATTTCATCTCATTTCTTGTCGATTTTCTTCGATATTGAGCATGTGAGGTAAGCTAAGTTTTCCCTAAGTAGAAATTAATCATGAATTCAATTGAATTGTTGTTGATGAATGTTCAGAGTAGCATTATGATTGCTTGAACTCGTTAATTGCATAATTAAATTGAATTTTCTTGATACTATCATTTCTAGGGCTTGTTTTTGAATTTGGAGTGAAAAATGTAGTGAACTTGTGAAATTCATGCTGGGATGTACATGTTGAGTGAGATGAGTCGGTGTGCTAGTTGTTATCATGTTAAAAGACCGACGGATTCTCGGGTTAGAGGAATATTGAAATTTGCATGAATTGGGTTGGTTATATAGGTTCGTGTAGATAAATTCTTGTTGTTATTTTTGTTTCTTTGTTTTTCCTTGCTAAGTGCGATGGATTAAAAGGTTATCGATGGTAATGATTGTAGTTAGCTGTACAAAGTCTGAGTAGTACATAGAATATATACCGTCGAATTCTTCGTATGCACTAAGCATGTTTGTATAGTTGGTTGTTTATTTGTGTAAATAAAGATGATCTTGCCGGTATGTTGTAACTATAGCTAAGGACTAAGTGTGGTGTAACCTAGCTTAACCCGACCTTAGCCGAAGTTGATATCCATTGGCTTAACATTGATCTTGTCTACTTGGGTTGACAGGTAAAATGGCAAGCAGGCAAGAAAAAGGGAAAGGCGCATCAACTTCTGGCGCCGGAACGAAGCGAATCAGACTGGGCACAGCAGTCCCAGCAGCACCAGTAGTTCCACACGACCAATGCATCCAATACGGAACAAGGTAGGTGACGGATGAGGGGAAGAAGTGGTACGCAAAGCACAAAGAAAATAAGTACTTCCCTGAGGAGCATATAGCACGGGAACCGTTGGCACAGGAGTTCCCTAGGATTGTACACCGGATCGAGGCAGCTGGGCTCAACTTCATCTTTGAAGAGCCCAAGGAATGCAACCTGCACCTGATTCGGGAATTTTATGCCAATTAGAACCCGACCCTAAGAAGTCACACCATAAAAATCAGAAGGCAAATAGTCACATTTGAGCTTCACCACCTCAATGCCATCATAGGGGCGTGGGACACAGACGCCCACGTGCTCCGACAGCTGAACATTACCCCACCATATGTGGACATCAGACGCACCTTGTGTGGGACCTGATCGACAGCTAGATGGGGCAGACACAAGGAGAGGGGCTACCATCAGACTCTGCCGTATTCACAGATGAATAGGGAAGCCAGAATATGGTTGAAGATTGTCTGTTCCTGCCTAATCCTGGGGGTACATATGACAGATGTGACCCGGGATCGTGTATGCCTGGTGTACGCCTTGATGAAAGGGCTGGAGATCAACGTGGGGGCGGTGATTATCTCCGCCATGAAGAGAGCCCGGTTGCATCAGGGGCACAGGTACGGCTTTGGTGGAGTACTCACCACCTTCCTCAGGGGCCTAGATGTTGAGGAAGAGGCCCTTGACTACATCCCGCAGATGGAGCGGCAGGCCTTAGATGTTACTAAACCTAAGGCACCCGACACCACCCACGGGCCGGTTCTTACACTTGCCGAGCGACATGCTCGAGATGATCAGTACATGGCTCGCATGTACGGGATGCAGATGCTCCAGCTGAGGATAGGTAGGAGGCCGGCGACAGAGGAGGAGTTATGGCAGCTCGAGCTAGACTACCCTTTCGGCGAGAATGCCAAGGCTCTATACCGAGTGGGGCCAGCATTTATAGAGCCCACGGATGATGATGTCCCCACAGACAAGGAGACATATTGGGAGGATTCCGATGTGGAGTCCGATGAGGACGACGGGGGTGATTCAGACATGGGAGATGAAGCAGCAGCACTTGATGAAGAAGTGGAGTACTTTGATTGATCAGGGGTTCCACCACCCAATTTTTGTGCTATTTTGATTTTTGTGAACACTGGGGACAGTGTTCGAGTTAAGTGTGGGGTGGGAGTAGTTAGGTGCTGGCTGTGTTGTTATGTATATATTCTAATCTGTTGTCGTGCCTGTGAAATTTTGTTGTTCCCTGTGATTTGTGAATTGTTAAGTTGTTATTCTATATTGTAAATGTATGTGAAACTGATGTGTGTTGCTGAATGTTGCTGAATGTTGCTAGCTGATTTTGTACATATTTCTGTTATCGAAATGATCGATATTTTTAAAATAATTTTTTTACTTCTTGGGTTTCTCGGCGTTTGTTTTCGGTTCTTTTACTGAGAATGGTCCCATTGAACCGAACTCTTAGTTAGTGACTATTCCCTATGATGGATGGATGATGACCGTCTTAAGGGAAATGTAGTCGTTAGGAGTAGATTTGTTTAGTTTTTTTTTGTTTTTTTCTTTGGTGGGTTGCATCCCAAAACCTGTAGTTACTGTATGGTTGTGAAATTCTGGTTGCGTGTTGCATATGATATTTAAAATGCAAAGGTGATTCGTATGAAAGCATACAAATTTGTAAATATCTTGAGATACCTAGGCCATAGAGTCGATTCAGTGTGATTTAGGCGTAATGTTTGAATTCATGTAATTAGCTGATTGAAGATTCTGTGAATACATCTTGAATTGAGCATGTGCAATAAGTGTGAAGTGAGGTTTTTTTATTCCGTGCTATTGTGAAGTGTCTAGAACTTGCCTGGTGTGTGTACAAAACGAAATGAAGGAGGTGTATTGTAGGAAAGGATGTAGGCATTTCTTTGTTTTAACCGAAAGTTTCTATTTTTCATTGTCGTACCCACCTTGATTGTCTACCCTAGTCAGCCCGTTGAGCCTTTAGCCTATTATTTTTTTCTTTTGTCAAAAAGGTGTAAACCGAGCTTAATCCTTTCTTTTCATTAGCCGTAAAGTCGATACAAAACACTTAAGCGCTTAAGAAGAGAAAATAATTTTCCCAAAGTGTCAAAAGAGTGAGAGTGGTGAAAAGAAAAGAAAAGCAAAGTGATAGAAGAAAAGAAAAGGTTGAAGGTGCACTTGTTATAAATAAACTATAATCAAGGTGCATGAATAATCTTTGTTGTTGTGTCAAGTGTGCTTAAAAAGATGGGCTAAACTAAAGAAAAACGTCAAGAATGGGAGGATGAAAAAGAAAAAAAAAGAAACAATGTTCATGAGTTGATTGGATGTGTTGAAAAGGCGCTTAAGGATGCTAGTGGCTATTATTGGTTAACCCAATATTTACTAGTTCCGTAGCTTCCATTACAACCAAGTAAAGTCCTACGTGATCTTACATCGCACTTCTTTATATTAGTGGAGAAATACACTAAGGGCAAGCTTATGGGTCATGACATGATGCATGTGAATTCTTTTGGGAGAGAGAGAGAAATTGTGTTTACATGCCCCTGCCTGAAATTTTGTGAGTTCATATGAGCAAAAAGGGGAAGACTCTCTTGTGTTGTGAAGGCACATGCTTGATGAGAGATTAATTTTCGTGTCGGATATCTTGATCAGCTGATTTGCATGAGTTTGCCAATATCGAGAGTCGATTCTTAAGTCTAGGAGGTCTTGAGGTATTGAAGGTCATTGCATTGATAGGACCATGCATGTTTTCTTGATGATTTGCTGTATTGAATAATCGGTATGACCGTAGCCTAAATTGTCGCACCAAAGTAGCTAGGTTGGGATGTAAATTGCATAATGTGTGGGATTGTTGTTCGAGGACGAACAAGGATTTAAGTGTGGGGTAAGTGATCTTGGGCAAATTTATATGCCCAAGTGATACTCGAAAGTGTCATTTTAGCCTTGTTTATCTATCAATGTGTATACATTCTCATGTAATTGGTAATAAAATGTGAATTTATACTAACCAACATGATTAGCATTGTTTTGCAGGAAAAATGTAATTTTGGGAAGCTTAAATGCATGTTGGAATAGATCGAGGTTGAACTCGGAAGTGAGCACGGGACAAGGCAGTGGAAAGCACAAAATAAAAGGGCTCCGCGATGGAGCCGTGTCACGCTGCCATCGCGGAGGCCTTCTGCCTGGATGGAAATTTTTAGCCAAATTCCAGTGTGGGTTCGCGATGGGTCCGTGGCACGGTGGCTTGGCTCCGCGTTGAACGCTGTGCCACGTTGGGCTTTATTTCCTGGACCCCCAGTTCCAGTGAAGGTCCACGTCCGTAGCGTGTCACGGAGATAGTGCTCCGCGATGCACTCCGTGACACGTTGCTCGTTATTCCGGGAAAAATTCCCACCAGTATAAATAGAACACTTAGGTTCATTTTTCAAGATTCTGACGGGGTGGAGCAAGAACGTGGGTTACAGGCAGTTGAGGGGACGAAATTATCAGGGTTTTTCTCTCTTTTCTTGTTCTTGTATTCAATTGCTTGTATGTTTAACACTCATTTAATGATGTTTAATCCACAAATTAGTGGCTAATTCATCTTCTTGTTGAGGTTATGAACAATTGTAGTGAAATGTAATTGTTGATCATATTGGTTTTTCATCTTTTCTTCCATGGTTGTTCTATTAATTCTTGTTCTTACTGCATTAATGTGTGGCCTACATTAATGTATATCTAAAAAGTCCGGTTTCACTCGAGAGAGCAAGAAATTGGAATGTTGTGAATTAATAGGATATGATCTTTACTTGGTTTGGGAAAATTGAGAATTGATTTACTTTCAGGATAGAAATATACCTGAAAGTCGTATTAGTCAATTTAGGAACCGAGTTTGTATGGCTAGAACATGAATTGCATTTAATCACAGAAATGTAGGTGGATGGTTCATGATTCTTAAGTGGGGTTAAATACGAGAGTTTTAATCTCTTGGCAATAGTTCTTGACTAGCAACCGGAGGAAAAGACTAACCAAATTATGTCGATAATTAATTTCATTACATGTTCGTTTAACCTCAGCATGCTCTCATTTATAGTTCAGACTCACATTAGATAGTTGTTTTAGATTTAGCATAAAAATTATAAATCAAAATATCAAACTTTTGGTTACGCTGTTGTCTGCATTTTTAGAATTAAAATATAGTACACTTGAGCATATTGCACTTCATCCCAGTCCCTGTGGGATCGATACTTGGCTTATTTAAGCCACTTTACTACTTGTTCGACCACGTGCACTTGCGTGTGAGTTTTATACCCAACCAAAACAGACCGAACAACATGATATTTAAAATGCAAAGGTGATTCATATGAAAGCATGCAACTTTGTAAATATGTTGAGATACCTAGGCCATAGAGTTCAATTCGGTGTGATTGAGGCTTAATGTTTGAATTCTTATAATTAGTTGATTGAAGAGTCTGTGAATATGTCTTGAGTTGAGCATGTACAATGAGTGTCTGGTGAGGTTTGGTTTCTTCCATGCTATTGTGAAGTGTCTAGAACTTGCCTGGTGTGTGTACGAAACGAAATGAAGGATGTGTATTGTAGGAAAGGATGTAGGCATTTCTTTGCTTTAACCGATAGTTTTTTTCATTATCATACCTACCTTGAATGTACATCCTAGTTAGCCCACTGAGCCTTTAGCCTATTTTTTTTCTTTTGTCAAAAAGGTGTAAACCGAGCTTAACCCCTTCTTTTCATTATCCATGAATTTGATCCAAAACTCTTAAGCGCTCAAGAAAAAATTAATTTTCCCACTGTGTCAAGGAGTGAGAATGGTGAAAAGAAAAGAAAAAGCAGAGTGATGAAAGGAAAGAAAAGGTCAAAAGTGCACTCGCTATAAATTAAATATAATGAAGACGATTAACTAATCTTTGTTATTAAGTCGAGTGTGCTTAAAGAAATGGGAACAAAAATAAAGACAGACTTCAAGAATGGGAGGATCAAGGAAGAAACAATGCCCATAAGGTTGATGGGATGTATCGAAAAAGCTCTTACGGAGGCTAGTTGTTATTATTGGGTAGCCCAGTATTTGCTAGTTCCATAGCTTACATTACAACCCGTTAAGTTCTACGTGATCTTACATCACGCGTCCTTTTATTAGTGGAGTAATACACTAAAGGTAAGCCTATGGTTCGTGACATGATGCATGTGAATTCTATTGGGAGACAGAGCGAAATCGTGTTTATATGCCCTGCATGTAATGTCTTTGAGTTCATGTGATTAAAAAGGGGAAAACTCTCTTGTGTTGTGATGGCACATGCTCGACGAGAGATTGAATTTCGTGTCGGATATCTTGATCAGCTGATTTGCATGAGTTTGCCGATTGGGTCGATTCTTGAGTCTAGGAGGTCTTAATGTGTTGAAGGTCATTGTATTGATAAGACTATGCATGTTTTCTTGATGATTTGCTATATTACATAACGGTATAACCATAGCTTGAATTGTCGAGCCAAAGTAGCCAGGATTGGGTGTCAATCGCATGAGGTGTAAGATAATTGTTCGGGGACGAACAAGGATTTAAGTGTGGGGTAAGTGATCTTGGGCAGATTTATATGCCCAAGTGATACTCAAATGTGCCATTTTGTCTTGTTTATCTATCGACGTTTGTACATTCTCATGTGAATTGTAATAAAATGTGAATTTATACTAACAAACATGATTAGCGTGGTTTTGCAGGAAAAATATAATTTTACGAAGCTAAGATGAATGTTGGGAGAAATCGAGATTGGACTCGGGAGCTAGCAAGGAAAAAAGCACAAGGAAAACATGAATTAAAGGGGCTCCGCGACAGAGTCGTGTCACGCTGCCATCGCGGATACATTCTGCCAGGATGCTGAAAATATGCCAAATTCCAATGAAGGTGCGCGTTGGGGCCGTGGCACGTTGGCCTAGCCCCGCGCTGCATGTCGTGCCACGTTGAGATTTAATACATGGATGACCGGATTCCAGTGAGGGTCCGCGTTGGTGGCGTGTCATGGAGGCAGTTCTCCGCGATGCACTCCGTGACACGTTGCTTGTTATTCTGGGAAAAATTCCCACAAGTATAAATAGAACACTTAGGTTCATTTTTAATAATTCTGACTTGGTGGAGCAAGAACGTGGGTTATAGGCAGTTGAGGGGATGAAAATCTCAGGGTTTTTCTCTATCTCCTTCTTTTTTATTTCAATTGCTTGTATGATTTACACTCATTTAACGATGTTTAATCCATAAATGAGTGGCTAAATTCCCTTCTTGCTGAGGTTAAGAACATTTGTATTGAAATGTAATTATTGATAAATTGGTTTTTCATCTTTTCTTCCATGGTTGTTCTATTGATTCTTGTTCTTACTACTTTAATGTGTGGCCAACATTAATGTATATCTAAAAAGTCCGGTTTCACTCAAGAGAGCAAGAAATTGGAAAGTTGTGAATTGATAGGATATGATCTTTTCTTAGTTTGGGAAAATTGAGAATTGATTTACCTTCAGGATAGAGATATACCTGAAAGTCGTATTAGTCAATTAAGGAATCGATTTTGTATGGCTAGAACATGAATTTCTTTTTCTCACGAAGATGTAGGTGGAAGGTTCATGATTTTTAAGTTGGGTTAAATACGAGAGTTTTAATCCATAGGCAATAATTCTTGACTAGCAACCAGAGGAAAGATTAATCAAATTGTATCGATAATTTATTTCTCTACATGTTCATTTTAGCCTCAGCATGCTCATACTTATAGTTCACACTCAATTTGTATATTCGTTTTAGACTTAGTATAAAATTAGGAAACAAAATATCAAAATCTTCTTCACACTGTTGTCTGCAGTTTAGAGTTATAGTTTATTGACACTTGATTAGATTGATACCTTAGTCCAGTCCCTGTGGGATCGATACTTGGCTTACTTGAGCCATTTTACTACTTGTTCGACCACGTGCACTTGCGTGTAGTTATTCCAAACAGAACGAACACCCACTTCCTTATCATTCTCTTCAGCCTCATATATTATTTCAACTTGGTGCGCTGGCTTTTCGGGCACCAACTCCTTCAGTTGTTTTCCACTTCTGGTGGTGACAGCATTTACCTACTTGAGGTTGGTGTTTGTATCACCTGGCAACCCGCCCTAGGGTCTGGTATTCTATGCTCCAGCTAACTGTCCCAGCTGAATCTCCAAAGCCTTTATAGCCAACTATTTATTTTTCATGTCAACTGTCAATTTTTCTTGGTCAACCTGCATCTGAGCTTGGTTTGCTATAATGGTCTTTAACATATCCTCGATGTTGTTGGACTGAGTAGGTTCATTATTCCCCCTGAATTGAGGCTGGAAATTCTGATGTGCCTCTTGGTTTCTATACAGACCCTGATTTGAGCTTTGCCCTTGGTGACTATTAGCGCCCCATGAAAAATTTTGATGGTTCCTCTAGTTGGGGTAGTAATTGTTGACATACTGCTGATTGTTGCCCCTTTGTGAATTCCTAACAAAGTACACTTAGTCTGGATAAGCACCACATGTATCAGTTGAGTGCTCACTGCTACCACAAACTTCACACTATACTTGCTGGACTGCACTGACTGGAGCTTGTGGCTGCCCCAAGCTCATGTTACTAAAATGATTGTTCATCTGATCCTATAATGCAGTTATCTGTGCAGCAATAGTTGTGAGTTCGTCTACCTCCCAGACCCTTACCGCTTTCTTCACCACACCTCGGGTTCTGTCAGCATTCCATTCTGGGTTGCGTTGTGAAATACGGTTCAATAGTGTATACAGCTCCTCATACGTCTTTTCCAAAGCTTGCCCACCAACTGCAGAGTCTAACAGAATTTTGGTATGAGGTTCCAAGCCTTCTATAAAAGTATGCACCAACACATCATTTGACTAGTGGTGGTGAGGACAATCTCTCAACATCGACTTGAACCTCTCCCATGCTTTGTATAGGTTCTCACCATCTCTCTGTTTGAAACTTAGAATCAAACTTCTAAGCCTTGCTATCTTCCCCGAAGGAAAGAACCTAATTAAGAATTTCTTTGTCGGATCATCCCATATGGTAATAGAGTTAGGTGGTTCTGCCTTTAACCATTGATAAGAGAAGAAATTTCAGCTGAAAATAATATGAAATTATACAATCATGCAATTAGCCTCAACCTCAGAATGAGGTAATTTATCCACTAATTTGTTGATTAAACATCTCCAAACAAGTTTTAATCATGAGAACAATTGAAATTTATAAGAAAAGATAAGAGAAAGAATCCTAGAATTTTCTTCAGCTCAACTGCTGTTTCCCATGTTCTTGCCAAATTGTCAGATAATCCAAAATAAATGTCTAAGTGTTATATTTATATAGGTGTAAAATTTCACAGTGATAAACTAGCTCTGTGACACGGAGCTATCGCGGAGGTGCACTAGAATTGGGACGGGGCTTGAATGCCTTCCTCCGTGGCATGGAGGCTAACGTGGACCTTCACTGGAACTTGGCATATTTGGAAATCCAAACTCTGTGTCACGGAGCTTGACGCGCCAAGTCTTCTCCATGACACGGACTCGTCACATAGCCTTATTGTTTTGTGCCTTTCAAATTCCAAAATTTTCTTCCTCTACCCATACACTGTGGCACGCTGTTCTACCCGAATAATCGTTAACCTGACATGGTGGTAAACTTTCAGCTAAATGTTAACGTTGTCCAAACATTTCCATACTCCCACTTGGAGTTTCACTCGCTCTTCCCGCTGACATCTTTGTCTTATCAACCTATAAATAGTCACAACACAATTATTAATTTGAAAAAGAAAAACAAACATAATTAACTCAAAACATGCGTGAATACATCACTATTATCCTTAACTAGACTCTCAAAGGGTTTAAAGCATGAAGTTTGGTCATATAAATACGCCCAATATCAATAATGACCATACCACGACCTGAAGGCTGCCTTCGGGATATCACACTCCCGAACTCTGAGCTGATGATACCCGGACCTGATAGTTAATGCACATCCGAAGCAAACCATCCTTCTTCCGAACAAACAAGACTGGCGCACCCCATGGGGACTTGCTCAGTCTAATGAAGCCCTTACCTTGTAGATCCTTCAACTCCTTTAGCTTGGATGGAGCCATCCTGTAAGGAGGAATGGAGATAGGCTTCGTATCGGGTAGAAGATCAATACCAAAATCGATTTCCCTCTTGGGAGGAACACCTGGCAAATCATTGGGAAAGACCTCTGGATATTCATACACCACCAAAACTGATTGGATAGTCAGGGTCTCAAACTCAACATACTTAACCCTGACTAAATGATACATGCAACCCTTATAAATCATCTTTCTGGCCTTAAGATGTGAAATAAATCGACCTGTTGGTACAGCCGAACTACCCTTCCACTCCAAGACTGACTCACCCGGAAAATGAAATTCCACCGCAGGGGTTCTACAATTTACAGAAGCATAACACGCATACAACCAATCCATTCCATAAATAATATCAAAGTCAATCATGGCTAACTCTACATGGTCTGCGGAGGTGACTTTATGCAAGATAGTGATCTGGCATCCTCTATACACCCGCCTAGCTTCAACTGAATCACCATAGGATTAGAAATTGAAAATAGTTCTGACAGAGTCTCGGGACTAACTCCAAAGCTACTAGCAATGGAAGGAGTCAAAAAAGACAAAGTAGCCCCCGGATCTAGCAAAGCATAAACAACAATATGGAAAACTCGTAATGTACCAGTGACCACATCTGGTGAAGTCTCCTGCTCCTGATGTGAGACGAGGGCATAGAATCTGTTTTGGCATTGTTCGCCACCCCCACTAGAAGATGCTCCTTGCGGAGCTGAACGTGCTGGAGCTGCTACCATTCTGGTGGTTTGTGCATGGCCTATATCACCATCTTGTCTAGTAAATGGAAATGCTCGGTGCATGTGGTCGGACCTACCACACCCATAGCAAATATCTGAGCCAAGCAAACACTCCCCGGCATGACTCTTGCCGCACTTCCCGCAAGCTGGGTAGGTAAGATCCACCTGTGAGTCCCTCTGTTCCCTCAATCCAGAAGCCCTTCTCTTCTAATCACCCTTGGGTCTAGATGGGACACTAGTTGATGATGGTGCTGAAACTAGTGACCTCTACTGAAACTGAGCGCGGTGACCACCGCCAGATCTATAATGAGTAAACCCATGGCTATCTGTCTGAGCCCTCTTTGCCTCCTTCTCCATCGCATTAGCCGCCTCCATATGCTAGTCATACAACACTATACGAGGAAAGTCCATATCTTGATGAAGCATGGCAGTCCTACAATTTTTGTCCAAATAACCCGCCACACCAGGAACGAATCGGCTCACCCGTGCCCTCTGATCAACCACTAACTCTGGGGAATATTTGACAAGCGAGTGAACTTGAGAGCATACTCCTGTACCGTCATCTTCCCCTGCTTCAAATTCATAAATTCTGCTGCCTTTAACTCCCTCATCTCCCGAGCGAAGAATCAATCTAGGGACGCCATGTCAAACTCCTCCCATGTAACTGGCCCTGCTCCAGTGGCCCTAGTGTCTCTCCATTGCCTGAACCAGATATGTGCCACCCTTTTTAGCTGATACAATGCCAACTCTGCACATTCAACGCTATTCACTCCCACAACCTGGGTGATCTTAACAACCTCATCAATAAACTCATACGGGTCTTCATCCACTTTGGATCCAAAGAACTCTGGAGGGCTCATCCTCAAGAACTCTCTAATCTCGGCCACTACTGCATTGCCATTTTATGGGATATACATAACAGTCTACTGGTTGACTTGAGTGGTTAAGGCCTGTGCCAACATCTGGATAGCCACTCGAAACTCCGCGTGGGCAACTGGCTTTGGTGCTTGGGGTTCCTAAACATGTGGGGCTTGCTGATTCCAATGACCATTGCCCTCTTTGTGGCCTTCACTATTCCCATTTCTTGTTCCGTTCATTCTTCTAGGAGTCTTGATTCTTCAATCACGAATAGCATGAATTAGAAGGATAGAAAGACACTTCATCGCACGACATGGATCATGAAAGAAGGGAACATTTTCTAAACGTCTCGTAGCCTCTTTATCATAAGTGTGGCACGTTTCACACCCATGAAAAAAGACTCTACTTAACGCGGCTCTCAGACACCCTAGGACACTTCAAACCTATGGCTCTGATACCAAGTTTTTCACAATCCGAACATAGACCCGGATTGTAACACGGGACAAGGAACCCCGAGAGGTCCCAAGTCGACCCATGGCATAAGAATACATCTAACTTTATTCACTTTAAGTGGAAGACTAAACATAAGGCATAGCGGAAACGTAAACATAACATAACATGTCATAACATTTGAAAACACTGGACATATACATGAGATGAGTACTACATACAGTCTGAAAGCCTCTACTGTGTAAGATGGGTTGATGGGACAACAGCCCCAACTAACCCGACCAATAACTGAAACATAGGATAACATAAATATCTAGTCAAATGGTCGTCGGAACATAAGGACTCACCAATAGTGCTGAAAGCGAACTCTGGGATAGACTAAGGATGAGGATGAGCCTGAGGGCCAAGTCTTGTATCATGAAACGAAACAGCTAGAAAGTATGCAGTCAATACATCAAATGTACCGAGTGTGCAAGGTAAGTAAAACAGACATTTAGAACATGCAATAATTCATAAACATCATAAGAGTGGGACATCATGCTTATCATAAACATCATAACATAACGTAAGGCTCAAGGTTTTCAAATTATTCGTAAACCGTTCATTATCATGATCATAAGAGAAAATTTATCAAATCATAACTTGAGCCAATATCATAAACATAACAATGTGTAAAACATGCTAAACAATGGGAGGACTCGTTATTACTGACATCATCATGGTATAGCCTTTCATGATACCCCAACTATCTCACTCAAGTGGGCAGGGTAGCCCTTGGCTTGCCAGGCGAGGGATGTGCATTATGTGATATCATGAAAGAGAGGATCATTATCATTGTAATGTATCATTATAAACCCACGGTGGCACATGGTTATGAGACACTGGCATAGTCCTTTGAATGGTGGGCTGCTCGATGCTAGACACAGCTCCCAAAAAACCATTCATATTAGGCTTATACATAAATCAACAACATCATTCATTAATATTCATGGCTAAAATAAAAATTCATCATTCATTGATCCCCATTAAAACATAATTATCCAAGAATAAAAGGCCCTTTAATCGTCCAACATCATAAATCGAGAAATCATGAGATCCATTCCATAAACTGTAATCATTCTTGATCATGTGGGCATTTCCCGATATTTCACCATGCTTTAAACTACTCAATTCATTCGAAAACATGCTTATAAACATGGGTAACTTGAAAACATGCTTTTCATTTTCAATAGTTCATAAATCATAAGGCCCATGCATACTTGAATATCATGCATATAACTTGTAAATCATCAAATCGTGATGGGTATTTGAATAAATTCATATTTCAAATCATAGATCATCCTAGGTTTGTAAATATCAATTATTGAATAGAAGATCATAAATCGATTCATTATAAATCATGCATAACTAGGCATATTTTAGTAGGAATCAAAATCAATAAGTTTATAATCAAAAATAGATGTAAGATTTGGTCAAAACTGATGGAATATGATGTAAATAACAATTCATAATAGCCCATAAATTAATCATTAGATTTTCAACAAAATTTGAATTCAAAATCCCATGAGATTTTTGATAGATTTTCATAAATTAAGAGAGAATGGGCATGGGTATGAACAGAAACATCCATTCGTAACCCTACATACTTAGGTTAGATCAGATTCTAGAGTTCCTTGAATGCCCAATGGTGAATTGGTGGGGAAAGGCTTTAAACTATGCTTGATCTCTCTAAAATTCTCTTAATTTGCATTGATGGGAATGGCTTATTCAAGAGGGGCTTAACCTATCTTAACATTCCCAGAAAAATACATAACATGACGTAGTTTAGGGCCTTAATGCATAGAAAGGTCAAAAATACCCTTAATGAAATTTCCCTAAAATTGAACTGGGCGAACCAACGATTGATCCCACTTGTCATTGCGTGAAACCTCGACTCGTGGTATCTAGTCATTGGTTCCACTACTTCACTTCACACTTTCAGATTCTTCCCACGAATTGACAAAATGAGTTGTTGCTTCAAATGACGGGTCGTTAGATTGATCGTTGCCAGCCCCCTTCACAAACCTCAACTTCCTTACCACAAGCCTCACCACGATTCATGGTTACTACCGATGAGTTGTGGTCTCGATCTGTTACATGAACTAGAAATTCTAGCAACCAAATGAAGACTGGTGACCACGGGTCGTCACTTCTCACCACGAGTCGTCGGATGACTAGTGGTATCCCAACTGCCAGGGTCCAGTTTCTCCCACGAATGTCAACAACGACTCATTGTTCCAAGAAACGAGTCGTTACTTTGTTTGTTGTCACCACTGTCACCAGGACCTGCCTAACCATGACTGCTAACAACAACTCGTGGTGTCCAACCACGAGTCATCATATCATCCGTCTTGAGAAATTTTCTCTAGTTTTTAGCCAACTTTCTATTTTGATCCCGGGTCTAATCTTAGGCATTTTTGGGGTATTACATGCTATAAATTCGTAGCACATCAACACCCTCAACTTAAGACTTTTTCATATCCTCAGGCAAAGAAAAGAAAATATTAAACATGATGCTCAACTAGAAAATAAACCTAGGATACTACAGCCAATACCAAACAAAATTTGCACTATAAATTTAACAACATTTGACCCTTCTTCCGTGAACCAATATCATCTAATGTACTACAAGCAACCACAAAACATGATAAGAAGGGATCAAGACATGTCATCTAGCTATTAACAGGCAATCAAGTCATCACTGATGCTTTTCAGACAGACCACTGGTAAAATCAAGCATAAACCATATACCCTCACAGCAAACGAAGTCCCCACTGACAAATATAGCGTCATATATGGCATGGTATTGAACAAGCAAGACTCTCACTCTCACAAAGAAGTTGCAACTATTGTGTACTGGATACCATAGGTTTGCCCTTATTTTCTATTCTTCAGTCTGTCAGATAGTTAGATTAGGATCACTATAGGACTGGCTTCATCTTGTAATGTTGGTTTTAGGGTTGGACATGATAAATGTGGGATCTTTTTAAGTGACTAATCCTTTCTTGGCACTACATACATTGGCTCCACCGTTCACCTACTTTTCTTCCTTTTTTCCTTCATTCCTTTTCTTCCCCTTTCACCTCTTTTGTATGCATTTGTAAGAGTGTGGTGTGTTTTCGACCCTTTCAAGCATTATTTTTCTTTTTGAGTTTTCTTTTTCATCTTTTTTTTCAGTTTTTCATTTTTCACATCATACCTCATTTTTAACCTTTTCTCCTTTCTCTCTCTTTTTCTCGTTCCCACCATTTATGCACCCCTACTCTATCTACCCTAAACTTAGGCATTTTGCCTATGTTGAGGTTCATAATGTCCAATTAAGGACCAGGACCAAAACAGGTTCATTATAAAAAATCGATATGGTTCATCGGTTAATCAAAGAAAAATGGTCTACTAAAGGATCAAAAATTGGGATCAAGGGAATAATATAATTTTGGAAGGGTTATTTAGGCTAAAAGTGAGCTCAACCAAAATGGCCTATGATCATATCCTAACCAACCATCCTTAGCCTATGCAAAGACCAACCAGGCAAGTTCTAAATCTTCAACACAATACTGAACTAAGTATCAAACCTCACTTACTTATAGCACATGACTTATATTCACTTCACATGTCTAGTTTATACATGGATTAATAAGACTAATCATGCTAATACACTAAATGACATAAAAATATCCACAAAAATCATGCATGTAGTCACAAGTACATAGCTAATGCATAAAAAAAATTTGAACAGGGTCATTTTCTCAAGAAATCCGAAACTAGTGCACTTTCATTGGATGAGTATTCCTAATATACTTTCTAATTAACCAAAAATCACAAAATAAGAAAATAAAATCTTAAACATGTCGATTCTACTTGATAGCATGCCCGAGGGAAAAAACACGATAATAAAAATCCTCGGACAAATCCAAAAATAAAAAAAATACAAGTAAACCCCCACCCCTTTTTGAAACGTGTGCTTCATCCCTAAAGCATGAACTACAAGAACATAGGTAAGGGAACATACGTGTGGCGCTCTAGGCGCTCCTGTCATCCTGCGGAGGAGGTACCTCCACTGCAATCGTGGCGCTAGCAGTGGCCGGCGCACTCACTGATGTGTCAACAGGGGGAGCGGTTACCCCCTCAGTAGTCTCGGCCGTCTCTAAGGTCTCATGAATAATTGGAGCTAAATGTGGCTCGCCCGAAGGGTCCCTACCACTAGTAAGCTCGGGCTGAGCCATGGTAGAGCTGCCTGCTCCTCTAGCTCGCTTATGCAGCTTAGACATGTGTGAGTCATGAGTCTACAGGATCTCTACTCGTGCCTGCTTGCAATTTCTTCTTTATTTCTTTCTCTTCTTCCTCAAGCTCTCTTCTCCAACAACCTCGGAGACTCTTTTCTTTCCTTTTTCCTTTGCTGCTATCATCGGCTCCTAATAAGCCCCAAAGTCAATCAACTTATCTGGCTCTTCATAAAGTTCTGGAAAAGTGGGGGTTGATATGACTTCCGGTTTTCGTGATGACAACTTGGCTCTAAAGAGCCCCAACTCCTCATGGAGGCTGCCAATATCCATCTACTTTTCCATACAAGTGTTGATTTGGCTCTCAAATCCATCAAGGAGAGCATGTAATGCCTGTGCTACTGTGTCAATCTTTGCTTTTACCCAAGGCTTCACATTCACCATCATTGCCTAAATTTTTCATTTGGCCATGGTCAATCTCTTTTCCAATTTTTGGAGAAAATCCTAGGGCACTAGGACATAGCCTGATGGAGTCTGGGATGGTAGGTTAGGCAGTGGTGTTCCAGAAGTGCTAGGAGTTGCCTCTAAATGACTGGCATCTGTAGTCCGTGTCTCGCTCTACTCCTGTGAGGTGGGGGCATTCACTTGTGCCCCCCTGCTGGCAGGGTTGGTGGAACTACTGTGGGATGTCGGGCTCAACTCACGGGGTTCATTTCATCCCGGATCAAGAATGTCCGCTATCCTCTACCCTCCAATTAAGTGCTCCTCACCCTATCACACTAGAACTCCTTCCTTTTTGTATAAATTGAAAACAAGGCTCGAGAATGGGATGGTAGTGCTCAATCCCACAGCCTGATCTCGTCTCTCCTTTGTGATGATCTTCGGGAAATTAATGGGGTATCTTGACATGAGACATGCCACCAGAGCTTCTTTATCTTCACTTAGAGTGTTGTCATTGACTATTGGCACTAATCGATGGTGCACTAATGTCCAGCAGGATTTTTCTATGAAGTTTAGTGAATTTTTAGTAACCTTCTTTCCTCTTGAGACCCACTATGCTTCCTCTTTATCCTCAGCTATAATGCCCTCCAACCACTATAGCTGCCTCTATCTTTCCTCAAAGGCCAGGTTCATAATTTGCTTCAATGACTCCACTCGGTACTCATATTTTGGCATGGCATGTGGATGTATGAACTGCGGCCTATATAGGATCCGAGATATAGTGCGCTTGGAGATGTCAACCTCTCAATCTATGACCATGACACTCTCCAGTCTGGGCTGATCTTTCACTTTCTACCCTTTTTTGCCTTCTCCATGCTTGCCAAGTAGTTGGCATAGAACTCACGGACTATCTCAGAAGTGTACTAGTCCGGAGTCCTAGCCATCCATTCGAGGCCATAAAAGCTGAATATCCACTTCATTTCCTCTAGTTCTTTCAATGTGTTGGTGAGGATCCGTGGCTCTTTTTGGATGCTACGCTAGGGTTTGTTTTTGGAGGAGAGATCAATACCCTATCCATAGATCTCCTGTGCTCCGGGCACTCTCCACCGAGTGGTACAACTCTCCCTAGGTGGGATCTACTACTTCTCAGCATTAAGAGCCTCCTTCTTTGACTCAGCACTGCCACTTGCCTCTCTGGATTGGGTCTCCTCAGACCCTTCTTCTGTATTTGAGCCACTTCCTGACTCTTGATTACCTTCCTTAGCTCCCTCCTTAAATTGGAGAGCTTCAGCGGATGTGGCAATAGCTGCGACGACTTGGGCTTTGGACTTTTCCCTAGTGGTTCGGGTCCCGTTAGTGTCTGATGTATCGACCCTATACTCCTCAGCTAAACCATAAGGGAAACTACCTGCTTGGTCTCATCATGTAGGGTCCTCCAGGAAGTTTCTTTGGATGCTCTACGTTATGCGTCATTGTACATGTAGAAAAGAGAGTTAGAATTCCATATCTGAGAAAGAAAAGCAAGAAGTAAAGTCCTCTATAACGAACCATGAGTCAACAGTACAGGTCGTACCTTGGAGGCACGACTTGTATGAAGACCCATGCGATCTTTGTTGCACATTATGACTCCCAGGTATGACTCATACCGTGAAGGTACGATCTGTACCTTGAGTCGTATGAGAAGGCCCCTTTACTGACAAATTCTCTGTATTTTTCCACGACTCATGGTATGACCCGTAGGTCAATTCTACGAGTTGTAGGAAGTATCATATTGCCTCATATAGACTTGACCCTTTCCAGATCTTCGGTACAAATCCTTGATATGACTTGTAGTGGCAAACCACAAACCATACCATGGTTCATGCCTCAGGTCTTTTCTAATTTTTTCTTTGGACAGTCCCAATGAGCCATCCTACGAGTCATAGTATCAAATCATGAGTCGTAGGAAGGGTTGTGAAGCCTGTCCCTACCTCAATTTTGGTCCAATTTACAGGTAGTTTTATTCATGTTTTTGGTACTCAGAATTCCCCAAGTCAAGGCATATAGTTAAACCCATTTACAACTACTCAAGCCTCCCTTTTTTATTCACTACCCGTAAGTCAATTGTGAATTCTTCAATGCACAAGTTCATCAACTTCAAAATCTTTCCCAGTTGCACATAGTTCTATCACACCCCTAGTCATTGCCTCTTTCAACTTTTTTTCAAGTGAAAACGATGACTCATAGGGGTTTTAGTACCATTACATCAAGCATATATGTTTTATCAATAGTCAAAGCAATACATTTACTTGATAGCTACTCACTTTGACTGGTAGTCAAAATTTAGGGTTGAGAGGAACTTGATTAAGCAAGAAATTGCTCAATTTTTCATTGGTTTGGAGTTACAGGTGTGAGGGAGTCGTGAGTGTGGTTCGTGACTTTGGTTTTGATCGCGTGGGAGAAGGGTCTATTTGGTTTGAAGTTTAAATAAGTGAGGGGGCAGATTTTAAAAATCTGGGCCAAGTCAGGTAATTTCAAGGATTTTGACCCATCACAAATCGTACCACGAGTCGTAGGAAGGCCCCACAACTAGTCCCTTGGACTCATAGTTTAGAGTGTTAAAAAACTTACCTAGGGACCTACGAGTGCTTCTTACGACTTGTACCATGTGGGGTACAGTATATGCTATGAATAATAGGTCTTTGCCTTGAATAGATTGCATGGTTCACAGGACCAGTAAGTACTATGACTTGTACACTTGAGTTACGAGTCATAGGAACAACCGTACCCTGAACACCTTCACTGATGCACGTCTGTGATCTTCACCACAACTCATGCTACAACTCGTACAACCCTCTCAAGAGTCATACTCAGGGTCATAGCACCTACTTTTCAGCAGTTTGTTGCCACTTGGTTTTTTTGTTTACCTTGCACACTGAACACACATTAGTTAAATCACTTGGCTTACATCCCAAGAAGTGCTTGATTTAACGCTGTGGCACGATGTAGGTGGCCCGCTTACTCAGACTTCACAAAGACACCACATGGATTGCCTCCCAAGAAGCGCCTGATTTAACATCGCGGCATGACTCAAGTCACTTGACTACTCAGACTTCATCAAGGAACTCAGACTCATCATCTATTTTTGAGACTACACTATACTCCTTTGGTTGCTGCTTTGACTGGCAAATGTTGAAAATGACCTCTTCTTTATTCAGTCTGAACTTTAGTTGGACAACATCAACATCCACTAAGGCCTTCCTAGTATCAAGGAATGGTCGCCCCAAGATGATGGGGACCTCATAATCAACATCCCAATCCAGGATCACGAAGTCTACTAGGAATATGAATCTTTCAACTTTTACAAGCACATCAAACACGATCCCCGCAGGATCTTTCAGAGTTCTGTCGGCCATTAGTAGCCACATTGTCATCGTTGTGGGGGCTCCCAAGCCCAACTACTTGAACACAGGCAATGGCATCAGATTGATGCTTGCTCCCAAATCACATAGTGCCCTTGCGAACTCAACATTGCCAATGGTGCAAGGTATAGTGAAAGCACCCGAATCTTCCCTCTTCAGGGCCAGGACTCGTGTAGCTATGGCACTAGTGGTGAACATTATCTACAGGCTCATAACTCACGGACCTCTTCTTTGTCACCAGGTCCTTCATGAACTTAGCATATCCCAGCATTTGTTCTAACACCTCAACCAATGATATGTTCACAGATAATTATTTGAGCATTAAAAGGAATTTCTGGAACTTACCATTCTCTGCCTTTTTCTTCATTCTTTGGGGGAACGGTGGTAGTGGTCTCAAGATAGCCTTGTAAATTTGTGTTGCACCTTGTTCATCCTCAAACCCTTTTTCACCAGTTGGGGCCTCAGGCAACTTAACATTCTCAGCACCTTCCATCTCAGCATCATTGTCGTCATCTTCAACTATGCTCTCTTTCTTCCATTCAACTACAACCGGTAGTGGGGGATCAATTGTGGTCTTACCACTCCTAGTCATTATCGCCATGCAATAGCCATCATTCTTTGGGTTCTGGATGGTGTTGCTAGGTAGTGTACCCTTCTGTCTAGGGTTCAGTGATTCTGACAGTTGCCCCAACTACTGTTCAATTTGCTTAATGGTTGTTATGTAAGATTCCACTCTCTGGCCCATGCTCGATATATTACCTCAAATTTCCTTCAACGGATCAATAGTGGACCTCACCTTTTTCAGCATCTTAGCCATCATGCTCTCTAGCTTTGGCTGTCTAGCCTCCCTTTCTCGGGCATTGGGGGGCACATACACTCCAGCTCAATCGTTGTGGTAGCCGTCATTCCTTCTCCAATCCCCTTCGCACTCACGACCTCGAATTCTATCTATGTACCCATTTCGATTGTAGTTATCTCTATATTGGTCCCGACCTTGGTTTCCAAAACCTGGCATCAATTGTCTTATCCAGACGCTTGGGTGTTGGATCGAAAACCTACCATATGGCTATCTAGGAAATTTTCCTCCTCCTCGGAGTTAGAGTGGTCTACCCCCGGCTCCAGTCCTTGCGTCCCCACTGCATTGACCTTTTTGATTCCAGCTCCCATAATGTGCTTTGTAAGAAAGTCCAACGATGTGCTCATATGAGCCAACTCCTAGTCGTGTTCTTCTTCCTTCCTTCGTTGGTCTGCAGTCAAACAAACAGCATATGTATTGGCCGTTGCATCTGCCTCCCGGGTATGCCATGCCCTGTTTGTTTTAGTCATCTTGTCAAGGATAGTAGCAGCTTGCTCCCAGGTGTGATTCATCAATGCTCCTCCTGGCACTGTGTCTGCTATAACTTTTGTGTTATTTTTCAAAGAACTGTAGGAAATTTCCAACAAACTATCATCTAGTATTTTATGGTTTGGGAACTTTGTCAACATCTTCTTGAACCTTAGCCAGATTTCATAAAGTGCCTCAACTTTAAGTTGTCAGAAATTGTAAATCTCATCCTTAAGCTGCAACATTCTGAAGGGGGAAAGAATTTGCTAAATGTCTTGCTTGTGTTCCTCCAATTTGTTATGGAGTCATTGGGCAACTCTAATAACCATAAAGTGGCTTCCCCTAACAGAGAAAAGGGGAAAAGTCTGAGTTTGATGGCATCTTAGCTAACACCAGGCAACCTGTACGCCTTGCATATTCTAACAAAGTTCATCAGGTGCAGGTTGGCGTCATATGCTCTGTGATTACTGAACACCCCTTTCATGTTTAATACTTGAAACATTGTGCTCGTGATGTCAAATTTGGCCCCAGCGGGCAGTGATGGTGGTACAATTGCTCCAGTTGAACCAACTTCATCAATGTCTGGGTCCTCATGATCGAAGAACTGAGGGGAAAATGTATGACCTCTATTGCCCCACCCATGTTGACCAGCGTTAACAACCTTATCTCTGGCATCCTCTGTATCCTAAGTGCAGCTTGCCAAGCTAGCTCATCTTTCCTAGCTTCTTCAACTATACAGGCATCTCTCTGCTCTTGGTTTTCCATTTTGCGCAGTGTTCATTCAATTTTGGGGTTCAACGGAATCAAGGGATTTCCACTACTCCAAGTGCTTGGCATTCAGGGGCAACAACCTCCGGGTATCACAAAGAAAAAGAAAACATAATTAAGGAAATAACTACCAAAAGTCAAATACAAGAAATTAATCTAGTCATAGCCATACTCCCCGGGAACGACACCGTTTTTTGATATTGCTCAAACTCACAACTCCTGTTGAAATATAAAGAGTAAGTTGTTAATAAAGAACCCAACAAAGAGGTTGGGGTCGAACACACAGGGAATATAGAAGATCTAGACAAATGTCGGTAAGTTAACTTATTGGTTAGTTACTCCAATTTGGGGGTTTAAAAATAATAATTAAAACAATGATTGAAATTGTGATGTAAAATCAAGAGTCAATAATAACTAGGGTTTGTGTTCCCCATGGGTTCATAACTGCTTCGGGTATACACAGGTGATCAATACCAATGCTTACTTGTAGAACTGATAACTAGGGTTCATCCAAATGAATGGTTCGTCCCTATTGGATGACTATACTCAGTCACCGGGTCAGGTCTCATGAGCGATTTCAATTTAATCTTTATCAATTTGTTTGAAATTTAACTATCCTGCGACCACAGCTCAAATTAATACAACAATCATCAAGATCAAGGCTTTGTTGTAATTCTCTTTTCCTAATATCTGTCTCTCTAGGCTCAAACACGTAATGAATTTAGGCAAGTCCTAACGTTGTACACTATTAAGAAATGTTTATGCATGAAGAGAATACAATACAAGCGTTTCACAGTGGTTTTGAATCACTTTTTTATATCCCTAGCTCATTAATCCATCATGGTTCCCACAACCCTAGCTATGGAGGTTTTAGCCTCTCATAGTTGCAAGGTTGTGATATGCATTCATAATTAAACACATAATTCAATACTTGCAATCATAGATGAGAGAAAAGCTTCTTTGATTATATCTAAAAATAACTCAAGTAAAATTCACAAAGATCAAGAAAGAAATCAAGAAAAGGTTGATCACAAGTCAATCAACTCAATTCTATGTTTTTCCTTCACTTTCTAACCTTCTTTAACTACTTCCCACATTCTATCATGAAAATAAAACATAAAATCTATTTATACAGACATAAGAATCCTTTTCCTAAGCTAATAGGGTGATTTTCCAAAACTGGTGCTGCCTGAACCATGATCGATCTTATGACCTGTAGCAGAATTGTACGGGTCATACCTGCTATCCGTAATTCCTTGGCTTGCTAAAATTTGCCTAAGTGTTAGGCCTAAGTATGACTCGTACATGCTTTCTACGAGTCGTACTTTTCTTCCGTTGCTTTACTTTGAGAACTCTGAATCTTTTTGAAGTTTGTCGCGAGTGTGATGGTACAAATCATAGCTCTCCAGGAGTCTGCCACTTGTGCAATTCTTCTGAATATTTCCACGACCCAGTGTTACAGTTCATACTGAGAGTCGTAGGTTGCAGTCTTCACAATTTAGCCATCTGAAACTTTTCACGGTTCTCAGTACGGCTCGTACCATCAACTTAGAGCTCGTACTAAGCTTGTGACTTTAGCCCATTTTCTGCACTTTCAGGCTTCTTTTGCACATTCTTACTCCAACACTTATTTTTCATGTAATCAAAGAAAAAGTGACTTATATTCATATAAACACACCTAAGTTCATGTTATTTTCTTAGTTTTGAGTGTTGAAAGTGTTGTAAACTCACAGCACATCAGGTACATGAGCAGAACATGAAACTGAATAGAGTACTAAGGAGGAAACTGATACCTCAAGCTGAAACTGAGCTGGAAGGGAATAGATGTGGGTATTTAGCCATCACATCTACTTTGTCTTCCCATGTAGCTCCCTCAACATGCTTATTCCTCCATAAAACCTTGACTGAAGCTACTTCTTTGTTTCTTAGCTTAAGAACCTGACGATCAAGTATTTCTACCGGAACCTCCTCATAACCAAGGCTATCCTTTACACTGACACTGTCCACTGGAGCAACCATAGCTGAATCACCAAAATACTTCCTTAAGAGTGATACATGGAAACTTAACAAACTGAAGCTAATTCGGAGGGCAACTCCAACTCATATGCTACCTTGCCAACCCCTTTCACAATCCAGTAGGGACCAATATAATGGGGACTGAGTTTTCCTTTCTTTCCAAATCTTATCACTCCCTTCATGAGAGACACCTTCAGAAACACCCAATCATCAAGTTCAAACCCAAGCTCCCTCCTCCTCACATCCGCATAGGACTTTTAACGACTCTGAGTTGTTTTCAACCTGCTCCTTATAAGATAAACTTTCTCCATAGCCTCATGGACTAAATCCGGTCCTATCATCGCAGCTTCACCGACTTCAAATCAACCAATAGGCGATCTACATCTCCGCCATAGAGAGCCTCAAATGGAGCCATCTGAATGTTGGAATGGTAGTTGTTGTTATATGCAAACTCAATGAGAGGAAAATGGTCATTCCAACTACCCTTGAAATAAATCACACACGCTCTCAATATGTCCTCAAGAGTTGAATAGTCCACTATGCCTGACCATTCGTTTGTGGGTGAAATGTTGTACTAAGCTTGACCTGAGTACCAAGTCCCTTTTGAAACGATCTCCAAAACTAGGAGGTAAATTGAGTACCTGTATCTGATATGATGGACACTAGCACTCCATGCAACCGAACTAGCTCCCCAATGTACAACTTAGCATAATCCTTCGCTGAATCGTTGGTTTTGATCGGTAGGAAATTAGCTGTTTTAGTCAACCTATCCACAACAACCAAAATGGAGTCATACTATCGACGAGTGCGAGGCAACCCTGTGATGAAGTCTGTATTCATCCTCCCACTTCCAAGTAGGGATACTAATATCTTTTAGCATACCTCCAGGTCTTTAATGCTCAACCTTCACCTGTTGACAATTCGTGCACTTAGCCACAAATTCTTCTATGTCCTTCATGCCATTCCACCAATTGAATTCCCATAGGTGATGGTACATCTTGGCGGCACCTAGATATATAGAGATCAAGAACCATGCGCTTCATGCAGCATCCGCTCCCTCAAGTAACCAGCATTTGGCACATACAAATGACCCTAATATCAAAGCACCCCATATTCCCCTTTGGAGAAGACCTCTACCTTCTAATTCTGAACAACTTCCTTTAACTTTACCAAAATAGGATCCTCGTCTTGTATAGCTTTAACATTAATCACTAAAGATGATTCTGATCCATTCTAAACAATAACTCCACCATCGGTTGAGACAACCAGACGAAAACCCCACCGTGCAAGCCGATGCACATCCTTTACTAACTCCTTCTTCTCCTTACCTACATGGGACACACTTTCCATAGAAAGCCTACTAAGAGCGTCTACTACCACATTAGCCTTGCCTGGATGGTAAAGGAAACTCATTTCACAATCCTTAAGTAACTCCAACTACCATCTTTGACATAGATTCAAATTCTTTTGGGTAAACACGTACTGTAGGCTCTTGTGGTCCGTAAACACATCGACATCGACCCCATACAGATAGTGTCTCCAAATCTTCAAGGCAAATACTACCGCCACCAATTCAAGATCATGAGTTGGGTAATTCTTTTCATGGACTTTCAGCTGTCTTAAAGCATAGGCTATAACTTTACCATTATGCATGAGTACACAACCAAGGTCGATTCTCGAGGAATCACAATATACCACAAACCCATCAGTATCCTCAAGTAAAGTCAACACTGCTGCTAAGGTGAGTCGAGTCTTCAACTCTTGGAAGCTCTTCTCACAAGCCTCCAACAATTGAAACTTCACTTTCTTCTGGGTCAATTTGGTCAACGGTGCTGCAAAAGATGAAGACCCCTCAACAAATCTCCGATAATAACTAGCTAAACCTAAGAAACTTCTGATATCCGAAGGATTAATCGGTCTAGGCCAATTCTTTATCGCTTCTATCTTTTGAGAGTCTACTTGAACACCCTCACTTGACACCACATGACGCAAAAATGCCGCCGAGCTCAACCAAATCTCACATTTCCTGAATTTGGCATACAACTAGCAATCCTTAAGAGTCTGTAGCACCACTCTCAAATGGGCGGCATGCTCTTTCTCGCTCCGAGTGTATATTAGGATGTCATTTATGAACACAATCACGAAAATATCAAAGTACGACATGAACACCCTATTCATCAAATCAATAAAAGTTGTAGGAGCATTTGTTCGTCTAAAAGATATAACTACAAACTTATAATGACCATACCGAGTCCTAAAGGCTATCTTCGGGATATTGCTCTCTCGAACCCTGAGCTGAAGGTATCCAGATCTAAGACATATCTTTGAAAAGAACTTAGATCCCTAAAGCTGGCCAAAAAAATCATCAATCCTAGGGAGAGATACCTATTCTTGATGGTATCCTTATTTAATTATCGATAATCAATGCACATACGAAGAGAACCATCATTCTTGCAAACAAAGAGAATTGGTGCACCCCGTGGGGATTTGCTAGGTCTGATGAAACACTCGTCTGAAAGGTCTCTCAACTATTCCTTCAACTCCTTTAACTCTTCTCGATCCATTATGTAAGGAGGAATAGATATAGGCTGCTATTGGGAAGAAGGTCAATACCGAAATCAATCTCTCGCTTGGGAAGCATTCCCGGTAGATCATCTGGGAACACTTCTGGGTACTCACACATTACATGGACCGATTGGATAGTCGGGGTTTCAGATATAACATCCTTAACCCTAAATAGATGGTACACACAACCCTTAGAAATCATCTTTCTTGCCTTAAGGAGGAAATGAAGTGACCTAAAGGCACAGCTAAACTACCTTTCCACTCTAAGACTGGTTCACCCGGAAAGCTGAACTCTACTGCATTGCTTCTACAATTGACTGAGGCATAACATGTATATAACCAATCCATGCCAAGGATAACATCAAATTGATCATGTCTAACTCTACTAAATCTACTAAGGTTACTCTCTGAAGGACTATGACAGGGCATTTTCTATATACCTAATGAGTTATAACTGAATCACCAATTGGAGTAGATACTGAAAAGAGTTCTGATAAGATTTCGGGACTGACTCTGAAACTACTAGCAACATAGGGTATCACAAAAGACAAAGTTGCCCCTAGATCTAACAATGCATATACATCAAGGTGGAATACTCGTAACATACCAGTGACTATGTCTGGGGAGACCTCATGCTTCTGAAGGGATGCTAGGGCGTAAAATCTATTTTAACGCTAACCACCACCTGTACTAGTGGATGCCCCCAGCTGATCTGGGAGTGCTGGTGGAGCTGCTGAATTGGAAATTGGGCCTCGACCCCTGTCATGACCCTATATGGTTGCTGGGAAATCTCTAAGAATATACTCGGGCTTCCCACACCCGAAATGAACACCTGAACTTGCCAAACATCGGCCCACGTGTCTCCGGCCACGTCTGCCACACTCAGGAGTACTGGTCTCTGTGGGTCTGCTACTCTAGCCTCTAGAGCCTGATGCTCGTCCCCTCTGATCGCACCTAAATCTGGGCGGCACACTCATAGTCGAAGGCACTAGGGCTGAAGATCTCTGATTAGACTACTGACGGTGCCCACTAAGTCTCTACTGAGAGAATCTGAAGCTATCAGTCCTGGCCCTCTTGGCCTCTCTCTCCCGCTCACTCATCTATACCACCTCCATCTGCTGGACGTACAGGACTATCCAAGAAAAGTCAATATCCTGAAGAAGCATCTCAGTCCGGCAATCCCTGACTAGGTAGTCTGCTATCCCATGTACAAACCTGCTCACTCGGGCTCTCTTATCTGCCACCATCTCAGGTTCATACTTGGATAGATGAGTGAATTCTAAGGCATACTCCTGAACTATCATGTTCCCTTGCCTTAGATTCAAAAACTTGGCTACTTTGATCTCCCTCATCTCATGAGGGAAGAACCGATCCTGAAAAGTGGCATGAAGCTCATCCCAACCAATAGGGTCTGCTTCAACTGCACTGCTATCCTTCCACTACTTAAACCATATGTGTGCAACCCCTTTCAACTGATATGAGGCTAGATCAGCGCATTCCTCTCCGATCACCCTCCTGATCTAGGTGATCTGCATAACCTCCTCAATAAACTCGTATGGATCCTCATCCACTTTTGACCCAAGGAACTCCGGAGGGTTCATCCTTAGAAAATGTCAAACTCTTGCTGCTACCAAATTCCCGTTCTAAGGGACATGCGGTACCACCTTCTAATTGACCTGGGTGGTCAAGGCCTGAGCTAACATCTGTATGGCTGCGCTAAACTCTGCATGGGCAACCGGCTCGGGTACATGCTCCTCATAGGCTGGTGGGGTCTGCTGGTGCCCATCTCCATTGCCATTCTCATGGCCATTTTCATTTCCGTTTCTTCTTTTATTAACTCTGTGAGGAGACATAATTCTGCAAACATGTATGGCACGAGTTAGAAGGATAGAGAGACATTTCATCGCACGACCTAGATCATGAAAGAAAGGAACATGTCCTAAACAATACATAGCCTCTTCATCATAAGTGTGGCGCCCTTCACACCCGTGAAAAAGACTCTACTTAACACGGCCTTTGGACACCCTAGGACACTTTAAAACCTAATTCTCTGATACCAAGTTTTTCACGACCCGAACATTGGCCCGAATCGAGACACGAGACGAAGAACCCCGAGAGGCTCCAAGTCAACCCATGTTAAGAACATAAATATAACTCATTCAAATAAAGTGGAAGATTAACATAAGTAACATAGCGGAAGTTTGAACATTTTATACATCTGAATACATAACATTAGTCTAAAGCTGAATACAAACTAAAAATATGGAACATCTCTTAATAGAAAGGCCCTCAAAAGATGAGGATTCACCAACTCTGATCGAAAAGTACTAATGCTGGGAATCTGGCTAGCGGCGGGACTAAGTCGGGATATTAGAGCCTGTATCATAAAAAGATATAGCATATAGTATGTGGTCAGTACGTGAAATGTACCGAGTGTGCAAGGTAAGTAAAACCTCTAAGTAAGTAAAATCATAAAACATGCATAATATAAAACATAAACAAGATAAGATTTCTAAGAGTAGGGCTTGTACGATATTTTTTGAAATCAAGATCTGAACATAACTGAATATCGTAACTGAATTGAATGACCCAAAGCTAAAAACTGATAATCATAAGTAAAACTGAACATTGGGTCAAACCTATTGAAAAAATAATTATCATGACTGATGAACATGCATAACTGAAATCATGAGGAACAATGAGAGACTCGTCATGTAACCGACATTACCATAATAGAGCTTATGTGGTCCCGACTATCACACTCAAGTGTGAAGAGCCGTCCAAAGCTTTGTCAAGGAAAAGGATGCAACCATAATATCGATATTAAGATGAAGGCCCCTTGGGGTAGGGGAAGCTCACAAGGGAGGTCCCAAAAATCCGAACGTACCTACATTGGTGCATAGTTCTGAAGCATAGGGTTGTCTAACCCTAAGCCTACTCGGTGCTAGACACTACTCCCAAAAATATGCATATGCTCTCCATTATTTTTCAACGAAGTTGAACCATCATCTAATGATGAAGTTGACTCATAACATACACACATATATATGAAATTATAACATGAGGAGCCTTGGCTCAAACCATACCACAAGCTGAAAATAGTGGGAGTCTAGACTCCAAAATCCATGTGGTAAGCTAATACATGAAAATTTAGATAAATAATGAATCATACTTGATCATATGGGCTTGCCCAATACTTAAAAATTCTTTACATAGACTTGATCATCGAAAACATGAACATAGTCATGGATATTTAAAAATTGTACTTTCTTCATAAACATTCATCATACTTGCACACATATTTCATGGATCTCAATGAACTTTCATAGATGGGAATCATAATTTATAAAACATGAAAACATAATTTATAATTTAAAAAATTATAAAATCTGCCCATATATCATAATTCAACATTAAAAATATTCTTAGATCACACCCATGATTGAAACATAGGAAATTCACACATTGGGTAAAAACCCCATAGATTCTTCAATTAGAACTTTCATGAATTGAGAGACGATTGGGAATGGGTGTCAACTATTTCACCCATTCATAGCCTTACATACCTTAAAAAATCTAATTTCACAACTTCCTTGATTGCCCAATGAGAATTGAGGAAGAACTTTGAAGAACTAGGCTTGATTACCTCTCCAACCTCTAAGCTTGCATGAATGAATTAGGATAGTCTTAGAATGACTCAACCCTTCTTAAAACACTCTATTCTAAGCTTAAAATGACATAGTTTAGGCTTTAGGAACTTAGGAATTATGGAAAAACCCTTATTAAATTCACAGGGAAAAACACAATACCAGATCCCATGAGGGACTGGATGACTCGTGCCATGGACCATGACTCGTGGTCTGCCAGTCGTTACTTACATTGCTAAATCTCTTCTAAGGGTCACCATGAGGGAAACCACGACTCGTGGTTTAC
Organism: Datura wrightii; assembly: GCA_035772735.1. Classification (NCBI taxonomy): domain Eukaryota; kingdom Viridiplantae; phylum Streptophyta; class Magnoliopsida; order Solanales; family Solanaceae; genus Datura; species Datura wrightii. The sequence goes on from JASDFA010000018.1 coordinate 179,677,916, forward strand.
CCGACAATTCGTGGTGAGGACCCATTAGGTACATTGCCTGCTTCCCTTCATCCTTCAAACAACCTTTGACCCCAGTTGGCCTAACAAATCATAGGGCTGACCACGATTGGTGGTCACACCTGTGGTAACCCTAAACTTGAAATTTCCAATTATAGTGAAACCCCTCCCCATGAGTCACTTAACGACTCATGGTGTTCCTAATGGGTCATTGGATGACTCGTCCTGTGACCTGGTGCAAAAATTTTTGTTTTTCTCTGTTTCAACTCTCGGGTTTGATTTTAGGGTTTTCGAGTATTACCGCCTAGAATTAGCAGTGGTAGTGTTTTGCTTGAATATTTGGAGGAATTATTGGTATGGGGTTCATATGGATGTGTTCTCAGATCATAAGAGCCTTCAGTATGTGTTCACTCAAAAGGATCTGAATTTATGGCAAAAGAGATGGCTTGAGTTTCCTAGGGACTATGACATGAGTGTCCTTTATCATCCAAGAAAGGCCAATGTAGAGGAAGATGCTCTTTGTAGGTTGTCCTGGAGAGTGTGTCCCATGTTGAGTATGGGAGGAAAAACTTGGTAATGGATGTCCATAGGTTTGCTCGTATAGGGATTCCCCTTGTAGATTCAATAGATGGTGGTGTTATTGTTCAGAATAGATTGGAATGAACATGTTCATTGGTGATGGAAGTTAAAGCAACCTAAGATGAGGATCCTATATTAGTGAAACTAAAAGAAGTAGTTTGTGTAACACCCCAGACCATGAAACAACTTTTTAAAGAAAAATAATTGATATTGTAGGTCTGGTGTAGGGAATGACGGCATGCCTGATAGGTCGTCACATCCCTGACAGTGCAAGAGACAGCCAACAGACAGGTGACAAACTATCACTAGTAATGTCCCGGTTCGACAGTGTGGCTGACAGCCTATCAGGACCCTGATAGTGGGTGTTTTTGGGTTCAAGGCTTGACAGTGGACCTGATGGACCATCGGAGGACTAACGACTCATCACTTCTATAGTTACAGAGATGTTTTTAACTTTGCCTTCAATTTAAGGGAGACGGTGGTATTGACAGACCGTCGGGTGTGTGACAGCCTGTCACCCATATCGTTAAATTGCCCAGTTGTTTAGTTTCTGTCATATTCTCTAGGGAAATTTTATAATCTCCTATGATTTTAACTCCTATACTATATGCTTTTGGACTTCCTAATGAGGGTTTTAGAGGGTTTAACTTAGCCTAAGTCATTATACCCTCATTCTTACTCTGAATTCAAAACATCCTCTTCCAAGACCATCAAGGGTTCTTCATCAGTTTCAGTCATCTTCTCAACTTTTATCCTTTATTCTCAAGATAAAGCTAGAATTTAGAGAACCCATGTATGTGGTCTTATAAATGATGGGTTCTTTCACCCGCATGCCCTTTCTTCAAGTAAATTCATGATCACCCATTCCCCAACCCCTATTTTTGAAATTCTAGGGATTATGTTAGGTTATGAAATTCCTCCAGGATTCTCATATGGGTATGTATGAATTGATAAGAATTTTTTATTTCTATGAATGGAGTTTTATAATTCCTACAAGTTCTCATGAAATTATGGTCTTTATGTAACAAGCATGATTATGAACTCTTAGGGCTAAATTCCCCTTTATGAGTTTTTATGATCTTTTTTGATTGAAATTCTCGCAAGTCCTAATTTATGTTTTATGATGTATGATACATGATTTCCTACAAGGATTCTACATGAATTTATGAACTTTAAGCATCAGGATTTTCTCAAGTATGCATGATTTTTATGACACTTAAGTTTATAATTATGGCCGACTCACAGGCCCTTATTTCATGGATGGCTCACGTATTACAAGCATATTCATTATTATCATTATTTAAACTAACCCATGAACTTCATGTATGATTTCATGATATTATTAGGTGTCATGTGCATATTTTTGGGAGTAGTGTCTAGCACTGAGTAGGTCCGGTGTTCAGGAAAATCCTAGGTCTCAAAATTATGTGCCAATATAGGTATATATATTCAGGTTTAACCCTATGGGGTCCCTACTAGTGATATTATTCCAAATATCATTCCTTGCCTTGGAAATCTTAGGACGGCTCTGCCCACTTGAGCGAGAGAGTTGGGCATAATGTAAGCTCTCTCATGATGGGTTTGGTTATGATGAGTGCTCCCATTATTCCTTCTGTTTTATGCATGCTTATGTTTATGATACTTTGGCTCAAGTTATAATTTACAAGGTTTCTCTTATGATTACGATTATGACTAGTTTATGAATAGTTGTATACGTTATGATTGTTACATCATGTCTTGAATTTTCCTACTCTCATGAACTCTTATGTATTTTTATTGCCCATTTTGATTACCTTGATACTCAGTATATTCTAACTACTAACCACATACTCTATGTTGTATCATTTTATGATACAGATTCGAGTGATCAGACTCAGCCCCGCCGATAGTCCTGCTCCCATCTCAAACCGCTTTAGTCCAGTCTTGGAGAGTCCTCCTATTTTGAGGACGTTCCCTAAGTTTATTCCTTGTATGTTATTTTAGTTTTCGAATTTAGTGTGCTAGTTAAGGGTGTTGTCTGTTAGCCCATCGGGTGTTGTAGAGGCTTTTCAGACGATATGTAGATGTTTCAATTTTGTCGAGTGTTGACTCCATTTATATTAATTGATATACTTTTGACTTTAGATTATTCATGTTATGATTTTATGTTTCGCTTAAATGTATGATTTTATGCATGCATAAACCCTGTTCAAGATTCAGTAAGTATTTTTGCCTATGTGTGTTAATTCATCATGGTTCCCAAAACCCTAGTTATGGGTTTAGCTACTCATGCTTGAAGAATCAAAATTATAAATTAGAGAAGAAATCATAATTGCAACATACAAATATTTGTAGAAGAAATGTTATACCCAAAATCTCTAACATCAGACCCAGCAGTTGAAATGAAGAAAATAGAAATTTCTGCATCGGGTCACATGTCAATTTGTCCATTGACCCGTCAGGAACCCCACGAGTCGTTAAGTGACTCGTGGGGAGAGTTTGGGACTTTGTTTAGATTTTATGAATAGAGTAACCATGGGAGGTGACCACGGGTCGTGGTCAGCACCACGACCCACTAAATCACCGTGGTCAAGAGGGATTGAGCATCGAGAATTGGGCAGTGGACCTAATGTATTGGTCACCACGATTCATTGGGTGCACCATGAATTGTGGTAACCCTAGGTGATTTTATTTTGCAGTGAGGGTGATGGGTGGTGACCATGAGTCGTGGTCACCAGTAATGGATCGTCGAGTAACTCATGGTGACTATTAGTATGCAACTTCCAGTGAAGCGAATGACTACAAACCGCGAGTCGTGGGCATTGACGACGACTCATCCAGTCCCTCATTGGGACTGGCAGTCTGTTTTTCTTTGCGAATTTAGTAAGGGATTTTCCGTAATTCCTATGTTCCTAAATCCTAAATTATGTCATTTTAAGCGTAGAATAGAGGGTATTAAGATTGGCTAAGCCATTCTAGCCTAATCAAAACTCATGCATGCAAGTATGAGGGTTTAGAGGGTGATCTTGCATAGTTCATCAAGGTTCTTCCTCAATTCTTCCTTGGGAAATCAAAGAATTTGTGAAATTAGATCCTATAAGGTATGTAAGGCTATGAATGGGTGAAATTATCCAAACCCATGCCCAATTCCCTCTCAATTCATGTTGATCTAATTGATAATTCCATGGGGTATCTACCCAATGCATGAATTCCTAAGTTGTAATTATGGGTATTATCTAAGCATGTTTTAAATGATGAATTATGATTAATTGGAATATTTTACAATTCTTTAAATTATGAATTATGTTTTCAAATTTTCTAAACTATGAAGCCCATCCATGAATATTCATGAAAGTTGAGATCAATGAGTTATATGTTCAACCATGATGATATGTTTATAAAGAAAGTATGATTTCGGTATACCTATGTTTAAGTTCATGTTTTCAATGTGAACCAAGTTGATTTCAAGCATGTTAAAGTATTGGGCAACCATATGATCAAGTATGTTATATGATTTCATGAATTAGCTTACTACATGATTTATGGAGTCAAGACTCCCATTATTTTCAACTTGTGGTATGGTTTGATCCAAGGCTCCTTATGTTATGATTTCAGATTATGCATTATTTATTCATCTTTGTCATTAGACGATGGTTAGCTTCATTGAAAAATGATGGAGAGCATATGCATGTCTTTTGGAGTAGTGTCTAGCACCGAGTAGTCTAAGGGTCAGTCGACCGGCTGCCTCAGAATTATGTGCCAACGTAGGTTTACTTATATACTTTGGGACCTTCATTGGAGCTTTCCCCTTCCCCAAGGGACCTTGAGGTTGATATCGATATCATAGTAGCATCCTTAGCCCTTGCAAGTCTTTGGACAGCTCTTCCCACTTGAGTGTGATAGTTGGGACCACGTAAGTTCTATCGTGGTAAGTCGGTTATATGACGAGTCTCCCATTGTTCCTCATGATTTCAGTTATGCATGTACATTAGTCATGATATATGTTTTCAGCAGGTTTGACCCAATGTTCAGTTTTACTTGTGATCATAAGTTTTCAACTTTGGGTCAATCGATTCAGTTATGATGTTCAGTTATGTTCAGATCATGATTTCAGAAAATAGCATGCAAGTCGTACTCTCAGAATCTTATCTTGATTTTTTTATATTATGCATGATTTATGATTTTACATACATAAAGGTTTTACTTACCTTGTATAATCGGTACATTTCATGTACTGACCGCATACTCTATGTTGTATCATTTTATGATACAGTCTCCGATATCCAGGCTCAGTCTCGTCGATAGCCATATTCTCAGCTTTAGTACTTCCCACATCAGAGTTGGTGATTCCTCATCTTGCGAGGGTCCTTTTTATCATTTATGTTTTGTCTTTTCAGTTTTTAGACTACAATGAGTTAGTTAGGGTCTTTTCCCATCAACTCGTTAGTATTAGAGGCTTTCTCGGACATAGTTGTATTTCAGCTTTAGACTTATGTATGTACTCAAATGTTATCTCTTGTTTAGACTTCCTCTATGTTATTTATGTTGATCTTCCTCTTATCTATGATTGAATTAGATGTATGTTCATGCCATGGGTCGACTTGGTGCCTCTCGGGGTTCCATGCGTCGTGTCTCGATTCGGGCCTATGTTCAGGTTGTGACAAACTTGGTATCAGAGCATTACGATTTGAAGTGTCCTAGGGTGTCCGAAAGCTGCGTTAAGTAGAATCTTTCTCATAGGTGTGAAGCGCGCCACACTTATGATGAAGAGGCTATGAGACATTTAGGAAATGTTCCCTTCTTTCATGATTTATGTCGTGTCGTGAAATATCTCTCTATCCTTCTAACTTGTTATATATACATTTGCAGAATCATGCCTCCTCGCAGAGTTAATGGAAGGAGAAATGGAAACAGAAATAGCCACGAGGGTGGCAATGGAGACAGGCATCAGCAGGCTCCACCAGTCCATGCGGAGCATATACCCGAGCCAACTGCCCACACAGAGTTCACGACAGCCATTCAAAAGTTAGCCCAAGCCTTGACCGCCCAGGTCAATCAGCAGGCGATAGCACATATCCCGCAGAAAGGGAATGCGACGGCAGTGAGGGGTAGAGACTTTCTGAGGATGAACACTCTCGAGTTCCTTGGATCAAAGGTGGATGAGGATCCACAAGAGTTCATTGAGGAGATCTTGAAGATCACCTAGATTATGGAGGTGACTGGGGAGGAGTATGCCGATTTGGCCTTATATAAGTTGAAGGGGGTCGCGCATATTTTGTTCAAACAATGGAAGGATAGTAGGGAAGCTGGAGCTGGCCCTATTAGATGGGATGAGTTCCATACTGTTTTTCTAGATAGGTTCTTCCCTCAGGAGAGGAGGGAGATCAGCGTAGTCGAGTTTATGAATCTTAAGTAAGGGAAGATAACGGTTCAGGAGTATGCCTTGGAGTTCACTCGTTTGTCCAAGTATACACTTGAGATAGTGGCGAACCAGAGAGCTTGTGTGAACCGGTTTGTACACGGGATAACAGACTACTTGTTCTAAGATTGCTGGACCGCGATGCTTCTTCAGGATATTAACTTTTCTTAGATAGTCCTATATGCCCAGCAGATGGAGGCGGTAGAGGTTAGTGAGCGAGAGAGAGAGTCCAAGAGGGCCAGGACTGATAGCACTGAATTCTCCCAGCAGAGGCCTAGTGGGCACCGTCAGCAGTCCTACCAGAGATCTTCAGCCCCAGTGCCTTCAGCTATGAGTGTGCCATCCAGGTCCAGGCATAATTAGAGGGGACGAGCATTAGGCTCGAGAGATTGGAGTAGCAGAACCATAGAGACCATCACTCAAGAGTGTAGAAGATGCGGCTGGAGACACACAGGCTAGTATTTGGCGGGTACAGGTGCTTGCTTCGGGTGTGGGAAGCCCGAAGACATGCTTAGAGATTATCCAGCAGCCAGGCAGGGTCATGATAGGGGAAGAGCCCCAGCTTCCAGTTCAGCAGCTCCACCAGAACGCCCACCTCAGCAGGGGGCATCTACTAGTACAGGTGGCGGACAGCGCCAAAACAAATTTTATGCCCTAGCATCCCATCAGGAGTAGGAGGTCTTCCCGAATATAGTCACTGGTATGTTACGAGTATTCCATCTTAATGTATATGCATCATTAGATTAAGGGGCTACCTTATCTATTTTGATGCCCTATGTTGTAGTTTTTGAATTAATCCCGAAATCTTATCAGAACCCTTCTTAGTCTCTATTCCAGTTGGTGATTCAGTTATAGCTACATGGGTGTATAGAAATTTCCCTGTCATTGTCCTTCGGAAAGTCACCTCAGTAGACTTAGTAGAGTTAGCCATGACTATTTTGATGTTATCCTCGGCATGGATTGGCTATTTGCATGCTATGCCTCTGTAAATTGTAGAACCCCGATAGTAGAATTCAAATTTCCAGGTGAGCCAGTCTTAGAGTGGAAGGATAGTTCACCTGTGCCTGTAGGTCATTTCATTTCCTACTTGAAGGCCAGAAAGATGATTTATGAGGGTTGCGTGTACCATTTAGTTAGGGTTAAGGATGCTACGTACGAAACCCCAACTATCCAGTCAATTCAAGTAGTATGTGAGTATCTAGAGGTCTTCCCAGATGGTTTACCGGGAATCCCTCCCATACGGGAGATTGATTTTATTATTGACCTTCTTCTCGATACACAGCCTATATCTAATCCTCCTTATAGAATGGCCCCAACCGAGCTAAAGGAGATGGAGGAATAGTTGAAAGACCTTTTGGATAAGGGATTCATCAGACCAACAAAATCCCCATGGGGTGCACCAGTTCTCTTTGTCCGAAAGAAAGATGGTTCTCTTCGTATATGTATTGATTATCAGCAATTAAACAAGTTCACCTTCAAGAACAGGTATCTCTCCCTAAGATTGATGATTAGTTTGACCAGCTTTATGATGTTAAGTGCTTTCGAAGATAGATCTCAGAGCTAGATACCATCAGCTCAGGGTTCGGGAGAGTGACATCCTGACAATAGCCTTCGAGTCTCGGTATGGTCATTAAGAATTTGTAGTTATGTCTTTTGGATTAATGATGCTCATGTAACTTTTATGTCTAAGGAATACTTGGATATATTTGTATTTGTTTTCATAGATGACATCCTGATATACATCCTAATATACTCTCGGAGCAAGGAGGAGCATGTCGCTCATTTGAGGGTGGTGCTACAGACTCTCAAGGATTGTCAATTATATGCTAAATTCAGCAAGTGCGAGTTCTGGTTGAACTCAGTGGCATTTTTGGGCCATGTGGTTTCAAGTGAGGGTATAAACGTGGACTCTCAGAAAATAGAAGCGGTGAAGAATTGTCCTAGATCGGTGAATACTTCGGATATCAGGAGCTTATTGGGTTTAGCTGGGTATTATCTAAGATTTGTTGAGGGTTTTTCATCTATTGCAACGCCATTGCCAAATTGACCCAAAATAAAGTGAAGTTCCAATGGTCAAAGGCTTGTGAGAGGAGCTTCTAGGAGTTGATGACTCGACTCACCTCAGCACCAGTGTTAACCGTACCTGAGGGTATCAATGGGTTTGTGGTATATTGTGATGCTTCAAGGATCAGCCTTGGTTGTGTATTGATGCAGCATGGTAAGGTTATAGCATATGCTTCCAGGCAGCTGAAGGTTCACGAAAAGAATTACCCGACTCATGATCTAGAATTGGCGACGGTTGTATTTTCCTTGAAGATTTGGAGACACTATTTGTACGGGATCTATATAGATGTGTTTACGTACCACAATAGCCTACAATATGTGGTTACTCAGAATGATCTAAACCTACGCCAAAGGAGGTGGTTGGAGTTACTCAAGGATTATGATATGAGTGTGCTTTTTATGGAGAGCGTGTCCCATGTAGATGAGGAGAGGAAGGAGCTGGTGAAAGATGTGCATCGGCTTGCACGGTTGGGAGTTTGTTTGGTTGACTAAACCGATGGTGGTGTTATTGTTCAAAACTGATCAGAATCATCCTTGGTGACTGATGTGAAAGCTAGACGAGACGAGGATCCTATCTTGGTGAAGTTAAAGGAAACCATTCATACTCAGAAGGTAGAGGTCTTCTCCAAAGGGGAGGATGGTGTGTCTTCGATATTAGGGTTGCTTGCGTGTTTCGGATGTTGATGATTTGGGAGATCGGATGTTGCGTGAGGCTCATGGTTCCAGGTATTCCATACATTCGGGTGCTACCAAGATGTACCATGACCTACGGGAAGTCTATTGGAGGAATGGCATGAAGAAGGACATAGCGGCATTTGGGGCTAAGTGTCCTAATTGTCAACAAGTAGGGGTTTAGTATCAAAGACTGGGAGGTGTACTTCAGGACATCAACATTCCTACTTTGAAGTGGGACGAGATCAATATGGACTTCATCATAAGGTTGCCTCACACTAGTTGATAGTACGACTCCATTTAGGTGGTTATGGATAGGTTGACCAAAGAAGCTCATTTTCTACCTGTCAAATCCACTAATTCAGTTGAGGATTATGCTAAATTATACATTCAGGAGCTAGTTCAGTTGCATGGAGCTCCCTTGTCCATCAAGTCGGATAGAGGTACTCAGTTTACCTCCCAGTTTTGAAGATCATTTCAAAAGGACGTGGTACTCAGTTGAAGCTTAGCACAACGTTTCACCCACAAACAGATAGTCAGACGGAACGGACTGCTCAGACTCTTGAAGACATGTTGAGAGCGTCTGTGATTGACTTCAAGGGTAGTTGGGATGATCATTTTCCTCTCATTGAGTTTGCATATTACAACAGCTACCATTCCATCATTAAGATGGCTCCATTTGAGGCTCTCTATAGGTGGAGATATAGGTCGCCTATTGGTTGGTTTGAAGTAGGTGAAGTTGTGATGATAGGACCGGATTCAGTCCTTGAGGCTGTTCGGCTGGTTCGGTTGGGGTTATAAACTGACACGCAAGTGCACATGGTCAAACAAGTAATAAAGTGGCTAAGTAAGTCAAGTATCGATCCAAGGAGACTCAGGATAAGTAAAATTGCCTAAGTACACTATATTCTTATCTTACTTCTAATTATGCTAACAACAGCGTAACCAACAGTTAAATAAGTTTTTGGTTATAAAAGATATATACTAAAACTATTAACAATTATTTACTGTGAATTTAAACTATGGATATGAGCATGCCAAGGTTAAGAACAAGTAATGAATTCGATTATAATAATAATTTGGTTAATCTCTTCTTCATGTTGCTAGCCAAAAACATTAGCCTAGAAATTAAAACTCTCGTATTTAATTTCACTTTAGAATCATAAACCATCCGTCTACATTTCTGTGATCAAATGCAATTTATGAACTAGCAATACAATTCCGGTTCCTAAACTGACTAATATGTCTTTCAAGTATATTTCTATCAGGAAAGCACATCAAAACCCAATTTTCCCAAATCAAGTTAAGAACAATACCCTATTAATTCACAACTTTCCAATTTCTTGCTCTCTCGAGTGAAATTGGACTTTTTAGATGTACATTAATGTCGGCCACACACTAATGCAGTAGAAACAAGAATTAATAGAACAACATAGAAGAAGAAGAAGAAAACCATAAAATTAATAATCAAAATTCATCACAAATGTTCATAACCTCAGCAAGGAAGAGAATTAGCCACTCATTTGTGGATTGATCATCCTAAAACAAGTGTAAATCATGCATACAATTGATAGAAAGAAGAAAGGAAGAGAAGAAATCTCTTAGCTTTTTCGTCCCTCAACTGCTCCTAACCCACGTCCTAGCTCCACCAAGTCTGAACTCATTAAAATAAACCTAAGTGTGCTATTTATACTAGTGGGAAATTTTTCCCGGAATAACAAGCAACGTGTCACGGAGGTCAACGCGGAGCACTGCCTCCGTGACACGGCGTGGACGCGGACCTTCACTGGAAATCCAGAGTCCGGTAAAATAGCCTCAACGTGGCACGGAGGCCAACGCGGAGGCCTATCTCCGTGCCACGGAGCTGTCGCGAGGCCACACTGGAATTTGCCATTTAATTTCCTCTCCAGGCTGTGTGCCTCCGCGATGGTAGCGTGGCACGGCTCCATCGCGGAGCCCCTATACTTTGTGCTTTCCAATATCTTTTCCACGCTCGCATCCAAGTCCAACTCCGATATAGTTCCAACATGCATTTTAGCTCCTAAAAATCATATTTTCCTGCAAAACAAATGCTAATCATGTTGGTTAGTATAAATTTGCATTTTATTACCAACTACATGAGAATATATACACATTGCACAACAAACAAGGCAAAAATGATACGTTTGAGTATCACTTGGGCATATAAATCTGCCCAAGATCACTTACCCCACACTTAAATCCTTGTTCGTCCTCGAACAACACATACACAGCTCATGCAAATTACATCGTAACCTTTGTCACTATGATGCGACAATTTACGCTACGGTCATACCAATTATTCAATTTTTTGCAAATCATCAAGAAAACATGCATGGTCTTACAATGCAATGACCTTTCATACATCAAGACTTCCTACACTTTAAGAATTGACTCTCGAGATCGGCAAACTCATGCACATTAGCTAATCAAGAAATCCGACACGAAAATCAATCTTTCATCAAGCATGTGCCCTCACAACTCAAGAGAATCTTCCCCTTTCATGTTCATGCAACACACAAACATTCAAGTAGGGGCATATAAAAATTAATTTCACTCACTCTCCCAAAAGAATTCACATGCATCATGTCATGACCCATAGGCTTGCCCTTAGTGTATTACTCCACTAATATAAAGAAATGCAATGTAGGATCACGTAGGACTTTAATGGGTTGTAACGGGACTATGGAACTAGTATATATATTGGATTAGCCAATAATAGTTGCTAGCATCCTTAAGCGCCTTTTCACACATTCCCATCGACTCATGGATAACTTTTCTTCTTTTTTTCTCTTTTCCTCTCATTCATGCTGGTTTACTTTCGTACAGCCCATTTCATCAAACACACTTGACACCAAACAAAGGGTTTTCATGTACCCTCCTCATCATTTCATTATAACAAGTGCCTCTTCAACCTCATCTTTTCTTTCCTCACTCTGCTTTTCTTTTTCTTTTCACTCTTCTCACTCTTTGACACTTTGGGAAAAATTCTCTTTTCTTCGTAAGCGCTTAAGAGTTTTGTATAGACTTTTACAGCTAATGAAAAGAAGGAATAAAGCTTAGTTTATACAATTTTTGGACAAAAGAAAGAAAGAAACGGCTAAAGGCTCAACGGGCTGACTAGGGTATACAATCACATAAAAAGGTAGAGTATGACAAGAAAGAAAAAATAGAAACTCTCAGTTAAAACAAAGAAATGCCTACATCCTTTCCAACACTACACCTCCTTCATTTCGTTTCGTATACACACCAGGCAAGTTCTAGACACTTCACAATAGCATGGAATAACAATACCTCACTTCACACACTTCATGCACATGCTCGAATCAAGATGCTTTCACAGACTCTTGAATTAGCCAATTGCATGAATTCAAAAATTAAGCCTCAATCATACCGAATCAAATTCTACAGCCTAGGTAACTCAACATATTTACAAGATTGCATGCTTTCAAATGAATCACTTTCACATTTTGAACATCAGTTACAACACGCAACGAAATTTTGCAACCATAAAGCAACTACAGGTTCATTGATGCAATCCACCAATGAAAAACTGAAAACAAATTAAAATCCTACTCCTATCGACTACATTTCCCTTAAGACGGTCGTCATCCATCCATCATAGGGAACGGTCACTAACTATGACATCGGTTCAATGGGACTATTCTCGGTAAAAGAACCAAAAACAAACTCCGAGAAACCCAAAAAAATAAAAACCGAAAAATTTTTGCAACACATCGATCATTTCGATAGAAAAATATTTACAAAAGATTTTGATAAGTGCAAAATATTTTCACAAAAATTTTGAAAAATATCGATCATTTCGATATACAGAAATATTTACAAACTATTTACACTGGCAACCACAACTTTGCATAACACACATTAGTAACCACAAAAATATATACGGATACACACAAATCAGTTCACAGCAGGGTAGCACAAACATACATACAAACCAAGGAAAAAGCATATAGCAGATTAGAGCCTAAGTCCCAGCACCTAGCTACTCCCCACCCCACACTTAAATCGATCACTGTCCCAGTGTTCACAAAAAAATACAAAGCACAAAATTTCGGGTGGTGGAACTCCCTGCTCAGTCGAAATATTCGACTTCTTCATCCGGTGCTGCTGCCTCGTCGCCCATGTTTGAGTCAGCTCCATCGTCTTCATCGGACTCCACATCGGAGTCCTCCCGACGTGTCTCCTCGTCAGTGGGGACATCGTCATCAGTAGGCTCAACGAAGGCAGGTCCCACTCGGCATAAGGCTCTGACGTTCTCGCCAAATGGGTAATCCAGCTCCAACTTCCATAATTCTTCCTCGGTGGATGGTCTCCCACCAATCCGTAGCTGAAGCATCTGCATGCCAAACATACGTGCCATGTACTGATCGTCACGAGCATGTCGCTCGCCCAAAGTTAGCACTGGCCCGTGTGTGGTGTCGGGGGCCTTAGTTTTTGTCACATCGAGGGCCCTCCGCTCCAACTGCGGGATGTAATCCAAGGCTTCTTCCTCGACATCAAGGCCTCGGAGGAAGGTGGTGATGAGTCCGCCGAACCCGTATCTATGGCCCTGGTGTAGTCTGGCTCTCTTCATGGCGGATATAATAACCGCCCCAACATTAATCTCAAGCCCTTTCATCAGGGCATACACCAAGCAGACACGGTCCCGGGTCACATCCGTCATGTGAACTCCCGGGATCAAGCAAGAACACACAATCTTCAGCCATATTCTGGCCTCCCTATTCATCTGCGAATAAGGCAGAGTCTGGTGGTAACCCCTCTCCTTATGTCTACTCCATAAGGCTGTGGATAGAGCCCCACACAACGTATGTCTGATGTCGGCGTACGTTGGGGTGATGTTTAGCTGGCGGAGAACGTGGGCATCTGTGTCCCGCGCTCCAACGATGGCATTAAATTGCTGGGGTTCCAGAGTGACAATCTGCCCTCTGATTTTTATTGTGTGGCTTCTGATGGTCGGGTTCCAATTTGCGTAGAACTCCCGGACCAAATGTAGGTTGCACTCCTTGGGCTCCTGAAATATAAAGCTGAGCCTAGCTGCTTCAATCCTCTGCACAATACAGGGGAACTCCTGTGCTAGTGGTTCCCGTGCAATATGTTCCTCCGGGAAGTACTTGCTTTCCTTATGCTTAGCATACCACTTCTTCCCTTCCTCGGTTACCCACCTTGTTCTGTATTGGCGGCGTTGGCCGCGCGGAATAGCTGGTGCAGCTGGGACTGCGGTGCCCAGTCTCATTCGCTTTCTACCGGTGCCTGAGGTAGAAGCACCCTTGCCCTTATCTTGCCTACTCGCCATTGTACCTGTCAATATACACAAACAAGCACAAAGTTAAGCTATAAACATGTTAACTTCGGCTAAGGTCGGGTTACAAAACGTTTACCCCACACTTAGGCCTTAGCTACTTTTACAAAATTACGGCAAGGATAACTCTACTTACACCAAAGACAACAACTATACAATTTATGCTTAGTGCGTTCACAAAAATTTCGACAGCATAACGCTTACCGTACTACTCAGACTTCATACAGCTAATTCCAATCCTACTATCGCTAACAATTCAACCATCGCACAAGCAATAAAAACAAAAATTAAAAACAACAACAAAAACATTCTATATACAAACGAATCTAAATAATCAAACCAATTTACACAATTTTCGCACTTTCCCAAAAATTCGAGAATTCGTCGTCTTAACATTCATACAATATTTACAACGAGTTATCTCAATTTACAAACACACCCCGGCATCTAATTTACCGAATTATCAAGTCACCCAATTCAAATTCAACAACCCATGCCCTAGAATACAATTCTACAATCAAATTCGAATTATTTACGTAATTGTTAAGTTCAAACGCTAATTAGAACAATACGAACATATATCCATCACAAATAACTCAACATCATGTTAAATTTCTACTTAGGGTGATATATCTCACCTCGCATGCCCAAAGTCGACTACAATCGCCAAAAATTTGAGAGAAACGAGGAAAACATACCTTTGAATTGAAGAACCGAAGAAACTTGATGAATTCCTTGCCTAGTAACGTGGCACGGTGCTTGGGGAGGGGGAAATGGGTGTTTTGGTCGCGGAAGGGAGAAGGAATGGGGAAAAATTGGGCGAAAATCGGGGTTTAATTAAAGAAAAACACGCGGGTCACCCGGCAACCCGGTGTGACCCGGCACCAAATACACGACAACGTGTCACGGAGGGTAACGCGGAGCCCCTCCTCCGTGACACGGAGCCAACGCGTTGGCTTACTGGAAATTTTAAAAATCTGGATTTTGCCTTCAACGTGTCACGGAGGGTAACGCGGAGCCCTTCCTCCGTGACACAGAGCCAACGCGCCAGTGCACTGTTTTGTTCAATTAAATTTTTTTTTCATACCTTGCCTTTTCCTTCCCGATTCCATGTATATTTTTCTCCGTTAGACCTGAAAATCACCTCACTAAACAAAATTGGTTAGATTAATAGATTTCCCTAACTAAAATGAAAAATATTAACTAAAACAAAAATATATACCAAATCAAGAAAAGAAAATTAAAAATAAAAATTATTTACACTAAAAAAAGAAAGAAAATATTTTTCACGGGTTGCCTCCCGTGCAGCGCCTGGTTTACCGTCGCGGCTCGACGTACCAAGTTTCACCGCTTTTTCCTCCGCCTTGAGGATATGAATTTCACCCCTAATTTCTTTTCTAATTTTCTCTTATGCTCCAGGGGTGGTGGTGAAAAATTGTAAGGAACAAACAGTAGATGTTTTCTTTTGAACTTATTGGCCCTTGAGCAAGTGAAGTCATTTTGTTGCTTCGAGTTAGCAAATTTCAGAATATACGGGGCTTGGTCCTCCTCTAGACATTTCTCTATAATCTTGGAAGACTCTATTTCTATGTTGTCGACCAAACTTAAAGTCGAAAAATGCTTCGAGTGTGGTCAATTCAACCTCAACTCTGAAATTGCATTGTGCTTGACTTCCTTACTTGTGTACACCTTTTCAACATCGACATCTATTTCTCCATTAAGGTCAAATGGGAGATATTCTTTCTCTTCTTCCATGAATGGATTTTCTATGGGTATGAGCCGATCACGGGGACACTCAAGAGATTCTAATTGTTGGGCTTCATCCAAAAAATCACCCTTGTATTCCTCTTGTAGTTCCTCTTGAATATCGGCTAAAACTGTCACCTGCGAATTATCACAAGCTTCAGCCTCAGCACACATCTCCATAAGTTTGACGCTCATTCTGCTTACAGCCTCTGCATTCTCCTTTTGCTGAATTATCAATTCTGCCACCGACTCCTTCATTGCTTCTGAGTGCTCCAGGAGTTGTTTCATCATGTCCTCTATTTGAACTTGGCGTCCCAAGTCCTCATTTTCAACATGCCCATATTCAGCAAAAACAACAGAATGATCATAGCGGGGGCTTGGGGGAAGGGAATATGCCTTTGGACAATCACCCCAATGGCCATATTAACACCCACATATATTGCACGTGTTACAGTTTTGTCACAAGTGGGGTCCTCCGCAATTCATGCAAGATTCGCCGAAATATGCATATCCACCATTTATATTCCAAGATGTCATGTCAATGAGGGTATCCAAAAGAGAGAAAAATTAAAATGAACAACGAATTAAAACAAATGCTAAGACCAAGTTGTCAACACTTAAGAAAATAAAACAAAAATACAGTAAATTTACACTTATCACAATTTCACCAATTGCCTAGTCTCCCCGGCAACGGCGCCAAAAACTTGTTCGGCTGGTTCGGTTGGGGTTATAAACCGACACGCAAGTGCACGTGGTCAAACAAGTAATAAAGTGGCTAAGTAAGCCAAGTATCGATCCAAGGAGACTCAGGATAAGTAAAATTGCGTAAGTACACTATATTCTTATCTTACTTCTAATTATGCTAACAACAGCGTAACCAACAGTTAAATAAGTTTTTGGTTATAAAAGATATATACTAAAACTATTAACAATTATTTACTGTGAATTTAAACTATGGATATGAGCATGCCAAGGTTAAGAACAAGTAATGAATTCGATTATAATAATAATTTGGTTAATCTCTTCTTCATGTTGCTAGCCAAGAACATTAGCCTAGAAATTAAAACTCTCGTATTTAATTTCACTTTAGAATCATAAACCATCCGTCTACATTTCTGTGATCAAATGCAATTTATGAACTAGCAATACAATTCCGGTTCCTAAACTGACCAATACGGCTTTCAAGTATATTTCTATCAGGAAAGCACATCAAAACCCAATTTTCCCAAATCAAGTTAAGAACAATACCCTATTGATTCACAACTTTCCAATTTCTTGCTCTCTCGAGTGAAATTGGACTTTTTAGATGTACATTAATGTCGGCCACACACTAATGCAGTAGAAACAAGAATTAATAGAACAACATAGAAGAAGAAGAAGAAGAAAACCATAAAATTAATAATCAAAATTCATCACAAATGTTCATAACCTCAGCAAGGAAGAGAATTAGCCACTCATTTGTGGATTGATCATCCTAAAACAAGTGTAAATCATGCATACAATTGATAGAAAGAAGAAAGGAAGAGAAGAAATATCTTAGCTTTTTCGTCCCTCAACTGCTCCTAACCCACGTCCTAGCTCCACCAAGTCTGAACTCATTAAAATAAACCTAAGTGTGCTATTTATACTAGTGGGAAATTTTTCCGAAATAACAAGCAACGTGTCACGGAGGTCAACGCGGAGCACTGCCTCCGTGACACGGTGTGGACGCGGACCTTCACTGGAAATCCAGGGTCCGGTAAAATAGCCTCAACGTGGCACGGAGGCCAACGCGAAGGCCTATCTCCGTTCCACGGAGCTGTCGCGAGGCCACACTGGAATTTGCCATTTATTTTCCTCTCCAGGCAGTGTGCCTCCGCGATGGTAGCGTGGCACGGCTCCATTGCGGAGCCCCTATACTTTGTGCATTCCAATGTCTTTTCCACGCTCGCATCCAAGTCCAACTCCGATATAGTTCCAACATGCATTTTAGCTCCTAAAAATCATATTTTCCTGCAAAACAAATGCTAATCATGTTGGTTAGTATAAATTCGCATTTTATTACCAACTACATGAGAATATATACACATTGCACAACAAACAAGGCGAAAATGATACGTTTGAGTATCACTTGGGCATATAAATCTGCCCAAGATCAGAGGCCATGGAGAAAGTTCAACTCATAAGGGACAGATTGAAAATAGCTCAGAGTCGCCAAAAGTCCTATGCGGATATGAGAAGGAGAGAACTTGAGTTTGAATTCAACGATTGGGTGTTTCTAAAGGTGTCTCTCATCAAGGGAGTGATAAGGTTCGGCCAGTACCGTATTGATAACGATTGGCCAGTACCGTATTGTGAAACAGGTTGGCAAGGTAGCATATGAGTTGGAGTTTCCCTCATAATTAGCTTCATTCCATCCATTCTTCCATGTTTCTCTCTTAAAAAAGTGTTTCGGGGATCAAGCTCTAGTTGTTGCAGTGGACAGTGTCAGTGTAAAAGATAGCATTAGTTATGAAGAGGTTCCGGTGGACATACTGGATCGGCAGGTTGGTAAGCTAAGGAACAAAGAATTAGCTTGAGTTAAGGTTTTATGGAGGAATCAGCATGTCAAGGGAGCTATGTGGGAAGTCGAAGCAGATATGATGGCCAAATACCCGCATTTGTTACCTTTAGGCACAATTTCAGCTTGAGGTATCAGTTTCCTCCTTAATACTCTATTCAGTTTCATGTTCAACTCATATACCTCAGTTTTTCATGTAAATGGATGTATCTGTGGTTCGGGAATTCAGTTCATTCATGTAGTTCAAATCGAAGTCGGTCACTCTGTTAGTTTTCAGCATGTATCTTTAGTGTTTGAGTATGATGATTGCATTTCTCTTCTTTTCTGTATGATTATCAACATTCAAGGACCAATTTTCCCAAGAGGGAGATATTGTTATACCCCAAAAATACTAAGACCAGACCTAGGAGTTGAAACAGAGAAGACAGAAATTTTTACACCAGGTCACAGGATGAGTCGTCTAGTGACCCGTCTGGAACCCCATGAGTCGTTAAGTGACTCGTGGGGAGAGGCTGGGACTTGGTTGAGATTTTATCATCAGAGTGACCACAAGTCATGGTCAACACCACGACCCGTTAAGTCATTTGTGGTCAAGAGGGATTGAGGATCAAGGATTTTAGGCAGTGGACGTAACGAATTGGTCACCGAGACTCGTCGGGTGCACCACGAGTCATGGTGTCCCCATGGTAACCCCAGGTGATTTTTTTGCACTATGGGTAACGGGAGGTGACCACGAGTCATGGTCACCGGTAACGGATCATTGAGTAACTTGTGGTATCTATTAGTACACAACTTTCAATGAAGCCAACAACTATAGACCACAAGTCGTGGCCATTGATGACGACTCCTCTAGGCCCTCGTTGGGACTGGCAGTCTATTTTTCTCTACGAATTAAGTAAGGTATTTTCCATAATTTCTATATTTCTAAAGCCTAAACTACGTCATTTTAAGCATAGAATAGAGGGTATTAAGATGGGTTAAGTCATTCTTGCCTATTCAAAACTCATGCATGCAAGTTTGAGGGTTTAGAAGGTGATCAAGCATAGTTCATCAAGGTTCTTCCTCAATTCTTCCTTGGGCAATCAAAGAATTTGTGAAATCAGATCCTCTTAGGTATGTAAGGCTATGAATGGGTGAAATTATCCACACCCATGCCCAATTCCCTCTCAATTCATGTTGATCTAATTGATGATTCCATGGGGTTTCTACCCAATGCATGAATTCCTAAGTTGTAATCATGGGTATGATCTAAGCATGTTTTAAATGATGAATTATAATTAATGGTCAGATTTTGCAATGCTTTAAATTATAAATTATGTTTTCAAATTTTCTAAACTATGATGCCCATCCATGAATGTTCATGAAAGTTGAGATCTATGAGTTATATGTTCAAGCATGATGAGATGTTTATGAAGAAAATATGATTTCGATATACCCATGTTTAAGTTCATGTTTTCAAAGTGAATCAAGTTTATTGCATGTTAAAGTATTGGGCAAGCCCATATGATCAAGTATGTTTTATGATTTCGTGAATTAGATTACCACATGGTTTTTGGAGTCAAGACTCCCATTATTTTCAGCTTGTGGTATGGTTTGAGCCAAGGCTCGTCATGTTATGATTTTAGATTATGCATGTGTGTTACTTATTCAGCTTCATTGAAAATTGATGGAGAGAATATGCATGTTTTTTAGAGTAGTGTCTAGTACCGAGTAGGCTAAGGGTCAGTCAACCAGATGCCTCATAACTATGCACCAACGTAGGTTTACTTATATACTTTGGGACCTCCTTTGGAGCTTTCCCCTACCCCAAGGCGCCTTGAGCTTGATATCGATATCATGATAGCGTCCTTAACCCTAGCAAGGCTTTGGAGGGCTTTGTCCACTTGAGTGTAATATTCGTGACCATATAAGCTCTATCGTGGTAGTGTTAGTTATATGACGAGTCTCCCATTGTTCCTCATGATTTCAGTTATGCATGTACATCAGTCATGATATATGTTTTCAATATCTGATGTTTAGTTTTACTTATGATTATCAATTTTCAGCTTTGGGTCAATCGATTTAGTTATGATGTTCAGTTATGCTCAGATCATGATTTCAGAAAATAGCATGCAAGCCCTACTCTCAAAATCTTATCTTGATTTGTTTTATATTATGCATGATTTATGATTTTACTTACTTAGCGGTTTTACTTACCTTGCATACTCGGTACATTCCACATACTGACCGCATGCTCTATGTTGTATCGTTTTATGATTCAGGCTCCGATATCCAGGCTTAGTCTCGTCGATAGCCAGATTCTCAACTTTAGTACTTCCCGCATTAGAGTTGGTGAGTCCTCATCTTGCGAGGGCCCTTGTTATCATTTATGTTTTGTCATTTTAGTTTTCAGACTACAGTGAGTTAGTTGGAGTTTTTTCCAATCGACTCGTCAGTATTAGAGGCTTTCTCGAACATAGTTGAATTTCAGCTTTAGACTTATGTATGTACTCAGGTGTTATCTCTTATTTAGACTTCCGCTATGTTATTTATGATGATCTTCCGCTTATCTATGATTGAGTTAGATGTATGTTCACGCCATGAGTTGGCTTAGAGCCTCTCGAGCTTCCTTCTCTCATGTCTCGATCCGGGCCTATATTCGGGTCATGAAAAGAAACCACACGTATTGAATAAATCAAAAAGAACCGAAGATCAATACTCCAATGATGTTTGAATTCTCAAAATCAAGAACAAAATTGTAAAACTTGTTTCTTCAACCTTGATGTTAATGAACAACTTCACCAATATAGTCAAAAAGTCGTAAATTTATGCAACCCCATAATGTAAACATATATAAAGTATTTATATACCTAAATAAAATCCTTTCCTATATAAAAACAGAATACACGTTGGCAGTGGCAACGGGCCAGGTAAAGACTCTTTATATCTCCTAACCAGTCGTGGCTTGCAAAACTGATCGTGCTTAGTGTAATGTACCTTTTGGGCAATGGGACTCCTAATGAGTCGTTAAGTCACAACACGAGTCGTTATGTCTCTCGTAGCTTCTGACACTCAAAACCTCCATTGATGATGATGGATACTCCTGGCTGCTCACAACGAGTCGTCAAGTCTCCCGACGACTCGTTGAATCTTCCTTGTGTCCCCAGGTATTTTTCATCATTTTTTCTCCCAGTCCCTATGACCCTCATGATGACTCGTTCCCGAACCTAATGAGTTGTTCCTTCAACTTGTGGTCACCACTGTTTGGTTGCACTTTTAAACATGTCTTCCTCCAACCACTCCAGGAATGACTCGTCCAATGACACGATGACTCGTTACCTAGTTAGCATTCTACACATAGCCCAATTTTAGCCTTATTTTGCCCCTTTCACTATCCGAACTTGATTTACTACAACACTCAACAAAAACACATTATATCTATATAAACATACCTATAATTTGTATATTTTCTTAGTCTTAAGCATCGAAAGAGCCGTAAAATCATAAAACATCAACACCCTCGACTTAGAACTTTTGCATGGGTTCAGATAAAAAAACAAATAAAATAAAACTAACCTGACGCTTCTATCAAAAGAATTTTAGGAAACCTACGGCAGTCACAACTCTTACCGAAATCAAATCAAACTTTCTAACCCCTCCTATGTCATCAAAATCCACATCACAATGCGTATGCAAAAGTTTCAACCATGACACAAAGTAAAAGAAGAATTTCATTGCACTATTACTTGCAACCTTGCATACAATCCTATAACACTAACCCAGACAATTTGCGGATGATGTTGTTGAACATATACCCACACCACGAAGAAGTCCACACACATATATGTATATGATCATGATGATGTTTTATCTTGGGACTCGATAAGAGCTCACTCGCTTTCATAAAGAAATTCTAACTATGAACATACAATACCGTAAGCTTGCCTTTACTTTTAATACCTCGATTTTCAGACGATTGAACTAGGATCACTATAGGACTTTTTCAGCTTGTAATGTAGGATCGAGGTTGGCTATGGTAGATATGGGAATAGTTACTTAACCCTCCTTGGCACTACACTAACTTTGGCTCCACTTAACCTCTTTTTCACTTCTATCCCTTTTTCCCTTGCTTTCTTCTTCTTTTACATTCTTTTGCAACTACGGGTGCGGTTTTCATTCTTTCAAGCATTTCTTTTCTTCTTTCTCGCTTTCATTTTTCTTTTTACGCTTTTTTTTAAATAATTCAATTTCAAACTTCATTATGCACACTGCACCCGCCTTTTGTTTGCATTTGTCAATTATTTTCCACCCTACTCTTCTTATGCAACCTTATTGTATCCACTCAACTTGGGAAATTTTCCTTAGTTGAGGTTCACAATGTCCGAGGAGGGACCAGGGCCAGAACAGGTTCATTATAATCAAAGCAGGAAGATGAATTGGCTCAACAAAAAAAGGTCAATTTTAGCTCAAAATTGGGATCAAGGGATATTTATTTCAATTTGGTAGGTCTTTAATGCTAAAGTGGACTATTCATTAAAAACGGTCTATGATCCTTTCCTAATCTCCCATCCTATACCTCGGTATGATCAACTAGGAAAGTTCTAGATTGAAATACACAACAGAACTACCTTTATACCTTACTCACACAATGCACAGGCCAATATCATCACATCTACCAACTGCTAATTCAGTTACGGTCACACAATGGCAAACACGTTCATAGTATTAATGCAATGTAAAGATTCACAAAGGTCATGCTTGTCTACTTAGCATGCACACACATAAAATCTTTTAGGAGGGGTATCACATTATCACATAAAATATATCCATGTTATTGACTTCACTAAGTTCACCTATTTTCATTTTGATTGACACAAAACAAAACACAGACCACAAAACATGAACATGTCGATTCTACTAGATAATGAACATCTGAGGAAAAAGATTTCCGGCAACAAAAATCTGAGGGTTATGTTCAACAAAATCTAGGTATCCCACCCCACCCCCATCAAGAAAAAACATGTGCCATCCTCGACATATATGAAAAGTAAAATATGGGAATAGGGAACATACCTGCGCAACCTAGACGTCAGTCGCCTGGTCGGTGGAGGGCATAGATGCATCCCCAAGCTCCTCTCCTGTGACACCAGGAGTTTCTGGAGCACTCTCTGAAACTATAGAGCTCGTACCCTCTCCACGAGCTCTAGAAACATCACTCTCGTCCCTCTCTCGAGCCTCATCTCTAGACAGCTTCAGTGCTGCCTCCATGTCTCTTTTCTCCCTCTTCTACTTACGTAGCATTTCACCACTCTCACCCTTTCCCACCTTCTCTCGAGGTCACTACCCTTTATCATGAGCTTCTGTCTCCTCTTTGATGAAATCTACTACCAGAGGCATCTCCTCCTCACTCTCATCCTCTACCAAAGGAAGAACACGTGATGTGATGGCAGGTATTTGTCGTGCGGACAGCTCTCGCTCCTCTACATACCATCTGGTCAACTCAGGAACCTGTATTTGAGCAAGGCGCTCATCCATCCACCTCTCAAAGGCATCTAATATATCATGCCATGTCCTGGATAGGCTCTCCAATTCTTTCTTCACCCACGACTTAACCTGCTCCATTAGCACCTTCACCTAAAGTGTCGTGTGAGCCTGCTGCTTTTTGGCCTTCGACAGCCGCTGATGAAGGGTGTAGTCACGCACTTTATAGAAATATTTTGCCCGTACTTTACTATGTTTTGAGAACAAAATATGTGTGTTTGCATGTGTTTATGTTATGTATTTGTGAAAAGAGCTAACACATGTGGTTAGATATTTTCAGGGCTAAAAGTGAAGAATTTTGGTGTGATTGAGATGTTTGGAATGAAGTTTAAGAAGAAGGAATGAACTAAGAATGATTAAGGGAAAAAATAACACATTGTTACATTGGCGCTACAAGCCGCGTGAGGCAGCAGCAACATTGGCGCAAGGCCAGACGCGAGGCAGCAGCAACATTGGCGCAAAGCTAGGCGCGAGGCAGCAGCAACACTGTCACACGTCCAGGCACGAGGAACTGCCTTCCCAAAGCTATGCACCATGTGACACGGCATTGGAGAGGTGCATTAGCACAGGCGATGCGGAAAGGGGTTTCAAACGACCAAAATTGATCTCCTACTTCAACTAGGAAAAGGAGCTTCCAATCCCAAATCAAATCCTCAAAGGAACAAGAAAAGCATAAACCTACTACTATAAATACCCTTTTATTTTATGTAATATTAGAGGGGGGAAAACAAGTTTTAAGACAATTTTTAGAGGAGCTTTATTTCACAAAATACATTAATACGATTGATGAATTGTTCTTCTTTATTTTTTTTTTGCAATAATCAAGTGAGTTTCTTCCTATCATCGTTGAAAGTATTAGTTTAAAACTTTTTTATATGAATGTTATAAAGGTTAGAGGTCAATTAAGTTGTCACACCCCACTCTAGGAGGCACGACTGGCACTCGGTGCCCTATTAGAATATGAACTGACTTAACTAGGCCTGTGCACTGCTGGTATAGGCCTACTCCCCATATCAAGAAAACAACGGGCTATATCTCGCCTATAAATACAACCTCTGGCCGACAAGGCCTTATAGCCACTTGTAAAGGAAATCAGCTAACCAGAAACAGGCAATAACAAGGAATCCTATGCGGGCCGACAAGATCACCTTGATATCTAGTTATGACTGAAAAGTAAATCCGGTGCTAAATGAAGCTATGGCCGACCAGGCCATTAACTGACGGCTAAACAAGGCACCACACGGCCAACACATAAACTAAAACACATATGGGCCCCAAACAGCCATAAACAGCTAACCACAGGGAACTAAAACAATCTAAAACCCTCTAGGAGTAATATGATGGTCAGGATAGGGCCCCGACCTACCCATAAATGTACAATATCAAAAGGAGTAAACCTTCTATCTACTAGCTCTAGAGGAAAGGAGCCGACTGTGCTGACAATCCTAGCTGGAAGCTAAGAGGTACCTTTTCCTCGTTTATTCGTACCTACAGGTAAGCAATGCAGCGCCCCAGAAAGGGCGTCAGTACAATATGTACCGAATATGTAAGGCAATAATTGTAAATAACTAAAATAAAGAAATGAAACTGAGAATAACTAAAATGGAGGTATAGAGATCATACCTGAATAGTCGAACTTTCTATCTCTAATTTACCAATAACTAAAGCAAACAAGAACCCTACCTGGCCCCCATAAGATGAAAGGTACAACCAACACAAAATAACCCACTTGGCGCCCCCATAAGCCCTGGTGGGTACACTTCAATCTATATACCCCTAATAATGTCATACTGCATCATCTAATAACTGTAGCTGTCCTACCCGTTCCTTGGGTCTGCAACTGAGCCCGCTCAGCCCCTGAAATATAGCTGTGTCTGAGTTCAGTGGACTCCTGCTGTCTGTACCCCGGGTACCAAACTCAACGGGGTGTGCCGATATGGCATAAGAGTAGTCCAGCCATAGAATGGACTGTATGAGGACCTCGGACCTCATCTTTGTCCCTCACGCATGGCATACCACTCCTCGAAGTGACGTTATCTAGCCCCTCCTGGGCGTCGACACAACTAGTGATCCTGGGGTTTGTTATCGAACGCTATACAGGGCATAGTCAATCCCAAACTAAACATGGAGTGCTAGTCTCAACTAATACCAACAGCTAGTTATAATAAATATACTTATGGTGTTCTTATTGGGATTCAAACTGAGTTATGATACTGATCAAACTAACTTGCCGAAGGGATTCGCCTTAACATACCTGGATTGGTGATTTCTGCTTAACTGGTGAGTTCGGATTTTTAGTCAATGGCTTTTCTCAATTGAAACCGTATGACTGAGAGAATAAGACTAATTTCAATACGAAAATTGGCGGAAATGATAACTTTAATATAAATATTAACTATATTTCAACTTAACAAAACACGGTTGAAAACTCATAATTCCTCGGAAGTCCAGAAGGAAGAAATGCTTACTTGAAACCTGTGATCGTATAGAAATTAGTTTGACACAATTTTGACAACTTTGACACATCGGGGCTATGATTCGCCGGGTGAATTTCGCAAAACTAACTCCTTAGTAATGCTCCCTGCAGCCTTAAACTTCAATACCCAAAGTTAATTTGAATTCGAGCAGTGTTTCACAATGTAAACGGAGGAAATTTATTTGTTTCCCTCATGTTTTCCCTCTCTGGTTGTATGTATACTTGGAGAATAACATAAAATCAAAGGGAGGAACTTATTTATACTTGAGGCGGTGGACAGGGGTTCGTGGCATGGACCCCATCGCAGCAATTTACGGGCGTTCCACGGGGCCCAACGCGGAGGGAGGGGGTCCATGACACGCCGCCCATGTTGCGGCTTGGTTTGGCTTTCTCCCGCGCGATCTCGGTTCTGCGCTCATTCGACCTTTCCCTGAGCCCTTTCTCGTACGCGTAGCACTTTAAAACTTTTAACCAACGTAATAATAGGCCGACTAATCATTAGAAACTTACCGGTGTAACATCCTTCCCCCTTTAGGAATATTCGTCCTCAAATGTTAACTTCATCTTCGAGGAACCTTAACTCTTTTAACTACTTATTCTGGAAAAAGTTCGGCAGAGTCTCCCCTATAATATGGACTATCTAAAAATTCTGAAATGCAGAAAAGTCCAACACAGGTACTTCACATAGTACTATAGCAACCATTTCACGACAAGGCTAGAGTCAACTACACCAGATATATACAACACAAATCATAAAATAGCAACCGAATCACTAAAGGTACCTTAACTGCATGGTCTGGGCTAAGCCTGGAACAAATGAGGATATCTGGATCTCATAGCATCTTCAGCTTCCCAAGCCATCTCTTCTCTATTTCTGTTTCTCCACAATACCTTAACAGAAGAAACATCTTTAGTTCTCATCCTGCGAACCTGTCGATCCAATATAGCTATTGGAACCTCTTCATAGGCTAATTCCTCAGTGACTTGGACATCCTCGACTGGCTCAATTCGGGATGGATCCCCTATTCACTTCTGTAACATCGACATATCAAAGATTGGCTGAACTGATTCTAATTCTAAAGGAAGATCTAACTCGTATGCCACCTGGCCTATTCTCCGGAGAATTCGATATGGTCTAATAAACCTCGGGCTGATCTTGCCCTTGTTACCAAATCTCATCATGCCTTTCATCGGTGAAATCTTCAAGAATACTCAGTCACCTACATCAAACTCCAGGTTCCTTCGCTGCACATCAGGTAGGATTTCTGGAGGCTTTGAGCTGTCAGCAGGCGTTCTCTGATAAGCTTCACCTTCTCTTCTACCTGATGGATAATATCTGGCCCAATTAATCCTGATTGTCCGACTCGAACCAACCAACTAGGGACCTACACTTCCACCCATATAAAGCTTCATAAGGCGCTATCTGAATTGATGAATGGTAACTGTTGTTGTAAGCAAATTCGATAAGCGGAAAATGTTCATCCCAGTTGCCTCTGAAGTCTAACACGCACTCCCGTAACATATCCTCGAGGATGGAAGGTTGTACTCAGATTAACCTGTGTCCTCAGACCCTTCTACAAGGATTGCCAAAAATTAGCTGTGAATGGCGCCCCTCTGTCGGAAATAATTGATACTGGAGCATCATAAAATTGAACTATCTCCCTGATATATAATTCAGCATAGTCCGCGGCTGAGAAAGTATCCCTGACCGGCAGAAAATGGGCCAACTTCGTCAACCTATCAACAGTCACCCAGATAGAATCAAATTTATGTCGGGCGCGAGGTAATCCTATTACAAAATCCATATTAATTTCTTCTCATTTCCACATAGGCACTGCTATTTCCTGTGTCAATCCACCGGGTTTTTGATGTTCAGCCTTCACCTGTTGACAATTAGGACATTGTACTAAAAATTGTGCTACCTCCTTTTTCATTCCCGGTCACCAGTAAATTTCTTTTATATTATGATACATCTTTGTTGAACCTGGATGAAGAGAATAACGGGAATAATGTACCACGCCCATAATTTGTTGGTGAAGTCCTGCCGCATCTGGCACACAAAGGCGTCCCCTATACCTTAAAACTCCGTCCTCAGTTACCTCATAATCTGCTATCTCCCCTCACTTAGCCTTATTTCTGAGTTGAACTAGGTTAGGGTCTTCGTACTGCCGTTCTTTCACTTTTATAACCAATGATGACACTGCAGTATTCTGGATCATTGCTCCACTGTCTCCCAAGTCTACTATACGGACGGCCAAACTGGCTAACTGATGCAATTCTCAGGTCGGTTCCCCCTGTTCGGGCTTCAGGTTTACGTGGACACCATATAGATAATGCCTCCATATTTTCAATGCATAAATACTGCATCCAATTCCAGATCGTGGGTGGGCTAATTATTTTCATGCTTCCTCAACTATCTTGAAGCATAAGCAATTACCTTACCATGCTGCATCAGAACACATCCTAACGCGACACCTAAAGCATCACAATACATGACATAACCTTCTGACCTATCTGACAAAGCTAATACTGGTGCTGAGGTCAACCTATTTTTCAACTCTTGAAAACTCTTCTCACATGCTTCAGTCCAGTGAAATTTGGCTGCTTTCTGAGTTAACTTAGTCAAAGGTGCTGATAAAGTGGAAAACCCCTCTACAAATCTTCTGTAATATTCAGCTAACCCCAGAAAACTACGTACCTCAGTTGGAGTTGTCGATCTAGGCCATGTCTTTACATCCTTGATCTTTTGCGAGTCCACCTGATACCAGCTTCTAACACAACGTGACCCAGGCAAGCCACTGAATTTAGCCAAAACTCACATTTAGAAAATTTTGAATATAGCTGGCAATTTCTGAGAATCTGGAGAACTATTCGTAAATAATCTTGATGTTCCGCTTCTGAGAAGGAATATACCAGAATATCATCAATAAATACAGTTACAAATAGGTTCAGGTACGTCCTGAAAATGATGTTCATTAAGTCCACAAACACTGTTGGAGCATTCGTTAATCCAATGGACATTACTAAGAATTCACAGTGGCCATACCTGGTCCTGAAAGAGGTTTTTGGAACATCTCTCTCCCAAACTCAAACCTGATGATACCCAGATCTTAAGTCAATTTTTTAGAAGCACTTTTCCCCCTGACTTGACAAAAAAGTCGTCTATTCTGGGAATCGGGTATTTGTTCTTGATAGTGACTTTATTCAACTGCCTGTAGTCTATACACATGTGGAGGGATCCATCTTTCTTTCTTACAAATAAAACTGGTGCACCCCATGGTGAAACACTCGTCCTGATAAAACCTTTGTCTGACAGATCTTTCAACCATTCTTTCAATTCTCTGAGCTTAGCAGGAGCCATTCGATATGGAGGAATAGATATAGGTTGAGTACATGGTAATGAGTCAATTGCAAAATCAATCTCCCATTCCGAGGGAATACCAGGAAGTTCATCTAGGAATACATCTATAAATTCATTAAATACTGGAACAGATTGAAGATTCAGAGATTCTACTCAAACATCCTAAACTCTGACAATATGATAAATACATCCCTTCGCTATCAATTTTCTCGCCTGAAGATAGGAAATAAACCTACCCTTTGGCGTGGTTGCACTACCTCTCCACTCCCGTACTACCTCCCCTTGAAAGTGGAATCAGACGGTCTTGGTCCAACATTATACATTGGCATAACATGGTGCTAGCCAATCTATACCCATAATTGCATCAAAGTCAATCATCTCTAATTCTACCAAATCTTCTAAAGTCTGGCGACCAACGACCTCTACTATGCACCCCTGGTAGACTCTTTTAGCTATGATGTAATCACCCACAGGTGTGGACACCGAAAAAGGTCGCCGAAGCAATTCCGGCGTGATATCGAAACTCCGGGCCACTAATGGTGTGACATAGGACAAAGTGGAACCTGGATCTATCAAAACATAAATAGAATGAGATAAAATGTCCAGCATACCTGTCATAACATCCGATGATGACTCTGACTCCTGTCGTCCCAGTAACGCATAAGTGCGATCCCGACCGGTGCCTAAGCTGGATGCCCCTGGTTTGCCTCGGCCTCTGTCGGCTGAACCTGAGGGTCTATGCCATTCTAGAGATGTTGAGGAACGTGACCCTGCTGAAGATCTATCCTATCGGTCCTGACAACTCTGACCCTTGACTGGACAGTCTCTCATCATGTGACCCTCTTGTCCGCAAGCACTAGGTCTATCCCTATGGTGTTGCTCCTGGCTTCCCCTTTCTATCCTTTGTTGTCGCTACCTGATCCCTTTTATACTCTGAGCAAACTCTTAGATATGGACGATATCCATGTCCTCTCGCAGAGTAGTCGTAACACAAGTCTCCACATACTCTGGAAGCAGTCCCATAATGATCTGATGCACCCTAGATGGCATGGTCTCAATGAAAGCTCCTGTATATCGGCCAAGGAATCGAATCTCATAGCTTACTCCCAAACACTCATCAAGCCCTGCTCCAGATGCAAGAATTGATCAACTCTGGCCTGTCGGATTTCCCACGGCAGATAATGATCCAGGAAGGCCTCTGAAAAACTGGACCAAGTCGGAGGGGGAACATCTCTACCTCAGGACCTCTCCCAGCTCTCATACCATAATATTGCTATGTTCCGTAGCTAGAATACCACCAACTCAACTGACTCCACAGGCGTGGCATACATTACCCTGAAGATCCACAGCGACTGGTCCAAGAAGTCCTAAGGGTCCTCATCCCGATCCGTCCCTGTGAAATGTGGGGGACTCAAAGAGAGGAACTCTCGCACCCTCGAACTACCTGGTCCTACCAAAGAATTAGCAACCACGGGCTCCACTGGTTTTCACTGCACAGCTATCATCTGAGCTATCATGAAAACAACACTCCTGACCTCCTGGTCCGAAGGCATCAGATAGAAACTGCTGGAGGCGGTGCTGAAACGTCTGTCACTCTAGACGGCTCCTGGCATGGCGTAGGAGACTGGGGAGACCAAGATAAAGTCTCCTTGTCGCCCTCAGATCGGCTGACTTTGACTGAGGCACCCTGCTAGTGGCTTCCCCTGCTGCGGTATCTAACTCCCTGCTAGTCGCGGCCCATCATTTGTCTGACATTTCTCTGCAGAAAAGCAGATTATAATAAGCTTGGGGACTCATCTCTATACAACATAGCTCTATAGCACGACTGGAAAAGAAAGAAGAGTAACCATCCTAACATGCCTTCCAGCCTCCTACCTATAGTATGTGGTGCACAATACATCCATATACAAGACTCTACTTAGCACGTCTTTCAAACTACCTAGGATACAACCTTCTCTGATACCAAGTTTGTCACGCCCCACCCTGGGAGGCACGACTGGCACCCGGTGCCCTAATAGGATCTAAACTGACTTAACTAGGTCTATGAACTCCTGGTGCAGGCGTACTCCCCATATCAAGAAAACAACGGGCTATATCTCGGTTGTAAATACAACCTCTGGCTGGCAAGGTCTTATAGCCACCTGTAAAGGAAATCAGCTAACCATAAACAAGCAATAACAGGAAATCCTATGCGGTCTGACAAGACCACCATTATATCTAGTTATGAATGAAAAGTAAATCCGATGCTAAAATAAGTTATGGCTGACAAGGCCGTTAATTGAAAACTAAACAAGGCCCCAAACGGCCACCAACATCTAAACACGGGGAACTAAAAACAATCTGCAAGCCTCTAGGAGTAATATGATGGTCGGGACAGGACCCCAACCTACCCATAAGCGTACAATCAAATAGAGTAAACCTTCTATCTACAAGCATCGGAGAAAAGGAGCCGACTATGCTGACAGTCCTGCCTTAAATCTAAGAAGGACCTGCTCCTCATCTATCCGTACCTGGAGGCAAGTAATGCAGCACTGCAGAAAGAGCGTCAGTACAATATGTACCGAATATGTAAGGCAATAATTGTAAATAACTAAAATGAAGAAATGAAACTAAGAAACTAAAATGGAGGGATAGAGATCTTACCTGAATAGTCAAACTTTCTATCATCTAATTTACCAATAATGAAAGCAAACAAGAACCCTACCTGGCCCCCATAAGCCGAAAGGTACAACCAACACGAAAAAATCCACTTGGGGCCCCATAAGCCCTGGTGGGTACACTTCAATTTGTATACCCCTAATAAGGTCATATTGCATCTTCTAATAACTATAGTTGTCCTACCCGTTCCCTGGGTCTGCAACTGAGCCTGTTCGGCCCCTGAACTATAGTTATGTCTGAGTCCGGTGGACTCCTATTGTCTGTACCCCGGGTGCCGAACTCGACGGGGTGTGTCGGTACGACATAAGAGTAGTCCAGCTATAGAATGGACTTTATGAGGACCTCGGACCTAATCTTCATCCCTCACGGGCGGTAAACCGCTCCTTGGAGTGACTTCATCTAGCCCCTCGCAGGCATCGACACATCTAGTGACTGGGGTTGGTTATGGAAGGCTATACAGGGCATAGTCAATCCCAAACTAGACATGGAGTATTGGTACAGCTAATAACAACATCTAGTTATAATAAACATACATACGTTATTCTTATTGGTATTATAACTGAGCTATGATACTAAAGAAACTAACATGCCGAAGGGATTCTCCTTAACATACCTGGATTGGTGATTTTTGCTTAACTGGAGATTTCGAATTCGTATTCAATGGTGGATGAGGACCCGTCTGAGTTCTTGGAAGTGATCCAGAAGATTACTCACATCATGGGAGTGACAGGGAATGAGAGCGTAGACTTAGCCTCCTACTAGTTAAAGGGAGTTGCTTACATCTAGTATTGTTAGTGGAGGGATAGTCGGGGAGTTGGAGAGGGTCCCGTAGGTTGGGATGAATTTATGACAACATTCTTATATAGGCTTTTCCCTCGAGAGTTGTGGGAGGCAAAGGCGGCAGAGTTTATTAATTTGAAACAAAATGACATGACTGTCCTGGAGTACGCGTTGGAGTTTACTCGGCTATCCAAGTATGCACCAAAGATGGTATCTAACTAGCGGGCCCGAGTGAGCAGGTTCGTGAATGGAATGTCAGACTCCTTGGTCAAGGAATGCAGGACTACCATGTTACACAAGGACATAGACTTCCTGTTCTAGGTGATATTTTCTCTGCAAATGGAAGCAGAATAGGTGAAAGAGAAAGAGAAACGTCCACAACGGGCTAGGATTATAGATCTAAAGTTCTCCAAACAGAGGTCGAGTGGTGGATATCACTCACATTACCAGCAGGAATCATCAGCCCCAGCACCTTTGACAGCCAGTATTCCATATCAGCCTAGGGTGAGGGAGATTATGTACCCATTGTGTATGAGCTGTTGAAAGCACCACTTGGGAGTATGCATGGCTGGCTTAGATACTTGTTTTTGGTGTGGCAAGATGGGCCATAAGCACCGATATTGCACAGCGACTAAGCGAGGAGAGAGTAGATTCACGGCCACCTCTTTAGCAGCTCCTATAGGCCGCCCATTTCAGCAGGGAGCATCCCCGAATTCGGGTGGCGGGCATTGTCAAAATCGCTCCTATACAGTAGTAGCACATCAGGATAAGGGAAAGGCGACGGTAGTAACCACAGGTATGTTGTAAATCTGGTATTACCCCTTATATCATGTCAGCCCAGTATTGAATAAGAAGCCCTGTTGTAATTGCAAGAAGAGATTGTAGATGGGTAATGTGAATAACTGTTAATGTGAGGCTTGTAGTGAAGGTTAGAGATGGAAGAGAAGTTAGGAGTTTGTAAATTGGCCTGACTTTAAGGAAGATTCGGGAACCTTAGAATGATTACTTTAAGCTAAGGGGGAGATAGTGAGTATGCGTAAAAAGTCGGACCTTGAGAATGCCTATAAAGAAGTTTCAACCTTAGCAGTTGCAGTAAGTTGATCTCTTCGAGGTTTAGATAATTTCCCTTGTGTTTCAGTTGAAGTTAAATGGTGTCTAATCCTATGTGCAGATTCCCGAGGTTTAGATGTAACTGCTTCAGACAGTGGTGCCAGTATTTCCCTCTGAGTCCTTATTGCTTATTTTCATGTTATGAATTAGTTATATGTTTTAACTCATTTTTTTTCGATGTAGTCAATTCGTGTATGTGCTAAGTTTTAGATGTCGGAATAACTCGTGCTCATGAATTCCTTACCCTCAGCTAGATTAGATATTATGAATCCTAGCTTAGCATCGAGAAGAGATTTGAGGATGAAAGATCAGTTTGTATTAGTTCTATGCCAGATAAAAAGGGGAAAGAATTCTTTTCGGTGTTCTATCTAGCTCTATGATGGTTTCATGTTCTTTGGTTTCTCTTGTGCCATGGAATGCATGTTCAATGTGGATATTCATTTTTGGGTGTGTAAGGTTGGTCCGAATTCAAATACTCTATTGGTGTTAGTTGTGATTGATTGAGTTTGGATATCAGTTATGTCCCTACCTTCTCAGTATGTTCGGACAACATTCGAGGACGAATGTTCCCAAAGGGGATATATTGTGACACCCCAAAAGTTACCAAGATTTAAAACCTGGATTTGAATGAGTTCAACAGTAAAATCTGCAAAATGACCTCAGAACGACTCATCTAACGAGTCATTAATCCCTCTAACGGGTTGTGGAAGCAGTAGTTAGATGGGGAAAAGGGTTCATAGTCAGTGGCAATGGATGGTCACAATGGGTCATTGGATCTGGTAACGACTCGTGATGTCGATCATTGCATGGGATATAAGGTTTGTCCACTAGGGGTGACGGATGGACTGACAAGTCATTGGATCAAGTAACGACTCATCATGTCAGTCATTGGATGGTGAACCAGTTGAGGAGCCAGTGTAGTTGACGAAAGGGTACTACGAGTTGTTTCATGTGGCAACGACTCGTCATGTCAATCATTAGATAGGAGGAGCTGAAGCCATGAAGTGAATTCCAGTCTACCTGACGAGTGGGTCTAACGAGTCGTTGGAGCAAGTAACACCTCGTTATGTTGGTCGTGGTTGGGAGGATACTGAATCTGTGTAAGTTATCTAGTGTACCTAAGGGGCGTGACAATGAGTCGTTTTAGGTGACAACGACTCATCATGTGAGTCATGGCTTTAGTTCGGGCAGTTTTTCCAGTTTTCTCCATGGGCATTTTCGTAAACTCTTACCATTTTAGCTTCTAAAATACATCATTTTAGGTACTACCTTACACGTTTTTAAGGGTTTTCCTAAGCCTAATCTCTCATTCTCTCAAAATACTCTATCAAACCTTTCTTCCTTCCCTCTCTCAAGTTCAAGGATTTAACCAAGGTGTTCATCAAAGCTTCAAGGAGAAATTTCGAGCAGGGGGTCTTCTACCAAGTATATGAGTTTTTCAACAAGGATATTCTTCCATCCTTGTGCCCCAAAATATTTTCATTAAAGACCCAGTTTCATCAAATCTAGAGAAGCATGATCTAGGGCTTTGTGTTATGAGTAGATTTCTTTTATATTCCTCATAAATGCTAACATCTACTGTGAATAAGAGATTTAATTTGAGTATAAATTAATGTGTTGCTTTGAGATGTGGATTACGTGTTGGGAATGCAAGAATGTAGCATGTTCTTCATAAATTGGTTTGAGTATTGAATGGGATTTATTTATTGCTCACTTGATTATCATAGTAGTTCATCAGCATGGTAAAATTGTGAAAATATTGTATGATTAACCCTAATAACCCGATTATGTCATTAATGATTATGTTTAGATGAGTTTGGAGTCTATGGGCTTGAATAATTGTAAGTAAATTATGTATTATCATCATGTTTTCAATTAAATTGAATGGGTATGAGATGACTCTATGATAATAGCCTAATTACTTTATCTTCCTCATGAATTGGAATTGGAAATGTCGTGATAGTATAGTGCATAATGTGAACCTATAGCATGATCATTAGTGTAAGGTGATCAAACAAATATTGATTTGACTCCATGATGATGTGATTGATGATGATAACGCATGTGTATAATATGTCAGACTATTGAGCCTGTATGCAATAAGTAATAGCTCTAATCCTTTAAAATGAGTGTTGTATGATGAGAATGGTGAATGATTGTGTATATGATTAGTTGTAGTGATTCAAACTAGCTTTAGTCAGTGGGGACTCACATCCCTAGTCGCCAGTGGAGTATGTCTTCCCTTTGTCAGTGGGGACTCACATCCTTAGTTGCCAGTGCAGTATGTCTAGCCTTAGTTAGTCGGGATTCTCTTTAGCTGAGAATGTTTCCCTTGGTCAGCCAGCGACTCTATACATATCAAAGCATACTCTCACTTGGACGGTCAAGGATTCTCTCTAGCCAAGAATATTTCCCTTTGATAGTCAAGGACGCTCCCTTTGACAGTCAGGGACTCTCCCTTGGACAGTCAGGGACCCTCTTGACATCATTCACGACATCGTACCTCTATATTATTTCCGTTTGTTATATATTGCACATCTATTGATCTTATGTCAATGAATGCCCCTATAAGTTATTATGTTAATATGTATATGTAAAACTCATATAAGATTGTTGTATCTCCTTTTAGTTATATTACTATTAATGTGTGTTTAAATTACTTCCTCTTTATATAATTTTGTGTTTAGTTTAATTACACTTCCCACATGCTCAGTACATTCCAAGTACTGACCGCATGCCTTCTTGTGCTATATCATTTCATGATATAGATCAGGTTCCCAGACTCAGCCTCATGGTTAGATGCACTTCATCCTCTCTCAGCTAATAGTGGTGAGTCCTCATCTTCTGAGGAAGGTGATTCATGTTTCATCTTCCTTATGTTTTAGTTTCAGATGTTGGGAGTTAGCTGGGGGCTTGTCCCGGTAACTTGTCAGTCTAGTAGAAGGCTTTCAGACTTGTCTAGACAGTTTCAGCATTGTATGTAAGTGTTATTACGTCGTCCTTATGGTTTATATTAGATTCTTATTATTTCTTCCGCTTATCCATGTTGTTAGTCGTTTTTTCATGTTAAGTGCATGGTATGATAATGCCATGGGTCGATATGGAGCCTCTCAGGGTTCCTTGTCTCATGTTACGGCCTGGGTGTGAACTCGGGTCGTGACACCAAAAATTTGTCCTTGAGCAATAGCATTTAAGAACATCTTCAATTCTTGTTTTAGCCCTTAAATGAAGTTATCTCCTATGATCTCATTTGACTGCATGTGATGCGGGCAATTCTGCAAGTAGATTTTAACCTTTCTCAAGCTTGAGCTAGTGGTTCACCATTACTTTAAATAAAATCAAAAATCTTCCATCACAACTCTTTCATTCTCTTGGATAAGAAGAACCTACTTACGAATTTTCTTGACAAAATCTTCCAAGAGATGATGGATCTGGTCGGTTCATTTTGCAACCACTCCCTTACTTCGCCGATCAATAAAAATGAAAATAATTTTAGCTTTACATATTTATCTATGATATTTTTTTAGTGAAAGTTATCACTCGACATGATGAATGTCATCAAGTTCTTTTCTGGGTCGTCGTGAGATTTATCCTGGTACTGGTATTTGTTTTGTACCAGCCACACCATTCCTTCCTTTCGCTAAAAAATTTCTGTTATTTTTGGCTTAATAATTGCATTTGATACATTTTGTATATTGGGCCTGCTAAAATTCGATACAGCTGTTACACCCTGTAGATTTTCATAGTATGACCGTCATGTGCGTAAGTATATTGAGAATTATTACATACCACACACCCGAGAGAAGGCCCGGGGGGTGAACACACAAGCGCATCATCAAACGGACGGGAAGCCAAGACCGGGAGGCCGGTCTGCTGGGCGCCATGTCACGCAACCTGCCCTGGCGTAAGCACTAGAGTGTTGTGCCCCTAGTGCAGAATGATGGGGGCACACCACATACCCTGCCACCGCCTTAGTACTATATAAACTCACCTTGTTTGATTGAATTATTTCCAATTAATTTGCCTCGGCCAAAATAGAGAGAAGACGCAACTTTTATCCTGTTTTCATCAAATTACACCGTCAAATACTGTCCAAATGCAAATTAACTTTGGGTAACAAGTTCTATGCCTACGAAAAGCATCGCTGCATAGTTATTTCATAAAAATTCTCTCGGTGTATAGGAACCCTATCAAGTAAAGATTGCCGAATTTACTTTAAATTGAGTCCTAAGTGGCTACAGATGATAGGTAAGCAATTCTATCTTCTAAAGTCTCGAGAATTGGCAAGTTTTCGGATGAATTAATTCAAGTTGAAGTTATAGTTAATCATATTGAAAGATATTGTTGTTTTCCGATTATTAGTATTTCAATAGTCTCATTTTCTCAGCATGAGGGCTTCAAATTGGTGAATTACTGACTTCATTCTGGAATTTCTCGAGTGTATAGAAATCATCGAATAAGGTATGTTAAGGCTATCCTTTGGCAAGTTACATTCATCGTAGATTTAATACAACATGTATATCTATAGTACTCCAAAGTAACCCTATTGCGGTTAACTGCTACAAATAGAATTGAGATGGCAACGATGACATAGTAACCCTCGTCAAAGTTAACCCTAGTTAGCTTGGTCTCTTCATACGATGTTTGGGTTTTTGGATGTTTTGTTGCCTATGGGGCTATGCTCGCAGGAGTAATATGATGTCCGAAGGGACCAGATTGACGTCGTGAGGTCCGTATTGAGGTACCCATATGCTCAAAGGAGCAATATGATGTTCAAAGGGACCAGATTAAGGTCGTGAGGATCGTGTTGAGGTCTAGTCACCTCCATACTCCTCTATGCCATAGTGTCATCATGACCTTGAGATGAGCGAAGGCTCGGGGTCTAGTTACAGGAGCCCAGATAGCTCAGATACAGTTATAGGAGCCTAGATGGCTCAGTTACAGTTACGGGAGCCTAGACGGCTCAAATACAGTTACAGGATCCAGACGGCTCAAATACAGTTACAGGATCCCAGACGGCTCAAATACAGTTATAGGAGCCCAGACGGCGTAGACACAACATAGCTACAGGAGCCTAGATAGTTCAAACTAGAAACAGAAGCTTATCAGGCTCGGATACAATTTCAGAGGACGAGTACTACAAAGTTATTGTATGGTTCCGAACCTTTAGTAGCCTAGATATGAGGAGAGTGCATTGTTTTTACCTGATGGGGCTTATGGGGGCCCTGGTAGGTTATTTTGTGTTGATTGTACCTTCCAAGCTTACGGGGGCCCGGTTAGGTTCTTGTTTGTGCTTATACTTGCTAGTTATATTTCGTATTGTGAATCTATTCATGTTAAATTCTTATTCTCCTTATTGATTACTTTCAATCCTTCTATTAGCTTTATTCATCTTTCATTTCTACCTTACAAATTCGGTGCATATTATGCTGATGTCCATCTTTGCGGCGCTGCATTACCTTCCTGCAGGTGCGGTCCAAGACCTTCCTAGCAGCTAGTCAGAGTCTACAGTTTAGTGAGCTCTTTTTCCTCGGAGTTGATAGTTAGAGAAAGTTTGTTCTTTTGTTGTATAGCTTTTGGGTAGACCGGGGCCCTGTCTCGACCATTATTCCACTCTTATAGGATTGCAGGCTACAGTTTCCCAGTTGTTAGTAGTTATTGGCCGTGTGGGGCATATGTATATTATGTTTTGCGTGGTGGCCGTGTGAGACCTAGTGTGGCTGGTTAGTTGGCGGCCTTGTCGTCCATGGTATGAGTATGATTGCATTTTTTCATTCCGCTATAACTAGACAGCATGGTGGTCTTGTCAGCCCGCATAGGATCCCTTTCATCTTCTTGTTTTTGGGTTAGCTATTTTTTTTTACAGTTTGTTGCATGGCCTTGTTGGCCCGAGGCTGTGTTTACAGCTGAGATATAGCTCATTGTTTTCTTGATTTCGAGTTACTGGAAAGCACCAGAGGTGCCTATGCTTAGCCAGGTTAGTCTAGCTCCCAAGTTGGCACGAGATGCTAATCATGCCTCCCAAGGTGGGGCATGACGAAATTGGTATCAGAGTAGGTCATATCCCAAGGAGTCTACAAGCTATGCCGAGTAGAGTCTTGTCTATGGGTGTGTTGTACACCACATTCTATAGACCGGATATACGAGGCATAGTAAGTGTGGTTACCCTACTTTCTCAGTCAGTCGTGCTATAGAGTTGTGTTTTATAGGGTAACTGCCTAAGCTTACATTATTCTACTCATTTACAGAGGGATGTCTGACGCACGATAGACCACGATTGGGCGGGGGCTGGATGTCACAGCAGGAGAGGGAATTAGTCGAGGGCCCCAGTCAGAGATGGCCCTATCTGAGGGCGATAGGGAGACATCACCTTGATCTCTCCAGCATTCTTCTCCCCACCAAGAGCCCTCTAGAGCAGCATATATACCAATTCCACCTCCAACCATTCCTGTGCCATCAGATCAGGAGATTAAGAGGGGAGTTTAGATGTTATTTCAGATAATGGCTGCCCAGCATCATCCTCAGCCAGTAATACCAGCTATTATTGAGCCCAATGAGGGCCCGAAAGTTCGAGAGTTTGTGAGTTCCTTACTCTAAGTTCTTCGCAGTTTACAGGAACCGATCGAAGAGAGGACCCCCAGAACTTTATAGACCAGCTACAGAGGATATCCAGGGTCATGCATGCCTCGACCATAGAATCAGTTGAGTTAGCAGTTTTTCGATTACGCGAGGTAGCAGTTTTATGGTACGAGAGTTGGGAAAGATCGCGAGGAAGAGATGCACTCCCACCTACGTGACCTAGATTCTCTAAAGCTTTCATAGACCACTACTTTCCCCGAGAGGTTCGGCAGGCTAGAGTAGAGAAATTTTTACACCTGGAGTAGGGTAGAATGAGTGTTCGAAAATATCATTATGATTTGATTCCCTGGCCAGATATGCGCCTACATTTGTTGATACCATGCTAGCCAGGGTACACCGGTTTATTATGAGACTTACGATAGAATATGTGGAAGCTTGTATCATAGACACACTGCAAGATGATATGGACATCTCACAGATTCAGGCAGCATCAATACGCGGTTGATAGAGCAGGCCAGGAGCAACGTCAGAGGGCTCGACCCACAGACTTTCAGGTAGACTTTAGGGTGTGCCTAGGTCTCGTTTATCAGGTAGGCCAACTCGTCCCCCATTTTAGCAGCAGCAGGGCAGCACATTAGCTCATCGTGGACTATTAGGTCCCGGTAAAAGTTCACAAGCGTCAGGCTCACAGTAGCAGAGGGGGCTAGATCAGATGGAACCAGTTGTACCACATTGCAGTACCTGTCATAGGCCACAGTTGGGGAGATGCAGGTATGTTTCCACTGCCTATTATTCCTGTGGACATGAGGGACATATAATGAGGGATTGTCCGACTAGACACCAAGGCAGTCGGGACCAGTAGAATAAATCCTCAGTAGGTTCATATGCCCCAGCGCCTTATGTAGCGCGAAGGCCTCAGCTCCAGCCAGCAGAGCCCGAGGTAGATCAAGGGCATCTAGATCAGGTAGCAGTCAAGATCGCACATATGCATTACTAGGACGACAGGAGTCAGAGTCATCCCGATGTTTTGACAGGTATGTTGGATGTTTGTTCTCACTTAGTTTATTCTCTAATAGATCCAAGTTCCACTTTGTCTTATGTTACCCTACTAGTGGCCCAAAAGTTCGGTATAACACCAGAATTACTCCATCGACCCTTCTCAGTGTCTACACCCATCGGTGACTCTATTGTTGCAAAAAAAAATTTACCGAGGTTGTATTGTAGAGATTGTTGGTCTCCAGACTTTAGCAGATTTAGTGGAGCTAGAAATGATTGACTTTGATGTAATTATGGATATGGATTGGCTGGCACCCTGTTACGCCACTGTAGAGTGTTGGACCAGAACTGTCTGATTTCACTTCCCAGGGGAGGTAGTGCGAGAATGGAGGGGCAATGCAGCTATGCCGAAGGTAGGTTTATATCCTATCTTCGGGCAAGAAAGTTGATAGCGAAGGGATGTATTTACCATATTGTTAAGGTGCGGGATATGCAAGCATAATCCCAACTCTTCAGTCCATCCTAGTGGTTAGTGAGTTTCCAGATGTGTTCCCGGATGAGCTTCCAAGTATGCCCCCAGAGCGTGAATTCGACTTCTCCATCAACTTACTACAAGGTACTCAACCTATATCCATCCCTCCGTATCACATGGCTCCTGCTAAGTTGAAAGAATTGAAAGAACAGTTAAACGATTTGTTAGAAAAGGGTTTCATCAGGCCTAATACTTCATCGTGAGGTGCGCCAGTTTTGTTTGTGAGAAAGAAAGATGGCTCCCTACCCATGTGTATAGATTATTAATAGTTGAATAAAGTTACCATTAAGAATAAATACCCACTTCCAAGGATAGATGATTTATTTGACTAGCTGTAAGGGGCGAAATATTTCTCCAAAATTGCTTTGAGGTCCGGGTACCACCAAGGTCGAGTTCGGGAGAAAGATATCCTGAAGACAGCTTTTAGGACCAAGTATGGTCATTTTGAGTTCTTAGTTATGTCCTTCGGGTTGAAAACTGCACCAGCAGTGTTCATGGATCTGATGAACAACATCTTCAAGTCATATTTAGATATGTCCGTGATAGTGTTCATCGACGATATTCTAGTGTACTCCTGCTCAAAAACTGAACAAAGGGACAATTTGCAAATAGTACTCCAAATCCTCAGAGACTACCGGTTATATGCAAAGTTCTCTAAATGTGAGTTTAGGTTGAATTTCGTAACCTTCTTGGGCCATATTGTATCAGATGTGGGTATTCAGGTTGACTCACAAAAAATCTAGGCAGTTAAGACATGTCCTAGACCTACAACTCCAACTGAAGTATGCAGTTTTCTAGGGTTATCCATATACCACAGAATATTCATGGAAGGATTGTCCACCCTATCAGCGTCATTGACCAGCTTGACTTAGAAAGCAGCCAAATTCCACTAGATCAAGGCTTGTGAGTAGAGTTTCAAGGAGTTGAAGGATAGATTGACATCTGTGCCAGTATTGGCCTTACCAGAGGGTTCAAGGGCTATGTTGTATACGCTGATGCTTCAGGCGTTGGTTTAGGATGTGTTTTGATGCAGCACGACAAAGTAATTGCCTACACTTCAAGGCAGCTAAGAAAGCATGAAAGAAACTACCCTACCCATGATTTAGAGTTGGCCGCAATGGTTCATGCCTTGAAAATAATGAGGACTTAATTATATGGCATGCACGTGGATATTTTTACTAATCATAAAATCCTCTAGTATATTTTCATGCAGAAAGAGATGAATTTATGACAGCGTCGTTGGCTAGAATTACTGAAAG
The DNA here is from genome assembly GCA_035772735.1 of Datura wrightii. NCBI lineage: Eukaryota > Viridiplantae > Streptophyta > Magnoliopsida > Solanales > Solanaceae > Datura > Datura wrightii. The sequence continues at coordinate 179,721,523 of JASDFA010000018.1, forward strand.
ACTACGATGTGAATATCTTGTATCACCCAGGGAAGGATAATATAGTAGCTTATTCCCTTAGCCGCAGATCCATGGGTAGTTTAGCATATTTGAGGCCAGAGCAGCGAGAAATGGCTCAAGAGCTCCACCAGTTGGCCAGTTCAGCAATCCAGGTAGTAGATTCAGAGGATAATGGGACTATGATTCAGAATACAACAGTATCATCACTGGTTGTAGAGGTAAAAGAGCGATTGTATAAGGACCCTAACCTTGTATAGCTCAAAAATAAGGTTCAGTAAGGTGAATTAACAGCCTTCGAGTTAACAGAAGATGGAGTCTTGAGATTTAGAGGTCGCCTCTGTGTCCAAAACAAAGCAGGGCTCCGCTAGCAGATCATGGCGGAGGTAAACTACTCACGATACTCTCTTCATCTGGGTTCGACGAACATGTACCATGACATAGAGAAGATATACTAGTGTCCTAGAATAAAGAAATGTGTAGCCGAATTTGTAGCACAGTGTCCTAATTATCAGCAGGTAAAAGCTGAACATCAGAAACCTGGAGGACTAACTCAGGAGATGCTTGTACCTTTGTAGAAATGGGAGGCAGTTAATATGGACTTTGTGACAGGACTACCCTATACCAGATGCAAATTTGACTTTATTTGGTTATTGTTGATAGGTTGATGAAATCAGCTCACCTCCTGCAGTCCGGACTACATTCTCAGCCGAAGGTTATGCTGAGTTATATATTAAAGAGATAGTCCGACTGCATGGTGTCCCAACATCTATCATTTCTGATAGAGGGGCACAGTTTATAGCTAGATTCTGACAATCATTTCAGAATGGTTTGGGGACACAGGTTAATTTGAGTACAACTTTTCATCCCCAAACAAATGGCTGGGTAGAACGCACCATTCACATGCTCGAGGATATGTTACAGGCGTGTGTGCTAGATTTTGGAGGAAGCTGGGATGAGCATTTACCCCTTATTGAGTTTGCATATAATAACAGTTATCATTCTGCTATTCAGATGGCGTTGTATGAGGCTTTATATGAGCGGATATGAAAGTCCCCCATAGGCTGGTTTGATGTAGGTGAGGCCGAGTTGATCGGACCTGATATGATTCATCAGTTAGAAGAAAAAGTGAAACTTATCAGAGAACGCTTGCCAATAGCCCAGAGTCGTCAGAAGTCCTATTCTGATGTTCGGTGGAGAGACTTGGAATTTAATGTAGATGATTAGGTATTTCTTAAGATTTCGCCTATGAAAGGCATGATGAGGTTTGGCAAGAATGGCAAGCTTAGCCCTATATTTATTGGACCATATCAAATCCTCCAAAGAATAGGCTGAGTGGCATATGAGTTAGAGCTGCCTTCAGAGTTAGAGTATGTTCATCCAGTCTTTCATGTGTCAATGTTGCGTAAGTGCATAGGGGACCCGTCTCGGGTTTTTCCAGTCGAGGATGTACGAGTTACTAAAGAGTTAGCCTACGAAGAGACCCAGTTACTATACTAGATAGATAGGTTTGTAGACTGAGAACTAAAGATGTAGCCTCCGTTAAAGTCTTGTGGAGGAACAGAAATGTAACGGAAATGACTTAGGAAGCTGAGGAAGATATGATGTCTAAATACCCTCACTTATTTCGGACCTAACACAGATTACATAGTAGAGGTGAGACTATTGTTTAGATGCTACCTTATTGTTTATATCACTAGTATTGTTCAGTGGTTCACTTCTGTGTTGTGGAGTATATGTTTATAGCATCCTTTGAGATGCCTATGTTGGACTTTTCTGCGTTTCAGGTTTTCGGATAGTCCATTTTACAAAGAAGACTCTGCCAAAATTTTTTTAGTTAAAATAGTCGAGTCTTTTAAGCTTGAAGACTACACTCGAGGACGAATATTCCTAAGGGGGGGGGATGATGTTACACCCCGTAAATTTTTGTAGTACGACCATCGTGCATAAGTATATTGAGAATTATAGCATACCACACACCCGGGAGAAGGCTCAGGGGGTGAACACACAAGCACATCGTCAAACGGACGGGAGGCTGGCTCGCTGGGCGCTGCGTCGCGCAGCCTGCCCCTGCGCAGGCACTGGAACATCGCGCCCCTAGTGCACGCGATGGGGAGCGTGCTGCACACCCCCCGCTGCCACCCTAGTACTATATAAACTCGCCTTGTTTGATTGAATCATTTCCAATTAATTTGCCTCAGCCAAAATAGAGAGAAGACGCAACTTTCATCTTATTTTCATCAAATTACACTGTCAAATGCCATCCAAATGCAAATTAACTTTGGGGTAACAAGTTCTAGGCCTACGGGAAGCATCGTTGTGGAGTTATTTCATGAAAATTCGCTCGGTGTACCTGGAACCCGCCAAGTAAAGGTTGCCAAATTTAGTTTAAATTGAGTCCTAAGAGGCTACAGGAGATAGGTAAACAATTCTACCTTCTAAATTCTCAAGAATTGGCAAGTTTCCGACTGAATTAATTGAAATTGAAGTTATAGTTAATTCTATTAAAAGATATTGTTGTTTGCCGATTATTGGTATTGAAATAGCCTCATTTTCTCAGAGTGAGGGATGCAAATTGGTGAAATTACTGACTTCAGGCCGAAATTACTCAAGTGTATAGAAATCATCGAATAAGGTATGTTAAGGCTATCCTTCGGCAACTTATGTTCACCGTGAATTTAATACGAACTTTATATCTATAGTACTCGAAAGTAACCCTATTGTGGTCAGATGCTTCAAATAGAATTGAGACGACAACGATGATATAGTAACCCTCGTCAGAGTTAACTCTAGTTAGATTGGTCTCTGCATATGATGTTTGGGTTGTGGGATGTTTTGTTGCCTATGGGGCTACGATTGCAAGAGCAATATGATCTCCTAAGGGACTAGATTGAGGCCGTGAGGGACATATTTAGATACCCATATGCTCACAGGAGCAATATGATGTTCGAAGGGACCAGATTGAAGTCGTGAGGGCCGTATTGAGGTCTAGTCACCTCTAGACTCCTCTATGCCGCAGTGGAATCACGACCTCAAATGAGCGAAGGCTCAAGGTCTAGTTACAGGAGCTCAGATGGCTCAGATACAGTTACAGGAACCTAGACAGCTCAGATACACTTACAGGAGCCCAAACGGCTCAGATATAGTTATAGGAGCAGAGATGGCTCAGATACAATTATAGGAGCCCAGACGGCTCAGACACAGACACAGTTACAGGAGCCTAGACGGCTCAACCCAGAAACAGAAGCCTATAAAGCTCGGATACAGTTTCAAAGGATAAGTACTCCTGATTTACAATATGCTTTCGAACCTTTAGTAGCCTAGATATGAGGAGTGTGCAATTGTTTGTACTTATCGGGGCTTATGGGGGCCACGGTAGGTTATTCTGTGTTGATTATACCTTCCAGGCTTATGGGGGCTTAGTTAGATTCTTGTTTGTGCTTATACTTGCTAGTTATATTTCGTAATGTGAAGCTATTCAGGTTAAATTCTTATTCTCCTTATTGATTACTTCCAGTCCTTCTATTAGCTTTATTCAGCTTTCATTTCTTCCTTACATATTTGGTGCATATTGTACTGACACCTATTTTTGGGGCACTGCATTACTTGTCTGCAGGTGCGGTTAGATGTGATCCAAGACCTTCCTAGCAGCTAGTCAGAGTCAACAGTTCAGTGAGCTCCTTTTCCCCGAAGTTGATAGTTAGAGAAGGTTTGTTCTTTTGTTGTATAGCTTTTGGGTAGGCCGGGGCACTGTCCCAACCATTCTTCCACTCTTAGAGGCTCGCAGACTACAGCTTCCCAATTGTTAGTAGTTGTTGTCCATGTGGGGCCTATGTATATTATGTTTTGCGTGGTGGCCATGTGAGACCTAGTGTAGTTGGTTAGTTGGCGGCCTTGTCGGCCATAGTATGATTATGATTGCCCATTTTCTTCATTCCGCTATAACTAGACAGCATGGTGGTCTTGTCGGCCCGCGTAGGATCCCTTTCATTGTCTTGCTGTTGGATTAGCTGTTTTCTTTTACAGGTGTTCCGTGGCCTTATTGTCCCGAGGCTATGTTTACAGCCGAGATATAGCTCGTTATTTTCTTGATTTTGAGTTGTTAGCAAGCACCAAATGTGCTTATGCCTAGCTAGGTCAGTCCAGGTCCAGGTTGGCACTAGGTGCTAGTCATACCTCCCAAGGTGGGGTGTGACAACAGCTACACGTTCTTGCGCCATCACTACCACCTGTTGGACTTCCCTATTCTCAACTAAAGTCAAGAACAAGATTGTCTTCAACTAGCTTTATTTGTTCGTGTAGTATTCTTGGTTGACTCTGAGTATTTGGCATAAACAAGAGATGCCACCTGAAATGGACAATAAGGACCAAGAAAGAGAGTAAAATTGTGAATAGCAAAATAAAATTTCAAACAAAAAAAAAGTAAACTTTTTCCAAGTCCCAGACAATGGTGCCATAAACTTATTGCATCCAGACGCACCTGTAAGTATACGTAATCGTACAAGTAATATAGGATATAAGTTCAAATATCATTCCCACAGAAACTTATATGATTGACCATTAACTAGATTAAACTAATGTTAATTCTTTATTCAAGAAATAAAATTCAGGTTATATTTATAAACTAACTAAAAATAAAAGAAAATAAATAATGTACCTCAATAAAAAAAGAATTAATTTTTATATTATCGATGTGATAAAAAAGATCTAAGGCTATGTCTACTAACAATATCCGTTTGAGTCTTCCGATTATCACATTTATTGATTTACCTGAGTTGCTAATTGCAGGTCAATGTTACTTATTAGCATAACGCTGATAACTCTATGCCTAATCGAACTTCTCCAACGCCTATATTCCTATGGTTGTTGGACAATAGACGAATGCATTTATATTTCTTCTGTATTCAATTAAGCGAGGCTAAAAGGTATATACCTATCCACATTAGTGAAATGATTCCCTATCTAGAGGTTCACAAACAAGTCTTATTTATTCTTATGACGCTCACAATTTTCTCTTTTGTATTGAATTAATGAGTCACATATATTATTTAATAAGTAGTCGAAAAATTAAATAATTAAACTAAGAATAAATAAATAACTCAATAGCGAAAAACTCAATAGTTGTAAACGGTCATCAAACAAAAACTTTCATGCCAGTGCCAAAATTTTAAAATTATGAAGTTTAGTTCCGCATAGACGTGAAAGAAATACAACAAAATCATCCAAAGAGAAACCTAAAAATAAATAATACCAAAAAAAAGGCAGAATACCTAAATGCGCCCTTAAACTTGACATGTTTTCTTTAAATCCCCCTTATATTATCAGTAGTCTTAACTACCCTTCTAAACTTGTCTATTTAATAGTTTTTAACCCTCTAAGTGCTGATGTGGCAAAGAGAGTGATTATACTATCTTTTAAGCATATAAGGATTAAAAAAAATTAAAAATCATCTCTCAATTATTTATTTTAATGGTGTATTTTTATTTTTTTGGTCAATTTAAAAAATGGAATCGAACTCTATCATTCTAAAAAAATAAAATCAATTTCTTAAAAAAATGATAAAGTTCAAATGTGTATTTTGTTTATATGAAATACTATTTATTTCAATTGTGTATTCTCTTTTCAAGCCTAAATCAACTAAAAAAAACTTTGAATCTCGTTATTTTTATTCACATAAAAAATAACTTAATCCCAACAATGGAGTTGCAATTGTGTAATTTTTTATTTCTTGTTAAGATGTAATAACTATTATTTTCTTTCAGGCCAAATCTAGAACAAGAACAAAAACTCAATTAGAGCTCCTTTATTTTTAGTGAAATAAAAAATTTTAGCAGGATAATAAAACTTCAATGATATAATTTTTATTATATTTTACATAGAAATAGTGACTATCTGTTTCAATAGTAAATTTTTTCTTTTTAGAAAAATCTGTAAAAGAAAATAATTATAATTCCATTATATTTAGCAGAATAATTTCGTTGTTTACTTAAAAGTCAAAGTTCTAGAAAAAGCTTTTTTTTACTGATTGAAAAATTAAATCTAAAAGATTAATAAATTTTAAAAATTAAAAAAAAATTTCTATAAATGACATATGGACAAAAAATATACATGGCACGAGAGTGTATCTCACTCTTAGCATGAGATAATACAGGGGGTTAAATACTATCAAATAGACAAGTTTAAGAGAATAATTAAGACTACTAATAATTTAAATGAAATTTAAAAAATATGTATTAAATTTAAAAAGATGTTTAAATATTCTGTCAAAAAAAATAAAAATTCAATAAACTCCTACCTCGAATCTAAAACGTATTGAGAAAAAATAAAATAAAATTTTAGATTTGACTTTGTGCCGAGCGGACCTATTTTCCAGTCGCTCCTCTTACCTGCGTTTATTTGCCTTTTTTCTCCTTTGCTTGTCTTCACGTGGGAAGGATTTAGTTAATTAATGGACAATCATTATGTCCCCCATTTGTTCCTTGTATCCTTTCTTTTGTTCTTCGTTTTTTATTTAATTTTTTATCTGAATTTTTTCATTTTCATACTGTTTTAATTCATTTATTAAAATATATTATTAAGCATAAAATAATGTAGTGAATATTTAAATCACAATTAGTAATATTAAAATATAAAATAAATAATAATTAACTATATAAATTTTTAGTTAAACATAATCTTATTCATCAAGAATATAGAACTCTATAAAAGGTAAAACTAGCTCGACAAGAGTACACAAAATTGCAGAAAAAGGTATTAATTTAGAGAGTATTACCTCCACTTGTTCTTGAAATAATTTTAAGTTAAACTAAAAAAATAAATACGAGAATTATCACTTGTCAAGGTTTGCTTTGATATACATGTTGAAATTTGAATATGATTGTACCCTTAATGCGTGGGATTGGTGCCAATCCAGGATAACTCAAAATAAGATGTCATTTCATGGAACATACATGGATGCATCAAGTCGTGAGGATATTCTTTTAAGCTCCATCACTAAATCTCATGTATGTGATCAAAATCCAAAATTTTCAGCCCAATCATAGAAAGATTATCAGATTCTTTTTTTAGTGAGAATGTTCATCTTATGACTTAGTTAAAAGCAATGATTGAAAATCTAGAAAAGGCTTTGCGATACTATTTTATTTTTTATTTATATTTTTAAATAAAAAATGCTTCAAAACAATAATAATATGCTATACCATGCAAACTATTATACGAAGGTCACTATAACTATAATATATTACCAAAATTCGACCGGTGAAGCAAACTATGCTATCAACAAATCGAAATAGGAAAAAAAATATTGAAAGTGCAAACTCTGACAAAAGAAAATTAACATTAGGTGCATTTTGTTATTTATGTGAAGCTTGTCTTATGTAGGATTATTTTATATGAATCTTATTTAACTCTAGACAACCTTAACTAGAAAGGATTTCAGCTGATTAACAGATGTTGTTTATGTAATAAGGATCTTGAATTTGTTAATCACTTGTTTTTGCAGTGTTAATAGCTATTGATGTTTGGAACAAGTTTCGACACTATTTTTTTGTCAAAGTTTGATTATGCTAATGAACATGAGACAGACATATTTGAATTGGTGTTTATGAAAAATTGATCAGATTTTCAAGAATATGTTGTTGATGATTTCTGCTACCATCCTTTTGTGTTTGTGGACAGAAAGAAACAAGAGAAGTTTTGATTTCATCTTTAACTCCAAGTCACTCTTTCAAAATTAAATGCATGCTTAACATTTTTTGTTGGTCAAAATTGACTGTAGTACTTAGTGTTGAATATTTTCTAGGCTTGTTAGCACTCTAGTTTTAGATTATCACTTTGTACAGGGGCTAAGCTAAATACTCTTTTTTCATTTTATTACTTTTAATTATTTCACTTGTAACTTTGCATCTCCTTCATGTTTTCTAATAGAACACATTACTTCACCAAGAAAAACATTAGGTGCATTATATAAGTATTCATGTATACATGCTTCTATTTTGATAAGACGGACCTACAGTTAAAATTTAAGCTTGGAATGAAAATTGACTATCACTCTACGACTATAAGCAATTTGCAGCTTTTGGCTAACTAAAGCTTAGGCGGGGAGTTGAGCGCAATTATAGAAACCGTTTATTAATGTATTCAATTAACCTAGGAGAAAAAAATAGAAGGAAAAGATTTGTGCAAGTTCTCCCATCCCAATATTGCCCTTCTAATTGAGAATTCTGTAAGAAGAGTACGCCAAATTTAAAATAGCTTTAACCTCAGATTGGTTTGAAAATAACAAGTAGAAACACAAAGATATCATCTTTCTTTCTTTTTTTTTTTTTTTTTTTTTTTTTGAAGATCTAAAAATGTAATTCTATAAATGTTTTCATCTCACTTTAGTTCTTTGTTCATGATGAACGTGATTTTGCATTGGATATATAAAGAAAATCTTTCCAAGTATACTTCTAAATGATAAGTTAAAACTTTATAAGTTAACATAGAATGAGAAAAGTAAAAACAATTCTATCAAAAATCTTCCACCAGCAATATGTTAGAAAAATACCGTAAATCACGAAAATTCTTATAGTTTGAGGCGTGCTAAAAATATTGACCTTAAAGATATTTCACCAGGTATAGGTATATTTCCAGGATATAACAAACTCTTCTAGTATAAACTATGAGCCAGAATCTAACAAAGATTTTATATTGATAGAAAACCCAACAACTCAAAAAGTAGGAAGAAGACTATTCCTTTGGTAGAAAAGTCAACAACTCAGAAAGTATAAAGAATTTTTCTCTCTCTTGTCTTCTATCTCTCGAGGAAGAAGACTATCATATATAATAAAAAATGATCATATCACAACGTTCAACAAAAATGTCTTGTTAAAAACCATTTAATCCTATTGAAGACTATTAAGGATAACTCAATTGATCAATTACCATTTGAAACCATCAATATATTCTCATACTAAAGACCATTAAGGCAAATCAAAACTATATCAGTTATTTTTTAAATGTAAATGCAAATATTAGAAAATAATAATTCTATTTGAGATATTAAAATAATTATTTTTTTAACAATCCCTCACATATCTCAAAAAGAATATCAAGAAGTAAAATAGGAGTTTTTGCTGGATTTTCTCATATATGAGTACAATGTGTAGAATTTGGTGTCTCATAGACTATGAACCAAACCTAGATAAAACAAGATTTAACTTATAGAACAATTGGTGAAGTTTAGAACTTTTATGAACTAAGAATTCTTTTGTAAGCCTAGAGTCATATTCTATCATATTATATCCGCACAATCTTTGTCGTTATCACGGTTTTACGCTAAGAGGTCATGCGCTTGTCCTGGTATTCATGAGTTGCTCTAGAAATCTATCACAATTTCGTAAAAGCGGCACCACTCCACACTCATATAGGTCCACCCATAAAGTTTATTCTAAGATTAATACACCACATGTAAAGGATATAGTAATTGACTAAGAGTTTATAACTTAGCCTGATCACTTTCCTTTCATATTTGCACTATACACACACTATAATAGATCACAGATGAGATAAATTTTATAGTGCCCAAATCAAATAGTGACTTGTTATAATCCATATGAACCTAATTCATAGGATATAGGTTGGGCTACCATCATATTTTAACTTGACAAAAGTCTCATTCTCGTTGAAACTTCATTTATAAATTTTCTTTTCAAATGTTTAGTCAGAGGATTTGCCAAATTCAGTTATGGCTTCACATAATTTATGAAAATTATTCGATTTCACAATAGTTGTTTTATCACTTTATGTCTCAATCAAATGTATTTTATTGCCTTTGAAAAAAATTATGTTTTCACTATAGCTAATGTTGTTGGGCAACCACAATATATATACACGTTGATATTATCTCAACCTCAATACTTCGCTAAAAAATTTCTTATCCTCAATACTAGTCAACTCCAATATCACAAACCGAGATTTCATAAAAATCAAATCATAGTCTATTCAACTGATTTCAGGATATTACTATTGGGATATATACTATTAACCATGGCTTATATACTATTAACCATGTGTTTAGATATAGTATTTATTATGGAATAATTTTTTATTCAATTTTAATAAAGATTTAAATAGATTATATATTTGTTGATGTGTCCTTTACTTATATAGTAGATGATTTAATATACAAAGTGTAGCTTATAAACGGAAGATTAAATTGTTGGGCTTATAAGTATAAAGTTTATATATGATCACAATCTAAGATGAAAATTGGACAAATGTATCGCTACGATTGTAGCACAAGATTAAATATAATTTATCTTGATTATGGGAATAGTATAATTCCAACTTCTTATGCTGGAACATTTTGTATTGAATAGATCAAGTAGCAATAAGTATTTTATCTTAATTAATAAAATAAATTCTCTAGATCATTAAATATACTTATACTCTTATTCTTGATATAATTAGTATGATCAATATAATTTATTTATTATTTTGATCTATCAAAAGGTGAAACTCGATCTTTCGTGAGTTAAAATATTCTCGATAGGTTGGATGATGACAAATGACATTTGTAAAATAATAATTAGTTGATGAAATCCATGTCTCAGCCTTGATATTGATGATAACCCTTTATGATTGCTTATAAGTTGTCATGTGAAAATCCTGCAGGTGGATTTCGTATCCGTCACATGAAATAAGTTAAGCGTTTGAATAAATAATTAAATTAATCAAAGAATTAAATAGTCAACTTTAATTCGATTGATTGGTATCTGTAATCTTAACATGGAGAATTAAAGCAAATTTAATAAATGATTTTGAAATTATACCAAGGAGTGAAATTATGAAGACTTTGACCTTTCTGAGATGCAGTACTTTCCCATACAAGTATTCCCTACTCAGAGATTTTTGAGGCTCTAGCAAAAGATCGTAGACCTGGAGAATGCATTGGATGATTTGTGAAATAGCTTCAAGAGGATTGATTCGCGATCACACTTCAAGAGATAGGTATCAATTTTATGTTTGATTAAAATCTGTGTTTATGTGTTATCTATATTATATGCAAGTTTGATCTTGATTATATGTTTCCGCTGCGTATGCATGTATTTTAACAATTGACATCAAGAACCTATTTGCATCTAAATTGATAATCCAAAATATGCATATACATGTGATTATGAAAAGTCTAGCCTTTTGAATTTTTCGGTGCTTATAGAGCGAATACAAATTTAAGGCTTCATAGATTTTTGGTTATAGATTGGTAATTATTTATTTCCAAAAACGGAATGTGTTTGCCTGTTTGCTATTATTTTTAAACCTAAGCCTTATGTAACAATTTTATGCCAAGAGAGGGCAGAGAATTGGAGACGAAGACTCAGTGATATAATTCTTAATCATGTTAACTAAGAAGAAAGAATGATACTGCACTAATAGTTAAGCGTGGCGACAATAAGTATTTTTTTCTTTCAGGCAATGCCCAAAGATTCCCATTTCTTTCTTTCTTGGTCAATAATCAAACACATTTCTAACAAGTCTCTCTCTCTCTTTTCTTTTTTTTGTTGGGGGGGGGGGTGGAGGGGGGAGACAAAGAAAATAGAATCTTACTATTTATGAGAAACTATTCATTTTGACTCTATTATGGAAATATTACCCCCAGCGACCTAAACTTTATGCAAAGTTCCACTTGTTCCTTCACTTCCGTTAGATAATCAAGCTCACTTTTCATCTTCTTTTTTCTTAAAGAATAGGAGCGAGACTTTCATAGTGAAGGGCTAGTGAGAAATGGTTCCCTCTTGCCAATAAACTTTCCTTGGCTTTCAATTAACCTTACTCATAAAGGGTCTTACAGTCGGGAGAACTACTTAACTAAGAAAAAATAGTGTTCTTTCTAAGAGTTGGCGTAGAGAGCTTTTTGCATGGAAAATTACCAGTACAGTTTAGGGGCGGTCCCCCTTTCTCATGTAAAATCAGAATTCGAAAACGCCGCATTTTACTGGGAAAGATTGAACCATGTGAACAAATCTGCAGGGCTATCATCTTCTTTGTCCAAATCTTCCAATCTTTTCACAATTACAGTTCACTGCGTCCGCTCTTTTAAAGGGCCGCGTCTACCACTTTATTGTTTTCTCTAAATGTATAGACTTGAAATGGCCAGCCGATAATTTGGATGAAATGAAGCTCCACCATGAGTCTAGGTATGGGTAATTTTAGGGTATTTTTTATTTTCATTAAAGCAATCAATAATGATTTGGAGTCAATTGCGAGTCTGCGAGCTTGATAAATGTAGAGAGCATCTAGAAGAATAGAATCAGTACACGTCCAAGGCTAGGACCGAATATAAATATAATAGGAATGGGGAAAAGAAATTTTATTCCATAGAATTTTGTGCGGTTGGGAAAGCTAGAACTCTTGTAAACTAGCTTGATAAAGGGTAGTGGTAGGGATACGTCGGGGATAATAGGCTGATAACTCCCAAGAGCTCTTATCGACGGAGTCATTTGGCACCTCGATGTCGACTCACCATATCCTGTGGTTGAAGAAGGTCCCAAGGGTTCGACTGTTTGCCGATTCAAGTGGTATGTGAGTTGGGTTTAGAAGGTCGTGAGACAGTTCCGTTTCTATCTACCGTTGGTGTTAAAATCATAAACTCCTAAGTTAAAGAACTACAGAAAAGGTAATATACTGAGCTAGCCTCCCGTTATGCACCAATGTTTTAAGAGGATCGTTAATCTTTACCAAAAGAAAGAAGAGCTAGCTTCCTATAGTTGATTGATTGAGCTTGATCGATTGAGACAGGGAAGATGTATTTTTTAGATGAACGGAGATTCTTGAGAAGATTATTGATACCCAATTTCGAACGGAACTAAAGATAGAGGAAGCCCTTCATTGGGACAAGGTTCAAGAAGAGTACATTCTAGAGAAAAGACACCATATTAGGGGAAACTCTTCTATCCAAATGGTAAGGCATTCTCCTTGAATACCTACTTAGAACACCTTAATCAAATAGAACCCCCCGCGTGGATGTAGAAAAGTGTGTGAATGGCATACGCAAGATTGGGGATGGACAACATAAATTCATTTAGTATAGTCAGCTAGGAAGCACTAGCTAGGCAAGTCATACTGGGAATGTTGTTCCACACATTGACTCAATTCTACCTTCCACATCCAATTCTTCCTTGCATTAATAAGAAGGAAGAGCGGGATGCGTACTAGTACCAACTGAAACAGAATGGGATGATTGAGAATACTATATTTTCCTTTGTTCTTCTAGTCCATAAAAAAAGCTAGAATGTAGAGTGGAAGGAAGGAAAGTGACTTCATTTAGGTGCATAGCAATGTAATCCAATAGAGATGGTAAACTAAGCTAATAGCGGGTATTCCGAAAGCAGAATTGAAACTCTTCTCCAAGGGTGGATGGATGCTTTAAATATCTCATATTTGAAAAGCAAATTGTTGTCTTCCGGAGGTCGACTAAGGCTTATTAAACATTTTCTAGTCTTTCTATGCACATGTGAAAGTTTTTTCCTGAATTACTGTAGCATAGACCTTCGCACTTCAAATGGGCGCTTCGCCCCTCTTTTTTTTGAATTTGAAAGCATAGAACCTTGAGCATTCTCTCTTCTCGACAATGGTTGAGAGTTAAAAAGGGGTATTCACATAGAAGGATTGCTGGTATACTGAGTAGTTGTTTCATTCAATTGCTCTGTCATAAAGAAAGGGAAGGAAATCTTTTTTTGATCAATCGCCTAAACCAAACTTCTAGGGAAGAAAAATTCTTTCCCCTATTCCTATTATATTTATATGCAGTCCTAACCTTGTTACTCTTACTTCCACTAGCAAGAGAACTTCTGCTCGTAACATACCCCTAGGGATATAATCTTACTTCTTGAAGCGAGGAAAGCTCCCCCCAACCCTCGTGACCTTAAAATAAAACTCGAAAAGCAGGACACATAACTATAAGAGAGTAGCTTCCAAAAAAGCTCCCTAAGGTCTCACCTAAGATCCGAAGGAATCTCTTGAGAATTAACTGCATACCTGAAGTTAGCTTGTGTGCGCATAGCCTTATCTTATCTTTGAATACTTTAGGCGGTTGGAAAGATGTTATTTGTGTGGTCCGCTCCTACGAGTATAAAAACGTACTCATTATAACATCAAATGGTAAGTCCTTGTCTCTGACGGATTTCCCAGAGATGTCAGAAAGGAATGAACATCACAGTAGAGAACGTGAGCCGGGAGGGATGCTCGCATTTCTTTCTGGTCGAGGCCAGACTAAACCAAAAATTATAGCTAGACAACCACCACTGCATTCCTATATTTATAGTAGATAAAGGCTGACAATTATATATATATATATATATATTACTTCTCAAAAAGGTTGCTTGATTATGTGAGATCTGTATTCTCTTCCAATTACATTTTATTTGCACTTAACAATAATGACATTAGTATTAATTGGGGAAATTTTGTTCTCTGTTTTGTTACAATTAAGAAGTTAATTGAGATTAGCTTGGTTGTATGTATCCTAACATTAAAAGAAGTAATTATTTGGGTATTAACTTTATTACATGAACATTAATTTTCTCAGATATATATATATGATATTATATATTAAGAATTTTATGATTGAAGAATGATTATCTTTAAAGTGATTTACTTATTTATATGAAATCACTAAAAAATTCTTAAATCTTCATATATGTTTATATTAATATATAGATTGAGAATTATGATTAATAAATAGGATCCACTATGATATAATGGTCAATTTATTTGTGTCGATAAATATTTTCAATATATTGTGAAGAATTCTCCGGAATAAGTGTAAAATAGTGATGGTATTTTTTTCTACTGATAGAAGATAAACCATTAGATACTAGTAGCACTTATTAATTGATGGAAGAGATATTGAGATTTTTACCCGAAAGAGAGAAACATAATGTCTTGAATTCTCATGTGTATTAATCGAGAGGACAATTGTAGTAAGGAGGTGTTGTGTGTGTTATAAAAGAAAGGATGCAATGACTCCTTGTGCTCATGGATAATTAGGAGAATGAAGATCTAAATTAGGCTTATCTTAATCCTTAACTTTACGTAAAATGATTATTTCAAATTTGGTCATAGTTTGGAGGTTATGAATTTCATGCTCTCCGATTGACCTGGAATTTGATGTGACTATCGAAAAAGACCTAGTGACCGATGCTCATGACTTTTTAGTATCATTGTCATTTTTCATCGTTATGAGGTCGTATGTCTAGATGAGTTTTAGGTAATTTATCGGATTAAAATTTGATGAAGTATAAGAACACTATTCTTTATATCAGTTTTGTTTATGTAAAATCTAGAAAATTCTTACACATGATGATTTCATATGAATTGATATATGATAAGTGTTATACCCCGTAGAATTTCCGGCACTTAGATGACCTATTCGCATGTTGGTTAAGCATATTTGAAAGCCATACGTGCTAGGGAAAGGCCCGGGAAAAGATCGGACGAGAAACCCGTCAAACCATCGCGGGAGGAGCCGAGGCAGAGCCCCTCCGCGATGGCAGCGTGTCACGGAGGTGAGGCCTCCGCGATGGCTCCGTGACACGTTGCCCAGGTTCAGGCCCAAGTATATAAGCCTCCACTTCGGTTTAAAATCATTTCATTACTTAATAACTTCCAGAGAACGTAGTGAACAGAGGGAAAACGAAGGGAGATTATAAATAATCTTCCGATTACGCTGCCAAACGCTGCCCAAACCCAAATTAATCCTAGATACCAAGGTATTTAGCAGCAGAGAGCATTTCTACGGAGTTAGTTTCGCGAAATACGGCCGACGAATCGGTGAGCCACCGAACTAAAGTAAGTAGAATTGCTCTAAATTAATGTCTATGTGTTCCTAGCTGAGAAGTGAATACTTCTCCCTTCTGGGCCGCTGAAAAATAGCGAGTTTTCGACCGTCTTTCGATAAGCCTAAGTTTAGGCTATAAACTATATCGAAAGTGACATTGCCTTTTGAAATAAAGTTGTATTTAGTATTGATTGACGTATTTATGAATGCAGTTGGGAGAAAATAGTTGAAGTACCGGCCGAGCCTCGTCCGACGGACGGATATTCAAAGATAAGGTATGTAAAGTTAAGTTTCCTCGGCAAGTTGAGTAACCTCGAAGCAGTATAGTAATTTACAGACCAGTAGCATGTTTAGAAATCGATTATCGTATTATTTTGAATATTGGTGCAATATGAGAAGTTTTGGGTTGTAACGTGTACGATACCTATCCGTACGATATAGATTCGGGCGTAAGTGGTTAAGGCTGCCCAGTATATTCAGTATGTGATGTAATATGCCATGTTAAGATATTGTTGTGTTTAGCTGAAACCTCACGAGGTAGAACAGTATCAGTAAAGCATTCCAGATATAGAATAGTAACTATATATGGTTTAGGAAGCATGTTAGAAATAGGAAATTATGTTAACACAGAAACTTAGTAAACAGTATAGTTTTCAGCAGAAACACCTCCTCGTATAACTTTTACCCCAGTACAGTTTGACAGGAGGCTATATTTATATTTATACTTACCTGTCTCAGCATGTATCAGACACTTACAGATTGCTATTATTAGCTCAGTATGTGATTTATACGATACCCTACACCTGATAGTCTTAGCTTATGAGATACACAGACAGCATGATTAGTTGAGACCATTGTATTGATTGGGGTTGGATTACCTAGCATCCCTGACCGCCCAGGGTTAATAGCTATATCGACTCGTCCGCCAGAGGACGAGGATACGTCGCTCTACGGAGTGATATGCCGTCCCGCAAGGGGACGAAGATGGGATGCCAGTTTCCCCATATTGTGCCTTGGTCGGCCCTTATACACCCCCATCGAGCGGGTACGCCCGGGGTGTTGATTTAGAGTCCTTCGGATTCAGATACAGTTATAGTCAGGGGCTCAGCGAGCCCAAGTACATACCCAGGGACCGGCAGGATGCTTACAGCCACTATAGGAGATGGGATGACCGGGGTAGGGGCATAGATTCTGTGTTGATTGTACCTCCCGGCTTATGGGGACCGGGCAAGGTTTGTGTATGTTATGTTATGTTATGTATGTTATGCTATGTTATATTAGATGCGAGTAGATTGGTAGTAGAATGATACGCCTCCAGGTATGATTCCTACTTCCTTCGGTATCAGTAAGAACAGGTACGATCTACATCATCAGACAGTTAAGTTATTCCTCCTACTTCAGCTTCATCAGTCATATTATTGCTTTCAGATGTTGTTTTCAGTTATATTATTTCAGTTGCTTTACATACTCAGTACCAGCGGTACTGACGCCCAGTGGGGCGCTGCATTACTTGCCTGCAGGTACTCCTAGACGAGCAGGCGATTCTACGTGACTCCCTGTCAGCGGTTGAGTATTCAGCTCCAGTCATCCGGAGGCTGAATTTCAGAGGTGTAGTTCAGTTCCTTTTGTTGTATATAGTATGGGTAGGTCGGGGCCCTGTCCCGATCAGTTCTATTACTATTCCTAGAGGCTTGCAGTCTGTATGAAATCCCTGTGGTCAGATGAGCCGGTTGTGTGGGGCTGTGCAGTTGTATAGTTGTCTTTACTCTTTCTTACTTCTGTGATGGTCGTGTGGGCCCATAATTGTCAGTAGTGGTGACCTTGCCGGTCACGTAGCTTCTTTTTATGCTTTATGATTAAGTTGCAGATAACTAGACAGCATGGTGGCCTTGTCGGCCCGTATAGGTTTCCCTGAATTACTATGTTTCTGGTTAGCTGATAATACAGGTACAGAAGGCTATAGGCCAATGGGCCGGGGCTGTATTTACAGCCGTTATATAGCCCTTTGTTTCCAGAAATGTGAGTTAGAGCCAGCCAGACGCCAGATGCGCCCAGGCTTAACAGTCTAGCAGGTCAGGTCTTAGTAGGACACCAGGTGCCAGTCATACCCCCCCAAGGTGGGGTGTGACAAACTTGGTATCAGAGCAGGTCGTATCCCAGGGAGTCTGCAAGCCGTGCTAAGTAGAGTCCTGTCCATGGATGTGTTGTGCACCACATACTATGGGTAGGAGGCTGCAAGGCATGATAGGATGGTTGTCTTTTATTCTGATTCAGTCATGCTATAGAGCTGTACAGTATAGGGTTGAATTCCTAAAATCTTACCATATTCTTTGGCTACAGATAATGTCAGACCAGCGCCATCCCGTCACAGGTCGGAGCTTAGACATTGCAGCAGGGGAGGGCACCAGCAGGATGCCTCCCCCTCATTTGGAGACAGCCCGATCAGAGGGCCCTACAGAGGCTTCATCCCAGCCTCCTCAGCAGTCTCCACCATGTCAGGAGTCATTTGGAGCGACAGTATCTTCAGCAGTCCCTATACCGACACCTTCCGACCAGGAGGTTAGGAGTGCTGTAGTTATGATAGCACAGATGATGGCTGCTCAGCGTCAGCAAATGCCATCCACAGTTGCAGAAGCATCAGGAGGGCCAGGTAGTTCAAGGGTCCGAGAGTTCTTAGCCCTGAATCCCCCACAGTTCACAGGCACGGACCGAACAGAGGACCCCCAGGATTTTCTAGATCAGATGCAGAGAATCTTCAGGGTTATGCATGCTACGCCTACTGAGTCAGTTGAATTGGCCGCATTCCGGTTGCGAGATATTGCGGTGTTATGGTATGAAAGCTGGGAGAGGTCCTGAGGGAGAGATGTTCCCCCTCCCACCTGGTCCAGCTTTTCAGGAGCCTTTCTAGATCACTATTTGCCGCAGGAGATCCGACAGGCCCGGGTAGACCAGTTCCTACATCTGGAACAGGGGGCCATGAGTGTTCAGGAATATTCCTTGCGGTTTGACTCCTTGGCTCGATATGCACCGGCTTTCGTGGATACCATGGCATCCAGAGTGCACCGTTTTATTATGGGGTTGAACCCAGAGTATGTCGAGACTTGTATCACGGCCACACTGCGAGAAGATATGGATATTTCCCGAATCCAGGCATTTGCCCAGAATATTGAGGGCATCAGACAGTGACATCGGGAAATCAGAAGGGTTAATCAGGAGCAGCGTCGCCGGGATAGGCCAGCCGAGTTACAGAGAGAGGCCCGGGGAGGACCCAGGCCACGATTGTCAGACAGGCCGCCCAGGCCCCCGCCTCCGCCACAGTCACAGGGAGGTAGATTCAGCCGCAGGGGGCAGTCAGAGGCTGGTAGAGGTTCGCAGACGGCAGACTCACCGTCACAGAGGAGGGCGGAGCAGAGTAGGTATACCCTACCACTTTGCCCTATATGCAGTCGACGTCATTCTGGAGCATGCAGGTATGGTTCCACCGCATGCTATATTTGTAGCCAAGAAGGCCATTTGATGTGAGATTGCCCAGCCAGAGGTCGTGAGGACCGGGACAGACAGGATAGGGCATCAACAGGATCACGAGCTACAACATCCTCGACTGGGCGTAGGCCCTCAGTTTCAGCAGGCAGGGGTCGAGGCAGAGCAGGGGCCTCCAGTACAGGTGCGGGTCCAAGCCGCACATATGCCTTACCAGGGAGGCAAGATTCAGAGGCATCGCCTGATGTTGTGACAGGTATGCTAACTATCTGCTCACACCCTGCTTATGTGCTAATTGATCCAGGGTCTACTTTGTCCTATATTACTCCATTTGTGGCACGGAAGTTTAGTATTGTACCAGAATCATTACAGCAGCCCTTCCTAGTATCTACGCCCGTTGGTGACTCTATCACAGCTAGCCGAATTTACCGCGGGTGTACAGTAGAGGTTGCTGATTGTCAGACCACAGTAGATCTGGTCGAGTTAGAAATGATAGACTTCGATGCCATAATGGGTATGGATTGGTTAGTACCATGTTTTGCTAACGTTGAATGTTGGACCAAAACGGTCTGATTCCACTTCCCGGGGGAGGCAGTACGGGAGTGGAAGGGCAGCACCGCGACGCTAAAAGGTAGGTTTATTTCCTACCTTCGGGCGAGAAAGTTGATATCTAAGGGGTGCATTTACCATCTTGTCAGAGTTCAGGATGTCCAAGCAGAATCTCCGACACTCCAGTCTGTTCCAGTGGTAAATGAATTCCCAGATGTATTTCCTGATGAGTTACCTGGTATTCCCCCAGAAAGGGCAATAGACTTCACTATTGACTTGCTACCAGGCACTCAGCCAATATCAATACCTCCTTACCGTATAGCTCCTGCAGAACTCAGAGAATTAAAGGAGCAGTTGAAAGATTTGTTAGACAAGGGTTTTATCAGGCCGAGTACTTCCCCGTGGGGTGCGCCAGTCTTGTTTGTGAGAAAGAAAGATGGCTCGCTCCGAATGTGCATAGACTATCAGCAGCTAAACAAAGTTACAGTAAAGAACAAGTATCCGCTTCCCAGGATTGATGACCTATTTGATCAGCTACAGGGAGCCAGATACTTTTCTAAGATTGACTTGCGGTCCGGATATCACCAGGTCCGAGTACGTGAGAGGGACATCCCTAAGACAGCATTCAGGACCCGATATGGACATTTTGAATTTCTGGTTATGTCCTTCGGGCTAACAAATGCCCCAGCAGTCTTTATGGACCTGATGAACAGTATTTTCAGACCCTTCCTGGACTTGTTCGTGATAGTATTCATTGATGATATTCTGGTGTATTCTCACTCTAAAGCAGATCACCGGACTCATTTGCGGACAGTGCTCCAAATTCTTAGGGACCGCCAGTTGTATGCTAAATTTTCGAAGTGTGAATTCTGGCTTAACTCAGTAGCCTTTTTAGGACATATTGTCTCAGACGCTGGTATACAGGTAGACAAGCAGAAGATAGAAG
Organism: Datura wrightii; assembly: GCA_035772735.1. Taxonomy (NCBI): domain Eukaryota; kingdom Viridiplantae; phylum Streptophyta; class Magnoliopsida; order Solanales; family Solanaceae; genus Datura; species Datura wrightii. The sequence continues at coordinate 179,742,315 of JASDFA010000018.1, forward strand.
CAGTTAAGTCATGGCCTAGGCCTACCACCCCGACTGAAGTTCGTAGCTTTTTGGGGTTGGCAGGATACTATCTGAGGTTTGTTGAGGGATTCTCAACCATTGCAGCATCTTTAACCAAATTGACACAGAAGGAAGCAAAGTTCCAGTGGACGGAGGCATGCGAGCAGAGTTTCCAGGAATTGAAAGACAGATTAACCTCCGCCCAAGTACTGGCACTGCCGGAAGGCACAAAAGGTTATTCAGTCTATTGCGATGCGTCAGGTGTCGGATTGGGTTGTGTGTTGATGCAGCATGGTAGAGTAATTGCATATGCTTCCAGGTAGCTGAGGAAACACGAGAAGAATTACCCCACCCATGATCTAGAGTTGGCCGCAGTAATTCATGCCTTGAAGATGTGGAGGCATTACCTGTACGACGTCCATGTTGATATATATACAGATCATAAGAGCTTGCAGTACATTTTTACTCAGAGGGAGTTGACTCTGCGGCAACGTCGCTGGTTAGAATTGTTGAAGGATTATGATGTGAACATCCTGTACCATCCGGGAAAAGCCAATGTTGTGGCAGACGCCCTGAGCCGTAAGTCAATGTGGAGTTTGGCGTATCTGCGACCCGAGAAACAGAAATTAGCTAAAGAAATTCATCAGTTAGCTGGACTAGCCGTTCGAGTAATGGAAACAGAAAATAATGGGGCCGTAATTCAAAATTCGGCAGTGTCGTCATTAGTTGCAGAGGTAAAGGAACGACAGTATGAGTATCCCGATTTAGTCTAGCTCAGAGATAGAGTTCAGAAGGGTAAGGAGCCAGATTTTCAGATAACCGAGGATAATGTGCTACGTTGTAAGGGCCGCCTCTGTGTCCCGAATGTTTCAGGACTTCGTGGCCAGATCATGCATGAGGTACACTATGCTCGCTATTCCCTTCACCCAGGGGTGACGAAAATGTACCGCGATATCAGAGACATCTACTGGTGGCCAGGTATGAAAGCTGAGATAGCTGAATTTGTATCTAGATGTTCTAATTGTCAGCAGGTAAAAGCCGAGCAGCAGAAACCGAGTGGTTTGACTCAAGAGATAACGGTACCTACGTGGAAATGGGAAGTAATAAACATGGATTTTGTAACAGGGTTACCCCGTACTAGACGCAGATATGATTCCATTTGGGTAATAGTTGATAGGCTGACAAAATCAGCTCATTTCCTGCCAGTGAAGGCTACCTTCTCAGCCGAGAATTATGCCGAATTGTATATCAAAGAAATAGTTAGATTGCATGGGGTACCGGTATCTATCATTTCAGACAGGGGCGCACAGTTTACAGCTAGGTTCTGGCAGTCATTTCAGAAAGGTCTGGGGACACAGATTAAGTTGAGTACAGCATTCCATCCTCAGACAGACGGGCAGGCTGAACGTACAATTCAGACGCTCGAAGATATGCTACAAGCGTGTGTGTTAGATTTTGGGGGTAGCTGGGATGAACATCTCTCGTTAATTGAATTTGCTTATAATAACAGTTACCATTCAGCTATTCAGATGGCGCCCTTCGAGGCATTGTACGGGCGAAAATGTAGATCGCCGGTGGGTTGGTTTGAAATAGGAGAATCAGCATTAGTTGGGCCAGACATTGTTCGGCAGTCCGAGGAAAAGATAAAGCTTATCCGAGAACGTTTACTGACCGCTCAGAGCCGCCAGAAGTCATACGCAGATAGACGGCGCAGAAATCTAGAATTTTCGATAAACGACTGGGTATATCTGAAAGTGTCCCCGATGAAAGGGGTAATGAGGTTTGGCAAGAAAGGCAAGCTTAGCCCAAGATTCATTGGGCCGTATCAGATTCGGCGAAGAATAGGCCGCGTGGCATATGAGTTAAACTTGCCTCCAGAATTAGCATCTGTTCACCCAGTATTCCATGTTTCTATGTTAAGAAAGTTTGTAGGGGACCCTTCTACAGTAGTTCCAGTCCAGGATGTTCAGGTCACAGAGGAGTTAGCCTATGAAGAGGTTCCCGTAGCCATTTTAGACAGACAGATTCGCAGGCTGAGAACTAAAGACGTTGCATCTGTCAAGGTATTGTGGCGTAACAGAAATCGGGAAGAAATGATGTGGGAGGCTGAAGAAGACATGAAAATCAGATATCCTCACCTATTTCAGGCCTAGTCAGACGACAGGTATGTCCGTATCATTACTTATACAGTATCTTATGATTGTATATTTGTAAATGATAAAGAAAGAAGTGATATTTAGTTGTTTAGTGAATCTTGGAATATTGTGTGCGGTGCCTGTGTTGGACTTTTCTGCATTTCAGGTTTTTGCGATAGTCCATATTACAGGGGAAGCTCTGCCAAAATTTTTCCAGAAAGTAAGGTAAGCAGTCCACTAGATAACAGTATACATTTGAGGACGAATGTTCCTAAGGGGGGGAGAATGTTATACCCCGTAGAATTCCCGGCACTTAGATGACCTATTCGCACGTTGGTTAAGCATATTTGAAAGCCATACGTGCTAGGGAAAGGCCCGGGAAAAGATCGGACGAGAAACCCGTCGAACCATCGCGGGAGGACCCGAGGCAGAGCCCCTCCGCAATGGCAGCGTGTCACGGAGGTGAGGCCTCCGCGATGGCTCCGTGACACGTTGCCCAGGTTCAGGCCCAAGTATATAAGCCTCCACTTCGGTTTAAAATCATTTCATTACTTAATAACTTCCAGAGAACGTAGTGAACAGAGGGAAAACGAAGGGAGATTATAAATTATCGTCCGATTACGCTGCCAAACGCTGCCCAAACCCAAATTAATCCTAGATACCAAGGTATTTAGCAGCAGAGAGCATTTCTACGGAGTTAGTTTCACGAAATACGGCCGACGAATCGGCGAGCCACCGAACTAAAGTAAGTAGAATTGCTCTAAATTAATGTCTATGTGTTCCTAGCTGAGAAGTGAATACTTCTCCCTTCTGGGCCGCTGAAAAATAGCGAGTTTTCGACCGTCTTTCGATAAGCCTAAGTTTAGGCTATAAACTATATCGAAAGTGATGTTGCCTTTTGAAATAAAGTTGTATTTAGTAGTGATTGACGTATTTATGAATGCAGTTGGGAGAAAATAGTTGAAGTACCGGCCGAGCCTCGTCCGACGGACGGATATTCAAAGATAAGGTATGTAAAGTTAAGTTTCCTCGGCAAGTTGAGTAACCTCGAAGCAGTATAGTAATTTACAGACCAGTAGCATGTTTAGAAATCGATTATCGTGTTATTTTGAATATTGGTGGATTATGAGAAGTTTTGGGTTGTAACGTGTACGATACCTATCCGTACGATATAGATTCGGGCGTAAGTGGTTAAGGCTGCCCAGTATATTCAGTATGTGATGTAATATACCATGTTAAGACATTGTTGTGTTTAGCTGAAACCTCACGAGGTAGTACAGTATCAGTAAAGCATTCCAGATATAGAATAGTAACTATATATGGTTTAGGAAGCATGTTAGAAATAGGAAATTATGTTAACACAGAAACTTAGTAAACAGTATAGTTTTCAGCAGAAACACCTCCTCGTATAACTTTTACCCCAGTACAGTTTGACAGGAGGCTATATTTATATTTATACTTACCTGTCTCAGCATGTATCAGACACTTACAGATTGCTATTATTAGCTCAGTATGTGATTTATACGATACCCTACACCTGATAGTCTTAGCTTATGAGATACACAGACAGCATGATTAGTTGAGACCATTGTATTGATTGGGGTTGGATTACCTAGCATCCCTGACCGCCCAGGGTTAATAGCTGTATCGACTCGTCCGCCAGAGGACGAAGATACGTCGCTCTACGGAGTGATATGCCGTCCCGCAAGGGGACGAAGATGGGATGCCAGTTTCCCCATATTGTGCCTTGGTCGGCCCTTATACACCCCCGTCGAGCGGATACGCACGGGGTGTTGATTTAGAGTCCTTCGGACTCAGATACAGTTATAGTCAGGGGCTCAGCGAGCCCAAGTGCATACCCAGGGACCGGCAGGATGCTTACAGCCACTATAGGAGTTGGGATGACCGGGGTAGGGGCATAGATTCTATGTTGATTGTACCTCCCGGCTTATGGGGACCGGGCAAGGTTTGTGTATGTTATGTTATGTTATGTATGTTATGCTATGTTATATTAGACGCGAGTAGATTGGTAGTAGAATGATACGCCTCCAGGTATGGTTCCTACTTCCTTCGGTATCAGTAAGAACAGGTACGATCTACATCATCAGACAGTTAAGTTATTCCTCCTACTTCAGCTTCATCAGTCATATTATTGCTTTCAGATGTTGTTTTCAGTTATATTATTTTAGTTTCTTTACATACTCAGTACCAGCGGTACTGACGCCCAGTGGGGCGCTGCATTACTTGCCTGCAGGTACTCTTAGACGAGCAGGCGATTCTACGTGACTCCCTGTCAGCGGTTGAGTATTCAGCTCCAGTCATCCGGAGGCTGAATTTCAGAGGTGTAGTTCAGTTCCTTTTGTTGTATATAGTATGGGTAGGTCGGGGCCCTGTCCCGATCAGTTCTATTACTATTCCTAGAGGCTTGCAGTCTGTATGAAATCCCTGTGGTCAGATGAGCCGGTCGTGTGGGGCCGTGCAGTTGTATAGTTGTCTTTACTCTTTCTTACTTCTGTGATGGTCGTGTGGGCCCATAATTGTCAGTAGTGGTGACCTTGCCGGTCACGTAGCTTCTTTTTGTGCTTTATGATTAAGTTGCAGATAACTAGACAGCATGGTGGCCTTGTCGGCCCCTATAGGTTTCCCTGAATTACTATGTTTCTGGTTAGCTGCTAATACAGGTACAGAAGGCTATAGGCCAATGGGCCGGGGGCTGTATTTACAGCCGTTATATAGCCCTTTGTTTCCAGAAATGTGAGTTAGAGCCAGCCAGGCGCCAGATGCGCCCAGGCTTAACAGTCTAGCAGGTCAGGTCTTAGTAGGGCACCAGGTGCCAGTCATACCCCCCCCCCCAAGGTGGGGTGTGACAATAAGAATATATATCAAATTATTTTCCCCTTAAATAGCTTGAATCGGTTGTCCCGAATTTGGTCATAGATTTGGAGATAAAAAATTTTACAAACTCTAATTGACCTAAAATTTGGCAAGCTCATCAAAAACAATCTACTGAACAATACTCACTGATTTCTAGTGACTACATCATTTATTGACTATTCGGATTCATTTTGATAGGTTTTTTGATATTTTTCTATTTTCTAAAATTTGAAAATTGAGAAAAAATCATTTTCTTTCAACCTGTGATGGTAGGGTTCAATCTCTATGGTCTCCATTAACATATAACAGTAATTTAATGAGTTTACATGTTGACGTTGGTCTTCTTTCCCCATCGGATAGACTCATTACGGTTAATTAATGTATTTTAGTCTCTAGTTATTGATAACTTATATTAACTCTCTATCTGAGTTACCTGTTGGATCAATGGAACTAGGGATGATAATTATGATATTCACTTGAATTAAATTAATAATATACTCTCTATCTAAGTTAATTTTAATTTTAATTTATTAGAGTGTATAATCTGACATCACACATGTGTGTTGCATGGGTAGTTCTTTTCACATCGAAATTTACTATTCAAGATGAATGGATATATATGTGGTGTGGTTTGAATTTTGATATTCAATGATACATTGCTTTAATTTATTTCACATACATGTTATATTATTTGAATAAGAATTCAGGATTAATAAATAACTTATGATAAAGTGATCTATTTATTTGGAATTATTGAAGATTCTTATTTTATGTTCATGTGAAATTATATTATGCATGGATTGAGAATTATGATTAACAAAGAGCTTCCATCAAGCGGTTTATTTGATTAAGTCATTAATATTCTCAATGTACCATGTATAATTATTTGTGATCAAGTGGTGATAGAAATTATTTCTATGGTCTCCGCTATAATTATAAGTGAGATAATAAATTTATGCGTTGACTTTAGATCTTCCTCCATAACTGATTAATTTATTAAAGTTCACTAGGTAAAATTTCTAATAACTGATAGTATGTATTAACTCTCCATCTGAGTTTATATATTGGATCAGTTTTAAAATTTTAAGACGGGCATTCAAAGTGGTGATCTGTATTAATTCATGTGGTAAGTTAGATGATAAATTTACGTGTTGACTTTAGGTCTTCCTCTATAATGGATACATTTATTATAAGTTCACTAGGTAAAGTTTTTAGTAATTGATAGCATTTATTAACTCTCATCTAAGTTTATATGTTGGATCAATTTTAAAATTTTAAGACGGACATGTAAAGTGGTGATTAATATTAATTCATGTGGCAAATTAGATAATAAATTTACATATTGACTTTAGGTCTTCCTCAATATCAGATAAATTTATTATGGGTTGTCACTAGGTAAAATCACTAGTTATTGAAAACAGTAATGAGTTTACATGTTGACATTGGTCTTCTTCCCCGTTGGAAAGATTCATTATGGTCAATTACTGTGCTTTTCATCACTAGTTATTGATAACTTGTATTAACTCTCCAACTGAGTTACATGTTGGATCAATGGAACTAGTGTTTAATAGTTATATATAATTGACTAAAAGTAACAATTTACTCTCAAATTGAGTTGGTTTTGTTCCTTTCGAATTGTTTTAATCTTGCATAGTTTATATACATTGCATGAGTAGTATTTTTTCCATCGAAATTTACTATTTCTGAGATGCATCTATGTATATATATTGATGAATGCAGTCTGAATTTAATTATTCAGGTTATCGACTTATTTTAATCTATTTAATATGTTATATGTCAAATTTCCAATAGACTTATTCGATCCACTTACTACTATTAACGAATATGTTTTTTCTGAATGATATAACATTAATTTATAGAATGCATTGTATATGTACCTTTTGTTAGAAAGAATTTAATTTCAGTTTCTAAATAATTAAGAGATGGATATTCAGTTTATTCTTCTTATAACTTTTGTGTTATTGAACTTGATCAAGATTTATCTCTTGTGGCAAATAAACACATTGACTCTTTATTATTAATATCTCCCTTGAATGAAGTAATATTAATCTATCCCATAAGAGAAAATATTCTTTAATATAGAATGAAACCTATCTGGTCCACCAACTTTTAAGTCATTTATTCTGGATAGGACTTCGAGGTTGGTTAACTGATGGACTTAAAAGTTCATTAAAAATGAAGATACTACCAACTTTTAAGTCCTGTTTAGAAGAAAAAAATGAAGTAAAGTGTATTTCCTTTAAAAGAAAATAAAGCTAGTGATAAGTTTGAATTAATTCATTTATCTTTATGTTATCAAATGAGCATCTCGCCAAGAGGTGTGTCATGACCCGAGTCTATAACCTAGACGAGACACGATACTTGGAGTCACAAGTAACCCCAAGCCAACCCATGGTCTATCATAACACTAGTAAACTGAGTAAACATAAGCGGAAACTTTAAATAAAAGAACCCATTTAAAAACACTGATATGACAAAAGTCAATATATCTGAAATACAATACTGAAAATTTGTGTCTATGTCTGAAAGCCAACTATAAAATGATGAGCTGCTAGGACAAGCCACCAGCGAACTCTAAGTCTACTGAAATTAACTAACTAAAAATAAATATCATCCTTGAAAGATGAGGACTCACCAATGCTGCTGCTAGTATCGTCTGAGGGAAACTACTGATGATGCTGCGACTAAGAACCTGCGCCTGTATCATGATACGATACAACATAGAAGGTATGCGTCAGTACTTTGAATGTACTGAGTAAGTGAGAGATATTATAAGCATGAAAGAACAAGTAACTGAACTATAGTGACATGCAATGACCAACTGAAATACTGAAAACTGATACACTGAAGTATAACTGATATGGTCAATAGTGACACTAACCGATGGTCATAGAAATGTCTTGGATCTGATATTGATCTGAGCTAAACTGAACAGAACTGAATGGAGCTATACTGAAACTGTAATGACTAGTGGAAGAGTCTATAACCGACATATAACCATGTGACCGAAACATGGAGTTCGATGCATACGCCCTATCAATAAGACCCAATATACCTTGCCAGGGTATAAAGGCATGAACTAGGTGATCACAAATATAGGGCCGTTGGGCCAATAAAATACCTACGGTAGAAATGTAGTTCTGGGAACCTTGGTGTGCGAAAACCCCAGTCCGCCCGATGCTAAGTCCTACTCCCACTGGATAGCCCTAACATGACTACTACTACCAAGCTGTTAGCTCGAAACTAAGACCCAAGACTAAGTCAGGGATACTTGTCTATAAGTACTTTGAGAGTCTTATCGGACCAGATTCTGTAATTGGTGTTCTAAGACTGGCCAGATCTGCTTATCTGAAAGCATCGTAACCGTCTAAAGAAAAAACTAAAGCTAAAGTTGGTGGTTCTAAGACTGGTCAGAGCTACTTATCTGGAAGCATCGTAACCTTCTGTAGAACTAACTAGTAACTGATAACTTAAAATTGATAACTCATATCTGATAATTGTGAGGCATTACTGGCACCTCAATAACTCACTATAGTCAAACTGATTAGCTGAAATTTCTGAAGATACTGAAGATACAAATATTCTGATTGAAACTGGACTAACATGTAACTGACTGAGAATTCAACTAATATTAATAATATGGGAATTCCAACACAAATAGAATTAAGCAACATGAATGACTAACCAATTATGCTAGACTATAATTTACTGTATTCAAGAACTAGGGCTAAAACCATCTTTACAAGAACAAGTACCAACATGATCACTCCACTAGTGGAAATATAACAACAATTAACCTGAAAAATGTCCCACATGATATAGACGGAATCTGACTGATAATTTACTCACATTTGAAAACTCAGGGCTTAGAACTTATAAGAATATTTAGATGGATTTTGGGGCACAAGTAAAAAAAAATTCCCTTGCTAAATTCCCACATATCTGGTGGTGAATCCCGGAGAAAACCTTTGAAAAGATCTGAGAAAAAAGTCGAACCCTTCCTCCTGCTTTGTGCTTTCTGACTAAGTTCTACGTTTTGACTTCTGAGGGAATGAGAGGAATGAAAGGGGAACGTCATTATACCCCTTTAATTCTCTCCTAACGAACCTAAAATGACAAGTTTTAGAGATTAAAAAGCTGAGAAATTACTAAAATAATCCTGGGAGAAAATCTGAAAAACTGCCCAATAGGATCCAACGGGTTGTTGGTCGAAACCACGACCCACTGAAACCAATCATTGGTCCTGGATCCACAAAATGAGCTCACTAGAATGGGACCACGGGAGGATACCACGACTCATTGGGAGAACCAATGGGTCGTTGGTACCTCTTGTTGTCACGGATAGGGGAATCTTGGCCCTAAGATAATGGGCAAAGCAATGACTCATTGGTAGAACCAACGGTTCATTGCATCGAGTCATGGCCAGCACTGTTAGGACCTGGGACTTGGTTAAAAGTGGCAGTAATGTTCCACTCATTGATTCTAGGAGATGTCAGGTAGGTTTCACAACTTGTGATGCAACGGACGATATAAAAGCTCCTTACTTCTTCCAATGAGTCGTCCTATATCTCGTGGGTTCCCAGAGGGAAATTCTGAAGAGCTGACAACGGCTTAGACAATGGCCCGTTAGAGGTGACCACGATCCGTTGTCTGGGTCGTTCAGTGATAAAATTTTCTGGTTTCCCCTGGATTTTTTTGTAAGGTCTGTGTTTGTTCTAGGAGAGTTTTGGGGTGTTACAATATCTCCCCCTTGGGATCATTCATCCTTGAATGAAGGCTAAAGCTGCTGGAAAATTGAGAAAAGAGCTGCAATTCCCAGACTAAAACTATAAACAAATTTCTGAAGGAATGACTGACTCTAAACTGATTTAACCATGCTAACAGAGTTGATGCAATGAGGATGCATATTGAAAATCTGAATAGAGCTGATGAATATGAAACTGAATAGAGTATTGAGGAGGAATTTAATACCTGATGCTGAAATTGAACTAGAAGGGAATAAATAAGAGTATTTAGCCATCATGTCTACTTCATCCTCCCATGTGGCTCCCTCAACTAGTTGATTCCTCCACAAGACTTTCACTGAAGCGACTTCCTTGTTTCTCAGCTTACAAACCTGATGGTCTAGGATCTGAACTGGGACCTCTTTATAAAAGAGACTATCCTTCATCCCCACACTGTCCAGTGGCACAACTGAGGTCGGATCACTGATGCACTTCTTCAATAGTGACACATGGAAGACTGGGTGCACAGATGCTAACTCTGGAGCTAATTCTAACTCAAATGTCTACTACTAATTTTCGTTGAAATCCTTTAGGGTCCTACATATATCGGACCGTGTTTCCCTTTCTTTCCAAACCTCATCACTCCTTTCATGGGTGAAATTTTCAGATAAACCCAATAATCCACAGCAAATTCTAACTCTCTCTTCCTTACATTAGCGTAACATTTCTATCAGCTTTGAGCTGTTTTCAACCCTTTCCTGATAAGTTGCACTTTCTGCATAGCTTCATGGACTGAGTCTGGACCTATCAACGTAGCTTCACCAACTTCAAATCACCCTATAGGAGATCTACATCTTTTATCATATAATGCCTCAAACAGGGCCATCTGAATGCCGGAGTGGTAGCTGTTGTTGTACACAGACTCGATGAGAGGTAGGTGATCATCCCAACTATATTTAAAGTCGATCACACAAGCTCTCAACATATCTTCTATGATCTGAATAGTCCACTCAGTTTGTCCATCGGTCTGAGGGAAATGTTGTGTTGATCTTGACCAGAGTACCGAGTCCTTTTTGAAATGACTTTCAGAATTGCAAGATGAACTGGGTACCTTTATCTGAAATAACGGACAAGGGAACCCCATTCAGTCTGACTAACTCCCGGATGTATATCCTAGCATAATCCTCAGCTGAGTCTGTAGTTTTAACTAGAAGGAAATGTGCTGACTTGGTCATCCGATCCACTATCACCCAAATTGAGTCATGCTGTTGGGAAGTATGAGGTAGACCTATAATAAAGTCCATGTTCAGTTCTTCCCATTTCCATGTGGGTATGTTGATATCCTGAGTCATCGTTGCAGGTCTATGGTGTTCCACCTTAACCTGTTGGCATTTCGGCCACGTAGCCACAAATTCTGCAATGTCTCTTTTCATGTCGTTCCACCTGTAGCTATCCCGCAGCTCATGGTACATTTTAGTGGAACCTGGATGGATAGAATATCTGGAGCTGTGTGCTTCCGCCAGTATTTGCTGTCTTAAGTCACCTACAACCGGTACACAAAGTCTGCCTTGGTAACGAAGCACACCATCTCCCCCTTTGGAGAAAGACTCCACCTCTTTTTTAAGAACTGCTTCTTTCAGCTTAAGCAGTATGGGATCTTTATCCTGCCTTGACTTAACCTCAACAACTAACGAAGAATCTAACCCGCTATGCATTATTACTCTGCCTTCAGCTGAATCAACCAACTGCACTCCCAACTGACCTGACCTATGAATATCTTTTGCCAGTTCCGTTCTGCCCTCTTCAACATAGGCCACGCTTCCCATGGAAATTCTACTCAAAGCATCTGCCACCACATTTGCGTTGCCCGGGTGGTACAGCACACTCATGTCATAATCCTTCAATAGCTCCAACCACCTTCTCTGATGAAGATTCAAGTTCTTCTGACTGAACAATACTGAAGGCTCTTGTGATTGGTGAAAATATCCACGTGAACCCCATAGAGGTAATGCCTCTATATATTCAAAGAAAACACTAACCCTGCCAATTTAAGGTCATGAATCGATAGTTCTTCTCATGCACCTTGAGCTGTCTGGAGGCATATGCTATCACCTTACCCCTCTGCAGCAGAACATAATTGAGGCCAACTATAGAAGTATCAAGTAGACTACAAATCCATCTGTTCCTTCTGGTAAGGTCAAAACATGAGCAATAGTGAGTTGAGCCTTCAACTCTTGGAAACTCTTCTCACATGCATCTGACCACTAAAACTTCACCTTTTTCTGAGGTAGCTTAGTCAAAGGAGATGCAATAGAGGAAAATCCTTCTATAAATCATCGATAATATCCTGCTAGACCTAGAAAACTTCTGATATCGGTTGGGGAAGTAGGTCTTGGCCAGTCTTTCACCACTGATATCTTTTGAGGATCTACCTGAATACCCTCACCTGAGACCACGAGAACAAGGAAAGTCACATACTTCAACCAGAATTCACATTTTCTAAATTTAGCAAACAATTAGCTGTCTTTGAGCGTTTGTAGCACTATCCTCAGTTGGTTAACATGTTCCTCCTTGTTCCTGGAGTATACGAGAATGTCATTAACGAATACAATGACGAACATGTCTAGATACTGCTTGAAATTCCTTTTCATCAGGTCCATGAAAGTTGCAGGGGCATTAGTTAGTCCAAAGGATAGAACCACGAATTCATGTGACCATACCGAGTTCTGAAGGCTGTTTTCAGTATGTCACATTCTAACTCTAAGCTGATGATACCCTGACTTGAGATCTACCTTGGAAAAACAACTTGCTCCTTGAAGTTAATCGAACAAGTCATCAATCTTGGGTAGAGGATATCTGTTCTTAACTGTAACTTTGTTCAATTGATGGTAGTCGATACACATTTTGAGAGTACCATTTTTCTTTCGCGCAAACAGCACTGGAGCACCCCATGCAGAGATGCTGGGCCTGATGAAACCGTTACCAAGAAGGTCTTTTAGTTGTTCCTTCAACTCTTTAAGCTCAACTAGAGCCATTCTGTAAGGAGAAATACAGATGGGCTGAGTTTTTGGAAGAAGGTCTTTGCCGAAATCTATTTCCCGATCGAGAGGGACTCTAGGAAGATCTTTGGAAAACATGTCAAGGAATTCACTGACAACTAGAACTGACTGGATAGTTGGAGTCTCGGAGCTGGAATCTTTGACCCTAACTAGGGGATAGATGCACCCTTTATAAATGAGCTTCCTTTCCTTGAGGTAGGAAATAAACCGACCCTTAGGTGCATAACTACTACCCATCCACTCTAGAATTGGCTCATTTGGAAACTGAAATCTGATGACTCTAGTTCTGCAGTCGATTGAGGCATAACCGGAGTGTAACCAATCCATGCCAAGAATGAGATTGAAATTGACCAAGTCTAACTCTACTAGATCAGCTGGAATAACTTTACTCAATACTGAGACTGGGCAGTTTCTATACACCCGGTTGGCTCTAACTGACTCACCAACTATGGTAGAGATTGAGAATGGTCCTGAGAGGACTTTTGGACTAATTTCAAACTAAACTACTACATAGGGAGTGACAAATGATAGTGTGGCTCCTGGATCTAGTAGGGCATACACATCTAGATAGAAGAGACGTAACACACCCGTGACCACATCAGGTAGGCTCTCCTTATCGTGATGAGAGGACAAAGCATAAAAATGGTTTTGGCGCTGACCGTCATTGATCTTGGGCAGATTTATATGCCCAAGTGATACTGAAATGTATCATTTTTACCTTGTTTGTTGTGCAATATGTATATAATATCATGTATTTGGTAATAAAATGCGAATTTATACTAACCAACATGATTAGCATTTGTTTTGCAGGATAATGTGATCTTTAAGAGCTAAAATGCGTGTTGGAACTATGTCGGAGTTGGACTTGGATGCGAGCGTGGAAAAGACCTCGGATGGCATATTTTACACTGTCTCCGCGATGGTGCCGTGCCACACTGCCATCGCGGTAGCACACTGCCTGGAGAGGAAATTAATTGGCAGATTCCAGTGAGGCCTCGCGACAGCTCCGTGGCACGGAGACAGGCCTCCGCGATGGCCTCCGTGCCACGTTGAGGCTAACTATCCGGACCATGCAATTTCCAGAGAGGGTCCGCGTCCATGCCGTGTCACGGAGGCAGTGCTCCACGTTGGCCTCCGTGACACGTTGCTTGTTATTCCGGGAAAAATTTCCCACTAGTATAAATAGCACACTTAGGTTATTTTTAAAAGGGAGTTTTTTAGTTTTAGTTTTTTTAGCCTGAGTTCAGAAGTGGGAGCAGGAACGTGGTTTTGTGGCAGTTGAAGAATAGAAAAGATAAGAGTTTTCTTCTCTTCCCTTCTTCTTTCCTTCAATTGTATGCATGATTCACACTCATTCTAGAATGATTAATCCAAGAATGAGTGGCTAATTCCTTTCTTGCTGAGGTTTTGAACTTGTGCAATGAATGTTGGTAATAATTGATATGGTTTCTACTTCTTCTTGCATGTTGTTCTATTAATTCTTGTGCTTATTACATTCTTGATTGGCCACCATTAATGTATATCTAAAAAGTCCAATTTCACTCGAGAGAGCATGAAATTGGAAAGTTGTGAATTAATAGGGTATTGTTCTTAACTTGATTTGGGAAAATTGGGTTTTGATGTGCTTTCTTGATAGAAATATACTTGAAAGCCGTATTAGTCAATTTAGGAACCGGAATTGTAGTGTTAGGTCATAAATTGCATTTGATCACAGAAATGTAGACGAATGGTTTATGAATCTAAAGTGAAATTAAATACGGAAGTTTTAATTTCTAGGCAAACGTTCTTGGCTAGCAATATGAAGAAGAAGATGACCAAATTATCATGATTATCAAGTTCATTACTCGTTCTTAACCTTGGCATGTGCATATCCATTGTCTAAACTCAACGTAAATAGTAGTTATTAATTTTAGTAGATAATTAGTTTAGAAACAAAACTCACTCAAATCTTGGTTGGATTGTTGTTAACATAGTTAGAAATAGAATAGAGATATAGTAAACTAGGCAGTTTTGCATATCTAGAGCAGCCTCCTTGGATCGATACTTGGCTACTTAGCCACTTTATTACTTGTTTGACCACGTACACTTGCGTGTCGGTGTATAATATATACCGAGCAGCAGAGCGCGAGCAAGTTTTTGGCGCCGTTGCCGGGGAGGCTAGGTGATTTGTAAAACTGTGTTTAAGTATAAATTTACTGTATTTTTGTTTTATTTTCTTAAGTGTTGACAACTTGGTCTAGTGTTTGTTTTAATTCTTCTTTATTTTATTTTATTTTTCTACTTGTCATATACCCTTATTGACATGACATCGTGGAATATAAATGGTTTCAATGGTGGATACTCATATTTTAGTGAATCTTGTCTGAACTGTGGAGGACCCCACTGGTGGCAAAACTGTAACACGTGTAATATATGTGGGTGTCAATATGGCCATTGGGGTGATTGTCCAAAGGCATATTCCCCTCCCCCAAGCCCCTACTATGATCCTTTTGTTGATTTTGCTGAATATAGGCATGTTGAAAATGAGGACTTGGGACGCCAAGTTCAAATAGAGGACATGATGAAACAACTCCAGGAGCAATCAGAAGCAATGAAGGAGTCGGTGGCAGAATTGATAGCTCAGCAAAAGGAGAATGCAGAGGTTGTAAGCAGGATGAGCGTCCAACTCACGGAGATGTGTGCTGAGGCTGAAGCTTGTGATAATTTGCAGGTGACAGTTTTAGCCGATATTCAAGAGGAACTACAAGAGGAAGACAAGGGTGACTTTGTGGATGAAGCCCAACAATTGGAATCTCTTGAGTGTCCCTGTGATGAGCTCACACTTATGGAAAATCTACTCATGGAAGAAGAGATGGAGTATCCCCCATTTTACATTAATGAAGAGATAGATGTCGATGCTGAGAAGGAGTATACAAGTAAGGAGGTCAAGCAAAATGTAGTTTCAGAGTTGAGGTGGATTGGACCACACTCGAAGCATTTCTCGACATTAAGTTTGGTTGATGACACAGAAATAGAGTCTTCCAAGATTATGGAGAAATGTCTAGAGGAGGACCAAGCCCCGTATATTCTGAAATTTGCTTACCCGAAGCAACGAAATGACTTTACTTACTCAAGGGCCAATAAGTTCAAAAGAAAGCATCTACTGCTTGGTCCTTACAATTTTTCACCACCACCCCTAGAACATAAGAGGAAATTAGAAAAGAAATTAGGGGTGAGATTCATATCCTCAAGGTGGAGGAAAAAGTGGTGAAACTTGGTATGTCGAGCCGCGATGTTAAACCAGGCGCTGCACGGGAGGCAACCCGTGAAAAATATTTTTCTTTCTTTTTCCTTAGTGTAAAGTTTTTCTTTTATTTTATTTTCTTTTCTTTTTCTTGACTAGGTTTAGATGTGCATTTTAATTAGTAATTTTTATTTTTTTTTAGTAGGGAATCTAGTCATTTAACCAATTTTTGTTTAGTGAGGTGTTTTTTAGGTATACCGGAGGAAAAATACTTGGAATTGAGAAAACGAGGCGAGGTATGAAAAATAAAATTTGATAGTGAAACAGAGCACTGGCGCGTTGGCGCCGTGTCATGGAGGCAATGCTCCGCGTTGGCCTCCGTGACACGTTGAAGGCAAATCTGGAATTTTTTAAAATTCCAGTAAGCCAACGCGTTGGCTCCGTGTCACGGAGGAGGGCCTCCGCGTTACCCTCCGTGACACGTTGCCCTTATCCCAGTGCCGGGTCACACCGGGTTTCCGGGTGACCCGCGTGTTTCTTTTAAATAAACCCCCGATTTTCGCCCATTTTTCCCCATTCCCTCTACCCTCCGCGACCAAACACCCATTCCCCTACCCCCAAGCTCCGTGCCACGTTAAGAGGCAAGGAAAACGTCAAGTCTTTATCGATTCTTCAATTCCAAGGTATGTTTTCATCGTCTATCTCAAATTTTTGGCGATTTTTGTCGATTTTGAGCATGTGAGGTGAGATATATCACCCTAGGTAGAAATTAAACATGACGTGAATTATTTTGCGATTGATTGTGTTCGGATTGTTGTAGTTGACGTGTGAACTTATCGATTGATTGAATAATTCATTGTTGATTGTCGAATTGAGTTCTAGGGCTTGGGGTTGTTGAATTTTAACTTTGGTAACTTGATAGTTTGATGAAATTGATGCCGGGGTGTGTTTATTATTTGAGATAAGTCGTGGTAAATATTGTATAATTGGTGAAAGACGACTAATTCTCGAATTTTTGTGGGACATTGCGTAATATGTGAATTGGTTGAATTGCTTAGATTAGTGTATATAAAATGTTTGTATTGTTGTTTCTATTTTGTTGTTGTTATCATTGCTAAGTGTTATGGGTGAATAGCTGTCGATAGTAGGATTGGGTTAGCTGTATGAAGTCTGAGTAGTTCGCTAGCCGTTATGCTGTCGAATTTTTGTGAACGCACTAAGCAATATGTTTATAGTGATTGTGTTTGGGGTGTAAATAGAGCTATCCTTGCTAACATGTTGTAAATATTGTTAAAGACTAAGTGTGGGGTAAATTTTGTTTAACCCGACCTTAGCCAAAACTAACAAGTTTTTAGCTTAACGTTGTGCTTGTCTGTGTAAATTGACAGGTACAATGGCCAGCCGACAAGATAAAGGCAAGGGTGCTTCAACCTCAGGCACCAGCAGAAAGAGAATGAGACTGGGCACTGCTGTCCCAGCTGCACCTGCTGTTCCACGCGGTCAACACCGCCGATACGGAACACGATGGGTTACCGATGAAGGGAAGAAGTGGTACGCAAAGCATAAGGAGAACAAGTACTTCCCGGAGGAATATATTGCAAGGGAACCACTCCCACAGGAGTTCCCTCGCATCGTACAGAGGATTGAGGCAACTGGGCTCAGCTTTATTTTTCAGGAGCCCAAGGAGTGCAACCTTCACTTGGTCCGGGAATTTTATGCCAACTGGAACCCGGCCATCAGAAGCCACACTATTAAAATCAGAGGGCAGATTGTCACTCTGGAACCCCAGCAGCTGAATGCCATCGTTGGAGCGCAGGACACAGACGCCCACATTCTCCGCCAGCTCAACATCACCCCACCGTACGCCGACATCAGACGTACGTTGTGTGGGGCTCGATCCACAGCCCGATGGAGTAGACACAAAGAGAGGGGTTACCACCAGACTCTGCCTTATTCGCAGATGAACAGGGAGGCCAGAATCTGGCTAAAAATTGTATGTTCGTGTTTGATCCCGGGAGTACATATGACAGACGTGACCCGGGACCGTGTCTGCCTGGTGTATGCCCTTATGAAAGGGCTTGAGATTAATGTGGGGGTGGTTATAATATCCGCCATGAAGAGAGCCAGACTACACCAGGGCCACAGATACGGGTTTGGCGGACTCATCACCACCTTCCTCCGAGGCCTCGACGTTGAGGAAGAAGCCTTGGATTACATTCCGCAGTGGGAGCGGAGGGCCCTTGATGTGACAAAGACCAAGGCCCCCGACACTACACACGGACCTGTGCTGACTCTGGGCGAGCGACATGCTCGTGACGACCAGTATATGGCCCGTATGTTCGGTATGCAGATGCTGCAGCTACGTATAGGTGGGAGACCAGCCACCGAGGATGAATTATGGCAGCTGGAGCTGGACTACCCTTTTGGCGAGAACGCCAGAGCTTTATGCAAGGTGGGGCCAGCCTTTGTGGAGCCGACTGACGACGACGTCCCTACTGATGAGGAGACACGTCGTGAGGACTCCGATGTGGAGTCCGATGACGGCGAGGGAGCTGATTCAGATATGGGCGATGAGGCCGCAGCACCGGATGAGGAAGTTGAATATTTCGACTGAGCAGGGAGTTTCACCACCCAAAAGTTTGTGCTTTGTATTTTTGTGAACACTGGGGACAGTGTTCGATTTAAGTGTGGGGTGGGGAGTAGTTAGGTGCTGGGTCATAGGCTCTAAATCTGTTGTATATTCCTCCTTGACGTTTATGTATGTCTGTGCTTTCCCTGTTGTTGTGAACTGATTTGTGAATGATGTGTATATATTTGTTTGTGGCTAATGATGTGTGTTTTTAAAAAGTTATGGTTGCCTTTGTAAATATTTTGTAAATTTTGTAAATATTTTTTTCTCTATCGATATGATCGATATTTTTCAAAATTTTTGCGAAAAGATGTTGCACTTATCAACATATTTTGTAAATATATTTTTCATCGAAATGATCGATGTGTTGCAAAAATTTTGAAAAATATCGATCATATTGATAGAGAAAAAAATATTTACAAAATTTACAAAATATTTACAAAGGCAACCATAACTTTTTAAAAACACACATCATTAGCCACAAACAAATATATACATATCATTCACAAATCAGTTCACAACAACAGGGAAAGCACAGACATACATAAACGTCAAGGAAGAATATACAGCAGATTTAGAGCCTATGACCCAGCACCTAAAATTTTGAAGTTTTATTTTTGGGTTTCTCGGAGTTTGTTTTCGGTTCTTTTACCGAGAATAGTCCCATTGAACCGATGTCATAGTTAGTGAACATTCCCTATGATGGATGGATGACGACCGTCTTAAGGGAAATGTAGTCGATAGGAGTAGATGTTTTGTTTTTAGTTTCTTTGGTGGATTGCATCAATAAACTGTAGTTGCTTATGGTTGCTAAAAGTTTGTTGCGTGTGTAATTGATGTTCGAAATGTGAAAGTGATTTGTTTGAAAGCATGTAATTGTGTAAATATGTTGAGTTACCTAGGCTATAGAATTTGGTTCATTATGATTGAGGCTTAATCTTGAATTCATGTAATTGACTAATTAAAGAGTCTGTGAATGCATCTTGATTCGAGCATGTGCATGAAGTGTGAGTGAGGTTTTGCTATTCCATGTCATTGTGAATTGTATAGAACTTGCCTGGCGTGTATACAAAGCGAAATGAAGGAGGTGTAGTGTCGGAAAGGATGTAGGCATTTCTTTGTTTTAACCGTTAGTTTCCATTGTTTTCTTGTCAAATTCTACCTTTTTATATGTTGTATACCCTAGTCAGCCCGTTGAGCCTTTAGCCGATTTCTTTCTTTTGTCCAGAATTGTATGAACTAAGCTTTATTCCTTCTTTTCATTAGCCTTAAAGTCTATAAGAAGCTCTTAAGCGCTTACAAAGAACAGAAAATTGTTTCCCAAAGTGTTAAGGAGTGAAAAGAGTGAAAAGAAAAGAAAAGCAAAGTGAGGAAAGAAAAGATGATGTTGAAGAGG
The DNA here is from genome assembly GCA_035772735.1 of Datura wrightii. Classification (NCBI taxonomy): domain Eukaryota; kingdom Viridiplantae; phylum Streptophyta; class Magnoliopsida; order Solanales; family Solanaceae; genus Datura; species Datura wrightii. The sequence goes on from JASDFA010000018.1 coordinate 179,762,376, forward strand.
CACTAGTTGTAATTAAATGAAATTGAGGGTACATGAAAACCTTCCGTTTGGGGTCAAGTGTGCCTGATGAAATGGGCTGTATGAAAGTAAACCAGCATGAATGGGAGAAAAAGAGAAAAGAGAGGAACAATGTCCATGAGTCGATGGGAATGAGTTGAAAAGGCGCTTAAGGATGCTAGCGACTATTATTGGCTAATCCAATATATATATACTAGATCCAAAGCCCAGTTACAACCCATTAAAAGTCCTATTTGATCCTACACTGCATTTCTTTATATTAGTGGAGTAATACACTAAGGGCAAGCCTATGGGTCATGACATGATGCATGTGAATTCTTTTGGGAGAGAGAGTGAAATTAATTTTTATATGCCCCTACTTGCATGTTTGTGTGCTGCACGAGCATAAAAGGGGAAGTTTCTCTCGAGTTGTGAGGGTACATGCTTGATGAAAGATTGATTTTCGTGTCGGATTTCTTAATTAGTTGATTTGCATGAGTTTGCCGATATCAAGAATCAATTCTTAAAAGTCTAGGAAGCCTCGATGTATTAAGGTCATTGTCTTGTACGACCAAGCATGTTTTCTTGATGATTTGCAAAAATCGAATAATCGGTATGACCGTAACGTAAATGGTTGCACCATAGTGACAAAGGTTGAGATGTGATGTGCATGATTTGTGTATGTGTTGTTCGAGGACGAACAAGGATTTAAGTGTGGGGTAAGTGATCTTGGGCAGATTTATATGCCCAAGTGATACTCAAATGTATCATTTTTACCTTATTTGTTGTGCAATGTGTATATAATATCATGTATTTGGTAATAAAATGCGAATTTATACTAACCAACATGATTAGCATTTGTTTTGCAGGATAATGTGATTTTTAAGAGCTAAAATGTGTGTTGGAACTATGTCGGAGTTGGACTTGGATGCGAGCGTGGAAAAGACCTCGGATGGCATATTTTACACTGGCTCCGCGATGGTGCCGTGCCACGCTGCCATCGCGGTAGCACACTGCCTGGAGAGGAAATTAATTGGCAGATTTCAGTGAGGCCTCGCGACAGCTCCGTGGCACGGAGACAGGCCTCCGCGATGGCCTCCGTGCCACGTTGAGGCTAATTATCCGGACCATGCAATTTCCAGAGAGGGTCCGCGTCCACGCCGTGTCATGGAGGCAGTGCTCTGCGTTGGCCTCCGTGACACATTGCTTGTTATTCCGGGAAAAATTTCCCACTAGTATAAATAGCACACTTAGGTTATTTTTAAAAGGGAGTTTTTTAGTTTTAGTTTTTTTAGCCTGAGTTCAGAAGTGGGAGCAGGAACGTGGTTTTGTGGCAGTTGAAGAATAGAAAAGATAAGAGTTTTCTTCTCTTCCCTTCTTCTTTCCTTCAATTGTATGCATGATTCACACTCATTCTAGAATGATTAATCCAAGAATGAGTGGCTAATTCCTTTCTTGCTGAGGTTTTGAACTTGTGTAATGAATGTTGGTAATAATTGATATGGTTTCTACTTCTTCTTTCATGTTGTTCTATTAATTCTTGTGCTTATTACATTCTTGATTGGCCACCATTAATGTATATCTAAAAAGTCCAATTTCACTCAAGAGAGCATGAAATTGGAAAGTTGTGAATTAATAGGGTATTGTTCTTAACTTGATTTGGGAAAATTGGGTTTTGATGTGCTTTCTTGATAGAAATATACTTGAAAGCCGTATTAGTCAATTTAGGAATCGGAATTGTAGTGTTAGGTCATAAATTTCATTTGATCACAGAAATGTAGACGAATGGTTTATGAATCTAAAGTGAAATTAAATACGGAAGTTTTAATTTCTAGGCAAACGTTCTTGGCTAGCAATATGAAGAAGAAGATGACCAAATTATCATGATTATCAAGTTCATTACTCGTTCTTAACCTTGGCATGTGCATATCCATTGTCTAAACTCAACGTAAATAGTAGTTATTAATTTTAGTAGATAATTAGTTTAGAAACAAAACTCACTCAAATCTTGGTTGGATTGTTGTTAACATAGTTAGAAATAGAATAGAGATATAGTAAACTAGGCAGTTTTGCATATCTAGAGCAGCCTCCTTGGATCGATACTTGGCTACTTAGCCACTTTATTACTTGTTTGACCACGTACACTTGCGTGTCGGTGTATAATATATACCGAGCAGCAGAGCGCGAGCAGTCATCCATACCTGAAGTGTTGCCCTGCTGAGTCAGTCAGCTTGCTGGAGCTACTGAAGTGGTAGACTGTGATTTCCCCTATCCTGCTGATGGACACTCTTTTAGTCGGTGACCTAGCTTTCCACTTCCAAAGCAACCCTCCTTGCCCTGGAGGCATTCACCTAATGATTCTTTCCACTCTTAAGGCATGATGGATGATGGTTGTTGGCACTGTAACTCTGGGACTGAGAGCCAGATGTTCCACCCTTCCGATCCTTCCAGGACCGGAAAGTAGGGGCGCTAGTTGAAGTGGGTGTTAAAGCCCTCTACTGCTGTTGCTGTGGGGAGCTACTTCGGTCAAACCTTTGGTGGCTATTATCTGATTGACCAATTCTAGCCCCCTTGTTCTCCCGCTCTATATCTTTCAACTTTTTCTGCCTCAGTCTGCTAGGCATGAATGATGAGGCTGGAGAGGTTAATTTCCTTTATAAGCATCATGGTCCTGCACTCCTTAAGTAACAGGTTTGATACCCCATTGATGAATTTAAGCATGCGAGCCCTTGGCTCGGCTACCATCTCTAGAGCATACCTTGATAACCTCGTGAACTCCAATGCATATTCCTCCACGGTCTTGTTATCCTGTTTTAAGGTCATGAACTCTGCGACCCTAGCCTCCCTCAACTCCCAGGGGAAGAATCTATCTAAGAATGCTATGGTGAACTCTTCCCACTCTACCGACTTTGCTCCCACTAGTCTTCCTTCCTTCCACTAATCATACCAAATTTGAGCCACCCCTTTCATCTAGTAGGCAGCTAGATCAGCACTCTCTGTGGAACTAACACCCATAATCTGGGTGATCTTCTACACCTCATATACAAACTCCTGTGGGTCCTCTCCCACCTTAGATCCATGAAAAGCTGGAGGGTTCATTCGAGTGAAGTTCCAAACACTAGTAGCTGCTATAGACCCGTTTGTTTTCACTGGAACCAGCTACTGGTTCACTTGATTAGTCAGTGTCTGAGCCAGCAGTTGGATTGCCTCTCTGAATTCTGCTGAGGATGCTTGATCATTCTTAGGGGCTGCTGGAGATGGTGGAGCAGGTCGGTTAGTGTTGCCAGCCCTTCTTCCATTTCCTCGTCATGGAGGAATAGTTTCGTTGAAATGAAATAGAGCACAAGTTAGGAGAACATTTCTGGAATTGACTTCAACGCACGATAAGGAGTATGAACAAAAGAGAGTTTTCCTAATAACGTCTCATAGCATCCCCATCATAAGTGTGGCACACTTCACACCCATGAAAATGACTCTACTTGACATGAGTTTAAGACATCCTAGGATTCTCTAACCTAGTGCTCTGATACCAAGTTTGATGCGATCCGAGTATATACCCTGGACGAGACACGGTACTTTGAGTCACAAGTAACCCCAAGCCAACTCATGGTCTATCATAACACTAGTAAACTGAGTAAACATAAGCGGAAGATTTAAATAAAAGAACCCAATTAAGAACACTGATTTGAAAAAAGTCAATACATTTGATATACAATACTGAAAATCTGTGTCTATATTAGAAAGGAAATTATTAAATGATGAGTTGCTAGGACAAGCACCCAGATAACTCTATGTTTAACTAAAAATAGATGTCGTCCTCGAAAGATGAGGAGTCACCAATGCTTCTGCTGGTACCGTATGAGGGAAACTACTGACGATGTTGGGACTGAGAACCTACACCTATATAATGATACGATAAAACATAGAAGGTATGCATCAGTAATTTGAATGTACTATGTAAGTGAGAGATATTATAAGAATGAAAGAACAAGTAACTAAACTGTAGTGACATGCAATGGCCAACAGAAATGCTGAAAACTGATACAACTAAAGTATAACTGATATAGTCAATAGTGACCCAACTGATGGTCATAGACATATCTTGGATCTGAGATACTGATCTAAGCTAAACTGAAGTAAATTGAATGGAGCTAAACTAAAACTATAATGACTAGTGGGAGAGTCTATAACCGACATATAACCACTTGGGCTAAACGTGGAGTTCGATGTATACGCTCCATCAATAGGACCCAATATACCTTACCAGGGTATAAAGGCATAAACTGGATGATCACAAATTTTGGGCCGTTGTGCCAATAAAATACCTATGATTGCAACATAGTTCTGGTTACCTGGGTGCGCTGGGACCCTGGTCCACTCGCTGCTAAATCCTACTCCCACTAGATAGTCCAAAAATGACTACTACTACCAAGATGATAGCTCAAAACTAAGACCCAAGACTAAGTCAGGGATACTTGTCTGTAAGTACCCTGAGAGTCTTATTGGACCGAATTCTGTAACTGGTGTTCTAAGACTGGCCAGATCTGCTTATCTAGAAGCGTCGTAACCGTCTAAAGAAAAAACTAAAACTGAAGCCGGTGGTTCTAAGACTGGTCAGAGCTTCTTATTTGGAAGCATCATAACCGTCTATAAAACTAACTGGTAATTGATAACTAATATCTGATAATTGGGAGGCATTACTGGCACCTAAAGAACTGACTATAGTCAAACTGATCAGCTAACATTTCTAAAAATAATGAAGATACTAATATTCTGACTGAAACTGGACTAGCATGCAATAGATTGAGAATTCAACTGATAGTAATAATATGGGAATTCTAACACTAATAGAACAAGCAACATGAATAACTAATCAATTATGCAAGACTCTAATTTACTGTATTCAAGAACTAGGGCTAAAACCATCTTTAAAGGAACAAGTATCAACATGATCACTAGATAGAAGAAATATAACAACAATTAACCTAAACAATATCCCACATGATATAGACAGAATCCGACTGATAATTTATTCTCATGCGAAAACTCAAGGCTCAGAACTGAAAAGAAAATTTATATGGATTTTTGGGCATAAGGGAAGGACAGTTCCCTTGCTAAATTCCAACATACCTAGTGGTGAAAACCCTAGACAAAACCCTTGAGAAGATCTGAGAAGTCGAACCCTTGCTCCTGATCTGTTCTTTCTAACTAAGTTCTACGTTCTGACTTCTGAGGGAATGAGAGGAATGAAGGGGGAATGTCGTTCTACCCCTTTAATTCTCTAATAACGAACCCAAAACGACAAGGTTTAGAGATTAAAAAGTTGGGAAATTACTAAAATAATCCTGGGAGAAAATCTGGAAAACCACCCGACAGGATCCAACTGGCCTCACAACTGGTCGTTAGTCGAAAGCACGGCCAGTTGGAACAAATTGTTATCCTGGGTCCAAAAACTGAGCTCACTGGAATGGGACCACGGGAGGATACCACGACTCTTTGGGAAAACCAATGGGTCATTGGTACCTCTGACTGTCACTGGTAGGGAAATCTGGGCCTTAAGATAATGGGCAATGCAACAACTCATTGGTAGAACAAACGAGTCATTGTATCGACTTATGTCCAGCACTGCTAGGACCTGGGACTTGGTTATGGGTGGTAGCAACGTCTTGTTGGTAGGAACCATAAGCTGTTATTTCCACTCGTTGATTCTAGGAGATGTTGGGTAGGTTTTTGAACTTGGCATGCAACGGACGACAAGACGACTCATTACTTCTTCCAATGAGTCATCCTATGCCTCATGGGTTTTCGAAGGAAAATTTTGAAGTGCTGACAACGGCTCAGATAGCGGCCCATTAGAGGTGACCATGATCCGTTGTCTGGGTCGTTCTGTGATAAAATTTTCTAATTTTCCCTATTTTTTCTTGTAAGGTCTGAATTTGGTCTAGGAGAGTTTTGGGGTGTGACAAGGTGATTTTGAGTATTCTTTGTCATTCACAAAAGATTACTCAGGATCTGAATGTAATTATTTGATACTCCATAAGTCTGAATGCTTTGAAATAGTTAGCATATTTAAGACGGATGAAAAAACATCATGAAAAATATATTAATTCACTGGATTTGATCATAGTGGCGAGTAACCCTTTGGAGAGTTCATTAATCACTTATCAGATAGAGGAATTGTGATTTAATTGACTACATGAGATACTCTACAATAGATTGGTGTAGAAGAGGAAAGAAATAAGGCTCTTATGGAGATGATAAGATTAATGATTGACTTATTCATTTTTTTATTTTTTTGTCTTGTGATATTTATTAAAAACTCAAATTACATTCTCAATTTAATTCCTTCTAAGTTAGTATCTTTGATACTTACAGAATTGTGGAATTAACATAAGTCTAGTCTATAACATGTTCATATATGGAGTTATCTAGCACATGTGTTGAAAGAGAAAACAAATAAGTTGAAATTGAGAATGAATGTGTGAGTACTTATAGGATATCCAAACAAAACGACATGAGTTTTATTTTATTGTCCTAAAGAAAATAAAATAATTTTTAATACAAATGGCAGATTTCTAATAAAGGACCATTTAATAAATTATTTTCCTAAAAGTAAACTAGTTTTACAGGAACTAAGCAAAGATATAAAAAATGAGTCATTTGAAAATTTGGAAGCTCAAGGACATCTAACCGAGAAGTCAAAATTGACGTTCCATTGAATTTATGTAGTGGGAGAGCATTAATAGACATAAGAAAATTCACTACCTCAAAGTAGTGGGAGTGATGTTGTGCAAATAACACTATATGAAATCATTAATATTTCAATACTGAAAGGTAATGAAGAAAATATTAAGACTCAAGAATATTATAGTGCGACAATAGTAGTGATAGTACTTAGTCGTAGTGGGAGAATGATAACCTAGATCGCTTCGGTGTATACTCTTGGGAGAGTTTCATGATAGAATCCCTGAAGATATTAATACAGAACCAGTCAGTTACAATGAATTACTATTAGACAAAATTGCATTAGAAAATAACTTGAAAAGTTCCCTTTGCAAAGAGCTTATTCGCTAAAACTTTTGATAGTAGTGTAAAACGAATGCCTGTAAAAGTTAGATGCATGGTTAAGAGTCTAAGTGGGAGAATGTTGGAGTATATACCATTAACCATGCATTTAGATATGATATATACTAACAATTATCATAGTTAAATATCTAAGTAGGAGATTATTAGGGTATATACTATTAACCATGGGTTAAATACTATTAACCATGTGTTTAGATAAAGTATTTATTATGGAACAATTGTATATTCAATTTAATATAGATTTAAATAGATCATATACTTGTTGATGTGTCATATACTTATATAGTAGATGATTTAGTACATAGAGTATAGCTTATACACAAAAGATTAAATCATCGGTCCTTATAAGTATAAAGTTTAGATATGTTCACAATCTAAGATGAAAATTGGATAAATTAATCGGTACGATTGTAGCTCAAGATAAAATATAATTTATATTCCTTATGAAAATGGTATAATTCCAACTTCTTATACAGGTACATTTTATATGTGTTGAACAGACCAAGTTGAGATAAATATTTTATTTTACTTTATAAAATAAATTCTCTAGATCATTAAATATACTTATACTCTTAATCTTGATATAATTATTATGATCAATATAATTTGTTTATTGTTTTGATCTATCAAAGGGTGAAACTCGATCTTTCGTGAGTTAAAATATTCCAGATAGGTTGAATGATGAAAAATGACATTTATGAAATAATAATTAGTTGATGGAATTCATGTCTCGGCCATGAGATTGATGATACCTCTTTATGATTGCCTATAATTTTTCATGTAAAAACCCTGCAGGTGGATTTCATATCTGTCACATGAAACAAGTAAGCTTTGATCAAAGGATTAAGTTAAGCAATGAATTAAATAGTCAGAAATTTAATTCGATTGATTGGTATCTGTAATCTTAACATGGGGAATTAAATAAAATTTAATGAATAATTTTGAAATTATACTAAGGATGCAATTATGAATTTTTAGTGGAATAATCTGTAATTTATTATGGTAGGTTAATTCATTCATTTTGTGAATTAATACCATAATTGGAAGCCTCACTAATTAAATATGTGCTCCCTACTATGCCTGGTTAATTAATGGACTTAGAAAAAAAGAAATCAGTTTTCGAGAAGCAGTAAAATCCTACAAAATTTTGGTAAAATAAAACTGGTCTTCTAGACAAAAAGTTTAACTATTACTTGAAGAGAAAGATTCCTATATGTTTTGGGACTAGGGTTTTATACCCTAAATTGTGTTTATAAATAAGATTCTCTTCCTCCATTGAATAAATGGAAGACTTTGACCTTTCTGAGATGTTGTACTTACTCACACAAGTATTCCCTACTCGAAGATTTTTAAGACTATAGCAGAAGATTGCAGACCTGGATAACGCATTAGACAATTTGTGCAATAACTTCAAGAGGATTGAGCGTAGTCATACTTCAAGAGATAAGTATCGATTTTATGTTTGATTTAAATTTGTGTTTATGTGTTGTCTATATTACATGCAAGTTTGATCCTGATTATATTGTTACACCCCGTAAGATTCCCGGTACCTAGATGGCCTATTCGCGCGTTGGTTAAGCATATTTGAAAGCCATACGTGCTAGGGAAAGGCTTGGGAAAGGATCGGACGAGAAACCTGTCGAACCATCACGGAAGGAGCCAGGGCAGAGCCCCTCCGCGATGGCAACGTGTCACGGAGGCGGGGCCACCGCGTTGGCTCCGTGACACGTTGGGCCTGTCCAGGCCCAAGTATATAAAGCCCCCACTTCGGTTTGTGATGTTATAACCTTTATTTAATTTCCAGAAAAACGTAGAAAACAGAGAGAGACAAAGAAGGTTAATATATTATCATCCGATTACGCTGCCAAACGTAGTCCGAACATAAATTAACTCCAGATACTGAGGTATTTAGCAGCAGGGAGCATTCCTACGGATTTAGTTTCACGAAATACGGCCGACGAATCGTTGAGCTACCGGACTAAGGTAAGTAGAATTGCTCCAAATTAGTGTCTATGTGCTCCTAGCTGTGAAGTGAATACTTCTCCCTTCTGGACTTCTGAAAAATAGCAAGTTTTCGACCGTCGTTCGATAAGCCTAAGTTTAGGCTATAATTATATCGAAAGTGATGTCGTCCTTCAGAATAAAGTTGTATTTAGAACTAATTAACGTGTATATGAATGCAGTTGGGAAAAATAGCTGGAATACTGATCGAGTCTCGTCCGACAGTCGGATAACTCGAGGTTAAGGTATGTGAAGTTGTTCTTCGGCAAGTTAGTAAGCCTTAGCTTGGTAAATCATAGTAAACTCCGTATTTGAAACTATCGTAGTTAAATGTTGAGAATTAAGTAAGTCTAATAGATTTTGAACCGTGCTGCCATATCATATTCAGTCCGAAAGGATAGTAAAGCATGCGCCAAAGGGCGAGTTAGCATTCCAGATTCAGTATAGCTTATTGTATGATTAGCAAGCATGTTGTAGAATAAAAAGATACAGATTTTTAAAATAAAGACTAATAAAGTAAAATCAGATAGACAGATAGTTTTGTGGCTACAGATTAGCAATTCAGACAGATAGTATCCCGTCTACAGATTAGCCAAACAGTTAAATAAAGATTTCAGAATCAGTATAATCAGTAAAGAATCAGTATAATACAGAAAGAGATCAGAATAAGAAATCAGACTTTCAGATAAGTCTTTTTCGGTTATACATGCTTGCTATTTGTATGTGCTATTTGTTTGTTGAGACTTGATGTGGCGTGAGGGCACCTTATTGAGCGTCCTCACCGCCCCTGGGTTGGTAATCGTGTCGCCTACTGAGCGGGTGGGTTTACGTCACTCCAAGGAGTGGCATGCCGTCCCCAGTTTGGACGAAGATGGGATGAAGCTTTCCTCATATCAGGTTGATCAGCGTTATAGTACAGGTAGCCCTATTGTGCGCAAATGCCCAGGGAACAGATACAGATACAGTTACAGTTACAGTTACAGATCTTATTACAGGTGCAGCTCCAGTTTCAGATAGCCTTGAGGAGAGTTTCGGGGAACTAGACCCTATTTGTTACTGTCTGCACAGGAGTCCTCCGGACTCAGACACGGTTATTTGTATCGGAGGCTATGGCCCGAGCCAGAGACCTAGGGGGCCGGTAGAGGAGCTCCGAGTGAGCAGATGAGTGGAGGAACTTATTTTTGGTTGGTTTTGACCCGGGTAGGGGTATATAGAATGTTTTCTTGCTTGGTAACATCTGACTTATAGGGGTTGGTATTGGCTCTTGCTTGCTAAATGTATATGTATTTATGTGCTTTATATATATTAGTTAATAGACAGCAGGCCGCCGTGACTACAGACACGCTCCTGCCTATCAGTGCAGAAAGGTTTGATTTAGTTCCTATCAGCTCTTCAGATTCAGTTATCTTCTGCTCACAGACTTGTTAGTTATGTTATTTGCATTCAGTTTTATTATTTTAGTTGCTTTGCATACTCGGTACCAGTTTTGCATACTCGGTACCAGTGGTACTGACGCCCAGTGGGGCGCTGCATTACTTACCTGCAGGTACTCATAGACGAGGAGGCGATCCCTGGTGATCCTAGCCAGCGCAGAGTCGTCAGCTCCTGTCATCCGGAGTTTGATATTTCAGAGGTTTATATCATTTCCTTTTGTTGTATAGTACGGGTAGGTCGGGGCCCTGTCCTGACCATCTTATCAGTGTTCCTAGAGGCTTGCAGTCTGTATATATTTCCCTGTGGTCAGTTTAGCCGGTCATGTGAGGCCGTGCAGTTTATTATAGCTGTTTAGCATTTCAGTTTATGTTGGCCGTGTGAGGCCTTAGTTTGATAGTAGTGGTGACCTTTCCGGTCACGTAGTTACTCAGCATTTTATTATTGAGTTATAGATAACTAGACAGCATGGTGGCCTTTTCGGCCCGCATAGGTTTCCCCCTTGTAAGTATGTTTCTGGTTAGCTGAAGTTTCATATAGGTGGCTATAGGCCTAGTTGGCCGGAGGCTGTATTTACAGCCGTCATATAGCCCATTGATTTCATGAATCTGAGTTAGAGCCAGCCAGGCACCAGATGTGCTTAGGCTCACTAGCTAGCAGTCTAGATGCTACTAGGGCACCAGGTGCCAGTCATACCCCCCAAGGCGGGGCGCGACAAACTTGGTATCAGAGCAGGTAGTGTCCCAGGGAGTTTGCAAGCCGTGCTAAGTAGAGTCTTGTCTATGGATGTGTTGTGCACCACATACTATAGGCAGGAGGCTGCAAGGCATAATAGGATGGTTAGTCTTCTTTCTCATTCAGTCGTGCTATAGAGCGGTACATTATAGGGTTGGGTCCTTAAAACTTATCATATTCTTTGTCTGCAGATAAGAATGGCAGACCAGCGTCGCCCTGCCACTGGCAGAAGATTAGACACAGCAGCAGGAGAAGGCACCAGCAGGATGCCTCAGTCCCATTCACAGTCAGCCCGATCTGAGGGCGATATAGAGGCTTCATCATAGCCCTCTCAGCAGTCCCCCTCACATCAGGAGCCGTCGGGCACTACACCTCCCCCGATAGCTCTTGTGCCTTCTCCATCAGATCAGGAGGTTCGTAGTGCTATAGTTATGTTGGCACAAATGATGGCCACACAGCACCAGTCGGTGCCACCTGTAGCAGCAGAGCCTTCAGGTGGGTCAGGTAGTTCCAAGGTCAGGGAATTTTTGGCACTAGGTCCTCCACAGTTCACTGGGTCAGATCAGGCAGAGGACTCCCAGGACTTCCTAGATCAGATGCAGAGGATTTCGCGGGTTATGCATGTGACCCCTACAGAATCGGTTGAGCTGGCAGTGTTTCAGTTGTGGGACATAGCTGTGTTATGGTATGAGAGTTGGGAAAGGTCTCGAGGGAGAGATGTTGCCCCTCCGACCTGGTCCAGTTTCTCGGAGCCCTTCCTGGACCGTTACTTGCCACGGGAGATCCGGCAGGCCCGGATGGATCAGTTTTTGCATTTGGAGTAGGGGGCGAGGAGTGTACGAGAATATGCCCTACAGTTTGACTCCTTAGCCCGCTATGCTCTAGCATTTGTGGACACTATGCCATCCAGAGTCCACCGGTTCATTATGGGTCTGAACCCAGAATATATTGAAGCTTGTATGATGGCAACACTACGAGAAGATATGGATATTGCCCGAGTGCAGGCCTTTGCTCAGACCATTGAGGGTCTTAGACAGCAACAACAGAGTAGTAGACAGACCACTTAGGAACAGTGCCGCAGAAGATAGAAGCAGTCAAATCATGGCCTAGGCCCACCACTCCGACTGAAGTCCGTAGCTTTCTGGGATTAGCGGGATATTACAAGAGATTTGTCGAGGGATTCTCTACTATAGAGGCACCTCTGACCAAACTGACACAGAAAGCAGCGAAGTTTCAGTGGACAGAGGCATGCGAGCAGAGCTTCCAGGAGTTAAAAGACAGATTAACCTCCGCCCCAGTGTTAGCATTACCGGAAGGCACAGAAGGTTATTCAGTGTATTGCGACGCATCAGGCATTGGGTTGGGTGGTGTGTTGATGCAGCATGGTAAAGTGATTGCGTATGCTTCCAGACAACTGAGGAAACATGAAAAGAATTACCCTACCCATGACCTGGAATTAGCCGCAGTGATCCACGCCTTAAAGATATGGAGACATTACTTGTATGACGTCCATGTGGACATTTTCACAGACCATAAAGCCTACAGTATATCTTCACTCAGAGGGAGTTGAATTTGCGACAGCGTCGCTGGCTGGAGTTATTGAAAGATTATGACGTGGACATTCTGTATCATCCGGGAAAAGCCAACGTAGTAGCAGATGCTCTCAGCCATAAATCAATGGGAAGTTTGGTGCATTTGCAGCCCGAGAAGCAGGAGTTGGTCAGAGAAATACATCAATTAGCTAGCCTAGCCGTTCGTATAGCAGACATAGAAGACAACAAAGCGGTAATTCAGAACACCGCTGTGTCGTCATTAGTTGTGGAGGTAAAAGAACGACAATATGAAGATCCTAACCTGGTCCAGCTTAAGGGCAGAATTCAGCAAGGGAAAGCGCCAGATTTTTAGATAACTGAGGAAGAAGTGCTGTTATGTAAAGGTTGCCTCTGTGTTCCAGATGTTTCAGGGCTCTGCCAGCACATTATGAACGAGGTACATTGCACCCGTTATTCTCTTCACCCCGGTGCGACGAAAATGTACCATGATATCAAGGAGAATTATTGGTGGCTAGGAATGAAGAGAGAAATTACCGAATATGTAGCCCAGTGTCCTAACTACCAACAGGTAAAAACAGAACACCAGAAACCAGGCGGTTTGACTCAGGACATAGCTGTGCCTCTCTAGAAATGGGAAGCAGTGAATATGGATTTTGTGGCAAGATTACCTCGTAACAGACACAGACATGATTCTATATGGGTGATAGTTGACAGATTGACAAAATTAGCTCATTTGCCAGTAAGAACTACCTTCTCGGCCAAAGATTATGCGGAGTTGTATATCCGAGAAATAGTCAGGTTGCATGGAGTACCAGTATCCATTATTTCAGATAGAGGAGCACAGTTTACGACTAGATTTTGGCAGTCATTTCAGAGAGGTCTGGGAACGCAGATTAATTTGAGCACAACATTCCACCCTCAGACAGATAGACAGGCTGAGCGCACTATTCAGACACTCGAGGACATGCTACGAGCGTGTGTGTTAGATTTTGGAGGTAGCTGGGACGAGCATTTGCCATTAATTGAATTTGCTTATAATAATAGCTATCACTCAGCCATCCAGATGGCGCCTTTTGAAGCCTTGTATGGGCGAAAATGCAGATCGTCGGTTGGCTGGTTTGAAATAGGGGAATCAGCGTTGATTGGGCCAGACATTGTTCAGCAGTCGGAGGAAAAGGTAAAGCTCATCAGAGAACGCCTACTGACTGCACAAAGCCGCCAGAAATCATATGCTCATGTGCGGCGCAGAGACTTGGAACTTGATGTGAATGACTGGGTATTTTTGAAAGTATCTCCAATGAAAGGAGTGATAAGATTCGGCAAGAAAGGTAAGCTCAGTCCAAGGTTTGTTGGGCCTTATAAAATTCGTCGAAGGATAGGCTGAGCAGCATATGAGTTGAACTTGCCTCCAGAATTGGAATTCGTTCATCCGGTCTTTCATGTGTCTATGCTGAGGAAATGCATAGGAGACCCATCCAGAGCGGTCCCAGTCCAGGATATCCAGGTTATGGAAGAGCTGGCCTATGAAGAAGTTCCAGTAACCATCTTAGATAGACAGATTCGTACATTGAGAACTAAGGATATTGCGTCTGTCAAAGTATTGTGGCGTAACAGGAACTGAGAGGAGATGACGTGGGAGGCGGAGGAAGATATGAAGGCTAGATATCCTAACTTATTCTAGGCCTAGTTAAGCGACAGGTATGTCCGTATTATTACTTATGCGGTACCTTATGGTTAAATATGTATAAATGAGAAAGATTGATGTTTAGCTATCAAGTGAATCGTAAAGTATTGTGTGCACTACTTGTATTGGACTTTTCTGCGTTTCAGGTTTTTGGGATACTCCATATTACAGGGGAAACTCTGCCGAAATTTTTCTAGAAACTAGTCGGATAAGTTGAGAAGTCCTCTAGATAGAAGTTCACATTCGAGGACGAATGTTCCTAAGGGGGGGAGAATGTTACACCCCGTAAGATTCCCAACACCTAGATGGCCTATTCGCGCATTGGTTAAGCATATTTGAAAGCCATATGTGCTAGGGAAAGGCCCAAGAAAGGATCGGACGAGAAACCTGTCGAACTATCACGGAGGAAACGTGTCACGGAGGCGAGGCCACCGCGTTGGCTCCGTGACATGTTGGGCCTGTCCAGGCCCAAGTATATAAAGCCCCCACTTTGGTTTGTGATGTTATAACCTTTATTTAATTTCCAGAAAAATGTAGAAAACAGAGAGAGACGAAGAGGGTTAATATATTATCATCCGATTACGCTACCAAACGTAGTCCAAACTTAAATTAACACCAGATACTGAGGTATTTAGCAGTAGGGAGCATTCCTATGAATTTAGTTTCGCAAAATACGGCCAATGAATCATCGAGCTACCGGACTAAGGTAAGTAGAATTGCTCCAAACTAGTGTCTATGTGCTCCTAGCTGTGAAGTGAATACTTCTCCCTTCTGGACTTCTGAAAAATAGCAAGTTTTCGACTGTCGTTCGATAAGCCTAAGTTTAGGCTATAATTATATCGAAATTGATGTCGTCCTTAAGAATAAAGTTGTATTTAGCACTAATTAACGTATATGAATGCAGTTGGGAAAAATAGCTGGAATACTGACCGAGCCTCGTCCGACAGTCGAATAACTCAAGGTTAAGGTATGTGAAGTTGTTCTTCGGCAAGTTAGTAAGCCTTAGCTTGGTAAATCATAGTAAACTCCGTATTTGAAATTCTTGGAGTTGAATGTTGAGAATTAAGTAAGTCTAATATATTTTGAACCATGTTGTCGTATCGTATTCAGTCCGAAAGGATAGTAAAGCATGAGCCAAAGGGTGAGTTAGCATTCCAGATTCAATATAGCTTATTGTATGATTAGCAAGCATGTTGTAGAATAAAAAGATACAGATTTTTAGAATAAAGACTAATAAAGTAAAATCAGATAGACAGATAGTTTTATGGCTACAGATTAGCCATTCAGACAGATAGTATCCCGGCTACAGATTAGCTAAACAGTTAAATAAAGATTTCAGAATCAGTATAATCAGTAAAGAATCATTATAATACAGAAAGAGATCAGAATAAGAAATCAGACTTTCAGGTAGTCTTTTTTGGTTATACATGCTTGCTATTTGTATGTGATATTTGTTTGTTGAGACTTGATGTGGCGTGAGGGCACCTTATTGAGCGTCCTCACCGCCTCTGGGTTGGTAATCATGTCGCCCACTGAGCGGGTGGGTTTACGTCACTCCAAGGAGTGGCATGCCGTCCCCAGTTTGGAAGAAGATGGGATGAAGCTTTCCTCATATCAGGTTGATCAGCGTTACAGTACAGATAGCCCTATTGTGCGCAAACGCCCAGGGAACAGATACAGATACAGTTACAGTTACAGTTACAGATCTTATTACAGGTGCAGCTCCGGTTTCAGATAGCCCTGAGGAGAGTTCTGGGGAACCATACCCTATCTGTTACTGTCTGCACAGGAGTCCTCCGGACTCAGACACGGTTATTTGTATCAGAGGATATGGACCGAGCCGGAGACCTAGGGGGCTGGTAGAGGAGCTCCGAGTGAGCAGATTAGTGGAGTGACTTATTTTTGGTTGGTTTTGACCCGGGTAGGGGTATATAGATTGTTTGCTTGCTTGGTGCCTACCAGTGCAGAAAGGTTTGATCTAGTTCCTATCAGCTCTTTAGATTCAGTTATCTTCTGCTCACAGACTTGTTAGTTATGTTATCTGCATTCAGTTGTATTATTTCAGTTGCTTTGCATACTCGGTACCAGTGGTACTGACGCCCAGTGGGGTGCTGCATTACTTGCCTGCAGGTACTAATAGACGAGGAGGCGATCCCTGGTGATCCTAGCCAGCGCAGAGTCGTCAGCTCCTATAATCCGGAGTTTGATATTTCAGAGGTTTATATCATTTCCTTTTGTTGTACAGTACGGGTAGGTCGGGGCCCTGTCCCGACCATCTTATCAGTGTTCCTAGAGGCTTGCGGTCTGTATATATTTCTCTATGGTCAGTTGAGCCGGTCATGTGAGGCCGTGCAGTTTATTATAGCTGTTTAGCATTTCAGTTTATGTTGGCCTTGTGAGGCCTTAGTTTGATAGTAGTGGTGACCTTGTCGGTCATGTAGTTACTCAGCATTTTATTGTTGAGTTACAGATAACTAGACAGTATGGTGGCCTTATCGGCCCGCATAGGTTTCCCCCTTGTAAGTATGTTTCTGTTTAGCTGAAGTTTCATACAGGTGGCTATAGGCCTAGTCGGCCGGAGGCTGTATTTACAGCCGTCATATAGCCCGTTTATTTCATGAATCTGAGTTAGAGCCACTCAGGCACCAGATGTGCTTAGGCTCACTAGCTAGCAGTCTAGATCCTACTAGGGCACCGGGTGTCAGTCATACCCCCCATGGCGGGGCGTGACATATATGCTTCCACTACGTATGCCTGTATTCTAACAATTACACCCTACCAAGGGTATACACATACACTTAGAATCATTGTACCTCTCTAGTACAATAAATTTTAATTCACTGTAACACTTTATCAGTTGTTCTTTTCAAGTAATACTCCAAGAGAAATAATAATATAATAATATATTTTAGAATTACTATAAATAAGATAAGTATAAAAAACCTTCACCGAGATATTTTTCTGTCATTGTAATTTTTTTCTCCTCAAATCCTTATTTTTAATAGAAAATATATTTTCAAAAACTTCATATATAGTTTTTTTAACTATAATGTTACTCCCAATTACATCACTATTAATAAACACAAAGTTTATATGTAACACTTGTTGTTAACATACACAATAAACATACAATCAAAAATATTATATATTTTTTCTTTTCAAAATCAGATAGCATAACCTTAACAAATCACCCTCACGCTTTCAGATATTTTAGTCCAATGAAATAAAATTTTGAACAAATTATAAGAAATTAATTTAGCTTTCTTGTAAATAAGGTACTATAATGTATCTTGCAAGCACATAAAATAGTTTCTCCTTAAAGATTATTAGATGCATATGAGTTAATAAACATACAATGCATATCATTTATTTTTTTAAAAAATTATTAAACAAAATAAATACCATCTCTATCAAATATACTCTTTTGATCTTTTTATACAATTAATTTTCTATGTAAGCTTAAATTCTCACAAAATAAAATAAATAAATTTATCAAAATTTAACATTTTATAAGTTAAAGAAATCAATCAAGAAAGTTACTAGCATTTTCATTCACGACTAGAAACATTTAACACAATAACATCATAGTTACAATATTCTTAGCCAACAAATATATTATACTTAGTTAAGACACCCTACATTCTCAAAAGAAACTTTACTCCAGCATTTTCTAATAAGTTCACACCAGCCAACCATCTTTTATCAATATTTTATCAAAGGCGTATGGAGTTCCTCGATACACCAACCATCTTTGTCCCATTATTAGAAGCAATCGTAGTAAAAAATGTCAATTTGGGGAATAAATTATTGGTCCATCAAACTGCCAACTACAAGTATGTTGTCACCGGTCCTATGGAGTTGCAACGGTCGACTTGCTTTATAAATCTTGTACTTGTAGATAGTTTGACCTGAATAAAATACCTTGTCCACATGCTATGGCAGCGCTCCGCATCCAATATGGTGAATACTATGGGAGGAGAATTTATGAGTACTCCTCTTCGTATTATAAGGTAGAGACGTACCTTATTGTATACTTGGAGAAAATTATTCCCGTGCCATCTGAAGAATCTTGAGAAGTTCCTGTGGAGATTTTAGAGAGAGAAATACCTCCTCCGTTTGTTGAGCTAGAAAAATTAGGAAGAAGGTAGATGAAGAGAAGGGCATCAATCGGGAAATCATTTTCGACAAAGAAAAATAAATGCTCCATATGCAAAAGAGTTGGACACAAAACAACCACATGCACGGAGCGAACTACTACATAGGAACAGATCTGATCTTTCTTGTAATAACAAAATTTATTCTTATTGTTATTTGGGTACTAGGTTCATATTCTCATAAAATTGATGTGAATTTTTAACAAGTTGTTACACTGGTCTGATCTATTGCAGCAATTGTTGCACTTGCTGGACTTTTTCAAACAAGTAACCTAATCTGTTGCAGCAACTCATAAACTTGCTGAGAATTTTCAAATAAGTTGTTTGACAGGTGCCATCAACTATTGCACTTGCTGGACTTTTTCAAACAAGTAACCTAATCTGTTGCAGCAACTCATAAACTTGCTATGAATTTTTAAATAAGTTGTTTGGTAGGTGCCAACAATTATTGCACTTGCTGAACTCTTTCAAACAAGTAACCTAATCTATTGCAGCAACTCATAAATTTGCTGTGAATTTTCAAACAAGTTGTTTGACAGGTGCCAACAACTATTGCACTTGCTGGATTGTTTCAAACAAGTAACCTAATCTATTGCAGCAACTCATAAACTTGTTGTGAATTTTTAAACAAGTTGTTTGACAGGGGCCAACAACTGTTGCACTTGCTGGACTTTTTCAAACAAGTAACATAATCTGTTGCAGCAACTCATAAACTTGCTGCGAATTTTCAAACAACTATTGTAATTTGATCATGAATTGCGTGGATCAATCATATTTGTTGTTAAATATAGTGAATTAAATATATTTTAAGGATTCAAAGCTATATTTAATAGTATTCTTTAACAACGACATAGTAATTTGATCATAAAAGACGATCGATCGAGCAATTGTATGCATAATCATCTTTAATCAAGTAATTTGATCATGAATTTCATGGATCTATCATATTTGTTGTTAAATATATTGAATTAAATGCATTTTAAGGATTCAAAGCTAGATTTAATAATATTATTTAACAACGACATAGTATAATATGATAATTAACAGACGATCGATCGAGCAATTGTAATTGTAATCAACTTTAATCGAGTAATTTGATCATGAATTGCGTGGATCAATTATATTTGTTGTTAAATATAGTGAATTAAAGGTATTTTAAGGATTTAAAGCTAGATTTAATAGTGAATTGAGTGAATATATTAGCGTAATAGCTAAAAATCTATTGGAACAACTAATAGACTTATTGGACTTGTTTCAGCAAGTATCAGGACTTGTTGCAACAAGTTATGTAATTGTTGAGAATTTTCAAACAACTTAACCAACTTTCTACAACAACTGTTTTACCACATGACTTAATTGCTGGAATTTTTCAACAAGTAACACGACTTGTTTGAATAAGTTATGTAGTTGTTGGGAAATCTCAACAAGTATCATGACTTGTTGCAACAAGTCATGTACTTGTTGAGAATTTTCAAACAACTTAACCAACTTGCTGCAGCAACTGTTTTTCAACTTGAGAAATCTTAGCAAGTATCATGACTTGTTGCAATAGGTCATGTAGTTGTTGAAAATTTTCAAACAACTTAACCAACTTGCTGCAACAACTGTTTTACCACATGACTTAATTGCTGAAATTTTCCAAAAAGTAACACAACTTGTTTGAACAAGTTATGTAGTTGTTGGAAAAACTCAGCAAGTATCATGACTTGTTGCAACAAGTTATGTACTTGTTGAGAATTGTCACGCCTCGAGCCTACACCCTGTGCCTAACACGGTACTTGAAGCCACAAGTGACCCCAAGTCAATCCTTGGTCTATCAGCTACTAGCATTCTGAGTAAACAAGCACAACAGAACTTCAAAATAATATTATAAAGTATTTATGTGAGACAAGTCTGAAACAAAAAGTTCATACAATTGAATAATTTTGATAAATATGAAAAATCATGTCTGTCAGAAAGCCATCTAATAGAGGAGTTTCTGAGACAAGCCTACAGCTAACTCTAAGTCTAACTGAAACAAATACATGATTGAAAGAAGGAAAATAGTGCCCTAGGATGATGAGGACTCATACTTCAACTGCTGCGACGGAGAATCTGAATTGCGGCAACTAACAGTGTTGAGTCTGAGAACGCTCTATATAAAAGTATGCGTCAGTACTTTGAATATACTGAGTAAGTGGGAGGAACATAACTGAATATAAATCCTGAACTGAAATGACACGCAATGACCAACAGGTAAGATGAACTGAACTACTGATATAATCTGAAATGATCAAGATGACCCAGTCTGATGTCAAGGACATGCCCTAAGTTTGAAACA
Organism: Datura wrightii; assembly: GCA_035772735.1. Classification (NCBI taxonomy): domain Eukaryota; kingdom Viridiplantae; phylum Streptophyta; class Magnoliopsida; order Solanales; family Solanaceae; genus Datura; species Datura wrightii. Next base: position 179,783,337 of record JASDFA010000018.1, read on the forward strand.
CTGAATCTGAGATACTATATTGAACTGAGTTGCTTATTTTGATACTAGACTGGACTGACTAGTGGGAGAGCTATAACCGACATATAACCACGTGAGTTAGATGTGGAGTCCGATGTATACACCCCACTGGTAGGACCCAATATACCTTGCCAGGTTATAAAGGCATGAACTGAGTGATTACAAAAGTTTGCGGCCAATCAGGCCAAGTAATACTGTAACCTATGCTGGCAACGTAGTTTTGGGAACCTGGGTGTGCTGGAACCTCGGCTCGCTCGGTGCTAAGTTCTACTCCTACTGGAAAACCTAAACTGAACTACTAAGTCGATAGCTCGAAACTGGGGTCTAAAACTAGTCAGAGACGTATAACTGCATGTACCTTGAGAGTCTTATCGGACCAGATTCTGAAACTAGGTTCTAGATTTGTCAGAGCTACATATATGGAAGCGTCATGACCGTCTAAGAACAAGTTGTAACTGAACTGGGGTCCTGGGGCTGGTCAGAGCTATATACTAGAATGTCATGACCGCCTAATGGACCACAAACTATAAATCTGAGTCTGATTCTTATAACTAAGAGACACTACTGACACCTCGAAATAAGACTGAAGTCAAACTGATCAGTTGACAATTTTTCTGAAAGATTATGAAGAGACTCTATGTTTTAACTATTCTGCACTACTAGCAGCTAATAGAGAATTCAACTTATCCCAACAACACGGGAACTTCATAATGTAGAGTAATTTCGAGAATTTTAGAAATTTCATTCAACAGAGCTAAAGTCATTCTCATTAATGAAATATTTACTCAACAAATATATATATATATATATATATATATATATATATATATATATATATATAATTATAGAAAGCTTAGCCTAAAGCATTCTTCATTCACCAGGGGAAATTTAATAAGCAAAATCATAACTCGAAAGTTAGGGCTTAGATTCACTTTTGCATAAACACTGTCAATTTGATAAGGAATTTATGGGGATCATATCCACAATATACATGAACATCGTTCTGAGTGAAATCAGTAAAAATAAATATGAAACCTTTTCATACTCGAAAACTCAGGCTTAAAACTGATAGAGGAAATTGAGGAGGATTTTGGAGACACAAGGTAAGGACAATCCCCTTGCTAAAACCCCACATACCTTACTAAAATTCACCTACAGAAGGAGACTTGAACTATAGCGATAGATGAAAACCCGAAGCTTGCTTGAGAGTTTTCTTGAGGAAGCTTTCGACAGATTTTTGAGGATAAACATGAGAATGATTGGAGGAACCATCCCAACCCTCTAATAAGTCTGATTTTACGGTCAAAAAGACGTGGTTTATAGCTTAGGAGAATAGAAAATTATTAAATAGCCCTTAGAAATTCGCTGGGAAAAACTGTCAGGTGTCCTTAACGGGTGACCTACCGAGTCGTGGTGACTAACAATGACTCGTGGTCACTCCCATCAGGTACACTACCTGGGATCCTTAGTAGGTCACCAAGAGGGACCTAACGAGTTGTTATCTATGATCACGACTCGCGGTCACTAGTCGTGGATCACACTATCTCATTCTGGAGATTTAATGCTAAGTCATAACAAGTCACTTAATGGGTCGTTGCCAAAGGTGACAACTCATTTTACCCACTCGTTGAGTACACTGGTCAACTAAAATATTCCTAACTTAGGCCTGACCATGAGTGACTTAACGGGTCGTGGTCAGTGACTAATCTTGGGCATAATTGCATGCCCAAGTGCTACTTTATAACTCAATTTAGTCTTGTTTATCTACTTATTTATACACATTCTCATGTGATTTTATGTAAATGTGAATATATACTAACCAACATGATTAGTCCTTGTTTTTGAAAGTTAATAATGCATTTGAGGAACTAATTCATCATTTTGTGAAGTGGAGGAATGGAATCAAGAGAAAAACATGAAAGTCAACAAGAAAACATGCAATAACTGGCACCCTGTGCGATAGGGGCCGTGGCACGCTGCCAACGCAGCAACACATGGCCAAAAATTGCATTTTTTGGCACATTCCAGTGAGGGTGCGCGTTACCTCCGTGTCACGGAGGCAAGGATTCGCGTTCACCTCCGTGACATGGAGCTGTTCCACCACAGGCCAAATTTTGTATTTTTTCAGCATAGTATAAATTAAACCCTTAGCTTCTAAAAATCATCAAACACGCGATTATCTGGAAAAATCGAAGGGAGGCGCGAAGGAGACTTGGAGAACTCCTCTTGGGTTCATCTTTTATTCATTTCTTTTCATCTATACTTGTAAGTAACTACTCTAAACATGGTTTTGAGTATTTGTACAAACATGGGTGGCTAGAACCCTCCATCTAGGGTTGAGGCCATGGATATGATTGTATTTGCATAGATTCATTTTGGGTTGAGTCGTTAGTTGTTGTTTTGTCTCAAAATCTTTATTATTGTTGTTTTTATGTTTGATCACCATGAAAACAAGTGGGTTAAGCTTGGGTGGAAGCTTGGAAGAGCAAACCTAGGCAAGAACATAAGAATGTGGGAAGCAAGTTCTTGTCTTTTGATAAGATTTGTGGTTAGGATAGGAATATACATAATTTACCTTACTTGGTTGATAAAATGGGAAGATAGAAAGACACCAACTTAGAATTGTAATCCACCACTTGTAGGAGTAGTTGTGAAGCTATGTTTGGTTAAATGGTTGGATGTACGGAAGTCCCCAATCAAGGGCATAAACCCCATAAACCACATCCACGTAGTGAATTGCCCATGAACTAGAAATGACATCCTCGCTCAACGATGTAGTAGTGAGGCTAGGTTGTCATGTTTAGAGGTTCGGAAGACCATGAACATGCAATTCCAATTATGTGTGACAACAATTGATAATTTCATACTTAACCCATTATGAATTGTAGCATTGCATGATTATCCGACCTTAACTCTAGTTTTGTTTTGTATTGCTTCCAGATTATTTCGTGTCACCACTAAGATTTAATTATAATTTATCGAAAACTTATAAAACCAACTTCTTAACTAACACTTGAACAAATAATTTACTGAACCAGTCCCTATGGGTTCGACATTCCGGCTCTTTCAAAGGGCCACTATATTACTTGTACGACCCGTACACTTGCGGGCTCATCAAGTTTTTGGCGCCATTAGTGAGTTGAAAACAAATTCTTGTGTTAGTCTTATTTTTGAAAAAAAAAAATTTTTTTGTAGATATTTGTTTTAATTCTTTTTTATCTTTTTTTCGGATACCCTTCTTAACATGACATCATGGAATACAAATGGGTTAAATGGTGGATACTCTTATTTTGGTGAGTGTTTTCTGAATTGCGGAGGACCTCACTTGTGGCAACATTGTAATACTTGCAATATATGTGGTGGTCAAAATGGCCATTGGGATGGTTTCCCAAATGCATACTCTTGTAATATATGTGGTGGTCAAGATGGCCATTGGGATGGCTGTCCAAATGCATACTCCCCTCCCCTAAGCCCCTACTATCATCCTTCTATTGTTTTTGATGAATATAGGAATGATGATAATGAGAACTTGGAACGCCAAGCCCGGATACAAAACATGATAAAACAAGTCCTTGAGCAAACAGAAGCAATGAAGGAGGAGGAAGAAGCATTGAGAATTCAGCAAGAGGAAAATGGAGAGGCCCTAGAAATAATGAGCGTCAAAATCACGGAGATGATGGTTGAGGCTGAAGCTTGAAGTAATTTGCAAGTAAAGGTCTCATGCAAAACTCAAGAGGAACCACAAGAAGAAGAAAAGGGTGAGTTCTTGGAAGAATCCCAACAATTACAAGCTCTTGGGAGTCCCCGTGATGGTCTCACACATATGGACAATCCATTCATGGAAGAAGAAACAGAGTTCCAACCATTTAATATTCATGGGGAGTTAGATGTTGATGTGGAGAAGGTGTATACAAGTAAGGGGGTCAAGCACAATGCAGTTTTAGAGTTGAGGTGTATTGTACCCCACTCGAAGCATTTCTCGACATTAAGTTTGGTTGACAACCTAGAAATAGAGTCTTCCAAGCTTGTAGAGAAAGGTCAAGAGGAGGAACAAGCTCCATATATTCTGAAATTTGCTAATTCTGATAGACAAAATGACTTCACTTACATAAGGGCCAATAAATGCAAGAGGCGACATCTACTGCTTGGTCCTTTCATTTTCTCACCACCACCCTTAGAGCATAAGAGGAAACTAGAGAAGAAATTAGGGGTGAGATTCATATCCTCAAGGTGGAGGAAAAGGTGGTGAAACTTGATACGTCGTGCCGCGACGTAAAATTAGGCGCTGCTTGGGAGGCAACCCAAGGGTACCATGGGTACCATTTTAATTTCTTGCATTTGAGTTGATTTTATTTATTTTTTATCTTGTGTTGTTTTTGGTGGAAAGTTAAGCATAGATGGAGGGGAAGTCTGAGTACCCTGCAAGGAGGAAGCTACGAAGCATGAAAGAGGATAAGTGTGGGGTCAAATACCCACTTCTTCAAAGGAAGAAAAACGTGTTGTTAGCTAGGCCTAGAGGCCTCAGGGAGTATTTCTCACCCTTTTGAATTTGGATTAGATGCTTTGAGGACAAAGCATTATTTAAGTGTGGGGTGAGGGAAATATAAAAATTTTGTGCTTAATGATTTTGGTGAATGTAGTGCTTGATACATATTAGAAAAAATTTGTTTTGACTTGAGCATGACTTCACCACCCATTGGTTTTTCTTGTCGGTTCTTTTCCGACGGGGAGTCTTTGAACCGAAGAATAAAATTTTTCTTTGTTTGTATATAGTTTTTTTTGTAAGTAGGTTTTGGTTTTTGAATCCGTAGCTACATAATGGTATGATATTCTTGCTATAGGATGTAAATGATTGTTAGATGCAAGTATGTTTACTGTTCAAGCATGCAAGTGGTATACCTATGTTGAGACACCTAGGCTCTTGAATTTGACTCTATGTGATTAAAGCTTAATTTTGAATTCTTGTGATTAGCTGAGTTAAGAGTCTAATGGATGTGTCTTGAATTGAGCATGTGCTATGTGTGTAAGATGTTTGAATATTCCATGCTATTTTGGAGTGTCTAAAACTTGCCCGTTGTGTATACAAAGCGAAATGAAGGATGTAGATTGTAGGAGATGATATAGGCATTTCTTTGCATGAGCCTAATTTTTATCCCTTGTTTTACCTACCTTGAATGATTAATCCTAGTTTACCCCATTGAGCCTTAAGCCTATTCTTTGATAGCTGCGACATAAGCTTAATCCTTTTCTTTCATTAACCTTGAATTTGATCCAAAACTCCTAAGCGCTTAAGTGAAAAATCCAAAAGAGTAAAGGAGTGAAAATCGTGAAAAAGAAGGAAAAGTAACAGTTGTGGAAATGAGAAAAGGGCAGAGGTGCACTTGTTTAAGAATACTTGAGACTTGGTAGGGAGTAAGAGAACAAGTGAACAAAAAAAATTGTTGCTTAAGTACTCCTTACCAATAAGCTAAGTGTGCTTGAAGAAATGAAAACAAGAAGAGGAAAAGTGAAAAGAAGGAGGGTGAAGTAAGAGAAGAAATATTCCTAATGAAGGTGTGATATATTAAAAGCGCTTGGGGAAGAATGACACAATTATTAAAGAATACCTACCTACCCTTAGCCTACATTACAACCTAAAAAGTCCTACTTGATCTTACGTTCATACATCCATAAATTAGTGGAGTAAAACACTAAGGGCAAGCTTATGGTTCACTACATGATGCATGTGAATTCTTTGAGAGAGAGCATAATTTTATTCATATACCCATGCATGTTGTGATTTGAAAATTGTGTGAGTTAAAATGGGTAACTCTCTTGTGTTGTGAGGGCACATGTTTAATGAGAGATAACATTCATGTCAGATTTCTTGATCGGTTGATTTGCATGAGTTTGCCAAGATTGAGAGTCGATTCTTGAGGTTAGGAAGTCTTAACATAATTGTATTTCATTTCAATCATTAAATCGTGCATGCTCTATTTTTAACGTGCTATCTTAAATATCATTATAGTCGTAGCTTGAATTGTCTTGCTAAATTATCTATGTATGAGTCTTCATGTGCATGAGATGTAAAAGGTTTGTTCGAGGACGAACAAGGCTTTAAGTGTGGGGTTGTGATCTTGGGCATAATTTCATGCCCAAGTGCTACTTTATCACTCAATTTAGTCTTGTTTATCTACTTATTTATATACATTCTCATGTGATTTTATGTAAATGTGAATATATACTAACCAACATGATTACTCCTTGTTTTTTAAGGTTAATAATGCATTTGAGGAACTAATTCATGATTTTGTGAAGTGGAGGAGTGGAATCAAGTGAAAAACGTGAAAGTCAACAAGAAAACATGCAATAACTGGCACCCTGCGCGATAGGGGCCGTGGCACGCTGCCAACGCGGCAATACTTGGCCAAAATTGCATTTTTTGGCACATTCCAGTTAGGGTGCGCGTTACCTCCGTGTCACGGAGGCAAGGCTCCGCGTTCACCTCCGTGACACGGAGCTGTTCCACCACAGGCCAAATTTTGCATTTTTTCAGCATAGTATAAATTGAACCCTTAGCTTCTAAAAATCATCAAACAAGCGATTATCTGGAAAAACCGAAGGGAGGCGCGAAGGAGACTTGGAGAACTCCTCTTGAGTTCATCTTTTCTTCATTTCTTTTCATCTATACTAAGTAAACTACTCTAAACATGGTTTTGAGTATTTGTACAAACATGGGTGGCTAGAACCCTCCATCTAGGGTTGAGGCCATGGATATGATTGTATTTGCTTAGATTCGTTTTGGGTTGAGTTGTTAGTTGTTGTTTTGTCTTATAGTCTTTATTATTGTTGTTTTTATGCTTGATCACCATGAAAACAAGTGGGTTAAGCTTGGGTGGAAGCTTGGAAGAGCAAACCTAGGCAAGAACATCAGAATGTAGAAAGCAAGTTCTTGTCTTTTGATAAGATTTGTGGTTAGGATAGGAATATAACTAATTTACCTTGCTTGGTTGATAAAATGGGAAGATAGAAAGACACCAACTTAGAATTTTACTCCAGCACTTGTAGGAGTAGTTGTGAAGCTAAGTTTGGTTAAATGGTTGGAGGTACGGAAGTCCCCAATCAAGGGCATAAACCCCATAAACCATATCCACGTAGTGAATTGCCCACGAACTAGAAATGACATCCTCGCTCAACGATGTAGTAGTGAGGCTAGTTTGTCGTGTTTAGAGGTTTGGAAGACCATGAACATGAAATTCCAATTATGTGAGACAACAATTGATAATTTCATACTTAACCCATTATGAATTATAGCATTGCATGATTATCCGGCCTTAACTCTAGTTTTGTTTTGTATTGCTTCCAGATTATTTCGTGTCACCACTAAGATTAAATTATTATTTATCGAAAACTTCTAAAACCGACTTCTTAACTTACACTTGAACTTGATAATTTGCTGAACCAGTCCCTGTGGGTTCGATATTCCGGCTCTTAAAAAGGGCCACTATATTACTTGTATGACCCGTACACTTTCGGGCTCATCAGTGACCAGGAATCGTGATGCCCCTTGTTAGGTACACTGTCTCCCTCTTTTACATTAATCAGCCTTCTCCTCATGGCTCACCTAACGAGTCATGAGTTTACTTGACAACTCGTCAGTTGGGCCGTCCTGCAACATTTCTGCAGTTTTTTAGATTTTCTGATTTAAGTCCCGAAATTAGATTTTGAGTTTCTAGGGCATTACAAGAATTTTCAAACAACTTAACCAACTTGCTGCTACAAATGTTTTACCACATGACTTAATTGCTGGAATTTTCCAACAAGTAAAAGGACTTGTTTGAACAAGTTATGTAGTTGTTGGTCAGCAAGTATTATGACTTGTTGCAACAAGTTATGTACTTGTTGAGAATTTTCAAACAACTTAACCAACTTGTTGCAACAACTGTTTTACCACATGACTTAATAGGTGGAATTTTCCAACAAATAACAGGACTTGTTTGAACAAGTTATGTATCAACTTGGGAAATCTCAACAAGTATCATGACTTGTTGCAACAAGTCATGTACTTGTTGAGAATTTTCAAACAACTTAACCAACTTGCTGCAGCAACTGTTTTTCAACTTGGAAAATCTCAACAAGTATCATGACTTGTTGCAACAAGTTATGTACTTGTTGTGAATTTTCAACAAGTTATAAAAAACACAAAATATAGTGAACATTAAAACACATACATTCACATAACTTCAAATAAATAATGTTCAACCAACCTTAGGAAAAGTTGTTCGACAGCAAAACTTAAACATGAATAGTAACTTTAAAATATCTAATAAATTATTCATCAAACTTTTCAACTAAAAACAAGCAGCTGCACAACCACTTTACGGCACTAACTCCTTATCAACCACCCCCCACAACCCATCTCCACCGCAACCGCTCTGTCACCCCCCATCTGGGGAGGCATGATTGGCGCCTGGTGCCCTATTAGGACCTGGACTGCTGGACTAATAGAGCCCAAGCACTTCTGGTACTAGGCCGGCTCTAACTCTGAATTCATAAAAATGACGAGCTATATAACGGCTGTAAATACAGCCTCCGGCCGACAAGGTCTATAGCCACTTGGAAGAATACAACAGCTAACCAGAACATCTGAGTCAAGAGGGAACCTATGCGGGCCGACAAGGCTGTCATTCTGACTAGTTAACACTGAAAAATAGAATCAAGTTCTATACAGCTCCGTGAATGACAAGGTCACTAACTATCATTGAACAAGGCCCCACACAGCCATCATAAGCAAACTAAAACATACACACGGCCTCACATGTCTGGTACTACTAACCACAGGGAATATACAATCTGCAAGCCTATGAGAATAAAAATAGATGGTCGGGACAGGGCCACGGCCTACCCATACTGGACAACAAAAGAAAAAAAATACACTTCTATCTTTCAAGCTCTAGATGAAAGGAGATGAAGGCTCTGTATCGATGGCTGGAACTACGAGGGGTCTGCTCTTCGTCTACGGATACCGCAGGCAAGTAATGCAGTGCCCCAAATGGGCGTCAATAATGCTGGTACTGAGTATGCAAAGCAATAACTGAATATAACTAAAAACAAGTAATATAACTGATAGAACTGAAGTAGAAAGAAATAAATTGTAACTGGCTGAAAGTATGAATTCAAGACTTTCCTCAACTATGCTGAAAGGAGTAGGAGTCGTACCTGGCAACGTGGCACTCTACTATCTATCTATCCATAACTAGCATAACATAGCATAATATAGTATAACATAGCACACATAAAACCTTACCTGGCCCCCATAAGCCGGAAGGTACAACCAACACACAATCTATATCCCTACCCCGGTCATGCCATCTCCCTTAGTAACTATAAACATCCTGCCGATTCCCTGGGTATGGACTTGGGCCCGCTGAGCCCCTGACTATAACTGTACCTGAGTCCGGAGGACTTCTGGAATCAACACCCCAGACGTACCCGCTCGATGGGGATGTATAAAAGCCGACCAAGGCAAAATATGGGGAAACTGGCATCCCATCTTCGTCCCTAGGGGATAGCATGCCACTCCATAGAGCGACGTATCCTCTCTCTCTGGCGGACGAGTCGATACAACTATTAACCCTGGGGTGGTCATGAATGCTAGGTAATCCAACCTAAAACAATGCAGTCAAGTCTCAACTAATAATACTAACTGCATATGCTACATGCTGAAACTAATGATAGTAATTTGTGTATATATAATACACGCTGAAACTGATAATGGCATATATATAATTTATGTCATACTGTGCTGAATTTGATACTGAAAGAAGATATAATATTTCAGCTGAAAATCATGTTGTATAACTAAGTTTCATGGTAAACATGATTTACTATTTCTAACATACTTTCTAAATTTCATATTGATATACTATACTGTTTATGAAATATTCTACTGAAATTTATACTATGCTAGTAAGTTTCACGCTACACATGACATGATGGTTCTAACATAATTACTAAAATTTATACTAAACATAATATGCGGCTTCTGAAACATTCTACTAGAACTTGAACTATTTTACTCTACCGGAACTACTAGCTTATCGAAGAAACTAGCTTTACATACCTCAATTGTCGACTTTCTCACCAATTGGCGTAGCTCGGCCAATAATTAGCTATTTCTTCCAACTGCATTCATATTCATAGAAAATAAAACTAAATCCATCAATATTTCAGAAGAAAATACTACTTTGAATATATATACTGCCCAAACTTTGACTATTCGGAGAATGACCGAAAACTCGCTATTTCTCGGAGGTCCAGAAGGGAGAAATGCTCATTTTAGGGCTAGGAGTATATTAACATTAATTTGGAGCAATTCTACTTACCTTGACTCGGCGGGTCGCCGCTTCGCCGGACGATTCTTGTGAAACTAACTCCGTAGGAATGTTCTCTGCAGCTCTATACTTCAGTATCTGAAGTTATTTGAGTTTGGACCGCGTTTGATGGCGTAATTGGATGAATTTTTATCAAAACCCTTCGTCCCTTACTGTTCTCCCTCGTTTCTGCTGGAAATTAAAGTGATAAAATGAATTAAAATGAAGTGGGGGCTTTATACAGTGGAGGCCTGAACCTCACCTCCGTGGCACGTTGGCCATCGTGGAGGTGAGCCTCCGTGACACATTGGCCATCGCGGAGGGGGTCTGCCCGGCCTTCTTTTGCGTTGGTTCAATGTGGCGCTTGTCCGATCTTCCCCCGAGGCTTTTTCTAGCATGTAGGGCATTCTACAACCTCTCAACCAACATGCAAATAGGCCATCTAAATGTCAAGAATTTACGGGGTGTAACATTCTCCCTCCCCCCTTAAGAACATTCGTCCTCGAATGTAAACTTCTACTTGTAAGAATCTCAACTTACTCGACTTATTCTAGAAAATTTTTTGCAGAGTTTCCCCTGTAATATGGACTACCTCAAAAATCCTGAAACGCATAAAAGTCTAACACAGGTACTCTACAAAATACTATAGCATTCATTTCATAATAACTGAAGTCAACATCTCACTTATACACATGAATATAAAGCATCAGTAACAACAACATACCCCTGGCTGGGTATGTCTAAAATAACTAAGGATATCTGGCTTTCATATTTTCTTCTGTTTCCCAAGTCATTTCCTCTCTCTTCCGGTTACACCATGATACTTTGACCAAGGAAACATCTTTAGTTCTCAATCTACGAATTTGCCAGTCCAATATGGCTACTGGAACTTCTCCATAGGTCAACTCCTCTGTAACCTGAACATCTTGGACTAGATCGATTCTGGAGGGATCTCCTATGCATTTCCTCAGCATTGATACGTGGAAAACTGGGTGGACAAATTCTAATTCTGGAGGCAAGTGTAAATCATATGCCACTTGGCCTATTCTTCGACAAATCTTATAAGGCCCAACAAATCTTGGGCTAAGCTGGCCTTTCTTACCAAATTTCATCACACCCTTCATCGGCAAAACTTTCAAGAATACCCATTCATTAACATTAAATTCCAAATTTCTGCGTCGCATGTCAGCATACGATTTCTGACGGCTCTAAGTAGTCAGTAAACATTCTCTGATAAGCTTTACTTTTTCCTCTGACTGATGAATAATATCTGGCCTAATCAATGCTGATTCTCCTGCCTCAAACCAACCGGCTGGAGATGTACACTTTCGCCCATACAACGCTTTATAAGGCGCCATCTGGATTACTGAATGGTAACTACTATTATAGGCGAATTCAATGAGTGGTACTGTTCATCCCGGCTACCTCTAAAATCTAACACACACGCTCGTAGCATATCCTCGAGTGTCTGAGTAGTGCGTTCTACCTGCCCATCTATCTGAGGATGAAAAACTGTGCTCAGGTTAACCCGTGTCCCCAAGCCTCTTTGAAATGATTGCCAAAATTTATCTATAAACTTCGCCCCTCTATGGGAGCTCATTGACAATGAAATACCATGCAACCTGACTATTTCTTTGATATACAGATCAACATAGTCTTCAGCTGAAAAGGTAGCCCTTACTAGCAGGAAGTGAGCTGACTTGTCAATCTGTCAACGATTCCGTAGATCAAATCATATCTTCGCCTGGTGCGGGATAATCCTGCTACAAAATCCATATTAACTGCTTCCCATTTTCATAGAGGCACAACTATATCCTGAATCAACCCGCCTGGTTTCTAATGTTCAGCTTTTACCAGTTGGCAATTGGGACACTGAACTATAAATTCTGCTATCCTTCATTCCTGGCCACCAGTAGATTTCTTTTACATCATGGCACATGTTTGTCAAACCCGGGTGGAGAGAATAACGGGCATAATGTACCTCGCCCATAATCTGCTGGAGAAGCCCTGCAACGTCCGGAACATAAAGGAGATCTTTATATCTCCATACTCCATCCTCGGCTATCTGAAAATCTATCATCTCTCCCCGCTGAACTCTATTTCTGAGCTAAACCAGGCTAGGATCTTCGTACTGCCGTTCCTTTAATTCCACAACTAAAGATGAAACTGCGGTATTTTGGGTTACTACTCTGTTGTCCCCTGTTTTTACTACATGAATGGCTAGACTGGCTAGTTGATGCAACCATCGGGCCAATTCCCGCTGCTCGGGCTCACGGTATGCTAAACTCCCCACAGATTCATGGCTGAGGGCATCTGCTACTACATTGGCCCTTCCTGGGTGATACAGAATATTCACGTCATAGTCTTTCAACAACTCTAACCAGCGACACTGCCGCACATTCAACTCCTACAAGCTCTGCTCTCATGCCTCAGTCCACTGAATTTTTTGTTGCTTTCTGCGTCAGTTTAGTCAGAGGTGCTGCAAAAGTGGAAAATCCTTCCACAAACCTTCTGTAGTACCCAGCTAACCCCAGGAAACTGTGTACCTCGGTCGGAGTAGTAGTTCTGGCCATGTTCTCACTGCTTTTATTTTCTGTGTATCTACCTGTATACCAGCCTCTGACACGATGTGACCCAAAAAGGCTACTGAATTTAGCCAAAATTCACATTAGAGAAATTGGCATGTAATTGACGATCATATAGTTTGTTATACCGGAGAAAATGACAAGTAATCTATCTGCATAGCTAGAGCTTTATCTGGCCTTCTAGGCTGCATGCTAATGCTACTCATTGCTAGAATAATCTGTATGACTGTCTGCACACCATGTGCACGTATCTGATCAGAGGATCCTGATACTGATCATGATCTCTAATAATCTAACTGAATAACTGTGAATAACTGAATAACTGGGCTAAATGACTCGAATGCTAAAGTAGTCTAATAATGCTCTAAACGTCCTACTCGAGCATCTGTAGCTCATGCATAACTGCGGAGTTGTGGACAGCTAACTGCTTTGTTATTCTACTTGAACAACTGTAGAGCTGGGCTTAATCGGACATACTCTCAGGTGATCAATCTCTGGATCTTCACAGGGAATCTACCGATTTTCTTGTCTTAGTAAACGCTATGCTTGTAGAGTACTACCACTTCATTATGCCTTGCTCGTATCCACTCGGATCTATACTGCTGTTCTGAGAAATTCTTGGTCCTGTGAGCAATTCTGTAAAGACTGGCCTTCTCCTAGGACTCTATATCTGAATATCTTACAGGAACCGGCTGGGGTACTAGTCCGTCACTAACTACTGATATGGACCCTTTCTTGGGGTACGCACGGGTTTGTCTAACTGGGATGGCTAGCTGACTTGCGGGGTGTTCTATATGATAACTGCTAAGTTGACTAAGGCTGACTCTCACCTACAAGGCTGGAAAAATGATGTATGACCACTTAACATACTAGAAAATTCTAGTGTTGCTAACATCTGGAGTATGCTTATTCGGTCTTTATCTCTGGTTCTGGCATATGCGATAACGTTACTGGTCTTTAGGGGTGCTTCCCTGCTAGTACAGGCGCCAGCTAGTCATTAGACCGCCTAACTGCGCCCGTATCATCTAACCACCTAATTCAAGCTACTAGCTTTTGTGAGATTCTAAAGTCTAAATCTGGCAACAAGCATATAAGTCCATTAACTCAATAAACTGAGAACTGAGAGAGTTTCTATGGCTTCATACGTGGATCACACTTACCCTGCCCACCCGTTTTTGGTGAGGGGTCCTGCAGTACGATCTGTATATACTTCCTAGCAGTTAACTAGAATCTGTGTGACTGTAACCCCTAATGGGCACCTACTCACAGCATATCTGATATCTGTATATATATATCAAAAAGTAGGTACAATACATACTGAATTTTGTAGTAATACATAATCTTTGACATGCTTTACTGAATTTCATACTGCACATGATATACTGCTTCTACAGTCTAATGATATCTCCTGTCCTTTCATACCATTTCATCGGATTTTCGTCCCATTATGGAAGCAACAAACACATGCACTTTAGTTATGATCTGCTGTTTGAAATTTCGCCACTCTTACAACATGGGGTCAACATCCGAACCTTGTGGCCTTACTTGGCATTATATTAAGGGCCCGTGACTGTCTGTTGGACCTTGTCTCTAAGCCACACAAGATTAGAGCCTCTGTGTCAGCACTCTTCTACCTTCCCCCTAGGCGGACATACCACAAAATTCTGGACTACGACCTTACTTTCTCTTAGCTGTCAGTCCGAGGCTTAGTCCTTAATACACGATGTTCTATTAATCTGGAGGTGATTGTAATTTCCCCCCTCAAAGTCTGGTATTCATACTCCTCACCCTTATCTTCCTTAAACTGAGCTTTGGGGTTCAAGGTACCTGCCTTACATTGTCCATAAGGTTACTAGTCAAGTTTAAACCTATGCTTCTTCTGGCTTGCAGCCGGACCCATCTTATTCATATAACCCCCCTGTCTTTCGATATCACAGCTAAGATTATAATTATTATCTTGCAGATGTATCCTGCCGTCGTTAGCATGCTACAGCGGATTCAGCCTTTTTCTGACTTGAACTTGGCTATTACTGGAAGTTCATCATTGACGGATCTCCTACACCCACTTCGAGTAATCTAGTGGTCTTACTCGCTCTTCTGACTTGTTACCATGAAGGTCTGCACAACTTATGTAATCATAGGGCTCCTTACTCTTTCTAACACTTTCTAGAATCAACCAATCCATCTTCACTTACTGCTTAATTTGGGCAACATCGCCTCAATCCTTATGCCCTTTTCTGTACTGGAGTCAAAACTAAGATGTAGGAATAGCCTTTTCTTACTGCAACGAAATGAAGACATGGAACTGTACCACATCCAAAAGGATGGAGGTGGGAATCCTGCATTTCCCTCTCTTTCTCACATCTATGCGATAATCTAATATTATCTGTCATCTTAGTCAGATCTTATATATCTAACAAATAAATCAACTTGTATATACGCTATGCTTCTGACTTCCTACTCTGAAGTTATAGAAATATACGGGGGATAGTACCGATAGAGGTATCACATTAGGAGGTTCCTGATACCTCCTCCAGCTGCTGTAGTTACCCTGCAACTGGATGGTGCCCTCTTCTGCTGCTATATCCAACCTCCTGCCTGTGATAGGGTGTCATGATCTGACTTTGTATCTGTAATCAAAGAGTATGATAAGTTTTAGGGACTCAACCCTATACTGCACCGCTCTATAGCATGACTGACTAAGAAGAAAGGGTAACCATCCTATCATGCCTTGTAGCCTCCTGTCTATAGTATGTGGTGCACAACACATCCATACACAAGACTCTACTTAGAATGACTTGCAGACTCCCTGGGATACGACCTGCTCTGATACTAAGTTTGTCACGCCCCACCTGGGGAGGCATGACTGACACTTGGTGCCCTACTAGTACTTGGACTGCTGGACTAACAGAGCCCAAACACTTTTGGTGCTAGGCGGGCTTTAACTCTGAATTCACAAAAATGACAGGCTATATAATGGCTGTAAATACAGTCTCCGGCCGACAAGACCTATAGCCACCTGGAAGAAAACAACAGCTAACCAGAACATCTGAGTCAAGAGGGAACCTATGCGGGCCGACAAGGCCGTCATGCTGACTAGTTAACACTGAAAAATAGAATCAAGTGCTATACCGCTCTGTGACTGACAAGGTCACTAACTATCATTGAACAAGGCCCACTCGGCCATCATAAGCAAACTAAAACATACACACGGCCTCATATGACCGGTACTACTAAGCACAGGGAATATACAATCTGCAAGCCTGTGAGAATAAAAAGAGATGGTTGGGATAGGGCCCCGGCCAACCCATACTGGAAAACAAAAGAAAAAAAATACACTTCTGTCTTTCAAGCTCCGGATGAAAGGAGCTGAAGGCTTTTGTATCGCTGGCTGTACTAGGGGTTTGCTCCTCGTCTACGGGTACCTGCAGGCAAGTAATGCAGCACCCCAAATGGGTGTCAGTATCGCTGGTACTGAGTACGCAAAGCAACAACTGAAAATAACTGAAAACAAGTAATATAACTGATAGAACTGAAGTAGAAAGAAATGGACTGTAACTGGATGAAAGTATGAATTGAAGACTTTCCTCAACTATGCTGAAAGGAGTAGGAGTCATGGCTGGTAACGTGGCACTCTACTATCTATCTATCGATAACTAGCATAACATAGCATAGCATAGCATAATATAGCACACATAAAACCTTACCTGGCCCCCATAAGCCAGAAGGTACAACCAACACACAATCTATACCCCTACCCCGGTCATCCCATCTCCCCTGGTAACTATAAACATCCTGTCGGTTCCCTAGGTATGCACTTGGGCCCGCTGAGCCCCTGACTATAACTGTACCTGAGTCCGGAGGACTCCTGGAATGAACACCCCGGGCGTACCCTCTCGACGGGGGTGTATAAAAGCCGACCAAGGCAAAATATGGAGAAACTGGCATCCAATCTTCGTCGCTAGGGGACGGCATGCCACTCCGTAGAGCGACGTATCCTCGCCCTCTGGCGGACGAGTCCATACAGCTATTAACCTTGGGGAGGACATGAATGCTAGATAATCCAGCCCAAAATAATACAGTCAAGTCTCAACTAATAATACTAATTGCGTACGCTATATGCTGAAACTAATGATAGTAATGTATGTATAAATATAATACATGCTGAAACTAATAATGGCATATATATAATTTCTGTCATACTGTGCTGAATCTGATACTGAAACAAGATATAATATTTCAGCTGAAAATCATGTTGTATAACTAAGTTTCATCGTAAACATGATTTACTATTTCTAACATACTTTCTAAATTTCATATTGATATACTATACTATTTCTAAAATATTCTACTGAAATTTATACTGTGCTAGTAAGTTTCACGCTACACATGGCATGATGTTTCTCACATAATTACTAAAATTTATACTAAACATAATATTCGACTTTTGAAACATTCTACTGGAACTTGAACTATTTTACTATACCGGAACTACTAGCTTGCCGAAGAAACTAGCTTTACATACCTCAATTGTCGACTTTTTGACTAACTGGCGTAGCTTGGACAATAATTAGCTATTTCTTCCAACTGCATTCATATTCATAGCAAATAGAACTAAATCCATCAATATTTCTGAAGAAAACACTACTTTGAATATATATACTGCCCAAACTTTGACTTTTCGAAGAACGGCCGAAAACTCGCTATTTCTCGGAAGTCCAGAAGGGAGAAATGCTCACTTTAGGCTAGGAGTATATTAACATTAATTTGGAGAAATTCTACATACCTTGACTCGGCAGGTCGCCGCTTCACCGGATGATTCTTACGAAACTAACTCCATAGGAATGTTCTCTGCAGCTCTATACTTTGGTATTCGAAGTTAATTTGAGTTTGGACCGCGTTTGACGGCGTAATCGGATGAATTTTTATCAATACCCTTCGTCCCTTACTGTTCTTCCTCGTTTCTGCTAGAAATTAAAGTGATAAAATGAATTAAAATGAAGTGGGGGCTTTATATAGTGGAGGCCTGAACCTCACCTCTGTGGCACGTTGGCCATCGCGGAGGTGAGCCTCCGTGACACGTTGTCCATCGCCGGAGGGGGTCTGCCTAGCCTCCTTTTGCGATGGTTCGACGTGGCGCTTGTCTGGTCTTCCCCCAGGCCTTTTTCTAGCATGTAGGGCATTCTAAAACTCTCAACTAACATGTGAATAGGCCATCTAAATGTCAAGAATTTACGGGGTGTAACACGCTCAATAATATTGTCACATAAAAAATGCATCGAAGTGTTGGTAATCCTATGCTCGATGAAGGCAAGTGAATAAGCACCGCATGATGCCCCGGTTTCATTCTTGGGGAGATCCGTCTTTCGGTCATAGATCCACTCTTCATTGAGCAACTTGGGAGGAAAGTGATTTAACATTCCACTCTATTTTAAGAACATAGGTCATAATTCCAACACTGGCTAAATGTGTTGGAAGAACTCATCTTCTAGGAAACAAGGAATGTTGCAATCATAAACATTTATCACTCCATCATCGATCATGAATTGAAGAGAGACAAAATATTTCTTTTTGAGGGTCATCACAGTGAATATTCTTTTTGCCCCAAGCCATGGGACACCACCTGGGTAGGGCCTGACACCTTTGCAGTAATCAAGAAAGTAGTCAGTGAAATCATATTCATCAAGACTTTGTTTTAACTAGATAGCACCCGACTTTAGACTCTCCTCACTCAACTTGTGGTACACATCTTTCATAAAGTTGTAGAAGTTGAGATCCAGGACTATGTCTGTCGGATTATAGTGGTCGGGGTAGTCTATATGTCTATTTTGCAGTAGATATAATATTTCATCTATATACTACAAATAAAAAAAAAAGGATAGTTAGTTACTTGTTGCACCAACTCAATAAATATATTGCAGCAGTTGTTACATCTATTGCAAAAGCTTAATAAAATGAAACAATTTCTTAATTGAATGTAAATAGAAGTTGTAGAAACTTACCCAGTCCTCCCACCACTTATCCATGTTAGGCATGCACTGAAAGTGTTGATAATTTAATTCATGCATTGTGTACAGGATCTTGGTTGATCACTTGAGCGCGATCATCTGCTGAATTTTCTTTTTCTTCTTATCATCTGCATACTTGTAAATATTTACTGGAAGTCGCTCCGTCGGTTGATCAGTCGTCATCTTCGGTGTACCAGCAGCCTTTTTATTTGCACTTTCAAGTGCTTAGAAATTTGATTTCTCCTCGTCTTCACAGAAATAGGAGTAAAAGGCTCTGATATCCTTTAAGACGGGTAGATACCCCTCTTTTATATCAACTTGTTTATGGCAGCCTCCGTCACTCCTTGTGCTTCTGTCAAAGCCTCAATCTTTGAAAACAACATATTCATATTCTCATTGCATTTGAGACACTCACAAGCAAAAGAAGGCACCTTTGAGGTACCAACAACAGAAGATCTAACTAACCTATATGGAGTATCTTCTTCACATTGAACTTCCTCAGCAGCCAAGGTATATCTGCCACCAGCACCACCAGCGTCACCAATACCACCAGCATCACCAGTACCACTAGCATCAAGTGGAGTATATCTACCACCACAACTATGATGATCATCATCTGTTCTTGTTGCATCACCTACTGCATAACTCGCCACTACTTCATTAATTGCTTTGGAAACAGTATCATCCTTTTTCACCTCGGCCAAATCTCCCTTTAACTTATCAATTTTTTGGTATGGGCAATATTCCAAGGGCTCAAATTACTATAAAATTCCATCTCCAGCTCTTCTTTTGTTGGAACAATCCATGGGTTCATAATCTATGTGTCAAAAATAAAAATATTTAAATAATGCAAAATAAAGAAAAACAATTAATAGAATGCAACAACTGCTTAAGTTGCTCAAACAATATATACATGAAGAATTTATTGCAACAATATCAAATATTGTTCGTAGAAACTAAATCTAGGAAGAACTTGTGATAACCCAAAATAGTAGCCCCTTGGAGCTTTTTTTTCATCAAGCTCTCCCTAAGGACAAATTACACGTTCGACGATCGGTCAATTTAGAGATAAATTGACTCTCTATCAGAAGCTGCTGATTCATTAGGTTTGTATTGAACATTGATGAACCAACAACTTCCCATTGAAAGTCAGTTTATTTTCAAGAAAGTTGCTCAGAAATAAACCGAATTTCAATGGGAAGTTGCTCGTTCATCAATCTTCAATAGTATACTAATGAATCAGTAACTCCCGATAGAGAGTCAATTTATCTCTAAGTTGACCGGCCGCCGAACGCGTAATTTTTCATTAAGGGAGAACTTGATGCTAAAGATGAATCTAAGAGATTTCTAAAATTTATTAAACACAAGTCACCACCCAACAACTATGAACTTGTTGTAATAGCTAACCAATTTGATAGACAAGGTCCAACAATTACAACAGTTGTTGCAGCGGATTAAGAGTTGTTGTTGCAACAAGTCCACAAGTGGAAATTCTTGCAGCAAAATCAGATCTTGTTCCTAGAAACTAAATCTAGGAAAAACTTTTGATAACCCAAAATAGTATCCCCTTAGAGCTTCTTTTTCATCAAGCTCTCCCCTAAGGATAAATTACGTGTTCGACGATCGGTCAACTTTGAGATTAATTGGCTCTCTATCGGGCACTGCTAATTCATTAGGTTTATATTGAACATTGATGAATCAACAACTTCCCATTGAAAGTTAGTTTATTTACAAGAAAGTTTCTCAGAAATAAACCGACTTTCAATAGGAATTTGCTGGTTCATCAATCTTCAATAGTAAACTAATGAATCAGCAGCTCCCGATAGAGAGTCAATTTCTCTCAAAGTTGACCGATCGCCGAACGCATAATTTTATCCTTAGGGGAGAGCTTGATGCTAAAGATGAATCCAAGCGACTTCTAAAATTGATTAAACACAAGTCACCACCCAACAACTATGAACCTATTGTATCAGCTAACCAATTTGATAGACAATGTCCAACAATTACAACAGTTGTTGCTACAGATTAATAGTTGTTGTTGCAGCGGATTAAGAGTTATTGTGCAACAATTCCACATGTATAAATTCTTGCAAAAAAATCAGATCTTGTTCATAGAAATTAAATCAAGAAAGAACTTGTGATAACCAAAAATAGTAGCAACTTGGAGCTTTTATCATTAAGGACTGTCCAAGGATAAATTTGCGCATTCGACTGATCCACCAACTAAAAAACAAATTGACTTTCGATTAGGAGCTAGTGATTCATTAGTATCTTATTGAACATTGATGAAGCAACAGCTATAAATTGAAATTCGATTCATATTCGAGCAGGCTGCTCAGAATTAGGAACCTGCTGGCTCATCAATGTTCAATAAAGAAAACTAATGAATCAACAACTCCCAATCAAAAGTTAGCTCGTTTTCTAGTTGGCCGATCAGTTGAACGCTAAATTTGTCCTTGAGAGAGTCTTGAATTCTAAAAAAAATCCAAATGACTTCTAAAATTGATTAAACGCAAGTTCAGCAACTTCAGCTATTGTCCGAATAAATCAAACAATTGAGTGAGCTGTTACAGCAAATGCAACAGTTGCTTGACAAAATCAAACGGTTACTGGAGTTGTTGCAACAAGTCCAGCACTTGCTTGATTTTATTTCAACAATTGAGGAAGTTGTTGCCGCAACCTCAGCTCTTGTCTAAATAAATCAAACAACTAAGTGAGCTGTTGCAACAACTGCAACAGTTGTTTGATAAAATCAAATAGTTGCTGGAGTTGTTATAACAAGTCTAGCAACTGCTTGATTTTATTTCAACAACTGAGGAAGTTGTTGTAGAAACTTCAGCTTTTGTCTGAATAAATCAAAAAACTAAGTGAGCTGTTGCAGCAACTGCAACAGTTGTTTGACAAAATCAAATAGTTGCTGGAGTTACTGCAAAAAGTCTAACAACTGCTTCATTTTATTTCAACAACTAAGGAAGTTGTTTCAGAAACTTCAGCTCTTGTCTGAATAAATCAAACAACTGAGTGAGCTGTTACAGTAAATGCAACAGTTGTTTTAAAAAATCAAATAGTTGCTGGACTTGTTGTAGCAAGTCCAGCAACTGCTTGATTTTATTGCAACAACTTAGCAAGTTGTTGTAGCAACTTCACGTCGTCTCTTGATAAATCAAGCAACTGAGTGACCTGTTGCAGCAACTGAAATAGCTGTTTGACAAAATCAAATAGTTGCTAGAGTTGTTGCAACAAGTCCAGCAACTGTTTGATTTTATTTCAACAACTGAGCAAGTTGTTGCATCAACTTCACGTCGTCTCTTGATAAATCAAACAACTGAGTGAGCTGTTGCAGCAACTGCAATAACTGTTTGACAAAATCAAATAGTTGCTAGAGTTGTTGCAACAAGTCCAGCAACTGTTTGATTTTATTTCAACAACTGAGGAAATTGTTGCAGCAACTTCAACTCTTTTTTGAATAAATCAAACAACTGAGTGAGCTGTTGCAGCTACTGCAATAGCTGTTTGACAAAATCAAATAGTTGCTGGAGTTGTTACAACAAGTCCAGTAACTGCTTGATTTTATTTCAATAACTGAGGAAGTTGTTGCAGCAACTTCACCTCTTCTCTGAATAAATCAAACAACTGAGTGAGTTGTTGTAGCAACTGCAACAACTGTTTGACAAAATCAAATAGTTGCTGGAGTTGTTGCAACAAGTCCATTAACTACTTGATTTTATTTCAATAACTGAGGAAGTTGTTGCAACAACTTCACCTCTTCTTTGAATAAATCAAACAACTGAGTGAGCTGTTGCGAAAAATGCAATAGTTATTTGACAATATCAAATAGTTGCTAGAGTTTTTGCAACAAGTCCAGCAATTGCTTGATTTTTTCCAATAATTGAGGAAGCTGTTGCAGCAACTTTAACTCTTGTTTGACTAAATAAACAAACTACTAAGGCTGCAACAATACATTCCAAGGATATATAATTATGTAATGAGACCTACCAAGTCTCTAAGGGGGGGTAAATAGATCAACACCAACTGCTTTGTTATTCTTCGTAGCCAGCCATCTAAGGATCCGCAGAGAAGACACTTCTTCTGGGAAGTCCTTAACTTGATGCCATAGGTGAGAATAACTTCAAATGCCCAAGTATAAATAAAACAAAGTCATAGCGAATCAGTATAAAGGATGGAGTCAAAATAATTAAATAGTCAAGCTAATAAAATTGACCATGAAGGCCTAGGGAAAGCCATATAGGTTAATGGTCTTCACATTTGGCTTTAAATCCCTCAACAAATATTCAAATGTGAGTTTAAAGCTTTTTCAAACCCATGGATATGCATTGAATGCTTTATAGTCTGCAGAAAGTTTGATCCAATCAGAGGAGATGTTCTTTCCAACATCTCTTGCATAAAGAACACTATGCACAAACCACACTAAGCACAGTGACTTCTTCACATTCCTCGGAACTGTTTTGGATTTCAAATGTTCAAGTAGATTCTTTTCTTTGTAGCTTTTTCCAACTAACTTGAACAAGTCCTCACCCTTGGTTACCGATTTGGCTCCCCCAACACGAGGAGGAGAATGACAGTTTAATCCTGTGATAACAACAAATTCCTTCATGCCAAAACATACGGGCATGCTGCAGTAATTAATCCAAATTTCATCTTTTTTATCACAGATGATCCTGTGATGTAGGAGACTGAACACCATAGTCATTTGAAATCTTGGAGTGGTGTCATCGGGTAAGTCTAAAAATTTTCCAAAATAACTGCTTTTAAAGAATTTCACTAAATAATTTTCCCTTAAGATCTTTTTAAATTTTATAAATTCTCTACCCATACTTGATCTAACAACAATATCACCCTCTAGTTCTCCATGCACATCCATCAACATCTTTAAGTTGTGATTTTCAAACCTTATATTTTTTACAACTATCTCAGTGAAGTTGTGCTTGGATCTCTTCCACTACTAGATGCCTCAGCAGGAATAGAGGGGAGATTCTCATCATTCTCTTCTTCTGTTTTATCATCGGCTGTTGTGGTGTTCTCATCAGTATCATCATCATCATCATCATTTTCATCTTCCCCATCTTCATTATCACCTTTCCCATTTTCATTATCACCTTCCCCATCTTCATCATCCTCTTCATCTTCATTATCACCTTCCCCATCTTCATCATCCTCTCCATCTTTATTACCTTTAAAAGCATGTCCACTTTCAGTTTGTTCTTGGGAGGAATCATCTTCATCTACTTCAGAGGCTTCTTTGGCTTCTAAAGCGTCATCCTATTACTTCTGGCTTGATGCGGCCTCATTTTCCTCTATGACTCCTGCTTGGTCAGCAAGCACATCCAGATAGCCTGGACCCTTAGGTTTATCATTTATTGTTTCTGCTTGAGTCTTAGTTCTTTTTGATCTTCTAGAATCAGCAACACTTTTGCTGGTACTTCTTGCTCTTTTTGAACTCATTTTATCTGTGAAAATATGAGACAAAATATAAATCAACAATTAATTTAATCGTTCAGTCAAAATAAATAGTGAAAACAATTGCTGCAAATCAAAAAAGTAAAAAAAATATTGATTTGTTATTTAAAAATGTCTAAGTTGTTGCAACAACTTCAACAGTTGTTTGATTTTATCCAACAGTTACTAAAGTTGCTGCAACAAGTAAAATAACTATTTGATATTTACCAACAGCTGCGGTAAAAATCAAACAGTTGTTTTACTTGTTGCAGCAACTACTCCCTAAATTATGAAATAACAACGAGTATAAAGGCAGCACCAACAATTTGTTGCAACAACTTCAGCTCTTGTTTAGAAAATATTGATTTTTTTTCAACAAAGTGTGAGAATTATTGCAACAACATCAACAGTTGTTTGATTTTATCCAACAGTTGCTGATGTTGTTGCAACAAGTACAACAACTGTTTGATTTTTATCAACAACTGTAAAAGTTGTTGCAACAACTTCCACAGCTGTTGAAAAAATAAAACAATTGCAGACCCCTATTTACTCCCTAAATTATGAAACAACAATGAGTACAAAAACATCACCAAGAAGTTGTTGCAACAACTTCAGCTCTTGTTTGGCAAATAATAATTTTTTTCCAACAGGTGTGTGAGTTGTTGCAACAAATTCAACAATTGTTTGACAAAATCAAGCAGATACTGAGGTTGTTGTAACAAATTATAAACTTTTTACAACAACTCTAATGACTTGTTGCAACAACTCCAGCAACTGTTTGATTTACTTCCAGCAGTTGAGGAAGTTGTTGCAACAACTTAACCTATTATTTTACAAAATCAAACAGCTGCTGAGGTTGCAACAATTTTTTGTTGCAACAACCTTAGCAACTTCTGATTTATTCAAACAAGTGCAGAAGTTCCTGCAACAGCTTCTTCAATCGTTGGAAAATAAATCAGACAACATCACAGTATTTTTTCTATAACAACAAAAACTCCACAAGAAAAACAAGTCCAGCCTACTAGTGATAATATTTAAAAAATACATAACAAGAACAACAAATAAAACAAATAGAATAAATAAAGTCATCCAATAACATAATACGCAAAACCCAACTTCTTCTTCTTCTTCAACAACTGAAACCATTTTTAGTTCGAAAAGTCCAAAACCCTAACTGTTCAACATAGAGATATTTGACAGAAGTGAACAAAAATTACCTCTAAACAGAGTAGTGTGCGTTGATGGCTCACCAGCGTCGATTGGGCTCACTAGTGTGATAATTTATGAAGAAAAATTACTTTGGAAGAAGATGATGCACAGTGAAGAAAGAGGAGCAGCGGTTGAGTGAAAGAGAAGAAGAAGAAGAAGAAGAAAAAAGAAAGGGAACATCGTGTGGGAGTTGGGGGATTTTGAATTAATGGGTTGGGTTATGTTGTATTTTTTAATAGATTAACAAGTTTTAAATATCACACTTCACACCCCATTTAACTTAATCATAATTTTAAAAAAGTTTTGACCAAAGCTGGTCAAAGTTGTCACCTTTTTTAATTACCACACTTTTTTATCACCCTCAACTCATTTTTTTAAAGAAAATGCTAAACTATGCAGTTCACATCAAAACATTAGTTGGTCTCCTTTTAATTTCAACAATCAATGCAACTATCAGAAGTACTCATGGAAGACATGCAACATATGAAGAACATATTATACATAAGTTCACACATACCAAAATAACCTACATGAAATCATACACTGTAAACCTAGAATTGGGCAAAATCAGGTGTTCCATAAAACAATTCAGAGTTCAAACAGCATAGACTTACTTTGATGAGAAAAAAACTCCAAAAATTATTTCTAGATATTATTAGTCATAGAGAAGACTAATAAAAAGTAGGTAATCACCTCAAGAAAAAATAGAAGGCTGAGTTCGACGATCAATATAGAGAGAGGCTGATTTCTTTTTTTAAAAAGTTGGAACAAAGACTTACGGCTTATATTCCGTTAACAAGCCTGGAAATAGTGATACACACGCCACTACATTTATTATCATTTAGTTATTTTTCTCTATCAAAATTGGCAACAAAAGAGGCATCTGATTGTACCTCTCTGTTTTCTTTTGAAGGGGGTGGGGGAGGGGGTGGGTGGAGAGACTTGGGTGTGAAATTAAAGAGGGAAGCATATGTCATATTTTTTATTAGTAACCACTGGGTGTTAATTTTATTATCATCTGGGTATTCTTTTCTCGCTAATATTAAATTGGAAATTAACTTTTAACAATTGAAGAAAATTATGTCGTAATAAATATACTTTTAATGACCAAATTAATATTCCTTCGTTAAGAGTTGGTTGTTAAAAGTAAAATTTCTTGTAGTGGTTATTGCGGTAGCTGGATATATATAGAGTAATTAAGTCACAACAACTACATCGAAATGCAGTTAATAAATAGTAAATGAAACAAGAATAAATAAAGAACACCAAAAATTTATGAGGTTCGACAAAAAATTATTTTTTGCCTAGTCCTCAGACACTACGAATCCAAATTTATTTCACTCCAAAGGAATACAAGTGAAATTCTAAAAGAGAGAAAAAGAAGACTCAAAAGCCTTAGAAGATGAGAAGGCAAGTGAGAGGTGTGTTACAAATGAATCAAGAGCTACCTATTTATAAGAATAAATTGCTTTTCTTGAGGTCATCAATGACATCTCTATGTATGTAAATATCAATCTTAAAATATGTGAAACCATTTAATGTTTGGAAAAGTTTTTACTACAAATTTATTACCTTGACACTTCTTAACATAGAAAGATTACCTTTCTTTCAAATGTTCATGCTAGTTCACATAGAATATTTTCAAATTTAATGAATCTCCACCTTGGCAGGATTCCCATTTTTAATTTCCCTCCATGAGAAATTTTGATTGTGTCGTTAGCCTCATTCTTTAATGTTCAACAACATTGATCAAGTTCAAACAATGTTGAAACTTTACCGCAGTCACCACTTTTGTCAGCATATCAGTGAGATTTTCTGTAGTTCGAATTTTCTGTACCATGACTCCACCTTATTTTATAATATCTCACACAAAATGATATCGAACGTCGATGTGCTTCATCCTTGCATGATAAACCTGGTTTTTTTTGCTAATTATATAGCACTTTGACTATCACGAAATACAATGATACTTTCTTGTCCAATTCCAAACTCTCTAAGCAACCCTTGAAGCCAAATTGCCTCATTCATAGTCTCTGTAATTACCATGTACTCTGCCTCAGTAGTAGATAAAGCAACTGTTGACTGTAAAGTAGACTTATAACTAACTGGTCATTTGCAAAAGTGAAAGCATAACAGTAATTGATCTTTATTTGTCCAAATCACCTGCATAATTTAAGTCACAATATCCTATTAGATACTGACTATCTTCCTGCTCAAAAACCAACCTAACATTACAAATGTATCATAGAATCCATTTCATAGCTTCCCAATACTCCTTTCAAGAATTATGCATATACCTACTTACAACTCCTACAACATGTGAAATATCAGGCCTTGTGCAAACTATTGCATACATCAAGCTATCAATAGCATTTGCATATGGTACTCTTGGCATATATTCTCTTCAACTTCATCCTTTGGCGACATAGTGTTACTAAGCTTAAAATGAGGAGCAAGTTGAGTGTTAACTGGTTTTATTTTTTCATTCATGCCAAATAGGTCTAGTACCCTTTTCAAGTATTCTTTCTGACATAAATATAGTTTCTTTTAATGTCTATATCTTTTTATCTCCATGCAAGACTTTTTTTCGCCTCCCCCAAATCCTTCATCTCAAGCTCCTTTTTTAGTTAAAACAATTTCTCAATTTTCTTGTCTTTCGGAGGCAATCAACATATCATCAACATATAGAAGAAGATATATAAAGGATTTGTCTTCAAGCTTGTATAAATACACACAATGATCATAGTTTCTTCTTTTGTACTTTTGTTGCATCATAAACTTGTCGAATCGTTTGTACTATTGTCTAGAAGATTGTTTCAATCCGTATTTTTAAGACTTTGAAATCATAATTTGTAATTGAAATCATTATAAAACATTCCCATGAATCTTAAAACAACATTAGAAACATGAATAGAATCAACCCATGATAGATACATACAAAATTTTTCACAAATTGGGTTAGAACCCCATGGAATCATTAACCTTGAATTTCATGAATTTAGAAGAGGATTTGGGCATGAGAATGAAGGAATAATCTCATTCATAACCTTACATACCTGGGTACTTTGATTTCACAATCTCCCTTGAAAACCCAAGTGAATTGAGGAAGAACCTAAGGAATCCTCTAGCTTGATCTCCAGTGAACTCCTTAATATTGCATGCATAGAATGAGAAGGCTTATAATAGGCTAAGAACTCTTAAAACCCGCCTAACTAAGCTTAAAATGAAGTAGTTTAGGACCTAGGGGCTTTGGAATTACGAAAACACCCGTACTAAAACGCAGGAAAATTACACACTGCTAGTCACCATGAGGGACACCACGACTCGTGGTGAACTTGACGACTTGTGGTGACCAACCCGCGAAGTCTACTGGCCAACCCTACATTTAGGACTCTGCTCCATACCACGACCAACTCCACGAGTCGTGGAGTCACATCACGACTCATGGTCTCCCCAGACCAAGAATCGTTGCCAATCTCCCTTCACTTCATGAGTCACTTAATGACTCATGAAGTCCTCCCATGGGTCACTGGATGACTCGTCTTGTGGCCTAGGAAAAATTTTCCTATTTTCTTCGCTTGAACCCTCGGGTCTGACCTTAGGGACTTTCAGGGTATTACAATATCTCCCCCTTGGGAACATTCATTCTCAAATATGAATGAACATATTAAGAAGCTGGGGAAAAACTGTCATCCAAATACTGAACATCTGAAGCTGAAAACTGAGGGAGTGATTGACTCTGAACAGAAACACTTGACTGAACTGAATTCATGAAGCACACATGCATGCACTGATAGGAAAGAAACTGGAACATATGAACTGAACATGAAACTGAACATGAAACTGAATAGAGTACTAAGGAGGAAACTGATAGCTCAAGTTGGAACTTGGCCGGAAAGGAAGAGATGCGGGTATTTATCCATCATATCTGCTTCGGCTTCCCACATAGCTCCCTTAACCTGCCGATTTCTCCACAAAACCTTCACTGAAGCTACTCCTTGATCCTCAGCTTCTCAATCTGACAATTAAGAATCTCGACTGGAATCTCCTCATAACTAAGGCTAGCCTTCACACCTATGCTTTCCACCAGAACAACCAAAGACGGGTCACCCATGCACTTCTTCAAATGTGATACCTGAAAAACTGGATTTACTGAAGCTAATTCTATGGTCAACTCCAATTCATAAGTCCCCTTGCCAACATATTTCACAATTCTGTATAGGCCAACATACCGGGGACTAAGCTTCCCCTTCTTTCTGAATCTCATCACTCCCTTCATGGGAGATACCTTCAGAAACACCCAATCATCAACTTCAAACTCAAGTTCTCTCGTTCTCACATCAGCATAGGACTTTTGATGACTCTGAGCTATTTTCAACCTTTCCCTTATAACCTGGACTTTCTCCATAGCCTCATGAACAATGGAGCCATCTGAATGCTGGAATGGTAACTGTTGTTATATGAAAACTCAATGAGAGGTAAATGATAATCCAAACTACCTTTGAAATCAATGACACATTCTCTCGACATATCTTCAAGAGTATAAATGATCCGCTCCGCCTGGCCATCTGTCTGCGGGTGAAAAACTATGCTAAGCTTGACTTGAGTACTGAGTACCTTCTGAAACAACCTCCAAAACTAGGAGGTCGACTAAGTACCCCTATCTGATATGATGGACAGGGGCACTCCATGAAACCGAACTAACTCCTGAATATACAATTTGACATAATCCTCTACTGAATCGGTAGTTTTGACCTGTAGAAAATGAGTTGCGTTAGTCAACCTGTCTATAACCACCCAAATAGAGTCATACTATCGACAAGTACGAGGCAACCTGTAATGAAGTCCATATTGATTTCCTCTCACTTCCAAGTAGGGATGCTAATGCCTTGATGCACACCTCCAGGTCTTTGATGCTTAACTTTCACTTGTTGATAATTCGGGCACTTCGCCACAAACTCTGCAATGTACTTTTTCATGCCATTCCACCAGTAAACTTCTCATAGGTCACGATACATCTTGGTGGCACCTGGATGTATAGAGTATCGGGAACCATGAGCCTCATGAAACATCTATCTCTCAAATCATCCACACTTGGAACACACAAATGACTCTGACATCGAAGTACACCATCTTCCCCTTGGGAGAAGACCTCAACCTTATGATTCTGAACCGCTTCCTTCAACTTTACCAAAATAGGATCCTCGTCTTGCGTAGCCTTGATTTCAATCACCAAATAGGATTGTGATCCATCTTAAATAATGAAACCACCATTTGTCGGGTCAACAAGGCAAACTCCTAGTCATGCAAGCCGATGTACATCTCTCACCAATGATAATGCTCAAACCACACCTCCTTTGGAAGTATGAAGTAGACATTATCAATAAAGAACCCAACTAGAGGTTGGGGTCGATCCCACAAGGAATATGAAAAGATGTAGAAGAACACTAGTGCTTAAGCTTTTTAGTTAATTATTTCCTAGGAGGGGGGAATTTGTAAGAATAACAAATAACAATGTTGAGAAATTGTTTGTTGTTTCCAAATTAATGCAACTAACTAGGGTAAGTGTTCCCCATGACTTCATAACCACAAGGCGTTTTATACTAGTGATCTATTCCGGTGCTTAGCATGCAATATCAGTAAGTTAATTTCACCTAAATGGTTGGTCTACTATTTATATGATTATCACCATGCTACTTGGTTCATCTATGGGTGTATGCTTTACTAACCCTTACCCTTAATATCAGATTAGCTATTCTCGGACAAGGTCAAGTTATTAGATGAGGGTTGATAGCCTCAAATCTCCGTTGTTAATCCCTTTTCCCATTCACTACCTCCTTGGTCCGGTAAGTAAGAATAAGGCAAGTTCTAATTTTTGCAACTGTTAAAAATCAATTAAAACAAAGGAAGGCATAAACTTCGTTCAAGAATCACTAAGTATTTTACCTATGTGTGTTAATTTGTCATGGTTCCCACAACCCTAGTTTTGGTGGTTTTAGCCTATCATGTTTATAAGTAAATTAATAGATTTCATAAATAAAAGAAAAAAATTAATACTTGCAACATTGATATGAAGAAACTCACTTGATTATTGTAACAATAAAGAAGAACAATTCAACAATCGTCTCGAATTTCCAAACGTAATACACCAAACTTGTATCTAAAAACTTGAGACTTAAAACTCTAATCCTACTTGGAGACTTTTGAACTTGAAACTTCAACTCTTGAAGACATGCTTATTACATGAGAATAAAGGGGTATTTATAGTAGTAGATTTATGCTTTTCCTTGTTCCTTGTTAAATTTGACTTGGACCTGATGTTCCTTTTCCTCGTTGAAGTAGGAAATCCAATTTTTACCTGTTTTGGAAGCCTTGCCACGTCGCCGCCTCATTGCCTTGTCTAGTTGTGGTAATGGGTCACCTAACGACTCGTTGTGCATGGGCATGAGTCGTTAGGCTCCTTGTGGTCTAACTCCTTCAAATTTTCAGTGAACCTTACGGCTAGTTCCAGTGATCTGCCAACAAGTCATTTAGTCAACTAACGACTCGTTGAGTCTGTCGTCATCTTCACTAGTTACTTTGGCAATAATTTCTCTTCCAGCCTTCACGACTGACTTCATGACTCGTTACCAGATATAATGAGTCATTCCCTCAACCCGTCAGGTACACTGTCTCTGCTTCTTCCAAACTCAACCTTTGCCCAAGACTTCAACTTCTTTTCATCTTCATTCCATAATCCTCAAATACATTCAAATCTATCCTTTTTAGCCCTGAAAATATATAATCACATGCATTAGCTAATTTTCACAAATATATAACATAAACATATGCAAACACATATAAATTTATTCTCAAAAAGTACAGGCAAAATACGTATATGAAGTGCATGAGTACGCCCTTTATCCACACACCACAGTTAAACTATTTTCATCCTAGAACAATCTACTACTTACTTTCTAACAATTAAGCACAAAATTCATCCTACGAATTGGTCTACTTACACTTAAGACCACGAGACAAATCAATGAAGCTCAAACAACTCACTCGCATGCATATAGGTTCAACATTTAGATGTCAAAGTTCGAAATCACTTAGCTTTTTAAAACTAACTCATCAAGGCATATTTTGGGCCAACATGAATTATATGTAATTTAGCAATCAAGATTAAACCAAAGTCTTACCATTGTGCCCCTCACAATTTGGAGAGATGCCCTTTTCTCACACAAGATATAAGTCAATATAAACTTAGGCATAAGTAAAACAATTTTCGCTCACTCTCCCAAAGAACTCAACATACATGCAAAAAATGACCCAAACGCTTGCCCTCAGTGTAATACTCTGCTAATACAAAATTATGAATTAAGGATCAATTAGGACTTTAATTTGGTTGTAATGTAGGCTACAGGACGGGTAGGAACTATTTGGCCAAGATAGTGACTAATCTCCCTAAGCATTTTAATATTTCACAACACTTTGATTTTTAGCTCATTCTTCAATTTCCAAAATTTTCTCCTTATACCTCCTTATTTTTCAATTTTTCAACTTAGATGACTAGTGGGGATTTTTCTTTTCATCATTGAGCTCATTCACACACATTTGTTTCTTCTTCTATTCCCACCCTTTACGCACCCCTACTCTAGCCACCCTCATCTTAAGTTTTTTTTCTTATGTTGAGGTTCACAATATCCAAGAAAGGACTGGGGCCAAAACAGGTTCATTGTAAATAAATGGGTATGATTAATCGGTAAATCATAATTTTTTTCATCTTCAATTTTTCAAAGATCTTTCTTCATTTTGTTTTCCCACTAAAAATCACCCTCCTTGTTTAACAAAATTTGACCTTTTTCTTTTCTTCCAATTCACCATACTTTTTAGCTTTTCCCTTCACTTCTCCAATTTTTCTCCTTTCATACAGAAAAATTCATTAAAGTGCCCTAGGAGTCATTTGGATCAAATACAAGTCAATAGAACAAAAGAGATTAAGCTTGTAATATGGCTATCAAAAGAATACGCTAAGGCTCAAACATAACTAACCAGAATAGGATTAAAATATGGTTGCCAAAGAAATTCCTATATCACTTCCTAAACCCATCATTCTTATTTCTCTTCGCACACACACCGGGCAAGTTCTAGACGTTAATTTACAAGCATGGAGTATATAAAAAAAATCCTTACTCACAAAATGGAACAAAATTGTTTAACAATGGAAATCAAGATCACATAAACACATATATTCATATTGCTTGCATAATATAATTAAGCCCATTTTTTCTAGTACAAGAGAGTTTCCAAAAGACTAAGTGTTTCTATATTTTTCATGCATTTTTTGAGTGAATTTAATAAAGTCTCAATGATAACTAAAGTGAAGAACCTAACATTCGTAAGGGTCAAGTCTTATTCTTCCAAATGACTAATTTACCCTTAAGATGGTAGTCATCCATCCATCATCGGGAAAAGTCATGACTCAATGACTAAAAAATATAAAAATATAAAAAAATAAAAATCTAGACTCTCTAGTCGGTTCTAAGGGACTATCCACCGGAAAAGTACCAAAAATAAAAACTGTAGGAACCCAAAATAAAATAAAACTAAAACAATACTACAAACCAACTATCATGCATAAAAAAATCATAAATCTCAAAAAAACTAGGCCTACCATGTGCAAATTTTATCAATTAAGGCATGCATGGTACTATGGAGTTCACTTCTCCCACCCCACACTTAATTGGTTACACTATCCCTAGTGCTAAAACAAATAAGCATAAAGTGATAGAGTGCAGGAAGAACTCCTTGGGCCTCTACTTATCATTTTCAATATTCAAGCTCAATCTTTATTGAAAATCATGATCTATCACCTGCACACTTGAACAAACACGTAAAAATGAACAAAACAATTTATCTTGGGTTGCCTCCCAAGTAGCGCCTGATTTAACATCGTGGCACGACACAGGTATCTTGATTACTCAGACTTCATCAAGATACCTGTTGAGACCTCGGTCACATCTTGGCCGCTTGTTTTACCATGCTAACCTGTGACACGTCAAAAGATAAAACAAAAAAAGGAAATAAAGACTAAAAGTTAAACACAAGAAATTAATCTAATCCTAAATCGTATTCCCCGGCAGCGGTGCCACTTTTTGGTAACGCTCAAACCACACCTTCTTTGGATGTATGAAGCGGATGTTGTCAATAGAGAACCCAACTAGAGGTTGGGGTTGATACCACAGGGAATATGGAAGGATGTAGAAGAACGCTAGTGCTTAATCTTTTTAGTTAATTATTTCCTAAGAGGAGGGAATTTGTAAAAGTAATAAATAACAATGTTGAGAAATTGTTTGTTGTTTCCAAATTAATGCAACTAACTAGGGTAAGTATTCCCCGTGACTTCATAACCACAAGGCTTTTTATACTAGTGATCTATTCCGGTGCTTAGCATGCAATATCGATAAGTTAATTTCACCTAAATGGTTGGTCCTATATTTAAATGATTATCACCATGCAACTTGGTTCGTCTATGGGTGTATGATTTACTAACCCTTACCCTTAATATCGGATTAGCTATTTGCGGAAAAGGTCAAGCTATTAGATGAGGGCTGATAGCCTCAAATCTCCGTTGTTAATCCCTTTTCTCATTCACTACTGATGTGATGTGCTTTTACGAAACCTTTTGATGCTTAAAACCAAGAAAGAGTGCACATTGCAGGTATGTTTATATGGGTATAAGGTATTTTGTGCTTAATGTGCAGGAAAACAGGTCTGGAAGTGAGTTTGGTTGAATTAATGAGAAAAACAACTGAAAGGTGAATGCTAGGCACTTAACGAGTCATTGGCAGGAGGCACGACCTGTCACTTGAGATGTTGGCAAAAAGATGAAGTCTTGAAAAAGTGACACAGTGCACTTGATGAGTTGGAGGCACAACTCGTTACAAATGGTAACGAGTCGTGAGGTCAACTGTTAGCATCTGAAGAAAAAAATTTCTCTAAGTTTCTAGTGGAGTTAAAGACTGATATCACAAGTCGTCGCCTGAAGGAATGACTCATTGACAAGTTACTGGAGCTATACGTGAAGTGCATTGGAATTTCTGAGGAAGTGGACCACGAGAGACGTAACGACTCGTGCTAAGGCATGAAAAGTCGTTAGGTGACCCGTTGCTAAGCCTGGGTAAGCTACTAAGGACGATTTATTTAAACCAAGGGTCGAATCGTCAGAAGGCCTAACGATTCGTTACATGGCCCGTTGTCACTACCGATCTGGTTTTCACATTTACTTAGGAAAAGGATTTCTTTGTTTTATAAATACCCAGTTTTAGGTTTATTTTAAAGGGGTGTGGAGAACTTTTAGAAGATGATTTTGAGGAGAATCTTGAGTGGTATTTGTGAGAAAGTTTTCATACAATTATTCTTGATTTATGATACGAAAGCTACATTGGAATATTTGTTCAATCTACTTGGTTTTTCTTCTACAATACTTTGTACGTTGCAATTATGATTTCTTCTATATTCTGTGATTGCAATAACACAAACATGAGTAGCTAAACCCATAAACTAGGTTTGTGGTAACCAAGATGAATTAACACCACATAGGTAAAAATGCTTAGTGATTCTTGAACGGAGTTTTATGCATGTATTGTTTTCCCTTCGTTGTAATTGATTCTTGACGGTTGCAATTGTTAGAATTTGTCTTATTCTTACTTACCGGATCAAGGAGGTAAAGAATAGGAAAAAAGGATTAACAACGGAGATTTGAGGCTACCAACCCTCTTCTAATAGCTTGAACTTGTCCGAGGAATAGCTAATCCGATATTAAGGGTAAGGGTAAATTAAAGAACACCCGTATACAAACCAAGTTACCTGGTGAAAATCACCTAGATAGGGGACCAACCATTTAGGTGAACTTAACTTACCAATATTACATGTTAAACACCGGAAAATATCACTAGTGTAAAATCCTTATGGTTATGAAATCTTGGGGAACACAATCCTAGTCTAGTCGTAGTTGAATACAAACCCAATTTAATACAAGCATTCATTAATTTTACTTTTGTTATTAGTCCATATTTTCCCCCTTCGAAAATAAGTCAATCAATAGTAGTAGTTATCCGCATTAACCTAAGTTCTTATCATATTCCCTGTGGGATCGACCTCAACCTTTGTTGGGTTCTATATTTGACAATCGACTTCTTATATCTCAATTGCGAGGTGTAATTTGGGTGACATCAAATTTTTGTGCTGTTGCAGGGGAATACGACTAAGGCTTTTGTTAATTGTGTTAACTTTACTGTTGGTTCTTGTTTCCCGTTTATTTTTTTTGTTTGTTTCTGTTTTTGTGCTTAACAGGTCTAACCATGGAGGAATCTTTGTTTCTTGATGACTTAGCAGCAGTTCTGATGGGCAATAAGGCTGAGGAGATTCATGGGAGTGAGGAGATTGTAAATGCACTTACTGGCATGGGGTCATATTCCTAGCTCCAAAGAAGATCGATCTTTATTTAAACAATAGAGTGACCCCACCAGCCAAGCCATCTATTGAGGAGCCTCCAATGTTGGAGCTCAAAGCACTCCTATCCCATTTACAGTATGTATTCTTGGGATCCGGTAACACTTTATCGGTCATTGTTTCAGATGACCTGGAGAAATGGCAAGTGGAGGCTTTGGTCTCCATCTTGAAGAAATACAAAAAGGCTATTGGGTTGACCATTGCAGATATTATTGGAATCCCAGCCGGTATTTGCACTCATAAAATCCAGCTAGAACCAGATTGCATCCAAGTATTGAACATTGGCATAGGTTGAATCCACCTTGCAAGAGGTGGTCAAGAAGGAAATCATAAAGCAGTTGGATGCAGGGGTGGTATATCTGATTGCAGACAACAAATGGGTAAGCCCAGTGCAGTGTGTACCGAAAAAGGGAAGAATCATGGTTTTCCCAAATGCAAAGAATGAGCTCATTCCTCTAAGACCAGTCACCAGTTGCAGAGTATGCATGGATTACAGAAAGC
Source organism: Datura wrightii (assembly GCA_035772735.1). Taxonomy (NCBI): domain Eukaryota; kingdom Viridiplantae; phylum Streptophyta; class Magnoliopsida; order Solanales; family Solanaceae; genus Datura; species Datura wrightii. The sequence continues at coordinate 179,820,963 of JASDFA010000018.1, forward strand.
TGAATCGGTGGCCGTAGAAAGACCAATTTTCGATGCCATTCATGGATCAAATGCTAGACAAACTTGCAGGTAGAGGATGATATTGTTTTTGTTATGGTTATTCAGGGGGCAATAAGATTTTTATAGCCTATGAATACCAAGAGAAGACCACATTCACTTTTCCAAATGGTACATTTGCGTTTAAAAGGATGTTGTTCGGATTATGCAATGCACCTTCCACTTTTCAGTGTTGCATGATGTCCATATTTTCTGACATGGTGGAAGACATCATTGAAGTATTTATGGACGAATTTTCTATGGTGGGTGACTTTTTCGAGGATTTTCTGGTCCATTTGAGCAAGGTGCTTCAGAGATGCGAAGAGACTAATTTGATGCTTAATTGGGAAAAGTGCCATTTCATGGTCAAGGAAGGAATAGTGTCGGGCCACAAGATTTCGAGCAAGGGTATGGAGGTAGAACAAGCCAAGATTGAGGTGATTGCTAGTTTGCCACCTCCAATTTCTGTGAAAGGTGTTTGCAGCTTTTTGGGCAATGCAGGGTTCTACAGAAAATTCATCAAAGACTTCTCCAAAATTGCACATCTATTATGTAAGCTACTCGAGAAGGAGGTGAAGTTTGTTTTTGATGAGGCATGTCTGAAAGCGTTCGAATGTCTGAAAGAGAGATTGACCACGACCCTTATTATTGTGGCACCTAACTGGTCTTTACCTTATGAAGTGATGTGTGATGCTAGCTGTGTGGCCCTAGGAGCTGTGTTGGGCCAAAGGCATGAAAAGATTTTTCATCCGATTTATTACGCTAGCAAGGCTCTTAATGCAGCTTAGAAAAATTATACTGTGATAGAAAAGGAGCTGTTGGCTGTGGTTTTTGCCTTCGAGAAGTTTCGGGCATACTTGCTTGGAACCAAGGTGATAGTCCACACAAACCATGCAACTTTGAGATATTTAATGGCAAGCCACAGTTGATTTGATGGGTCTTACTACTACAAGAGTTCGAATTTGAGGTAAAAGACAGAAAAGGGACTGAAAATCAGGTTTCAGACCACTTGTCTATATTAGATCCTAGTGCAGCACTTCAAAATGAGCATGATATAGATGACCCATTTCCAGAAGAAGCTGGTTCTAGCGGCATCCCAAGATCTCATTCCATGGTTCTCAGACTTTCCTAATTATCTGGTGAGTGATGTTGTACCAGAGCACTTATCTTTTCACAACAAAAGAAAGTTTATGTCCGATGTGCAGAAATTCTTCTGGGATGATCCCTACTTATTCGGCATATGTGCTGATGGGGTTATTCGGAAATGCGTGCCTGAGATAGAGATGCTGAGTATATTAGAGACCTTCCACTCATCCCCTATTGGAGGACATCACAGCGGGATCCGCATAGCCCACAAAATCCTACAATGTGGGTACTATTGGCCAACCATTCACCAGGATGCACACGATTTCGCAAAGGCATGTGATGCATGTCAAAGACAAGGAGGCATATTTGATGTATCGGGCATTGATTTCATGGTCTTGATCGGGGGCTAAAATAACATGCCCGAGTGATGCTTTATACTTTAATGTAGTCTTGTTTATCTAAGTTATTTTATACATTTTCATGTAATTTTATATAAATGTGAATATATTTGCTAACCAACATGATTAGTCCTTGTTTTGTAGGTTTCAATGATTTGGAGGAACTAATTTATAAGTTGGTGAAAGAAAGGAATGTAGTTGGAAGCAATCGGCGAAAGTCGGCAAGGCCTACGCATGGCAAGCGGGCAGATGCGGCAGCAGGCAGTGCTCCAGTGCATCAGCAACGTGCCACGGCAGGCCATCTGCGCGCCAAAGGAGTGTCAACACGCTGCCAACGCGTCAAGAAGGTGCCTAGGGTCGATTTTGGGTGATTTCCAGTGTGCCTCCGCGTTACCTCTGTGTCACGGAGGCAGTGCTCCATGATACACTCCATGACACGGAGCCATTCCACGACAAGCTAAATTATGCACGTTTCTCATTTATTATAAATAGGTCCCTTAGCTCCCAATTCCATTTGGTCACGATTTTATTCAGGAAAACTACCTAGGAGTGAAGGGAGAAGTGGGAGAACTCATCTAGGGTTTGGCAGATCCCCTTCTCATCTACCAAATTCATGTAAGTATGTTAGTTTAGTAGTAGTTAGTTGTAGTTTTATGAACATGAATGGCAAGAACCCTTCCTCTAGGGTTGAAGCCATGAATGATGATTGTGATTTTATGAAATTGTTTTGGAATTAAGTTATTGATTGTTGTTTTCGTCTTGCATTCTAGATTGTTGGTTGTTTTTATGATTGATCACCATGAGAACATATACGTTAGCTTGGGCAATTGCTTGAGAAAGAATTACCTAGGTCAGGACATGAGAATGTAAGGAGCATGTTTGTATCTCACGATATAAATTCGTGTTAGGATAGAAATATACCTAACACCTTGCTTGGTTGACAAAACGGGGGTTATTAAAGACCAACTGAGGATTATCACATCACCACTCGAAGAAGTAGTTGTAAGGGTAAGTTGATTTAAATGGTTAGACGCACGAAAGTCCCTAATCGTTTCCCCGTAAACCACTACATAATTGATTGCCCGCGAACTAGAAATTAGCATCCTCGCTTACAATGATGCAGTGAGGCTAGTTTGCCTTGTTTAGAGGCTCGAAAGACCATGAACATGCAATTCTAATTATGTGAAACAACAGTTGATAGTTCCATGCTTAACCCATTGCAAACCGTAGTATCGCATGATTATCTAGTTTTAACTCTATGTTGCTCCTAGAGTAAATTCAGTATATTTCGTTCACCAAAACTAGACTTAATTAAATCTCCCTCGAAAACTTCTATAACCAACACTTGAGAAAGTTAAGATCACACTTGAAATGGATAGTTAGAGGAATGGGTCCAGTCCCTGTGGGTTCGACATTCCGGTTCTTAAAAATAGCCACTATATTACTTGCACGACCCGTACACTTGCGGACGCGCGAATCGGGCACGTCAAGTTTTTGGCGCCGTTGCCGGGGACTCGACGAAGTTTTGATAATTTATCTGTTTTTATGTGTTTTTTAAATTTCCTTAAGTGTTGAGAAACTTGGTCTTAGTCTACTTATTGCAGGTGACAGGTTGTCCTGCCGAGCTGGCTAGAAATAGAGAGCTTGTGGAACCGTAGCTCTAGAGAAAAAGCTGAAAAGACTTCAAGAAAAGGTACAACAACAACCACCCGCGGGACAAGCACAATTGTCGTCGACAACAATGGCAGCTAGACCAGTTCGCGAAGTGGCAATCCCACTAGTGACTAATGTGAACTCCAGTATCCGTAAACCGGAGCCTGGAGGGAACTTTGAGCTTAAACAAAACATGGTGCAGCTGTTACATTCTAGTAGTCAATTCACTGGGATGGCACATGTGGACCCGCAACAGCACTTACAGAGCTTTTTAGAGATTAGTGACACGTTTGTCCCCACCGGCGTGTCCACAAATTATGTTCGACTGACCCTCTTCCCATTTTCACTGTTCGAAGAGGCGAAAATGTAGCTGAAGGCTGAGCCACCGAACTCCATAACTTCATGGAATGAATTGGCTAAGAAGTTCCTTATCAGATTCTTTCCTTCAGGCAAGACTGCAAAGTTGAGAAGTGAAATACTCAGTTTCAAGCAGAGGCCTGATGAGAACTTGTATATGGCTTGGGAAAGATTCAAGTCATTATTGAGAGACTGCCCCCATCACCAGCAATCAAATGAAGTGCTGGCTCATACCTTTGTAGAAAGTCTAGACCCACAAACAAAAATATTACTAGACTCTGCATCGGGTGGGCAAGCCTTGGATAAAACATATGATGAGTTGTACACTTTGTTGAACAGAATTGCACAAGGAAATCCAGAGTGGCACAGCGAGTCATCGAGGGGGGCAGGAAATAGATCGGGGTTGATAGAAGTAGATGGTTTGAATGCCTTGGCAGCACAGTTAGTTGCGTTCCAGCATTAGATGATGACTCAGTTCAATAAACTGAGTATGAACCAACACCAGGGCCAGGTTAATGCAGTTCAGCAAGCTCCGAGTTGGTGCGAAATTTGTGGTAATACTAGGCACAATGCAGAATCTTATGGAGCCAATCAGGAATCAGTCAATTTTGTTGGTAATGTGCATAGGAATCAGAATTTTGCGAACAACTCCAACAGAAATTGGCAGGGCCACCCGAATTTTTCTTGGGGTGGAAACCAAAAGCAGAATTATATGCAACCTCAACAACACCAGTATCAGCAAAATTGGCAGAATGATGGGAAATTGAGTAGCAGCATTGAGGAAACACTGCAGAAAATTATGGAGACCCAAAATCAGTTAGCGGAAAATCAGGCGAGGATGGCAACAGACTTAATGAATCAGCAAGTAGCCACCCGCAATCTTGAAAAACAAGTGGGTCAGATAGCAGCTGCTCAGAACATGAGGTCGCAGGGATTACCAAGCGATGCAGATCCTAACCCCCGACAAATCAATTCCATCAGCCTTAGAAACGGAAAGCAATTAGCCGATGCAGTGCCTAAAGAGTTGAGAAAGGAGGTGCAGCCGGAGTTGGTTAGACCAGGACCATCCACCGACACTGAAGTGAATCAGAGTGTTGGGCAACAAAATGCACAACCTGCATTGCAGCCAGCACAAAGACCACCACCACCATTCCCTCAGAAAGTCAGAAAGAGCAAGGAGGAGGAATGCTTCAAAAAGTTCTTTGAAAGTTTCAAAGAACTTCACATAAATTTGCCTTTTATTGATGTCTTGTAGGGAATGCCCAAGTATGCTAAATACTTGAAGGACGTGATGGTGAACAAAGTTAGATTGGTGGATGTCCAGACTGTAGCACTGACTGAGGAGTGCAGTCCCAGGGTATTGAGCAAAATGCCAAAGAAGCTCAAAGACCTAGGGAGTTTTACCCTCCCCATACAAATTGGTAAAGCTGAGGTGCTACGAGCTTTGTGTGACTTAGGGGCAGCAGTTAATCTAATTCCCCTATCCTTATTCAACACCTTGGGGTTGGGAGAACCGAGGCCGACAAGGTTGATGCTGCAGCTGGCTGACAAGTCGCGAGTGACACCTGATGGAATAATAGAGGACCTCCTCATTAAAGTAGGTAAGTTTATTATACCTACTGATTTTATTTTTCTAGATTTTCAGGTTGATGACCAGGTACCCTTAATCTTGGGACGACCATTCTTGGCCACCGGTGGAGCGGTGATTGATCTGAGAGCAGGGACCCTGAAAATGAGGGTTGAAGATGAAGAAGACTCTTCCGTGTTTACCAAGAAATGAACCCATCCGCACACTACACTAACCTTTGTCAGGTTAGTGTGTTGGCAGAGGATGAGTGTGGGGTGGAGGATTCCACAGGTGCACAACCAAAGGCAAGGTCAAGTGTTCAGCCCGAGTCTGATAGAGGACTTCAAATTGAGAAGAAGTTTGAGAAAGAGAGGAACAGAGTGGAGATTGTTTCCTCTAAACAACAAAAGAAAAGGATATGGTTCTTGAAAGAGAACCCAGGTATGAGGATGTCCTGAAAAGGACAGTCCACGTCGGGCCACGACGTAAAATAAGGCGCTGCTTGGGAGGCAACCCAAGGGTACCTCAGGTACAATTTGTAACTTTGATTTTTTTTATTTTGTTATGTTTATTTTGTTTGTGTTTTTGGTGGAAAGTTAAGCACAGATGGAGGGAAGTCTGAGTACCGAGAAGGTGGAAGCTAAAGAGCATGGAATAGAAGAAGTGTGGGGTTGAACACCCACCTCCGAAAACTTGAAAGGAAAGCATGCTTTTAGATTGGCATAGAGGCTCAGGGAGTATTTCTCATCCTTTAAATGTTAATTTGATGCTATGAGGATATAGCATGATTTAAGTGTGGGGTGAGGGAAATTTCAAGAAAATTTCAAAAAAAAACTTTTGTGCTTAACAAGTTTGTGGTGAATGTAATGCTTGTGAGGAATTTGTGAGAAATTTGAAAATTTTGAAATTTTTTTTGTGAATTAAGCATGACTTCATCGCCCGTTGGTTTTTCTTTTCGGTTCTTTTTCGACGGGGGGGTCTTTGAACCGAAGAATAAAAAAAATTTCTTTTTCTTTCCTTTGTCTGTATATAATGTTTTAGTCATAGTTAGGGACTGTTTCCAACGATGGATGGATGACGACCGTCTTGAGGAAAAATTAGTCGATAGGTTTTGGGTTTTTGAAACCATAACTAATTGGTGCTTGATGTTCTTGTTATGTGCTATAAGTGATTGTAAGAGGCAAGTATGTTCAGTGTGAAGCATGCAGGTGTATAACTTTACGTGAGACACTAAGGCTCTTGAATTTGACTCAATATGATTGAAGCTTAATTCTGTATTCTTGTGATTAGCTGAGTAAGAGTCTACTGAATGTGTCTTGATTTGAGCATGTGCCATGAGGGTAAGGTTTTTGAGTATTCTGTGCTATTGTGGATTGTCTAGAACTTGCCTGGTGTGTTTATAAAACGAAATGAAGGATGTTAATTGTAGGAGATGATTTAGGCATTTCTTTGAATGAACCAAATTTTTATCCCTCATTTTACCTACCTTGAAAAATTAATCCTAGTTAGCCCCTTTGATCCTTGAGCCTATTCTTTGATGGATGCAACATTAGCTTAGTCCTTTTTCTTTCATTAGACTTGAACTTGATCCAAAACTCCTGAGCGCTTAAGAGAAATATATGAAAGAGTAAAGGAGTGAGAAGAAGGAAAAGAAAGGAAAAGTAGCACATTGTAGAAGTGGAGAAAAGGACAAAGGTGCACTTGTTGAAAATGGTTGATTATTATTAAGGAGTAAGAAAACAAATTAATTTTATAGAGCTCCTTAATAATAAGCTAAAAGTGCCTAAAGAAATGGGGGAACAAAAGAGGAATAAGAAAAGCCGAAAGGAGAAAAAGGTGAAGTAAGGGAAGGGAAGTTCTTAATGAAGGTTTGATGTATTAAAAGCACTTGGGAGAGATAGTCACTATTACTGGCCAGAATAGTACATACCCGCACTTGAGTTACATTACAACCTAAAAAGTCCTACTTGATCTTACATTCATACATCCTTAAATTAGTGGAATAAAACACTAAGGGCAAGCTTATGGGTCATTACATGATGCATGTGAATTCTTTGTGAGAGTGAGTGTAGTTCTATTCATGTACCCACACATGTTGTGACTTAAAAATTGTTTTTGCGTGTGAAATTGGGTAACTCTCTTTTCGTGAGGGGCACATGTTGAATGAAGGATATAATTCATGTGGGATTTCTTAATCAGTTGATTTGCATGAGTTTGCTAAGATTGAGAGTCGCTTCTTGAGGTTAAGAAGTTCAAACATAGTTGTACTTCATTTCGATGATCAAATCATGCATGCTCTATTTATAGCTTGTTATCTTAAGTAATCATTGTAGCCGTAGCTTGAATATTCTTGCTAAATGAGTTATGGGTGAGTCTCCATATGCATGAGATGTAATAGGTTGTTCGAGGACGAACAAGACTTTAAGTGTGGGGTAGGTGATCGGGGGCTAAAATAACATGCCCGAGTGATGCTTTATACTTTAATGTAGTCTTGTTTATCTAAGTTATTTTATACATTTTCATGTAATTTTATATAAATGTGAATATATTTGCTAACCAACATCATTAGTACTTGTTTTGTAGGTTTCAATGATTTGGAGGAACTAATTTATAAGTTGGTGAAAGGAATGTAGTTGGAAGCAATCGGCGAAAGTCGGCAAGGCCTAGGCATAGCAAGCAAGCAGATGCGGCAGCAGGCAGTGCTCCAGCGCATCAGCAACGTGCCACGGCAGGCCATCTGCGCACCAAAGGAGTGTCGACACGCTGCCCAAGCAGCGTGACACGCTGCCAACGCGTCAAGAAGGCTGCCTAGGGTCGATTTTGGGTGATTTCTAGTGTGCGTCCGTGTTACCTCCGTGTCACGGAGGCAGTGCTCCGCGATACACTCCGTGACACGGAGCCATTCCATGACAGGCTAAATTATGCACATTTCTCATTTATTATAAATAGGTCCCTTAGCTCCTAATTCCATTTGGTCACGATTTTATTCAGGAAAACTACCTAGGAGTGAAGGGAGAAGTGGGAGAACTCATCTAGAGTTTGGCAAATCCCCTTCTCATCTACCAAATTCATGTAAGTATGTTAGTTTAGTAGTAGTTAGTTGTAGTTTTATGAACATGAATGGCAAGAACCCTTCCTCTAGGGTTGAAGCCATGAATGATGATAGTGATTTTATGAAATTGTTTTGGAATTAAGTTATTGATTGTTGTTTTCATCTTGCATTCTGGATTGTTGGTTGTTTTTATGATTGATCACCATGAGAACATATATGTTAGCTTGGGCAATTTCTTGAGAAAGAATTACCTAGGTTAGGACATGAGAATGTAAGGAGCATGTTTGTATCTCACGATATAAATTCGTGTTAGGATAGAAATATACCTAACACCTTGCTTGGTTGACAAAACGGGGGTAATTAAAGACCAACTGAGGATTATCACATCACCACTCAAAGAAGTAGTTGTGAGGCTAAGTTGATTTAAATGGTTAGACGCACGTAAGTCCCTAATCGTTTCCCCGTAAACCACTACATAATTGATTGCCCGCGAACTAGAAATGAGCATCCTCGCTCACAATGATGCAGTGAGGCTAGTTTGCCTTGTTTAGAGGCTCGAAAGACCATGAACATGCAATTCTAATTATGTGAAACAACAATTGATAGTTCCATGCTTAACCTATTGCAAACCGTAGTATCGCATGATTATCTGGTTTTAACTCTATGTTGCTCCTAGAGTTAATTCAGTATATTTCGTTCACCAAAACTAGACTTAATTAAATCTCCCTCAAAAACTTCTATAACCAAAACTTGAGAAAGTTAAGATCACACTTGAAATGGATAGTTAGAGGAATGGGTCCAGTCCGTGTGGGTTCGACATTCCGATTCTTAAAAAGAGCCACTATATTACTTGCATGACCCGTACACTTGCGAACGCGCGAATTGGGCACGTCAAGGCTCATTTGTGAGCTCAAATGGGATGAAGTACATACTTGTCACTGTTGACTACGTTTCAAAATGGGTGGAAGTAGTTGCTCTGCCAAATAATGAAGGGAAGAGTGTCACGACGTTCTTGAAGCGGAATATATTTGCAAGACTCGGGACCCCCAGAGCTATCATTAGTGTGGAGGTTCGCATTTCTTTAACCGGTTGTTTCGCTATTTATTGGAAAAATATGGGGGTCAAACATAGGGTGGCCACACCCTATCATTCGCAGTCTAGTGGGCAGGTTGAAGTCACCAATAAAGAGATAAAGACTATTTTGGCAAAGACTGTGAATGCAAACTGGGCAGATTGGGAAGAAAGCTAGATGATGCTTTATGGGCCCATCAGACCACCTTTACGACTCCTATAGGTGTCTCCATATCAACTGGTGTACATGCCATCTCTCGGTCGAACTTGCGCATAAAGCTATGTGGGCGCTCAAGATGTTGAATTTGTATTGGAATGAAGCTGCGAACTTGAGGCTTGATTAGTTGAATGAGTTAGATGAATTTCGTTTGAAAGCCTATGAGAGTTCTGAAATTTACAAGCTAAGAATGAAAATTCAGCATGACCAAAACATTGAGTAAAGAGAATTATGTCCGGGCGATATGGTACTGTTGTTTAATTCTAGACTTCGGTTGTTTCCTGGAAAGATGAAGTCTAAGTGGTTGGGAACTTACCGTGTGGTTCAAGTATTCTCTAATGGGGAAATCGAATTGGAAAACAAGGAAGGAAAGCGGTTCAAGGTAAACGGTCAGCGGGTCAAAGATTATTTGGGAAAAAACGAAGAAATCAAACTGGTAGTCCTGTGGATTTTGAGTGAAGTCTGAGTAACTCAAGTGACTTGCATCGTGCCGTGACATTAAATCAGGCACTGCATGGGAGGAAACCCATGGAGGTGTTTTTGGTGAAGTCTGAGTAGCTAAACCACCCACGTCATGCCGTGATGTTAAATCAAGCGCTTCTTGGGAGGAAACCCAAGTTGTAAATGTAATAAAAAGTTAGTGTTAACATTTGTTGATGGGTGCAGGTGAATAAGATGGAAAATCTGAAGTTGGAACCAAAAACTGGAACTTCAGTTCCGGTGTAGAAAAATCACAGGATGAGTCATCGCCTGACTTGACGACTAGTTTAGTCAGTCGTGAAGAGAACTGCAGAAAACAGGGGAGCAACGGGTGACTTCACGAGTCGTTCCTTAAGGGAACGAATCATTTAGTCTCCCATCAAGTACACTGGATTTAAGGTTAAACTTAAAGAAAAAGGTTGATGACGGATTACTCAATGAATCGTTGGGAAACCAAACGAGTCGTCAAGTGACCCATCCTGAAACTATAACGGGCAAAGGACCACGACTCAGGGAATGACTCGCTGGTTAACACCACGAGTCGTTACGTGAGTCGTCAGGTCCCCAGGTAAGGTGACCTAACCCGACCCATGAATGTAAATGGGAATAAGTTAATAATTAAAATTAAAGAACCCCATTTCATTAATTACTCCCCGTTACAAATCACTTCAAATTTCCCTCTTCTCTTCTTCCCCTTCTTCACGCGAACCCATCGATCATAGACACCACTGAAAGGACCATCATCACTGCACACTCACTCATGGAAGCACAATCAACTGCTAAAGCATTCCATCTTTGAAAAATTATATTGTAAGTGCTCTTCCCCAAACAAACACTTTGATTAAGGGCTACATTCCATCAAGAAATTTTAAAGACCCATGAATGATTGAGCTTCAATGACTTTTCGATTTATATTTTGTTTCTAAGTGCCTTGTGATGTAAATAAACCATAGGGAGTACAGAACATTGAGTTTCAATCATGAAATCACCTGACTTTTCGATTTATATTGTGTTTCTATGTGTCTTGTGATGTAAATAAACCCTAGGGAGTACAAAACATTGAGTTTTGATCATGAAATCACCTGGGTAGAGATTTAATAAAAGGCGTGTGTTAGTGGAATTTGAAACTGGAAAGAAGAAGACAATGAACAAGAAATCTTGAGCATGAGCCACATCACGAGTTGTTGGGTCACCAAACGACTCATCATGTAGCCTGTGTTGAGTGGGAAAAATAAACTGCTGAGGCAGTGTACTTAACGAGTGACCTAACAACTCGTTGCCTCTAGTAACGACTCGTTGGGACAAATCGCCAAGTACACTGGACCTATTTGAAAAATGTTTAGCCTGGGGTAACGAGAGAACTCACGAATCGTTGCCAGATGCAACGACTCGTTTAGTCACCCATCAGGACCACTGGCACCAGTTAAAAATATTTTCTGTTTCATCTCTTTTTGTGTACTAACATGGCTTCCACAGGCACAATGGCTTCACGAGGCACACCAAAGAAGGGTCCAACCCAAAAATAGGTACCTAAGCACAGTCAACCATCATATAGAAGGATGCGAGATGATCCATCCTCCTTTGAAAAATCGATTGGATCTAAAGAGGAATATGACGTGTCGGAAGAGCAGCTGGTGCGGGGGACGACTAGGGCTAGGGCTCAAGAAAGTTCAGATCCAATAGCCCTGGTCGACACTCCCACTCCAGTAGCAAGAGATTCGCCCAGCAGCACAAATGAAAGCGCTAGGGCTGCTGCTGCACTGGCTCCGGAGGCTCCCATAGCTGGGCACAATATAGAAAGTGTTAACGAATCGCATTCCCAGCGAGGGGACTCGGATAATGAGCTGACTGAGACATCGGGAACATCGAATGAGCAACCGCAAAATGTGAGGAGATGGTGTGTCCATGGCATGCAGGCTATATATAATCGGGATATTGCTCCAAATGACAAAGCCAATCCGAAGCAGAGCATTTATGAGGAGCTAAGGCTGACCACCACCGATTTGAAAGACTTGCTAGAGCTACAGGCAGTATTTGAAAAATACAATTTCGGGTGGTTGATAGAGCCTTCAGGCAGCTATAGCCCATGCCTAATTCGCTAGTTCTATGCAGCATATATAGCCACCTTGCAGCGGTTGGCACTAGGAGGCCAGGATTGGAAGAAGCGACCTGCCTTAAATCAACTAATGGTGCTTGAGACCTCAGTTGACATATCTGAGGAAATGATTTCCAGGATGCTGTACTGGCAGAATATTGAGCCCCGATTAACACAGCAGGGTTTGATCACAGGGTATCCGAGTTGCGGAAAGTCAAAACAAAGAAGCTGAATAGCATGGAGAGGATACAATAGTACACTTGCCTTTCCCGCATTATTGCCACAAAAGGGCCGTTAGTTAAATGGTTGCATGGTATTGAGTCGTAAATAAAGAATGCCACTTTGAATTTCCAGGATAAATTTTGGTGGTCATTGGTGAGGCACAGGCTGGTACCCATAAGCAATGACAATATTCTCTCACCTGACAAATTTGCATTGGTAGCAAGTATCATGGAGGGATACACAATCAATTTCCCGCGGTTCATTGTCGAGGAGATTTAGGAGCAGGCTATAAATGACGGAACGATAATTCCCTTCCCATTCTTGATTAATAGACTCTGTCGGGAGTCTCGAGTGCCAAAACTGCCACAGTTGATCAGAGAGTGGTAGTTCAGAAGATTACCAATATCGAGTTTATTAGAGATGATATAAACCCGATATCGAGGGCGAGGACTCAGGCATCTGCATCTGCTGGAGTGACCATAATAGCATAGGCATTTGGCAGCGGGATGCAGACCGATGCAGTAAAGTTTGTCGAGTTAGCGGCAGAGCCTACTGAGGGCAGAGAGATAGGTCGCTAGGCTGAGGCTACAGATGCAGAAGATGCCGCCACACCTGCCGATGTTCCAAAATCATCATCTACTACAATAGAAGTATCCAGACCATCAGTCGCACCTCCACGATCCAACACAATCAGCCTAGTCACAGTCTCACAGGAGTTTTTGGTTGATATGGCTAGGAGACTAGCTTAAGTAGAGAAGCAGCAGGTACACACGACTCTACAAGTCAAAGTTTTGATGGAGCAGGTCAAGCCATGGGTGTCAAAGGAGTTGGAGACACTGTCCAGTTCAGTTCATGGGCGACTAGACTCTTTTAAGAGAATGATGGACGAACGCCTTGCACAGTTACAAGTGCCAGAGTTTTCTAGATGGTACATAGAGCTGGGAGCATTACGATCTGAGGTGCGGGACTTGGCCACATGACAGACAGCTGTGGTACCTCCACTAGTCCTCCCTATGATCGATGATGAGTTTGAGGAGGAGCTACCACCGATTTTTGATTTCATCATGGACGAGCCGGTGGAACATGCAAAGGGGAAGAGGCCTCGTGAGGAGGAAAGTGATGATGTTGATACATCTCTGCTCCGTCAGCAAAACAGGAGGGGAGTGAGATGGAGAGAGCCCATACGAATCAAGAGAGGAGGCTCGATTGAGAGCCGAGACTGAGGCAGCGAGTGCTCATGGTGAAGGAATGAGCTCAGTTGGATATGAGAATGCACTTGTTCAAGCCAAAAATATTGGAGTTGATGTTGGAGGCATATCTACACCCTCCACCGACCAGGTAGCTGACACCTAGGCCGCATAGGTATGTTTCCTATTCCCTTAGTTTTTTGTCTTGTATATATATGCGTCGAGGACGATGCATGTTTTTGTTTATGGGGGTGGGGAGGGATACCTATGCATTATATTTTGCTGAACATAACTCGAGGGTTTTTCTTGCCGGATATCTTTTCCCTCGGGTGTTCCATATCTAGTAGAACCGACATGTTTAGGAGTTTATTTTATGTTTTTGTTTTGTATGTCAGTCGGAAGAAAGTTAGGAAAACTGAAAGCAGTCAAGAGCTAAAATTGTTGCTAAAATTATTTGATATTTTGATTTGATGATTTGATACCCCTCTGAAAATTTTTGTATGTGTATGTGGGAGTTGAAAATTATGATCTTTCTGAATCTTTGCATGGCATTAGAACTGTGAATTTATTTACATTGTATGGCTGTACCTAAACTAGCAATTAGTAGAATTGATGATGTTGATCGAGTCTATGTGTGAAGATGAGGTCTGATAGCTAAATTCGGTTTTTTGTGTCAATCTAGAACTTTCTTGGTAAGTCGTACCAAGATAGAGTATAAGGAACTAGGAAAGGATCATAGGTTGTTTTTGATTTATGAGTCCACTTTAGCCTAAAATACCTACCAAAGTGAATAAAATCCCTTGATCCAAATGTTTGAGCTTAAATTAACCTTTCTTTTTGTTCACACCACTTCACCTGATTGATTTTATTATGAATGAACCTGTTTTTTCCCTGGTCCCTCCTTGGACATTATGAACTTCAACTTAGGAAAATCGCGTAAGTTGAGGGTGGCTATGATAGGGGTGAGTAGGAAGAGTCGGGTGGAAGTAAAGTTGGGTAATGAAAAAGAAGGAAAAAAGAGCGGGTGCGGTATGCATGATGGAAAGAAAAAAATAAAAAAAAATAAAAAATTATTGTTGTCAAAAACTCAAAAAGAGAAAAGAAAAAATAATGTGAGACATAAATAAGTTTTTGTTGAATAAGAAGTAACCGCCGTAATGTCTAAAGCAGAAAAAAGGAAAAAGGGAGAAAATAGAAAAAAAAGGTGAAAAGTGGAATAAAAAGCAAGTGCCAAGGAGGGTTGAGCTACTAAAATCTATATGTACCATTCCCAAGCCCAAGCCTACGTTACAAGCCGAGAAAGTTCTGTAGTGATCCTAGGTACTTGTCCAAAAATTGAGGTATTGAAAGTAAAGGCAAGCCTATGGTATTGTATGCATATAATTTGAATTCCTTTGTGAGTGTGAGTGGATCTTACTTAGTCCCAAGAAAAATTTACCGAGATATTCATATACATATGTGTGAGTGTGGGACTTCTTTGAGGAGAGAGCACATGGTCAACAGAATCATCTGCAAATTTTCTGGGGCAGTGTTATGGTTGCAGGTGACAATATTTTTCCATGTTTTGATTCCTCTGTGTTATGGTTGGAAATTTTGCATATGCATAGTGTTTTAAGTTGATATGATGAGGGAGGGGTTAGAAAATTTGATTTTGATGACTGTTGTAAGTTTCCTAAAGTTTTTCCGATTGAAGCATCGAAGTATATTGTTTTGTTTTCTTTTGTTTTGTTTTTGCCTGAGGACATGCAAAAGTTCTAAGTTGAGGATGTTGATATGCCGTGATTTTACGGCACTTTCGATGCTTAAAACTAAGAAATCATGCACATTCCAAGTATGTTTATATGGGTATAAGGTATTTTGTGCTTAATGTGCTGGAAGTGATTTTGGTCGAATTAATGATAAAAACAACTGAAAGGTGTTTGCTAGGCACTTAACGAGTTATTGGCAGGAGGCACAACCCGTCACTTATGGAGTTGGAAAAAATATGAAGTCTTGAAGAACTGACACAGTGCACTTGACGAGTTGGAGGAACGACTCGTTACAAATGGTAATGAGTCGTGAGGTCAACTGTTAGCATTTGAAGAGAAAAATTTATCTAATTTTCTACTGGAGTTAATGACTAACATCACGAGTCGTCGCCTGAAGGAATGACTCATTGACAAGTTACTGGAGCTGTCCATGAAATGCACTGGAATTTCTGAGGAAGTGGACCACGAGAGACCTAAGGACTCATGCTAAGGAACGACGAGTCGTTAGGTGACCCGTTGCCAAGCCTGGATAAGCTGCTGAGGACGATTGATTTAAAGTAAGGGATGACTCATCAGAAGGCCTAACAATCCGTCACATGGCCCGTTGTCACTGTCGACCTGGTTTCCAGATTTATTTAGGAAAAGGATTCCTTTGCATTATAAATACCCAGTTTTAGGTTTATTTTAAAAGGGTGTGGAGAACGTTTAGAAGCCGATTTTGAGGAGAATTTTGAGTGATATTTGTGAGAACGTTTTCATACAACTGTTCTTGATTTAAAATACAAAAGCTACATTAGAATATTTATTCAATCTACTTGGTTTTTCTTCTAAAATACTTTGTAAGTTGCAATTACGATTTCTTCTATATTTTGTGATTGCAATAAAAAGACATGAGTAGCTAAACCCATAAACTAGGTTTGTGGGAATCAAGATGAATTAACACACATAGGTAAAAATACTTAGTGATTCTTTAACGTAGTTTTATGCATGTATTGTTTTCTCTTTGTTTTAATTGATTCTTGACGGTTGCAAATGTTAGGATTTGCCTTATTCTTACTTACCGGATCAAGGAAGTAAAGAATAGGAAAAAGGGATTAACAACGGAGATTTGAGGCTACCAACCCTCATCTAATAGCTTGAACTTGTTTGGGGAATAGCTAATCTAATATTTAGGGTAAGGGTAAATTAAATAACACCCGTATACAGACAAAGTTGCGTGGTGAAAATCACCTAGATAGGGGACCAAACATTTAGGTGAACTTAACTTACCAATATTGCATGTTAAACACTGGAAAATATCACTAGTGTATAATCCTTGTGGTTATGAAATCTTGGGGAACACAATCCTAGTCTAGTCGTAAATTGAATACAAACCCAATTTAATACAAGCATTCATTAATTTTACTTTTGTTATTAGTCCATATTTTCCCCCCTTCGGATATAAGTTAATCAATAGTAGTAGTTATTCGCATTAATCTAAGTTCTTACCATATTCCCTGTGGGATCGACCTCAATCTTTGTTGGGTTCTATATTTGACAATCGACCATTTATATCTCAATTACGAGGTGTAATTTGGGCAACATCAACTACCTCCTTGGTACGGTAAGAAAGAATAAGGCAAGTTCTAACGTTTGCAACTGTTAAAAATCAATTAAAATGAAGGAAGAAACAATACATGCATAAACTTCTTTCAAGAATCACTAAGTATTTTTCCTTTGTGTGTTAATTTGTCATGGTTCCCACAACCCTAGTTGTGGCATTTTTAGCATATCATGTTTAGAAGTAAATTAATAGATTTCATAACTAAAAGCAAAAATTAATACTTACAATGTTAATAGGAAGATAACTCCGTAATAATACTCCCTGCAACCTTAAAAATCTATACCCAAAGTTAATTTGAATTTGGGCAGCATTTGGCAGTGTAAACGGAAGAAATTTAACTAGAAATATTATATCTTTCTATTCCAACTGCGGGTCTGTTTTATTTGGAAATGATACAAATGAAATAGTTGAAATTATATAAAACTTGGGCGGTGGATATGGGGTCCATGGCACGGACCCCATCACGCCGATTTACAGGCGTGCCACAGTGCCCAATGGGCAGGGAGGGGGTCCTTTACATACTGCCCCTGCTCTGGCCTGCTCTGGCCTTCTCCCGCATGATGCCAATTCTATGCTTGTTCGACCTTTCCATGGGCCCTTACTCGTACGCTTCGTACTCTAGATCTCTTGACTAACGTACACATAGGCTGACTAAATGTTAGGAACTTACGTGTTGTAACATCCTCCCCCCCCTAGGAACATTCGTCCTAGAATGTCGCTTTAGCTCACAGGGATTTAAATCTTTTAACTACTATCCTGTAGAAATTTTGACAGAATCTCCTCTGTAACATGGACTATCTGAAAACCCTAAAACGCAAAAAAAGTCAAACACAAGTACTTCACATAACAGTATAACAATAGTTTCTCAAAAAAGGTGTAGTCAACTGAGCAATATATGTAACACAATTATAGAACAACAAATGAATCAATAATTTATCTCAACTGCGTAGTCTCGACTAAGCCTGGAATAAATAAAGATATTTGAATATCATGTCGTCCTAGGGTTTCTAGGTCACCTCTTGTTTATTCTTATTCCGAGTACTTTTCTTTAAATTCTCAATCTTCAAACTTACTAACCTAGTATGGCAACTGGAACCTCTGGAGAGGTTAGTTCCTAAATAACTTGAGCGTTCTCAATGGGACACGACTTGGGGTGGGTCTCTTGTAGGTATTCCACAACATTGGCATGCAAAAGATTGAATGGACCAAATTCAATTCGGGAGGCTATCCTGGCTCATGTGCCACTTCGCCCACTTTTGGGAAGATACATTATGACCAATGAACCTAAGGCTAAACTTGCCTTTTATCTAATTCTCATAGTACCCTTTATCGCCGATGTTTTTGGGATACTCAACCACTGCTTTAATCCTTAACTCTCTGTGTTGCACATTAGGATAAAACTTTTGAAAACCCTGAGCTATTAGTACCCATTCCTTGATAAGTTTAACTCTTTCTGTCTGCTCGTTTAAAATGCTCGGGTGTGCCAACCTCCAATTTATCTACTTTAAGTCATCATACAGGGGGCTTCCACTCCTATTTAATATGAACCTCTAGAGTTTGAGTTGTATATTCTGCTTGGCCACCTATTTGGGTACGAGGAACCGTGATTAAGTTGACATATGTCGCCATCTGTTCTAATGCCTTTTCCTAGAACATAGTTGTAGATTGTGTTTCTCTATCTGTGTTTTCCAACATTGGGGCTCCACGCACTCCAACAACTTCTGAGATATTTAACTCGGCATAAGTCTTAACCACGACATAATTTCATATGTTGAGACACAAATGAATCTCACTAGCCTCTCTATACCGACTCAAATGAAGGAAAATTGCACTTGGTATGATATAACCTTGTGTTGTATCCATGTCAATTACCTTCCACCCCTTCGCAGGCATGGCCACCTCCTGTATCAGCCCACCCATTTCCTACTATCTCGTCTCTTTTTTGTTTGGGCCTGTCACTAGAGCTCTGTTGCTATGATTCAATGGTATCTTCTATCTTCCCATGCCATCAATAGGTATATCTTTTTGACCCATTGAGTTTTCGTTAAATTCTGGAAATGTGGTCTTCCAATCGAAGTTCTGCTACCCTTTGAATATAAAGTCGACATCCGGGTCTTATGATTTCGTCCCTTATTATCCTGAGGGCCAATGACTCCCTACTGGGCCTTGTTTCCATGCTGTTCTAGTTTAAAGTCTCTATATCGGTACTCCTTTACCTCCACAACTAGCAGAGATATTGCAGCGGACTAGGCTACAACTTCACTATCTCTTAACTGTCAATCTGATGCTTAGTTTTCAACATCTAGTAATGGTCCCGTACTGTGTTAATTTTTTGCAACCTGGGGTGATTCTTGTTTTCCCCATTAGATACTTGTGTCGTTCCTCTTGCTCCCTTGGACTGAGCTTTGAGGTTCGTGCCTCCTACCTCTTACTGTCAAGGATGTTACCGACCAGGTCTACTAACTTATATTCCTTCTGACTTGCACTCGGGCTTATTTTATTCATATGACCTCCCTATCCTTCGATATCACAAACTAGGGTCATAACCATTATCTCACAGGTATGTCCTGCCGTCATTAGCATGCTACGACGGATTAAGCCTTTTTCTAACTTGAGCTTTATTATTACTGGGGTTTCATCACTGTTGGACTCTCTCATACACACTCGAGTGGTATTGACAATCTTATCCCTCTTCCTGGCTTACTACCATAAGCATCTGGATAACTTGTAAATATTAAGGGTCGTAACCACTCTCTAATCCTCCTCGGAGGCAACAATTTTAGCCCTCCTTGATTATTCATTTTGGACACCATAATACTGATACTTACACCTGCTGTTAGACTGAGGTATAGAACCTTACAATACCTAAAGATTCCGAGGTAGGAATCCTAAAATTTCCTCCATCTTCGCACCTTTCAAATAATTCAACATTAACTATTGCCCTTCGCTACTTATAAATATCTAGTAGGTAAGCCAACTTATATGTACATATATACTATACTCCTAACCTCCTATTCGAAGGATGTAGGGAGAACTGGGGATGCCACTGGCATATTTATCACATTCTGAGGTTCATAGTACCTCGAGAGGATACAGGAGAGATCAAAGGCGTCTGCTCCCGTCCTTAGGCAGACTGTCTCCCAACTGTGGCGCCTCACTAGTATCTCCTCCTGCTGCCGTAATTATCTTGCAACTAGCTAGTGCCTGTCTCATATCGAACATTATTCTAGACAGACATAACAAGGAATGCTTAGGGACTCAACCCTATACAATTCTGCTCTATAGCACGATCTGAGAAGAAGGAGAGGTAATCATACTATCATGCCTCATAGCCTCCTTCTTATAAAATGTTGTGCACAACATATTTATAAATAAGACTCTGCTAGACATGGCTTGCAGACTCCCTAGGTTATGAACTACTCTTATACCAAGTTTGTCACGCCCTACCATGGGAGGCATGACCAGCACCTAGTGCCGCACTGGCAACTAACTGACCTGGCTAGGCTTATGTATGCCTGGTGCCAGCCCGCAACTCAATTCAAGAACACAATTGGCTATATCTCGGTTGTAAATGCAGCCTCCAGTTGACAAGGTCGTATAGCCACCTATAATGGAAATAGCTAACCAACAACAGGAAATAGATGCTTTCTAGTTATACCAGAAATGAGAATGAGCTACTACACTAGACTTTAAACGGCCAACACTCGAAGCATAACTAATTAAGGCCCCACACGACCAGCATGCAACTAACTAACTGACGACTGTAGTATGTAAGCCTCTACCCAAAAAGCTATATAATTGAAATACATAAATCTATACAACCTGGCAACTCCGAATGAAAGGAGCTGGCCCAACGGCGGACTCTGAACAACTGCTACTAAAGATCCTGAACCTTGTCTGTCTAAACCTGCAGACAAGTAATGCAGCTCCCCATATTTGGGCATTAGTACAATATGTACCGATACATAAAGTAGTAAATGAGCTGAATGAAAGCGGTGAAATACTAAAGGTAAGTAGAAAGGAGAGGCGGAAAGATTAACTTGTAAGTTGGCTTATTTGTAACCTGTGTCTAGCAAACACTACACATACATAAGAAATGACCGTATAATCGTATATTCATAAGCTATAGCTAGCAGGAAAGAATGCAAACAAGAACCTAACCTAGCGCCCATGAGCGTGGAAGGTACAACCAGCACGAAATAACCCACCCGGGGACCCTATAAGCCCTGGTGAGTCCACTTCAATCTATATACCCCTAACAAGGTTTCTATGACTCTACTGGTACAAGCCAACCTACCAGTCCCTTGGGTATGCAACTGAGCCCACTTGGCCCCTGATCTGTAGTTGTGTCTGAGTCCGGTGGACTCTTGATATCGGCACCCCAAGCACCAAGCTCGACGAGGGTGTGGTGCAGATATGACATATAATAATCCTGCCATGGAATGGACTGTATGAGGACCTGGTACCCCATCTTCATCCCTCACAGATGGCATGCCGCTCTTTTGGAGTGACGACATCTCACCCCCGGCGGGCGTCGACACATCTAGTAATCCTGGGGTGGTCATGGATGGCTCCTAAGTGAGGGAAACCCCGACCAAGGTGCTGTACCAACATCTCAATCTAGCCACTCAAAAGGTGTCACTGGCCTTCTAGTCCTGACGCCACCACTGCTCGCCCCCTAGGATAATCTGTAAGGCTGCTAGTAGGCACGTCGTGCGCCTGTATCTGATTAAAGGATCCTGATATCGATCAGATCTCTAATAGTCTGGACTGAATAAGGCGAGATTTAGAGTGGTCCAACATAACTCTCTATATGTCCTGCTGGACATCTATAACTCATAATAACTGTGGGGTTGTGAATGACTAACTACTCAGTTTTTCTGTTTAGGAAAACTGTAAGGCTGGTATTGGCCGAACATGCTCCTGAGCAATCGACCCCTAACCCTCCACAAGAAGTTTATTAACATTCTTAGTATAAGGGTAGTGTTGTACTACACAGTGTTGGTACTTTAGACCCTATCCTGGTCTGGTCCAATCTTATATGACATTTCTGAGGAATTCCTAACTTTAAGGGAAAGTCTACCTAGACTTAGCCTTTCACGACAATCTGTAACTGAGTAGATTCTAAGAACAGGATGGGTAGCTAGCTCTGCCTTTGTCTGCGAATAAGGTTCCCTTTCTTAGGATACCCACAAGTTTATTTAACCTGAACGATTGGACTGCTTCCTGGATGATCTGCCAAATGGATGCTAAGTCAACTAGAACTGACAATTATTGCTAGTGGGTAACTAGATGACAGGCTGTGACTCTGCTCACTAGAAAATCTTCGGCTGCTGACTCTCAAGTATGGCCTTCATATCTTGATTTTTGGCCCAGGAGCATAAAGGTATGGCAATGGCCTCTGGGCGTGCTTTTCTGGCTACATAGGCGCCAAAGTGGTAGTTATATCGTCTAGTCACGCCTATACTGTTCAACTTACTAACTCAGGCTTGATAAATCTCATGAGCTCCTAAGGTTTAGGCCATGAAATAAAACATACAATTATACTAACACAATGAATCGGAGAATAGAAGAGTTTCTATAATGCTTCTAGCGCGTATCATACTCATTCTTTCTTTCCCGATGAGGGATACTGCGGTATAATCTATATACATTTTCTAGAAGCTAACCAGAGTTTATATAATTGTAATCTACTTGATAGTAAATAATCACAACATACCTAATATTTATGTACCAGAAACAGTTAATTACAACATGCCTAATCACAATCTAGTGGTAGAAACTATCTACAACATATGAAATTGTGACTTCTATTCGAAAACATAAGTCGTAATTCTGTATGATGAGACTACTTATCGAGGGTTAAGCCTTACATACCTCAATTATCATTCCTGAATAACCGACAAGTTTCAACTTCTATTCGCCAGCTCTCCTCAGCTGTAGTCGTTATACTAAGAGAAAGAGATGAATTTCAATACCAAATTCAGCATAAAACGATACCTTTTAATACCATTATTGCCTATACTTTAACTCAATGAAACACAGCCAAAAATGTATTATTTTATGAGAATTCAGAAGGGAGAAATGCTTACTTGAAGCCTGTGATTGTGTAGAAATTAGTTTGGAGCAATTCTGACAACTATGGTTCTGCGGGGTTATGATTCGCCGGGTGAATTTCGCAAAAATAACTTCATATTAATGCTCCCTACAGCCTTAAGCTTTGATACCCGAGGTTAATTGGAATTCGAACAGCGTTTGGCACCATAAACAGAAGAAATTTAACTGGAAATACCGTATCTTTCTCTTCCAACTACAGGTCTATTTTATTTGGAAATGATACAAATGAAATCATTGAACTTATATAAAACTTGGGTAGCGGACATGAGGTTTATGGAACGGACCCTATCACCCCGATTTACGGGCATGCCATGGTGACCAACGTGTAGGGAGGGGGTCTGTGACATGTCGCCCCTGTTGTGGCCTGCTACGGCCTTCTCTCGCGCAATCCCGATTCTACGCTTGTTCGACCTTTCTCCGGTCCCTTACTCGTACACGTCATACTCTAGAACTCTTAACTAACGTACGCATACACCAACTAAATGTAAGGAAATTACGGGGTGTAACTTCCTCCCCCCCCCCTTTAGGAACATTCATCCTTGAATGTCACTTTAGCTCACTGGGATTTAAATCTTTTAACTACTATCCTGGAGAAATTTTGACAGAATCTCCCCTGTAACATGGACTATCTGAAAACCCTGAAATGCAGGAAAGTCCAACAAAGGTACTTCACATATGACCTCCTACCTCATACTGTCAAGGATGTTACCGACCAGGTCTACTGATCTGTATCCATTCTGATTCACACTCGGGCATATTTTGTTCATATGACCTCCCTGTCCTTTGATATCACAAACTATGTTCATAACCATTATTTCGCAAGTATGTCCTGCCGTCATTAGCATTCTGTAGCAGATTCAGCCTTTTTCTGACTTGAACTTTATTATTACTGGGTGTCTATCACTATTTGACTCATACACACTCGAGTGGTATTAGCTATCTTATCCCCCTTCCTGGATCACTACTGTAAGCATCTAGATAACTTGTAAATATTAAGGGCCGTAACCACTCGCTAATCCTCCTCGGAGGCAACAATTCTAACCCTCCTTGATTATTCATTTTGTGCAACATAGCACTGATAATTACACCTTCTGTCAGACTAAGGTCTAAAACCTTATAATACTCGAAGATTCGAAGGTAGGAATCCTGCAATTGCCTCCTTCTTTGCACCTTTCAGATAATTTGACATTAATTGTTGCCCCTGGCTACTTCTAAATATCTACTAGGTAAACCAACTTATATGTACATATACACTATACTCCTAACCTCTTATTCTGAGGATGTAGGGAGAATTGGGGATGACACTGGCATATTTATCACATTATGAGGTTCCTAGTACCTCAGGACGATACTGGAGAGATCAAAGGCGTCTGATCCCGCCCTTAGGCTGACTGTCTCCCAACTGTGGCGCCTCACTGGTACCTCCTCCTGCTACCATAGTTATTTTGCAACTGGTTGGTGCCTGTCTCATATCGAACATTATTCTAGATAGACATAACAAGGAAAGCTTAGGGACTCAACCCTATACAATTCTGCTCTATATCACGATATGAGAAGAAGGAGGGGTAACCATACTATCATGCCTCATAGCCTCCTGCTTATAATATGTGGTGCACAACACATTTATAAGCAAGATTCCACTATACATGGCTTGTAGACTCCCTAGGATTCAAACTGCTCCGATACCAAGTTTGTCACGCCCCACCTTGGGAGGCATGACTGGCACCTGGTGCCGCACTGGAAACAAACTCACCTGGCTAGGCTTATGTATGTCTGGTGCAAGCCTGTGACTCAATTCAAGAAAACAACGGGCTATATCTTTGTATTAAATGCAGCCTCTGGCCGACAAGGCCGTATAGCCACCTGTAATGAAAATAGCTAATCAACAACAGGCAAAAGAAGGGAACCTATGCGGGCCGACAAGGCCACCATGCTGTCTAATTAAAACATAAATGAAGATGAACTACTATACTAGGCCTAAGCACATGAAGCATAACTAATTAATGCCCCA
The DNA here is from genome assembly GCA_035772735.1 of Datura wrightii. Lineage (NCBI taxonomy): Eukaryota > Viridiplantae > Streptophyta > Magnoliopsida > Solanales > Solanaceae > Datura > Datura wrightii. Next base: position 179,845,863 of record JASDFA010000018.1, read on the forward strand.
CATGGCCAATATACAACTAACTAATTGACGACTTTAGTCTGCAAGCCTCTACCCAAAATTCTATATAACTGAAATACAGAAATCTCTACAACCTAGAAACTCCGAATGAAAGGAACTTACCCAATTGTGGACCCTGAACAGCTGCTACTGAAGATCCTGAACCCTGTCTGTCTAAACCTTTAGGCAAGTAATGCAGCGCCCCATATTTGGGCGTCGGTACAATATGTTCCAAATATGTAAGGCAGTAAATGAGCTGAATGAAAGTGATGAAATACTTAAGGTGAATAGAAAGGAGAGGCTGAAAGATTAACCTGTAAGCTGGCTTATACGTAACCTGAGTGTAGCAAACACTACACATACATAGGTGATGACTGCATAATCGTATATTCATAAGCTATAGCTAGCAGAGAAGAATGCAAACAAGAACCTAACCTGGCCCCCACAAGCCTGGAAGGTACAACCAGCACGGAATAAACCACCCATGGCCCCCATAAGCCCTGGTGAGTGCACTTCAATCTATATACCCCTAATCAGGTTTCTATGATTCTAGTGGTGCTATAGCCAACCTACCAGTCCCTTGGGTCTGCAACTGAGCCCACTTGGCCCCTGATTTGTAGTTGTGTCTGAGTCTAGTGGACTCCTGATATTTTCACCCTGGGCACCAGGCTCGACGGGTGTGTGGTGCCGATACGACATATAATAGTCTAGCCATAGAATGTACTGTATGAGGACCTGAGACCCCATCTTCACCCTCGAGGACAGCATGCCGCTTTTTTAGAGTGACGTTATCTCGCCCCTGGCGGGCGTCGACACAGCTAGTAACCCTAGGGTGGTCATGGATGGCTCCTAAGTTAGGGCAACCCCAACCAAGGTGTTGTACCAACATCTTAATCTAGCCACTCAAAAGGCATCACTAGCCTTCTGGACATGACCCCACCGCTGCTCGCCCCCTAGGATAGTTTGTAAGGCTGCTAGCAGGCACGCCATGCGCCTGTATCTGATTAGAGGATCCTAATGGCGATCATGATCTCGAATATTCTAGACTGAATCGAGAAAGATCTGGAGTGGTCCAAACTAACTCTCTGTATGTCCTACCGGACATCTATAACTCATAATAAATGCGGGGTCACGCATGACTAACTACTCAGTTTCTCTGTTTAGGACAACTGTAGGGTTAGTACTGGACGAACATGCTCCTGAGCGATCGGCCCCAAACCCTCCACAGGAAGCTTACTAATATTCTTAGTCTGAGGGTAGTGTTGTACTACACAGTTCTGGTACTTTTGACCCAATCTCGGTCTGGTCCAATCTTATATGACATTTCTGAGCGATTCCTAGTTTTAAGGACAAGTCTACCTAGAATTATCCATTCACGGTAATCTATACCTTAGTAGCTTCTAAGAACATGCTGGGTAGCTAGCTCTGCCTTTGCCTGCGAATAAGGTTCCCTTTCTTAGGGTAACCACAGGTCTATTTAACCTGAACGATTGGACTCGTTACTGGGTGATCTGCCGGATGAATGCTAAGTTAACTCGAACTGACAATTACTGCTAGTAGGTAACTAGATGACAGGTTGTCACTTAGCCCACTAGACAACTTTCGGCTGCTGACTCTCAGTTATGGCCTTCCTATCTGGATTTCTGGCCTAGGGTCATAAAGGTATGCCAATGGCCTCTGGGCATGCTTTTCTAGCTACACAGGCGCCAAACAAGTAGTTATAGTGTCTAGTCGCGCCTATACTATTCAACTTACTAACTTAGGCTCGATAACTCTCACGTGCTCCTAAGGTTTAGGCCAAGAAATAAAACATACATTTCTACTAACATAATGAATTGGAGAATAGAAGAGTTTCTATGATGCTTCTAGCGCATATCGTACATATCCTGTATTTCCCAATGAGTGATACTGCGGTATAATCTATATACATTTTATAGCAACTAACTAGAGCTTATATAACCGAAATCTACTTGATAGCATCTAATCACAACATACCTAATCTTTATGTACCAACAATAGTTAATTACAACATGCCCAATCACAATCTAATGGTAGCAACTATCTACAACATATGGAATCGTGACTTCTATTCGAAAACATAAGTCGTAATGTTGTACAATGAGAATACTTGCCGAGGGTTAAGCCTTACATACCTCGATTGTCGTTTCCTAAATAACCGACGAGTTTCAACTTGTATTCGCAAGCTCTCTCCAGCTATTGCCGCTATACTGAGAGAAAGAGATGAATTTCAATACCAAATTCAGCATAAAATGATAACTTTTAATACCAATATTACCTATACTTCAACTCAACAAAACACAGCTGAAAACGTATTACTTTTTTAGAATTCAAATGGGAGAAATACTTACTTGAAGCCTGTGATCGTATAGAAATCAGTTTGGAGAAAATCTGACAACTTTGGTTCGGCGGGGTTACGATTCGCCGGGCGAATTTTGCGAAAATAACTCCGTAGTAATGCTCCCTGCAGCCTTAAACTTCAATACTAGAAGTTAATTTGTATTCGAGCAGCGTTTGGCAGCGTAAACGGAAGAAATTTAACTTGAAATACCATATCTTTCTCTTCAAACTACGGGTCTGTTTTATATGGAAATGATAAAAATGAAATCGGTGAACTTATATAAAACTTTAGAGGTGGATACGTGGTCCATGGCACGGACCCCATCACGCTAATTTACGGGCGTGCCATGACGTCCAACGCGCAGGGAGGGGGTCCGTGACACGCCGCCCCTGCTGTGGCTTGCTCCGATATTCTCCCGCGCGGTCCCAAGTCTACGCTTGTTCGGCCTTTCCCCGGGCCCTTACTCGTACACGTCGTACTCTATTACTCTTGACTAACGTATGCATAGGCCGACTAAATATTAGGAACTTACGAGGTGTAACACAGTCAGTACTTGGATGTACTGAGTGTGTAAGATAAGTAAACATGCTTAGTAAATGTTAGCTGAAATCACGCATATAAATTTAAATCAGTATATCATGAGAGTAAGGACTGCATGCTAAAATCTGAATCTGAGACATATATAGTCATAAGTTGAGTATCATACATGAACAAAATGACCTAAGGTTAAAAATAGAAATTATATGACTTGTCATAACTGAACTCATAAGTAAAAAGTCATAAACTGATCATTGAATCCAACCTACTGTAAAACGTAATACCATAAGTCATAAACATAAATGACTGAAATCATAAGGAATAATAGTAGACTCAGCATAACCGACACCATTACGATAGAGCTTATGTGATGCCCCAACTATCACACTCAAGTGGGCAGAGTCATCTAAAACCTTGCCAGGGCTAAGGACGATACCATGATATCGACATCAAGCTGAGGGCCCCTTACGGGCGGGGAAATATCTCACGGGAGGTCCCAATGTATATGTATACCTACGTTGGCGCATAGTTTTGAGACTCAGGGAACCTTGGAACCCCAAGCCTACTCGGTTCTAGACACTACTCCCAAAAACATGCATAGTGCTCCCATCATTTTTCAATGAAGCTGAAATCATAATTATATGCATGGTCTGAAATCTGAACATGGGGACTCCTGGATCTAGAAATACCATAAGATGAATTAGGAGTATTGACTCCAAACCATATGGTAAACTGATCTTATAAGACTAAGCAGAATCATGAAAACATACCTAACTTGTGTGGGCTTGCCCAAATCTTAAAATCATACATACTTGAAATAGATTTCATAAGTCAAAAATCATGGTTTCATACATAGGTAATTTATAAACATTTATTCATGCTAGATATCTCATCATACTTGAAATCATAAATCATAAACTTGACTTTTCATAAAACTTGCATAATAGGGAATAATTTTTAATAACTTGAAATCATGAATTTATAATCAATTTGTGCATAAAATTTGTCCATAAAATCAAGCTTGGGAACATGAGAGAAATTAACCCATAGACATATCACAGAGAATTTCATAAAATTGGGTTAAAACTTTATTAGATCGTATACTTGAATTTGAACTTGAATTCATGAACTTGAGAAGAAATTTGGGCATGAGAGTGAAAGGAAACTCTCATTCATAGCCCTACATACCTAGGTAAACTGATTTTCAACTTATCTTTGAATGACCAAGAGAATTGGTGAAGAATTGAGAGAATTCTAGATTGATCTTACAAGAGAATTCAAAGTTGGCATGCATGGGAAAGCCTAATAACTTGATATAGGCTAAGCGCTCTTCAAACACTTCTTTCAGAGCTTAAGATGATGTAGTTTAGGACTTAAGAGTTTAGAATTTATGAAAATACCCTTAATGATTTCACAGGAAAAAGGGCCCTGCCAGATGCGACAAGCCATACTACGGGTCGTACCACGGAGCAACGACCCGTGGTTTCCTCCTGTTGCCAGACCAGCCTTACTCCCCCATTCCCTGATCTTCAAATGACGGCTAGAAAGGACGAGTCGTTGCTCAACACAATGACTCATCACTTCCTCTTATTGTCACTACTAACTTCATGCATAATTTCTAAATCCTCTCAACAGACCCAAACAATGTGTCGTACCTTGTGACAACGAGTCTTTGGACCCATCCATTGCTACTGCTTCCAATTTCTCTGCTCCTTCCCACGAGTACAAACCAAAATTCATTTTTCCCTACAATGAGTCGTATTATGACTCGTACCATCAAACCTTGACACCCCAAAAACAAATGATGACTCCAGACTATGACCCGTTATATCAACCAATAGGTCGTACCTTGACTCATTGTTCCTAGACCTATTAACCAGAAATTTACCACTTCTTTGACCTAAGACCCATTACTCCTTCATACGACTCGTATAATGAGTCGTTTTGAGACATTTTTCAAATTTTTTCTACTAATCATATTTCCAATCCCGAATCAAGTCTTAGGAACTTTTGTGGTGTTACATTATCTCCCCCTTGGTAATATTCATCCTTGAATGTGAGTTAAGCATACCGAAAGACTGGGGAAAGAACTATAATCCCAAATACTGAATATCTGAAGCTGAAAACTGATGGTGTGACTGACTCCGGACTGATACACATGACTAAACTGAATTCTGAAACATACATACATGCTTAAACATGAATAAAACTAAGAGACATGAACTTGACATGATATTGAATAGAGTACTAAAGACGAAACTGATACCTCATGTTGAAACTGAGCCAGAAAAGAAAAGATGTGGGTATCTAGCCATCATATCTTCTTCGGCTTCCCACGTAGCTCCCTCAACAATCTGGTTCCTCCACAAAACCTTCATTAAAGCTACTTCCTTGTTTCTCAAATTCCGAACCTGATGATTAAGGATCTCAATCGGAACCTCCTCATAGGTAAGTCTATCCTTCACACCTATGCTCTCTACCAAAACAACCTAGGCCAGGTCACCAATGCACTTCTTCAATAGAGTTATATTGAAAATTGGATGTACCGAGGCTAACTCCACTGGTAGCTCCAACTCATATGCCACTTTGCTAACTTGCCTCAGAATCCTATAAGGACCAATATATTGGGGACTAAGCTTCCCTTTCCTTTTGAACCTCATCATTCCCTTCATGGGAGACACCTTTAAAAACATCCAATCATCAATTTCAAATTCAAGATCTCTCCGTCTAACATCCGCATAATGTTTCTGATGACTCTGAGCTATTTTTAGCCTTTTCCTAATAATATGAACCTTCTCCATGGCCTCATGAACATAATCTGGCCCTATCAATGTAGCCTCACCTACCTCGAACCATCCAATAAGTGATCTATATCTCCGCTCGTACAAAGCCTCAAACCTAGCTATCTGAATGCTGGAGTAGTAACTTTTATTGTAAGAAAAATCAATTAGAGGCAAGTGATCATCCCAACTACCTTTGAAATAATCAAACACACCCTCAATGTATCCTCAAGAGTCTGAATGGCCCGCTTAGCCTGACCATCTGTCTACGGGTAAAAAGCTGTGCTAAGCTTGACCTGAGTACCAAGTCCCTTCTAGAACGATCTCTAAAACTGTGAGGTAAGCTGAGTACCGCTATTTGAGATGATGGTTATGAAAACCCCATGCTATCAAAATAACTCCCGAATATACAATCTAGCGTAATCCTCAGATGAATCGGTAGTTTTGACCTGTAGGAAATGAGCTGCTTTGGTCAACCTATCTACAACCATCCATATGGAGTCATACTATCGTCGTATACGAGGCAACCCTGTAATGAAGTCCATATTGATCTCTTCCCACTTTCAAGTAGGGATACTAATGTCTTGTAGCTTACCTCCAGGTCTCTGATGCTCAGCTTTTACTTGTTGACAATTTAGATACTTATCCACAAACTCCGCTATGTTGTTCTTCATGCCATTCCACCAATAGACCTCTCATAGGTGACAGTACATCTTAGTGGCACCTGGGTGGATAGAATACTAAGAGCCATGAGCCTCACTCAACATCCGCTCTCTCAAGTCATCAACACTTGGAACACATAAATGACCCTGATAATGATGTACATTATCACCCCCTTGGGAGAAGACCTCCATCTTCTGATTCTGGACAACCTCCTTTAACTTTACCAAGATAGGATCCTCATCTTGCCTAGCCTTGACCTTGGTTACCAATGAAGATTCTGATCAATTCTGAATAATGACACCGCCATCTGTCAAGTCAACAAAATGATCCCCTAAATGAGCAAGCCTATGGACATCCTTCACCAACTCCTTCCTCCCATCCTCAACGTGGGACACGCTCTCTATGGACAGCCTACTAAGCGCATCTGCCACCATATTGGCCTTGCCTTGATGATAAAAGAAACTCATGTCATAGTCCTCGAGAAGCTCTAGCCAGCACCTTTGTCACAAATTTAGGTCCTATTGAGTTAACACATACTGAAAGCTCTTGTGGTATGTCAACACATCCATATGCACCCCATACAAGTAGTGTCTCCAAATTTTCAGTGCAAACATAACCACTGCTAACTCTAGGCCATGCGTCGGGTAATTCTTCCTATGAGTCTTAAGCTATCTAGAGGCATATGTAATGACCTTAGCATGTTGTATCAACACACAACCAAGACCAACCCTAGAGGTATCAAAATACACAACGAATCCATCTGTGTCCTCTAGTAGAGTCAATAATTGGCTTGAAGTGTGTTGAGTCTTTAGCTCCTGAAAACTCTTCTCACAGGCATCCGACCACTGAGATTTGACCTTCTTCTAGGTCAACTTAGTCAACGGTGCTATAATAGATGAAAATCCCTCACAAACATCCTATAATAACCAGCTAAACCCAAGAAGCTCCTGATATCTAAAGGACTAATGTCACGACCCGATCATAGGCCCGAATCGAGACACAAAACAAGAAGCCCCGAGAGACTCCAAGTCAACCCATGGAATGAACAAATATGTAACTCAATCAATAAAAGCATAGGAGAAACATGATAAACATAGCGGAATTCTAAACTTAACATAAAATCTAAACATACAACACGAGTCTGAAGTTGAATACAATCTATATATGAAAAGCCTCTACGTCTGATGATTTGATGGGATAAGACTCCAACTAACTCTATAAGTCTTAAAACTGAATGACGTAATATAACTGATAGATAAGGCCCTCTCAAAATGAGGAATCACCAACAGATACTGAAAATAACTAACTCCAAAAGTCTGACTAGCGGGACTGAGCCTGGATATTGGAGCCTATATCATAAGACGATACAGCATAAATTATGTGGTCAGTACTTGGAATGTACTGAGTATACAAGATAAGTAAAAATTGGAAAATTTAAAATACATAAGAGTTCATAAGAGTGGGATAACATGATCATAACGTAAATATAGTAATGCAAATATAAGGCTCAAGGTTTTCAAAATATTCATAAATCATTCATAATCATAATCATAAGAGAAAAGCTTTATTAAACATGACTTGAGCCAAAGTATATAATCATAGCCATACATAAATCATGAGGAACAGTTTGAGATTCTTATAACTGACATACCCTGTATGAGCACACATAGAGCCCAACCTATAAAACCCTAATAGGGAGGGTGTTAGTTCCTTTCCAAGGATAGAACCATGAAAATAGGTGTGATATCACTCATGAAAGGCCCACTTGTGCAAAAGGGACAGTCACAAAGGAGGTCTAATCATGGCTACATTGGCATGTAGTTCTGAGACTTGGGATATGCTTGGACCCCGGGTCTACTCGATGTTAAATATTACTCCCAAAACATATATAGTGCTCATAGGATAATGTATATAAGATTCATAGGATAGTAAAAATCAGGATAATCATAAACATGCTTGAAATACATGAACTAGCGATGAAATAAAGCCAGTGAGTCGGCCAAAATCATAAATTCATAAATCATGAAATTCATGCATACTTGTAAAACATGTCTATACTTGATATATTATAAATCCATGATAAGTACTTGAGAGAAATCATATCATAAAGCATGATTCATGGTTAGGCTAATTTAGATCAAGATCATAGCGAAATCATAACTTGACTTATCATGAAACATACATAATTCGCATAGTTTTGTAGAAATCTAAATCCATAAGTTTACAATTTGAAATAGTCATAAATCTTCCCATGATTTATAAAATATGAATTGATACATGAAGGAGATTGACCCATATATATATCATAAGGATCTCATAAGCATTGGGATAAAACCCCATAGAACTACCAATAGAATTTCATGAATTAAGGAGGAATTGTACATGGGTGTGAACAATTTCACCCGTTCATAACCCTACATACCTGAGAAGAACTGATTCTACAACTCCCTTGATTGCCCAATGAAAAATTGATGAAGAACTTGAGGTACTAGACTTGATCACCTCTCCAAACCCTCTAAACTTGCATGCATGAATTAGAATAGGTTTAGAATGAACTTACCCTTCTTATAACTCACTATTCAAGGCTTAAAACGACGTAGTATAGGGCCCTAGAGCTTAGGAATAACGAAAATGCCCTTAACAAAAATCCTGGAAATTAGGCACTGCTAGTGACAATGGGCGTCACAACGGACCATTACTGGCTCCAACGGTCTATTACACCCCTTGTTGTTTCACCTACAATACGGGATCCCAAACCTCCTACCACGATAGGTTCCACGAGTTGTGCCCAGCTCCAATGACTCATAGCAACAATCCGTTGTCCCCACTGCTGCTCTTCTGGAATTTCTCCCAATGGGTACTTACAACGACTTGTTGCTCCCAACGACGAGTCGTTACGTGATCCATTACTTCCTTCCTGAACTTGAACAACCTCACAATGGCTCACATCCAAAGACTCATTACATCAAATAATGGTTGTTCCTAGACCTGTTACTTGAAATTCCTGTCCTGTAGCACCTCACCACTGACACATCCAACGGGTCCTTAGTTCCACTAACGACCCATACAATGATCCGTTCTGAGAAGGATTTTTAGATTTTAGCTACCTTTCACTTTCAAATCCTAGGTCTAGTCTTAGGAACTTTCGGGGTATTACAACTAACTGGTCTAGGCCAATTCTTCACCACCTCTATCTTTTGAGAGTCTACCTACATACCCTCGCTAGACACCACATGGCCCAGAAATGCTAGTGAGTTCAACCAAAACTCACACTTGCTAAACTTAGTAAACAGCTAGTGATCCTTGAGAGCTTATAGCACAATACTCAAAATGAGCGGCATGCTCCTCATTGCTCCGAGAGTATATAAGAATATCGTCTATGAAGACAATCAGGAACATATCCAAACACGGCTTGAATACCCTATTCATCAAGTACATAAAAAGCTGCAGGAGCGTTCGTTAGTCCAAAAGACATAACTACGAACTCATAGTGACCATACCAAGTCTTAAAAGCTATCTTCGGAATGTCACTCTCTCTAACTCTGAGCTGATGATAGCCAAATCTGAGGTTTATCTTTGAGAAGCACTTAGTATTCTAAAGCTGGTCAAACAAGTCATCAATCTTGGGAGAGGATACTTGATTGTGACCTTGTTCAACTGTCGATAATGAATGCACATTCAAAGGAAACCATTCTTCTTTCGGACAAAGAGAATTAAAGCACTCTACAGGGATTTACTAGGCCTGATGAAACCCTTATCTAAGAGATCTTTCAATTGCTCTTTCAACTCCTTTAGCATGGATGGAGCCATTCTATAAGGAGGAACGGATATAGGATGTGTATCAGGGAGAAGGTTCATACCAAAGTCATTCAACTGCTCAGGAGGAACTCTTGGTAGATCATCTGAAAACACCTCCAGATACTCACACACTATAGGAACTGACTGAAGAGTCGGGGCTTCGGACGTAACATCCTTAACCTGAAATAGATGGTACATAAAACCTTTAGAAATCATCTTCCTGGCCTTGAGGTAGGAAACAACGCGACTTACAAGCATAACTGAACTACCTTTCCATTCTAGGTCTGGCTCACTCGGAAATCAAAACTCTACCGTATGGGTCCTACAATTTACTAAGTCATAACATGCATGCAACCAATCCATACCAAAGATAATATCAAAATCGGTCATTTCTAACTCTACTAGATCAGCTGAGGTGACTTTCTAAAGGACTATGACAGGGAAATTTATGTATATCTATCTAGCTATAACTGAGTCACTGACTGGACTAGAGACTGAGAAAGGTTCTAATAGGATTTTGGGACTGAATATGAAACTAATAGCAATATAAGGAGTCACAAATGATAAGGTAGCCCCTGTATTTAACAATGAATACACATCAATATAGAATACTCATAACATACTAGTGACCACATCTGGAGAGACCTCCTGCTCCTGACGAGATGAGAAGGCATAAAATATGTTCTAACACCGACCACCACCTACACTAGTGGATGCACCCTGCTGAGCTGAGTGTGCTAGTGGAGCCGCTGAACTAGTGGGTGGGTCACGACCTATACTATGGCCCTGTCTGGCTAAAGGGCAGTGTCTAAGAAGATTTCCAGGCCTCCCACACATGAAATACACGCCTGAACCCAATAAGCCCTCTCTAGTGATACCTGCCACAAACTGGAATGATGTGCTCTCCGGACATACTCCCTTGAACTCTAGAGCTTGACGCTGTACCCCTCTGATCACGCTTAGGTCTTGATGGAGTGCTGGCTGATGATGGCACTGGGACTGATGATCTCTGGTGGGATTAATGGCGATTTCCTCCACCGAACCTTTGTTGGAACTGTGCATAACTCCCCATCCGAGCCTCTTAGCGTCTCTCTCCTTTTCCTTCATCTTCTCCGTCTCCATCTGCTGAGAAAATATGACCAACCGTGAGAAATCTAGATCACTGTTCAGCATAATGGTCCTGTACTCCTTGACCAGTGAATCTAATACTCCATTCACAAATCTACTTATATGAGCCCTCTGATCCGCAACCATCTCCAGCGCATACTTAGATAGCCAGGTAAACTCTAAGGCATACTCTTGCACAATCCTATGGTGCTGCTTCAAGTTGATGAATTCTACCACCATCGGCTCTCTCAGCTCTCTAGAGAAGAATCTATCCAAGAAGGCAATCATGAACTCATCCCAACTCATGGGAACTGCTCCCACTGTTCTACCATCCTTCTACTGGCGGTACCATATGTAAGCAACCCCCTTAAATTGATAGGAGGCTAAATCCGCACTCTCCTCTCTAGTCACTCCCATTATCTGGGTGATCTTTATCACCTCCTCAATAAACTCACGGGGTCCACATCCACTTTCAACCCTAGAAACTCAGGTGGGTTCATGTTGAGAAAGTCTCGAACCCTAGCCGTTGTTGCATTCCCATTCTGAGGAACATGGGCTATTGCTTGCTGATTGAACTGAGTGATCATAACCTTCACCAACATCTGAAATGCCGCCCTAAACTCGGCATGAGTGACCTGCTCAAGCAAAGGATCTACTGGTGCTGGCGGGGCCTACTAATGTCCATCTCCATTGCCATAGCTTCTCTCATTCACTCAGCATGGAGGCATATTTTTGCAAATGCGTATAGCACGAGTTACAAGGATAGAGAGATACCTTATCACACGACATAAATCATGACAAAAGGGAAATTTCCAAAATTCCTTGTGGCCTCTTCCCCATAAGTGTGACGCACTTCACACCCATGGAAAAGACTCTACTCAATGCGGCTTTCAGACACCCTAGGACACTCTAAACCTTTGCTCTGATGCTAAGTTTGTCACGAATTGAGCTAGGACCCCAAACCGAGACACGAGAGCTAGAACCATGAATACCTCCAAGTCGATCCATGGCATGAACACAAAAACTTAAAAGCATACGTCAAGGCAGAAACTAATATCTTAAACATGAATAGGCAGATGTCTCAATAATATAACAATCATAAATAGAGATAACACTTGAAAAAGCTGAAAGTCTACATAATGTTTGATAAGCCTCTAAATTGTATGATAAGATGATGCGACAACACCCCAACTAACTCGCTAAAGTATGAAACTGAATTAGCAAAATCAAACACTAAATTGAATGTCCTCAGAAGATGAGGATTCACCAAAAATTGGAACTGAGCTGGACTGTGGGGAAGCTGGACTAACGATGAAATTGGGTCTGATCGCTCAGACCTGTATCATGAAATGCTACAGCATAGAGTATGCGGTCAATACTTTCAATGTACTGAATATGTAAGATAAGTAAACATGCTGAGTAAATGTTAGCTGAAATCCTGCATATAAATATAAATGAGTATATCATGAGAGTAAGGACTGCATGGTGAAATCTGAATCTGAGACATATATAGTCATAAGCTGAGTATCATATCTAAACAGAACGACCCAAGGTTAAAAATAGAAACCATATGACTTTTCATAGCTGAATTCATAAGTGAAAACTCATAAACTTATCATTGGATCAAACCTACTGTAAAACATAATATCATAAGTCATGAACATGAATAACCGAAATCATGAGGAACAATGGGAGACTCGTCATAATCTATACCATCATGATAGAGCTTACGTGATTCCCCAATTATCATACTCAAGTGGGTAGAGCTGTCCAAAATTTTGCTAGGGCTAAGGAAGATACCATGATGTCAATATCAAGCTGAAGGCCCCTTTTGGGTAGGGAAAACTCTCAAGAGAGGTCCCAATGTATATGTATACCTATGTTGGGTCGTAGTTCTGAGACCCGAGAAACCTTGGAACCCCAAGCCTACTCGATGCTAAACACTACTCCAAAAAATATGCATACTGCTCCCATCATTTTATAATTATATTCATAGTCTAAAATATGAACATGAGGAGTCCCGGCTCCAAACATACTATAAGCTAAATTAGGAGTATTGACTCAAAACCATATGGTAAGTTAATCTTATAAAACAAGTTGAATCATGAAAACATATTTAACTTGTGTGGGCTTATCCAAATCTTAAAGTCATGCATACTTGAAATAGACTTTATAAGTCAAAATCATGGATTTATACATGGGTAATTTATGAACATTTATTCATGCTAGATATCTCATTATACTTGAAATCATAAATCATAAACTTGACTTTTCATAAAACTTGCATAATAGGGCATAATTTTTAATAACTTAAAATCATGATTTTATAATCAATTTGTGTATAAAATCTGCCCATAAATCATAGAACATGCTTTGGAAAATCGAGGGAATTAACCCATAGATATATCATAGAGAATTTCATAAATTTGGGTTAAAACCTATAAGATCATATACTTGAATTAGAACTTAAATTCATGAACTTTAGGAGAAATTTGGGCATGAGAGTGAAAGGAAACTCTCATTCATAGCCCTAAATACCTGGGTAAACTGATTCTCAAGTTATCTTTGAAAGCCTATGGGAATTGGGGAAGAATTAAGAGAATTCTATATTGATCTTCCAAGAGAATTTAAAGCTTTGCATGCATGGGAAAGCCTAATAATTTGATATATGCTAAACCCTCCTAAAGCACTCCTTTCAGGGCTTAAAACGATGTATTTTAAGACTTAGGAGCTTAGGATTTATGAAAATAACCTTAATGATTTCGTAGGAAAAAGGGCACTGCAAGATGCCGCGAGCTATACTATGGATCATACAACGGAACAACAACCCGTGGTTTCCTCCCATTTTCCAAACTCGCCTTACTTGACCCATTCTCTGATCTTCAAACGACGACTAGACAGGACAGATCATTACTCAACACAACAACTCGTCACTTCCTCTCATTGTTACCACTGACTTCATGCATAGTTTCTGAATCCTCCCAATGGGTTGTACCTTGTGATGATGGGTCATTGGACCCATCCATTGTTACTGCTTCTAATTCCTCTACTCCTTCCCACGAGTACAAACCATAACTCGTAGTTCCCAATAATGAGTCGTACCATAACACATATCATCTAACCTCGACACTCTAGAAATAAATGATGATTCCAGACCATGACCTGTTACATCAACCAATGGGTCATACCTTGATTCGTTGGTCCTGGACCCGTCGACCAGAAACTTACCATGACTCGGACCTATAACCCATTACTCCTTTCCATGAGTCTTATAACGAGTCATTCTGAGACATTTTTCAATTTTTTTCTGCCAATCATATTTCCAATATCGAATGAAGTCTTAGGAACTTTTAGGGTGTTACAAGGAAATGTGGTAAGAACCACTCAGAAGAGTTCTTGGCTGGCTCAGATGTTTGCTTCGGGTGTGGGAACCCCGAGCACATGTGAGGGATTATCCTTTATCTAGACAGGGTGAAAGAAGAGGTCGTGCCCCAGCCACCACTTCAGCAGCTCCAACAGCTTGCCCATCTTAGTAGGGCTCCTCTTTTAGTGCAGCTAGCAAACAACACCAGAACAAGTTCTACGCACTTTCATCCCATCAGGAGCAAAAGTGCTCACCCAATGTGGTCACTGGTATTTTACAAGTCTTCCATATTGATGTTTATGCATTGTTAGACCCAGGGGCCACATTATCCTTTGTGACTCCGTATGTCGCTGTTAGTTTTGATGTCTGTATCGAAATCCTTTCAAAACCCTTCTCAGTTTCTACTTTTGTGGTGAGTCAGTTTTAGCTCGATGGGTATACATAAATTGACCTATAACGATTCTTTTGAAAGTCACCTCAGCCTACTTAGTGGAGGTAGATGTGACCAATTTCAATGTTATCTTCAATATGTATTGGTTGCATGCTTGTTATACTTCGGTTAATTGTAGAAATTTGTACGGTAGAGCTTCAGTTTTCGGGTGAACCAGTTCTAGAGTGGAAGGGTAGTTTAGTTGTGCCTATTGGTCGCTTTGTTTTCTATCTTAAGGCTAGGAATTTGATCTCCAAGGGTTTAACGACCTAAGCATGGACCCCGAATCGAGACATGGGACCTACAACCACAAACATCTCCAAGATAATCCATGGCATGGCATATTACTAGCACAATATAACTTATAAGGAAAACTGAGCGGAAGCTAACTAAAAAGTAATATATTCCCTTATGGATAATAAGATAATCTGATAATGTAAATGATGAGTCTCAAAGATGAACATGCTAACTCTATGTCTGAAAGCCTCTACTTACTAATGAGCTGCTGGGATAGGTCCTCAGCTAACTCCAAAGTCTAAAACTGAAATAAGGTAAAAGAACTAAAATGAAGTAGATAACTCTAGTCCTTGAAAGATGAGGACTCAACCCTGATAGGTGATCAAGTCTAGAACATTTCTAACTGTGAGCTAAGTTTGAGTACCTAGATCTATATCATAAAATGATATAACATAGAGCATGCGGTCAGTGCTTTGAATGTACTGAGTATGTAAGGTGAGTAAATCATTCTTGTAAGATGATAGTCTAAAAACATGAACATAAATCACGATAGAACATGTGAGTAAGGACAACATGTTAAATATCATATTCTTGAAGTAATTATAATCATGAGATATTCATCATAAGCTAAACATAATGACCCAAGGTTTCGAAATAGAAAATCATGTAATGTACCATACTTGAAATGATATGTGAAAATTCATAAGCTAATAAATGGGTCAAATATTCTATAAAACATAATATCATAATATATGAACATAAGTAACTGAAAAAATGAGGAACAATGGGAGACTCATCATAATAAACACCATCAGAATAGAGCTTACGTGATGCCTCAACTAACTTGCTCTAGTGGGCAGAGCCATCCTAAGCGTAGCTAGGGAAAAAATGATAGAGGTGTGATATCACTAGTCTGCCCTCCGACGGGGGAAGCACTCTCTCAAGAGGTCCCAAATATATACCTACGGTGGCGCGTGGTTTATGAGACTAGGGTCCTCAAAATTCCTAGCCTACTCAGTGCTAGACACTACTCCCAAACTATGTATATATCTCATGAGAACCTTTGGGGAGTCTAAACTCTCAAAGGATCTCTTTAAAACATAATATAAATCTATTTCTTAGGAGTCTTGACTCGAAACATCATTGTTACCGATATTGTAAGCATTGGCTAAAATCTTGATGAAACATACTATGTTTAATGGGCTTGCCCAAATCATGGAATCATACATACTTGAAATAAGCTTCATAATTCAAAATCATGGAATCGTAAGTTAAGAATTCATAAACATTCGTGCATACTAGGGCATATTCTTCATAAACTTGAAATCATGAATTAGTAAGTAAATTTGGAGTCAAAGTTGACCTAATATCCACAAATCATCAATTGAAACATGAGAGAATTGAACCCATAGATATAACATGGAAGATTGCATTGAATTGGGTTAAATCCTAGAATTTCAAATTTTAGAACTTGAAAAGTAGAAATCATAAATTTGGACTTGAAAAGGCATGAGGGTGGAAGATTTTCCCCCATTCGTAACCTTATATACTTGGGTAATTGAATCCTAGACTTTCCTTGAAAAGCCAAAGAAGATTTGAAGAGGTTTGCTGAAGAACCCTAACTTTGATCTTGAGAGGAAATTCCAACTATCGTTCTTTTGGAGAGGGTAAGGATTTAAGCTAGGTTAATCCCTTTAATCTGACCTTTAGGAAGCCTAAAATGATGTCATTTAGAACTTAAAAGCATAAGTATTAATTCCCCTAAACTGCTAGAAAAAGACCCGAAACTGCCTGAAACAATGACCAAAGGGATGGTTCGTTGTTGATAGGACGACCTGTATTGAGGTTCGTCCAATGCCTGTTGTTGTTTCACTAAATCACTCATAACTCTTTACTCCGAACTCGGATTGATGCAAGGTCAAATTTGTTGGAAAGAATACTCCACGAGCTTCAATTTAATGTGCTTAATCACCCAAAAACACTTTGCAAAATAGTACCTATAGTCATTTGAAGTTGACCCTTATAAGAACTTATTCCAAAACTCAATCGGAAAGGAGGCTCTCAACTCAACTTAGTTTATAGAGGTTCCTTATTTCCTTAATTTGCATCCAATGCACTTCTTACACTTAAGAATTGATCTTAACACCTTGTTTCCATAAATTAATTAGGTCCAGGTCTATCAACATACTTAGCACGATTTAAACTTAGCCCAAAATTTTAAACCAACTGGCACAACAAACGACCCATACAATGGGTCATGGTCCAAAACAAACAGACCATTGGTCCATCCGTTGTTTTGCCCATTCTTCCTCTAAAATTCACTAAATCTTCTTTAACGACCCCAAATGATGAATCGTACACTTAAATAATGGTCCATATAATACCCTTATAGGTTCTAGGCTATCTTTTGGCAGTTCACTAGAGCTGATCCAACGACCCATAGGATGGAAGGATGAGTCATCCTTTGACTCATTGAATGGCCTTGGTGCCATTTTTTTATGTATTCTTCTATAAGTTTCGGGTCTTATCTAAGGGACTTTTAGGCTGTTATAAATGGTTGTGTATATCATTAGGTTTGGGTTAAGGATTCTACGTTCGAATCCTTGACTCTTTAGTTAGTTCCTGTGGCATGTGAATATCCAAAGGTGTTCTCAAATGATCTACCAGGAGTCTCTCCCGCACGGGAGATTGACTATGGTACTGACCTACTCCCTAATACGCAACCCATATCTATTTTTTCTTACAAAATGGCTCCAGTCGATGTCACGCCCCGAGTCTACACCCTGGATGGGACACGGTTCTTAGAGTCACAAATAGCCCCAAGTCAACTCCTGTTCTATCAAAAATTGGTATTTTGAGTAAAACATGCATGGCAGAATCTTTTAAAAAAACTAGAAACATAAAACATTTAAGAAAGCTGAAACTGAAACATAAAGTTTAAAATATTTGCAAATCTGAAATCGAGTCTGCGTCTGAAAACCATCTAACTGATGAGTTACTGGGACGAGACCCCGGCTAACTTAAAACAAACTAAAAGTAATGAAATGACTTGAACGAAATAAAATAATTCCCTCAAAAGATGACGACTCACACTTCTGCTACTGTGGAGGAGGATTCGAACTGCGACGACTAACGGTGCTGAGTCTGAGAACCTGCGGTTGTATCATGAAATGATACAACATAAAAGTATGCGTCAGTACTTTGAATGTACTGAGTAAGTGAGAGAAAAAATGATGTTGGATATAAATGACTAAACTGAAAATACATGCAATGACCAGCTAATATACTAAATTGAAGCAACTGAAGTAAGCTGAGATGGTCAAAATGACCCTGTCTGATGGTAAAAGACAGGTCCTAAGTCTGAAATATTGAGTCTGAGATACCACACTGAACTGATCTGAACTGAACTGAACTGAGCTGACTAGTGGGAGAGTCTATAACCGATATATAACCACGTGAACTAGACGTGGATTCCGATATATAAGCCCCACCGGTAGGACCTAATATACCTTGCCAGGGTATAGAGGCATGAACTGGGTGATCACAAAAGTCTAGGGACAATCAGGACAATAAATACTGTAACCTACGCTGGCAACATAGTTCTGGGAACTTGGATGCGCTTGAACCTCGGTCCGCTCGGTGCTAAGTCCTATTCCCACTAGAAAACCTAAACTAAATACTAAGCTGATAGCTCGAAACTGGGGTCCAAGACTAGTCAGGGACAAATAACTGAAAGTACCCTGAGAGTCTTATTGGACCAGATTCTGAAACTGGGTTCTAGACTGGTCAGAGCTGCTTATCTAGAAGCATTGTAACCATCTAAGAACAAATTGTATTTTGACTGGGGTCCTAGGGCTAGTCAGAGCTATCTGTCTGAGTGTCATGACCACCTTGTGGACCAATACATTGAGTTCTGAATCTGATTCTGATAATTGGGAGGTGATACTGACACCTCGGCAATTTTTGTAGTCAAAATGATCTGCTGGCATTTTCTGACTGATACTTAGAATTCTAAAATTCTTACAAAATTTATAGAATGAATTAGAGAGGGATTTTGGGGACAAAAGGGAGGAACTATTCCCTTGTTGAATTCCCACATACCTGTCTAAAAATTTCCCGAAGAAGAAAACTCAAACTGCTGCAATGGAAAAAACCCCTAAGCTTTCTTGAAAGTTCTTGAGAGGAAGTATGATCGGTTCTTGAAAGTTTTATGTGGGGAATGAGGGGAGAAACCGTTCAAACCCTCCAATATCCCTTAAATTTTACCTAAAATGACGTAGTTTAGGGATTAAATAGGTAGGAGATTACAAAAATATCCCTGGGCTAGAATCTGAAATCTAGTCGACTAGGTCCCAACGGGTCACTCAACGAGTCTTTGGTCGGGACCACGACTTTTTGGGACCTCTCATTAGGTCTATTGCCTGAAAGTCACTGAATTCACCACGACGGACCTAACTACTCGTTACCACTGGCCATGAATCGTGGCGTCACTCATCAAGTACACTGTCCAATAATCGTCTAGGGCTAGTAACAGGAGACATCATGACTCGTCATTGGTGACCACCACTCATGGTCACCGTCCATCAAGTATACTGCCTCCCCCTCTCTATACTTCCATTTTCCCCTCCCAAGACTGACCTGATGGATCGTGAGGACTGACCCACGACTCGTTAGGTCATGCATAGGGTAATCTTTTTCCCAGAACTTAGAACTTCCTCACTTGGCCTTCCCACGAGTCACCTCACGACTCGTGGGCACCTCTAACGGGTCACTTGACAACCCGTTTTGAGACTGGTGCTAGATTTTCTAGTTTCTTCTAAAAATTTTCCTTTTTGAGTCCCGAGTCTGATCTTTGAGTTTTTGGAGCATTACAATATCTCCCCTTTAGGAACATTTTTCCTCGAATGTTGTAGAATACACAGGAAAGTAGAGAATACCAATCATAAATTTTCAAATATTTTTCATTTAACTCCAAACCTGACAGAATGAGTACTTCTGTTTCAAAATACATAATTGAACTGAATTAACTTTTCATATATACATCCAAAATCATAAAGGAAACTTAAACACATGAATTGAACCCAATAACTATATCAGTTTCTACAACAAAAATAATATTTTTAGCTATAACAGAGTTGGTAGAGAACAAGTGTGGGTATTTGGCCCTCATATCTTCTTCGATCTCCTACGCAACTCCCTCAACCTGCTAATTTCTCCATAATACCTTGACTGAAGTTATTTCCTTGTTTCTCAGCTTACGAACTTGACGATCAAGGATCTGAACTGGTACCTCCTCATATGAGGACTATCCTTTATTTCTACACTATCCAATGGCACAACTGAGGTTGGATCTCCTGCATTTCTTTAAGAGTGACACGTGGAATACAGGGTGCACAACTGCTAATTCTGAAGGTAATTCTAGCTCAAGGCTACATTGCCAATACGCCTTAAAATTCTATAGGGTACCACATATTTTATACTAAGCTTTCCCTTTTTCCAAATATAATCACCCCTTTCATGGGCAAAATTTTCAGAAAAATCCAGTCATCAATTGCAAACTCCAATTCTTTTCTCCGCACGTCGGCGTAAGATTTTTGACAGCTTTGAGCTATTTTCAATCTTTCTCGGATGAGTTGAACTTTCCGCATTTCCTCGTGCACTGAGTCTGGCCCTATCAAGGTAGCTTTATCAACCTCAAACCACCCTATAGGAGATCTACACCTCCTACAATATAATGCCTCAAACGGGGCCATCTGAATGCTAGAGCGGTAGTTATTGTTGTACGCAAACTCGATAAGAGGCAAATGATCATCCCAATTACCCTTAAAATCTATTACACATGCCCTCAACATATCTTCTAGGGTATGAATAGTCCACTCAGCTTGCCCATCTGTCTGCGGGTGAAAAGTTGTGTTGAGCTTGACTGAGTGCCTAGTCCCTTCTGGAAAGACTTCTAGAAGTCTGAGGTGAACTAAGTTATTCTGTCCAAAATGATAGTTAATGGCACCCCATGAAGTCTAACTAACTCTCGGATGTAAAGACTAATATAGTCCTCAGTTGAATCCGTCGTTTTGACTGGGAGGAAGTGTGCTGACTTAGTCATCCGGTCTACTACTACCCAGATTGAGTCATGCTACCGATGAGTCTGAGGTAGACCCGCAATGAAGTCCATATTTACTTCTTCCCAATTTCATGTGGGTATGATGATATCTTGAGTCATACCTCCTGGTCTTTGATGCTCTACCTTGACTTGCTAATAGTTTGGGCACTTAGCTACGAATTCAGCGATGTCTCTCTTCATGTCATTCCACTAGTAAATATCCTACAGATCGCAGTACATTTTAGTAGCACAGGGTGAATGGAGTATCTCGAGCTGTGTGCTTTAGCCAATATCTATTGTTTCAACTCACCAACATCCAGTATATACAACCTGCCCTGGTAATGGAGCACCCATCTCCCCCTTTGGAGAAAGCCTCAACCTCCTTCCTGAAAACCGCTTCTTTAAGCTTAAGAAGGATGGGATCTTCATCCTATTTGGACTTGACTTCCACAACCAAGGAAGAGTCTGATCCACTTTGTACCACTACTCCACCCTCACCTGAGTCAACCAACTGTACCCTTAACAGAGCTAGCCTATGAACATCCTTTGCCAACTCCTTTTTTCCTTCTCCTACATGAGCCACGCTACCCATAAACTCTCTGCTTAGGGAATCAGCCACCATATTGGCTTTACCTGGGTGGTATAGCATGCTCATGTCATAGTCTTTGAGTAGCTCCAACCACCTTCTCTAATGAATATTTAGGTCCTTCTGACTCAACATGTACTGAAGGCTCTTGTGATCTGTGAACACATCCACATGAGCCCCATATATGTAATGTCTCTATATTTTTAGTGCAAACACCATTGCTGCCAACTCCAAGTCATGAGTTGGATAGTTCTTCTCATGAACTTTGAGTTGTCTGGAGGCATAGGCTATCACCTTGCCCCGCTGCATCA
The DNA here is from genome assembly GCA_035772735.1 of Datura wrightii. Classification (NCBI taxonomy): domain Eukaryota; kingdom Viridiplantae; phylum Streptophyta; class Magnoliopsida; order Solanales; family Solanaceae; genus Datura; species Datura wrightii. Next base: position 179,868,132 of record JASDFA010000018.1, read on the forward strand.
GAATGCAACTGAATCTAACTCTTGAAGCGTCACAATAGATAACCAACCCATTTGTTCCTTCTAGCAAGGTTAACACTGCAGTGGTAATGAGTCGAGTCTTCAGCTCCTGGAAACTCTTCTCATGTGCATCCGACCACTGGAATTTAACTTTCTTCCGGGTTAACTTAGTTAAAGGAGATTCTACAGAGGAGAAACCTTCCACAAATCATCGGTAATAACCCGCTAAGCCTAGGAAGCTCCTGATTCTGTAGGAGAGGTAGGTCTGGGCCAACTTTCATTGTTGCTATCTTGTGGGGATCTACCTGTATTCCCTTGCTTGAGACCACATGACCCAAGAAAGTCATGGACTTTAACTAGAATTTGCACTACTAAACTTGGCAAACAACTGGCGGTCTCTGAGCGTCTATAATACTAATCTTAGGTGGTTAGCATGCTCTTCCTCATTCCTGGAGTATACTAGAATGTCGTCAAATAATAGAATGATGAACATATCTAGATACTGCTTGAAGACTCTGTTTATCAAGTCCATGAAGGTTGTAGGGGCATTCGTTAGCTCGAAGTACATAACCACGACCTCGTAGTGACCATACCAAGTTCTAAATGTTGTTTTAGGTATGTCACTCTCTCTGACCCTTAGCTGATGATACCCTAACCGGAGATCGATTTTTGAGAAACAACTGGCTCCCTGTAGTTGGTCGAACAGGTTGTCAATTCTGGGTAGGGGATACCTGTTATTGACTGTGACCTTGTTCAGCTGACTATAATCTGTGCACATCCTGAGGGCACCATCTTTCTTAGGCACAAATAGTATTGTAGCACCCCAAGAAGAGATGTTAGGTCTGATAAAACACTTGTCAAGAAGATCTTTTAATTTCTCCTTCAACTCTTTAAGCTCAGCTGGAGCCATTCTACAAGGGGATGGAGATGGGCTGAGTATCGGGAAGGAGGTCTATTCCGAAGTCTATTTCCCATTCAGGGGGAACTCCGGGATGGTCCTCAGGAAATACATCTAGGAACTCGCTGACCACTGGAACCGACTGGATGGTTGGGGTCTCAGAGATGGAATATTTGACCTAAACCAGATGATAAATACATCCCTTGGAAATGAGTTTCTGGGCCTTAAGGTAGGAAATAAACCTACCCTTAGGAGCTGAATTACTGCCCGTCCATTCTATTACTGGCTCATTAGGGAACTAAAACTTGACAACTCTAATTCTATAGTTAACCGAGGCATAACCAGAGTGTAACCAATCCATGACAAGGATAAGGTCAAAATCGACCATGTCTAACTCTACGAGGTCAGCTGGGATGACTTTATTCAGGACTTAGGCTGGGCAGTTATACACTCGGCTGGCTCTAACTGACTCGCCATTTGGGGTGGAGACTAAGAACGGTTCAGAGAGGACCTCTGGACTGATATTGAACTAGACTGCTACATAGGAAGTCATGAATAAAAAGGTGTCTTCTGGATCTAGGAGGGCATACACATCCAGATGAAAGAGACGTAACATACCCATGACTATGTTAGGTGAGCTCTCTTAACCCTAACGGGAAGAGAATACATAGAAACAGTTTTGGCGCTGACCGCCATCCATACCTGATTTGTTGTCCTGTTGGGCTGGTCGTACTACTAGAGCTGATGTTGTGGTAGATTTTGATCTCCCTCGCACGATTGATGGGCACTCCCTAAGCCGATGTCTGAGCTGTCCACAGCCAAAACAACCCTCTCGACTCTGAAGGCACTCTCTCAGGTGGTTCTTGCCACAGCTGGGACAAGTTGGATATCTGTTCCCGGCATTGTGGCTCTGAGACTGGGTGCCAGATGCTCCACCCCTTCGATCTTGGCGGGACCAGAAGATTGGGGTGCTAGCTGAGCTGGGTGCTAGGGCTCTCTGCTGCCGTGGGCGACTACTACCGCCTAGACCTTTGATGGTCGTAATATGACTGGCTAGTCCTTGCCCATTTGTTCTTTCGTTCCATGTCCTTCAGTTTTTCAGCCTCAATCTGCAGGGTATAGACAATCAGGCTGGAGAGGTCCATATCCCTAATCAACATTGTTGTCCTACAATCCTTTAGGACCAGGTTCAACACTCCATTCACAAACATCAACATGCGAGCCCATGGCTCGGCTACCACTGGACGCCCCACTTTCCACTATTCATATCAGACTCTGAGCTATCCCTTTTAGATAGTAGGCAGACAAATCAGCACTCTCAGAGGAGTTGACGCCTATAATGTGGGTAATCTTCTTGATCTCATCCATGAACTCTTGGGGGTACTCCCCCACCTTGGATCCCTAAAATGATGGAGGGTTCATATGGGTGAAGTCTCACACCCTAGCAGTTGCTACAGACCCGTTGGTATTCATCGGCACCCTTGCAGTTCACCTAGTTGGTGACTGTTTGGGCCAACAATTGAATGGCAGCCCTAAATTCGGCAGTAGATATCGAATCATCTTGAGGGGTTGTTAGGACTACTGGGGCAGGTCTGTTGGCGTTACTGGCCCTTCTTCCATTATCGCGTCTAGGAGGCATGATTCACTAAATTGAAACAAAGCACGAGTTAGAAGGATGCTTCTGGATTTGAACTTTAACGCAGAGAGTTTTCCTAATAACATCTCGTAGCCTCCTCATCATAAGTGTGGAGCGCTTGAAACCCATGAAAAGGACTCTACTCGATACGACTTTAAGATATTCCGAGGATACTCTAATCCTAGGGCACTGATACCAAGTTTGTCACGCCCCGAGTCTACACCCTGGACAGGACACGGTACTTGGAGTCACAAATAACCCCAAGTCAACCCCTGATCTATCAAACACTGGTGTTCTGAGTAAATCATGCATAGCGGAAGCTTTTAAAACAACTATAAACATAAAACATTTAAGAAAGTTAAAACTAAAACATAAAGTTTAAAGCATCTGAAAATTTGAAATCGAGTCTGTGTCTGAAATCCATCTAACTAATGAGTTGCTGGGACAAGCCCCTAACTAACTCTAAAACAAACTGAAAGTAATGAAATGACTTGAACGAAATAAAATAACTCCCTCAAAAGATGAGGACTCACACTTCTACTGCTGTGGAGGAGGATTCGAACTGCGATGACTAACAGTGTTGAGTTTGAGAACCTGCGTCTTTATCATTAAACGATACAACATAAAAGTATGCGTAAGTACTTTGAATGTACTGAGTAAGTGACAGAAAATATGATGCTAGATATAAAAGACTAAATTTAAATGACATGCAATGACTAGCTAATATACTGAACTGAAGCAACATAAGTAAGCTAAGATGGTTAAAATGACCCTATCTGATGGTCAAAGACATGTCCTAAGTCTAAAATACTGAGTTTGAGATACCACACTGAACTGATCTGAATGAACTCAACAGACTAATCTGAGACTGAACTGAGCTGACTAGTGGGAGAGTCTATAACCGACATATAACTATATGAGATAGACGTGGAGTCCAATGTATACACCCCACTGGGAGGACCCAATATACCTTGCCAGGGTATAAAGGCAGGAACTGGACAAAATTCTGGGGCTAATCAGGCTAATAAATACTATAACCTACGTTGGCAATGTAGTTTTGGGAACCTGGGTGCACTTGAACCCCGGTCTGCTCGGTGCTAAGTTCTACTCCCACTAGAAAACTTAAACTGAATACTAAGCTGATAGCTCAAAACTGGGGTCCAAGACTAGTCAGGGATATATAACTAAAAGTACCCTAAGAGTCTTATCGGACCAGATTCTGAAATTGGGTTCTAGACTAGTTAGAGCTGCTTATCTAAAAGCGTCGTAACCTTCTAAGAACAAATTGTAATCTGACTGGGGTCCCAGGGCTAGTCAGAGCTATTTGTCTGAGTGTCATGACCACCTAGTGGACCAATACACTGAATTCTAGATTTGATTTTGATAACTGGGAGGTGATACTGACACCTCAGGAATGTTTGTAGTCAAACTAATCTGCTGGCATTTTTTGAATGATACTGAGAATTCTAAAATTCTTACTAAAACTGAAATGACAATAATTGAATCGAGACTCAATTCTACTAGCAATATGGGGATTTCCACAATGGTAGGTTCAAGCTAAGATTCAATATTTTAATACTAGATTGGAGTTCAAGATGTTCTAGTTCAATGGTTATTGCTAAATTTTCATCTCCAAATATTTATCATTTTTGATATCACAAAATGGGGAAAAATAATTATAACCAACATAGGATAATATTCCACACGAATTAAATAAGGTCTATTAAGAAGTTCTTTTACATTCGCAAAGTCTTCAAGGCTAAAATTTGCCTTTTGAAAATAATCACTAAATAAATCATGAAAAACGGAAACCATAACTAAAAATAATCATAGATATTATTCTAGGTGGACAATTAAAATTTCATGAATTCTATTCACATTCGAAAACTCAGGGCTAGGATTTTATAGAATGAATTAGAGAAGGATTTTGGGGACACAAGGAAAGAACTATTCCCTTGTTGAATTCCCACATACCTGTCTAAAAATTTCGCAAAGAAGAAAACTCGAACTGTTGTAATGGAGAAAAACCCTAAGCTTGCTTGAAAGTTCTTGAGAGGAAGTATGATCGGTTCCTAAAAGTTTTACGAGGGGAATAAGGGGAGAAACTATTAAAACCCTCTAATATCCCTGAAATTTTACCTAAAATGACGTAGTTTAGGGATTAAATAGGTAGGAGATTACAAAAATATCCCTGGGCTAAAATCTGAAATCTAGTCGACTGGGTTCCAACGAGTCACTCAATGAGTCGTTGGTTGGGACCATGACTCGTTGGGACCTCTCGTTAGGTCTACTGCCTAAAAGTCACTGAAATCACTAGAGGGGGCCTAACGACTCGTTACCACTGGCCAGGACTCGTGGAATCACTCGTCAAGTACACTGACCAATAATCGTCCGGGGCTGGTAACGGGAGACGTCATGACTCGACACTGGTGACCATGACTCGTGGTCACCATCTGTCAAGTACACTGCCTCCCCCTCTCTATACTTCCATTTACCCCTCTCCACGACTGACCTAATGGATCGTCCATGGGTAATCTTTTTCCCAGAACATAGAACTTCCTCACATGGCTTCCCCACGAGTCACCTCACAACTCGTGGGCACCTCTAACGGGTCACTTAAGGACTCGTTCTAAGACTGGTGCCAGATTTTCCAATTTCTTATTAAATTTTTCCTTTTTGAGTCTCAGGTCTGATCTTTTAGTTTTTGGGGCATTACAGCCTAGCTAAAGGAGTTGAAAGAATAGTTGAAAGATCTCTCAGATAAGACTTTCATTACGCCTAGTAACTCCCAATAGGGTACTCTAGTTCTCTTTGTTCGGAAGAAGGATGGTTCTTTTAGATGTGCATTGACTATGACAGTTGAACAAGGTCACAATCAAGAATAACTATCCCCTCCCCAAGATTGATGACTTGTTTGACTAGCTTCAAGGTGCTAAGTGCTTTTCAAAGATAAACATCAGATCCAGCTATCATCAACTCAGAGTTTAGGGAGAGTGACATACAGAAGAGAGCTTTCAAGACTTGTATGGTCACTATAAGTTTGTAGTTATGTCTTTTGGGCTAATGAATGCTCCTACAGGTTTCATGGATTTGATGAATAGGGTGTTTAAGCAGTATTTGGCTATGTTTGTTATTGTCTTCATAGATGATATTCTCATATACTCTCGATGTGAGGAGGAGCGTGCTACTCATTTGAGAATTATGTTGCATACTCTCAATGATCATCAGTTCTTTACTAAATTCATCAAGTGTGAGTTTTTTAATGAACTTAGTAGCATTCTTGGGTCATGTAGTGTCTAGTGAGGGGGTGTAGGTGGACTCTCAGAATATAGAGGTAGTGAAGAACTAGCCTAAGCCTATCAGTCCTACTGATTAGGAGCTTTTTGGGTTTAGCTAGTGTAATACCCCGGAAGAGCCTAAGACTAGACTCGGGATTTGAAATGGAAACAGCAAAAAAAATTTGCAAATTTGAATTAGGATGACTGATGGTACAAGTCGTTGGAAGGACCTACAACCCGTAGGAACCACCCTTGGTTAACAATTATGTGGAAAGGAGTTGGTAACAAAGGTCCTTGTAACGACCTTTAGGTTGAAGGTATGACTCATAGGTAGGAGTCGTGGGTTGGTTCTAGAATGATCAGGAGGGAAGGTACAACTCGTGGCACGGCTCGTGTTAGGGAACCACAGATCGTTACTTCCACCCGTAGGAAGGAGCAAGAGATTTGTCACGGTTATGGTAATGGATAGAGTCCACGATTGTTTGGATGAAGGTACGAATCGTGGTGTGACTCGTGGAAAAGCTTAGAACTCAGGAATTATCAGTGGCTTCAATGGGAGGAAACCATGACCCATAGGATTGAGGTACAATCCGTAGGATGAGTCATGGTACCTAGAAGTGTGTAATTTTTCTGCATTTTAATTAGGGCAATTTTGTAATTCCTAACCTCTTAAGCCCTAAACTACATCATTTTAACCTCAAATTAGGGGAGTTTTAGGAGGTTTAAATGTATTCCAATCCATTCCCTCCCCATGCATGCAAACTAGAGGATTTCTAAAGAAAGATCAAGCCTAGAACTCTCCAATTCTTCTCCAATTCCTTTGGACTTTCAAGGGAGAGTGTAAGATCAGATTACCCGGGTATGTAGGGTTGTGAATGAGAGTACTTCTTAACTCTCATGCCCCAATTTCCCTCTATATTCATGAATTCAAGTATTAAAGTAAATTTGGTTATCTTATGGGGTTTTAACCCCAATTTCATGGTATTCTCTTTGATTTGATTATGGGTCAATTCCCTTTATGTTCTAAATATCGTTTTAGGATCTATGGGAAGATTTTATATTTAAATTGATCATAATTTTTATGATTTCAAATCTCAGGCAATCTAAGCCCAGTTATGCAAAGTTTCATGAAAAGTCAAGTTATGACCCTATTATGATTTTGATTTTACTAAGCCTAAATTATGATTTATGATTTATGTTATGATTTCTCTTAAAGTTCTCTTCATGGATTTATGAATGTCATGTATATGAATTTTCCACAATTATGCATGTTCTTTATGAGTTATGAATTTATGATTTTTGGCCGATTCACGGGCCCTTACTCATGGCTAATTATGTATTTCAAGTATGATCACGTATGTTATAATTTATTTGTCCATGAACTTCATGAATGATTTAACGATTACTATATGAGCCCTCATGTGCATGTTTTTGGGAGCAATGTCTAGCACCGAGTAGACCTGACGTTTAGGTAAACCTCATAGTCTCATAGCTACGTGCCCCCGTAGGTAATGTATTCATGGATTCCCCCTTGTGATATCACATTATGCGCATCCCTTTCCTAGCAAATCTGGGACGGCTCTACCCACTTGAGCGAAATAGTTGGGGCATCATGTAAGCTCTATCATGATGGTGTCATTAAGACGAGTTCTCTCATTGCTCCTCATGATTTATGCATTGTCATGTTTATGTTACTTTGGCTCAAGCTATGCTTTATAAGGTTTCTCTTATGACTATGATTATAACTAGATTATGAATGGTTTGAAAACCTTGAGCCCTCATGTTTATATATTAGTATTCACTTCATGTTCATACTGTCCTACTCTTACGAACTCTTATGTGTTTTAACTGTCCATTTTTACTTACCTTGCATACTCTATACTTTCAATGTACTGACTGCATACTCTATGATGTATCGTTTCATGATACAGGTCTGAGGGATCGGTTTCAGCTATACCATTAGTCCCATTTTTCCCTCAGTCCTATTTAGACACTGGTGGTGAGTCCTCATCCTTCGAGGACATTTGGTTTGATCATTTTTATATTATTTCAGTTACATACTTTTGTCAAGCTAGTTGGGGGTGCTGTCCCATTAGCTCCCTAGTTATGTTAGAAGCTTTTCAGATAATATGTAGAAAATTAACTCGTCAGTGTTGACTCAATTTTAGATTGATATGTATGTAGACTCTTGCTTAAGCATGTTTTGTTATATCATTTTTCATTTGTTGTATGCTCTTAGCCACTATGTTTATGCCATGGGTCGACTTGGAGCCTCTCGGGGTTCCTTGTCCCGTGTCTCGATTCGGTACTCTAGCAATTTTAAACATCTCCTAGCAATTCTAACACGAGGAGAAGACAGGAATCACTTAACCTAACATTTTCTATTAAGAATCTTAGCATTCATTTCGTGCTTATACTCGTTTGACTTTCATATTTTCATATCAAGAATTGTGAGCATACCTCATTCGTTGCACATCATATCACATCTCGAGGTAACTTATGAACAGGAGGACATAACTTGTGTATCTCAAATCTGGAGCTCTTTAATATACAAATTCTAGGTAACTGTCTAGGGGTTTCCTTAAAATAAATAAAGACGTATAGTCGTGCTTCAGACAACGTAGGAAAAGCTCATGTGAAACATTGCAATATATGTGGAGCTTAGAAAAGCTTAGCAGCATTATAAACAGTTTAGAAACTTCCAAGAAAAATAAAATCCTTTAAAACTTGAAAAAGTTAATCCAACTCTTAGAACAAATAATCAAAGATAATTATTTAAAAGTACAATGAAGGACTTCTCTTTAACTTGAGTCACTATCTCAAAATATTCGATCCTAATTATTTCTTAAGGAGTTAACACTTTACTGGTCTTTCATTAGCTTAACACAACTGAACATAAACAACTTTATTTTTAACTCTTTTGCTAAACGTCTTTAGAACAGGCTAAATCTTTCTAGCTATTTTCCTAATTCATTAACAATCGTAACACTTATCATCAATTTTAACAACCTTTAGCTCTACTTTTCATATTCATCTTAAATTCTTTTCCAAACAGGATTCATCATTCTCTACCTAATTATTTACTCTCGCATTCACTATTCCAGCAATTCTTGTACGCACTTACCTTCTTACCTATTTGCCAACCTTGCTCTTAAACTCATCTTGCTCATATTTTAACGTCTCTCATAGGTTCTTGAAATCAACTACGGACAAAAGGCATATACCTCACATATTACCTTAAAATGTCTAACATTTACTCTTATCTCTCCTTTGCTACTAGTGCCTCAACTTTTACACTTAGGTTAATTTACTTACGCATCTACAACTTTCAAATAACATGCGACGTGTCTACTTAAAGCCTTAAGTAATTCTCAGGAGGTCTAGATAACTCAAGAGCTCTAGTAAACATATAGCGACCTTCTAAAGGCAATCCTTACCGCTTTAGCGCGTAATTTGAGTGTAAATGTAAACATATATATATCATGATTTTCGTATAACATGTTAACATCAAGATATTGTGCATAACCTGCCAATAAAGATGGTCTCATAGAAATATCAATAGTTTACCCATTCGGGTTCTATCTTGCAAGTTTAACTTATCGGTTAATTAAGAAACGTATTAATTAGTCTCTTAGCTTAAGAAAGAGGGATAGGGGAATCATCTCATTGCCCTAGGTACCTTAAAACATGAATATGAGAGGGTAGGTAACTGTCATAAGGAAATTCCATTTCGTTACCCTCGTTAGCCCTTATTGAGATAAAACCCGATTTCAATTATTAGGTTTGTCTGCGCGTCGTCATCTTGCCATGCTTACCAAATTTCTTAGCAACCATAATGTGAAACAACTTTGACACCACAAATACACAACATAATGTAAAGGACCAGCTCACAGATCCCACGCCGAGGGGACTTTAGACTCAATTTACAACTATGACCATAATAGAAGACAATTACCCTCTCTGCTTCACATTCATGCATTCCAACTCTTTAGCAAATACACAACTTAATACCAAGTAATCATAAAAATTGGGAGGAACCATAATATGCTACTACAGAAGCTAAAGTACAGGGGAATGCCGGATTAATCCTCGGCATGAATTTGTGCTTGAAAATCAAGAGACAAAGAACACCTCACATACCTTTTTTTCCGGTGAGCTTTCTTATGTCGTTTCTTTCTTTCAACAACCAGAACTTTAGCCCCTTAAATTAATTGATTTTATCACCAAGTGACAAGTATGTTTCAAGAAAATTTATCCAGACAAAATGTTACATCAATAGGCGGTCATAACACAAACAAATAAGGCAACACTTAGCATTTCTTATTTCAACTTGTTTCTACAACTTTGTGGGAAAATAGAGGTAGGAAATTACCTCACTTATCTCATGAAAAAATACCACAAATATAGAGTATATTCTCAGTAAAACACAGCTATTCCAACCTTCAAAAATGAGCAGAACTTCAACAACAACATACCAACAACGGCAGCCCAACATAACCTCCAACTTCTAGTTTTAGCTAGGATTGTTAGACAAGTTAAGAAATTAGAAACACTTACCCTTGGAATGAGAATATTGTTGGATATAATAGGAGTATTTTCCTCCAAATCACTTCCCAATAATGCAAAAATCTTGCTGCCCAAAACGCAGCAAAATAACAACACAACAACTACAACAAGTCGACATACAAACCATAACTTTCTTCTAGTTTTCCTTCAAAAATTCATACACTTATTACAGATTTCAAAAGAGGGAAGTGACTTACTATTTCTTAGGAACAATTCCTACTAAGATGGAGTATAACATTAGCTCAAAATAGTCCCAAACAGCAGCAACAATGATCTTGGGCAAATTTATATGCCCAAGTGATACTCAAATGTGTCATTTTGCCTTGTTTATCTATCGATGTTTGTACATTCTCATGTGAATTGTAATAAAATGTGAATTTATACTAACCAACATGATTAGCGTTGTTTTGCAGGAAAAATATAAAGTTATGGAGCTAAGATGAAGGTTGGGAGAGATCGGGATTGGACTGGGAAGCTAGCAAGGGAAAAAGCACAAGGAAAGCACGAAGTAAAGGGGCTTCGAGATGGAGCCGTGTCACGCTGCCATCGCGGATACATTCTGCCTGGATGCTGATATTATGCCAAATTCCAGTGAAGGTGCGCGTTAGGGTCGTGGCACGTTGGCCTAGCCCCGCGTTGCACGTCGTGCCCCGTTGGGTGTGAATACTTGGACGACCGGATTCTAGTGAGGGTCCGCGTCGGTGGCGTGTCACGGAGGCAGTGCTCCGCGATGCACTCCGTGACACGTTGCTAGTTATTCTAGGAAAAATTTCCACTAGTATAAATAGAACACTTAGGTTCATTTTTAATAATTCTGACTTGGTGAAGCAAGCACGTGGGCTATAGGCAGTTGAGGGGACGAAAATCTCAGGGTTTTCTCGATCTCCTTCTTCTTTAATTCAATTGCTTGTATGATTAACACTCATTTAACGATGTTTAATCCACAAATGAGTGGTTAAATTCCCTTCTTGCTGAGGTTAAGAACATTGTATTGAAATGTGATTATTGATAAATTGATTTTCATCTTTTCTTCCATGGTTGTTCTATTGATTCTTGTTCTTACTGCGTTAATGTGTGGCCAACATTAATGTATATCTAAAAAGTCCGGTTTCACTCGAGAGAGCAAGAAATTGGAAAGTTGTGAATTGATAGGATATGATCTTTTCTTAGTTTGGGAAAATTGAGAATTGATTTACCTTTAGGATAGAAATATACCTGAAAGTCGTATTAGTCACTTAAGGAATCGGTTTTGTATGGCTAGAACATGAATTTCTTTTTATCACAGAGATGTAGGTGGAAGGTTCATGATTCTTAAGTTGGGTTAAATACGAGAGTTTTAATCCATAGGCAATAATTCTTGACTAGCAACTGGAGGAAAGATTAATCAAATTGTACCGATAATTTATTTCTTTACATATTCATTTAACCTCATCATGCTCATACTTATAGTTCAGACTCAAATTGTATATTCGTTTTAGACTTAGTATAAAATTAGGAACAAAATATCAAAAATCTTTTTCACACTGTTGTCTGCAATTTAGAGTTAAAGTTGATTGACACTTGATTAGATTGATACCTTAGTCCAGTCTCTGTGGGATCGATACTTGGCTTACTTGAGCCACTTTGCTACTTGTTCGACCACGTGCACTTGCGTGTAGTTATACCCAACAAGCCGAACAAGTTTTTGGCGCCGTTGCCGGGGACTGGAAATTGGTAAATTTTTCTTAAGTGTTAGTTCACTATTTCTTCTTAGTGTTGACAACTTGGTCTTAGCCTGTATTTTGCAGATACTAATTTCTGTTGAACACTGGCAAGAGACAAGGAGCTGGTGGACTCATATTTAGAGCCGGAAAGACAATTTCATCATCAAAGGAGAGAAGCTCTAGAGAAAAAGTTGCAGTTGCTCAGACAAACAATCCTGGAGCAACAACAGAATCCACCAGTTGTAAGGGCAATGTTAGTGCCCGAGGAAATGGCATCTAGGCCGGTTCACGAGGTGGCAATCCCACATGCTAACAATGTCACATCTAGCATCCGCAAACCTGAGCCAGGAGGGAGGTTCGAGCTTAAACAAAACATGGTGCAATTGTTGTACACCAGTGGACAATTCACCGGTCTCCCTTATGAGGATCCACAGCAACATCTCCAAAATCTTTTGGAGATAAGTGACACATCCCCGCTGGAGTGTTATCAGATTATGTAAGGCTTACATTGTTCCCATTCTCACTTTTGGGAGAAGCTAAGAGGTGGTTGAAAGCTGAGCCACCTAATTCCATCACCACGTGGGATGATCTTGCAAAGAAATTCTTGATACGGTTCTTTCCATACGGTAAAACAGCAAGACTTAGAAGTCAAATTCTAAATTTTAAACAGAGAGAGGGAAAGAATCTGTATCAGGCCTGGGAGAGATTCAAATTGATGTTGCGGGATTGTCCTCATCATCACCAATCCAATGATGTGCTAGTGCATACTTTTATAGAGGGTTTGGAACCCCACACAAAAATCTTGCTAGACTCAGCAGCTGGGGGACAAGCATTGGAGAAAACTTATGAGGAGCTGTTTACCTTGTTAAATCGTATTTAGCAGGGAAATCCGGAGTGGAATGCAGATTCATCAAGAGGAGGAACAAGGAAAGCAGCAGGATTCTTAGAAGTGGATGGTTTTACAGCTATTGCTGCACAGATAGTTGCGTTACAGAATCAACTCAACACCCACTTCAGTAACATGAGCATGAACCAGTCTCAAGCCCCAGTGAATGTAGTGTAGCAGATTTGGTGTGAAGTGTGCGGGGGTAGTGAATACTCAGCTGAGTGTTGTGGAGCAAATCCTGATTCGGTGAACTTTGTTGGTAATGTACAGAGAAACAACCACCTACAGTATGGCAACAGCTACAATTCCAACTGGAGGAATCACCCGAATTTCTCTTGGGGTAGCAATAACCATCAAGGGCAAAGTTCAAGTCAAGGGGCGCAGAGAAATCAAGGAGGGCAGCACAACTATCAGTCGCACTACAGAAGCAACAATGCACCTCCTCCACCACCATCACCCAGCATCGAGGAAATGTTCAAGACAATGATAGATAACCAAGCTCAATTGCAGGATGACTATGTGAAATTGGCAGCCGAGGTAAAGAACAATCAGTTAGCTACAAAGGCGCTGGAGTACCAGTTTGGGCAATTTGCCGGAGCTCAAAACACCAGGCCGAGAGGAGGACTTCCGAGTGACACGAATCCCAACCCCAAGCAAGTGAATGCAGTGACAACAAGGAGTGGTTTACAGCTTAAAGAGGCGGAACCAGAAAGACCACCTCAACAGTCGGGAGCAGCAGAAATTGAGAGGGAGCAAAGTGATGAGAGGGGGAAGAAAAAGGATGCTGAACCAGAAAGACCACCACCCCCGTTCCCTCAAAGATTAAAGAAACACAAGGAGGAGGCGTGTTTCAAAAAGTTCATGGAGGTGCTTAAACTGGTACACATTAACTTACCTCTTGTTGATGTTTTGCAGGGAGTGCCGAAGTACGCAAAGTATATTAAGGACATCGTGGCGAACAAAAGCAGGTTGACTGTGTACGCTATGGTGGCTCTTACGGAGGAGTGCACTTCCCGGATACAAAACAGGTTGCCCACAAAGATCAAGGACCCTGGGAGATTTACAATACAAATTACAATTGGGCAGAGTATCCGAGCTCGCGGATTATGTGATTTGGGAGCGGGCATTAACTTGATGCCGACATCGGTATTCAAGAAGTTGGGGCTAGGGAGTCCTAGACCAACAACAGTGATCTTGCAACTAGCAGATCGTTCCTTGGAAAGACCTGATGGCATTGTGGAGGACGTGCTAGTGCAAGTGGGCTTCCTCATCTTTCGGTAGACTTCGTTGTGCTGGACTTCAAGCCAGACGCGGAAGTCCCATGTTACACCCCGTAGAATTCCCGACACCTAGATGACCTATTCGCACGTTGGTTAAGAATATTTCAAGGCCATACGTGCTAGAGAAAGGCCCGGGAAAAAGACCGGACGAGAAACCCGTCGAACCATCGTGGGAGGAGCCAGGCAGAGTCCCTCCGCGATGGCAGCGTGTCACGGAGGTGAAGCCTCCGCGATGGCTCCGTGACACGTTGCCCAGGTTTAGGCCCAAGTATATAAAGCCCCACTTCGGTTTTAATTGATTAAAACCTTTAAATTTTCCAGAGAACAGAGCAAAGCGGCAGAGAGAAGGTAAGCATGAAGGAAATTATATAATTTCCGTCCGATTACGTTACTAAACACTGCCCAAACTCAAATTAATCCCAGATACCGAAGTATTTAGCGGCAGAGAGCATTTCTACGGATTTAGTTTCGTGAAATACGGCCGACGAATCGGCGACCCACCGAACTAAGGTAAGTAGAATTGCTCTAAATTAGTGTCTATGTGTTCCTAGCTGAGAAGTGAATATTTCTCCCTTCTGGGCCGCTGAAAAATAGCGAGTTTCTGGCCGTCTTTCGATAAGCCTAAGTTTAGGCTATAAACTATATCGAAAGTGACGTTGCCTTTTGAAATAAAGTTGTATTTAGTGCTAATTGATATGTTTATGAATGCAGTTGGGAGAAAACAGTTGGAGTACCGGCTGAGCCTCGTCCGACAGACGAATAGTTCAAAGATAAGGTATGTAAAGTTAGTTTCCTTCGGCAAGTTAAGTAATATCAGTATAGTGTAATAAATTACGGACCAGTAGAATGTTCAGAAGTCGAGTATTGCGTTATTATGAATATTGGTACGATGTGAGAAACATTGGGTTGTAATGTATATGAAACCTATCAGTATGATACAGATTCTAACGCAAGTATTAGAGATTGCCCAGTATACTCAGTATGTAATGTGATATGCCATGTCAGGATATGGTTGTATTCAGTTGAAACCCCATATAGTAATGCAATACCCGTAAAGCACTTCAGAAATAGAATAGCAGACTAAAATGAAGTTCAGAAAGCATGTCAGGATTAGCAAATCATGTTACTATAGAAAGTCAGTATACAACGTAGTTTAGCAGAAAGATTATATTCGTACATACATATATAGTACTTCCAGCCTCAGCATGTATTAAGTATGTACTTATTTCTATCACTAGTCCAGCATATAGTGTATACAGAAACTTAGTAAACAGCAGAGTTTTCAGTAGAAACATTATCTTATATAGCATTTGCCCAGTATAGCCCGGCAGGAGACTATATTCATATTTATATATCTTTACCTGCCTCAGCACGTATTAAATATGTACAGATTACTATCATTAGCCCAGCATGTAATATATATGATACTTTACCCCTAGTAGCCTCAGCATGTGAGATACACAGATAGTATTACCAGTTGAGACCGTTGTATTGTTTGGGGTTGGATTACCTAGCATCCATGACCGCCCAGGGTTAATAGCTGTATCTACTCGTCCGCCAGAGGACGAGGATACGTCACTCTACGGAGTGGCATGCCGTCCCGCCAGGGGACGAAGATGGGATGCCAGTTTTTCCCCATATTTGTGCCTTGATCGGCCTTACACACCCCAGTCGAGCGGATACGCCCGGGTGCAGATTCAGGAGTCCTCCGGACTCAGATGCAGTTATAGTCAGGGGCTCAGCGAGCCCAAGTGCATACCCAGGGGACCGGCGGGATGCTTGCAGCCATTATAGGAGATGGGATGACCAGGGTAGGGGCATAGATTCTGTGCTGATTGTACCTCCCGGCTTATGGGGGCCGGGTAAGGTTTGTGTGTGCTATGTTATGTTATTTCATGTTATGCCATGTTATGTTAGATATAAGTAGATCAGCAGTAGCACGATACGTTTCTAGATATGACTCTCATCCCTTCCAGTAAAGATTGAGAGAAGGTAAGGTTTACATTATCAGACAGTTAAGTTATTCCTTCTACTTCAGTTTTATTAGTTACATTATTGCTTTCAGATTTTGTTTTCAGTTATTGCTTTACATACTCAGTACCAGCGGTACTGACGCCCGGTGGGGCGCTGCATTACTTGCCTGCAGGTACTCATAGACGAGCAGGTGACACCACGTGATTCCTGTCAGCGTTGAGCATTCAACTCCTGTCATCCGGAGACTGAATTCCAGAGGTGTACTTCAGTTTCTGTTGTTATATAGTATGGGTAGGTCGGGGCCCTGTCCCGATCATTTCTATTGCTATTCCTAGAGGCTTGCAGTCTGTATATTTCCCTGTGGTCAGTTGAGCCGGTCGTGTGAGGCCATGCAGTGTTATCTGTTAGTACTCTTGCTTCTTTTATGTTGGCCGTGTGGGGCCATAAGTTTGACAGTAGTGGTGACCTTACCGGTCACGTAGCCTTCTAGTATTTTATCGCTGAATGCAGATAACTAGACAGCATGGTGGCCTTGTCGGCCCGCATAGGCTTCCCTATAGTTGCTTGTTCTGGTCAGCTGTTATTACAGGTACAGGAGGCTATAGGCCAATGGGCCGGAGGCTGTGCTTACAGCCGTTATATAGCCCTTTGTTTCCAGAAATGTGAATCAGAGCCAGCCAGGTACCAGATATGCCTAGGCTTAGCAGTCCAGTAGTTCAGGTCCTAGTAGGGCACCAGGTGCCAGTCATACCCCCCAAGGCGGGGCGTGACAAACTTGGTATCAGAGCAGGTCGTATCCCAGGGAGTCTGTAAGCCGTGCTAAGTAGAGTCTTGTCTATGGATGTGTTGTGCACCACATACTTTAGGCAGGAGGCTGCGAGGCATGATATGATGGTTACCCTTCTTTCTCAGTCAATCGTGCTTTAGAGCGGTACAGTATAGGGTTGAGTCCCTGAGAACTTACTGTATTCTTTGATTACAGATACAAAGGCAGATCAATATTACCCTATCACAGGCAGAAGATCGGAAATATTAACAGAAGAGAACCTCAGTCAGTTACAGGATAACTATAGCAGCAGGAGGGGGTATCAGAGACCTCCCAGCGTGATATCTTTATTGGCATTATTCCTAGTATACGATGACAACGTCGGAATAGGAAGTCAGAAGTATAATGTACATATGAGTTGATTTACTTATTGGTTACATAAGATCTAATTATGATTACAGATAAGGTCAGACCATCAGGTAAGTATAAGAAAGAGAGAAAACTGCAGGAATCCCAAATATATCTTTTTAAATATGGTACAGTTAAGTGCTTTTATTTGTTGCAATAAGAAAAGGGCTATTCCCACCTCTTAGTATTGATGCCAGTATAGTAAAGGGGCATAAGACTTGAGATAGGGTTGCCGAATCCAGCGGTAAGTAAAGATGGGCTAATTGATCCTAGTAAGTATTAGAAAGTATAAAGAGCCCTTATAATTACGTAAGTTGTGCAGACCCTTATGATAACAAGCCAGTAAAGAAAGTAAGACTGTTAGCTTACCCGAAGTAGGGGTAACAGACCTGCTAGTGATGAATGCCTAATAATAGTCAAGTTTGAGTCAAAAAAAAAGGGGCCAAGTCCGCCATATACGCCAGAAGAAGTATAGGCCGAGGCTTGATCAGTAATCTCATTATCAATGAAAGGCAGGTACCTTGAACCCCAGAGTTCAGTCTAAGCAAGGTGAGAGGAAGAAGCAGGAATGTCAGATCTTGTGGGAAAATTAGAACTACCCCGGATTGATAAAGTATCGTATTAAGGATTAAGCTTCGCGTTGACAGTAAGATTGCGGTTCAGAATACCGCAGTATGTCCGCTATGGAAAAGTTAAGAAGTTACCGATACAGCAATTCTAATTTAGTGTAGCTTGGAGATAAGGCCCAGCAGACAGTCATGGGCTCTCAATATATGCCTAGTAAGGCTACAAGATTCGAACGTCGATCCCACATCGTAAGAGTGGCGGAATTTCGAATAGCAGACAATAGCTAGAATGTTTATGTTGTTACCTTCAGAATGGGGTGACAATGCAATCAAATGATAAGTCAGGGCAGGAGATATTATTAGGCCGTAGGAGAACTGTATCATGTACGATGTGAGACTCAGCAGAACATGTCAGAGGTTATGAATTACCGCAGGAATCAGTACATATTGTACGTAGCCAGCGATATATAGATATACCGATAATAGATAGGTTGTACGTGGCTACCTATAAGGGTTACAATCACAAATGCGGATTAGTAATAGAAAGCCTATACAAATTGCATTGCGGGACAAAAAAAAAGAGAGAGAAGAAAGAGGGAGAAGAAAGAAAGAAAAGAAGAAGAGAAAAGGGCGGATTAAGTGTGAGTTACGTATGAAGTCATAGAAACTATCGCAGTTCTCAGTTATTAGATTAATAGACTTATGTGTTGTTGTCAGATGCAGGCTCTAGGAGCTTACCAAAGTTATTGGCCTAAGACAGATGGCCAGATGATAAGGGCGCAGTTAGACGGTCTACCGACCAGCTGGCGCCTACATTAGTAGGGAGGCATCCCTGAAGATCGGTAACAGTAGTGCATGTGCCAGAACCAGGATTAGAGATCGAGTAGGCAAATTTCAGAGATTAGCAATACTAGAATTGTTCTAGCATGTTAAGCGGTCATACGTCGTTTTCCCAGCCTTGTGGGCGACAGTCGGCCTTAGTCAATCTAGCAGTTGTTATGTAGAACCCCCCATAAGTCAGCCGGCCGTCCTAGTCAGAAATCCCGTGGGTGCCCCAAGGAAGGGTCCACATCAGTAGTCAGCGACAGACTAGTATTTCAGCTAGTTTTCGTAAGACATTTAGATACAGAGCCTTAGCAGAAGGCTAGTATTTACAGAACTGCTCATAAGACTGAGAATTCCCCAGAATAGTAGTATAAATCAAAGTGGATACACACAAGGCATAAGAAATTGATAGTACCCTGCTAGTACAGTGTTTATTAAGACCAGGGGATCAGTAGACTCCCCGTGAAGATCCAGAGATTGATCGCCTGGGAGTAAGTTGAATAAGTCCAACCTTACAGTGACTTAAGTAAAATAACAGAGCAATTAGATGCCCACAAGTCTGCGGTTATGCACGATTATAAGCATTCAAGTAGAACAGTTAGAGTATTGATTAGACTACTGCCACATTCGAGTTATTCAACCCGACTACTCAGTTATTTAAGGTTATGCAGCCAGATCGTTAGCGGTCATGATCAATATCAGGATCCTCGGATCAGATAAAGGCACAAGGTGCGCAGACGGTCGTTCAGGTTACCTTAGCAACAAGCAGCCTTAGCATGCGGTCAGAAGGCCAGATAAAGCTCTAGCTATACTGGTAGATTACTTGTCAGATTCTCCGGTATAATAAACCAGTATGACCGTCAGTTATATGCCAAATCGTAAATGTGAATTTTGGTTGAGTCCAGTAGCCTTTTTGGTCACATGGTGTCAGAGGCTGGTGTACAGATAGATACACAGAAAAATTGAAGTAATGAAGATCTAGCCTAGACCTACCACTCCGATCGAAGTACGCAATCCCTGCGGTTAGCCGGGTACTGCAGAGGGTCCGTGGAAGGATTTTCCACCTTAGCAGCACCTTTGACTAAGTTGGCATAGAAGGCAGCGAAGTTCCAGTAGACTGAGGCTTGTAAGCAGAACTTCCAGGAGTTTACAACCAGGTTAACCTCAGCCCCAATGTTAGTATCGCCAGAAAGTATAGAGGGTTGGTGCAGCATGGTAAAAGTAACAGTTTATGCTTTCAGGAAATTGAAGAAACGTGAGAAGAATTATCTTACCCACGACTTGGGTATCACCTAGTTAGCTGCAGTAGTTTATGCCTGAAAAAGCAAGAATTTTGTGTCACCCGGGAAGAGCTAATACGGTAGTAGATGCCCTTAGCCATAGATCTATGGGGAGTTGGCATACTTGCCGCCTGAACAACGGGAATAGACCCGAGAATTTCACTAGTTAGCTGGTCTAGCCGTTCACATAGCAGAAATAAAAGATAACCGAACGATAATACAGAATATCGCAGCATTGTTGTTAGTGGTGGAAGTAAAGGAACGGCAGTATAGAAACCCTAGCCAGGTTTAACTTGAACACAAGGTCCAGTAAGGAGAAGTGACATATTTTCAGATAACCGGGGATGAAATGTGGTGATATAAAGGTCGCGTTGCGCTCCAGATATTTTGGGGCATCGTCAGCAGTTTATGAGCAAGGCGCATTACGCCCGCTACTCTCTTCATCCCGATATGACAAAGAGGTACCATGACATTAAAGAGAACTACTGGTAGCCCAGTGTCCTAACTGCCAACAGTTGAAGGCAGAATATCAGAAACCAGGCAGGTTAATTTAGAACATAGCTGTGCCTCTTTGGAAATGAGAAGCGGTGAATATGAATTTTGTAGCAAGATTACCCCGTACTAAACACAGACATGACTCTATATGAGTGATAAATGACAGATTGACAAAAATCAGCTCAGTTCTTGCCAGTAAGAGCTACTTTCTCGGCCGAAGATTATGCTGAGTTGTATATCAGAAAGGTAGTCAGATTATATGGAATACCAGTATCCATTATTTCAGATAGGGGAGCACAGTTCACAGCTAGATTCTGGCAGTCGTTTCAGAAAGGTTTGGGAACGCAGATTAATTTGAGCACAGCATTCCATCCTCAGACAGATGAGCAAGCTGAGCACACAATTCAGACACTCGAAGACATGTTGCGAGTGTGTGTGCTAGATTTCGGTAGTAGCCAAAAGTGAGCATTTACCGTTAATTGAATTTGCCTCCAGAATTTGGATCCGTTCGCCCGGTCTTTCATGTATCTATGCTGAGGAAATGCATAGGAGACCCGTCCAGAGTAGTCCCAGTCCAGAATACCCAGGTTATGAAAAAGCTGGCCTATGAGAAGGTTCCAATAACTATCTTAAACAGACAGATTCGCAGGTTGAGGACTAAAGATATTACGTCTATCAAGGTATTGAGGCGTAACAAGAACCGAGAGGAGATGACTTGAGGAGCGGAGGAAGAGGACCAGGTATCCTCACCTATTTCAGGCCTAGTCAGGCAACAGGTACGTCCGTATTATTGCTTATGTGGAATCTCATGGTTGTATATGTATAAATGAGAAAAATGGATACGTAACCATCCAGTGAATCCTACCGTATTGTGTACAGTACCTGCATTGGACTTTTCTGCATTTCAGGTTTTAGCTATAGTCCATATACAGGGGAGACTCTGCCGAAATTTTTCTAGAAAGTAAGTAAGTAGTCCTCTAGATAACAGTGTACATTCGAGGATGAATGTTTTTAAGGGGGGGAGAATGTTACACCCCGTAGAATTCCCGGCACCTAGATGACCTATTCGGACGTTGGTTAAGCATATTTGAAGGCCATACGTGCTAGAGAAAGGCCCGGGAAAAAGACCGGACGAGAAACCCGTCGAACCATCGCGGGAGGAGCCAGGCAGAGTCCCTCCGCGATGGCAGCGTGTCACGGAGGTGAAGCCTCCGCGATGGCTCCGTGACACGTTGCCCGGGTTCAGGCCCAAGTATATAAAGCCCCACTTCGGTTTTAATTGATTAAAACCTTTAAATTTTCCAGAGAACAGAGCAAAGCGGCAGAGAGAAGGTAAGCACGAAGGAAATTATATAATTTCCGTTCGATTACATTACTAAACGCTGCCCAAACTCAAATTAATCCCAGATACTGAAGTATTTAGCGGCAGAGAGCATTTCTACGGATTTAGTTTCGTGAAATACGGCCGACGAATCGGCGACCCACCGAACTAAGGTAAGTAGAATTGCTCTAAATTAGTGTCTATGTGTTCCTAGCTGAGAAGTGAATATTTCTCCCTTCTGGGCCGCTGAAAAATAGCGAGTTTCTGGCCGTCTTTCGATAAGCCTAAGTTTAGGCTATAAACTATATCGAAAGTGACGTTGCCTTTTGAAATAAAGTTGTATTTAGTGCTAATTGATATGTTTATGAATGCAGTTGGGAGAAAACAGTTGGAGTACCGGCTGAGCCTCGTCCGACAGACGAATAGTTCAAAGATAAGGTATGTAAAGTTAGTTTCCTTCGGCAAGTTAAGTAATATCAGTATAGTGTAATAAATTACGGACCAGTAGAATGTTCAGAAGTCGAGTATTGCGTTATTATGAATATTGGTACGATGTGAGAAACATTGGGTTGTAATGTATATGAAACCTATCAGTATGATACAGATTCTAACGCAAGTATTAGAGATTGCCTAGTATACTCAGTATGTAATGTGATATGCCATGTCAGGATATGGTTGTATTCAGTTGAAACCCCGTATAGTAATGCAATACCCGTAAAGCACTTCATAAATAGAATAGCAGACTAAAATGAAGTTCAGAAAGCATGTCAGGATTAGCAAATCATGTTACTATAGAAAGTCAGTATACAACGTAGTTTAGCAGAAAGATTATATTCGTACATACATATATAGTACTTCCAACCTCAGCATGTATTAAGTATGTACTTATTTTTATCACTAGTCCAGCATATAGTGTATACAGAAACTTAGTAAACAGCAGAGTTTTCAGTAGAAACATTATCTTATATAGCATTTGCCCAGTACAGCCCGGCAGGAGACTATATTCATATTTATATATCTTTACCTGCCTCAGCACGTATTAAATACATACAGATTACTATCATTAGCCCAGTATGTAATATATATGATACTTTACCCCTAGTAGCCTCAGCATGTGAGATACACAGATAGTATTACCAGTTGAGACCGTTGTATTGTTTGGGGTTGGATTACCTAGCATCCATGACCGCCCAGGGTTAATAGCTGTATCGACTCGTCCGCCAGAGGATGAGGATACGTCACTCTACGGAGTGGCATGCTGTCCCGCCAGGGGACGAAGATGGGATGCCAGTTTTTCCCCATATTTGTGCCTTGATCGGCCTTACACACCACAGTCGAGTGGATACGCCCGGGTGCAGATTCAAGAGTCCTCCGAACTCAGATGCAGTTATAGTCAGGGGCTCAGCGAGCCCAAGTGCATACCTAGGGGACCGGCGGGATGCTTGCAGCCATTATAGGAGATGGGATGACCAGGGTAGGGGCATAGATTCTGTGCTGATTGTACCTCCCGGCTTATGGGGGCCGGTAAGGTTTGTGTGTGCTATGTTATGTTATTTCATGTTATGCCATGTTATGTTAGATACAAGTAGATCAGCAGTAGCACGATACGTTTCCAGGTATGACTCTCATCCCTTCCAATAAAGATTGAGAGACGGTAAGGTTTACATTATCAGACAGTTAAGTTATTCCTTCTACTTCAGTTTTATTAGTTACATTATTGCTTTCAGATTTTGTTTTCAGTTATTGCTTTACATACTCAGTACCAGCGGTACTGACGCCCGGTGGGGCGCTGCATTACTTGCCTGCAGGTACTCATAGATGAGAAGGTGACACCACGTGATTCCTGTCAGCGTTGAGCATTCAGCTCCTGTCATCCGGAGACTGAATTCCAGAGGTGTACTTCAGTTTCTGTTGTTATATAGTATGGGTAGGTCGGGGCCCTGTCCCGATCATTTCTATTGCTATTCCTAGAGGCTTGCAGTCTGTATATTTCCCTGTGGTCAGTTGAGCTGGTCGTGTGAGGCCGTGCAGTGTTAGCTGTTAGTACTCTTGCTTCTTTTATGTTGGCCGTGTGGGGCCATAAGTTTGACAGTAGTGGTGACCTTGCCGGTCACGTAGCCTTCTAGTATTTTATCGCTGAATGCAGATAACTAGACAGTATGGTGGCCTTGTCGGCCCGCATAGGCTTCCCTATAGTTGCTTGTTCTGGTCAGCTGTTATTACAGGTACAGGAGGCTATAGGCCAATGGGCCGGAGGCTGTGTTTACAGCCGTTATATAGCCCTTTGTTTCCAGAAATGTGAATCAGAGCCAGCCAGGTACCAGATGTGCCTAGGCTTAGCAGTCCAGTAGTTCAGGTCCTAGTAGGGCACCAGGTGCCAGTCATACCCCCCAAGGCGGGGCGTGACAAACTTGGTATCAGAGCAGGTCGTATCCCAGGGAGTCTGCAAGCCGTGCTAAGTAGAGTCTTGTCTATGGATGTGTTGTGCACCACATACTATAGGCAGGAGGCTGCGAGGCATGATATGATGGTTACCCTTCTTTCTCAGTCAGTCGTGCTTTAGAGCGGTACAGTATAGGGTTGAGTCCCTGAGAACTTACCGTATTCTTTGATTACAGATACAAAGGCAGATCAGTATTACCCTATCACAGGAAGAAGATCATAAATAGTAACAGAAGAGAACCTCAGTCAGTTACAGGATAACTATAGCAGCAGGAGGGGGTATCAGAGACCTCCCAGCGTGATATCTTTATTGGCATTATTCCTAGTATACGATGACAACGTCGGAATAGGAAGTCAGAAGTATAATGTACATATGAGTTGATTTACTTATTAGTTACATAAGATCTAATTATGATTACAGATAAGGTCAGACCATCAGGTAAGTATAAGAAAGAGAGAAAAATGCAGGAATCCCAAATAAATCTTTAGTGATATGGTACAGTTAAGTGCTTTTATTTGTTGCAATAAGAAAAGGGCTATTCCCACCTCTTAGTATTGATGCCAGTATAGTAAAGGGGCATAAGACTTGAGATAGGGCTACCGAATCCAGCGGTAAGTAAAGATGGGCTGATTGATCCTAGTAAGTATTAGATAGTATAAAGAGCCCTTATGATTACGTAAGTTGTGCAGACCCTTATGATAACAAGCCAGTAAAGAAAGTAAGACTGTTAGCTTACCTGAAGTAGGGGTAACAGACCTGCTACTGATGAATGCCTAATAATAGTCAAGTTTGAGTCAAAAAAAAAAAGGGGCCAAGTCCGCCATATACGCCAGAAGAAGTATAGGCCGAGGCTTGATCAGTAATCTCATTAGCAATGAAAGGCAGGTACCTTGAACCCCAGAGTTCAGTCTAAGCAAGGTGAGAGGAAGAAGCAGGAATGTCAGATCTTGTGGGGAAATTAGAACTACCCCAGATTGATAAAGTATCATATTAAGGATTAAGCTTCGCGTTGACAGTAAGATTGCGGTTCAGAATACCGCAGTATGTCCGCTCTGGAAAAGTTAAGAAGTTACCGATATAGCAATTCTAATTTAGTGTAGCCTGGAGATAAGGCCAAGCAGACAGTCATGGGCTCTCAATATATGCCTAGTAAGGCTACAAGATTCGAACGTCGACCCCACATCGTAAGAGTGGCGGAATTTCAAATAGCAGACAATAGCTAGAATGTTTATGTTGTTACCTTCAGAATGGGGTGACAATGCAATGAAATGATAAGTCAGGGCAGGAGATATTATTAGGCCGTAGGAGAACTGTATCATGTACGATGTGAGACTCAGCAGAACATGTCAGAGGTTATGAATTACCGCATGAATCAGTACATATTGTACGTAGCCAGCGATATATAGATATACCGATAATAGATAGGTTGTGAGTGGCTACCTATAAGGGCTATAATCACAAATGCGGATTAGTAATAAAAAGCCTATACAAATTGCATTGCGGGACAAAAAAAAGAGAGAGAAGAAAGAGGGAGAAGAAAGAAAGAAAAGAAGAAGAGAAAAGGGCGGATTAAGTGTGAGTTACGTATGAAGTCATAGAAACTATCTCAGTTCTCAGTTATTAGATTAACAGACTTATGTGTTGTTGTCAGATCCAGGCTCTAGGAGCTTACCAAAGTTATTGGCCTAAGACAGATGGCCAGATGATAAGGGCGCAGTTAGACGGTCTACCGACCAGCTGGCGCCTACATTAGCAGGGAGGCATCCCTGAAGATCGGTAACAGTAGTGCATGTTCCAGAACCAGGATTAGAGACCGAGTAGGCAAATTTCAGAGATTAGCAATACTAGAATTGTTCTAGCATGTTAAGCGGTCATACGTCGTTTTCCCAGCCTTGTGGGCGACAGTCGGCCTTAGTCAATCTAGCAGTTGTTATGTAGAACCCCCCATAAGTCAGCCGGCCGTCCCAGTCAGAATACCCGTGGGTGCCCCAAGGAAGGGTCCACATCAGTAGTCAGCGACAGACTAGTATTTCAGCTGGTTTTTGTAAGACATTTAGATACAGAGCCTTAGCAGAAGGCTAGTATTTACAGAGCCGCTCATAAGACTGAGAATTCCCCAAAATAGCAGTATAAATCAAAGTGGATACACACAAGGCATAAGAAATTGATAGTACCCTGCTAGTACAGTGTTTATTAAGACCAGGGGATCAGTAGACTCCCCGTGAAGATCCAGAGATTGATCGCCTGGGAGTAAGTTGAATAAGTCCAGCCTTACAGTGACTTAGGTAAAATAACAGAGCAATTAGATGCCCACAAGTCTGCGGTTATGCACGATTATAAGCATTCAAGTAGAACAGTTAGAGTATTGATTAGACTACTGCCACATTCGGGTTATTCAACCCGACTACTCAGTTATTTAAGGTTATGCAGCCAGATCGTTAGAGGTCATGATCAATATCAGGATCCTCAGATCAGATAAAGGCACAAGGTGCACAGACGGTCGTTCAGGTTACCTTAGCAACAAGCAGCCTTAGCATGCGGTCAGAAGGCCAGATAAAGCTCTAGCTATACCGGTAGATTACTTGTCAGATTCTCCGGTATAATAAACCAGTATGACCGTCAGTTATATGCCAAATCGTAAATGTGAATTTTGGTTGATTCCAGTAGACTTTTTGGTCACATGGTGTCGGAGGCTGGTGTACAGATAGATACACAGAAAAATCGAAGTAATGAAGATCTAGCCTGGACCTACCACTCCGATCGAAGTACGCAGTCCCTGCGGTTAGCCGAGTACTGCAGAGGGTCCGTGGAAGGATTTTCCACCTTAGCAGCACCTCTGACTAAGTTGGCACAGAAGGCAGCGAAGTTCCAGTAGACTGAGGCGTGTAAGCAGAACTTCCAGGAGTTAACAGCCAGGTTAACCTCAGCCCCAGTGTTAGTATCGCCAGAAAGTACAGAGGGTTGGTGCAGCATGGTAAAAGTAACAGTTTATGCTTTCAGGAAATTGAAGAAATGTGAGAAGAATTATCTTACCCACGACTTGGGTATCACCTAGTTAGCTGCAGTAGTTTATGCCTGAAAAAGCAAGAATTTTGTGTCACCCGGGAAGAGCTACTACGGTAGTAGATGCCCTTAGCCGTAGATCTATGGGGAGTTGGCATACTTGCCGCCTGAACAACGGGAATAGACCCGAGAATTTCACTAGTTAGCTGGTCTAGCCGTTCACATAGCAGAAATATAAGATAACCGAACGATAATACAGAATATCACAGCATTGTCGTTAGTGGTGGAAGTAAAGGAACGACAGTATAGAAACCCTAGCCAGGTTTAACTTGAACACAAGGTCCAGTAAGGAGAAGTGACATATTTTCAGATAACGGGGGATGAAATGTGGCGATATAAAGGCCGCGTTGCGCTCCAGATATTTTGGGGCATCGTCAGCAGTTTATGAGCAAGGCGCATTACGCCCGCTACTCTCTTCATCCCGATATGACAAAGAGGTACCATGACATTAAAGAGAACTACTGGTAGCCCAGTGTCCTAACTGCCAACAGTTGAAGGCAGAATATCAGAAACCAGGCAGGTTAATTTAGAACATAGCTGTGCCTCTTTGGAAATGAGAAGCGGTGAATATGAATTTTGTAGCAAGATTACCCCGTACTAAACACAGACATGACTCTATATGAGTGATAAATGACAGATTGACAAAAATCAGCTCAGTTCTTGCCAGTAAGAGCTACTTTCTCGGCCGAAGATTATGCTGAGTTGTATATCAGAAAGGTAGTCAGATTATATGGAATACCAGTATCCATTATTTCAGATAGGGGAGCACAGTTCACAACTAGATTCCGGCAGTCGTTTCAGAAAGGTTTGGGAACGCAGATTAATTTGAGCACAGCATTCCATCCTCAGACAGAAGAGCAGGCTGAGCACACAATTCAGACACTCGAAGACATGTTGCGAGTGTGTGTGCTAGATTTCGGTAGTAGCCAAAAGTGAGCATTTACCGTTAATTGAATTTGCCTCCAGAATTTGGATCCGTTCGCCCGATCTTTCATGTATCTATGCCGAGGAAATGCATAGGAGACCCGTCCAGAGCAGTCCCAGTCCAGAATACCCAGGTTATGAAAAAGCTGGCCTATAAAGAGGTTCCAATAACTATCTTAAACAGACAGATTCGCAGGTTGAGGACTAAAGATATTATGTCTATCAAGGTATTGAGGCGTAACAAGAACCGAGAGGAGATGACTTGAGGAGCGGAGGAAGAGGACCAGGTATCCTCACCTATTTCAGGCCTAGTCAGGCAACAGGTACGTCCGTATTATTGCTTATGTGGAATCTCATGGTTGTATATGTATAAATGAGAAAAATGGATACGTAACCATCTAGTGAATCCTACCGTATTGTGTACAGTACCTGCATTGGACTTTTCTGCATTTCAGGTTTTAGCTATAGTCCATATACAGGGGAGACTCTGCCGAAATTTTTCTAGAAAGGTAAGTAAGT
This sequence comes from Datura wrightii, assembly GCA_035772735.1. Classification (NCBI taxonomy): domain Eukaryota; kingdom Viridiplantae; phylum Streptophyta; class Magnoliopsida; order Solanales; family Solanaceae; genus Datura; species Datura wrightii. Next base: position 179,896,960 of record JASDFA010000018.1, read on the forward strand.
AGTCCTCTAGATAACAGTGTACATTCGAGGACGAATGTTTTTAAGGGGGGGAGAATGTTACACCCCGTAGAATTCCCGGCACCTAGATGACCTATTCGCACGTTGGTTAAGCATATTTGAAGGCCATACGTGCTAGAGAAAGGCCCGGGAAAAAGACCGGACGAGAAACCCGTCGAACCATCGCGGGAGGAGCCAGGCAGAGTCCCTCCGCGATGGCAGCGTGTCACGGAGGTGAAGCCTCTGCGATGGCTCCGTGACACGTTGCCCAGGTTCAGGCCCAAGTATATAAAGCCCCACTTCGGTTTTAATTGATTAAAACCTTTAAATTTTCCAGAGAACAGAGCAAAGCGGCAGAGAGAAGGTAAGCACGAAGGAAATTATATAATTTCCGTCCGATTACGTTACTAAACGCTGCCCAAACTCAAATTAATCCCAGATACCGAAGTATTTAGCGGCAGAGAGCATTTCTATGGATTTAGTTTCGTGAAATACGGCCGACGAATCGGCGACCCACCGAACTAAGGTAAGTAGAATTGCTCTAAATTAGTGTCTATGTGTTCCTAGCTGAGAAGTGAATATTTCTCCCTTCTGGGCCGCTGAAAAATAGCGAGTTTCTGGCCGTCTTTCGATAAGCCTAAGTTTAGGCTATAAACTATATCGAAAGTGACGTTGCCTTTTGAAATAAAGTTGTATTTAGTGCTAATTGATATGTTTATGAATGCAGTTGGGAGAAAACAGTTGGAGTACCGGCTGAGCCTCGTCCGACAGACGAATAGTTCAAATATAAGGTATGTAAAGTTAGTTTCCTTCGGCAAGTTAAGTAATATCAGTATAGTGTAATAAATTACGGACCAGTAGAATATTCAGAAGTCGAGTATTGCGTTATTATGAATATTGGTACGATGTGAGAAACATTGGGTTGTAATGTATATGAAACCTATCAGTATGATACAGATTCTAACGCAAGTATTAGAGATTGCCCAGTATACTCAGTATGTAATGTGATATGCCATGTCAGGATATGGTTGTATTCAGTTGAAACCCCGTATAGTAATGCAATACCCGTAAAGCACTTCAGAAATAGAATAGCAGACTAAAATGAAGTTCAGAAAGCATGTCAGGATTAGCAAATCATGTTACTATAGAAAGTCAGTATACAACGTAGTTTAGCAGAAAGATTATATTCGTACATACATATATAGTACTTCCAGCCTCAGCATGTATTAAGTATGTACTTATTTCTATCACTAGTCCAGCATATAGTGTATACAGAAACTTAGTAAACAATAGAGTTTTCAGTAGAAACATTATCTTATATAGCATTTGCCCAGTACAGCCCGGCAGGAGACTATATTCATATTTATATATCTTTTCCTGCCTCAGCACGTATTAAATACGTACAGATTACTATCATTATCCCAGCATGTAATATATATATGATACTTTACCCCTAGTAGCCTCAGCATGTGAGATACACAGATAGTATTACCAGTTGAGACCGTTGTATTGTTTGGGGTTGGATTACCTAGCATCCATGACCGCCCAGGGTTAATAGCTGTATCGACTCATCCGCCAGAGGACGAGGATACGTCACTCTACGGAGTGGCATGCCGTCCCGCCAGGGGACAAAGATGGGATGCCAGTTTTTCCCCATATTTGTGCCTTGATCGGCCTTACACACCCCAGTCTAGCGGATACGCCCGGGTGCAGATTCAGGAGTCCTCCGGACTCAGATGCAGTTATAGTCAGGGGCATAGCGAGCCCAAGTGCATACCCAGGGGACCGGCGGGATGCTTGCAGCCATTATAGGAGATGGGATGACCACGGTAGGGGTATAAATTCTGTGCTGATTGTACCTCCCGACTTATGGGGGCCGGGTAAGGTTTGTGTGTGCTATGTTATGTTATTTCATGTTATGCCATGTTATGTTAGATACAAGTAGATCAGCAGTAGCACGATACGTTTCCAGGTATGACTCTCATCCCTTCCAGTAAAGATTGAGAGAAGGTAAGGTTTACATTATCAGACAATTAAGTTATTCCTTCTACTTCAGTTTTATTAGTTACATTATTGCTTTCAGATTTTGTTTTCAGTTATTGCTTTACATACTCAGTACCAGCGGTATTGACACCCGGTGGGGCACTGCATTACTTGCCTGCGGGTACTCATAGACGAGCAGGTGACACTACGTGATTCCTGTCAGTGTTGAGCATTCAGCTCCTGTCATCCGGAGACTGAATTCCAGAGGTGTACTTCAGTTTCTGTTGTTATATAGTATGGGTAGGTCGGGGCCCTGTCCCGATCATTTCTATTGCTATTCCTAGAGGCTTGCAGTCTGTATATTTCCCTGTGGTCAGTTGAGCCGGTCGTGTGAGGCCATGCAGTGTTAGCTGTTAGTACTCTTGCTTCTTTTATCTTGGCCGTGTGGGGCCATAAGTTTGACAGTAGTGGTGACCTTGCCGGTCACGTAGCCTTCTAGTATTTTATCGCTGAATGCAGATAACTAGACAGCATGGTGGCCTTGTCGACCCGCATAGGCTTCCCTATAGTTCCTTGTTCTGGTCAGCTGTTATTACAGGTACAGGAGGCTATAGGCCAATGGGCCGGAGGCTGTGTTTACAGCCGTTATATAGCCCTTTGTTTCCAGAAATGTGAATCAGAGCCAGCCAGGTACCAGATGTGCCTAGGCTTAGCAGTCCAGTAGTTCAGGTCCTAGTAGGGCACCAGGTGCCAGTCATACCCCCCAAGGCGGGGCGTGACATCCCATTTATGTTGGGACGTCCTTTCTTGGCGACCGGGAAAGCGCTGATTGATGTAGCTGCAGGGCAGCTAACCATGCGAGAACATGATAAGGTGGAGGTGTATGATGTGTACAAGGCCAACAAGCTCCCGGCCGTGTACGAGGAACTCTCGGTGATCAACGTGATTAATTAAGCTGATGTTGTTCAGAGCGTTAAGTCACGGGAGTTATTGGGTAAACCACCGGAGAGGTGTAAGCATTACTGGGGTGAGGACGGTGGTTGAGAGAAACGTCTGTCACCCTCGAGGATGACTGAGCTTAATGACGTCGAGCCGCGACGGTATACCAGGCGCTGAACTGGAGGCAACCCATGGAAATTTTTGTAAAATGTGAATAGATTTCGTAGAAAAGAAAAAAAAAAGAAAAAAAATGAGAAAAATAAAAAATAAAAACAAAAAAATTGTATTTTATGTGAAACCTATAAATTCTAATCAATTTCTTGTTCTGAGATGAATTTCAGGTTGAATGCAGGGTAAAAATGCAAAGGATCACAATGGAAAAATCGAGGTAAGAAAAATAATAAAAAGTGGCAAAACAGTGAGTCTACGCGATGGCTCCGTGTCACGGAGGGAGTGCTCCGCGTTACCCTCCGTGGCACGTTAAAGTGTAATCTGCAATTTCTGAAAAATTCCAAAGTACTAGCGCGATGGCTCTGTGTCACGGAGGGCATGCTCCGCTTTACCCTCCGTGACACGTTCAAGGCAATTTCGCGTCGGGTCACACCGGGTTGCCGGGTGACCCGCGCGAAAAACCTCTCTTTTAACCCCGTTTTCCCTCATTTTTTTCCCATTCCTCACCTCCTCCGCGATAAACAACCAAAAATTCCCCCTTCCCCAACGTGACATGGACCTAGGAGCTAAATTTCTTCAACTTTTCTTCGATATCATCGAATTGAAGGTATGTTCGCTAACTTCATCTCATTTCTTGTTTAATTTTTCCGATTTTGAGCATAGAATGTGAGGAAAACTTTCCCTAATTGTAAATTGAGCTTGAATTCTAGTAAGCTATTGTTAATTGATGTTCGTAGTATCGTTGTGGTTCTATGAACTCGATAAATACATGGGTGATTGAAATTCTTGCGAAATTTTAGCTAGGGTTAAAATTCAAAGATGAAGAAAAAATTGAGTTGAAATGTGAAATTCTTCTTAGTGTGTGCATGTTGAATGAAGTAAATGATGTTGTGTTTAATGTTAAAATGCTAAAGGCACGACGGATTGTCGGGATAATGAAATTGTTGAAATTGCATAGAAATTGGGGGAATTGCGTCGGTTTTGTTGATAGAAATTTGAGCTAAGTGATACGGGATGAAATGTTATCGATGGTAATGTTGTGGTTAGCTGTACGAAGTCTGAGTAGTACATAGAATTTATACCGTCGAATTCTCTGAATGCACTAGGCATATTTGTTGTGTTTTTGTTTTTTATGTAAATTGGAAATAAGTATGATCTTGTCGTAATGTCGTGATTATGGCTAAAGACTAAGTGTGGGGTGGCCTAGCTTAACCCAACCTTAGTCGAAGCTAATTTTAATTGGAATAACATTGGACCTGTCTGTTTGGTTTGACAGAAACAATGGCAAGCAGGTAAGATAAAGGGAAGGGCGCATCTACATCGGGCGCCAGAAGGAAAAGAATCAGACTGGGAACAGCAGTCCCATCACCACCAGCGGTTCCGCGCGGCCAACGTCGGCAATACGGAACCCGATGGGTGACAGAGGAGGGGAAGAAATGGTACGCAAAGCATAAGGAAAGCAAATACTTCCCCGAGGAACACATTGCTAGGGAACCATTGGCACAGGAATTCCCCAGGATTGTCCACAGGATTGAGGCAGCCGGGCTAAATTTTATCTTTGACGAGCCCAAAGAGTGCAATCTGCACCAAATTCGGGAATTCTACGCCAACTGGAACCCGACACTCAGAAGTCACACCATAAAGATAAGGGGACAGATAGTCACTTTTGAGCCCCAACACCTTAATGCCATCTTGGGGGCGCGGGACACAGACGCCCATGTGCTTCGGTAGCTGAATATCACTCCACATACGCGGACATCAGACGCACTTTCTGTGGAGCCCAGTCTACAGCACGGTGGAGCAGGCATAAGGAGAGGGGCTACCATCAGACATTGCCCTATTCACAGATGAACAGGGGAGCCAGGATATGGCTTAAAATTGTTTGTTCCTGCCTGATCCCAGGGGTGCATATGACAGATGTCACCCAGGATCGTGTGTTCTTGGTATACGCCCTGATGAAAGGGCTGGATATCAACATTGGGGCGGTGATTATCTCTGCCATGAAGAGAGCCCGTTTGCATCAAAGGCACAGGTACGGGATTGGTGGCTTAATGACCATGTTCCTGAGGGGCCTGGATATTGAGGAGGAGGCCCTTGACTACATACCGCAGATGGAGAGGCGGGCCTTAGATGTCACTAAAACTAAGGCACCCGATACCACTCAAGGGCCAGTTCTCACATTAGCCGAGCGACATGCTCGAGATGATCAGTACATGGCTCGCATGTTCGGGATGCAGATGCTCTAGCTGCGCATAGGCGGGAGGCCGGCAACACAACATCACCTCTTACACCTCTAGCTAGACTACCCTTTTGGCGAAAATTCCAAGGCTCTATGCCGAGTGGGGCCAGCTTTTGTGGAGCCCACTGATGATGATTTCCCCATAGATGAGGAGACACGTCGTGATGACTCTGATGTGGAGTCAGATGATGATGATGGGGGCGATTCAGACATGGGAGATGAGGCAGCGGCACCTGACGGAGAAGTGGAATACTTTAATTGATCAGGGAGTTTCACCACCTACTTTCGTACTATGCTAAATTTTGTGAACACTGGGGACAGTGTTCGGTTTAAGTGTGGGTTGGGAGTAGTTAGGTGTTGGTTGTTGTTGTCATTAATGTCTCTATTTTGTTGTTGTGCTTGGAAAAACTTGTGACCCTGTGATTTTTTGTGTGTATGTCTGTATTGTAATTAATGTGAAGCTGTTGTGTGCTGTTGAATGTTGTTAGCTAGTTGTGTAAATATTTTTTATCGAAATTATCGATATTTTTAAAATTTTCGTGAAATTTTTATTTTTGGGTTTCTCGATGTTTGTTCTTGGTTCTTTTACCTAGAATAGTCCCATTGAACCGAAGTCGTAATTAGTGACCGTTCCCTATGAGGGATGGATGACGACCGTCTTAAGAGAAATGTAGTCGATAGGATTAGATTTCTTTTGTTCTTTTTAATTTTTTTCTTTTGTTTGTGTGTGTCCCAAACGTGTCGTTAGTTTAAGGTTGCGAAATTCTGGTTACGTGTTGTACATGATATTTAAAATGCAAAGATGATTCGTATGAAAGCATGCAACTTTGTAAATATGTTGAGATACCTAGGCCATAGAGTTCGGTTCGGTGTGATTGAGGCTTAATGTTTGAATTCTTGTAATTAGCTGATTGAAGAGTCTGTGGATACGTCTTGAGTTGAGCATGTGCAATGAGTGTATGGTGAGGTTTCGTTTCTTCCATGCTATTGTGAAGTGTCTAGAACTTGCCTGGTGTGTGTACAAAACGAAATGAAGAATGTGTATTGTAGGAAAGGATGTAGGCATTTCTTTGATTTAATCGAAAGTTTTTTTTTTCATACCCACCTTGAATGTACATCCTAGTTAGCCCATTGAGCCTTTACCTATTTCTTTCTTTTGTCAAAAAGGTGTAAACTGAGCTTAACCCCTTCTTTTCATTATACGTGAATTTGATCCAAACCTCTTAAGCGCTCAAGAAAAAAATAATTTTCCCACAGTGTCAAGGAGTGAGAATTGTGAAAAGAAAAGAAAAAGCAGAGTGATGAAAGGAAAGAAAAGGTCGAAGGTGCACTCGTTATAAATTAAATATAATGAAGATGTATAAATAATCTTTTTTATTAAGTCAAGTGTGCTTAAAGATATGGGGTCAAAAATAAAGACAGACTTCAAGAATGGGAGGATGAAGGAAGAAACAATGCCCATAAGGTTGATGGAATGTATTGAAAAAGCGCTTAAGGAGGCTAGTTGTTATTATTGGTTAGCCCAGTATTTGTTAGTTCCGTAGCTTACACTACAACCCGTTAAGTCCTACGTGATCTTACATCACGCGTCCTTATATTAGTGGAGTAATACACTAAAGGAAAGCCTATGGTTCATGACATGATGCATGTGAATTCTTTTGGGAGAGAGAGCGAAATCTTGTTTATATGCCCCTACATGTAATGTCTTTGAGTTCATGTGATTAAAAAGGGGAACATTCTCTTGTGTGGTGAGGGCACATGCTCGACGAGAGATTGAAGTTCGTGTCGGATATCTTGATCGGCTGATTTACATGAGTTTGCCGATATCGAGAGTCGATTCTTGAGTCTAAGAGGTCTTAATGTGTTGGAGGTCATTGTATTGATAATACTATGCATGTTTTCTTGATGATTTGCTATATTAAATAATCGGTACAACCGTAGCTTGAATTGTCGAGCCAAAGTAGCCAGGATGGGGTGTCAATTGCATGAGGTGTAAGATTATTGTTCGGGGACGAACAAGGATTTAAGTGTGGGGTAAGTGATCTTGGGAAAATTTATATGCCCAAGTGATACTCAAATGTGTCATTTTGCCTTATTTATCTATCAATTTTTGTACATTCTCATGTGAATTGTAATAAAATGTGAATTTATACTAACCAACATGATTAGCGTTGTTTTCCAGGAAAAATATAAAGTTATGGAGCTAAGATGAAGGTTGTGAGAGATCGGGATTGGACTCGGAAGCTAGCAAGGGAAAAAGCACAAGGAAAGCACGAAGTAAAGGGGCTCCGCGATGGAGCCATGTCACGCTGCCATCGCGGATGCATTCTACCTGGATGCTGAAATTGTGCCAAATTCCAGTGAAGGTGCACGTTGGGGCCGTGGCACATTGGCCTAGCCCTGCGTTGCACGCCATGCCACGTTGGGTGTGAATACTTGGACGACCGGATTCCAGTGAGGGTCCGCGTCGGTGGCGTGTTACGGAGGCAGTGCTCCGCGATGCACTCTGTGACACGTTGCTAGTTATTCCCGGAAAAATTCCCACTAGTATAAATAGAAAACTTAGGTTCATTTTTAATAATTCTGACTTGGTGGAGCAAGAACGTGGGTTACAGGCCGTTGAGGGGACGAAAATCTTAGGGTTTTTCTCTATCTCCTTCTTCTTTAATTCAATTGCTTGTATGATTAACACTCATTTAACGATGTTTAATCCATAAATGAGTGGCTAAATTCCCTTCCTGCTGAGGTTAAGAACATTCTATTGAAATGTGATTATTGATAAATTGATTTTCATCTTTTCTTCCATGGTTGTTCTATTGATTCTTGTTCTTACTGCGTTAATGTGTGTCCAACGTTAATGTATATCTAAAAAGTCCGGTTTCACTCGAGAGAGCAAGAAATTGGAAAGTTGTGAATTGATAGGATATGATCTTTTCTTAGTTTGGGAAAATTGAGAATTGATTTACCTTCAGGATAGAAATATACCTGAAAGTCGTATTAGTCACTAAAGGAATTAGTTTTGTATGGCTAGAACATGAATTTCTTTTTATCACAGAGATGTAGGTGGAAGGTTCATGATTCTTAAGTTGGGTTAAATACAAGAGTTTTAATCCATAGGCAATAATTCTTGACTAGAAACCGGAGGAAAGATTAATCAAATTGTATCGATAATTTATTTCTCTACATGTTCATTTAACCTCAGCATGCTCATACTTATAGTTCAGACTCAAACTGTATATTCGTTTTAGACTTAGTATAAAATTAGGAACAAAATATCAAAAATCTTTTTCACACTGTTGTCTGCAATTTAGAGTTAAAGTTGATTGACACTTGATTAGATTAATACCTTAGTTCAGTCCCTGTGGGATCGATACTTGGCTTACTTGAGCCACTTTACTACTTGTTCGACCACGTGCACTTGCGTGTAGTTATACCCAACAAGCCGAACAAACAACACTGCAAAAATGAAGCTACAATGCAGCAACAACTTCACCACAATGTTGCCTTCACTTCCATCAACTTTTGCTTGTGTTTTGATGGTGTTTTATTGAGGGATATCCTCTTGGTTTCTTAGGATTTGCTACTGGAAAAGAGAGAGAATTTCATAGGGTAGCAAGCACCTCAAACCTGGAAAATTTGAAAATGATTTCATAACCAAAAACATAAAATATAAAGGTGTTTGGGCGGTGGACGTTTTTAGGGCGGTGGCCATGTCACTGCCCGATAGTGCTACCGTAAAAGAACTATAACTTTTAATTCTAAACTTTGATTGATGAGCCATTTAATGTTCTAAAAACTAGACTCAAAGACCTTTAATTTGATAGGTCGTGGGGCTTCTAATTCATTATATATTGGAATATATGGTAATTTAAAGTTGACCCTAGTTTATAAACTTTACATACTCTTTGTTTTTTCCATTCGTACACATTTCCCTTGTCATCTACGATCAATATACAACTCGTACTTCCCTTAACATAGCATACAAATATCAAATTATTTCCAAAAGTTTTTGGGGGTGTAACAGTAATGATCATGAGGGTGACCATGATGGTGAGCATCATCCAGCTCCACCCGTTCACAAGGAGCACATACCAGAGCCAGCCGCCCACACTGAGTTTAGGGTGGCAATTCAAATGCTGGCACAGGCCATGATTGCCTAGGTCCAGAATCAGACAGTGTCGCATTTCCCTCAGAATGGGAATGAAACGGAAGCTAGGGTGAGGGATTTCTTGAGGATGAGCCCTCCGGAGTTCATAGGGTCAAAGATGGATGAGGATCCACATGACTTCATTGAGCAGATTTTGAAGATCACCCAGGTTATGGGGGTGAATAATAGGGATGCGTCGACTTAACCTCCTATTAGCTAAAGGGGGTAGCACATATATGGTTTAAGAAATGGAGGGATGCTAGGGCGGCGGGTGCAGGCCCGATAGGTTGGGATGAGTTTCACACTGCATTCTTGGATCGGTTCTTCCCTTTGGAGATGAGGGAGCTCAAGGAGGTCAAGTTTGTTAATCTGAAGTAGGGTAACATGTTTGTCCAGGAGTATGCGTTGGAGTTCGCTCGTTTATCTAAATATGCTCCGGAGTTGGTGGTGGATCAGTGAGCTCGGGTGAGCCATTTTGTGCATGGAGTACAGATTACTTGGACAAGGATTGTCTAATCGCCATGCTTCATCGGGACATTGATTTTCCCCGTATTGTATTGCATGCGCAGCAGATGGAGTCGATCTATAGGAGGCAGAGAGAGGACAAGAGGGCCAGGACCGACAACTACAGGGTTTCTCAGTCCAGTACAAGGGGTGGACCACGTTAGCAGTCCCAACACAGGTCCATTTCTCCAGTCCATCATCAGCCAACACACCAACCATGTTCATGGAGACCAGAGGAGTAAGGCTACAGGATCAAGGGATTATGGTAGCATGCATGTGGAGTGCACATTCCCAGTTTGTGCAAAGTGCGGCAAGAATCATCTAGGGAGGTGCCTGGTCGGCGTGGATGCTTGTTTCGGGTGTGGCAAACCCGGACACAGGATTAGAGATTACCCTGCAGCCAGTTCTATCGCTCTAGCAGCATGACCCCCTCAGCAGGATGCCTCCACTAGTTCAGCAGGTGGTCAGTGGCAAAACAAGTTTTATGCCCTAGTTCCTCGTCAGGAGCAGGAGGTTTCACCAGATGTGGTCACGGGTATATTACAAGTCTTCCATATTGATGCTTATGCTTTGTAAGATCTAGGAGCTATTTTGAATTTTGTGACCCCTTAAATTGCTAGTAGTTTTGGAGTTAGTCCTAAAATTCTGTCAGAATCATTCTCTGTATCTACTATAGTCGGTGAATGAGTTGTATCTAGGCAGGTATACAAGGGTTTCCCCATTAGGGTGTTGCATAAGGTTACCTCTGCAAACTTAGTAGAGTTGTCCATGATGGACTTTGATACCATCTTGGGTATGGATTGGTTGTTTTCATGTTATGCTTCGATTAATTGTAAGACCCGTGCGGTGGAATTTTGATTTTCGGGTGAGTCAGTTCTAGAATGGAAGGGTAACTCAGTTGTGCTAGCTGGTCAGTTTATTTCATACCTTAAAGCCAGGAAAAAGATCTCTAAGGGTTGCATGTACCCCCTAGTTAGGGTTAAAGATATAGAGTCTGAGATCCCGACTATTCAGTCAGTTCCAGTGGTGTGTGAGTATCGAAGGTTTCCCCAATGATTTACCAGGTGCTCCTCCAAAAAGGGAAATTGATTTCAGTATTAATCTATTTCCCGACATGCGGCCTATCTCCATTCCTCCTTACAGGATGGCACCAGCCTAGCTAAAAGAGTTAAAAGAATAGTTGAAAGACTTGTTGGATAAGGGTTTCATTAGACTGAGCAAGTCTCCATGGGGTGCACAGGTTCTATTTGTACGGAAGAAGGATGGATCTCTTCGGATTTGCATTGATTATCGACAGCTGAATAAGGTCACCGTCAAGAACAGGTACCCCTTACCCATGATTGATTATTTATTTGACCAGCTCCAGGGTGCCAGGTGTTTCTCGAAGAGAGATCTAAGATCTAGGTATCATCAGCTCAGAGTTCGAGAGTGTGATATCCCAAAGACAGCTTTTCGAACCCGGTACGACCATTATGAGTTTGTATTATATCATTTGGACTAACCAATGCTCCTACAACTTTTATGGACTTGATGAACATGGTATTCAAGCAATATCTGGACATGTTCGTGATCGTGTTCATTGATGATATCCTTATATACTCCAGGAGCAAGGAGGAGCATGCTGCTTATTTAAGGATAGTGCTACAGATTCTCAAGGATCGTTAGTTGTATGCAAAGATTAGCAAGTGTGAATTTTTGATAGACTCAGTGGCACTTCTGGGTCACGTGGAATCAAGGAGGGCATAAAGGTAGATTCAAAAAAAATTAAAGCAGTGAAGAATTGGCCCAGACCGGTGAATCCTTCAGAAAATTTGGAGTTTCTTGGGCCTAGCAGGCTATTACCGAAGGTTTGTTGAGGGATTTTCATCAATTGTATCCCCATTGACCTGATTGACACAAAAAAGTTAAAGTTCCAGTGGTCAGAGGCTTGTGAGAAAGGCTTCCAGGAATTAAAGACCCGACTCACTTCAGCACCAGTGTTGACTTTACCCTAGGGTATTGATGGCTTTGTTGTATATTGTGAGGCCTCGAGAGTTGGACTGGGATGCATGTTGATGCAGCATGGGAAGGTAATAGCATATGCCTCTCGATAGTTAAAGGTTCACGAAAAGAATTACCCGACCCATGCTCTCGAGTTAGCCGCAGTGGTGTTTGCATTGAATATATGGCGTAACTGCTTATATGGGGTCCACGTGGACGTGTTCACGGATCAAAAGAACTTGCAGTATGTGTTCACACAGAAGGATCTCAATCTTCGGCAAAGGAGGTGGTTGGAGTTACTAAACGATTATGATATGAGTGTTGTTTACCACCCAGACAAGGCTAATGTAGTTGCAGATGCACTTAGTAGGCTATCTATGGAGAGTGTGTCCCATGTGGAGGAGGGAAAGGAGTTGGTGAAAGATGTCCATCGGCTTGCAAGATTGGGAGTTAGATTGATCGACTTAACCTATGGCGGCATTGTTATGTAGAAAGGGTCAGCATCGTCCTTGGTGGTTGATGTCAAATCTAAGCAAGATGACGATCCAATTTTGAGTAAGCTGAAGGAAGCGGTGCGGAGTCAAAAGATGGAGGTTTTCTCCCAAGGGGGAGATGGTGTGCTATGATACCAGGGTCACCTATGTGTCCCATATATTGATGATTTGAGAGTTCAGATATTGCATGAGGCCCAGGGTTCCATATATTCTATCCATCTGGGATCCATGAAGATGTATCAGAACTTGGGAGAAATCTATTGGTGGGATGGTATGAAGAAGGATATTGCAGAGTTCATAGCCAAATGTCCAAACTGTCAGCAAGTGAAGGTCGAGCATCAAAGGCCGGGAGGTGTACTTTAGGATATTAGCATTCCCACATGGAAGTGGGAAGAGATTAATTTCATTATTGGCCTACCTCGTACTCGCCGACACTATGTTTCTATTTGGGTGGTGGTAGACAAGTTGACCAATGATGCACACTTTCTATCGGTCAAAACCACCGATTCAGCGGATGATTATGCCAGATTGTATATTTGGGAACTAGTTCGACTTCATGGAGTGCCCTTGTCTATTATTTCAGACCGAGGTACTCAATTTACCTCTCAGTTTTGGCGGTCTTTCCAAAAAGGGCTTGGGACTCAGGTTAAGCTAAGCACAACATTCCATCTACAAACAGACGGCTAGGAAGAATAAATAATCCAGACCCTCGAGGACATGTTGAGATCCTGTGTGATGGACTTTAAAGGTAGTTGGGATGATCACTTGCCCTTGATTGAATTTGTTTACAAAAACAGCTATCACTCTAGTATCCTAATGGAACCGTTCGAGGCTCTTTACGAGCAAAGATGCAAATCGCCCATCGGATGGTTTGAGGGTGGTGAGGCATTCATGATAGGACCTAATTCGGTTTATGAGGTTATGGTAAGGGTCCAGTTGATAAGGGATGGGTTAAAAACCACTTCGAGTCGTCAAAAAATCGTATGCTGATGTGAGGAGAAGGGATCTGGAGTTTGATGTGGATGACTGGGCATTTCTAAAGGCATCTCCCATGAAGGGATTCATGCAGTTTGGGAATAAAGGGAAACTTAGTCCCCGATATGTTGGTCCCTACCGAATTATGAGGATAGTTGGTAAGGTGGCGTATGAGTTGGACTTACCATCGGAGTTATCTTCAGTACATCTCATATTTCATGTATCGCTCTTGAACAAGTGCTTGGGTGATCCATCCTTAGTAGTCCTAGTGGACAGCATTGGGGTAAGGGACAACCTCAGTTATGAAGAAATTCCTGTTGAAATCTTAGATCGTCAGGTTCGAAAGTTAAGGAATAAAGAAGTAGCTTCAGTTAAGGTTTTATGGAGAAATCAGCATGTTGAGGGAGCTACGTGGGAAGCCAAAGCGGATATGATGTCTAAATACCAACACTTATTCTCTACCGGCTCCATTCTGGCTTGAGGAATCAATCCTACTCTATGATTCTATTTAATTTTCATGTTCATTTATTGTGTCCAAGTTTCTTTTATGTGTATGAATGTGTATGTGAAGCATGCGATCAGTTCAGCTATGAGTTATGAATCGGAGATAGTCATTTCATAAGGATTTCGATTAAATAATTAGTATTTGAGTATGATAATTATATATCTCTATTTTCTGCTTGTTTCTAACATTCGAGGATGAATGTTCTCAAGGGAAAGATATTGTTATACCCCGAGAATTTAAAGATCGGACCCGAGAGTGAAACCGGAAAAAATTAAAAATCTAGGTTGCAGGCATAGGACAAGTCGTCAGGTGACTCGTGGGGAGGCCTGGATGAAAGGAAGGTTAGAGGTCCCCACGGGCGAGGGAATGACTCATGGTTAGAAACCATGAGTCGTCAAGTCAACTGTTGGGTGAAGTTGAAAAATGAAATGGAAGGACCAACCAGTGTACTTAACGGAAGGAGACCATGACTCATCATATCAGGCAATGAGTCGTGGTGTGATTCATTGGGTGAGATTTTAAATAATTGGCATAAGGGAGGTAGTGCACTTGACGAGTGGTGGCAAGTACTCGTGGCCACTGGTAACGAGTCGTTATGTCGCCTGTTTCGAGCCTGCAGAGATCTGTTATCCAGTGTATTTGACGAGTTGTGGCCCTTCACAACGAGTCTTCATGTCCCTCGTTGGGACCCCTGGCAGTTATTTTCCTGCGAATTAGTAAGGGCTTTTACATAAATTCCTAAGATCCTAAGGCGTAAACTACGATGTTTTGGGTTATGAATGGGGAAATTTAAAGGGGTTAGGTTCAGTTTTCACCTCATTCTTTCATGCATTCAAGGTAGAAGAATTAAGGGAGTAATTCAAGCCTGGAATTCATCAAATCCATTACAATTTCTTCTTGGGTCATCAAGTGAAGTTTAGAACTAGCAATCCCAGGTATGTAAGGTCATCAATGGGTGTCTTCCACACCCATTCTCCTACTCTATAATTTTACTTAAAATTTATCAAAAACTCATGGGGTTTTGTAATTTATTTATAAAAATTAAATGATTTAATTATGAGTTTTGTGATTTTGAAATCTTATCATAATCTACGGGCTTTGATCACCTTTTGAGATTTAAATTGATTATGATATTGTTGATTTTGAAGTTTTAAGCAATTAAGCTTAATTATGCATGCCCCATGATGAATCGATTTATGGTCCATTTTCCCATTGATGTTCTTTACAAGCCCAACATGAATTGTGTTTTGAATAATGAATTTATTACGTTACCCATTATAATTTTATGAAATTCAAGATATATGCATGAATTATGTTTTTGGCCGACTCACGGGTCTCATGTCATGGCTAGATCACATATATTCAAGCATGTTTACAATTATCATGATTTAACTAGCCATGAACTCATGTATGTATTGTTATGAGAACTATTAATGTTTTGAGAGTAGTATCGAACACCGAGTACGTTTGGGGTGCAGGTTAAGCCTCGAATCTCATGAACTACGTGCCACCATAGGTATGTTGAGACCCCTTTCATGTTAGTCCCTGGACTAAATAGCCCTTTTCATGGTGATATCACACTTTCATGCTCCTACCCTTGGCAAGGTAGGGACACCCTCCCGACTAGGGTTACAAGTCAGGCTTTATGTGTACTCATATGGGGTATGTTGGTTAAGAGAATCTCCCCCTATTCCTTATGATTCATGCATGTTATAATTATGTATGTTGGCTCAAGTATTGTTAAGTAAAGCTCTTCTATTATGATTATGATTATGTTATGATACGAATGTTTTGAAAACCTTGTGTCATATAATATGTTATTATGATTTACGATACGAACATGATGTCCTACTCTTATGATTATTTATGAATTTCATATATGTTTTAAACGCCTGTTTTACTTACCTTGCATACTCAGTATATTTTACGTACTGACCATATACTTTCTATGTTGTATCATTTCATGATACAAGTCCCAGTTCTCAGGCTCATCTCACCCCTAAATAGTTTCAGATCTGATCTCAGCGCACTTGGTGAGTCCTTATTTTCCGAGAGCTGTATGTTCATACTCTATATTTTTCTTTCAATTTCTGGATGTTGGTTTAGTTGGGGAGTTGTCCCATCAACCCGTCCTTCATGTTTAGAGGCTTATCAGACTACAGATTTTATCCAGTCGTATTGTATAAGTCTTATACTTCTTTCCCTTGGTTATGTTATGATTACATTCTTTTATGTTATGTCTTCCTCTTATGTGACTAAATTAGATGTATTCTCATTCCATGGGTCGACTTGAGGTCTCTCGTGACTCCTTGTCCGTGTCTACGACCCGGGTGTACGTTTGGGTCGTGACAATATGCCACCATATCCACGAGATGAGCAAGTTCTCTTAATGTCCGTTTTGGCTTGCTGGTTGCTATCGTTTCAAGTTTCGATTGATATTCTTGAGTTGAAATCTCGCCCTCAAAAGGCTCTTCTTCTAGAGAAAATTTTTCATTGTTTCCTCATTTTCTCCCTGTATTTGGAAAATTAATTTTTCCTCAAACTCCACTTGCTTTGTAGCACCATCTGTTTTACATCTTCAACTGTTACCTTATTTGTCAAGGTAGATTTATCAAACGTAACATCCCCGTAGAATATAATTTTTCTTGTCTCTGGACACCATAAGAGGTATCCTTTGACTCCAGAAGTAATCCTCCTAAATATAGCTTTATTTGCGCTCGGATCCAATTTTGACTCTTTCACATGATAATATGCGATTGAGCCAAATACATAAAAAGAACCATAATTTTCAGTAGGTTTTCCATACCATTTCTCTAAATGGTGTTGTAATGCCCCAAAAGTACTTAATATTAGACCCAAGAGTTGAAACAGAGAAAGCAGGAAAACCAATACCATGTCACAGAATGAGTTGTGCAGTAACTTATGGTGTGACATAATGGTTCGTTAGGTGACCCGTTAGGAGGAGCCCAGTTTCAAAGAAGTATTACTAGTGGCGACGGGTCGAGGAATGACTCATCACGTGACTCAACAAGTCGTTAGTGAGCTCGTCATGTGTGTGCAAAGGAAGTTCAGACCAAGAGACCTGACGGGTTACGAAATGAGTCATTGTGCACCTAACGACTCGTCAAGTGACCTGTGGGGTAAGGAAGTTCAGTAAATGAAGATTTTACCAGTGAATTTGACGAGAGAGGACCAGGAGTCTTTAGTAGACCCAACGACCCGTTAAGTCCCTTGTGGCGACTGGTAGCGTAACTTTTCTTGCGAATTAAGTAAGGGTGTATTCATAAATCCTATGCCCCTTAGCCCTAAACTACATTATTTTAAACTTTGTTTGGAGATTTTAAGAGGCTTTAAGCCTATTTCTAACCATTCCCCTCCCATGCATGCAAGCCTAGACTCCTCCACTGAAGATCAAGCTTAGAATTTTCTAGCTTCCCTTGAAATTCCTTTGGGCTTTCTACGGGAAGGTGTAGATTTGATTCTTCCAGGTGTTGAGGACATGAATGAGGATTTCTTCCACCGTCATGCTCATAATTCTTCTCAATTTCATGAATCAAGTCTTAATGTAATTTATGATCAAAGATTGCAATATAATTTCATAGAATTCTTACAAATTACTTATGGGTTGATTCCCTCTATGTTCTAAAGTATGTTTGATAGTTAATGGGCAGATTTTATACATGTTTTGATTACAAACTCTTAAGTCAAGTTTTAGAAGATTTTTCCCAATTATGTAAGTTTATGAAAAAGTCTAGTTTATGATTGATGATTTCAAGTATGATGAGATGTCTAGCATGTATGGATATTTACAAATTATCCATGTATGTATTTATGATTTTACTTTTGAAGTGTATTTCATGCAAGCATGATTTTAAGATTTGGGCAAGCCCACTCAAGCTAAGCATGATTTCATGATTTAGCTAAGGTTAATAAGTTCAATTATATCTTGATTTGGAGTCAAGACTCCCCATATGTTAAGATCTAAGCTATGTTTTGATATATGATTATATGAGCATTATATATATTTTAGGAGTAGTGTCTAGCACCGAGTAGGCTAGGGGTTCCAAGGTTCTCCAATCTCATAAAATACGTGCCAACGTAGGTATACTTTGGGGCCTCCCAAGAGAGCGGTTTCCCCACCCAAGGGCACAACGTGATGTCACACCTTACTTAATCCTTTACCCTAGCAAGGCTTAGGATGGCTCTCCTCCATGTGGACAAGATGTGGGATCATCATGCGCTCATATATGGTGGTTGTCGGTTAAGACGAGTCTCCCATTATTCCTCATGATTTTAGTAATACATGTATTATAAGATCTGATATCATGTTTTCAGCAGGTTTGATCCAAGGATCAATTTTTGAGCTTTTTACTTATGATTTCAGATATGGCAAACCATATGCATTTATTTTCAGCTTTGGGTTATTTGATTCAGATGTGAGATTCAATGTATGACTATTCATGTTTTAGGATGTCAGCACATAGTCCTTACTCTCACGATGTTATGATTCATGTTATTATACATGATTTCAGTTTACACTTACTCAGCCTGTTTTACTTACCTCGCATGCTCAATACATTCCATGTACTGACCACATACTCTATGTTGTATAGTTTCATGATACACGTTCAGACATATATACTCAGCTTGGCCGTTAGCCAGTTCCCGCAGCTTAGTCCAGTTCTCTCGTTGGTGAGTCCTCATCCTTTAAGGACCTTCAGTTTGTTGAGTTGTGTACTTTCAGTTTTCAGACTTTTAGTGAGCTAGTTGGGGATGCTGTCCCATCAGCTTGTCAGTTATGTTAGAGGATTTTCGGAAAAAGTGTAGAAAATCAGTTTGTCAGTGTTGACTCTGTTTGGTTGATGTATATTCAGACTTTTGCTATTTCAGAGTTTAGTTATCCGCTTTGCATATGTTGATTTTTAGCTATCATGTTCATGCCATGGGTTAACTTGGAGCCATTTATGGTTCTAGGTTCCGTGTCTAGATTTGGACCTATATTTGGGTCATGACAAACTTGGTATCAGAGCATTTGGTTTTCAATTGTCTAAAGGTGTCTCAAAGTCGCGTTAAGTATAGTCTTTTTCATGGGTGTGAATCGCGCCACACTTATGACGAAGAGGCTACAAGACATTTTAGATAGTTTCCTTTCTTTCATGATCTATATCATGCGATGATGTATCTCTCTATTCTTCTAACTCATGATATATATGTTTGCAGAATCATGCCTCCATGTTGAGTAAATTATAGAAGGAATAGGAATAGAAATGGACACAAAGATGGCAATAAAGATAGGCACCATCAAGCCCCGCCAGCCCCAGCTGGTCCTTTGCCTGAGCAGGTGTCTCATTCTGATTTTAGAGCATATTTTCAGATGTTGGCCCAGGCTTTGGCTGCTCAGGTCAAACAGTAGGCAGTGGCCCATGTCCCACAGAATGGGAGTGTAGTGGCTGCTCGAGTTTGGGATTTTCTTAGGATGAATTCCCCTGAGTTTCTTGGGTCGAGAGTGGATGAGGACCCACATGAGTTTCTGGAGGACATACAGAAGATCACCCAGATTATGGGAGTGATGGGAGAAGAGAGTGCAGACTTAGACTCCTATAAACTGAAGGGGGTTGCTTATACTTGGTACCATCGGTGGATGGTCGGTAGAGTAGTGGGCACAGTTCCCTTGAGCTAGGATGAGTTCATGGCAGCTTTCTTAGATAGATTCTTCCCTATGGAGTTGAGGGAGGCAAAGGCAATGAAGTTCGTCAATCTGAAGCAAAATGATATGACTGTCCAAGAGTACACCGTGGAGTTCATCTAGTTGTGCATGTATACATTGGAGATGGTGGCAGGACAAAGGGCCTGTATGAATAGATTTGTGTATGGAGTGTCTGACTGGCTAGTCAAGGATTGTAGGACAGTGATGCTGAACAGTGACCAAGACTTCTCTCGATTGGTCATATACTCCTAGAAGATGGAGGTAGATCAAATGAAGGATAAGGGGAGAGAAGCCAAGAGGGCTAGGATGAGTAGTATTGGGTTTTCCCAATAGAGGTCTAGTGGCGGGCCTCGTCATCAGTCTCACCAAAGATCATCAGCCCCAGCGCCGTCATCAACTAGTGTGCCATCTAGGTTTAGGCACGATCATAGGGGAAAGACATCAGATTCTCAAGGTCAGGGGAGTAGTTAGTAAAACCTAACATTCTAGTTTACGGCAAGTATGGCAAAAAGAACCCTAAAGAGTGCTTAGCGGGTTCAGGTGGGTGTTTCGAGTATGGGAAGCCCAGATATTTGCTCAGAGATTGTCCAGCAACTAGATAAGGCCATGGTAGAGTCCATGACCTAGCTTCCAATTTAGCAGCTCCACCCGCATGCTCAGCTCAGTAGGGTGCATCCACTAGTACAGGTGGTGGTCAGCGTCAGAATAGGTTCTATGCCTTTTCATCACGTCAGGAGTAGAAGGTCTCTTTGGATGTGGTCACTGGTCTGTTATGAGTATTCTATCTTGATGTATATGCATTATTAGATCCAGGGGCAACTTTATCATTTGTTACGCCTTATGTTGCTATTAGTTTCGGAGTTAGTCCCGAAATCCTATTAGAACCCTTCTCAGTCTCTACTCTAGTTGGTGGCTCAATTATAGCTCGATGGGTATACAGAAATTTCCCTGTCACATTTCGTTAGAAGGTCAGCTAAGTCGATTATTTAGAGATAGACATGATTGATTTTGATATTATCTTTGGTATGGATTGGTTGCATGAATGTTATGCCTCAGTGAATTGTAGAACCTATATGGTAGAGTTTTGATTTCTGGGTTAGCCAGTTCAAGAGCGGAAAGGTAGATCAACAGTGCCTGCAGTCGCTTTATTTCCTACCTCAAGGCCAGAAAGATGATTTCCAAGGGTTGTGTGTACCCCAACTCTTCAGTCTGTCCCTATAGTGTGTGAGTATCTGAAGGTTTTCCTAGATGATCGACTAGGATTCCTTCCCGAGCGGGAGATTGACTTTGGTATTGACCTTCTTCCCGATATGCATCCCATGTCTATTCCACCTTACAAAATGGCTCTAGCTGAGCTAAAGGAGTGTAAGAAGCAGTTGAAAGATCTTTTAGATAAGGGAATTTTTCATACATATCAAGTCCCCATGGGTGCACCAGTTCTCTTTGTTCGAAAGAAGGATGGGTCTCTTCATATGTGCATTGAATCGGTAGTTGAATAAAGTCACCATTAAGAATAGATATCCCCTCCCTAGAATTGATGACTTGTTCAACAAACTTCAGGGTGCTAAGTGTTTCTAAAAGACATATCTCAAATTCAGTTATCATCAGCTCAGAGTTAGGGAGGATGACATTCTGAAGATGACCTTTCAAACTCGGTATGGTCACTATGAGTTTGTAGTTATGTCTTTTGGAATAACGAATGCTCATGCAACTTTTTATGGATTTGATGAACAAGGTTCTCAAACCATATTTAGACATGTTCGTGATCGCCTTCATCGATGATATCCTCATATACTCTCATAGCGAGGAGGAGCATGCCACTCATTTGAGGATTGTGCTACAGACCCTCAAGGATCACCAGTTGTTTGCTAAATTCAGCAAGTGTGAATTTTGGTTGGACTCAATAGCATTTTTGGGCCATGTGGTGTCAAGTGAGGATATGCAGGTGGACTCTCAAAAGATAGAAGCTGGGAAGAATTGTCCTAGACCAGTTAATTATTCAGATATCAGGATCTTCTTGGGATTAGCTAGCTACTACATGAGGTTTATTGAAGGATTTTCATCCATTGTGGCACCGTTGACTAAGTTGACTCAGTAGAAAATCAAATTTCAGTGGTCAAATGCCTGTGAGAAGAGTTTTTTGGGAGTTAAAGACTCGACTCACTTCAGACCCAGTTTTGACCTTACCTGAGGGTACAGATGGATTTGTTGTGTATTGGGATGCCTCTAGTGTTGGTCTTGGGTGTTTTTTGATGCATCATGGTAGGTCATTGTGTATGCCTCTAGATAACTTAAGACTCATGAAAAGAATTACCTGACACATGACTTAGAGTTGGAAGTAGTTATTCGCCTTGAAGATCTAGAGGCACTACTTGTATGGGGTGTATGTGGATATGTTTACAGATCACAAGAGCCTGCAGTATGTGTTCACTCAATGGGACTTGAATTTGCGACAATGGAGGTGGCTAACGCTTCTGAAGGATTATGACATGAGTGTCCTTTATCATCGGGGCAAGGCCAATGTGGTGGCAAATGCCCTTAGTAGGCTGTCCATAAAGAGTGTTTTACATGGAGACAATGGCAAGAAGGAGTTGGTGAAGGATGTGCATCGGTTTGGGCGCAGTTTGGGGTTCACCTTATGGATTCGACAGATGGTGGTGTCATTGTTCAGAACAGTTCAGAATCTTCTTTGGTGATTGAGGTCAAGGCTAGGCAAGATGAGGATCCTATCTTAGTAAAGCTAAAGGAAGCAATTCGGAATCAAAAGGTAGAGGTCTTCTCCTAAAGGGGAGATGGTGTACTTCGATATCAGGGTCATTTATGTGTTCCAAATGTCAATGATTTGAGAGAGCGGATGTTGTACGGGGGTCATGGTTCACAGTATTCTATCCATCTAGGTGTCACCAAGATGTACCGTGACCTACAAGAAGTCTATTGGGGGAATGGCATGAAGAAGGACATAACGGAGTTTGTGGCTAAGTGTTCAAATTGTCAACAAGTGAAGGTTGAGCATCAAAGACCAGGAGGTGTGCCACAAGACGTCAGTATCGCTACTTTGAAGTGGGAGGAAATCAGTATGGATGTCATCACATGGTTACCTTGCACCTGTCGACAGTACGACTCTATTTCGGTGATTGTAGACCGGTTGACTAAAGCAGCCTATTTTCTACTGGTCAAAGCTAATGTTTCAGCGGAGGACTATGCTAGATTGTACATTCGAGAGTTAGTTTGGTTGCATGGATTTCCTTTATCCATCATTTCAGACAGAGGTACTCAGTTTACCTCACAATTTTAGAGATTATTTCAGAAAGGACTGGGTACTCAAGTAAAGCTTAGCATAACTTTTCACCCGCAAATAGATGGTTAGGCTGAGCAGACCAATCAGACTCTTGAGGATGTGTGATTGACATCAAAGGTAGTTGGGATGAGCATTTACCTCTTATCGAGTTTGCTTATAACAACAGTTACCACTCTAGTATCAAGATGGCTCCATTTGAGGCTCTTTATGTGCGGAGATGTAGATTGCCTATTGGTTGTTTCAAGGTAAGTGAAGCTACGTTAATTGGGCCAGATTCAGTTCATGAGGTTACGGATAAAGTTTAGCTTATAAGGGAAAGGCCGAAAATAGCTCAAAGTCGTCAAAAATCTTATACTTATGTGAGGAGGAGAGAACTCGAGTTCGAAGTTGATGATTAGGTGTTTTTGAAGGTGTCTCCCATGAAGGGGGTGATAAGGTTCAGAAAAAAAGGGAAAACTTACTCCCTGATATGTTGTTCCCTACAAGATTGTGAGGCGTGTTGGCAAGGTGGCCTATGAGTTGGAGCTACCAGTGGAGTTGGCTTCAGTGCATCCAGTTTTCCATGTATCATTGTTAAAGAAGTGCATTGGCGATTCAACTTTGGTTATCCCGGTGGAGAGCATAGGTGTGAAGGATAACCTTAGCTATGAGGAGGTACCAGTTAAGATCCTTGATTATCTAGTTCGAAAGTTGAGGAACAAAGAAGTAGCTTCAGTAAATGTTCTACGGAGAAATTAGCTTATTGAGGGAGCTACATGGGAAGTCGAAGGAGATATGATGGCTAAATACCCACATTTATTCCCTTCCAACTCAGATCTAGCATGAGGTATCAGTTTCCTTCTTAGTACTCTATTCAGTTTCATTTTTAGTTCATGTCTCTCAGTCCCTTTCATGTATGTGTATGTACATGTGATTCATTAATCCAGTTCATTTATGTATATCAGTTCGAAGTCAGTCATTCCATCAGTTTTCAGCATTAGATGTTCAGTATTTGGGGGTTGCAGTTCCTTTCCCTGCAATTCAGTATGTTTACCCATATTTGAGGATGAATATTTCCAAGAGGGAGATATTGTAATGCCCCAAAAGTCCCTAAGATCAAACTCGAGGGTTGAAATAGAGAAAGTAGGAAAACCTGCACTAGGTCACAGAATGAGTCGTCTAGTGACTCGTGGTGTGAAATAACTGGTTGTTAGCTGACCTTTTAGGAGGAGCCCAATTTTAAAGAAGCATTACAAGCGATGACAGGTTGAGGAACGATTCATCATATGACTCAACGAGTCGTTAGTGAGCCCTTTATGAGTGTGCAGAGCAAGTTTAGACCAGGAGACCTAACGGGTCAGGAAACGAGTCATTGTGCACCTAACTACTCGTCAAGTGACCCGTGGGTGAGGAAGTTGTAACACCCCAAAACTTTCCTAGACCAAACTCAGACTTTGCGTGAAAAATTAGAATTTTTTTTAGTCTCAGGACGACTCAGACAATGAGTCGTTGTTAGCACTAAAGGACCATTGTATGAGTCGTTGTTTGATATGCAAGTTTTCATTTGGGAACCAATAATTTATGCAATGACCCGTTACGAAGAGTAACGAGTCATTCTGAGGAGTCGTTGTTGCTCAGTACAGAAATCTGCTAGATATCTCCCAGAAGCAACGAGTGGAACCAACGACTCATTGTCACCTCTAATGAGTCGTCGTTTCCACTTGTCACCAGATCCAGAAATCCTGCAGGTCAAGAAAGTGGTGATGATGGGTAGTTACCACGACTCATAATTTCTATCAATAAGTCATGGTGTTGTCTGTTGGAGGGGGTCCAGTGTTTTGCTCGAAAACCCTGTTTGTGGCCACAAGAGGTACTAACGACCCATTGGTTCATCCAACGAATCGTGGTCTCCATTCGTTGACAATGTCTAGTGAGCGCAGATTTCAGGCCCAGGACAATCGACTGGTCCCATTGAGTTGTGGTGTCAACCAACGACTCATTGTGTGACCCATTGGTCCCCGTCGGTCAGTTTTCAGACTTTTATCTGAGGGGCATTTTTGTAATTTTACACCTTTTTAATGCCTAAATTATGTCGTTCTGGGCACGTCTTGGAGAGAATTAAAGGGGTTAATGACTTAATCCCTCTCATTTTCTCTCAACTTTCGATTTTCCAGAGCGTAGAAGTTCCAGACAGTCAGTGCAGAGCGAAGCTAGGGCTTCTAGTGTTCTTCAAGATTCTCCAAATTTCTTCTCCATGTATGTGGGAGTTCAACAATGGAATTGTCCTTCCTTTTTGCCCCAAAACCCTTCTATAGTTCTTTATTAGTCTTAACCCTGAATATCATAAATGAGGCAGCTTCAGTCAGATTATGAATATCTCTTGGATAATTCTTGGGAATTCTTGCAATGTTTTCACTATTGATCTAGCATGTTATTACTCTCTTCATGAAATATTGCTTTATCCCTAGTTTTATGAAATGCAGTAAATGTGGGTCTTAAATAGCTGATTAGATACTATTATTGCTTGACTCTGTCAGTTTGTATGTTAGTCCAGTCTTCGTCAGAAATTAGCATTTTCAGTATCTTTCAGTAAGTCAGCTGATCAGTTTGACAATCGTTAGATCTTGAGGAGTTCAGTTCAGTAATACTCCCTAGTTATAATTAACAGTTAGTTCTCAAGGCGGTTACGACGCTTCTAGATAAGAAGCTTTGACTAGTCTTAGAACCATCAGTATTAGTTATCAATTAGTTCTTTAGATGGTAATGACGCTTCTAGATAAGTAGCTCTGGCAAGTCTTAGAATACCAGTTTTCAGTTATCCAGTCCTATAGACTCTCAGGTTACTTCTATATAAGTATTCCTAACTTAGTCCAGGACACCATCTTAGAGCTATCAGCTTAATAGTCAAGTTAGGACTATCCAGTTGGAGTAGTACTTAGCACCGAGCAGACCGGGGTTCCACTGCACCCAAGTTTCTAGAATTATGTTGCCACCGTCGGTTATTGGCCCATCGAGCCCCAGACTCGTGATCACCCAGCTCAGTCACTATACCCTGGCAAGGTACAGTAGGCTTTCTCCAATGGGATGTATATATCAGACTCTATGTTTATCTCACGTGGTTATATGTCGGTTATAGACTCTCCCACCTATCAATACAGTTAAGTTCAGTTCAGTCACTCAGTTCTAGGACATGTTTATGACCATCATTCTGGTCATTATTGATCATATTATATTTATAGCTCAGCTTTTATCAGTATTTAGTATATGTTGGTCATTTCAGCTTATTTTAGTTCAGTGCTTATTTTTTTCATACTTATTGTATATCTCACTTACTTAGTACATTCAAAGTACTAACGCATACTTTCTATGTTGTATCGTATTATGATATAGGCGTAGGTTCTCAGTCTCAATATGGTCAGTAGTGCCCTCCAGTGATTTCAGCAGCAGCATTATTTTAGTGAGTCCTCATCTTTCAAGGACGATATTTGCTTTTCAGTTATTTCTTATTTAGGCAGATTTTAGAGTTAGCTAGGGGCTTGTCCCAGCAACTCATGAGTTAGTAGTTGGCTTTTAGACATAGAAGTTCAGTATTCAGTATAGTTATGTTAACTATTTCCAAAATAGTTTTATTTGGATATTTCTTTTTTCCCAGCTTCTACTTATGTTTATTTAGTTTACCAGTGTGATGTTAAACTATGGATTAACTTGGGGTCACTTATGGCGCCAAGTACCGTGTCTCGTCCACGGTGTAGACTCGAGTTGTTACAAACTTGGTATCAGTTCACTAGGTTTAGAGTATCCTAGCTTGTCTGAAAGTCGCGTCTAGTAGAGTCCTTTTCATGGGTGTGAAGCGCACCACTCTTATGACAGGGAGGCGGCAAGACCTTATTAGGAAAACTCCCTTTTGTTCGTACTCCTTATCGTGCGTGGAGTTAAATCACAAAATGTCCTCCTAACTCGTGCTCTATTCATTTTAGTGAAAATATCCCTCCAAAATGAGGAAATGGAAGGATAGAAATGCCAACCGACTTGCCCCACCAGCTCCAGCAACCCCCTAGAATGATCAGGTATCCTTAGCGGAATTTCGAGCGTAGATCTAGCTGTTGGCTCAGATGGAGACCACCAAGTGAACCAACAAGTGGTTCTAAGGAATTTAAATGGGTTTACAGAGGCTGCTAGGGTTCGGAACTTCACCCAAATGAACCCTCCATCTTTTCATGGATCTAAGGTGGGAGCACCCGTAGAAGTTCGTGGATGAAATGCGGAAGATCACCCGAATTATGGGTATTAGTTTCGTGGAGAGTGTTGATCTGGCTACCTGCCAGTTGAAAGGAATGGCTTAGATTTGGTATAACTAGTGGAAGGAAGGTGTTATGCCTCGGAAGCCCAAAGATCAAACCCGGAAGTTCAAATAGAGAAAAGTGTAAAAACTGGCATCAGGCACAGAACGAGTCGTGGGATGACTCGTTAGTGCAACCCACGAGTTGTGATATGACTCATGGGGAGGCCAGTGAGGAAGATTTGGAAGTTTGAGGAAAAGGATCCCTACGGGAGTGACAACAACTCGTGATCAGACCCCACGAGTCGTTAGGTCAGTCGTGAGGTGGGTAAGGAAAGAAAAGAGAAGAAGGGACGCAGTGCACTCGACAGAAGGACCCCACGAGTCGTGGTCAGTCCCTACGATTTGTGGGGTGAGTCATGGTCCAAGTAGGGAAGATTTTTGTTAAAGCCCAGGCAGTGTACTTTACGACCGGCTCCATGAGTCGTGACCTATGACCACGAGTCATTAGGTCCCTCGTTGGGACAACCTGACAGTTAATTTCTGCGAATTTAGTAAAAGCTTTTCCGTAATTACTAAGTTCCTAGGGCCTAAACTACGATGCTTTGAGTTATGAATAGTGACTTTTAAAGGGGTTAAGTTCATTTTAGGCCTCATTCATTCATACAAGCAAGGTAAAAGACTTGAGAGGGCGATCAAGCTTAGCATTCATCAATTTCTTTTTAATTTCCTATTGGGCATCTAAAGAAGTGTTAGAATCAGCTACCAACAGGTATGTAAGGTTATGAATAGGTGATTTCTTTCACACTCATGCCCAATTCCTCTCTAAAGTATGAAATTCTATGTCTAATCTATGGGGTTTTAACCCAAATGCATTAATCTTCTATTTCTATACATGGATATGATTTGATTATGATTCTATTATTGAATTATGAAGCATGGGCAAATTTTATAATGTTTTCAATTTAAAATCATGATTCTAGTTTTATGAATTAAAAGCCCATAGATGTGATGTTCATCAAAGATGAGATTTGTGATTAGTATATGATGATGATGAGATATTATAATGAAAAGCATGTTATGAAGCTACCCATGTTTACAATTATGTTTTCGATAATAATTGAGTATTCCTAAGTATGATAAAGCTTTGGGCAATGCCCACATGTTAAGTATGAATGATGATTTTCCCAAATTAAGCTTACCGCATTATTTTAGAGCAAAGACGCCCAATTATAATTTCAGCTTGTGGTATGTTTTGAGTTCAAGTTATCCTATGTATAGCTTACCACATGGTTTTGGAGCAAAGTCTCCCAATTATGTTTTCAGCTTGTGGTATGTTTTGAGCTAAAGCTTCACATATGCATAATTTCATATTTGAGATATACTTGATCATTGAGCTTCGTTAATAGACGATGTTGAGCTTCATTATAAAATGATGTAGAGCATATGCATGTTTTGGGAGTAATGTCTAGCACCGAGTAGGCTAAGGGTCAATCGCCCTATGCCTCAGAACTACGTGCCAACGTAGGTTTACTCAATTATATAATACTTTTGGACCTCCCTCGTGAGCTTCCCCTTCCTGAATGGGCCTTCAGCATTATATCGACATCATGGTATCTTCCCTAGCCCTGGCAAGGCTTTGGACGGCTCTACCCACTTGAGTGTTATAGTTGGGACCACGTAAGCTCTATCGTGGTATGTCGGTTAAAAGACAATTCTCCCATTGCTCCTCATGATTTTAGATATGCATATTCATTACTCATGATATATATATATATATATGCACACACATATATTTCAACTTTGCTTATAAATGTCAGAATTCATCTTTGAGTCAATCGATTCAGTTATGATATTATGAAGTTATGTTATGTTATGTTATGGAGAGGTCATGATTTCAGAAAGAATGCATACAATCCCTACTCTTGGACTCTTAATGTTTATGTTATATTATGCATTGTCTTTAAATGATTTTATTTACTTTGGCGGTTTTACTTACCTTGCATATTCGGTACATTCCACGTACTGACCGCATACTCTATGTTGTATCATTTCATGATACAGGACCCAGCTCCTAGGTTCAACCCTGCTCGTAGTCAGCTATCAGAGTTAGCATTCTTATTGTGGGTGAGTCCTCATTTCCCGAGAACTAGACTACTCAGCTTTCCTTTATGTATTTCAGTTTCAGTTTTTTTGAGTTAGTTGGGGTCTTGTCCCATCAACTCATCATGTTTAGATGCTTTTCATACATATGTATGTATCTATCTTTGTATTTCGTATTCTGATGTTATGTTCAAGTTAGATTTCCGCTATGAGTATCTTATGATTATTCAGTTTCTTGATTGAGATTAGATGTATGCTTATTCCATGGGTCAACTTGGGGTCTCTCGGGGCTCCTTCTCCCATGTTATGATATGGGCCTCTATTCGAATCGTAACAAAAGGGAGGCTAGCGGAAGCAGGATTGGTAGAGTGGTATGAGTTCGCTATAGCATTTCTAGACTGATTCTTTCCTCAAGAATTGAGGGAGGCTAAGGTCAAGGAATTTATGAATCTGAAACAAGGTAACAAGATAGTGGAGGAATATGCATTGGAGTTCACTCGGTTGTCGAGGTATGCTCAAGAGATGGTTGCTGAGCCAAGAGCTCGCATGCTCAAATTTGTCAATAAAGTGTCAAATTTGGTACATAAGGAGTGCAGAACTGCAATGCTTATCAACGACATCGACCTCTCATGCCTCATCATTCATGCACAGTAGATTGAGGCAGAGAAGTTGAAGGATATTGAATTGGAGAACAAGCGGGCTAGAACAGCTCAGCGGATTATGGCCACCAGAGGCCCAACGGCAATAGTCACCCACAGCAGCAGCAACAGAGAACTCGAACACCCACATTAGCCAGCGCCCCTTCTTTTTGGTCCCGCAAGGATCAGAAGGGTGAAACATCTGACTCTCAGTCCTAGAGTTACAATCCCAGCAACATTTACCCAACTTGTCCTAAGTTTGGTTAAATAAACATCCAGGTGAATGTCGCATGAGCAAAGAAGGTTGCTTCAGATGTGGACAGTTAGGTCACAGGTTAAAGGAGTGTCCATCAGCAAGATGGGGAAAAACTCAGTCTACCACCTTAGCAGCCCCAGCAAGATGTCCAACTCAGCAGGGTAATACTTCTAGTACGGATGGCGGTTAGCATCTAAACAGTATTTATGCTTTATCCTCTCATCAGGATTAGGAGAGCTCACCTGATTTGGTCACGGGTATGTTACATATT
The DNA here is from genome assembly GCA_035772735.1 of Datura wrightii. Lineage (NCBI taxonomy): Eukaryota > Viridiplantae > Streptophyta > Magnoliopsida > Solanales > Solanaceae > Datura > Datura wrightii. The sequence goes on from JASDFA010000018.1 coordinate 179,927,425, forward strand.
TTCCATCTAGATGTATATGCCCTACTAGATCAGGAGCCACACTCTCATTCATGACTCCCTATGTAGTTGTTAAGTTTGAAATTAGTCCAGAAGTCCTCTCAGAACCGTTCCCAGTCTCTACCCGAGTTGGTGCGTAAGTTAGAGTCAGCCGGGTATATAGAAACTTTTAAGTCTCTGTATTGAGTAAAGTTATTCCATCTGATCTAGTAGAGCTAGACATGGTCGATTTTGACCTCATTCTTGGCATTGATTGGTTACGTTCTGGATATGCCTCAATTGACTGCAGAGCTAGAGTCGTCAGGTTTCAGTTTCCCAATGAGCCAGTCTTAGAGTGGAGGGGTAGTGTTTCAGCACCTAACGGTTAGTTTATTTCCTACCTTAAGGCAAGGAAGCTCATTCGAAAGGGTGCATCTATCACCTAGTTCGGGTCAAATATTCTAGCTCTGAGACGCCAATGATTCAGTTAGTTCTAGTTGTCAGTGAATTCACTGATGTGTTTCCTGATGATCTTCCCAGAGTCCCTCCCGAGTAGGAAATAGACTTCGGCATAGACCTTTTTCCAAAAACTCAGTCCATCTCTATTCCTCCTTACAAAATGGCTCCCGCTGAGCTTAAGAAGTTGAAGGAACAGCTGAAAGACCTTCTAGATAAGGGTTTATTCAATCCCAACTTCTCTCCATGGGGTGCTCTAGTGTTATTCGTACGGAAAAAAGATGGTACTCTCAAAATGTGTATCGACTACCGTCAACTGAACAAGGTTACAGTTAAGAACAGGTATCCCCTACCCAGGATTGATGAGATGTTCGATTAGCTTCGGGGAGCTAGTTGTTTTTCCAAGGTAGATCCCAAGTTGGGGTATCATTAGCTTAGGGTCAAGGAATATGACATAGTAAAAACAACCTTCAGAGCTAGATATGTCACTATGAATTTTTGGTTATGTTCTTTGGACTAACCAATGCCCCTATAGCTTTTATGGACTTGATGAACAGGGTATTCAAATAGTATCTAGACATGTTTTGTCATTGTGTTCATAGATGATATCTTGGTATACTCCAAAATGAGGACGATCATGCTAATCACTTGAGGATAGTGTTGCAGACTCTTAGAGACTGCAAGTTATTCACTCAGTAAATGTAAATTTTGGCTGAAGCCAGTAGCCTTCCTTAGTCATGTGGTTTCAGGTGAGGGTATTCAGGTAGATCCTCAGAAGATACCAGCGGTGAAAGACTGGCCGAGACCCACTTCCCCAGTAGATATCAGGAGTTTCCTGGGTCTAGCCGGTTATTGCCGGCGGTTTGTAGAGGGGTTTTCTTCTATTGCGTCTCCTATGACTAAGCTAACTCTGAAAAAGGTGAAGTTTCAGTGGTTAGATGCATATGGGAAGAGTTTCCAAGAGTTGAAGACTCGACTCACTATAGCTCCAGTTTTGACCTTACCAAAAGGAACAGATGGGTTCGTAATCTATTGTGATGCTTCCAGAGTTGGCCTCGGCTTCCTTCTGATGCAGCGGGGTAAAGTGATAGCTTATGCCTCCAGACAGCTCAAAGTTCATGAGAAGAACTATCCGACTCATGATCTTGAATTATGGAAGTGGTGTTTGATTGAAAAATACCTTTATCGGGTTCACGTGGATGTTTTCACAGACCACAAGAGCCTTCAGTATGTGTTCAGTCGGAAGGATTTGAACCTTCACCATAGAAGGTGGTTGGAGTTATTGAAGGATTACAACATGATTGTGTTGTACCACCCGGGCAAGGCAAAAGTGGTGGTGGATTCCTTAAGACGGGCCATGGGGAGCATTGCTCATGTTGAAGAGGGCAGAAAAGACCTAGCAAAGGATATTCACAGGTTGGCTCAGTTGGGATTGCAGTTGGTGGATTCAGCTGAGGGTGGAGTAGTAATACATAGTGGGTCAGAATTCTTGTTAGTTGTTGAGGTTATGTCAAGGCAAGATGAAGATCCTATATTGCTTAAGCTGAAAGAAGCAGTTCTAAGAAAAGAGATGGAGGCTTTCTCCAAAGGGAGAGACGGGGTGCTTCATTACCAGGGCAGACTATGTGTACTGGACATAGATGACTTGAGACAGCAAATACTGGCAGAAGCACACAGCTCTAGATATTTTATCCACCCAGGTGACACTATGATGTACCATGACCTACGAAAAATCTACTTGTGGAATGACATGAAGAGGGAAATTGCAGAACTTTTGGCTAAGTGCCCAAACTGCCAGTAGTTAAAGTTGAACATCAGAGACCTTGGGGTATGATTTTGGATATCAGCATACCCATGCGGAAGTGGGAAGAAGTGAATATTGACTTCATTATAGGTCCACCTTGTACTTGTCAACAGCATGATTCAATTTGGGTGATAGTAGAACAGATGACTAAGTCAGCACATTTCCTCCCAGTTAAAACTACAGACATTATGCTAGACTGTACATCCGGGGAGTTAGTCATACTGCATGGGGTTCCCTTGTCCATCATTTCATATAGAGGTATCTAGTTCACCTCGCATTTTTGAAAGTCATTTCAGAAAGGACTCGGTACTCAGGTCAAGCTCAGCATAGCTTTTCACCCTCAGACAGATGGACAAGCTGAGCATACTATTCGGAACTTAAAAGATATGTTGTGAGCTTTTGTAATCGACTACAAGGGAAGTTGGGATGATCACCTACCTCTCATAGAGTTTGCATATAAGAACAGCTACCACTCCAATATTCAGATGGTCGCATTTGAGGCATTATATAGTAGAAGGTGTAGGTCTTCTATAGGGTGTTTTGAAGTTGGCAAAACTTAGTGAGAAATTTCAATTGCGAAAGTGCAACTTATTAGAGAAAGGTTGAAAACAGCTCAGAGCCGACAGAAATCATATGCAAATGTGAGGAGAAGAGAACTACAATTTGTTGTAGATGATTGGGTCTATCTAAAAATTTCACCATAAAATTGGTGATGAGCTTTGGGAAGAAAGGGAAACTCAATCCGAGGTATATAGGACCCTACAGGATTCTGAGGAAAATTGGCAATATGTCCTATGAGTTAGAATTATCTTCGGAGTTAGCATTTGTGCATCCAGTCTTCCATGTGTCACTGTTGAATAAGTGCATCGGTGATCCGACCTTAGTTATGCCACAGGGTAGTGTGGGAGTGAAGTATAGTCTTTCCTTTGGATAAGTCGCAGTTCAGATCTTAGACCGTCAGGTTTATAAGCTGAGAAACTAAGAAATCGCTTCAGTGAAAGTCTTATGGAGGAACCAGCTGGTTGAGGGGGCCACATGGGAAGCACAAGAAGACATGATGGCTAAATATCCCTATTTATTCCCCTCCAGTTTAGTTTCAGCATCAGGTATTAAATTCCTCCTCAATACCCTATTAAGCTCAATACTCATCAACTCTATTCAGGTTTTCAATCTGCGCTCTACTTGTGTTAAATCAATTAGTATGCTAATTCCAGTTTGGAGTCAGTCACTCCTTCATAAATTAGTTTATAGTTTCAGTCTGTGAATTGCAGCTCTTTTCCCGGTTTTCCAACAGTTTTAGCCTTCTTTAAGGATGAATGATCCCAAGGGGGAGATATTGTAACACCCCAAAACTTTCTTAGACCAAACTCAGACTTTTCATGAAAAACTAAAAAAAACATTTGTGTCAGGACAACTCAGACAATGAGTCATTGTCAGCACCAACAGACCATTGTATGAATTATTGTTTGATATGCATGTTTTCATTCATAAACCAATGAGTCATGCAACGACCCATTACGAAGAGTAACGAGTCATTTTGAGGAGTTATTGTTGCATAGATAGAAATCTTCCAGACTCTCCTAGAAGCAATGAGTGGAACCAATGACTCGTTGTCACCTCTAACGAGTCGTTGTTTCCACCCTTCGCTAGATCCAGAAATCCTTCATGTCAAGGTAGTGGTTGATGATGGGCAGTTACCATGACTCATGGTGACTATCAACGAGTTGTGGTGTTGTCCATTAGAGGAGGGTCCAGTATTTTGCTCAAAACCCTAGCAGTGGCCACGAGAGGTACTAATGGCTCGTCTAATGAGTCGTGGTCTCCTTTCATTGCCAATTTCTAGTGAGCCCAGATTTCAGACCCAGGACCAATGACTGGTCCCAACGAGTCGTGGTGTCAACCAACGACTTTTTGTGTGACCCATTGGTCCTCAGGTAGTTTTCAGACTTTTATCTCAGGGGCATTTTTGTAACTTTCAACCTTTTTCATCCCTAAACTATGTCGTTTTAGGCACATGTTGGAGTGAGTTAAAGGGTTTATCAACTTAATCCCTCTCATTTTCTCTCAACTCTTGATTTTCCAGAGCGTAGAAGTTCCAAACAGTCAGTGGCAGAGCTAAGCTAGGGCTTCCAGTATTCTTCAAGATTCTCCAGATTTCTTCCCAAGGATTCTTCTCTAGATATGTGGAAATTGAATAGTGGAATTATCCTTCCATTATTCCCCAAAACCCTTCTATAATTCTTTATCAATCTTAGCCCTGAATATTAGAAATAGGGTTAGCTTCAGTCAAATTATGAATATTCTTGTGAATTGAAATTCTAGTGAATTCTTGCAATTTTTTGCACTATTTATCTAGCATATTATTACTCTCTTCACGAAATATTGTTTTAGCCCTAGTTCTATGAAATGCAATAAATGTGGGTCTTGCATAGTTTATTAGATACTATTGTTTCTTGACAATGTTATTCTTGAATGCCCATGTTATTACTATCATGTGAGTTCATAGTCAGTTTGCATGCTAGTCCAGTCTCAGTCAGAAATTAGCATTTTCAGTATCTTTTAGTAAGTCAGCTGATCAGTTTGACAATAGTTAGATCTTGAAGAGTCAGTTCAGTAATACTCCCTAGTTTCAGTTATAAGTTAGTTCTCAAGACGGTTATGATGCTTTCAGATAAGAAGCTCTAACCAGTCTTAGAACAATCAATATCAGTTATTCGTTATGCCACGACCTGAACATAGGCTCGGATCGCGACATGGGACAAGAAACCCCGAGAGGCTACAAATCGATCCATGGCATGAACATATATCTAACTCAATCATAGATAAGTGGAAGATCACCATAAATAACATAGCGGAAAGTCTAAACAGAACTTAACATTTAAATACCTACATGAGTCCAACATTGAATTCACACTATGTCCGAAAAGCCTCTAAACTGACGAGTCAATGGGACAAGACCCCAACTAACTCACTATAGTCAGAAAACTGAAAATACAGAATATAAATGAATAAAAAGTCCCTCACAAGATGAAGACTCACCAATTCTAAGCGAGAAGTACTAAAGTTGAGACTCTGGCTATCGGTGAGACTTAGTCTGGATATCAGAGCCTGTATCATAAAATGATACAACATAGAGTATGCGGTCAGTATGTGCAATGTACCGAGTATGCAAGGTAAGTAAAACCGCTAAGTAAAATCATAAATCATGCATATAATAAAACATAATCAAGATAAGATTCTGAAAGTAGGTAAACTACGTCGTTTTAAGTGTAATTTCAAATCTATTAGAGTGATTGAACAGTTTTCTCCCTCATTCTCCACTTAACTCTCAAAATATTGATCGAAGAAACCTAGGTCATTTCTCTCAAGTAAGAACTAGGGCTCAGAGTCAGTTGAGAATGTCAAGTTTTCTTCTTCAGGGAATTCTTGTCCAGGAATGTGGGATTTCAACAAGAGAATAGTTCTTCCCTTGTGTACCTAAAAATTCTTCCTATTTTCTTTATCGGTTCTAGCCCTGAAAATTATCGAATGTTAAGAAATTCTTAAGCAGTCCTTGTATAATTCATGTGGAATGTTATTTCATGTTAATTATAGATATTTCCCACCAATTTGTGACTGAAATAATGTTTGTTCTTGCGAAGTGAAATTTAGCCCTATTTCTTGAACTAGAAAATCTTGACTTTTGCAATAGTGTTCGAGTATTGCAAATTTTAGCTGATTTTATTAGTGTTGAGGACTCCCATGTTGTTAGTAGCATTGAATCTCAATTAGATTAGTGCCCATTCAGTTTATAGTAAGCATGTTAGAATTCTCAGTGTCAATCAGAAAACGTTAGCTAAGTTTGATTACAGAAATTCCCGAGGTGTCAGTTGTACCTCCCAGTTATCATAATCTGATTCAAAACTCAGTTTTAGTGTTCCACCCTATGGTCATGACACTTTAGATAAACATCTTTGAATAGCCTTAGGATCCCAGCTTCAGATGACAGTTTGTTCTTAGATGGTTACGATACTTACAGATAAGCAACTCTGACCAGTCTTAGCCCAGTTCCAGAATCTGATCCGATATAATTTTCAGGGTGCTTTCAGATATGTATCCTTGAATAGTCTTGGGCCCCAGTTTGGAGCTATCAGCTTAGTATTCAGTCTAGGACTATCCAATGGGAGTTGCACTTACCACCGAGCCGACTGGGGTTCCAGCGCACACAAGTTCCCAAAACTACATTGCCACCGTAGGTTATAGTTTTTATTATCCTGACAGCCCCAGACTCTTGTGATAACCTAGTTCATGCCATTATAACCTGGAAAGGTATATTGGGTCCTACCGATGGGGTGTATATATTGTACTCCACATCTAGCTCACGTTGTTATATGTCGGTTATAGACTCTCCCAATAGTCAGCTCAGTCCAGTTTTAGATTATTTCAGATTAGCTTAGTTCAGCATCTCAGAATTAGGGCATGTCCTTGACCATCAAACAAGGTCTTTTACACCATTACAGTTATTATAGATATTCAGTACAGTAGATTCAGTTGGTCATTGCATGTCATCTCAGTTTAGCACTTTCATTTCATTGTGTTATGTTTTCTCCCACTTACTCAGTACATTCAAAGTACTGATGCATACTTTCATGTTGTATCTTTTTATGATACAGTCGTAGGATCTCAGTCTCAGCCTCACTAGCCGATTGCTCACCAAAGACTTTTAGCTTTTCTAGTTGGTGAGTCCTCATTCTTCGAGGATGGAAATTATTTAATTCAGTTATATTTCTCTTTCCTTCAATTTAGATTTGGAGTTAGTTGGGGGCTTGTCCCAACAACTCATCAGTTATAGTGGCTTTCAAACACGAATTTGGTTTTCAGACTTGTAGTTTCGTTCAAATGTTTTCGGACATTATGAATCAGCTTCATTCTCTTAAATGTTTATATTTTTGCTTTAAACTTTTTCTATATATATTTATATGTTACTCAGAATACCAGTGTATGATAGACTAGGGGTTGACTTAGGGTTACTTGTGACTCCAAGTACCGTGTTCCGTCTAGGGTGCAAACTCGGGGTGTGACAACGAGTTCGAAGGATACAGAGATATTTCATCGCACCACTTAGATCATAAAAGAAGGCAACATTTTCTAAACATCTTATAGCCTTTTCATCATAAGTGTGGCGCGCTTCACACCCATAAAAAAGACTCTACTTAACACAGCTTTTAGATACCCTAGGACACTTCAAAACCTAATGCTCTGATACCAAGCTTGTCATGACCTGAACATAAGCCCAGATCAAGACACGGGACAAGAAACCCCGAGAGCCTCCAAGTTGACTCATGGCATGAACATACATCTAACTCAATCATAGATAAATGGAAGATCATCTAAATAACATAGCGGAAGTCTAAACAAAACTTAACATTTGAATACATGTGTGAGTCCAACGTTGAATACACACTATGTCCAAAAAGCCTATAAACTGACGAGTTGATGGGACAAGAACCTAACTAACTTACTATAGTCGAAAAACTGAAAATAAAAAACATAAATGAATAAACAGGCCCTCGCAAGATGAGGACTCACCAACTCTGAGCGAAAAGTACTAAAGCTAAGAATCTAGCTATCGGCGGGACTGAGTTTGGAAATCAGGCCTGTATCATATAATGATACATAGAGTATGCGGTCAGTACATGGAATGTACTGAGTATGCAAGGTAAGTAAAACAGCTAAGTAAGTAAAATCATAAATCATGCATATAATAAAACATAATCAAGATAAGATTCTAGGAGTAGGGCTTGCATGCTATTTTCTGAAATCATGATCTGAACATAACTGAACATCATAACTGAATCGAGTAACCAAAAGCTAAAAACTGATAATCATAAGTAAAACTGAACATTGGGTCAAACCTGCTGAAAACATAATATCATGACTGTACATACATAACTAAAGTCATGAGGAATAATGGGAGACTCGTTATATAACCGACATTACCACGATAGAGCTTACATGGTTTCGACTATCACACTCAAGTGGGCAGAGCCATCCAAAGCTTTGCCAGGGGTAAGGATGCTACCATGATATCGATATCAAGCTGAAGGCCCCTTGGGGGCAGGGGAAGCTCACAAGGGAGGTCCCAAATAATTTGAACATACCTACATTGGCGCGTAGTTATAAGGAATAGGGTTGACTGGCCCTTAGCCTACTCAGTGCTAGACACTACTCTCAAGAACATGCATATGCTCTCCATTGTTTTTTAACGAAGCTGACCATCGTCTAGTGATGAAACTGAATAATAACATACATGCATATTCTGAAATCATAACACGTGGAGTCTTGGCTCAAACCATACCACAAGCTGAAAACAATGGGAGTCTTGACTCCAAAATCATATGGTAAGCTAATTTATGAAATCATATGACATACTTGATCATATGGGATTGCCCAATACTAAACATTCTTCAAATCAACTTGATTCACTTTGAAGACATGAGCATAAACATGGGTATTTCGAAATTATACTTTCTTCATAACATCTCATCATGCTTGAACACATATCTCATAGATCTCAACTTTCATGAATATTCATGGAAGGGCATCATAGTTTACAAAACTTGAAAACATAATTTATAATTTAAAACATTATAAAATCTTCCTATTAATCATAGGCTAAGCGGAGTGAAAAGGGTTTTGATGAGATGGGAAATGAAAACTATTTTCCCAAATTCATCATTTAAAACATTCTTAGATCATACCCATGATAGAAACCTACGAATTCTTGCATAAGATAAAAACCCCATGGAATCATCAATTAGAATATCATGAATTGAGAGGGAATTGGGCATGGGTGTGGAAAATTCCACCAATTCATAGCCTTACATACCTGAAGGTATCTGATTTTACCACTTCCTTGATTTCCCAAAGAGAATTGAAGAAGAACTTATAAGAACTAGGCTTGATCACCTCACAAACTTCTAAACTTGCATGCATGAATTAGGATAGGCTTAGAATGATTTAAACCTTTTTAAAACACTCTATTCTAAGCTTATAATGACGTAGTTAAGGCTTTAGGAACTTATAAATTACTAAAAAGCCCTTAGTAAATTTGCAGAGAAAAATACCCTGCCAGTCCCAACGAAGGAGTGGACAACTTATTATTCCTGGCCATGACTTGTGGTCTGCATTTGTTACTTGCACTACCAAAATTCTTATGAGAGTCACCACAAGGGACATCACGACTCGTGGCATACCTGACGAGTCATGGTGACCAATCCATTAGGTATACTGCCTAATTTTTCCAGCTTTCATCCAACCCTTGACTACAGCTCACTTGACGACTCGTGGTCACACCCGTGATCACTTAGATTCCCCAAATTTTCAACCAAGTTAAAGTTCTTCCCCATGAGTCACTTAACGACTCATTGTGTTCCTGACGGGTCATGGGATGACTAATGTTGTGACCTAGTGCAGGAATTTCTGTTTTCCCTGTTTCAACTCCCAGATCTGATCTTAGGGTTTTCGGGGTATTACAAGTTATTTCTTTAGACGATTATGACGCTTCCAGATAAGCATCTCTGGCCAGTCTTAGAACACCAATTTTCAGTTATCCGGTCCTACAGACTCTCAGGTTACTTCCAGATAAGTATTCCTAACTTAGTCTAGACCCCATCTTGGAGTTATCAGCTTAGTAGTCAAGTTAGGACTATCTAGTGGGAGTAGTATTTAGCACTAAGCGGGACCAGGTTTCCAGCGTGACCAGGTTCCCAGAATTACATTGCCACTATAGGATTGGCCCATTGTGCCCCAGATTTGTGATCTCCCAACTTAGCCATTATACCCTAGCAAGGTATAGTGGGCTTTCTCTGATGGGGTGAATACATTAGACTCCATATTTAGCTCACGTGGTTATATTTCGGTTATAGACTCTCCCACTTATCAGTATAGTTCAGTTCAATTCAGTCTCAATATAGTTCAGTTCAATTCAGTCTCAGTTTAGCTCAGTTCAATCATTTTGTTCCAGGACATGTTTATGACCATCAGTCAGAGTCGTTATTGATCATACTACAGTTATAGATCAGCTTTTATCAGTATTCAGTATCAGTTGGTAATTTCATGTTGTTTCAGTTAAGTGCTTATTTTTTTCATACTTATTGTATATCTCACTTACTTAATACATTCAAAGTACTAATGCATACTTTTTATGTTGTATCGTATTATGATATAGGCAAATGTTCTCAGTCTCAACATCGTTAGTAGTCCCCTCCGGCGATTTCCGCAGTAGCATTAGTTTGGTGAATCCTCGTCTTCCGAGGACAATATTTTCTTTTCAGTTAGTTCTTATTTAGAGAGATTATGGAGTTAATGGGGGCTTGTCCAAGCAACTCATCAGTTAGTCGTTGGCTTTAAGACACAGATGTTCAGTATTCAGTATAGTTATGTTTACTATTTCCAAAACAGTTTTATTTGGATATTTCTTTTTGGCCAGCTTCCGCTTATGTTTATTTAGTTTACTAGTGTGATGTTATACTATAGGTTAGCTTGGAGTTACTTGTGGCGCCAAGTACCATGTCTCGTCTAGGGTGTAGATTTGGGTCGTGAAAGAAGTTTAGTAAATGAGGATTTTTCCAGTGAAGTTGATGAAAGAGGACCATGAGTCATTAGTAGTGATCACGGGCAAAAATAGCATGCCCGAGATACGCTTTATGACTTAAATTAGTCTTGTTTATCTAAGTTATTGTATACATTTTCATGTAATTTTATATGAAGTGAAGATATGTGCTAACCAACATGATTAGCCTTTGTTTTGTAGGTTTTGATGACTTTTGAGTAACTAATCCATGAGTTGGTGAAGTAGAGGCTTGGAAACGGAATTAACACGCGAACATCGGCAAAGAGGAGGCAAAAAACAGCCCACCGGTGCGTCGGCAACGTGCCACGGCAGGCAGGCTGATCACAACAGCCCACTTGCACGTTGGCAACGTGCCACGGCAGGTTGGCTGCGCGACCAAGAGGTGCCAACGCACTGCCCAAGTAGCGTGACACGCTGCCAACGCGGCTGGGTGCTGCCGGGGCCAAGTTCGGGTGATTTCCAGAGAGCTTCCGCGTCCGTAGCGTGTCACGGAGGCAGGGCTCCGCGATGCACTCCATGACACGTTGCTTGTTATTCCGGGAAAAAGTTCCACTACTATAAATAGCACACTTAGGTTCATTTTTCAGAATTCAGACTTCGTGGAGCTAGGACGTGGGTTACAGGCAGTTGAGGGACAAAAAGTTCAGGGTTTTTTCTCTCTTTCTTTCTTCTTTAATTCAATTGCTTGTATGATTAACACTCATTTTATGATGATTAATCCACAAATGAGTGGCTAATTCCTCTCCTTGCTGAGGTTATGAACAATTGTGATGTAATTTGATTATTGATTATCTGGTTTTTCATCTTTTCTTCCATGTTGTTCTATTAATTCTTGTTTCTACTGCATTGGTGTGTGGCCTACATTAATATACATCTAAAAAGTCCGATTTCACTTGAGAGACCACGAAATTGGAAAGTTGTGAATTAATAGGATATTGTTCTTTACTTGATTTGGGAAAATTGAGTTTTGATGTGCATTCAGGATAGAAATATACCTGAAAGTCGTATTAGTCAATTTAGGAACCGGAATTGTATGGCTAGAACATGAATTGCATTTGATCACAGAAATGTAGACGGATGGTTCATGATTCTTAAGTGAGATTAAATACGAGAGTTTTAATCTCTTGGCAAATGTTCTTGGCTAGCAACAGGAAGAAAAGATTAACCAATTTATGATGATAATCAGTTTCATTACATGTTCGTTTAACCTTAGCATGCTCTTATCCATAGTTCAGATTCAAAGTAGATAATTGTTCTTAGTTTTAGTGTAAAATTTATCAAACAAACTATCAACTTTTTGGTTACGTTGTTGTCAGCATATTTAGAAGTAAAAATATAGTATACTTGAGCAAATTGCACTTAACCCAAGTCTCTGTGGGATCGATACTTGGCTTACTAAATCCACTCACTACTTGTTCGACCATGTGCACTTGCGTGTCGTTTTATATACCCATATAACACAGCGAACAAGTAGACCCAATGACTCGTTAAGTCCCTCGTAGTAACTGGCAGTGTTACTTTTCCTACAAATTTAGTATGGGTGTTCTCATAAATCCTAAGCCCCTAAGCCATAAACTAAGTCATTGTAAGCTCTATTAGGAGGGTGTTAAGAGGGGTTAAGCCTATTCTAACCATTCCCCTCCCATGCATGCAAGCCTAGACCCCTCCATTGAAGACTAAGATTAGAATTCTCTAACTTCACTTCAAATTCCTTTGGGCTTTCTAGTGCAGGTGTAGATTTTATTCTTCCAGGTATGTGAAGCCATGAATGAGTATTTCTTCCACCCTCATGCTCATAATTCTTCTCAATTTCAAGAATCAAGTCTTAATTTAATTTATGATCAAAAAGGGATTTCAATCTAATTTCATAGAATTCTTACAAATTACTTATGGGTTAATTCCCTCTATGTTCTAAAGTATGTTTGATAGTTAATCGGTCATATTTTATACATGTTCAATTACAAACTCGTAAGTTCAAATTTTATAAGATTTTGCCCAATCATGCAAGTTTACGAAAAAGTCTAGTTTATGATTGATGATTTCAAGTATGATGAAATATCTAGCATGTATGGATGTTTACAAATTACCCATATATGCATTTATGATTTTACTTATGAAGTGTATTTCATGCAACCATGATTTTAAGATTTGTGCAAGCCCACTCAAGTTAAGCACAATTTCATGATTTAGCCAAGGCTAATAAGTTCAGTTATCTCAAGATTTGGAGTCAAGACTCCTCATATGTTAAGATCTAAGATATATTTTGATATATGATTATATGAGCATTATATATAGTTTCGGAGTAGTGTCTAGCACCGAGTAGGCTAGGGGTTTCAAGTTTCCCTAGTCTCATAAACTACGCGCCAACATAGGTATACTTTGGGACCTCTCAAGAGAGTGTTTCCCCCGCCCAAGGGCACACTGTGATATCACACTTTACTTAACCCTTCGCCCTGGCAAGGCTTATGATGGCTCTCCTCCATGTGTGCAAGATGTGGAATCATCATACGCTCATACATGGTGGTTGTCGGTTAAGACGAGTCTCCCATTGTTCCTCATTATTTCAGTAATGCATGTATTATAAGATATGATATCATGTTTTGAGTATGTTTGATCCATGTATCAGTTTTTGAGCTTTTACTTATGATTTCAAATATGGAAACCCATATGCATTAATTTTCATCTTTGGGTTCTTTGATTCAAATATGAGATTCAGTGTATGACTATTCATGTTTTCGGATGTTAGCACGTTCTCATTACTCTCATGATATTATGATTCATGTTATTATAAATGACTTCAGTTTACACTTAGCCTATTTTACTTACCGTGCATGCTCAGTACATTCCAAGTACTGACCACATACTCTATGTTGTATCGTTTCATGATACAGGTTCAGACATATAGACTCAGCTTTGTTGTTAGCTAGTTCCCGCATCTTAGTCAGTTCTCTCATTGGGGAGTCCTCATCTTTCGAGGACCTTCAGCTTGTTGAGTTGTGTACTTCTATTTTTTAGACTTTTAGTGAGCTAGTTGGGGATGTTGTCCCATTAGCTCGTTTGTTATTGATGTGTTGTGGTTTTACAGCACTTTCGATGCTTAAAACATAGAAAATAGCATGGACTTAAGTATGTTTATATAGATATGAGGTACTTTTTCTTTGATTTAAGGAAAAATAGGTGTTGGAGCAAAAATGTGCAAAAGAGGCATAAAAGTGCAGAAAATCAACCAATTACAACTCTCAGTACGAGCCCTACCTTGATTGTACGAATCGTACTAAGAATCGTGGTCAAAATCAAAAGGCTAGAATAAGAGGAAGGCAAAGTACGACTCTCAGTACAAGCTGTACCAAGATGTTAGGAGCCATAACTGAAGTCATGGAAATCTTCAAAGAAATTTGCACAAGGAAGTCTCTTGGTACGTGTGGAACCCACAGATCATAGCAACCACTTACAACCCGTACCATGAGTCGTGGTGAGCTTCAAGTGATTCTTCAAGACTTGGCAAAACTTTAGATAACACAAGTTGTACAAGTCGTAGGAGGAAGGTACGAGGTGTACCATAACACTCATGGAAAACTTCAGAAGATGTCAAAGTTCTCAGGGCCAAGCCACGGATGGATTGTATGACTCGTAGGACCATGGTGTACGAGTCATACCAGCTATCAACACTTAGACAAATCCGTAGCAGCCAAGGATGTATGAGAGGCAGGTACGACCCGTACAATCCTATTACGGGTCATAGGATCAGTCGTGAGACAGGCCAACACCAGATATGGAAAATTCTCTATTAGCTTAGGAAAATATTTCTAATATCTGTATAAATACCTTTTACGTTTTATTTTTGTGAGAGAAGCCAGAAAGGAAGTAGTAGAGACGTGTGAAGAGTAATATTTGAACTTTTATCAAGTTTTGTAAAGAAATTCTTCGGAATAACACCTAATTTCATCTATTGTTCTTGAGATTGTTCATTGATATTCAAAGAAGATTTTCTTCCAATTATTGTAGTAAGTATCTAATTATGTGTTTGTCTATGAATGGAAAATATAATCTTACAATCATGAGAGGCTAAAACCTCTACAACTAAGATTGTGGGAACCAAGGTGGATTAACAAAATAGAGTTACAAAAAAGTGATTCAAAATCAATGCTAAATGCTTATATTGTTCTCTTCATCTTTAAACGTTTCTTAACGATGTACAACATTAGGACTTACCCGAATTATTTACTTTCTTTAACCTAAAGAAGTAGAGATTAGGAAAAGAGAATTACAACAAAGCCTTATCTTTATGATCATTGTATTAACTTGAGCTGTGGTAGCAGGATAGTTAAATTTGGAAAAAATATATAATGGTTAGAAAGAAATCGCCCATGAGACCTGACCCGGTGATTGAGTATAGTCATCCAATAGGGATGAACGAGTCGTTTGGATGAACCCTAGTTATCAGTTCTACAAGTAAGGATTGGGATTGATCACGTGTGTATACCCGAAGTAGTTATGAACCCATGAGTACCACATACCCTAGTTAATTGTAAATCTTGATAACAACCATAATTATAATCTTGTATTAATATTTTTTTTCTTTGAACCCCCCAATTTGGAGATAAATTACCAACAAGTTTAAGTTCCGGCATTAGTCCAGATCTTATCCTATTCCCTACGAGTTTGACCCTAACCTCTTTGTTGGGTTCTTTATTAAAAATGTCCTCTTCATACTTTTTCAGGAAGTGTGAGTTTGAGTGTTATCAAAAATCGGTGCCATTGCCAGGGAATACAACTAAAATTAGATTAATTGCTTGTATTTAACTTTTGGTTGTTATTTCTTGAATTAAGTTTTCTTTTTGTTTTTGGATATCCACAGGTTGTCGCTTGGTGAATGCTAAGTACTCATCAGAGTGGAAACCCTTAAATTCCTTTGGATCTTGAAGTCAAAAGAACACTATGAAGGATGGAGAACCAAGAGTAGAAAGATGCTCATATTGCTGAAGAAGCTAGGCAAGTCGAGCTAGCTCGGAAATCTGCACATCAGGATGCGGAGGATGCTCGAGATGAGGTTTTCAATGTTGGTCTCCATGGAAGGGGCAACAGATTTAAAAGATATCCCCCTCAGTTCTTCGATGAGGATGACTCAAACATTGATGAATTCAGATCAACCGAAGCTATTGTACCACCACTGTTTCCTGCTGGGACAAAATTTGAGATCACTAGCACCATGATCCAAATATTAAACGTGAAGGGGGTGCTTAGTGGTACACAGGTGATGATTCCAACCTACACCTAATGAACCTTTTGGGAATATGCAAGGCATACAAGTTGCCCGGAGTCAGCCAGAACGCTATAAGGCTAAGACTCTTCCCCTTTTCTTTGTCTAGGAGGCCACTTTATGGTTATCGGAGTTGCCCAACAACTCCATTACCAACTGGAGGGAGCTCAAGCAACCTTTTTTGGAGAGATTCTTTCCACCCTCTAGGATGCTGCAGCTTAAGGATGAAATCTATAATTTCCGACAACTGAAAATTGAGGCACTTCATGAAACCTGGTTGAGGTTCAAGAAGAAGTTGACCAAGTGCCCGAACCACAAAATTCCTGATGACAGTTTGTTGGAGATTTTCTATAGATCCCTAAACAACAGTACTAGAGTTGTATCAGACACAGTGGTGGGAGGAGCACTGATGAACCACACCTGGGAGAAAGTTGCTACTATTCTAGACAGAGTGACCAAAACAAACAGAGCATAACATACCTGGGAAGTGGAAGCCGCGACTTGTACATATACTGTTGGTTTGACTGTAGACCAATGAAGGAAGGAAGAAGAATGTGACCAGGAATTGGTTCATATGCGCACATTATTATACCTGCTCACAAAGCATATCATTGGCACTGGAGCCAGAAAAGTTAATGCAGTGGGACATAGGGACAAGAGCCAGGGCCTGAGCACTCAAATTTGAGGAGGCAAACATCTTAGACAACTAGGTGGCAGGTTTTTGAGCCAACGTCCAAGGGTATGGACAAGACACTTGGCTCTAAGGTTCTGTAAACCAAGGTTGGAACCAATATAGAGATAATTACAACAGGAATGGGTACAAAGACAGAAGCCGAGGTCATGAGCGCAAGGGAGATTGGAGAAGGAATGAAGATTACCACAATGATTGAGCAGGATAGTACGTGCCTCTGAATGTACTTAAAGGGGAAGATGGATAGTCAATGTTGGAGAGCATGATGGCTGAGATGCTAAAGAAGGTGAGATCCACAAATGATCAGCTGAAAGATATCCGTAGTGATCTATCAAGCATGGGTCAGAGAGATGAGTCACATGTTACGTCTATCAAGAAGATTGAACAAAAGCTAGGGCAATTGTCAACATCCATGAACCCTAGGCAAAAGGGTACACTACCTAGAAACAAAATCCAGAATTTGAAGATAATGGTCACTGCATGGATTTGATGACTAGGAGTGGGAAGACCACGATTGATCCCACTTTGTCGGTTGTAGTTGAGCTTCAAAGGAAGAAAGAAAGCATAATCGATGATGAGGAAGATGTTTCTGAGAATGAGCATAATGATGATGCTGAGTTGATTGAGGCTCTAGTTGTTCAAAAGGGGCCTAAAGCTGAAGAAGGAGAAAAGCAAGGAGCCACACAAATTTACAAGGTTAATCCACGACCACCGCCATTGTTCCCTCAAAGAATGAAGAAGAAGGTGGAAAATGGTAAGTTTTAGAAATTCCAGTTAATGTTAAAAAAGTTATCTATAAGCATACCATTGGTCAAGGCATTGGAAAATATGCCGGGATATGCTAAATTTATGAAGGACCTTGTTACGAAGAAAAGGTTTGTAAGCTATTAGCTTGTGTATAATGTGCATCATTGTAGCGTTATAGACTCACGGGTCCTTGCCTAGAAGAAGGAAGAACTAGGTGCCTTAAACATTCCATGTACAATAGGTGATGTTGAGTTTGCAAGGGCACTCTGCGACTTGGGAGCAAGCATCAATCTGATGCCCTTAGCTGTGTTTAAGCAATTGGGCTTGGGAGCCCCCACACCAACTACTATATGGCTACTGATGGCCGATCGAACCGTGAAAAAGCCTGTGGGGATCTTGTTTGATGTGCTTCATAAAGTGGATAGATACATATTCCCAGCGGATTTCATAATCATTGATTGCGAGGTTGATGTTGAGGTCCCCATCATTTTGGGGTTACCATTCCTTGTCAATGGGAGGGCTTTAGTAGATGTGAAGGCTAGCCAATTGAAATTCGAAATCATTTAGGAAGAGGTCACCTTCAATGTCAGTCGGTCAATAAAGCAACTAAATGAGTGCAGAGTTGTCTCAGCAATAGAGGATGAATCTGAGTTCCTTGACGAAGTCTGAGTAGTCAAGAAACTTGCATCGTGCTACGACGTTAAATCAGGCGCTTCTTTGGAGGCAACCCATGTGGTGGTTTGGTGAATTCTAAGTAACCGAACCACTTGCGTCGTGCCGCGATGTTAAATCAAGCACTTCTTGGGAGGCGATCCAAGTTGATTGACTTATGTATGTTCAGTGTGCATGGGAAACAAAAATAGGTGGTAGGAGAATTGCTGAATAAACTGGTGCTACGATTCTCAGTACTACTCATAAAAGGATTGTACAGACCATAGTAAGAGTCGCGGTAAGAAGCAAAGATGTATCTCAGTGCATGAATTTAGGGTACGATTGTTCCTACAACTCGTGACTTCATTGTACGGGTCGTAGTACTCACTATGGTTATGAACTACTGCAAGGCATATACCTCAAAGTAAGGGAGACTTACGAGTCATAGTATGGGTCATACCTGCATAGTACGAGTCGTAAGATGTACTCGTAGGTCCACAGGTAAGTTTTCTCGACCTCTGAATTATGAGTCCAAGGGACGAGTCATAGGGTCTTCCTACGACTAGTCGTACGAGTTGTGACGGGTCAAAAAGCTTAAAATTACCCGACTCGGCCCAAGTTTTTCAAATTTTCCCTACAACCACTGTACCTTTCTCCCACGCACTTAAAACCAAATTCACAAAGAAAACTCACAACTCACTCACACCCATAAATAAAAATCAAGATCGATTGAGAAAGCTTTTTTGATCGGGTAACACCGTGAATCCCAGTTCCAACTCTAGTTCCTGATTTCCAGTCGAAGTAAGCAGCATTCAAGTAAGTGTTATTCTTTGAATTTGATAATAAAGACCTGTTGTGTTTGAAGCAAACCTGCTTAATCCTTGAGAGTCCTCTCAATGCTTGAAAATTAAAAAGGATAATGACCAAGGATGTGAACAAGTTAGTGTCCGACTTGGTAGGAATTTAACATGTAAAAATCGCACAATAAACTGCTAAACTTGAGTTATGGGTTGTGATTTAAAATGGGAGGAACGGGTAACTATAAAACATGATGAGTACATGCCTGGACATGGCAAATTCTGAGTACCCACACCAAACTAAAACCACTTGCAAACTGAATCAAAAATAAGACAGGGACGGGCTTCACAAGCCTTCCTACAACTCATGGTTTCATACTACAACTCGTAGGATGGCTCGTTGGGAATATCCTAACCTAAACTTGTAAAAACCACGAGTTACGAAGCCTAGTATGGCTCATAGTATCCTGCCAAGAGTTATACCTAGCAATCGTACCAAGAGTCTGAAAAGGGTTAAATCCAAAAGTGGCAGTACGATCCTTCCTACGACTCGTGGAATCGACTTACAGGTCGTACCATGAGTCATTGAAAAAATATAGAACATTTGTTTTCAAGGGGCATCCTCATTGACTCATGGTACAGACCCATAAGTTCGTGGTACGAGTCATACCTCATAGGCATAACATTGACCTGAGACATTACGAGTCTCAATATGAATCGTACCTCCAAGGTATGACTCTTACTTTAGACCCATGATAAATTACAGAGGACTTTTTTTCTTGCTTTCTTTTTCTCAGGTTTTGAATTCTAATCCTTTTTCTCCACATGTACAATGATACAGAAAAGAAAAGCATCCAAAGCAACTGCTTAGAGGGCATTGATAGATGAAACCTCCAAATCTGAAGAAGCGGGCAACACCCCTAGCAGTTGAGTGGAGGAATACCGGGTCGGCACATCTGATACTGACAGGACCCGAACCACTAGGGATAAGGCTAAAGCCAAGGACGTGGCGGCCATTACCATATCTACTGGTGCTCCCAATTCTGAGGAGAGAGGGGAGGAAAGAGCCTAAGAGTCCAAAAGCGGCTCTAATGAAGAAGAGGGGCCGAGGAGGCTCAATCTAGCAATGCAGACAATGAGTCCAGATCAAAGGAGGAGGCACTCAATGTCGAGCAGGAGCAGACTTCACCTAGGGAGAACCACACCATTCGATGGAGAGTATTAGGAGCCCAAGAAATACATGAATAGGGTATTTCTCTCACCACCAAGAACAAACCTACGTGGAGTATTCAAGAAGAGCCGTGGATCTTCACCAATTCACCGAATGAGGTGGAGGATATGAAGCGGATATTTAGCTTCTATGGATTTTACTAGATGGCTAGAGCCCCGGATCGATACACTTCAAAAATTAGCCGGGAGTTCTACACCAATTATTTGGCAACCATGGAGCAGAAAGCTGAAGAGGGGAAAAAATTGAAAGATCGGCCCAAGATGGAGAGCGTCATGGTAAGAAGCTGCAATGTGGAGATATCCGAGAGCACTATTGCTTAGGTGTTATATGGGCCCCAATTCATACCACCACATGCTACACTGGAGTATGACTATCAGGTGGAGGCCTTGAAACAGATCAAGTAGTTGGGTTTTGATGACAGGCGTAGGTATATTCGGTGGTTGTCTAGAGTTATTGTTGAGGACAAAGAAGAGGCAGAATGGGTCACTAGCGGCAAGCAGGTCACAAAGAATTCTCTAAACTTCATAGAAAAAGCCTGCTGGATGTTAATGCGCCAACAGTTGGTCCCTACAGCAAATGAAAATACCCTTAGTGTAGACAAAGCAGCTTTGGTGGCATGTATCATGTCTAGATACACATTCTTATCCCAAGGGTCATTGTGGAGGAGATCCGGGATCAGGCTATGGAATTGAGCACTACCATCCCATTCCCGAGTCTCGTATTCAGACTGTGCACAGAGGCAGGTATCAAGGTGTTTCATGGTGAGGAGCACTTGATCGGAGGATAGCTGATCACTGATATTGGCTTAATCCGAGATGAGATGAATTCAATAAGCCGGGCACAACTTTCTACTACAAACCTAGTATCACGCACAGTTTGGGGTGCACAGGTGAATGCCTCCACTTTACAGTAGCATGGCCAAACACTGCCTACAGATGTCAGTCATTCATATGCAGCTCCTAGCACCTCCGCCACACCACGTATGAGCCTCTCGAGCCAGACTCCAGCCAGGTACATGCTAGTGCCCTAGGAATTTCTCCAAAAGCTGGCTAAGAGACCGACCATAGTTGAGAAGAAGGTTCAGTCGATGATGGAGAACACCAAGCCTTAGGTAAAGGCTAAGATTGAGATAGATGCACAGGCCCTACATGCCGCGTATGGCCGAGCAAACTGACACGGGCAGCCTCCGTGAGGAGTTGGGGGCTCTTCAGAGCCAAGTTGCTGAGTTGTCATCACGGGAGCCGGCAATTATAGTAGCCCCCACTCTTCCTAACCTCGATGTTGGCATTGACGAGGAGCTTGATCTAGCAGCGGGTAGCTCCACCACGGCCCATGCAGAGCTTGCGGGTGGCAAGGACCCTTCAGGTGAGCCAGATTCAGCCCCAGTGATTTCAGAGGTTGTAGAGGCAATTGTTACTACTGAGGGGGTAGCCATTCCCACTACTGATACACCAGTGAGTGCGCCATCTATCGCCAGCGCCACAATTACAATGGAGGTACCACCTCCGCAGGATGACAGGAGCGCTTAGTGCACCGTAGGTATGTTCCCTTCCTTCTGCTTTATATTTATGTTTCGGGGATGAAGCATGTTTTTAAAAGGAGAGGGGGTGTACTTGTATTTTTGAGGTGTTTTTGTATTTTTGAGATTTTGTTAGATTCATCTAAGGGATTTTCTTTCCGTGTTTCTTTCTCCTTGGGCATGCTATCTATTAGAACAAACATGTTTAGGATTTTATTTTTTTTGTTTAATTAGAAAGTAGCTTAGGAGTACTCAGGCAATAAATTGCACTATTTTTGAATTTGTGAAAAATTGACACTGTTTAAAAAATTTTTGATGGTTAGCTATGTACTTGTTGATTGCAAAGCATAATTTCTGTAGATATGTTTATGTCATTTAGTGTATTAGCATGAATAGTTTTTGTTAGCCATGTATAAATTGGATTGGTAGAATGAATGCAAGACAGGTACCATGAGAGAGTGAGGTCTAATACCTAGTTCAATACTGTGTAGAGGATCTAGAACTTGCCCGGTTGGTCTTTACATAGGTTTTAGAATGGTAGGTTAGGAAAGGATCATAGGCCGTTTTTGTTCAGCCCATTTTTTAGCTTAAATGACCCTACAAACATGATATGATTACCTTGATCCCGATTTTGAGCTTTAAATGAACCATTTTATTTGATTAACCAATTAACCGTACCCATTTTTATAATGAATCTGTTTTGGCCCTGGTCCCTCCTTGGACATTGTGAAACCTCAACATAGGGAAAATTCCTAAGTTGAGGGTGGCTAGAGTAGGGGTGCATAAATCTTGAGAAGGTGAAAAAAGGAAGAGAAAAGAAAAAGGTAAAAAAATGAGGTGAGGTGTGACAAAAGAAAAAGAAAAAAAAAGAGAAAAATTGGAATAGAAAATACAATAAGAGAAAGATGAATGAGAATTTGTGAAAACATACCACACCATACAAGTGCATAAAATATGGTGAAAAGGGAGGGAAAAAATGGAAAAAGCAAAAAGGATGAAAAAGTGAAAAAATGAAGCCACACGTATGTAGTGCCAAGGAGAGGTTTAGTCACTAAAATATTCCATATCTACCATACCCAGCCTGAAAGCCTACATTACAAGTTGATTCAAGTCTTATAGTGATCTAGCCTGACTATCTGACAAACCGAAGTAGAGAAAATAAGGAAAAGCCTATGGTATACGACATGCAGTATTTGGAACTTCTTTGTGAGGGTGACATGTAGTATTTGAAACTTCTTTGTGAGAGTGATATTCTTACATTTTCAATGCCATGTTTCATATTTTACTATATTTGTGAGTGGGGGCTTCATTTGCTGTGAGCGTACATGGTTTGTGTTTAATTCTACTAATTGTCTGTGTGAAAAGCATTGGTGATGACTTGACTATTTGTTAACAACTAGATGACATATCTTGATCCCTGTTTATCATGTTTTGTAGTTGCTTGATGTGCATGTGTTGATTTGGTTTATGGGAAACAGGGTCAAAAGTTGTTTGCGTTATGGTGCAAATTTTGATTTATTTGGTTGTATTATCCTAGGTTTATTTCTAATTAAGCGTCGTGTTTATTTTTTTTCTTTCCCAAGGACATCCAAAAGTCTTAAGTTGAGTGTGTTGATGTGATCAACGCTTTTGACATCTAAAACTGAGAAAATAGCATGGACTTAACTATGTTTATTTGGATATGAGGTACTTTTACTTTGATTTCAGGAAAACTAGGTGTTGGAGAAAAAATGTGCAAAAGAGGTATAAAAGTGCAGAAAATCAGCCAAGTACAACTCTAAGTACGAGTCGTACCTTGATTGTATGAATCATAATGGAGACTCATGGTGAAAATTAGAAGGCTGGAATAAGAGGAAGGCAAAGTACAACTCTCGATACAAGTCATACCAAGATGGTATAAGCCGTAACTGGAGTTGTGGAAATCTTCAGAGAAATTTGCACAAGGCAGTCTCTTGGTACGGGTAGAACCCACGGATCGTAGCAACCACTTACAACCCATACCATGAGCCATGGTGAGCTTTAAGTGATTCTTCAAGACTTGGAATAACTTCAGATACAACAAGCAATATGCGTCGTAGGAGAAAGGTACAAAGGCATACCACAACACTCGTGAAAAATATCAAAAGATGTTAAAGTTCTCAGGGCCAAGCCATGGATGGATTGTACGGCTCATAGGATCACGCTATGAGTCGTACTAGCTGCCAACACTTAGACAAATCTGCAGCAACCAAGGATGTACTAGAGGTAGGATCGACCCATGCAATCTTGTTTCGGGTGGTAGGATCAGTAGCGAGACAGGCTGGCACCAGATATGGAAAATTCACTGTTAGCTTAAGAAAAGGTTTCTAATGTCTGTATAAATACCTTTTATGTTTTAATTTAGTGGAAGAAGCTAGAAAGGAAGTAGTAGAGACGTGTGATGAGTAATATTTATGAATTTTATCAAGTTTTGAAGAGCAATTCCTAGGAACAACACTTGATTTCATCAATTGTTCTTGAGATGGTTCATTGCTATTCAAAGCAGGTTTTCTTCCAATTATTGTTGTAAGTATTTAATTATGTGTTTGTCTATGAATGCAAAATATAATCTACAATCATGATAGGCTTTTCGGACAAACATTATTTCATAGACAACTTCCACAACTAGGGTGGTGGGAACCATGGTGCATTAATGAAATAGGGTTATACAAAAGTGATTCAAAACCAATATTAAATATTTGTATTGTATTCTCTTCATCTTTAAATGTTTCTAAATAGTGTACAACGTTAGGACTTACCCAAATTCTTTACATGCTTGAACCTAAGTAGATATTAGGAGAAAGAATTACAACAAAGTCTTGGTCTTTATTATCATTGTATTAACTTGAGTTGTGATTGCATGATAGTTAAATTTGGAACAAATTGATAACAGTTAGAAAGAAATCGCTCATGAAACCTGATTTGGTGATTGAGTATAGTCATCCAATAGGGACGAACAAATCGTTTGGATGAACCCTAGTTATAAATTCTACAAGTAAGCATTGGGATTGATCACGTGTTATTCTGAAGTAGTTATGAACCATGGGGACGCTTACCCTAGTTATTTGCACATCTTGATAACAACCACAATTATAATCTTGTTTTGATATTGTTTTTCTTGGAACACCCCCTCCAATTTGGAGATAACTTACCAACAAATTTAAGTACCGGTATTAGTCTAGATCTTACCCTATTCAATGTGTGTTCGAACCCAACCTCTTTGTTGGATTCTTTATTGACAATGTCTGCTTCATACATTGCCAGGAAGTGTGAGTTTGAGCATTATCAGTTATGTTAGAGGCTTTTCGGACAATCTATAGAAAATTAGCTTGTCAGTGTTGACTCTGTTTGGTTGATGTATGTTCAGAATTCCACTATTTCGGATTTCAGTTATCCGTTTTGCTTATGTTAATTTTTATTTATTATGTTCATTCCATGGGTTGACTTTTAGCCATTTATGATTCTAGGTTTCGTGTCTAGATCCAGACCTATGTTCGGATCATTACAGGTGTCTTGCCACCAATAGTGGCAGATGATAAATGATTTGCTAGCATCCATGGTAGCTCAATTTCAGTAAAAGATATGGATAAAGATTTGACAATTCCATCAAATAAGGTATTTCAAGACAAACTCAAATAGGTTGCAATTAGCTATTAAAAAGTGTCTTGAGATGGAAGAAGATCTCAATCCCAATAAAGATATTTTCTCCAAGTCTTACATCTATTTGGAGGCCCAAATTAAAGTCTAAGAGGAGATGCAATGGAGCCTAAATCAAGCACCCAAATGGAGAAAATACTGCAACATTTTTTAATTAGTTTCTAGAATTATATTTAAGAGTTGTATTATTCTATGTTGATTTCCTAGGACCTTGTGCGTGGAAACTTTCTATGCCATTAAATGTTTGATTTTAATCTATATTGAATACATTGGTCTACGTATGGGAAGCCTTTTGTATCCTTAGGGAATGTAATTTCTTTTGATTGAGTCTGTTGACCATCCCCTTCTAAGATTCTATATAAAGGGAGTTCTTTCACTTCATTGTAACTAAGTTTGATTTTATATATTTGTAACAGCCTTTGTGGCTTGTGGAGACCTTTTTAGGTTTTCTTTGGGTTATGCCCTTTTTGTTCTACTTTGAATGTAGCTTGGATTTCTTCAATGGCAAGATTTCTTATTTGGTTTCCCTTCCTCATCTTCTTCTTCTTTGTATTCTTAATTGATTGGATACTTCTTTTACTACTAAATAAAGTTTTGAGTATCAAATACTTGAGTTTGTTTTTCTCTTTTCAAGAATCAAGTTCTTCTCCCTTTCTAATCTTCTAATTTTAGAGTCTTTTGCTATCCGTGTTGTTGTCAAGTGATATCAGAGCTTTGGATGGTTGGGTATTCTTATACTCACTCTATCTACTGATTTGAATCATAGAAAACTACAAAAAAAAATCTACAAAAAAAAGTTATTGCAGCATGAACAATAACCTAAAAAAGTCAAAAAAATTATTTCCTCGAGTGAATAGGGATGTGCTTCACTTGTTCATGATTTGTTTTATACTTTATCTTATGATTTGGTGACCTTGAACTATTGAAAATCTTATCAATCTCTTGAAAATCTCATTTGATTTGAAGCTTCTTTTAATTTTGGTCAACAAGAACTCAAAATTCACTTGGAGGATTGTAAAGGTCATTGTAGATCATTGGATTCAAAAGCTCATTGAATATGTTCTTGGTCTTCTTGAAAGTGATTATACACTATATTTAGTTTTCTATTGTTCTCTTCCTAGATATTTTAAGTATTTGTTTATACTTAGCATAGTCTAGTGATTTGTGTGTATTTCTTTATTTCGTGTGAATTGTTTTTCATGCTTTTCTCTTTATTTTCATTGTGTACTTCTTTGTTTCCAATTTGTTATATTTTTACTATCCTTTTCTTTGTTTGCCATAAACTCCATTCTTGAACCAAATATTCGAACTTGCTTTGAAGTGTTTGAGTTGTTGGTTCATGGAAGAACTTTGAGGAGCATCCTTTGAGTGGTAAAAGGCAAGAGTAGTGAGATTATTTGAGGGTAAAAGCCTAATTATGTGATATATAAGTGTTGACAGCCATTACTTGATACACGTGATGGAGTGCATATGAGACAACTTTACTACTAACAATCTCTTGTTTTAAAGCATGTCTTCTACAAATTTTGGAAGCAACTGGAATGAAGGAATGGATGATTATAGTGCGAATGATTTGGAATCGGATGCAAAGAATGATGGAAGGGACATGTACTATAATTCTTGTGATGAATGTGGCGGTAATGATGACTCTAATACGAGTCAAACCTATGATGAATCACATCATATTTGTGATTTGAGTAAAACCAATAACATTTGTGATGAATGTTGTAGTAATGAATCTTCTGATTATGATGAGATTAGTTATAGTGATTAATGTGCTTATGTTGGAGTTGGGAGTGTGAATCCTATTAAATGTACTCTAGTAAGATCTAGTTTGGGGAGGAGTCCTAGAAGAGGCCATGAGCTTATGAGAGTTTACAAGATTTTTCAAACTAGAATGGAAGTATTGTCTAATGTGTGCTACTAAAATTAATAGAAACATTTGTCACAACTTAGTCAATGCTTACTTTATTAAAAATTTGGGTTTATCTTGTGTTAAGCATTCTTTACCTTACATCTTCAAAGGAGTGAATGTGGACAAGAGAGTGCTGGTGCAATTTAATCTTAGGAGATACAAGGATGAGGTTTTGGTGTGACGTGATTCCCTTATTCACATGTCATGTCTCATTGGGAAGGCCATGGTATCTCTATAGAAAAGCTTCATATGATCCAGAAAATAATAGGTATTCCTTGGTGAAAGATGATGGAAAAAAGACTGCCCTTGTTTCATTGACTCCTATGGAGATTCAAGAAGATCAATTAAGGGTGAGAAGATCAATAGAGGTATTTGAAAAAGAAAATAATTGCAAAAGGGAAAACAACAACAGATTTGAGAAGCCTAAGATTAGAGTTAACCTTAGAAGTCCTCCAAGGGATAAAAGAGGGATTCTTGGCAAGTACATGGGAGCTAGTACATTAACAAACTTCTCCGTATTTAAATAAAAATAAGGATGAGAGACAAAAAAAAGAGAAGTAATGGTGAGCTACTTGACAACTCAAGCAAGGAAAAAGGAGAGGAAGTGATGAGTGAAGAGAGTGAGTTGTCAAAAAGTAAGAATGAGTGGATAGAATTGAGTGACATGAGTTTCAAATGTAAAATAAAGAGTGAACCAGTACGTTTGAGTGATAAGAAAAAATAAGAGATTAAAAGAATAGAGTGCACAAGTGTGAAATCAATAAAGAGTTGGAACAACAATTGCATGAAGTAAGGAAATTCAATTTTAAACAAGATTTGGAAAGTGTTAAAGCCAATGATTCATGAAAACAATTGCAAGTTGAAGACAAGCTTAACCTTGATTACCTCATGTGGTATGGCCTTATTGATGATCTATTTGTTTCAAATGAAACTTAACTTTTACCACAAATCCATGAGGCCAAATTTTTATATGAAAGTATAACTCAAATTGCGAGTGATTCTTCCCTTTTTAATTATTCGTCTCATATGAGCAATCTATCACAATGTGATGAAAGAGAGGTACAGAATAACAAAAATGAACAAATCCAAAGGAATTTGAAGGAGAATGAATCTTGTTCACATTTCAATTCGCTAAATCTTTCTTGTTTTAGTATCACTTCTCAATTCATTTAGAAATTTTAGAAATAACCTTGTAAAGAGGATGATAGTACCTTATTTGAATAAAAACTAACATTGGCCAAGTTTTAAAAGTGTATAATAACTCCTTGTGGGAAGAAATTGGAGAAGCCTTTAAAGAGTTTTGTAATCACTTGTGGTTTGAGAATATCAATGGAGAAGTTGCCAATAAAGGCAATAAGACACATGAAACATATGAAGCCATAAATGGTGAGAATATTGAACTAAATTAAGAATGTAACAACTCAAGTGTAGAGAAGGAAAAGCGCTCACAGGTTGCTAACTTCATAGTATCTTTATCTTTATCTGAATATATCTTTTTTTACAGGTTCAATCCAAGCCACTTCTCAAAAGAATTCTTTTTGATCCATATCTGGACTATGATATATCCAATGATGAGGTTCAGTTGTTTAGCAAGAGCAAATATGATATGTTTGTTTGGTATTCATATGCTTTTGCTCTCGCTAATAACCTTCTATTGTTTAAACTGCTTGTGTGGGTAATTACATTATTTTGTTAAATGATGTAATGTTTGGATATTTAAAAAGGATATTTGTGCATAAAAGAACTAAATAGGTTAAGTGGTTGCATGGTCACTACCTGGTGTTACTTTTACCAAATGCTTGCTCTACTTACTTTATTTACCTCCTATTAATTTTGATTATCATGTTGGTTGTAGGTATAGGTCAAGCTTTGAGGACATATCTTCTTTAAGTGGGGAAGAATGATAGCAACCAAAGAGGCTTAAATCCAATGAAGGTGCAGCGTGTCAAGATTCGAGGATGAATCTTCTTTAAGAAGGGGAGAATGATAAAATCCATAGTAGCTCAATATTAGTAAAATACATGGATAAAGATTTAAAAATTTCATCGAATAAGGTATTTCAAGACAAACTCAAATGAGCTACAATGAACTATTAAAAAGTATCTTGTGATGAAAGAAGATCTCAAGCCCAATGAAGATATTTTCTCCAAGTCTTTACATCTATTTGGAGACCTAACTTAAAGTCCAAGAGGAGATGGAACGGGGCCCAAATCAATCCACAAAATGGAGAAAATACTACAGAATTTTTTAAAATTAGTTTCTAGAATTATATTTAAGAGTTGTTTTATTCTATGTTGACTTCCTAGGACCTTGTATGTGGAAGCTTTCTATGCCATTAAATACTTTATTTTAATCTATGTTGACTATATTGATCTAAGTGTGGGCAGCCTTCTATGTTCTTAGGGAAAATAATTTCGTATAACTGAGTCTTTTGACCAGCCTCTTCTAGGATTTTATATAAAAGGGGGTTCTTTCTCTTCATTGTAACTAAGTTTTATTTAATATATTAGTAGCAGCCTTTGTGTCTTGTGGAGACATTTTTAGGTTCTCTTTGAGTTATGCCCTTTTTGTTCTAATTTGAATCATAGCTTGGATTTCTTCAATGATAAGATTCCTTGTTTGGGCTCCCTCCCTCATCTTCTTCTTCTTTGTCTTCTTAATTGATTCACTACTTATTTTACTATTAAACAAGGTTTTGAGTATCAAATGCTTGAGTTTATTTTTCTCGTTTCAATAATCATCTCTTCCCCCCTTTCTAATCTCAATTTTAGAGTCTGCCACTATCTGTGTTGTTATCACGATTAATGAGGTGGCATGCATATGTTATTGCCTCAGCCCAAAAGTCTTTTCCCAAGTCAGCTTTGGACAACATACACTGAACCTTCTCCAGCAAAGTTCGATTCATGCGTTCTACCAATCCATTCTGTTGTGGTGTATTTTTTACGGTGAAATGTTTGACAATGCCATTGTCTTCACAAATCTTCTTAAAAAAGCATTTGTGTATTCTCCATCATTATCTGTGCAAAGATACTTGATCTTTCTGCTAGTTTGAGTCTCTCTCATCGCCTTCCATTTGAAAAAAATTGCAACACTTCATCTTTAGTTTTCATTATATAGACCAACACTCTCTGGAAAAAGTCATTAATAAATGTTACAAAATAGTGTTTCCCACCTAATGAAGGTGTTTTGGAAGCACACCAAACATCAGAGTGAACATAATCTGAAATAACTTTAGTATTATGGATAGTTGTTCCAAATTTAACCTTTGTTTATTTTTCCTTGATACAATGCTCACAAAATTCCAAGTTGAAATTTTTTACTCCTTTATGCAATCCTTTATCTGATAACATTTTCAAAAATTTTCTTCCAGCATGTCCCAAGCGCATATTGCATAGCCTGGTCATTTCTGCCTCCTTGTCATCACTGGATGTTACTGTTGTTGTCACAAAAATTGTATTACCTTTATAGTGTCATGACTCAAGTGTTCGTGACTGCCATCCATACTATCCCCTCCGTTGGGGGAACCAATGAAGCTCAACTAGTTACCCAAATCTGACAACAGTTATAAGTAAATCACATTTTGAACGATAATTAACGAAAGCTGAAATAGAATTAAAGAATACAGGCATCAAAACCATCTAGTACATCCCTAAAAATTGAAAGTTATTGTACATAAGGACATCTATCTAACACTGTATAAAAAGGAGTAACTCAAGAAAACAAAGAAAATTAATGTCTGGACAAAAGATCTTCTACGGATAGCACGTCCCGATCTGCTCACCTTCAATGAATCTGCTGCTTCTCTAGAGATGAGGTCGAGATGAGCTTCTAGGATCACCATCTGCCCCCAGAAAATAAATGTAGGAGTAGCATCAATACAACATACAATACTAGTAGATATCATTGGTTGACCTTAAATCATAACACATATAAGTGAAACAACAATATGCGATCATCTCAAAACATAAGCTCAATAAATAATGCTCAATAAATAATACTTATTTAGGAATTCAATCTATGTAGGGCATTAGCCGGTCTGCTTACTGGATTGGGCCTCTTTATATTTGTCAAGTGACCACTGCCATGGTCTCGCTGCGGCTCAATTGGATCTGCTGCAGCAGTATTGCCTTGGCAGTAGCTCGACTTAACTGCACATCTATAGTTCTCTTAACTCTCTTCAACATTCTACTCATCATGACCAACCAAGCTACTCATGATCGTCAATAATAACTCACATATCATAATCACATGGAATATATAATAAACCATTCACAATAGATTCCACAACTCATTATGTGTCCTTATTTAACTTTACATTTACTAGAAAATCATCATAAATACATCAACAATTTGAATACACACAATACATGGCCAGAAGTTTAGTTCATTCAAGCTCTCACATTCCCAGACTGATATTATTTCTTTACACTCAATCAAATAATGCAGCCAATGGTGAGATGTCGGGCATACACCTCCATTATACCACCATTAACACTCCCACACTGAACATCAATGTACCCACATGCCAGAGGGTCTTATTTCTATCCTTTCAGTCATGACCTGCAAGAGACTCTAAAATCATATACTGTACTGGCGTGGTACCCGATCCCACTAATCTGCTCATTCAAATACCTCCCCTCGAACATGAGCCACTCAACCATTACTGTTAGCCCGGATGCTCCCCTCGAGCGCGAGCCACTCATCTCGGGACAATCATATTGTCCCCTATTATTCACAGATCTCAGTGTTTACCACTTAGTCAATTTATTTGTCCCTTGGGGGCCTCATCTTCCTCCCTAAACTCGAATATTCACATAATTCAGGGATCATGTTCAGGCAATACAAATGAATAAGAACAACTCTAAGCATACAATGTCTACAACACATAAACAACTATTTCATAGCAAAATTATTCTACATTGGAATTAAACAAGGGATTATGACAATAATAAATGTCCAGAGACCCATTCACACATATAATCGCACACAAATACATGCTATTATTCAAAATATACCTCGATCAAACAATGGAAATCACAATTACTCCATTAGAGCCTCGTCTCTCCTTAGCGCTTCATAATGTTCAAAATTTAGAACAAATGATTAAAGGATAATTCAATAGACCATTTAGAGAAATAAGGGTCTTGGAAATTCAACCCCGACCCCATTCTAAACAGTTCATGGAGTTTCTACTCCCCAAACCCCCTTTTAAGCAGTTTTTAAGAATAAAATTCCCACTTGTACCAAACTTTAGGTCTCCAATTCTAGCAATGATAAACTAGCACTATCACATTCATCCTAGGGAGTATTAATTACATGCTTACAAACCTAGTAATCCATAACCTTTAACACCGAACCAACTTACCCTACTTTCGTAGTCCTAGAGTTTTTCATCCTAAGATTTCCACCATTACAAGTCCCCCTTTTGATTCTACGGGGTTAGGGTGTCAAAGTAAAGAGAATTGACTGAGATTATTAACTTAGGGAAGGGAAAATTTCTCTACTCTTGGGGTTTCACTTTGAGTTCTCAAAAAATCTTTCTTTGAAATAATAAGGTAAACCCCCTAAAATCCCATTAAAAATCCACCTACTGATTCTTGTCGTCTGCTGTAGCGGACCCACTATAGCGCCCAAGACACCATCACAATGGATCCGATGGTAAATCTCCTAGTCTGTTATGGCGGGCCTCCGACCATGGTAACGGTCTCACTTCAACGGTTCCCCGTAACTATAGCTCCCATTTCCTACACCCTGGACATTCCTTAATGTTAAAATTTTACTAAAAACTCACTCAACACCTTCCCACCAACAACTTAGGCTAGATAGAGGTGTTTCTGACTTATTCCCCCCCCCCCCCCCGTCCCGTAATGATAGGTAGGTCGTTATATCATATAGCAATCAAAATACCATTTCCCCAAACGGCCTACAAAAGCAATAAAGAAGATATACCAGAATCTATAAACAACTAGGGATATTAGTTCCGCATATCAGCCTCGGTCTCCCAAGTGGCTTCCTTTACGGGATGATTCTTCCATTAGAACTTTACCATTGTAATTTCCTTTGATCTCAACTTGTAGACCTCTCTATCTACTATAGCCACGAGCTCCTCCTCATAGGACAAATTCTCATCAAGCAACACTGAATCCCATTTGATTATGTACGATCCATCCCCATGGTATTTCTTCAACATGGAGACATGAAATGTTGGATATATTCCTGATAGTCCTGGAGGCAAGGATGATTCATAGGCTACCTCCTCCATACTCTAAAGAATTTCAAATAGCCCAATGTATCTCGGGCTAAGTTTCCCTTCTTTCCAAACCACATCACCCCCTTCATAGGGGAGACCTTGAGCAACAACTTGCTCTCTTACCATGAACTCCATGTCTCTCACCTTTCTATCTTCATATTATTTCTTCTTGCTTTGAGAAGCTACCATTCATTCCTGAATCACTCGAACCTTTTCCAAGGACTCCTTAGCAAGTCCGTGCCCCAGGTTCTCACCTTGAAATCATCGAACCAACTGATTGGAGACTTGCATTTCCTCCCATATAGAGCTTCGAATAGCGACATGTCAATACTCGAGTGATAGTTGTTATTGTAATAAAAGTCTACCAAAGATAAGAATTTATCCCAATAGCCATCAAAATCAATCACGCAGGTCTGAAGCATGTCTTCTAGCACCTGAATTATCCTTTCTGACTGCTTGTCTATCACAGATGGAAGGTTGTGCTCAAGTCCAACCTATTACCTAGTTCTGCCTGCAAGGTCCTCCAGAAATGGGAGGTGAACTATGTACCCCTATCCAAATTGATCGAAATTAGCACCCCATGCAACTGAATCACCCCTCTCACATACGGCTTGACCAGTCTCTCAATATTTTAAGTCATTTGAATAGGTAAGAAGTGGGAAGACTAAGTCAGTCTTTCAATAATGACCCAAACGGAGTCAAATTTCCCCAACGTCTTTGGAAGACCAACCACGAAGTCTATCGCTATTCAGTCTGATTCCACTATGGGATGGGCATCCTCTGAAGTAATCCCCCAGGCTTCTAGTGCTCATGCTTCACCTGTTGAGAGTTTAGGCACTGGGCGACATGATCGACAATGTTGCTCTTCATTCTATCCCACCAATAATGTCATTTCAAGTCATGATACATTTTAGTAATCCCAAGATGGATAGAGTACCTTGAGTTGTGAGCTTCTAACAAGATGATTTTGGTCATCTCACCAACCCAAGGAAAACATACATGTCTCCTTATTCTTAGGATCCCTTTCTCATCTAATGCATCTTTCTTAGCTTCCCCTCATAAGACTTTGTCCCGAGTCTTACTCAATTTTCCATTCTCAAACTACCTAGCTTTCATTTCCTTTAGCAATGATGACTTGGCCTCCACACTGGCTAATATCACCCCTGTATCTGCCAACATGAGTCTCACCAGACAGTTGGCCAAGGTCTAAACTTCTCTACCCATCGAGTGCCAGGTAGCTTCCAAACAAGCTAGACTGCCCATGCTGACGGATTTTCAGCTCAAGGCATCTGCCACCACATTTGCCTTCCCTAGGTGATCTAGAATTGTAACATCATAGTCCTTAAGTATTTCCATTCATCTCTGCTACCTTAGATTAAGAATTTTGTATGATAATACATATTGCAAGTTGTGATGGTTTGTGAACACCTCGCAACGGGCCCATACAAGTAATGCCAGCAGATTTTCAAGGCGAACATCATCGCTTCCAACTCCAGGTCATATGTGGGGTAGTTCATCTGATGTACCTTTAACTATCTCGAAGCATAAGTAATGACCTATCCTTCCTACATTAACACAGCACCCAACCCAGATTGTAAGGCATCACAATAAACTACAAAAATTTTACCTTCTACCAGTAGTGCCAGGATAGGTGTAATGGTTAGCAGGGTATTGAGCTGCTAAAATCTCTCTCACATTCCTCAGACAATTGGAAAGGCACTTCCTTTTGAGTCATCCTTATCAACACTAAGGCAATGGCGGCAAGACCCTTCAAAAATCGGCGGTAATAGCTGGTCAGCCCCACAAAACTCCATACCTCTATTACTGTAGTAGGCCTAAACTAGTTTAAGAATGCTTCCACCTTCTGTAGATCCACCTTAATCCCTTCCTGGAGACTACATGCCCCAAAAAAAGACACCGACTCCAACAAAAATTCATTAATGTCTCCCAAGCACACGCAAGCACACGTGGACATCAAGTAATATAGGACAGTGAAGTCCCGATTATCGATCCCTTAGAAACTTGCCAAATTAATCGCTTAAGGTTAACTCTTTATTTTGATACTCTAACAAAAACATATATAAATGGAGAATGTCTTGGATAATTAAACTACTAAACTTGAAATGAAAAAGAACTAATAAAATAAGTTTGTACTTCAAATGATGATGATAATTTAGGGGGCACTTTTGCTTTAGGTTGAGTTTTCAAGACTTGGTTACGCTAGATTAATTCTTCCTAAGGTTGCTAGTAGCAAGTTACTATCCCATTTCTTGCCACTCTCCCGATCATCCAAGAACTATCTCATGAACTCTAACGCCTATATCCCTATGGTCACAGGAGAAACATGAAACAACATTTATAGCTACTTGTATATCAACTAAACAGGATTGAAGGGTATATCTCTATCCTCATTAACAAATTCTAACCTTCAATAAATGGGCCAAAGGATCTTTGAATTCTTATTTTATATTTACTTTTAACCCTTTTAGTTCCCTCTACCGAGTTCAATCAAAAGCCAACAGATTTATTTACAAGGTGATTAGTCTAACAAATAAGAAATTAAAATAAGTAAATATAAACAACCTACAATGAAGAATCAAAACTAGCAATAATCAATCTATCAAACTTCAACGATAGTTATGGCCCAAACCCTAGAATGTGAGTTTATCCACTCATGCTCAAGTGGAAAAACAAAGACATCATCGTTCGAAACATAAAAATGATAGAGAAAAGAAGAAACCTAAATTATGAACTTGTCTCTCCTCCAAAGTTGCATTACAACCTTACTACGATCAAACAAAATGATGTATGATTGCTAACAAATGACCTAGATGTTATATTTATATGTGAGCCCTCAAATGATGCTTTTGCCCTCAAGTAATTGGATTTTAAAATCAGCAAAATCCATCCAGGTCAGGGCCTGGCGCACCGCGCCCTTCATAGCCCTAGGTTGGGCTTCGATTTCTTCTAAAGTTTAGCTCCGGGTGCCCCACGCCAGCCAATGCACCAAAGAGTTAGTTAAATTTCTAAGCCTCTAGACCCTTCAAATGCCCCACGCCACTCAAATCACCAGTGTGTTAGTCAAATTTCTGAGCATTTGAACCCTTCTGGCGCACCACTCCATCCAAAGCACCAGAATGTTGGAAAAATTTCTAAGTATGGGATGCTTTTGTCGCGCCACGCCATCCATCCCGCCAAGGTATTAATAATCCTCCTCTGAAATTTGGAACCCACCGTGCTAAGCCACCCATAACACCAACTTTAGTGCAAAGTTCTTTAAAGTTAAGGGATTGGCGTTCCACGCCATCCATAGCATTAGGTCAATTTTCGTGAACTCTTCTTTCTTCACGTCATTGGTTATTTTTGGGTCCTTTTTCCTTGGTTTCCTGCTCAAAATATCTAAAAATATTTTTTATCTCAAAAGACACATGAAACATGAACTCATGAATTTCATAAGGATTATAAACTCAAAACAAGGCAAAATATGGGTAAAAACATGGCAAATAGGCATAAGAATATGCCCAAAATCACCACCCCACACTTAAACCATTGTTCATCCTTGAACAATCCCCAATTCCGTGCACAAACTCATATTTTCTCACCACATGTCACCTCTATCAATTCACCCTCAACCAACTAGCATAGAGCATATGATTAAGTGGTTCATTAACTTGTAGCAATTTACATCAAGCACATGTAGAGTTTTCATATTCAAGACTATAGAACTTCTATAACCGACTCATTTTTTAAGAACACGTCCAACATGACTAAGTATAGAATATGCA
Source organism: Datura wrightii (assembly GCA_035772735.1). Classification (NCBI taxonomy): domain Eukaryota; kingdom Viridiplantae; phylum Streptophyta; class Magnoliopsida; order Solanales; family Solanaceae; genus Datura; species Datura wrightii. The sequence continues at coordinate 179,964,796 of JASDFA010000018.1, forward strand.
GCATATAGTACACCGACTAGGACATCTTATGCCCCTCTCTTTTAGTGATTTTCCTCTCTCAAATTATCAATGCAAAGCATGAAACATAATAAGTAAGGTACACTCACACTCAAAAATGATGTATCATACACATGCAACATACCATAAGCTTGCCCTTTATGTATACCTAGACTACTTAGTTATTTTAAAAGATTAAGATCATAAGTACTTTTCTTGGTTGTAATGTTAGCTAAGGGATGGGTGAGATTAAGATCATAAGGACTTTTTTTAGTTGTAATGTCAGCTAAGGGACGGGTAGAAATGATCTTTCTTTGATAGTGACTATCGATCCTATGTACTTTTTAGACATTTTTCATCTTTCTTTTCCACCACTATTTCCCTTATTGTTCACCTTTCACTATACTCGCCCTTTTTCTTTTCTTTTCATGCCCCTTTATTCACTACTTGACTACTAGTTTCTGCTTGCAGAATCAATAAAGATATTCACTATTAAAACTCTTTCTCCTAGTAGCAAGTAAACAACATATTTTGGGCACCCCTTCTTCTGACTTTCTCTTCTTACTTCCCACAGAATTTTCATTCTTTTCTTTCCTTTATCATTCATACATTGGTGGGCCTTCACTTTCATGTCTCAAAGTGTCTAAGACTACTTTGGATCAATAAATCTAGAGGTCACATAATAAAAGGAAATAGGCTACTTTTGTGGCTAAGAAATGCATAAGGCTTTATGGCTCAAGGCGATTAACTAAGGAATATATTTAGGAAGGTAAAACAAACATGGAAAACAAGGCTTTTTCAAAGAAATGCCTTAATCGTCTCTTAAATCTTTAACAACTATCCATCCAACATACACTAAGGCAAGTTCGAGATACTACATTATGTACAAAACACAAAATTAAGCTCACCTCACATGGAATTAAGACTATAGTCAGTTTCTTATAGCTACACATTCATACAATCAAATTGAATGACACTTTGTATTATCAATCCCTAAGAGTGTCCTGAGTCGACTCAAAGAACTATGTGTGTCTCTCATGTAATTCTCACTTATGCAGTTAATATGACCACTTCATAGACTCTAGTATAGCCGTTAGGTGGAATGTCAAAGAGAACATAAGTGATTTATATCTAACTCAGTCCTAAGAAATAAAAATATATATGAATAATTTAATGGTCGGCATCCATCCATCATCGGGAAGGGTCACTACTCTATGCTGACCAAAATAAAGAAAATGACTCTAAAATTAAACCAAACAAACTCAACTGCTACAGACGAACAAGTCATCATAAACATAACAAGGCATCATCCAAGTTTTCAATCATTAGCAATACTATCTATTAAAAACTAGACCTAATCAATCACAGAGCTACTTCCATAGGGAATGACAACTAATGCTACGGCCTACTATGAATTTAGCAAAGAAAGAGCAAACAAGAAATCTTTCCACTTAACGGTGCACTATCCTCAGTGCACAAATAAATATATTAAGTAGGTAGAGAAAAGGAACTTCCTAGGCCACTATGCATAGTCATCATCATTAGGATTGTACTATGATCTTTATCATCATCATCATCACCATCAATGTGCATGGCTCCAATGCAGCATCATCCTCCTCATCATTATCTAAGTCATCAACCCCATCAGTAAGCACTGTGGCCTCATCATCGCCAATGGCTTCTCAAAAGTTAGTCCCACTTTTCACATTAGCATCACACTCTCTGTGAGTGGGTACCACTCCTCAATGCCAATGTCTCTCAAAAATTGAGTCAATAGACTACCATAACAGTACTTCCACCTACAGTTGTCCCTCGATCTCCTCATGTTTTCCTGGAATACTGCACCAAATTTGATTGATATCCCTTTCATCAACATGTATACCAACATGACTCGCTCTCTAGTGATCTCTGTTATGTGTGTCTCAAGGAGAATCATGGCACAAAACCAGCTTCGCCCAAACTTTTGCCTCCTTATTCAAGTAGGAGAACAAAAGTGTGGAGTGAGTGCCCTTACGGTCCTTTGTCCAACGGGCAGATGAGTTCTCACCATATACAGTATGGCAAATGTCGCGATATGGGGGCTTCTCTAGCAGAAGGAAGTACTCAGACGGGTTTATCATAGGTGTACCAAGGAAGGCATTGAATCTCTTAAAAGTGAAATGAACCACCTGACCCCGTATTTTGACCTCATAACTATCTCCAAAGGAAGTGTCTCAGTTTTCATATAATTTCCTCACCACAGTGAGGTTTCACTCCTCAGGCTCGACAAAGATATATCTCAATCCCAACTAGCGGACCTTGTCATAGATGGTGGGAAACTCAAGTGTGAGGCGGCCTTCGTCAGTCTAGTTCTCAGGAGTATATTTGGCCTCCTTTTGTGTCCCATGAGGCTCCATAGCTTTTGCTCCAAATCTCCTAGCAGTGATTCCCTTGGCGGCTGATGACTCAATCATTTTGTTCCTTTTCAAAGATGCTTGAGAGCGTTGTTAGCGGTCTCCACTTTCTTTCCTTTGTCAGATTTTGATTCCATGACACCTACCAATCAACAACCAAGAACTTCAAAAGATTAGTTTCTGAACAAAAAGACTAGCTAATTAAGCATAACGGGTGCAAAATGACCCCACACTTAATTCGCTAGCATACTCATGAGACTTTATCATATAGGATACTTAAGACTTCCCCATTATCATCCCTAATCTCAACATCCAACTTATTCACTAACTTCACATTACAAACAAGTTCATGAATTTTCTTCATATCTCTCTTCTTTTTTTTTCTTTTCTTTTCAAGAATGCCTCACTTTGGCCATTCCTTTCACCTTCGCACCTTTAATTCATAATTCAAGTAACCCATATGTGGAGGTAGTTACAATTAATTCATTCAACAACCAACAATAAATCTACTAAAATACACAATGTATTAACATGAATTTTCAACAACTCAAGATTCTTCACATTCAAGAATTTAAGAACTACGCACTTTATCTCTCTACAATCAATGTTCTACCTACCAATTTCATGAAATTCAATTCATCACCCCCTTTGTCCCCACAACTTCAAATCACTACATACAACCAAAAATGAGCAACCCAACAAGGATAACACATTATCATGGAAGAATTTGAGAGATTAAAGCTAATGAAACCCATATTATGAAATTCAAGGTTTTCACCAATAATGGTAATTTTGGGTCTTTAACTCTGGGAAGAAGGGTGTGGGAGCATGCTCTTTACACTAAATAACCAAGAGAGAATAAAAATACTTACGTGAGTTGGAGAGTTTAGCTTCAACAAGCTTCTCGGAGAAGACAACAATGGAGGGGAAAGAGAGAGGGAGTTATGGGTTAGGTGAGGGAAGAGAGAATTTTGTTGCTTTTTATTTTTCACTTTTTAATGAGAGAGGATGATCAATGGGGATTTAAAATAAAGGTGTGGGCATGGGTTTTTTAAGTAATTTTAAGGTCCTTGGATCAAATTTTGGACCCTTAATCAAAACGGCCAAAACATCCCTGGCACGGTGCGCCAGTCACCTCACCACACACTTAGAAAAAAATTTTCTTCACGGACTGGGTCTGGTGCACCGCGCCACTCATAGCACCAACCTAAAAAAATTTCTTTATGAAGTTCAAACGTCAGGTATCTCACCCCAGATTTAGACTTTTTTAGCTCATTTTCCTTACTCTTTTTGCCTCAAAAGCCCTGTTCATCTCTACAAAACCAAAAAATGTTAGAAAGATGGGTTTCCTCTCACCAATCGTCGTAGTTATAGTCATGGAACGATATTCACAGGTTTCCTCCCATGCAGCGCCTAATTTAACATAGCATAATGATGAAAGTCCTAATCAATCCTTCATTCAAGTGAGATAGTTTGGATCCTAAAACCTGCTAAACTCTCACGCTGCTCAATTTCCTTCTTACACCCTTCAGGCTCTACCGTTGGAATCCTTGTCTCTCTAAACACCTCGAAGGCTGCCTCATGACCATCCACAGTCATTGACATTTTTCCCAACTTCACCTTTATAACAACATCGGCGGTGGCTAAGAATCCACTCCCCAAAATAAGGGGAACTGTTACATCTGCTTCATAATCCAGGATTATGAAGTCCACAGATAAGATAAAATGTCTACCTTGATCAAGGCATCCTCTATGATTCTATCAGGATAAGCAAGAGACCAATTGGAAAGATGCAATTTCATTATGGTAGGACGTGGTTCACCTAAATACAAGGTTCTGAAAAAGGATGCATCCATCAGATTAATGCTCGCACCCAAGTTGCATAGTGTTGAACCAACTTCTTTATTCCAAATAACCACTGGAATGGTGAAGCTCCCGGGGTCTTTTAGCTTCTTATAAATTTTACTCTGCACTCGAGAACTGCACTCTTTCATGAGAGCCACAATCTCTAGCTCCATAAGCCTCCTCTTATTTACTCTAATATCCTTCAGATACTTGGCGTATTTCAGAACTTCCTGCAAAAACTCCACCAATGGTAAGTTAACATGTACCTATTTCAACACATCAAATAATTTCTAGTAAGTTGTGTCGTCCTTCTGCTTCTTAAACCTTTGTGGAAATAGAGGGGGTCGTCTGGCTTCTACCACTTTCAGCTTTGAGTTTCTTGACTCACTCACCTCCTATTTGGATGTCACAACCTACTCTGCATCAACTTTCTTATCTTTGGGGATCACCTCACCTAGCTCTTTACCACTGCACAAAGAAATCGCACTCATATTTTCCTTGGGGTTCTTCTTGTTATTACTTGGAAGTGTCCCTTGCAGTCTATTAGTCTACTGAAGGGCCAATTTCCCCATCTATCTCTCCAACTCATGGATGGATTTCTACATCTCACTAACCACTTGAGTCTGCTGAACCATCCACTGCTTCATTATTTCCTCTAATGAATTGCCAAGCTACTGGCCTTACGGTCTTGGATAGTTGTTCTGGGACCTTTGGAAATTTGAATTCCCTCCCCATAAAGGATTAGCTGTATTTTGATACCCCTGGTTATACCTATTACCTACAAAACCTCCACCACGAACTTATTGTCCCACAAAATATACAAACTCTGGGTTTAGTAGACAACCTAAATAAGCGTGGCCTCTCCACACACCTCACATGATGGTGGTGGAGTCTGGACCTGGTGGACCTACTGAACCTGATATCCTAAATGGTGTGGTTACAAACTTATTGATCACATTCACCAGCTGACTAGTATCTGCTCAGATTGCTACTACACCATCTACCTCGAGCTTTCCTGGCACCTTGGAAGCTGTGAACCCTCTACTTGAGTCTTGATAGACTTGACTGCCCGCTGACATGAGGTTCAAAAGAGCCTCTATTTCATCATAGCTCTTAGATAAAATTTGTCCCTGTGCGGTAGTGTCAAGCAAGATTTTGGACTCCGATCTCAGCCCCTATATAAAATTGTGCCCGATAATCTCCTTTGATTGTATGTGGTGCGGGAAATCTCTCAAGTAGCCCTTGTATCATTCCTAAGCCTAAGCCAAGGTTTCACCATCACTCTGCACAAAATCGGAGATCTTTCCTCTCAACTCTTTTGTCTTCTTGAAGAGAAGAACCTGTTGATGAATTTGTTGGAAAGAGCCTCTCAAGTGGTGATGGAACCTACTAGCTCATTCTGAAGCCACCCCTTGTCCTCACCAATCAACAAGAATGAAAATAACGTGAGCTTAACATACTCATCTCACACGTTCTAATAGTGAAAGTTCTCACTCAGCTCCATGAATGTCATCAGATGTCTGTGAGAATCCTTGTGCAACTTGCCCTGATATTTAGCAAGTATTTTGGACCAACTACACGGTCCATTCCTTTAACTCGAAGTTTCCAGTGATGGACGGCTTGATGATCGCTTTAGAAGCATTCTCCAAGTTTGGCCTAGCAAAGTTAAGCACTAGAACCCTCTCTTGGTTGTTGCCCGGTGCTTGCTCGTTATTCTCCATAATTAACCTGTGAAAGGTTCTCTCAATTTTAGGATCAAAAGAAGCCAAAGGTGATCTCTCACTTTTTGTACTTGGCATAAATTGAGCACACAACACCTGTAAACTTCACAACAAAAAAAAAACAAAACATAAAATACCGCATAGCAGAATAAAAATCCTAAACTACAAATGATTAATCAATCTTCAAGTCCCTGGAAACAGCACCAAAAACTTGATGTCGCACAAGCGCACGTGGTTGTTAAGTAATATAGGATAGTAAAGTCCTAATTATCAATCCCTCAAAGACTTGTCGGATTAATCACTCAAGGTTAACTCTTTATTTCGCTACTCTAACAAAAACATATATAAATGGGGAATGGTTTGGAGAATTAAACTACTAAACTTGAAATGAAAATGAACAAATAAACTAAAGTTGTTGCAAACTTTGTTTATACTTCAAATGATGATGACAATCTAGAGAAATGGCACTTTCACTTTAGGTTGAGTTTTCAAGACTTGATTACGCTAGATCAATTCTTCCTAAGATTGCTTATTGAAAGTTACCATCCCATTTCTTGCCACTCTCCCGAGCATCCAACAACTATCTCATGAACTCTAATGCCTATATCCCTATGGTAACAGGAGAAACATGAAAAGACAGTTATGGCTACTTGTATATCAACTAAACAGGGTTGAAGGGTATATCCCTATCCTCATCAACAACTTCTAACCTTCAACCAATGGGCCAGAGGATCTTTGAATTCCTATTTTATATTTACTTTTAATCATTTTAGTTCCCTCTCCTGAGTTTAACCAAAAGCCAACAGATTTATTCACAAGGTGATCACTCTAGCGAATAAGCAATTAAAATAAGTAAATATGAACAACCTTTAATGAAAAATCAAAACTAGCAATAATCAATCTATCAAACTTCAACCATAGCTATGGACAAAACCCTAAAAGGGGATTTTTAACCACTCATGTTCAAGCAGAAAAACAAAGACATCATCATTCAAAGTATAAAAATGATAGAGAAAAGAAGAAATCTAAGTTATGAACTTGTCTCTCCTCCAAAGCTGCATTACAACCTTACTACAATCAAACAAAATAATGTATGATTGCTAACAAACGACCTAGATATTATATTTATAAGCGAGCCCTCAAATGATGTTTTACCCTCAAGTAATTGACATTAAAATTAGCAAAATCCATCCAAGTCAGGTCCTGGCGCACCTCGCCTCTGTAGCCCCAGGTTGGGCTTCGATTTCTTATGAAGTTTGGCTCCGGGCGCCCCACGCCAACCAATGCACCAAGGAGTTAGTCCAATTTCTGAGCCTTTGGATCCTCTGGGCACCCCATGCCACTCAAAGAACCAGAATGTTAGTTAAATTTATGAGCATTTGAACCCTTCTAGTATGCCACTCCATCCAAAGCACCAAAATGTTGGAAAAATTTCCTAGCTTGCCACGCCATACATCTTTCCAAGGTGTTGATCAAATTCTCCTTTGAAGTTCAGTCCTAGTGTACCACGCCACCTATAGCACCAACTTTTGGTGCAGAGTTCTTTGAAGTTTAAGGGTTAGAGTGGCAACGTCAGTCATAGCACCAGGACAATTTTCGCGAACTCTTCTTTCTTCACACCTTTGGTCATTTTTGGGTCCTTTTTCCTTGGTTTCTTGCTCAAAACATCTAAAAATATTTATTAGCACAAAATACACATGAAAATATAAATTCATGCATTTCATAAGGATTATGAACTCAAAACAAGGCAAAATATGGGTAAAAGAATTGTAAATGAGCATAAGAATATGCCCAATATCATTCATATTTGGTGAACTTGGCATACAGCTATTTCTCCTTCAGCCACCCCAACACAATCCTCAGAGGATTCTCATGCTCCTGCTTAGTCTTAGAGTACACCAAAATATTATCAATGAACACAATTACAAATGAATCCAGATAGTGTTTGAATTATACCATTCATCAAGCTCATGAACATTGCTAGAGCATTAGTGAGTTTGAAGGACATGACTAGGAACTCATAATGTCCATAGCTGGTCTGGAAAGCTGTCTTAGGAATGTCCTCAGCATGAATCTTCAAACGATGATAACCTGATCTCAAGTCAATCTTTGAGAACACTGCTTCCCCCTGTAACTGATCGAATAGGTCATCCATCCAAGGAAGAGGGTATTTACTACGAATAGTTACCTTATTCAGCTGACGGTAATCAATGCACATCCGCATGCTACCATCCTTTTTTCACAAATAAGAATGGGGCACCCTAGGGAGAGACACTCCACTTGATAAACCCTTTACTAAGCAGTTCTTGTAACTGCTCCTTGAGTTCTATCAACTCAAACGGTGCCATTCTGTATGGCGGTATAGAAATAGGTCGGATCCATAACTCTAAATCTATGCGGAAGTCAATGTTGCAGTCTGACAGTATGCCAAGTAGATTCACGAGAAGTACCTCTAAAAATTCACAAACTACTAGGACTGACTCTATGAAAAAACCCTCTGAAAATCCTAGATGTGGGCTAGTATGTTGAACACCCTCGCCCTATCAATCTCTGGGCATAAATATAAGAGATGAGTTTCTTAGGAGCAGGGCTATAATTCCCTTTCCACTCCAACCTAGACGACCCTGGTCCAGCTACGGTGATTGTCTTAGCATGGATGCCTACAATAGCATGGTATGGAGACAACCAGCTTATTCCCAAAATCACATCAAAATATATAATGTCTAAGATCACCAAATCTATCGAGTATCACAACCCATGAAGTCCACTGATCAAGCATGACAGACTCTACCCACCACCACAGAATCCCCAACAAGAGTAGACGCATGGATAGGAATATCAAGTATATCACAAGCAAGATTCAACCCAACAACAAAATAGACAGACACATAGGTAAAAGTAGAGCTAGAATCAAACAAATTCATAGCCATTTTGTCACATACAAAGATCGTACCTGTAATAACAGCATCCGAAGCCTCTACCTCGGGTCGTCCAAAAAATTGCATAGAAGTGAGCCTGATTATGTGCCTGAGACCCGCCTCTGTTGGGCTGTGTGATCCCTCTGTTGGCCTGATTTCCACCCATTTGAACTGGGCACGTCCTCTACCTAATTGGGTGCCACCTCTAACCACTAGCTTCTTACCCCTCCTTAACTATAGATGATCCCTGTTGAACACACTCCCTCCTCTCCCAGAAGGGGTCGGAGCTTGAGGAGCTGGGTGCAAAACAGTTTGTCCGCCCTGACCAAACATGGGACACTATCTATGGATATGGCCATACTCCCCGCATTCATGGCACATCTTCTCAATCACTGGTCTCTGAGTCAGAACGGAGGAAATAGGGCGAGCCCCAAAATCTGAGTGCACTATCTAAGTACCCCCGTTTGTACCTGATGTCCATGGATTGGTCCCTGGTGGACCTCTGATTGACACCTACATAGTTGACTGGTGCCCCAAATAGCCCTAGGGAATCGGAGTCCTAGCAAAGGAACCACTAAAAGTACCTACCCTTTTGAGCTTTCTTCTCGGCATTCCTAACATAACCATCCTATTTCACCCCCTCCACATTTTTCACAAACTCTACTACCTCCTAGAAGGTATTACCTGTGGAGACTATTTGAAAGGCTAACAACTAGAGACCCATAGTTAGGCCCTTAACAAATCGCCTGATTCTCTCCTTCTCTGTGGCCAATAGTGGAGGGCATACCTGGACAATGAGTGGAATCGAGCCTCATATGCTGCAACTGAAGAGATCCCCTGCTCAATGGCGGTGAACTCATCTCGCCTCCAATCTCGTAGGGTACAAGGCACATACTTCTCCAGGAAGGTGGAGTAGAACTGGGTCCAGATCAATGATGGTGACCCCGCCGATCTGCACTTCACAAATGCTCTCCACTAGAGCTTCGCATTACCCATTAGCTGGAAGGTGATAAATTTTACCCCATACTTCTCCACTGTCCCCATATTTTGTAAAGCCTCTCGTGGCAGTCAATGATGAACTCATAGGCTCCTTTTCCTCAGTGCTATAGAAGTTGGGAGGCTTCATTTTCGTAAATCTCCAGAATAAGTCATGCTCCTTTCCAGTCATTACCGGTCCAGCTACCGGCCTTAGAAACATCACCGCCGTTGAAATATCATCTATATAGGGAACCATAACAGGTGTATGTTGTATCCCCAACTACTGCCCTGCGGGAGTTGCTGGTGCTTCCCCATTACCTATGAGGCCACTCAGAAGATTAAGGACCTGAGCTAGGTCCTCGGATGATGCTAGAGCGGCTGCAGCCTCTCCCTATGTCAGAACCTCTACCTCCACTCCACCCTTTCCTACACCATTGGAGGCACTGTCGATGCCAACCTCTCCTAAATTGGAGCAGGAGTGCAAGGCCCTTCTCTGGTAGCAGCAGGCCTCCGCCCACGACCTCTGCCTCATCCTCTGCCACAAAATGTGGCTACTACTACTGGCTACGGTGCTTCATCTCAATTTCTACCTGCACATGTTCTCACTATCTGTGAGAGAAAGAAAGAAGAATTGTCAAATACCAATTTGGATCACCAAATATCAATTGGAATCAAGTAATAGCATGAAAAGGAAAGAAAGAAGAAAGTTTTCTTAAAGTCCTATAGCCTCTAGAAGATAAATAGTGGATGTCTCCGTACTGATCCACGAGACGCTACTAGACTCATCCACAAACAATGAGATCAACAAACCTAAGGCTCTTATTCTAACTTTGTCATGACCCAAGTGGCCGTGATTGGTACCCACACTATCCTTTTTGGTGGGCGAACTAACGAACCACAACTAGCTACCCTAATCTAACTACAGTTATGAGTAAATCACATTTTGAACGATAATTAATGAAAACTGAAATAGAATTAAAGAATAGAAGCACCAAAACCGTATAGTACATCCCCAGAAACTAAAAGTCATTGTACATAAAGACATCTATCTAACACTGTATAAAAAGGAGCAACTCAAGAAAACTAATGTCTAAGTAAAATACATCTTCTACAGAGGAATCAAAACAATACATCCTGATCCGATCACCTTTAATGAATTTGTTGCTGCTCTAGATATGAGGTAGAGATGAGCTTTCGAGATCGAGGTCTGCACTCAGAAAAGAAATGCAGAAGTAGCATCAGTACAAAACTGTACTGGTAGGCATCATCAGCCGACCTTAAATAATAACACATATAAGTGAAACAACAATATTTCATCATCTCAGAACATAAGCTCAGTAAATAATACTTATTTAGGAATTCAATCTGTGTAGGGTGTTAGTCGGGCTTGCTCACTGGATTGGGCCTCACTGCAGACCGCTGCCACGATCTCACTACAGTGGTACTACCTTGCCAGTAGCTCAACTCAGCTACACACCTACAGTTCTCTTAACTCTTTTTAACATTCTACTCATTATGAGTTGTCTATAAACAATCACATATCATAACCACATGGAATATACAATGAACCACTCATGATATATTTCACAACTCATCATGAGTTCTTATTTAACTTTACATTTACCAGTAAATCATCATAAACACATCAACAATTTGAATACACACAATCATTCAAGCTCTCACATTCACAGACTGATATTATTTCTTTACACTCAGTCAAATAATGTAACTAATGGTGATATGTCTGGCACACGCTGCCACCAATCACCATGAACACTCCCATACTGAACATTAATGTACACATATGCCAGAGGATCTTATTTCTGCCATTCCAGTCATGACCTGTAGGGGGACTCTAGAAATTTATGTACTGTACTGGCGTGATACCTACTCCAACTCATTTTCTCATCTGGATTCTTCCCTCGGACATGAGCCACTCAAACATCACTACTCGCTAATGAGTTGGTAATTTATCAATTCACTAGGCTCTTAAACATGAGTTTTTGCTTATATTTCAGGTCATTTAGGTGGATTTTAAGCCATTTTTCCTTGATCTTTGTAGGTACTTACCTTGAATAGGAAAATCATGAAATTGAGCAAAAAGCATGAAAAAAGGAGATGAGGATTGGCTATCCACTGGAGGACACCGGCAAAATGTTGGTTGATCGCAGTTCCACCCTGTGATGATGAAAAACAATACCAGTGGGCCACAGATCAGCACTGGTGAACCACCAGTGAATCGCAAGTGACGCTCGTCTGCACAGGGGTAAAAATGTCTAGCTCAAAAAAAGAGGAGATAGAATGTACCCTATTTTTGTTCATCTCAAAAGGAACTAAACATTCCATTATTATAAAGTAGTTTTCGTTTTTTCTATTAGCATTGTATTGAATTATAAAGAGAGAGAGAGAGAGAGGGAGAAGTAGAGAGAGAAGCAGTCATATTCTTCTTCCGCCTTGAAAATGTAGAAAAATCCATTAGAGATCAGACCTTTGACCTTGAATTTTTCTTACTCATTTTGTTGAATGGATATTGAATTGTTATTGAATGCAATGTCTCCTTCTACTTATATGAATAGCTAAATTCCTTGTTAGGGGTGTGTGGATGATTTGGGTTGATTTGGATTAGGTATTTTTGAATTGATCGTAGATTTACTTAATTAGTATAATTCTAATGCTTCATCTAAGTTTTAATCTAAAACTCATAGTTGCAAGTGTGGGTTGTTTTGACTTACTCTAATTTTTCTTGAAAAAGGAATTTAGAGTATGGGTGATGAAACATTAGTGGATAATTGGGTGTTGATCATGTGGGGTTGGGCTTGAAATAGCCAAAACCCATTATCAAACACCCATTGAGAATCAAAGCTAGAAATAGTTAGTTCTTACACAAGTTGATGTAGATGTTGTGAAAAAGGTTTTGGGATTTGAGAAAACCCGAGGTATAAGGCATTTAATTGGTTGAGAAATGCAGGATGCCATCTTGTCCATATAAGGCTAGAGATGTTAATAATCCCAATCCAATGATGCCCCAATAATTTCACACCCCTAGTAATCTCTCCCTCGGTATTTTCTATACGTTGTCCCTGTCTTTGTTAGCAAATTTTGTAGTTCAATTGTCAAGTAGTGATTCCCCAATTTTTACTTTATTGTTATTGAAACATTGCTGCAAATTACTTCAACTTGATAGAAAACTCTTCCCTGATCTACTAACATTCCTATGGGGTTCGACCCGACACCCATCAGGTATGTTTGTTTTGTCAACAACCGCTTACACTCCATCCTTGCGAGGAGTGAATTTGGAAGTTATTAAAAATGGTGTGGTTGCCAGGGAATGTAGTTTGATAGCTTTTAGTTGTTTGTTATTTTGAATTGATTTGTTGCATCTTGGTTGGTTTGACTTTACTCTTGTGATTGGTGCCATTTAGGTTGATTTTGAAATGAGTCAACACTCACAAGAAGGAGAAGGTTCTATAGATGGGCATATGGATCATGAGGATGATGATCCCGTGATGCCCAATGTAGCAGGTGCCATTCGCCTACCTCCTAAGGTTGGGAATGCAATATTTCATATGATGAGTACAACGTTGCACTTACTCCAAATGAAAGGGTTCTTCATAGGGATGCCAAGTGAGGATGCAAACAGGCATCCAAAAATTTTCTTACGATTTTCCAACTCTTCAACATTGCAAATATAAGTCAAGAGTCGATTAGATTGAGGCTCTTCCCATTTTCACTAACAGGGGAAGCAACCGCGTGGTTGGAGTAGTTGTCTCCCAGGTCTATTACCTCTTGGAATGAACTCACAAAAGCATTTTTAGATAGGTTCTTTCTTCCCTCAAGGATGTTGCGGCTGAGGGATGACATTACTAATTTCCGACAACTTGCGGGGGAACAATTCCATGAAGCATGGGTGAGGTTCAAGAAAAACGTAGCCATTTACCCAAACCTCGATTTACCCGATGGGGTTCTATTTCAGAGCTTCTATTATTCATTGGATTCTATTAGTAAGTCCATGGCAAATAATTTGGTGGCGGGTTCCATCATGGATCAGCCCTATGGAATAGCCAACGTACTTCTTGACAGAATGACTAAGATCAATCGAGCATGGCATACTAGAGAAGCGGAGGTATCTTCTAGTGGTGTTTCTCCTAATCTTGTGACTGCTAAGATGAGAAAAATGGATGAGGCAGGATATGAAACTCTTGCTAAGATGATAACCCAGCTAGAGTTGATGACAAAACATGTGATGGGAGATGGAGCAAAGAGTGTGAATGTTGTAGGTGCCCAAATCCATATTCAATTTGATCATGACACTTCACCCCCGAGATATGAGGAGGAGTGTCAATACATGGCAGGCCAATTGGGGGTTTCTCTCCCTGGGTATCAAGGTGCCTACTAAGGTCCTTGGCGCCCAAGGGAGGAGAATCAAGGTTGGAGAAATAGTGATAATCAAGGATGAGGGATAGAAATGATCGATGGGTGAATAGAGATCAAAATCATGAAGGAGAGCGATACCACCAAAGTGCTAACCCCTATATTCCCCCTCCAAAAGCAGAAGCATCTCAAGGGCAGCTAGGAGAGTGATGTGGGAAATTTAAATATTGAAGACACGCTATCTTTGGTGTTGAAAAAGGTAGAATCCACCAACAGTGGGGTTAAAGAATTTAAAGGGGAGGTGTCTAACCTCACCCAAATAGTAAGTTCCCACTCAGCATCGATCAAGAATCTTGAAGCCCAAGAGAACCATCTGTCTTCACAACCCCTGTATAAAGGGTGCACTCTCGAGTGATACTATTCCCAATCCAAAGAAAGATGGCCATTGCATGGCAATCGTGACTAAGAGTGGAAATATATTGAAGGACGTGGACGTGAAGCCCAAGGATGTTGTTTCCCTAAAGGCTAAGGATGATGATATTGTGGAAGAGGTGCCAAAAACACCACGTGTTTGTGATGATGAAGAAGCGAAGGACGAGGGGGGGAAGTTGATTTGACTCCTTCGTATGATGTGATGGGAAATGAAGGCAAGAAGGCCTCCAATGACAAAGATCAAGAAATAAGGGTTCCACCTCCATATCCACAGTGGTTGACCAAGAAAAAGGAAGATACTCAGTTTTGCAAGTTCATCGACATGTTCAGCAAATTACCAATCAATATACCACTTGTGGATGCTTTGATTCAAATGCCAGGATATGTGAAGTTTATGAAGGAGCTCTTAAAGAAAAAGAAGGTGGTGGATACGGGTATCGATGAGGTGACCCATCATTGTAGTGTTGTCATGACCAGCAACCTTGCCCTAAAATGTGAAGATCCTAAAGCATTTACCATTCCTTGCACAATCGGTTTATGCATATTCAATAAAGCTATTTGTTACCTCAGTGCTAGTATTAACTTGATGTCTCTAGTTATTTTCAAGAAACTCAGATTGGAGAGTGCCAAACCAACATATGAGGCTTTTGATGGTGGATAGGTCAATTAAGCGACCCGTTGGGGTGTTAGTTGATGTCCTTGTGAGAGTGGTCAAATTCATAATTCCAGCTGATTTGGTTGTGTTGGATTGTGAGATGGACATTGAGTTGCCAATTATCTTAGGGCGCCCACTTCCAGCAGCGGGAAGAGCTTTGATTGATGTAGAGCTTGGAGAGCTCAAGTTTTGAGTAAGTGGTGATGAGGTCACCTTTAATATGTGTCAGCCTATCAAGCCCTCGAATGAGTGTAAGGTTATGGAAGTGATTGATGGTTAAGTGGAGAATTATGAACCATTTGATGATGAGATTGAATCGGAAGATGACCCTCTGGAGCGTTGAAGATGGAGAAGATATTCATCGTGCCACGATGTTAACTAAGGCATTTCTTGGGAGGCAACCCAAGCATTTTTTATCTTGAGCACTTTAATGCTTTTATTGTTTTTTATTTTTATAGGTAGAATTAAAAGCAAGCCAAGAAGAAAAAATAGGGAAGGCACGGCACTGGACCGGCGAAATGCTGGTGTAAAATTTGAGGCACCTCCCTATCGCATGTGATAAGTAAATGTGGAGAAACAAAGAGAAAACTGGCGATCCGCAGATGTAATAGCTATTCCAACCTGCGAACTGCCGGTCCAGAGTCAGCTCAAACCAGTTCACCTAGGAGTTGTCGTGTACTCGGTGATCCAACCAGTGAAATGTCGGTGACAATCTGCTAACCGCAGGACAACCGCCGACTACATGCCAGTGAACTGAAAGGATGATGCTCACTGGCATTTAAACCGATGAATCGCCGGTCAAGCGCAAGTTTAGGTATGCAATGTCATTAAAAAACTGTTGACTACCCATGGACTAGACCTGACCTAGGTATTTAAAATATCAGTCAAACCCTCTCTAAATCCCCATAAACCCTTTCTCCCACATGTGCATTTCCCTATTACACCTTTTTAACTTCCCCATACACTACCTTTCCATCTTCCCACCATTAAATCCACCTTTTCGTCTACCAATCCTCTCCACTTCTTCTCTCCGATAAATTTCACATTCCACTCCCCTCATTTCATCACTACTCTCTTATCTCTTCACTACACTAAAGCAAGAAAAAATTTTGTGGAAACTCCATTGTTGGGAAAACCCAAGATTTAATCTTTCGCTTCTCTTTATTCTCAAATCCATTCAATATGTGTCTCTCAGTTTGATTTCAATTATTATTTGAAGATATAAATATTTTGAGCATGTGAAAGTCAAAGTTTTCTCCCACTCATATGTCCTCATTACCCCATTATTATGCTTATCATTACTTTTGTATTATTCATATTGTGGGTATGCGGGGCTGGTGATAAAATGTGAATGATAATGTGGGTATTCTTTGTGGCAAAACACTTGATTCTTGATGTGTTTGATTCTAGTTGGGGGTGAATTCTGAGTAGCCCCGTGTGTGCTTAGAATGCACAATTTGCCCGATGATAGATGGAGTGACATCTTTCTTAAGGGTAAATAGTCACTTTTACTTGTTTTTCTATTGTTGTGTTGAGTGAGTAACTCTTGGATATGAAATTTTTGTTGATTTCACTGAGTTTGGGATGAAATACACTAACCGAGCATTCACCGGTGAACCACCGGTTAGGCCCAACGAAATTCCAGATGAAGTGCAAGTTGGGGTACAGGGCTTCAGGACACTGTCCTAGACCTGTATTACACTGGTGCTCTGCGGGCCCAAATGTGAAAAATGTCGGTGTTGTGTCAGATAAACCATGACCTCCCCAATTTTCTGCTAATGACCGACGGCTAACCGGTGGTTCGCGGGTCTTCACCAGCATTCTGCCGGTGTCCCACCAGTAACACCAGTGCTTAACAACTAAAATCTTCAACATGTTTGTCATCCAATTGTTATAATTCCTTGCCTTAGCGTAGAATACATGTCAATTTTTGTTTTTCTTAAATAAAAGATACAAAAGAAAATATTGTTGTATGTCAGTAACCTGGTCTTGAAGAGTATGACTTCATCCAGGCAACCAAGCAAGGGTAAGGCCCTAGCTTCATCAAAAGGCAAAGGAAAAGGGAAAGCAAGGGTGACCTCAGCCCTCAATACTAGAGAGGCCATTATATTTTGTGTGCCAGACATGGAAGGGCACTATGCTATATGCAAGGGGCGCTCTATCATGATAGAGAAGCACTTCGATTTGATGGGGCTGCAGGATGATTTCCCCAACATCACAGCACAATTCACAACCCACCAATGGCACGTCTTTTCCAATCCTCTGCTCGACTTTTTACTACAGCCTAGTACCCGATTTTTACGCCTCACACTAGGCTAGAAAAGAGAGTATGCAGCATAAAGGAAAGGTTGATGAATTACCCTGCTTTCCCGCAGTCATGGTGACGGGTGTAAAGGTGGAAATCACACTGGTGGCCATTAATTCGTTATTCTGGAAGGATGAGATTGACCCCGCCTCTGAGTATGATTCTAGAATTGGTGACAAAGAGAACCAGTTCAGGCAAATAGCTCCCGTCATAGCCACAAACACACCTTTTTATGCCTCTATGGATGGCGAGATCTCCCGACATGATCTAAAGTTTTGAACTTATGGTTTTATTTTATTTGTGGCCAGACTACGCCTTCAAAGAATGAGCAGAGTGTAAGTTTGGAGGCGGCCATCCTCATCACATGCATCATGACAGGGGTCCCCATAAATTTTGGGGAAATAGTGTACATTCAGATAAAGAGGAAAGCAAGGAAAGACGGAACTTCAATGCCCTACATTGTGCTTATATCTTAGTTATGCCTTTAAGTTGGAGTTCCACTCTTCCCAAATGAAGCCCCTAGCTCTACTAGCGGTGTGATTACAGTGGACAGAAAAAGGGACGCAAATGCTCCCAAGAGAAAGCAAAAGTGGTTGCAAGCCTTTAAAGTCCCCGAGGAGTCCCTCTCTCATGGATTAAAGCAGGCCCCAATGGCACCCGATCTCAACATGCCACATCCAAAAGAATCGAGAAAGGCTTCAAGAGAAGAACCTACTAGGGGAGCCTCACCTCCTCCCACATCATCCTAGCCAAGTAGCCTCTATAAACTTGTGGAGATGACACACTCCCATGAGAGCCAGCTTCAGAAATTGGCTAAAAGCCTCCCTGCTCTTATTGCCAAGACGGTGAAATAAAAGATGAAGTCAATGTTTGACAATTTGACCAAGCTATTCTCATGTGTGGATGTCATGGAGGGGGCTGTCACCTTTCTCCGAGCTGAAGTAAGGGAGTGAAAATGTTGGACATCAATGGCGGTGTCCGATATGAGAGCACTTGACGCAGCTATAGTTGCCTCTTCTACAGTCCGAGGCCCCATTGACTACTTGTTTGAGGGCTTAGGGGATGAGGAGGAGGAACTAGGAGATGAAGGCCATGATGGGGAGGCTGAAGCTGAAGATGATGAGGATGATGACGAGTGACCACTTCAGAAAGTTCTCATCCTCTTTATTTTGTATGCATACATTGGGGACAATGTATTATTTGAGTTGGGGGTGGGATGAGTGTTTTTTTATTATGTTCATTTTTATTGATGATTGATGTTTCCCTTGTCAATCTTTTGTTTTTATGTTATGATGATTGATGAGCCTTTATTGGGCTCGGGATGCCCTTGTCTGGCTTATTTTATTAATGATTGATGTTGCCCTTGTCGGGCTTTTGTTTTTGAGATTTGTTGAATGGTTGTTGAGCCTTTGTCAGGATCAAAAAATGGATAAAAGAAATAAAAATTTGTCTTATATTAGTACTGCAAGTCTGATTTTTTCCTTTGTAAATAGTAGGTAGTGAAAAAACTCCAAGGATTTTCTTTATACCACGATTCTTTCTCGAGGAGCAGTTTCTTTTTCCTTTCTTTTTCTATTGCCGAACCGGGTGACACATTTCCCAATGATAGATTGTAAGACGACTTTCTTAATGAAAAATGCTATGTCTTTGAGTCTTGTGAAATTTGTTTTGAGTGCCGCTGAAAATAAATTTGTGTGGAATGAAAAAAAGTGAGTTTTGAAGAAATGGGGCATTTCAAATGAAAATGTAGCACTCTCTTGTCATATATTGCACATTTCTTGTTTGGATTGTTGATTCACATACACAATGGTTGTAAAATTGTGATCTAGTTGTGGCGATGTATTGTGTGAACTCCTCGGAGTGTGATGCCTTGTGTGGTGAGGCTGATTAAATGATTCCCATGCATATACGTTTGTCTAGAACTTGCCCTAAGTATGATTCAAGGTGAAATCATAAAGGTTGTTGCACTTAGAACATGATTTTAGGCTTTTGATTGCTAGTTACTTCACCCAAAATGACCTCTTTAAACATCTTCCCTTGCTAGCCAATGTTGAGCCTTTGATCTTTTTTATTGGAAACCACATTACAAGTCAATGTCCCTGATAACGCTCAAACCACACTTCCAACTAAAGTATGAAGTGAATGTTGTCAATAAAGAACCCAACTAAGAGGTTGGGGTCGAACCCACGGGGAATATGAAAGATCTAGATTACAGTCGGTAGATGAACTTATATGGTAATTACTTCACAAGGGGGGGGGGTTCTAATAAAAATCAATAATAGAAATAAACATAGGTCAAGATTATATTTGTGAATCAGTAATTAAAGGAATAACTAGGGTTTGTGCTCCCCATGGGTTCATAACAGCTTTGGGTATACACTCGTGATCTTTGCCAATACTTACTTACAAAACTGATAACTTAGGTTCATTCAAACGATCGACCAATCCCTATTGAATGACTATCCTCAATTACTCGACCAAGTCTCATGAGTTTTGCAAACTAACCGTTATCACTAAGTTCCAGATATAACTATCCTGCGACCACAACTCAAGTTAAAACAATGATCATCAAGATCAAGGCTCTGTTGTAATTTTTTTTCCTAATCTCTACCTCTTCAACCAAAGCAAGTAAAGAATTCAAGCACTTCCTAACGTTGTACCCCATTTTCTTTGTTTGGTGGAGATCTACTCCCATGCCAAGTGTCTTTGTTGTGTATAAGCTTCCTATTTGATGTATTCCCATGTAACAACTATTAATGAATAAAAAGTGTTGGTCTGCTTTGTTAAATATTCCTTATGTATACATAATTAATAATCCCAGAGGGAATCCGGATCTTGAGTGAACCTCAAAGCCTATTAAAGATGAAGAGAATACAATATAAGTAATTAGTATTGGTTTGAGACTCACTTTGTGCAACCCTAACTTGTTAATCCACCAAGGTCTCCACAACCCTAGCTATGGAGGTTTTAGCCTCTCATAGTTGCAAGGTTGTGATTTGTGTTCATGATTGAAAATATAAAATAATACTTACAAAAATGATTGAGAAAAAAATAATTCCTTCAATTAAACCACGAAATCTTGAATAACAAGTAGTAAGAACAAGATGAATTCAACAAAAGGTTGATCACAAGGTTGAACCAACTTAATTCTCTCTTCCAATGATGTAAAACACCTTACTACAATATTTTCCTACTAGAATTAAGTCTATTCGTCGTCCTCTCTAAAAAATAAAACATAAAAAGTATTTATATAGACACAAGAATCCATTTCCTAAACTAACAGGATTGCTTTCCATATCTGTAGCCGACCTCGTCATGGGTCCACCTACGACTTGTAGGGGCTTCTCACGGATCGTGACATCAACTCGTGGCTTGGATTGTTGGCTGAATTTTGGCTAAGTGTTGGGCCAAGGTACGATTTGTACCAACATGCTATGACTCGTACATTGCACCCGTGGTTTGATCCTGATCTTTTGAACTTTTTCTGAACTTCACCATGACCGGTATGGTACGACTCGTATCTTCATCTCACGAGTCGTAGGGTGCTCTCATACTGAGAATCAGCCTCCTGTGCAATTCTTCTGGATTTCATCATGACTGGCTTATCATGACTCATACCACCATGGTACGATCCGTGACAAGTCTCATGGGATCAATAATCCAGGTTAAACTTTCAGTTTCTCATCAAGGCCCTCAGTAACAACTCGTAGGTCCATCCTACGAATCATACTCTGGTCTACACTTTTTATCCTTTTTTTGCACACTTTTAGCTTCCTTTTGCACTTTATTGTTCCAACACCCATTTATCCTGAAATCAAAGGAAAAGTGCCTCATATCCACATAAATACACCTAAGTCCATGTTATTTTCTTAGTTTTGAGTGTCAATAGTGCTATAAATCCACAGCACATCAGTCCCATTGTAATCCTATCTTTTGGCACCCATCTTCCCTAATTGTTTCTTTTTTTAAGAATGAATGAAAAAAAGGGAAAGGGGACTTGAGCCCAAGAATTGGGCAGAGATAAGGAAATCAATGGAAATGAGGCAAAAAGCCTAACTTTGGGGGTTTGCAAGAATGGGAGAAATGTGATGAGATTTAATGTGAGGTAGCACCAAATTGTGATCAAAAATGAATGAAATGATGGATTGTTAAACCAATAATCATCAAAAGAGAAAGAATAGTGAAAGGTGTTACCTCTTGTTTAGATGACGCTAGATGTGAAACCCATAGGAGTTATAAGGGTAGCTCTTGATTAACAAAAAATGAAGATAAAGAAAAAGGAGAGATAAGGGGGAGTGATCTAAAGAGTACGATGGAATGCTAAAATTGTTCAAAAAAGGTCATTAGGGAGGTTCTAGTCACTAGAGCTAAATAATTGTCCTACCCTTACCCTTAAGCCTTCATTATGATCCACAAGTCCTAATTGATTCTGAGTGTAGCAACTCTACATTAGTGGCGAGTTACACGAACGGCAAGCCTATGGGTCAAGTTGTGTGCATGGAGAATTTCTTTGTGAGAGAGAGTGTTGTTGTCCTATTCTATAATCCCTTGTGTGTGCATTGTTTGATGATAAAAAAAATGGGATTCTCTCTTCTTGTGAGTGGCATCCCCTCCTTTGAGAACATTATAACACCCTGAATGTTTCTAAGATTAGATTCCAGGATTAAAGAAAGAATTCAGACAGAAGGTGGAAATTTTGTCACAGAACAAGTTGGGGGATGACTCGTTAGATGACCCCACGAGTCGTGGTTAGACCCGTGGGGAGCAGTCAAGAGGGTAATTTGGAGCAGTGTCAACGGGACGACCTAATGGGTCATAGGTAACACCACGACTCGTAGGTCGGTCGTTAGGTGAAGATGGGAATTTCTTGTGTAGTTCTAAATCAGTGGAGACCCCGGAAGGAGCAATGAGTCGTCGTGGACCTGACGACTCATCAAGTTACCCGTGGGGAAGGAAGAGCAGAAAAGGGATCTTAACTAGTTCACTCCATGACTTGGTCCCCACGACTCGTGGAGTGCCTCGTGGGTAGGAAGATTTTCCCTGCATTTTTCCAGTGGTGTTTTTGTAAAATTTTATGTTTGTAACTCCTAAATTAAGTCGTTTTGAGCTTGATATGGGATGTTTTTAATGGGTAACTAGCCTAAACCCTCATTCTTTATCAAATAACTCTCAAACCCTTCTTCGTCCTCCCTCTCAAGGTTCAAGGATTCTTCAAGGGATTATTCAAAGACTTCAAGGTCAAGTTCAAGTGGGAAATTCCTCAAAGCAAGTATGTGGGTTTTTCAACATGGATATTCTTCCATCCTTGTGCCCCAAATGTTTTAACAAAAGCCCAATTTCAACTATTCTAGTAAAGCATGACCTGAGGTTTTGTGTGATATGTGATTTCTTCTATATTTTCTTTAAATTCTAAGATCCACTATGATTATGAGTTAATTATGATCATAGAATAATTGGTTTACCTTGAATTATGTGTTAGATTATGGAAATACATGATTATAGAATGTAATTGATGAAATGGCTTGAACTTCGAATGGGACCTTATTGTTGTGCACTCGATTATAGCAATACCTCATATCTGTGGTTTAAAATATGTGAAGATTGTATGATTTTCCTTAAGAAATCGAATATGACATTTGATAAATATATTAAGATAAAATTAGGGTTTATGGGCTTGATCAATCGAAAGTAGAATTTCATTATGTTTTCAATGGATCTGGTTGGGTATAAGGTAAATCTATGATAATGGCCTAATTAATGCCTCCTTCTAATGAATTGAAGTAAATCTCAAAATGAATCTTATGAAATGAAGATGTATGCTTCTCCCATGATCTCATTGTAAATGTTTAAGTTATGAGTTAAGTATATGGCTTTCCGTAAATCTAGAATATGTGAATCAATGTATGCATGTTAAGGTAAGAATTGGACCTATGGACCATGAATGACTCTATGATACATGTTGAATAATATGAATCCGGAATTTAAATGTCGTGGAAGTATAATGCATGATGTGAATCTATATATGCTCACTAATGTAAGATGTCTGAAGAAATACTAATGTGGCTCCACGATAATATGAATTATGATGATAAAGCATGAGAATGATATTTCAGAATGTTGGGCTTGTTGCTAGTAGAAAGTAGCCATAATCCTTTCGAAAGGAATGTTGTAGGTTGAAAGCAGTGTATGTTCATGTTTCTGACTAGCTGAAGTAGCATAGACCAGATATACACTTTTAGATTAGTACTCCTCATGTTCTAGTCCCAGCAACTCATCAGTTTAGTAGAAGGCTTTCGGACATGTCTAGATAGATTCAGCATTGTATCAAAGTGTTGTTACAATTATTCTTATGATTCTGCATTTGACTCTTGCAGTTAGCTTCCACTTATTTATGTTGATAGTTGTTTCTAGCGTTAAGTGATATGCTATGATTATGCCATGGTTAGACTTGGAGCCTTTAGGGGTTCCTTGTTACGTGCTACATCTAGGGTATAAACTCGAGTCGTGACAAACATATATGCATTGGTGCGAAGGAGTGATTGGGACATTTGTGTTGTGAGCTTCAAGGAAAACTTTGAATGTGAATTTGTAATGATTTGAGATGCTACGTGTGCTTGTTGTGATAGACCATACCCTAGTTTTGAAGAATGAAAGCATTTGTGAATCATGCCTATTCATTGTAGTTACCTCTTGAAACTTTTTCATATTTTGGGGAATCTTTTCTCTTTTTCCTTGAGTTGGTGAGAATTTTTGGGTTGTATTAGGCTCATCGGTCCTTAGTGCATAGATTCATAGATGACATGTTGTTTCATTTGCTCGAATGACAAGAACTGCATTACTTGAGAACAAGCAATTGTTCAAGTTTGGGGGTTTGATGAGTTGGTAATTTACCAACTCACTAGGCTCTTAAACATGAGTTTTTGCTTAGTTTTCAAGTCATTTAGGTGGATTTTATGCCTTTTTTTCTAAATCTTTGCATTACTTAACTTAAATAGGAAAAGCATGAAATTGATAAAAAAATCATGGAAAAAAGGAGATGAGGACCGGCACTCCACCAGAGGACACCAGCGAAACGCCGGTTTATTGCAGTGCCACACTGTGCTGATGAAGAACAATATCGGTGGGCTGCGGATAAACACAGGCAAACCACCGATGCTAATGTTGAAGGGTTTTGGAATTCACTGATCATAAGCCAAAACCAACCGGTGAATCATGGATGAGCACCAGTGAACTACCGGTGAATCACAAGTGACGCCCGTCTGCACAGGGATAAAACTGTCCAGCTTAGAAAAAGAGGAGAAAGAATGTATCCCATTTTTGTACATCTCAAAAAGGAACTGGACGTTCCATTATTCTAGAGCAGTTTTCATTTTTTTCATTGCATTGTATTTAATAAAGAGAGAGAAAGAGAGAGAGAAGCACTCATCTTCTTCTTCCTCCTTGAAAAGGTAGAAAACTCCATCGGAGATCTGACCTTTGAGCTTGAATTTTTCTTACTCATTTTGTTAAATGGATGTTGAATTGTTATTGAATGCAATGTATTCTTCTACTTATATGAGTAGCTAAATTTCTTGCTAGGGGTGTATAGATAATTGGGGTTGATTTGGATTGGGTATTGTTCAATTGATCTTAGATTTACTTAATTAGTATAATTCTAATATTTCATATAAGTTTTAATCTAAATACTCATAGTTGCAAATATGGATTATTTTTACTTACTCTAATTTTACTTGAAAAAGGATTTTAGAGTATAGGTGATGAAACATTCGTGGGTAATTTGGTGTTGATCATGTGGGGTTGGGCTAGAAATAGCCAAAACCCATTGTCAAACACCCATTGAGAATCAAAGCTAGAAATAGTTAATTCTTACCCAAGTTGATGTGGCTGTTGTGAAAAAGTCTTTAGGATTTGAGAAAACCCGAGGTATAAGGCATCTAATTGGTTGAGAAACGTAGGATGCCATCTTGTCCACAACTAATTATACTATTGATTAAGGCTAGGAGATGTTAACAATCCCAATCCAATGATGCCCCGATAATTTCACACCCCTAGTAGTCTCTCTCTTGGTATTTTCTATACTTTGTCCCTGTTTTCATGAGCAAATTTTGTAGTTCAAATTGTCAAGTAGCGATTCCCCAATTTTTACTTTATTGTTGAAACATTGATGCAAATTACTTCAACTTGATAGACAACTCTTGCATGATCTACTAACATTCCCTGTGGGATTCGACCTCAATATCCGTCGGGTATATTTGTTTTTTCAATGACTGTTTGCACTCCATCCTAGTAAGGAGTGAATTTGGATGTTATCACTCGCCCGAATGCTTTCCTCGGGCATGAGCCACTCATATCAGGACAATCATGTTATCCATTTTTATTCACATATCTTGGTATTTATCACTCAGTCAATTTTTATTTGACCCTTAGGAAGCCACATCTTCCTCCCTCAACTCGAATATTCACACAATTTAGGGATCATGTTCAGAAAATACAAACAAATAAGAACAGCTCTTAGCATACAACGTCCACATCACATAAATAATTATTTGACAGAAAAATTATTCAATGGAATTCAACAAGGGATTATGACAACAAGCAATGTCCGGAGACCAATTCACACATTATCATCCCACACAAATACATGCTATTATCCAAAGTCTAACTCCTCCTACACCATAACCTACCTTGATTAGAAGATGGAAATCACAAATGCTCCACTGGAGCCTTACCTTTTCTCAGCACTTCAGAACGTTCAAAATCTAGAACAAAAGATTAAAGGATAATTCAATAGACTATTTCGGGAAACAAGGGTCTTGAAAATTCAACCTCGGCAACATTCTACCCAGTTCATGGAGTTTCTACTCCCCATTCTACCCAGTTCATGGAGTTTCTACTCCCCAATTTCATGCCACAGACCCCCTGTCCATCGCCCAAGTGTGTGTGTGTCTATATATATATATATATATATATAGCACCTTGTTCATTTGATATATACTCAAGAGTGAAGCCTCTGCCAAAGAAGACGAAACACGAAGAAATTAATAAATTTCCATCCGTTTATGCTACAAAACGCGGCCTAAATTCAAATTAACTTTGGGTATCGAAGTTTAAGGCCGTAAGGAGCATTAGTACAGAGTTAGTTTCTTGAAATTTGCCCGGCAAATCATAACCTCGCCGAGCCAAAGTTGTCATAATTTCCCCAAACTAATTTCTATACGATCACAAGTTTCAAGTAAGTATTTCTCCTTTCTAAACTTTTGAGAAATTATACGTTTTCGACCATGTTTCTTTAAGTTGAATTATAGTAAATATTTATATAGAAAGTTATCATTTTTGCCGAATTTAGTACTGAGACTAGTCTCATTCTTCCAGTAATACTATTACAGTTAGAAAACGTTGTTGAATACGGATTGAAACTAGCCAGCTAATCAGAAATCGGTGATCCAGGTATGTTAAGGCAAATGTCTTCGGTAAGTTAGTTCTTTTAATATTATAACTCAGTCTGAATCCCAGTAAGAAGATCAGAAGCATATCTATTATGGATAGCTATTGTTATTAGCTAAGATCAGTATTTCACGTTTAGTTTGTGGTTTGATTACGCCTGTATAGCCTTCCCTGACCAACCCCAGGGTTACTAGTTGTGTCGACGCCCGCCAGGGGTAAGATGACATCGCTCCAAGGAGCGAGATGATATCCGCAAGGGACGAAGATAGGCTCCAAGGTCCTCATACAGTCCATTCCATAGCTGGACTATTTTATGTCGATTGGCACTACACTACACCCCCTATCGAGCTTGGTTCCTGGGGTGCAAATATCAAATATTAGGAGTCCATTAGACAATAAGAAGTTTAGCTATTCAGGTATTATTTCTATCCCTTCCTTTCAATTACTTTTAGTTTTATTTCAGTTTATTTAGTTATTTACAATTACTGCCTTACATATTCAATACATATTGTACTAACGCTCTCCTGGAGTGCTACATGACTTTCATGTAGGTGCGGATAGACGCGGATCAATAACTTCCTAGTTTCCAGCCAGATTAGCAGCGTAGTCGGCTCCTTTCTTCCGAAGCTCATAGAAGAAGGTTGACTCTCTTTTTTTTGGTGTACAGTTTACGGGTAGGTCGGGGCCCTATCCTGACCAATATATCACTCCTAGAGGCTTGCAAACTATTTCAGATTCCCTATGGTTAGTTGTTGATGGCCATGTGGGGCCCGTGTATGCTTTATCTTACGTGTTGGCCGTGTGGGGCCTTGTTTAGTTGTTAGTTAGCGGCCTTGTCAGCCATAGCTTTGTTTAGTGCTGGATTTACTTTACAGTCATAACTATACATCATGGTGGTCTTTTCGTCCCACATAGGATTTCCTGCTATTACCTGTTTCTAGTTAGCTATTTTCTTTTACAGGTGGCTATAAAGCCTTGTTGGTCGGGGGCTGTGTTTACAGCCGAGATATAGCCCGTTGTTTTCTTAATTTAAGATTTAGTGTTAGTCACGCATTAGAGGTGCGTAAGCTCAGTTAGGCCAATTTAGATCCTAGTAAGGGCACCAGGTGCCAATTATGCCTCCCAAGGTGGGGTGTGACAAACTTGGTATCAGAGCAGGTCGTATCCCAGGGAGTCTGCAAGCCATGCTGAGTAGAGTCTTGCCTATGGATGTGTTGTGCACCACATACTATACACAGGAGGCTGTGAGGCATGTTACGATGGTTACTCTTCCTTCTCTTCCATTCATTCTATAGAGCTGTGTTGTATAAGGATGAGTCCCTAAGCTTACCGTAATCTACTTTTCCACAGAGAAATGACAGATGCAGCACAGACCACGACTAGCAGGAAATTAGATGTTGCAGCAGGAGAAAGCACTAGAAGGGTGCCTTAATCAGAGTCATCCCGATCTGAGGGCGACAGGGAGACTACATCTCGATCTCCCCAGAACTCTCCTCCATGCTAGGAGTCGTCCAGAACGGCAGATGTGTTGGCACCACCTCCAGCCATCTCTATACTGATGCTATCAAAAAAAGAGGTCAGGAGTGTTTCTTTTATGATAGCCCAGATGATGGCCGCAGAGCATCAACCAATGGCACCCGTATTTGCGGAGTCTTCGGGAGGAATAGGTAGTTCGAGGGTTCGAGTTCCTTGCTCTGAGTCCCCCGCAGTTTACGGGGACATATCAGGACGAGGACCCTTAGGACTTTCTAGACCAGTTGCAGCGAATCTTTAGAGTAATGCATGCTGCACCTGCAAAATCAGTTGAGTTAGCGGTATTTCGACTAAGGGACATAGCAATATTATGGTACGAGAGTTGGGAAAGGTCTCGAGGTAGAGATGTTCACCCTCTGACTTGGTCCAACTCTTTAGAGGCCTTCTTGGACCATTATTTGCCGCAGGAGATCCAACAAGCCCGAGTAGATCAATTTTTGCATCTGGATCAGAGCTCGATGAGCATTTGGGAGTCTGCTATGAGGTTTGATTCCTTAGCCCGATATGCACCGGCTTTTGTAGATACCATGCCAGCTAGGGTGCATCGATTTATTATGGGGATAAATCTAGAATATGTGGAGACTCGTATCACAACTACTCTGTGAGAGGACATGGATATTACCCGTGTTCAGGCATTCGCTCAAAATATCGAGGGGATCAGACAGTGGCAACGGGAAATAGACAGGGCAAATCAGGAGCAGCACCGCAGGATTAGACCTAGTGACCTTCAAGAAGATTTCCAAGGCGGACCCAGGCCATGACTATCAGGCATACCACCCATACCCCCACTTCCCTAGCAGCAGCAAGGTAGTAGATCAGGCCGTCGAGGATAGTCAGGACCCGTAGAGAGTTCACGACCATCAGGCTCGGAGCAGCAGAGAGGGTTAGAGCAGAGTAGATTAACCGTGCCACTTTGCCCTATTTGTAGTTGACGCCATCCTGGGGCATGTAGGTATGGTTCTTCTGCGTGTTACATCTGCGGGTAGGAGGGTTATTTGATGAGGGACTATCCAGCCAGGGGTCGGAGTGATCGAGATTGACAAGATAGATCTTCAGTAGGGTTACGTGCCCCAGCATCTCCAGTAGGGATAGGCCCTTAGCTCTAGCTAGTAGATATCGAGGCAGATCAAGGGCATCTAGCTCAGGCACCGGTCCAGATAACACTTATGAGTTATCGGGATGACAAGAGTCGGAGTCATCACCAAATGTGGTTACAGGTATATTGGAGATCTGCTCTCATTCCGTGTATGTCTTGATAGACCCAGGCTCCACTTTGTCTTAAGTTACACCATTAGTGGATCGTAAGTTCAGTATTATGCTAGAATTGCTTCAATGACCTTTTTCAGTGTCCACACCCATTGGTGATTCCATCATAGCTAAAAGATTCTACCGAGGGTGCACAGTAGAGGTTGTTGGTCGCCAAACTCTAGCAGAATTGGTAGAATTTGAAATGATTGATTTTGATGTAATTATGGGTATGGATTGGCTAGCACCATGTTATGCCAAAGTAAAATGTTGGACCAAAACTGTCCAATTCCACTTTCTAAGAGAGGTAGTACAGGAGTGGAAAGGCAATGCAGCCATGCCAAAAGGTAGGTTTATTTCCTATCTTTGGGCGAGGAAGTTAATAGCAAAGGGTTGCATCTATAATATTGTCAGGGTTCAGGATGTTCAAGATGAGTCCCCAACTCTCTAGTCCATTCCAGTAGTCAATAAATTTCCAGACGTATTCCTCAATGAACTTCCTGGTATTCCCCCAGAATGGGAGATCGATTTTACAATTGATTTATTACCAGGTACTTAGCCTATATCCATCCCTCCATATTGAATGGCTCCTGTCGAGCTCAGAGAATTAAAGGAAAAGTTGAAAGATCTGCTAGATAAGGGCTTCATCAGGCCGAGTACTTCACCGAGGGGTGCGCCAGTTCTATTTGGGAGAAATAAGGATGGCTCCCTCCGCATGTGTATACACTACCGGCAGCTAAATAAAGTCACCATCAAGAATAAATACCCTCTCCACAGAATAGATGACTTGTTTGACTAGTTACAGGGGGCAAAGTATTTCTCAAAAATTGACTTAAGATCTGGGTATCATCAGGTTTGGGTTCGAGAGAGGTACATTCCAAAAATCGCTTTCAGGACAAGTACGGCCATTTTGAATTCCTAGTCATGTCCTTCGGACTGACGAATGCTCCAGAATGGTTCATGGATTTGATGAACAGTATCTTCAGGCCGTATCTGTATTTGTTTGTGATAGTGTTTATTGATGATATTTTGGTATATTCCCACTCGGGAGCAGAACATCGGGATCATCCACAAACAATGCTGCAGATTCTTAGGGATCTTCAATTGTACGCGAAATTTTCCAAATGTGAGTTTTGGTTGAATTCAGTGGCCTTTTTGGGCCATGTTGTTTCATAGGCTGGTATTCATGTAGATTCACAGAAGATCGAGGCGGTAAAGACTTGGTCTAGACCTACAACTCTGACTGAGGAACGCAGTTTCCTAGGGTTAGCCAAGTATTACAGAAGATTTGTAGAGGGGTTTTCTACTTTATTAGCCCATAAACCAAGTTAACTCAGAAAGAAGCTAAATTCCATTGGACTGAAGCGTGTGAACAGTGTTTCCAGGAGTTGAAAAACAGATTAACATCAGCACCAGTATTAGCTTTTTCGGAAGGGTCAGAGGATTATGCAGTGTACTATGATGCTTCAGGTGTCGAGTTAGGATGTGTTCTGATGTACATGGTAAGGTGATTGCTTTTGCTTCGAGGTAGCTGAGGAAGTATGAAAAGAACTATCCCACTCATGACCTGGAATTAGCGGCAGTAGTCCACGCCTTAATGATTTGGAGGCATTATCTATATGGGGTGCACGTGGACATTTTTACTAATCATAAGAGCCTTCAATATATCTTTACACAAAAAGAATTGAATCTACGATAGCATCATTGGTTAGAATTGTTGAAGGATTACGATGTAAACATTTTATATCACCCAGGGAAGGCTAACATTGTGGAAGATGCCCTCAGCCGCAAATTCATGGGAAGTTTGGCACACTTGAAGCCCAAACGGCGGGAACTGGCCCAAGAATTGCATCAATTAGCTAGTTTGGCCGTCTGAATAGTATATTCGGGAGACAGTGGAGCAGTGATCCAGAATATTACGGTATCATCCTTGGTTGTAGAGGTGAAAGAACGGCAATATGAAGACCCTAACCTGGTCCAACTCAAAAATAAAGCTTAGCAAGGGGAAGTATCAGTTTTTGAAGTAACCGCAGACGGGGTCTTGAGATATAGGGGTCGCCTCTGTGTTCCAAATGTGGCAGGACTTCGCCAGCAGATCATAGCAGAGGTGCATTATTCCCGTTATTCTCTTCATCGAGGTTCAACAAAGATATATCATGACATAAAAGAAATTTACTGGTGACTGGGAATGAAGAAGGAGGTAGCAGAATTTGTAGCACAATGTCCTAATTGCCAGCAGGTGAAGGTGGAACATTAAAAGCACGGCGGGTTGACACAAGAAATAGCACTGCCTATGTGGAAATTGGAAGCAATCAACATGGATTTTGTGACCGGATTACCCCGTACTAGACGCAGATTTGACTTCATCTGGGTGATTGTTGACAAATTGACGAAGTGAGCTCATTTTCTGCCAGTCAGAGCTACCTTCTCAGTTGAGGACTATGTTGAACTATATATCAGAGAGATAGTTCGATTGCATGGTGTTCTGGTATCAATTATTTTTGACATAGGGGCGCAGTTCACAGCTAAATTGTTGCAATCCTTTCAGAAAGCCCTGAGGACACAGGTTAACCTGAGTACATCCTTCCACCCTCAAATAGATG
Organism: Datura wrightii; assembly: GCA_035772735.1. Lineage (NCBI taxonomy): Eukaryota > Viridiplantae > Streptophyta > Magnoliopsida > Solanales > Solanaceae > Datura > Datura wrightii. Next base: position 179,997,236 of record JASDFA010000018.1, read on the forward strand.
GGCAGGTAGAACGTATAATTCAGACACTCGAGGATATGTTACGGGCGTGAGTATTAGATTTTGGAGGCAATTGGGACGAACATTTACCCCTTATTGAATCTGCTTGTAATAACAATTATCATTCAGCAATCCAGATGGCACCTTATGAGGCCTTATATGGGCGGAAATGCAGGTCCCTAGCTGGTTGGTTCAAGGCAGGAGAATCAGAGTTAATTGGACCAGATATAATCCATCAGTCAGAAGAGAAAGTAAAGCTTATCAAAGAACGCCTGCTGAAAGCGCAGAGCCGTTAGAAATCTTATGCTGATGTACGGCATAGAAACCTAGAGTTCGATGTAGGTGATTGGGTATTTCTGAGGGTTTCGCCAATGAAGGGTATGATGAGGTTTGGTAAAAAGGGAAATCTTAGCTCGAGTTTATTGGACCGTACCGAATCCTCCGAAGAATAGGCAGGTGGCATATGAGCTAGAACTGCCTCCAGAGTTGGAATCTGTTCACCCGGTCTTTCATGTGTCAATGTTACGAAAGTGCATAGGAGATCCATCCCGAATTGTGCCAGTTGAGGATGTCCAGGTTACTGAGGAATTAGCTCACAAAGAGGTTCCAATAGCCATATTAGATCGACAGGTTCGTAGGTTGAGAACTAAAGATGTTGCTTCTGTTAAAGTATTGTGGAGAAACAGGAATGGAGAAGAGATGACCTGGGAAGCTGAGGATGTTATGAGATCCAGATATCCTCATTTGTTCCAGGCTTAGTCCAGACTATGCAGTTAAGGTAAATTATTGATTCAATTGTTGTTTCATGATTTGTGTTATATATATTGCTCAGTTGCCTCTAGCCTTGTTGTGAAATAGTTGTTATAGTGTTAAGTGAAATGCCTCTGTTGGACCTTTCTGCGTTTCAAGGTTTTCAGATAGTCCATATTATAGAGGAGACTCTTCCAAAACTTTTCCAGAATAATAGTTGGAAAAGTTAAACTCCTGTAAGTGACATTCGAGGACGAATGTTCCTAAGGAGGGAAGGATGTTACACCCCATAAGTTCTTAACATTTAGTTGGCCTATTCATACGTTGGCCAAGAGTTTTAGAGTACGGCATGTACGAAAAAGAATCTGAGGGAAGGTCGAACGAGCGCGAATTCAAAATCACACATAGGAAGGCCGGAGCAGGCCCCGACAGGGGTGGCATGTCACGGACCCCATCCCTGCGCATTGGGCTCCGTGGCACGCCCGTAAATTGGCGCATTGGGGTCCATGCCACAGAGTCCTTGTCCATCGCCTAAGTATATATATATATATATAGCACCTTGTTCATTTGATATATACTCAAGAGTGAAGCCTCAGCCAGAGAAGAGAAAACAACAAGAAATTAAAAAATTTCCATCGTTTATGATACAAAACGCGGCCCGAATTCAAATCAACTTCGGGTATCAAAGTTAAGGCCATAGGAAGCATTACTACGGAGTTAGTTTCTTGAAATTCGCCCGGCAAATCATAACCTTGCTGAGTCAAAGTTGTCATAATTGCCCCAAACTAATTTCTATACGATCACAGGTTTCAAGTAAGTATTTCTCCCTTCTAAACTTTCAAAATATTATATGTTTTCAATCGTGTTTCGTTAAATTGAAGTATAGTTAATATTTATATATAAAGTTATCATTTTTTCAAATTTAGTACTGAAACTAGTCTCATTCTTCTAGTAATACGATTATAGTTAGAAAACGCTATTGAATACGAATTGAAACTCGCCAGCTAATCAGAAATCAGCGATCCAGGTATGTTAAGGCAAATGTCTGCAGCAAGTTAGTTCTTTTAGTATTATAACTCAGTCTGAATCCTAGTAAGAAGATCAGAAGCATATCTATTATGGCTAGCTGTTGTTATTAGCTGAGATCAGTATTCCATGTCTGGTTTAGGGATTGATTACGCCTGTATAGCCTTCCTGGACCAACCCCAGGGTTACTAGCTGTGTCGACGCCCACCAAGGGTGAGATGACGTCGCTTCAAAGAACGGTATGCCGTATGCAAGGGATGAAGATAGGTTCCAAGGTCCTCATATAGTCCATTCCATGGATGGACTATTTTATGCCGATCGGCACTACACCACAGCCCCTGTCGAGCCTGATGCCCAGGGTGCAGATTTCAGATATCAGGAGTCCACCAAACTCAGACACAGCTACAGTTCCGGGGCCGAGCAGGCTCAGTTGCAGACCCAGGGGACTAGTAGGACGGCTAGTTGCTAGATGACTCAGTATGACCTTGTTAGGGGTATATAGATTGAAGTGTACTCACTAGGGCTTATGGGGGCCCCAGATGGGTTATTCTATGTTGGTTGTACCTTCCGTCTTATGGGGGACAAGTAAGGTTCTTGTTTGCATTAGTTAATAATATATTAGACAATAAGAAGTTTAGCTATTCAGGTGGTATTTCTATCCCTTCCTTTCAATTACTTTCAGTTTCATTTCTGTTCATTCAGTTACTTACAGTTACTGCCTTACATATTCAGTACATATTATACTGACGCCCTCCTGGAGCACTGCATTACTTGCCTGCAGGTGTGGATAGACGCGGATCAGTACCTTCCTAGTTTTCAACCAGATTAGCAGTGTAGTCGGCTCCTTTCCTCCGGAGCTCATAGTTATATGGTTGACTCTCTTTTTGTGTGTACAGTTAATGGGTAGGTGGGGGCCCTATCCCGACCAATATATCACTCCTAGAGGCTTGCAGGCTGTTTCAGATTCCCTGTGGTTAGCTATTGATGGTCATGTGGGGCCCGTGTATGCTTTATCTCACGTGTTTTCCGTGTGGGGCCTTGTTTAGCTGTTAGTTAGCGGCCTTGTCGGCCATAGCTTAGTTTAGTGTTGGAGTTACTTTACAGTCATAACTAGACATCATGGTGGTCTTTTCGGCCCGCAAAGGATTTCCTGTTATTACCTGTTTCTGGTTAGCTATTTTCTTTTACAGGTGGCTATAAGGCCTTGTCGGCCGGGGGCTGTGTTTATAGCTGTCACGACCAGAGCCTACACCCTGGATATAACATGATACTTGAAGTCACAAGTGACCCTAAGTCAACCCTTGTTCTATCATACACTGGTATTTTGAGTAAATATGCACAGCGAAAATTTGAAATATTATATAATAGCATTTATCAAAAATTAAAGGCTGAACATAGAGATTTTAAATATATAAAAATCTGGAATCAAGTTTGGTCTAAAAGCCATCTAACTGAGGAGTTGCTGGGACAAGCCCCCAGCTAAATCTAAGTCTAATTGAAAATAATAATGAAAACTAAAATGAATGAAATAACTCCCTCGGAATATGAGGACTCACACTACGGCTGCTGATAGAGAGATCCGAACAAAATCAGCTAAGGGTGTTGGGTCTGAGAACCTGCGGCTGTATCATGAAACGATAAAGCATAAAAGTATGTGTCAGTACTTTGAATGTACTGAGTAAGTGAGAGATATAAATAATATGAAAGAACTAGTAACTAAACTGAAATGACATGAAATGACCAACTCAAAAATACTGAAAAACTAATGCAACTGAAATATGGCTAATATGGTCAATAATGACCCTGGCTGTTGGTCATTAACATGCCTTAAGTCTGACATACTGAGTCTGAGAGACCACGCTGAACTGAGACTGAACTGAACTGAACTGTCAAAACTGAGACTGAACTGAACTATCAAAATTGAGACTGAACTAAACTGACTAGTGGGAGAGTATCTAACCGACATTTAACCATGTGAGCTAGACATGGAATCCGATGTATACACCCCATCGGTAGGATCCAATATACCTTGTCAGGGTATAAACGCATGAACTGGATGATCACAAAAGTCTGGGGCCAATCAGGCCAAGTAATATTGTAACCTACATTGGCAACGTAGTTTTGGGAACCTGGGTGCACTGGAACCCTGGCTCGCTCGGTGCTGAGTCCTACTCCCACTAGAAACCTATACTAAACGGCTAAGCTGATAGCTCGAAACTGGGGTCCTGGACTAGTCAGTTACATATAACTAAATGTACCCTAAGAGTCTTATCAAACCAGATTCTGAAACTGGGTTCTAGACTGGTCAGAGCTGCTTATCTAGAAGCTTCATAACTGTCTAAGAACAAACTGTAAACTAAACTAGGATCCTGGGGCTGATCAGAGCTATATATCTAAAATGTCATTACCGCCTAATGGACCAAAAGTTTCTGATAACTAGGAGGCACCATTGACACCTCGGGAAAAGACTAAAGTCAAATTCATCAGTTGACACTTTCTGAATATTTCTGAAGAGGTTCTACATTCTAACTGAACAGAACTACTAAGCCGCTAATAGAAAGCACAACCCATTCCAACAACACGGGAATTTCATAATATGTCGAAATTTCAAGAATTTAAAGGGGGTTTCATCCAAAAAGGGTAAAATCATTCTCCTCAATGGAATAATTGCTCACACATTTATATAATATGAATTGCTAGGATATTCAGCCCAAAACATACTTTACAAATTGGACAGAATTTAATACGCATTAATCCTTACTTGAAAACTTAGGGATTTAAATCATCTTGGAAAGAATAACAATAATTTATTTAAGAATTGATGAAGATCATATGAATAATAAACATGTATAATAACTCAATTGAGATTAATGAAAACCAACTGTAAAATCTACTCATATTCGAAAATCTCAGGGCTAAGCTGATAGGGAAATTATGGGAGGATTTTGAGGGACACAAGAGAAGGACAATTCCCTCGTTGAATTCTCACATACCTGACTAAAATCCTTCCGGAGAAGTGACGAGCCCGATTCGCGCGTCCGCAAGTGTACGGGTCGTGCAAGTAATATAGTGGCTCTTTTTAAGAACCTTATTGTCGAACCCACAGGGACTGGACCCATTCCTCTAACTATCCATTTCTATTGTGATCTTAAATACCTCAAGTGTTTGTTATAGACATTTTCGATAGAGATTAATTAAGTCTAAGTTTGGGTCAACGAAATATTCTAAAATTACTCTAGGAGCAACATAGAGTTAAAACCAATTAATCATGCGATCCTACGATTTGCAATGGGTTAAGCATGGAACTATCAATTGTTATTTCACATAATTAGAATTGCATGTTTATGGTCTTTCGAGCCTCTAAACACGGCAATCTAGCCTCACTGCATCATTGTGAGCGAGGAGTTTAATTTTCTAGTCGCGGGCAATCAATTATGTTGTGGTTTACAGGGAAACGATTAGGGACTTTCGTACGTCTAACCATTTAACTCAACTTAGCCTCACAACTACTTCTTCGAGTGGTGATGTGACATCCCAAGTTGGTCTTTCATAACCCCCGTGTGTCAACCAAGCAAGGTGTGAGGTATATTTCTATCCTAACACAATATCTCTCCCTAGAGACAAACATGCTCCTTACATTCTCATGTCCTGACCTAGGTAATGCTTTCTCAAGCTATTACTCAAGCTAACAAATATGCTTTCATGGTGATCAATCATAAAAACAACCAGCAATCCAGAATGCAAGACGAAAACAACAATCAATAACTTAATTCCAAAACAATTTCATAAAAGCACAATCATAATTCATGGCTTCAACCCTAGAGGAAGGGTTCTTGCCATTCATGTTCCTAAAACTACAATTAACTAATACTAAACTAACATACTTACATGAATTTGGTAGATGAGAAGGGAATTTGATAAACCCTAGATGAGTTGTCCCACTTCTCCCTTCACTCCTAGGTAGTTTTCCAGAATAAAATCGTGACCAAATGATTTTAGGAGCTAAGGGTTCAATTTATAGTAAATGGAAAACGTGCATAATTTAGCCTGTAATGGAACGGCTCCATGTCACGGAGTGTATCGCGGAGCAATGACTCCGTGACATGGAGGCAACGCGAAAGCTCTCTGGAAAGTGCCTCTGGAAACCAAGCTGCCGAGGGTCACCGCGCTGGCCAACGTGGCACGCTGCTCATGCAGCGCGTTGGCAAGCTGTTGTCGCGCAGCTGGCCTAGCGTGGCACGGCGCTGGCGCGCTAGTTTACTGCCTGCTGCTGTCGTTTGCTGCCTTCTCTCGTGCACTTGGCAAGGGCATGGCACGGCACTGGGCGCGGCAAACGCACAACGTGGCACGCTGCCTGGCGCGGCCAGCCTTGCCAAGGCATGCTCCTTGCCGACTTTCGCCACTTGCTTCCACTCCATTCCTTGCTATTCATCAACTTGTGAATTAGTTCCTCAAATGCATTATTAACCTACAAAACAAGGACTAATCATGTTGGTTAGCACATATATTCACATTTATATAAAATCACATGAAAGTAGGTAAAATAACTTAGATAAACAAGACTACATTAAGGTATAAAGCGTATCTCGGGCATGCTATTTTGCCCGTGATCACAACCCCACACTTAAAGCCTTGTTCGTCCTCGAACAACATTTTACAAATCATACATATGGAGACTCCCACATACTAATTTGGCAAGATAATTCCAGCTACAGCTATAATGATTACGTAAGATAACAAGCTAAAGATAGAGCATACACAATTTAATCACCGAGATGAAATACAACAATGCTAAGACTTCTTAGCCTCAAGAATCGACTCTCGATCTTAGCAAACTCGTGCAAATCAACTAATTAAGAAATCCCACATGAATTATATCCTTCATTCAACATGTGCCCCTCACAGAAATAGAGTTACCCAATCACACGCAAAAATCATTTGTACATCATAACATGTGTGGGTGAATCAATAGAATTTCACTCACTCTCACAAAGAATTCACATGCATCATGTAATGACCCATAAGCTTGCCCTTAGTGTTATATTCCACTAATTTAAGGGTGTGTGAATGTAAGATCAAATAGGACTTAATGGGTTGTACTGTAGGCTAAGGGACAGGTAGGTACTATTATGGCCAGTAATAGTGACTATCTTTCCTAAGCGCTTTTAATACATTACGCCCTCCTTACGAACTTCCCTTCCCTTACTTTACCTTTTTCTCCTTCCATCTTTCTTGTTCCTCTTATGTTCCCCCATTTCTTTAGGCACTTTTAACTTATTAGTAAGGAGCTCTATAAATAATTTTTCATTAATTTGTTTTCTTGCTCCTTACTAATACTCAACCATTTGCACGCATGTGCACCTTTGTCCTTTTCTCACTTCTACAACTTGCTACTTTTCCTTTCTTTTCATTCTTCTCACTCCTTTACTCCTTCGGATTTTTCCATTCAAGCGCTTAGGAGTTTTGGATCAAGTTCAAGGCTAATGAAAGAAAAAGGATTAAGCTTATGTTGCAGCTGTCAAAGAATAGGCTCAAGGCTCAATGGGGCTAACTAGGATTAATCTTTCCAAGGTAGGTAAAATGAGGGGTAAGAATTGGTTCATTCGGGAAAAAAATGCCTAAATCATCTCCTACAATTCACATCCTTCATTTCGTTTTATAAACACACCAGGCAAGTTCTAGACATTCCACAATGGCACAGAATACTCAAAAACCTTACACTCATGGCACATGCTCAAATCAAGACATCTTCATCAGACTCTTACTCAGCTAATTACAAGAATTCAAAATTAAGCTTCAATCATATTGAGTCACATTCAAGAGCCTAAGCATCTCACACAAAGTTATACACCTGCATGCTTCACACCGAACATACTTGCATCTTACAATCACGTATAACACATAACAAGAACATCAAGCACCACATAGTTATGGTTTCAAAAACCCATCACCTACCGACTAATTTTTCCTCAAGTCGGTCGTCATCCATCCATCGTCGGAAACAGTCCCTAACTATGACTAAAACACTATCTACAGACAAAGGAAAGAAAATAAAATTTTTATTCTTCGGTTCAAAGACCCCCCCGTCGGAAAAGAACCGAAAAGAAAAACCAACGGGTGATGAAGTCATGCTTACTTCACAAAAATTTTCAAATTTTTCAAATTTCTCAAATTTCTCAAGAATTAGCATTACATTCACCACAAACTTGTTAAGCACAAAATTTTTGAAATTTCCCTTGAAATTTCCCTCACCCCACACTTAAATCATGCTATGTCCTCATAGCATCAAATTAAAATTTAAGAAGGGTGAGAAATACTCCCTGAGGCCTTTAGGCCTAGTTAATAGCATGATTTTCTTCAACTTTGCACAAGTGTGTGTCGACCCCACACTTTTTATCGTCCATGCTTTTTAGCTTCCTCCTCCACGGGTACTCAGACTTCCCCTCCATCTGTGCTTAACTTTCCACCAAAAACAACACAAGATGAGAAATAAATAAAATCAACACAAATGCAAGAAATTAAAATGGTACCTGTGGTACCCTTGGGTTGCCTCCCAAGTAGCGCCTTATTTTACGTCGTGGCACGATGTGGACTATCCTTTTCAGGACATCCTCATACCTGGGTTCTCTTTCGAGAACCATCTCCTTTTCTTTTGCTGTTTAGAGGAAACAGCCTCCACTCTGTTCCTCTCTTTCTCCAACTTCCTCTCAATTTGAAGCCCTTTATCAGACTCGGGCTGAACACTTGTAATTACCTTTGGCCCTGCACCTATGGAATCCTCCACCCCACACTTATCCTCTGCCAACACACTAACCTGACAAAGGTTTCTGTAGTGTGTAGATGGGTTCATTTCTTGGTAGACGCGGAAGATTTCTTCTTCATCCTCAACCCTCATTTTCAGGGTCCCTGCTTTCAAATCAATCACCGCTCCTCCAGTGGCCAAGAATGGCCGTCCCAAGATCAGGGGTACCTGGTCATCAACCTGAAAATCCAAGACAATAAAATCAACAGGTATAATGAACTTACCTACTTGGATGAGAAGGTCCTCTATTATTCCATCAGGTGTCACTCGCGACTTGTCAGCCAGCTGCAGCATCAACCTTGTTGGCCTCGGTTGTCCCAACCCCAAGGTGTTGAATAAGGATAGGGGCATTAGATTGACTGCTGCCCCTAAGTCACACAAAGCTCGTAGCACCTCAGCTTTACCAATCTGCATGGGGAGGGTAAAACTCCCTGGGTCCTTGAGCTTCTTCGGCATTTTGCTCAATACCCTGTGACTGCACTCCTCAGTCAGTGCTACAGTCTGGACATCCACCAATCTCACTTTGTTCGCCATCACGTCCTTCAAGTATTTAGCATACTTGGGCATTCCCTGCAAAACATCAAGAAGAGGCAAATTTATGTGAAGTTCTTTGAAGCTCTCAAAGAACGTTTTGAAGCATTCCTCCTCCTTGCTCTTTCTGAATTTCTGAGGGAATGGTGGTGGTGGTCTTTGTGCTGGCTGCAATGGAAGTTGTGCATTTTGTTGCCCAGCACTCTGATTATCTCCCCTGTTGATGGATGGTCCTGGTCTAACCAACTCCGGCTGCACCTCCTTGCTCAGCTCTTTTGACACTGCATCAGCTAATTGCTTACCCCTTCTCAGACTGATGGCATTGATCTGCCGGGGGTTAGGATCTGTGTCGCTTGGTAATCCCCCCTGCGATATCATGTTTTGAGCAGCTGCTATCTGACCCACTTGTTTTTCAAGATTTCGGGTGGCTACTTGCTGATTCATTAAGTCTGTTGCCATCCTCGCCTGATTTTCCACTAATTGAGTCTGGGTCTCCATGATTTTCTGCAGTGTTTCCTCAATGCTGCTACTCAATTGCCCATCATTCTGCCTATTCTGCTGATACTGCTGTTGTTGAGGTTGCATAAAATTCTGCTTTTGGTTTCCACCCCAAGAAAAATTCGGGTGGCCCTGCCAATTTTTGTTGTAACTGGTTTCAAAATTCTGATTGTTGCTCTGCACATTACTAACAAAATTGACTGACTCCGGATTGGCTCCATAAGATTCTGCATGGTGTCCATTATTACCACAAATTTCACACCAACTCGAAGCTTGCTGAACTGCATTAACCTGGCCCTGGCGTTGATTCATACTCAGTTTATTGAACTGAGTCATCATTTGATGCTGGAACGAAGCTAACTGTGCTGCCAAAGCATTCAAACCATCTACGTCTATCAACCCTGATCTGTTTCCTGCCCTTCTAGATGACTCGCTGTGCCACTCTGGATTTCCTTGTGCAATTCTGTTCAACAAAGTGTACAACTCATCATATGTCTTATCCAAGGCTTGCCCACCCGATGCAGAGTCTAGTAATATTTTTGTGTGTGGGTCTAGACTTTCTACAAAGGTATGAGCCAGCACTTCATTTGATTGCTGGTGATGGGGGCAGTCTCTTAACAATGACTTGAATCTTTCCCAAGCCATATATAAGTTCTCATCAGGCCTCTGCTTGAAACTGAGTATTTCACTTCTCAACCTTGCAGTTTTGCCTAAAGGGAAGAATCTGATAAGAAACTTCTTAGCCAAGTCATTCCATGAAGTTATGGAGTTCGGTGGCTCAGCCTTCAGCCACTTTTTCGCCTCTCCCAACAGTGAAAATGGGAAGAGGGTCATTCGGACATAATCTATGGACACGCCGGTGGGGACAAACGTGTCACTAATCTCTAAAAAGTTCTGTAGGTGCTGCTGCGGGTCCTCATGTGCCATCCCAGTGAATTGACCACTAGAATGTAACAGTTGCACCATGTTCCGTTTAAGCTCAAAGTGCCCTCCAGGTTCCGGTTTACGAATGCTTGATGTCACATTTGTCGCTAGTGGGATAGCCACTTCGCGAACTGGTCTTGCTTCCATTGCTTCGTATGACAATTGTACTTGTCCCGCGGGTGGTTGTTGTTGTACCTTTTCTTGAAGTCTCTTCAGCTTATGCTCTAGAGCTATTCTCCTTTGCAAATGGATTTGACGTTCAGGTTCAAGCAACGGTTCCACAAGCTCTCTAGTTCTAGCTAGCTCGGCAGGACAACCTGTCACCTGCAATAATCAGACTAAGACCAAGTTTCTCAACACTTAAGAGAAATAAAAAAAATCACACAAAAATAGATAAATTATCAAAACTTCGCCGAGTCCCCAGCAACGGCGCCAAAAACTTGACGAGCCCGATTCACGCGTCCGCAAGTGTACGGGTCGTGCAAGTAATATAGTGGCTCTTTTTAAGAACCGGATTGTCGAACCCACAGGGACTGGACCCATTCCTCTAACTATCCATTTCTATTGTGATCTTAAATACCTCAAGTATTGGTTATAGACATTTTCAATAGAGATTAATTAAGTCTAAGTTTGGGTCAATGAAATATTCTGAAATTACTCTAGGAGCAACATAGAGTTAAAACCAATTAATCATGCGATCCTACGATTTGCAATGGGTTAAGCATGGAACTATCAATTGTTATTTCACATAATTAGAATTGCATGTTTATGGTCTTTCGAGCCTCTAAACACGGCAATCTAGCCTCACTGCATCATTGTGAGCGAGGAGTTTAATTTTCTAGTCGCGGGCAATCAATTATGTTGTGGTTTACAGGGAAACGATTAGGGACTTTCGTACGTCTAACCATTTAACTCAAATTAGCCTCACAACTACTTCTTCGAGTGGTGATGTGTCATCCCAAGTTGGTCTTTCATAACCCCCGTGTGTCAACCAAGCAAGGTGTGAGGTATATTTCTATCCTAACACAATATCTCTCCCTAGAGACAAACATGCTCCTTACATTCTCATGTCCTGACCTAGGTAATGCTTTCTCAAGCTATTACTCAAGCTAACAAATATGCTTTCATGGTGATCAATCATAAAAACAACCAACAATCCAGAATGCAAGACGAAAACAACAATCAATAACTTAATTCCAAAACAATTTCATAAAAGCACAATCATAATTCATGGCTTCAACCCTAGAGGAAGGGTTCTTGCCATTCATGTTTGTAAAACTACAATTAACTACTACTAAACTAACATACTTACATGAATTTGGTAGATGAGAAGGGAATTTGATAAACCCTAGATGAGTTGTCCCACTTCTCCCTTCACTCCTAGGTAGTTTTCCAGAATAAAATCGTGACCAAATAATTTTAGGAGCTAAGGGTTCGATTTATAGTAAATGGAAAACGTGCATAATTTAGCCTGTAATGGAACGGCTCCGTGTCACGGAGTGTATCGCGGAGCAATGACTCCGTGACACGGAGGCAATGCGAAAGCTCTCTGGAAAGTGCCTCTGGAAACCAAGCTGCCGAGGGTCACCGCGCTGGCCAACGTGGCACGCTGCTCATGCAACGCGTTGGCAAGCTGCTGTCGCGCAGCTGGCCTAGCGTGGCACGGCGCTGGCGCGCTAGTTTACTGCCTGCTGCTACCGTTTGCTGCCTTCTCTCGTGCACTTGGCAAGGGCGTGGCACGGCGCTGGGCGCGGCACACGCACAGCGTGGCACGCTGCTTGGCACGGCCAGCCTTGCCAAGGCATGCTACTTGCCGACTTTCGCCACTTGCTTCCACTCCATTCCTTGCTATTCATCAACTTGTGAATTAGTTCCTCAATGCATTATTAACCTACAAAACAAGGACTAATCATGTTGGTTAGCACATATATTCACATTTATATAAAATCACATGAAAGTAGGTAAAATAACTTAGATAAACAAGACTACATTAAGGTATAAAGCGTATCTCGGGCATGCTACTTTGCCCGTGATCAAGAAGAAGCTTGGACTTGTGCAAGAGATGAGAAGCCCTAGTCTTGCTTGGAGGGTTCTTGAGAGGAGAAATTTCGATGTTTCTGAGAACTGAGAGTGGGGAATGAGGAATGAACTTTTTTTTCCAACTAAAACGTCTAATATTTTTACTAAAATGATGTAGTTTAAATCTTGGGAGAGTAGGAAATTATAAATTATCCCTTAGAACTTCGCTGGGAAAAACTGTCAGGTGCCCCTAACGGGTCGTGGTGACTGACCACGACTTGTGGTTACTCCCATCAGGTACACTGCCTGGGATCCTCAATAGGCCACCATGAGGGACCTAATGAGTCATGGTCAATGACCACAACTCATGCTAACCAGTCGTGGACCACACTGTCTCATTCTGGAGATTTAATGCTGAGTCCAGTAACGAGACGCCTAACGAGTCGTTGGCACAGATGACGACTCGTTGCCCCCACTCGTCCAGCACACTGGTCAACTAATATATTCCCAACTCAGGCTTGACCACGAGTGACTTAACGGGTCATGGTCAGTGACCACGACTTGTGATATCCCTCGTTGGGTACACTGCCTCCCCTTTTTAAATTATTAAGCCTCCTTCTCACGGCTCACCTAACGAGTCGTGGGATCACTTAACGACTCATTAGTTGGGTCGTCCTGAAGCTTTTCTGTAGCTTTTCCAGATTTCCTGATTTAAGTCTCGGGGTTAGATTTTGAGTATTCGGGACATGACAATATCTCCCCCTTGTAAACATTCTTCCTCGAATGTTAGAAAACACACAGGAAGCAGAAAAATAACAATCAAACTTTTCAAATGTTGCTCATTTAACTCCAAAACTACCGGAATGACTACCTCCTTTTCAAAATACATAACTGAACTGAATTTACTTTTGATACACACATCCAAAGTTGTAAAAGAAACTTATACACATGCATTGAATTCAACAACTAGATCAGATCCTAAGGCAAAACTAGTATTTCAAGCTACAACAGAGTCGATAGAGAACAAGTGCGGGTATTTGGACATCATATCCGCTTCGGCCTCCCACGAAGCTCCCTCAACCTGCTAATTTCGCCATAAGACCTTGACTAAAACTATTTCCTTATTCCTCAGCTTACGAACCTGACGGTCAAGGATTTGGACTGATACCTCCTCACTTAAGAGAATATCCTTTATTCCTATGTTGTCCAATGGCACAACTGAGGTTGGATCTCCGATGCACTTCTTTAGAAGTGATACATGGAAAATTGGATGTAAACTGCTAGTTCTATAGGTAACTCTAGCTCATAGGCCACATTGCCAATATGCCTCAAAATTCTATAAGGTCCCACATACCTCGGACTGAGCTTCCCCTTCTTTCCAAACCTCATCACCCCATTCATGGGCGAAATTTTCAGGTATACCCAGTCATCAAATGCAAACTCCAACTCTCTTCTCCGCACATCAGCATAAGATTTTTGGCGGCTCTGAGTTGCTGTCAACCTTTCTAAGATGAACTGAACTTTTTGAATTGCCTCGTGAACCGAGTATGTCCCTATCAAGGTAGCTTCACCAACTTCAAACCACCCTATAGGAGATCTACACCTTCTATCATACAATGCTTCAAACGGGGCCATCTGGATACTAGAATGGTAGCTGTTGTTATACGCAAACTCGATAAGAGGCAAGTGGTCATCCCAATAACCCTTAAAATTAATCACGCACACTCTTAGCATATCTTATAGGATTTGAATGGTTCGCTCTTCTTGTCCATCAGTCTGCGGCTGAAAAGCGGTGCTGAGTTTGACCTGAGTGCCTAGTCCCTTCTGAAAATACTTCTAGAAGTGTGAGGTGAACTGCGTTCCCCTCTCTGAAATGATACCCAAAGGCACCCCATGGAGTCTGACTAACTCTCGAATGTAAAGTTTGGCATAGTCCTCAGCTGAGTCTGCGGTTTTAACAAGGAGGAAATGAGCTGACTTAGTCATCCGATCTACTACCACCCAGATTAAGTCATGTTGTCAGCAAGTTTGAGGTAGACTCGTAATGAAATCCATATTCACTTCTTCCAACTTCCACGTGAGTATACTGATATCTTGGTTCATGCCTCCTGGTCTTTGATGCTCCACCTTTACTTGTTGGCAGTTTGGGCACTTGGCTACGAATTCAGCAACGTCTCTTTTCATGTCATTCCACTAGTAAATATCCTGCAAATCATTACATTTTAGTAGCACCAGGGTGAATAGGGTATATCGAGATGTGTACCTCATCCAGTATCATCCGTCTCAACTCACCAACATCCGGTACACACTATCTTCCCTAGTAGCAGAGTACACCATCTCCCCCTTTAGAGAAAGACTCAACCTTCTTTTTGAGAACTGCTTCTTTAAGTTTAAATAGGACTGGATCTTCATCTTGTCTGGACTTAACTTCAACTACTAAGGATGAATCCGACCCGCTTTGCATTACCACACCACCTTCAGCTGAATCCACCAACTACACCCTTAACCGAGCTAGTCTATGAACATCCCTTGCTAACTCCTTTTTGTCTTCCTCAATATGAGTCACATTCCCCATAGACCGTCTGCTTAGGGCGTTAGCCACCACATTGGCTTTGCCCGGGTGATACAGTATACTCATGTCATAGTCTTTTAGCAACTCCAACCACCTTCTCTGGTGCAGATTTAAATCCTTTTGACACAACATGTACTGAAGACTCTTATGATCTGTAAATACATCTACATGAGATCCATATAAGTAATACCTCCATATTTTTAGCGCAAACACCACCCCTGCCAACTCCAAGTCATGAGTTAGATTATTCTTCTCATGAACCTTGAGTTGTCTGGAGGTGTAAGCTATCATTTTGCCCCATTGCATCATAATGCAACTGAGTCCAACTCTGGAAGTGTCACAATAAAAAACCAACCTATCTGACCTTCTGATAAGGTTAACACTAGAGCGGTAGTAAGTCGAGTCTTCAATTCCTAAAGACTCTTCTCACACTCATCCGACCACTAAAATTTCACTTTCTTCTGAGTTAGCTTAGTTAGAGGAGATGCTATAGAGGAGAAGCCTTCCAAAAACCATCGGTAATAATCGGCTAAGACTAGGAAGCTCCTGATTTCAGTAGGAGAGGTAGGTCTGGGCCAATCCTTCACTGTTGCTATCTTATGAGGATCTACCTGTATTCCCTCACCCGAGACCACATGACCCAAGAAAGTCAAAGACTTCAACCAGAATTCACACTTGCTGAACTTGGTAAATAACTGGCGATCTCTGAGGGTCTGTAATTCTAACCTTAGGTGATTGGAATGCTCTTCCTCATTTATGGAGTACCCCAGAATGTCGTCGATAAATACAATGACAAACATATCTAGTTACGGCTTGAAGACCTTATTCATTAAATCCATGAAGGCTGCTGGGGCGTTTGTTAAACCGAAGGACATCACCACAAACTTGTAGTGACCATACCAAGTTCTAAATGCTATTTTCGATATGTCACTCTCTCTAACCCTTAACTAATGGTACCCTGACCTGAGATTGATTTTTGAGAAACAACTGGCTCATTGAAGTTAGTCGAACAAATCATCAACTTTGGTAGAGGGTACTTGTTCTTAATTATAACCTTGTTCAGCTGACGGTAATGTATGCACATTATGAGGGTACCATCTTTCTTACGCACGAATAGCACTGTAGCACCCCAAGGAGAGATGTTGAGCCTGATAAAACCCTTGTCAAGAAGATCTCTTAGCTGCTCCTTCAACTCCTTAAGCTCAGTCGGAGCCATTCTGTAAGGAGGGATGGAGATAGGCTGAGTATCTGGGAGGAGATTTATTTCGAAGTCTATTTCCCATTCAAGGGGAACTCCGGGAAGATCCTCAGGAAAAACATATGGGAACTCACTGACTACTAGAACTGACTGTATGGTTAGGGTCTCAGAGTTGGAATCCTTGACCCAAACTAGATGGTATATACATCCTCTGGAGATGAGTTTCTGGGACTTAAGGTAGGAAATAAACCTACCCTTAGGCGCTGAACTACTGCCCATCCATTCTAACACTAGCTCATTGGGAAACTGAAACTTGACAACTCTAGTTCTGCAATGGACTGAGGTATAGCAGGAGTATAACCAATCCATGCCGAGAATAAGGTCAAAGTCGACCATGTCTAACTCTATAAGATTAGCTAGAATAACTTTACTTAGGACTGAGACTGGACAGTCTCTATACACCCGGCTGGCTCTAACTGACTCGCCAACTGGGGTGGAGACTGAGAATGGTTCTGAGAGGACCTCTAGACTGATGTTGAACTAGACTGATATATAAGGAGTCACGAACGAAAGAGTGGCTCCTATATCTAGGAGGGAATACACGTCTAGGTGAAAGAAACGTAACATACCCGTAACTACGCCAGGTGAGCTTTCCTGATCCTGATGGGAAGATAGAGCATAGAAACGATTTTGGCACTGACTGCCATCTATACTTGATGTGTTAGCCTGCTAAGCTGGTCGACCTGCTGGAGATGATGATGTGGTAGATTGCGATCTCCCTCGCACTACTGACGGGGACTCCTTAAGCTGGTGTCGAAGCTATCCACACCCAAAACAGCCCTATCGTCCCTGAAGGCATTCTCCCGGGTGGTTCCTACCACACTTGGGGCAAGATGGAAACCTATTCCCAGTACTATGAGTTTGAGACTGAGTGCTAGATGATCCACCCCTCTGATCCTAGCGAGACCGAAAGGTTAGGGCGCTGGCTGAACTAGGTGTTGGGGTCCTCTGCTGTTGTTGTTGTTGCTGCTATTGTGGGCGGCTACCACCGCTAGACCTTTGATGGCCGAAATATGAATGGCCAGTCCTTGCCCTTTTGTTCTTACGCTCCATATCCTTCAGTTTTTCAGCCTCAATCTACTGGGCATAGACAATCAAGCTAGAAAGATCCATTTCCTTAATTAGCATCGTGGTTCTACACTCCTTGAGGACCAGATTTGACACTCTATTTACAACTTCAACATGCAAGCCCTTGGCTCGGCTACCATTTCTGGAGCATACTTAGACAGCCTAGTAAAATCCAGAGGATACTTCTCCACAATTCTGTTGCCGTGCCTCAAATTCATAAACTCTGCCATCTTTGCCTCCCTCAGCTCCCAAGGGAAAAATCTGTCCAAGAAAGCTGTGTGAAATTCTTCCCACTCGACCGGTCCTACTCCTGTTGGCAGCTCTTCTTTCCACTGGTCATGCCAGACTTGAGCTACCCCCTTCAACTGGTAGGCAGCCAGGTCGGCACTCTCAGAAGGACTAACACCCGTAATTTGGGTGATTTTTCTAATCTCGTCTATAAACCCTTATGGGTCCTCTCCCACCTTTGTTTCATGAAAATCTGGAGGGTTCATCCAAGTGAAATCTTGCACCCTCGCAGCTGCTGCAGACCCGTTGGTGTTCATCGGCACCACTTACTGGTTCACCTGGTTGGTGACTATTTGGGCCAGTAGTTAAATGGCCGCCCTGAATTTGGCAGTGGACACCGAATCATCTTGAGGAGCTGTCGGGGATGGTGGGGCAGGTCTTTTGACATTACCGTCCCTTTTTCCATTACCGCGTCTGGGAGGCATGGTTCACTGAAATGAAATAGAGCATAAATTAGAAGGGCATTTCTGGAATTAAACTTTAATGCACGATAAAGAGTATGAACAAAAGAAAGTTTTCCTAATAACATCTCGTAGCCTCCTCGTCATAAGTGTGGCGCGCTTCACACCCATGAAAAGAACTCTACTCGATGCGGCTTTCAGAATTTCCGAGGATACTCTGATACCAAGTTTGTCACGACCCGAGCCTACACCCTGGACGTAACATGGTACTTGAAGTCACAAGTGACCCAAAGTCAACCCTTAGTCTATCATACACTGGTATTCTGATTAAACATGCAAAGCGAAAATTTGAAAAAATATATAATAGCATTTATGAAAAATTAAAGACTGAACATAGATATTTTAAATATCTGAAAGTCTGGAATCAAGTCTAGTCTTAAAGCCATCTAACTGAGGAGTTGCTAGACAAGCCCCCAGCTAACTCTAAGTCTAACTGAAAATAATAATGAAAACTAAAATAAATGAAATAACGCCCTTGGAATATGAGGACTCACACTACTGCTGCTGATAGAGAGATCCAAACGAAATCGGCTAACGGCGTTGGGTCTGAGAACTTGGGGCTGTATCATGAAATCATACGGCATAAAAGTATGTGTCAGTACTTTGAATGTACTGAGTAAGTGAGAGATATAAATAATATGAAAGAACTAGTAACTAAAATGAAATAACATGAAATGACCAACTGAAAAATACTGAAAACTGATGCAACTGAAATATAGCTAATATGGTCAATAATGACCCTGGATGATGGTCATTAACATGCACTAAGTCTGACATAATGAGTCTAACAGACCACACTGAACTGATCTGAACTAAACTGAACTGTCAAAAACTGAGACTAAACTGAACTGTCAAAACTGAGACTGAACTGAACTGACTAAAAAGAGAGTCTCTAAACGACATTTAACCACGTGAGCTAGATGTGGAGTCCGATGTATACATCCCACCGGTAGGACCCCATATACCTTGCCAGGGTATAAAGACATGAACTGGGTGATCACAAAAGTCTGGGGCCAATCAGGCCAAGTAATACTGTAACTTATGCTGGCAACGTAGTTTTGGGAACCTGGGTGCGCTAGAACCCTAGCCTGCTAGGTGTTGAGTCCTACTCCCACTGGAAACCTATACGGAACTATTAAGCTGATAGCTCAAAACTGGGGTCCTATACTAGTCAGGGACATATAACTGAAAGTACCTTAAGACTCTTATCAGACCAGATTCTAAAATTGGGTTCTAGACTGGTTAGAGCTGCTTATCTAGAAGCGTCATAACCATCTAAGAACAAACTGTAAACTAAACTAGGGTCCTGGGACTGATCAGAGCTATATATCTAAAATGTCATGACTGCCTAATGGACCAAAAGTAGATTCTGATAACTGGGAGGCACCACTGATCAGTTGACACTTTTTGAATATTTCTGAAGAGGTTCTACGTTCTAACTGAACAGAACTACTAAGCAGCTAATAGAAAGCACAACCCATTCCAACAACACGGGAATTTCATAATATATCAAAATTTCAGGAATTTAAAGGGGGTTTCATCCAACAAGGGTAAATGTTACACCCCGTAAATTCTTGACCTTTAGAAGGCCTATTCGCATGTTGGTTAAGAGTTTTAGAATTCCATACATGCTAGAAAAAGGCCTGGGGAAAGACCGGACAAGCTCCACATCGAACCATTGCACGAGGAGGCTGGGCAGACCCCCTCCGCGATGGCCAACGTGTCACGGAGGGCTCACCTCCGCGATGGCCAACGTGCCACGGAGGTGAGGTTCAGCCCCAAGTATATAAAGCCCTCACTTCGTTTTTTGTGATAATCATCAGATATTTTCCAGTGAGCAAACAGAAAACAGAGAGGACGAAGGGTTTAATATAAATTCCTTCCGTTTACACTATTAAACGCGGTCCAAACTCGAAATAACTTCGAGTAGCAAGGTATTGAGCTGCAAAGAGCATTCCTACGGAGTTAGTTTCGTGAAATTCGGTTGGCGAATCGCCGTCTCACCGAGCTAAGCTAAGTGGAATTGCTCCAAATTAGTGTCAATATACTCCTAGCCCTAAAGTGAGTATTTCTCCCTTCTGGACTTACGAGAAATAGTGAGTTTTTGGCTATTTTTCGATAAGTCAAAGTTTGGGCTATATAGATATTCAAAGTAGTGTTTTCTTCTAGAATATTGATGAATTTAGTTCTAATTGCTATAAATATGGACGCAGTTGGAAGAAATAGATGGATATTGGCCGAGCTACACCAGTTAGCGAAGAAGTCAGTAACTGAGGTATGTAAAGCTAGTTTCTTCGGCAAGATAGTAATTCTAGTATAGTAAAATAGAATAAATTCCAGAAGAATGTTTCAAAGCCGAGTATTATGCCCAGTGTGAATTCAGTAAGCATGTTTGAATAATTATTATGTCATATTAAGAATAAAAGTCAGTAAATTAGTATCAGACAGCGAGATATTATTCCAGACTCAATATAACTCAATATCAGATTCAGTATAATTCAGCAACGGATTCAGAATAGAATATCAGAACATGGATAGTATTATAAGTTTTAATGTATATGTTATAGGTGATTATTGTTGTTTGTAGAGACCTGATTGTTCTATGTTGGGCACCCTTAGAGCTTTCTTGCCACCCCAGGGTTAATAGCTGTGTCGACTCGTCCGCCAGAGGGTGAGAATATGTCACTCCAAGGAGTGGCATGCCGTCCGCCAGAGGACGAAAATGGGATGCAGCATTCCCCATAGCAGGTTGATCAGCATTATAGCATACCCCTGTCGAGCGCTTGCGCCCAAGGCACAGATTACAAATTACAGATCACAAATCTCATATTACAGTTTACAGGAGTCCTCCGGACTCAGATACAGCTATAGTCAGGGGCCCAGAGAACCCAAGTTGCATACCCAGGGGGCCGGCAGGATGCTCATAGTTACTAGATGAGTGGAGTGAATTGTTATTTTTGGATGGCAACCCGGGTAGGGGTATATAGATTGCATGTTGATTGGTACCTTCCGGCTTATGGGGGCTGGTATAGGTTCTTGTATGCTATATGTGTTATTTATTAAATTGATAGATAGCAGGATGCCGCATTGACAGGTATGATTCTCACCTTATCTCCAGTATAGTTAAGCTTAGTTTAGATCCTACCATCCCAGACAGTCTTAGCCATCTTCTATTATTCAGTAACAATTAGTGTTACTGTCTATTTTCAGTTATGTTTAGTTATTGCTTTGCATACTCGGTACCAGTGGTACTGACACCCATTTGGGGGCACTGCATTACTTGCCTGCAGGTACTCATAAACGAGGAGCCGATCCCTCGTAATTCCAACCAGTACACAGAGTCATCAGCTCCTGTCGTTCGGAGCTTGATAGCTAGAGGTTTATTCCTTTTCTTTTTCTTTACAGTACGGGTAGGTCAGGGCCCTGTCCCCACCTTCTTATCAGTATTCTTAGAGGCTTGCAGATTCTATATTCCTTGTGGTTAGTTGTACCGGCTGTGTAAGGTCGTGTCTATGTTTTAGTTTGTTTATGATGGCCGTGTGGGGCCTTATTCAGTTAATAGTTGGTGACCTTGCCAGTCACAGAGTAGTTTAGCATTTGATTCTGCATTTCGTTGAAACTAGTCAGCATGGTGGCCTTGTCGGCCTGATTAGGTGACTTTATACTACTGTTGTTCTGGTTAGCTGTTGTTGTCTTACAGGTGGCTATAGGCCTAGTCAGCCGGAGGCTGTATTTGCAGTCGTTATATAGCCCGTTGGTTCCATAAACCCAGAGTTAGAGCCAGCCTGGCACCAGAAGTGCTTAGGCTCAGTAGTGCAGCAGTCTAGGTCTTAGTAGGGCACCAGATGTCAGTCATGCCTCCCAAGGCAGGACGTGACAAACTTGGTATTAGAGCAGGTCATATCCTAGGGAGTCTGCAAGCCGTGCTAAGTAGAGTCTCGTCTATGGATGTGTTGTGCACCACATACCATAGACAGGAGGCTGCAAGGCATGATAGGATGGTTACTCTTTCTTCATAATCAGTCGTGCCATAGTGCAGTACAGTATAAGGTTGAGTCCCTAAAGCTTATCATACTCTTTGTTTACATATAAAATGGCAGACCAACGACATCTTGTCACAGGTAGAAGATTGGATACCGCGGCAGGAGAAGGAACCAGCAGGATGCCTCAGCCTCATTTAAAATCAGCCCGATCTGAGGGCGATACAGAGGCATCATCTCGACCTTCACAGCAGTCCCCACCCCACAAGGAGCCACTCGGGACGACATTACCTCAGGCAGTTCCTATACCTACACCATCTGACCAGGAAATTCGAAGTGCAGTAGTTATGTTGGCACAAATGATGGATACTCAGCGCCAGTTAGTGCCACCCGTAACAGCAGAGTCATTAGGTGGGCCTGGCAGTTCAAGCGCCCGATAATTTTTAGCACTAGGTCCCCCGCAGTTAACAGGATCGGATCAGGCAGAGGACCCTAGGACTTCCTGGATCAGGATGTTACACCCCGTAAATTCTTGACATTTAGAAGGCCTATTCGCATGTTGGTTAAGAGTTTTAGAATGCCATACATGCTAGAAAAAGGCTCGGGGAAAGATCGGACAAGCGCCACGTCGAACCATTACAAGAGGAGGCTGGGCAGACCCCCTCCGCGATGGCCAATGTGCCACGGCGGTGAGGTTCAGCCCCAAGTATATAAAGCCCCAACTTCATCTTTTTGTGATAATCATCAGATACTTTCCAGTGAGCAAAAAGAAAACAGAAAGGACGAAAGGTTTAATATAAATTCCTTCCGCTTAGCTTTTAAACGCGGTCCAAACTCGAAATAACTTCGGGTAGTGAGGTATTGAGCTACAGGGAGCATTCCTACGGAGTTAGTTTTGTGAAATTAGGTCGGCGAATCGTCGTCTCAATGAGCTAAGGTAAGTGGAATTTCTCCAAATTAGTGTCAATACACTCCTAGCCCTAAAGTGAGTATTTCTTCCTTCTGGACTTCCGGGAAATAGCGAGTTTTCGGCTGTTTTTCGATAAGTCAAAGTTTGGGCTATATAGATATTCAAAGTAGTGTTTTCTTCCAGAATATTGATGAATTTAGTTCTAATTGCTATAAATATGGACGCAGTTGGAAGAAATAGCTAGATATTGGCTGAGCTACACCAGTTAGCCAAGAAGTCAATAACTAAGGTATGTAAAGCTAGTTTCTTTGGCAAGATAGTAATTCTAGTATAGTAAAATATAATAAATTCCAGAAGAACGTTTCAAACCCGAGTACTATGCTCAGTGTGAATTCAGTAAGCATGCTTGAATAATTATTATATCATATTAAGAATAAAAGTCAGTAAATTAGTATCAGACAGCGAGATATTATTCCACACTCAATATAACTCAGTATCAAATTCGGTATAATTCAGCAAGGGATTCAGAATAGAATATCATAACAGGGACAGTATTATCAGATTTAATGTATATGTTATATGTGATTATTGTTATTTTTAGAGACCTGATTGTTCTATGTTGGGAACCCTTAGAGCTTCCTTGCCGCCCCAGGGTTAATAGCTGTGTCGACTCGCCCGCCAGAGGGTGAGGATACGTCACTCCAAGGAGTGGCATGCCATCTGCCAGAGGATGAAAATGGAATGCAGCATTCCCCATAGCAGGCTGATTAGCATTATAGCATACCCCTGTCGAGCGCTTGCGCCCAAGGCACAAATTACAAATTACAGATCACAAATCTCAGATTACAGTTTACAGGAGTCCTTCGGACTCGGATACAGCTATAGTCAGGGGCCCAGAGAGCCCAAGTTGCATACCCAGGGGGGCGGCGGGATGCTCATAGTTACTAGATGAGTGGAGTGAATTGTTATTTTTGGATGGCAACCCGGGTAGGGGTATATAGATTGCATGTTGGTTGGTACCTTCCGGATTATGGGGGATGGTATAGGTTCTTGTATGCTATATGTGTTATTTATTAAATTGATAGATAGTAGGACTCCGCATTGACAGGTATGATTCTCACCTTCTCTCCAGTATAGCTAAGCTTAGTTTAGATTCTGCCATCCCAGACAGCCTTAGCCATCTTCTGTTATTCAGTAACTATCAGTGTTACTGTCTATTTTCAATTATGTTTAGTTATTTCTTTGCATACTCAGTACCAGGGGTACTGACACCCGTTTGGGGGCACTGCATTACTTGCCTTCAGGTACTCATAGACGAGGAGGCAATCCCTCGTAATTCCAACCAGCACACAGAGTCATCAGCTCCTGTCATCTGGAGCTTGATAGCTAGAGGTTTATTCCTTTACTTTTGTTGTACAGTACGGGTAGGTCGGGGCCTTATCCCGACCATCTTATCAGTATTCTTAGAGGCTTGCAGATTGTATATTCCCTGTGGTTAGTTGTACCGATCATGTGAGGTCGTGTCTATGTTTTAGTTTGTTTATGATGGTTGTGTGGGGCCTTATTCAGTTAATAGTTTGTGACCTTGCTGGTCACCGAGTAGTTTAGCATTTGATTCAGCGTTTCAGTGAAACTACTCAGCATGGTGGCCTTGTCGGCCCGCATATGTGCCTTTATACTACTGTTGTTCTGGTTAGCTGTTGTTGTCTTACAGGTGGCTATAGGCCTAGTCGACCGAAGGCTGTATTTAAAATCGTTATATAGCCCGTTGGTTCCATGAACCCAGAGTTAGATCCAGCCTGGCACCAGAAGTGCTTAGGCTCAGTAGTCCAGCAGTCTAGGTCTTAGTAGGGCACCAGATGCCAGTCATGCCTCCCAAGGCAGGGCGTGACAAAATCATTCTTATCAATAGAATAATTGCTCACATATTTATATAATATGAATTACTAGGATATTCATCCCAAAACATACTTTTCAAATTTGACGGAATTTAATACGCATTAATCCTTACTCGAAAACTTAGGGATGTAAATCATCTTGGCAAGAAAAACAACAATTTATTTAAGAATTGATAAAGATCATATGAATAATAAACATGTATAATAACCCAATTGAGATGAACAAAAACCAACATGAAAATGTACTCATATTCAAAAATCTCAAGCCTAAACTGATAGGGAAATTATGGGAGGATTTTGGGGGACACAAGGGAAGGACAATTCCCTTGTTGAATTCCCACATACCTGACTAAAATCCTTCCAGATAAGAAGCTTGGACTGCTGCAAGAGATGAGAAGCCCAAGTCTTGCTTGGAGGGTTCTTGAGAGGAGAACTGTCGATGTTTCTGAGAACTGAGAGTGGGGAATGAGGAATAAACCATTTTTCCCCACTAAAACGTCTAATATTTTTACTAAAACAACGTAGTTTAAAGCTTGTGAGAGTAGGAAATTTCAAATTAGCTTTTAAAACTTCGCTGGGAAGAATGGTCAAGTGCCCCTAACGGGTAACCTAACGGGTTGTGGTGACTGACCACGACTTGTGGTCACTCCCGTCAGGTAAACTGCCTGGGATCCTTAGTAGGTCACCATGAGGGACCTAATGAGTCATGGTCAATGACCACTACTCGTGGTCACCAGTTTTGGACCACACTGTTTCATTTTGGAGATTTAATGTTGAGTCTAGTAACGAGTCACCTAACGAGTCGTTAGCACAGATGGCGACTTGTTGCCCCTACTCGTCCAGCACACTGGTCAACTAAATATATTCCCAACTCAGGCTTGACCACGAGTGACTTAATGGGTCGTGGTCAGTGACCACAAGTGACCACAACTCGTGATATCCCTCATTGGGTACACTACCTCCCATCTTTAAATTATTATGCCTCCTTCTGATGGCTCACATAACAAGTCATGGTGTCACTTAACGACTCGTTAGGTGGTTCGTCCTGAAGCTTTTCTGCAGCTTTTCCAGATTTCCTTATTTAAGTCCTGGGATTAGATGTTGAGTTTTCGGGGCATTACAACAGCCGAAATATAGCCCGTTGTTTTTTTGATTTAATATTTAGTGTTAGTCATGCACCAGGGGTGTGTAAGCTCGGTCAGTCCAATTTAGATCCTAGTAAGGGCACCAGTTGTCAGTCAAGCCTCCTAAGGTGGGGCGTGACATAATCTAATCTTGGTCGTATTCCCTAGCAACAGTGCCACTTTTTGATAACGCTCAAACTCACACTTCCTGAAAAAGTATGAAGCGGTCGTTGTCAATAAAAAAATCCAACTAAGAGGTTGGGGTCGAACCCACAGGGAATAGGGTAAGATCTAGACTAGTGTCGGTAATTCAACTTGTTGGGTGAGTTATCTCCAAATTGGGGGGTTTTAAAGAAACCAATATTAAAACAAGATTATATTCATGATTTAAATCAAGATTTGAAAATAACTAGGTTAAGTGTTCACCATAGGTTCATAACTACTTCGCGTATACACACGTGATCAATCCCAATGTTTACTTGTAGAACTGATGACTAGGGTTCATCCAAATGACTAGTTCATCCCTATTGGATGACTTTTCTCAATCACCGGTCAGGTCCCATGAGCGATTCCAAATTAACTGTTATCAATATGTTCTAAATTTAACTATCCTAAGACCACAGCTCAAGTTAATACAATGATCATAAAGACCAAGGCTTTGTTATAATTCTCTTTTCCTAATCTCTACTTCTCTAGGTTCAAGCAAGTAAAAAATTCAGGCAAGTCCTAAAGTTGTACACCGTTAAGAAACGTTTGAAGATGAAGAGAATACAATACAAGCATTTAGTATTGGTTTTGAATCACTTTTGTGTAACCCTATTTCATTATTCCACCACGTTTCCCACAACCCCTAGTTGTGGAGGTTTTAGCCTCTCATGATTGTAAGATTACAATTTTGCATTCATAGACAAAAACATAATTAAATACTTACAGCAACAATTGGAAGAAAACCAGATTTGAATATGAAAGAATAATCACAAGAACAATGTAGGAATTCAAGAATTTGATCACTAGAATTGCTTTCCAACACTTGATAAAAATTCACAAATAATATTCTTAACACGTCTACTACTTTGTTTCTATCATTCCCTTACTAAAATAAAACATAAAAGCTATTTATACAGACATTAGAAACCTTTTCCTAAGCTAATAGGGAATTTTTCATATCTGGTGCCGACTATGTCACGACTAAATTTACGACCCATAGCAGGATTGTATGGGTTGTACCTGCTTCTCATACATCCTTGGCTGCTGCAGATTTGTCTGAGTGTTGCCAGGCTGGTACAGCTCGTACCATATTCCTACGAGTTGTACAATGCTTCCGTGTTTTGGCCTTGAGAACTCTGACATCTTCTGAAATTTTCCATGAGTGTTGTGGTATGACTTGTACCTTCCTCCTGCGACTCGTACTATTTGTTGTGTCTAAAGTTCTTCCAAGTATTGAAGAATCTTCTGAAATTCACCATGGCTCATGGTACAATTTATATGTTCATGCTACTATCCATGAGTCCATCCGTACCAAGAGTCTGCCTTTGTGCAATTTTCTCTGAATACTTCATGACTCTAGTTACAGCTCGTATTGAGAGTCGTATGTTGTCTTCCCCTCATCCCAGCCTTCTGACTTTCATCATGGTTCTCAGTACGGCTCGTACAATCAAGGTATAGCTTGTACTAAGACTTGTAGTTTGGCTTATTTTCTGCATTTTTAGGCTTCTTTTGCACATTTTTGCTCCAACGCTCATTTTCCCTGATATCAAAGTAAAAGTGCCTCATATCCATATAAATATACCTAAGTCCATGTTATTTTCTCAATTTTAAGCATCGAAAGTGTTGTAAACTCATAGTACATCAACACCCTCAACTTAAGACTTTTGCATGTCCTTAGGAAAAGAAAATAAAAACTAAACATGATGCTTAACTAGAAAATAAACCTAGAATACTACAGCCAACATCAAAAAAAACTTGCAGTATACACTCAAAAAGCTTTTGACCCTTTTTCTCATGAACCAAATTAGCGTATGCACTACAAGCAATCACAAAACATGATAAACAGGGATCAAGATATGTCATCTAGCTATTAACAGATAGTCATGTCATCACCAATTCTTTTTACACAGACCAATGGTAGAGTTAAACACAAACCATGTACCCTTACAACAAATGAAGTCCTCCACTCACAGATATAATAAAATATGAAACATGGGACTGATCAAGTAAGACTCTCACTCTCACAAAGAAGTTTCAAATACTGCATATCGGATACCATAGGCTTGCCCTTATTTTCTCTACTTCGGTTTGTCAGATGGTCAGGCTAGGATCACTATAGGACTTGCTTTGGCTTGTAATGTAGGCTTTCAGGATGGGTAGGATATATATGGGATCTTTTAAGTGACTAAACCTTCCTTAGCACTACATACATATGGCTCCATTTTTTTTCACTTTTTCACCCTTTTTGCTTTTTTCACTTTTTCCTCCCTTTTCACCTTTTTATGCACTTGTATGAGAGTGGTGTGTTTCTTCAAGATTTTCATGCATCATTCTCTTTTTTTATTTTTTTTTCAAATTTTTTCTTTTTCTTTTGTCACACCATACCTTATTTTTCACCTTTTTTTCTTTTCTCTCCCTTTTTCAGCTTCCCAGTATTTATGCACCCTTACTCTAGCCACCTTCAACTTACACATCTTGCCTATGTTGAGGTTCACAATTTGCAAGGAGGGACCAGGGCCAAAACAGGTTCATTATAAAAATTGGTACGGTTAATTAGTTAATCAAAGAAAAATGACCTATTTGAGGCTCAAAATCGGGATCAAGGGAATGATATCATTTTGGTAAGGTCATTTAAGCTAAAAATGGCCTAAACAAAAATGTCTTATGATCCTTTCCTAACCAACTATCCTAAAACCTATGCAAAGACCAATCGAGCAAGTTCTAGATCCTCTACGCAGTATTGAACTAGGTATCAAACCTCACTCGCTCATGGTACATGTCTTGCATTCACTCTACCTGTATGGTTTATTTATGAATTAACAAAAACTATACATGTCAATATACTAGATGACATAAAAAGATCCACAGAAATCATACTTGCAATCACAAATACACAACTAATCATCAAAAAATTTAAAACAGGGTCAATTTATTTTCAAATCCAAAACTAGTGTAATTTATTAGCTGAGTACTCCTAAGCTACTTTATAATTAAACAAAAAACACAAAAATAAAATCCTAAACATGCCAATTCTACTAAATAGCATGCCCGAGGGACAAGAAATACGACAAGAAAAACCCTCAGATGAATCAAAAACCCAAAGTTTACAAGTACACCTCCTCCCCTTTTTAAAAAGCATGTTTCATTGTCGAAGCATAGAATGTGAAAATAGAGGGAAGGGAACATATCTGCGGTGCACTAAGCGCTCCTATCGTCTTGTAGAGGAGGTACCTCCGTTGTAATCGTGGCGCTGGAGGTGGCCACCGTACTCAATAATGTATCGATAGGGGGAGTGGTTACCCTCTCAGCAGTATCGGCCGTCTCTATGGCCTCTGAAATTATTTGGGCTGAATGTGGCTCGCCCAAAGGGTCCCTTCCACTCGCAAGCTATGCCTAGCCTGTGGTGGAGCTACCTACTCCTCTGGCTCTCTCAAGAAGCTCCAACTGATACACGTCGTGAGTCTGCTGACTCTCTAATCTTGCCCGCTTGCTCTCTCTTTTCTCTCTTTTTCTCTTCTTTTTCGGGGTCTTGTCTCCAACATCCTCGGAGACCTTATTTTTCCCTTTCTCTTTGTCTGCTCTTGTGAGCTCCTAATAAGTCACCAGATCAAGCTCCTCATCAATACCAGCATCGAGGTCAGGAAGAGTGGGGGCTGCTATGATTGTAGGCTGTCATGATGATAACTCATTCAATTGACTCCGAAGAGCCCCCAACTCCTCATGGAGGCTGCCCGTATCAGTCTGCTCAGCCATGCGCATGTTGAATCTACCTCGAACCCATCTAATCTGGCATGTAGGGCCTCGTAGCTGACTCAATCTTAGCCTTTACCCAAGGCTTGACATTCTCCATCATCAACTGAACCTTCTTCTCAGCTATGGTCAGTCTCTTGGCCAGCTTTTAGAGAAATTCCTGAGGCACTAGGATGTACCCGACTGGAGTTTGGCTCGGGAGGCTCATAGGTGGTATGGCAGAGGTGCTAGGAGCTGCATCTGAATGACTGGCATCTGTAGTCGGTGTCTCACCCTGCTCCTATTAAGTGGGGGCATTCACCTGTGTATCCCAAATTGATCTTGATAGGGGAACTGTGGTGGAAAGTCGGGCCCGACTTACCAGGTTCATCTCATTTCGGATTAGGCTAATGTCATCAATCCACTGTCCTCCGATCAGGTGCTCCTCACCATGATGTACCTTGATGCCCGCCTCTATGCACAATCTAAAAAGGAGGCTCGGGAATAGGATGGTAGTCCTAAATCCCATAGCCCTATTTCACATCTCCTCTGCAATGACCCTCGGGATGTTGATGGGGTATCTGGACATGATACAAGCCACCAAAGCTACTCTATCTGCACTAAGGGTATTAACATTAATAGTCGGTGCCAATCAGTGGCGCACTACTGTCCAGCAAGCCTTTTCTATGAAGTTTAAGGAGTTCTTTGTGACCTGCTTGCCGCTAGTGACCCAATCTGCCTCTTTTTTGTCCGCAGCAATCATGCCGACAACCATTGTATCTGCCTCCGCCTCTCATCAAAACTGAGTTGCTTGATTTTTTTTAGAGCCTCCACCCAATAATCATATTCTGGCATAGCATGTGGTGGTATGAATTGGGGCTCATATAATATTCGAGCAATAGTGCGCTCAGATATATCAAACTCTCAGCCTCTAACCAAGTCGCTCTCCAGCTTGGGCTGATCTTTCAATTTCTGCCCTTCTTTTGCTTTCAGCTCCATGGTTTCCAAATAATTAGTGTAGAACTCCTAGACGATTTCTAGAGTGTATCAGTCCGGGGCCTTAGCCATCCAATCAAATCCGTAGAAGCTGAATGTTTCATCTCCTCCACCTCGTTCAATGAATTTGTGAGGATCCGCGACTCTTCTTGAATGCTCCACCTAGGTTTATTCTTGGTGCTGAGAGAAATGCCCTGTTCATATATTTCCTGGGCTCTTGGTCTCTCCACCAGATGGTGTTGTTCTCCCTAGGTGGAGTCTACTCCTCCTCGGCTTTTGGTGCCTCCTCCTCTGATTTGGACTCACTGCTTGCATCTCCAGATTGGGCCTCCTCGGACCCCTCTTCTTCGTTAGAGCTGCTCCTAGACTCTTGAGCTCTTTCCTGTGCTCCCTCCTCAGACTTGGGAGCACGGGCAGATATGGAAGTGGCCGCCATGGCTTGGGCTTTGGCCTTCGCCCTAGTGGTTCGGATCCCATCAGTATCCGATTTATCGACCCTGTATTCCTCTAATGAACCACTAGTGGAGTTGCCTTCTTGTTCGGTTTTGTAGGTATCATCAAGCAATGTCCTCCGACTAGTTGCCTTTGATGCTTTACGTTTTTGCTTCATTGTACCTATGGAGAAAAAGGGTTAGAATTCCAAATCTGAGAAAAAGAAAGCAAGAAATATTCCTCTATAATCAATCATGGGTCAACATTATGGGTCATACCTTGGAGGTAGGTACGACTCGACTAAGATCCGTAATATCTCAAGTCACTGTTACGCCTCTGAAGTATGACTCATACCATGAAGGTACTATCTGTACCACGAGTGGTATGAAGATTCCCCTTTTAAAATAATTTTTATGTATTTTTCCACGACTCATAGTACCAACCGTAAGTCGATTCTATGAGTCGTAGGAAGGATTGTATTGTCACTTGTGGACTTGACCGTTTTCAAATTCTTGGTATGACTGCCAGGTACGACTCATAGAAGTAAACCATGAGTCGTACTAGGATTCGTACCTCGTGATTATTTCAAATTTGTCTTGGGACAGTCCCAACGAGCCATCCTACGAGTCATAGTACGAAACCACAAGTCGTAGAAAGGCTTGTGAAGCCTATCCTTGCCCTATTTTTGGTTCAGTTTGCAGAAGGTTTCAATTTAATGTTGGGTACTCAGAATTCCCCAAATCTAGGCATGCATTTAACAAGTTTTAAAGTTGCCTATTCCTCCCCTTTTTAATCACAACTCGTAACTTCAATTTTAACAGTTCAGTACACAATTTTCGCAAGTTCAAGCCCCTATGCAGTTGCACACAGCTTGTTTACATCCCTGATCATTGTCCTTTTTTTTAATTTTTCAATCATTGCGAGAACTCTCAGGGATCAATAGGTTTGTATCAAGCACACAAGTCATACTTATCAAATTTAAAGAGATACACTTAGTTGAATGTTGATAATGTCGACTGTCAATCAGAACTAGGGTATGACTTGGGGTTTTCGATGTTATATGCGCAAGAACTTTTTTAATTGATTTTTGATGTTGAGTTACGGGTGTGAGGGAGTCATGAGTTCGATTTTGAGAGTGTGGGAGGAGGGTACGAATGGTTTTCAATTTAAATAGGCTATAAGGTAGATTTGAAAAATCTAGGCCGAGTCGGATAATTTTAAAATTTTTGATCTGTCACGACTTATACCACGAGTTGTAGGAAGATCCTATGATTCATCCCTTGGACCCGTAACAGAGAGATTGAGAAACTTACCTGTGGACCTATGAGCACATCTTACGATTTGTACTATGGGGGTGCGATTCGTACTATAACTCGTAGGTTTTGCTTCCGTTGTGGCCCATGCGTTGCATAGTTCATAGCCATGGTGAGTACTACAACCCGTACAATGAAGTTACGAGTCAAAGAACCAACTATACCATGAACTTATGCACTGAAATATATCTCTGATTCTAACCATGACTCATGCTACGGCTCGTACAACACTCTTACGAGTCGCATTGAGAACCGTAGCACCTGCCTGTTCATCAATTTTTCTGCCACTTGTTTTGTTTCCCCTACAAACAGAACACACATAAGTTAATTAACTTGAGTTTCCTCCCAAGAAGCTCTTGATTTAACGTCGAGGCACTACACAGGTGGTTTGGTTACTCAGAATTCACCAAACCACCACTTGGGTTGCCTCCCAAGAAGCACTTGATTTAACGTCGCGGCATGATACAAGTCTCTTGACTACTCAAACTTCATCAAGGAACTCGGATTCATCCTCTATAGTTGAGACAACTTTGTATCCCTTTGGCTGCTTCATTGACCGGCAGACATTGAAGGTGACCTCTTCTTTATTGAGTCTGAACTTCAACTGGCTAGCCTCCACATCAACTAAGGCTCTCTTAGTGATAAGGAATGGTCACCCCAAAATGATGGGGACCTCAAAATCAACCTCACAATTGAGGATTATGAAGTCTTCTAGGAATATGAATCTATCAATTTTAACAAGCACATCGAACAGGATCCCCATAGGCTTCTTCTTAGTTTGATCGGCCTTCAGCAGCCGCATGGTAGTCGCTGTGGGGGCTCCTAAGCCCAGTTGCTTAAACACAGCCAACGGCATTAGATTGATGTTTGCTCCCAAATCACATAGTGCCCTTGCGAATTCAACATCGCCAATTGTGCATGGAATAGTAAAGGCACCTAGATCTTCCTTCTCTTGGGAAAGGACCCCTAAGGCTATAACACTACAATGATGCACATTATCCACAGGCTCATAGCTCACGGACCTTTTATTCGTAACCAGGTCCTCTATAAACTTGGCATATCCCAGCATTTGTTCCAATGCCTTGACCAATGGTGTGTTTAAAAATAACTGTTTGAGCATTGACAAGAATTTTTTAAACTTATCATTCTCTGCCTTTTGCTTCATTCTTTGAGGGAACAGTGGCGGTGGCCACGGAATAGCATTGTAAATTTGCGTAGCTCCTTGCTTTTCTCCTTGATCAGCTTCAGGCCCATTTTCAACATTTGGAGCCTCAGTCAACTCAGCATTCTCATTATGCTCCTTCTCAGCAACATCACCTTCATCGTCAATCATGCTTTCTTTCTTCCTTTCAACTCCAACCCCCAGAGGGGGGTCAATCATGGTTTTTGCACTCTTAGTCATCACAGCCATGCAGTGACCATCATTCTTTGGATTTTGGACTATGTTCCTAGGTAGTGTACCCTTTTGTCTAGGGTTCATAGATGCTGACAGTTGCCCTAGCTGCTATTCGATCTGCTTGATAGCTGTATCATGTGACTCCATTCTCTGACCCATGCTTGATATATCACTAAGGATGTCTTTCAGCTGATCATATGTAGTCTCACCTTCTTTAGCAGCTCAGCCATCATGCTCTCTAACTTCAACTGTCTAGCCTCCCCCTCACGTGCATTAGGAGGCACGTACAATCTAGCTCGATCATTGTGATAACCGTCATTCCTCTCCAATCTCCCTCGCGCTCACGACCTCGGCTTTTATCTCTGTACCCATTCCAGTTGTAATTTTCTCTATATTGATTCTGACCTTGGTTTTCAGAACCTTGGTGCCAAATGTCTTGTCCAGACCCTTGGACGTTGGCTCAAAAACCCGCCACTTGGTTGTCCAAAAAGTTTGCCTCCTCGTCGATATCTGAGTGGTCTGGCCCTGACGCTTGTCCCTGTGTCCCCACTACATTAACCTTTTTGGCTTCAGTTCCCATGATGTGCTTAGTAAGAAAGTCCAATAATGTGCGCATATGAGCCAATTCCTGGTCATGTTCTTCCTCCTTTCTTTGTTGGTCTGCAGTTAAACCAACAGTATATGTATCGGCCACTGCTTTTGCTTTCCGGGTGTGCCATGCTCTATTTGTCTTGGTTACTCTATCTAGAATAGTGGCAGCTTGCTCCCAGGTGTGTCTTATCAGTGCTCCTCCCGCCATTGTGTCTGCTACTGCTTTCGTACTATTGTTCAATGATCTATAGAAAATCTCCAACAGACTATCATTACGAATTTTGTGGTTCGGGCACTTGGTCAACTTCTTCTTGAACCTCAATCAAGTCTCATGAAGTTCCTCAATCATCAGTTGTCGGAGATTATAGATCTTATCCTTAAGCTGCAGCATCCTGGAGGGTGGAAAGAATCTCTCTAGGAAATCTTGCCTGAGCTCCCTCCAGTTGGTAACGGAATCATTGGGCAACTCCGATAACCATAATGCGGCTTCCTTAGATAGTGAAAAGGGGAAGAGTCTTAGCAGTATAGCATCCTAGCTGACTCCGGGCAACCTGTACGCATTGCATATTCCAACAAAGTTCATTAGGTGCAGGTTGGCATCATCAACTGCGTGACCACTAAACACTCCTTTCATATTCAATAATTAGATCATAGTGCTAGTGATATCAAATTTAGCCCCAGTAGGCAATGGTGGTGGTACGATAGCTCCGATTGACCCGACTTCATCAATGCATGGGTCATCTTCATCGAAGAACTGAGGGGCATATCTTTGACCTCTGTTGCCCCTTCCATGTTGACCAGCATTAACAACCTCATCTCGAGCATCCTCTGCATCCTGAAGTGCAGCTTACCGAGCTAGCTTGGCTTTCTCTTGGTTCTCCATCTTTCACAGTGTTCTTTCAATTTAGAGATCCAAAGAAATCAGGGGGTTTCCACTCTGACAAGTACTTGGAATTCACCAAGCGACAACCTTTGGATATCTAAAAAACAAAAAAAAATGTAATTCAGGAAATAACAATCAAAAGTCAAATACAAGTAATTAATCTAATCTTAGTTGTATTCCCCAGCAACAGCGCCACTTTTTGATAATACTCAAACTCACACTTCCAAACAAAGTATGAAACGGTAGTTATCAATAAAGAACTCAACTAAGAGGTTGGGGTCGAACCCACAGGAAATATGGTAAGATTTAGACTACTTCTGGTAATTGAACTTGTTGGTGAGTTATCTCCAGATTGGGGGATTTTCAAAAAAGCAATATTAAAACAAGATTATATTCATGATTTAAATCAAGATTTGCAAACAACTAGGGTAAGTATTCCCCATGGGTTCATAACTACTTCGGGTATACACATGTGATCAATCCTAATGCTTACTTGTAGAACTGATAACTAGGGTTCATCCAAACGACTAGTTCGTCCCTATTGGATGACTTTACTCAATCACCAAGTCAGGTCTCATGAGCGATTTTAAACTAACCATTATCAATATATTTCAATTTAACTATCCTGCAACCACTGCTCAAGTTAATACAATGATCATAAAGACCAAGGCTTTGTTGTAATTTTCTTTTCCTAATTTCTACTTCTCTAGGTTCAAGCAAGTAAAGAATTCAGGGAAGTCCTAACATTGTACATAGTTAAGAAGCATTTAAATATGAAGAGAATACAATACAAGCATTTAGCATTGGTTTTGAATCACTTTTGTGTAACCTTATTTCGTTATTCTACCATGGTTCCCATAATCCCTAGTTGTGGAGGTTTTAGCCTCTCACTGTTGTAAGATTACAATTTGCATTCATAGACAAACATATAATTAAATACTT
This sequence comes from Datura wrightii, assembly GCA_035772735.1. Lineage (NCBI taxonomy): Eukaryota > Viridiplantae > Streptophyta > Magnoliopsida > Solanales > Solanaceae > Datura > Datura wrightii. The sequence goes on from JASDFA010000018.1 coordinate 180,033,831, forward strand.
ACAGCAACAATTGGAAGAAAATCAGATTTGTCTATCAAAGAATAATCACAAGAACAATGTAGGAATTCAAGAATTTCTCTTCAAAACTTGATAAAAATTAAGAATAATATTCTTCACACATCTACTACTTTGTTTCTATCATTCTCTCACTAAAATAAAACATAAAATCTATTTATACAGACATTAGAAACCTTTTCCTAAGCTAACAGGTAATTTTCCATATCTGGTGCGACTGTGTCACGACTGGACCTATGACCCGTAGCAGGATTATACAGGTCATACCTGCTTCTCGTATGTCCTTAGCTTCTATAGATTTGTCTAAGTGTTGGCAGTATGGTACGACTCGTACCAAATTTCTATGAGTCGTACAATGCTTCCGTGATTTGGCCCTGAGAACTTTGACATCTTCTAAAATTTTCCACAAGTGTTGTGGTACGACTCGTACCTTCCTCCTATGACTCATATTATTTATTACTTCTGAAGTTCTCCCAAGTATTGAAGAATCTTCTGAAGTTGACCAGGGCTCATGGTACGGTTCATATGTTCATGCTTTGATCCGTGAGTCCATCCGTACCAAGAGTCTGCCTTTGTGCAATTTTCTCTGAATACTTCCACGACTCCAGTTATGGCTCATACCATCTTGGTACGGCTCACACTGAGATTTGTATGTTGCCTTCCCCTCATTCCAGCCTTCTTTCATCACAGTTCTCAGTACGGCTCGTATTGAGACTTGTACTTTGGCTGATTTGCTGCATTTTTAGGCTTCTTTTGCATATTTTTGCTCCAAGACTTATTTTCCCTGAAAACAAAGTAAAAGTGCCTCATATCCATATAAACATACCTAAGTCCATGTTATTTTCTCAGTTTTAAGCATCAAAAGTGTTGTAAACTCACAGTACATAACTATCTGAAAGGTGAAAAAGACAAAAATAGTAAACGATAGAGAGAGTCTAGCGTAGTAGATCAGTCATGAAGCATACCAAGAATCTCCATAAACAAAGGCCTCAAATTCTACTATCAATGTGGCCCACTCGTGATTGGAATACAGTCTACAATAAAAATAGTTCAGCAAGTATAGAATGAGTACGAGAAGTACGTGTGCTAAATAGGTATCAGAGGCTGATGACGCTGAACTACCACTATTTATATCATATCAAGCACAAAATTACCTTAACAAGATATCACTAGCACATTCACAATTTAAGTGAAGTTAACATAAATGAGTCAAGTAATCAAGTATGTTCAAATAGACACTTCATATGAGTTCAACATTGAGATATTATATGATGTAATGCAAATGCACTTGCTAATAATCAATCAGTATATACACACGCTTCCATTGGTGGTCTTGCTAGGAGCAGTGATCTATGGAGGGCTCCTAAGGTCCATACCCACTTGGAATCATTTCCCCACGGGTGGCTCACTCTACTTTTGTGACTATTTCATCATCATTTATCCAGAACCATTTTCCTTTGGGTACCTCAGTGTATTGGACTACTATACCATCACTTATGTCAAGCTTAAACATGACCTCATCATACCATATTCGAGTTATCCATCTCAAATCAAGATGAATGAATGATCATATTAAGCACAATAACCATATGCAATGAAGAAATAAGCATATATTATCTCAAAAGTGCACTTTTAGGCAACATAATCATCATAATAGTACGGTATGTAGACATGCAAGGAGTGATGCAAATAGCACATAAGCAATTCAATTTAAATAATGTCTATCAACTAAGTCTCAACCTAGATTTCACAATATTATACCTTTATTTCAACCTATCAACAATAAAGTACCCTTCATAATACACAAGTATCCATACAAATACTCGTTATAGTTGTCACAGCCCAATCTTGAGGGGGCGTGACCGATACCTGGTGTCTTACTTGACCGAGCGAACCTACAGCTAATCAACCATAACAAGCCAGAACTGTCGAGGCTTGACATCACAATGATATAAACACAATCAAAGAAAAAACACGCCCTCAAGCCAACTATGGTAAACACAAAGTTGATAAGGCCACACCTGCACAACAGTTCTAAACAACATAGGCAACAAGGTCTATAACAGCTTCACAACCCAAAAGGATAGTCTACAAGACTCTACGAGTCAACGAGATGATAAACGGTTGGGACAAGGGACCAAACTACCCAATATGTGCAGAAGAACTTCAAAAGCAACCCATGGGTATGGTTAACTCCAAATAAACTGGAGATTACCCATAATCAGGATCTCCTCTCAACTATGCAAGTCACGATCTATTTGTTGAACAACACCTGCAAGCATGTATGTAGCGCCCACAGGCTTGGGGCATCAGTACAATAATGTACTGAGTATGTAAGGTAACAGAAAAAGTAAACAAAAAGTAACAATACCAACAGCATGAGGGAACAAAAATAGATTAACCCAAATCATGAATGAACAACAATAGTTTATAAAGTGATACCTAACTTCCATCCAGACCAATCCAACAACAATGATAAATCACGTCCATAGACAACCCACATACTCAGTTCACAATCAACCAGACCAATTTCCCATACAAAACACCCAATTTATATATATATATATATATATATATATATATATATATATATATATATATATATATATATATATATATATATATATATCAAAAGACAACAATAAACAATCACAAGCCTTGACGGAACAACTCTCGGCTCATAGGCTATTCACATTCACACGAGCACAATCCTATTGGGGGAAAACTCACCGCAACTCATAAAGGCTCAGGAATATCGGAAAAACTCTTGAACATGCACCAACTCTTTTCTAGCAGAGGAAGCAGTCATACCCCGTAGTTCATCTTCAATCCTTGTGCTCGATCCAAAACTAGAACGACTCTCGCGCATTGTGTACTCGCTAAGACTTAAGGCATCAAGTTAGTGCACATAAACACACATAGGTATATAAGTAACTAGAACAAAATTATATACACACAACATCCCAATAATCGGTCATCAACATCACTAACCAATATCCACCCCTCAACTCAAGTTCTACGAGTTCACTGACTCACCGATATGCCACCGAGCACACAAGTGTAAGCTCGAATTGAGTTATATATAAGACTCAATTACCAACACAACCATCAACCCAAAAACATAGTATTAGCATGAATCAATGGCTACAAGGACAGCCCATACATACGAGTTTACTAATTACAATGATTTTTTGAAAAACATGTCAAAGAGAAAGGGATGGCCTTAACATACCTCAAATCCGACAACCATGAATTTAGCGTAGATTACACTTCCAAATTCATAAAGATACTTCCATAAAGATCAACCCAACCACAGGCAAAACACCACAACCAAACCAGTAAGAGAAAACACAACAACAACGTACTCGGTAAGATTCTACGAATTCAAACATAAAAACTTCTAAACAAGAGTATAATAGATATCACAAGATCATATCTAAGCTATTCATATGGAAATAAAGAAGGGGAAGTGTTTTCCTGGCCAAATCCAAGTAGGTGTTGCACCTACTTGGGTTAAACTTGTGTCCCTTTTGGGTCTTAATTCATTTAGACTTTTGGGACAGATTTAGTGTCACTTTATTGGGACAACTTTAAGATTAATTTAGGCCTCTATTAGATCAATTAATACACATAGGTATTGTACCTACTTGACCCTCTTAACTTTGTCCATTTCGCTTACGTAAGTGGTACACCGACTTGCCGTTATAAGATTAACTAAGTTAGCAAGTGCCGAACTTATTTTATTTCACTTTTCCAACTCTTAATCTCCTTACTTACTTAACACTTGTGCACATTTTTCTTTCCCTAATTATGATAAAATACCATCTTGTCATCCCAATTTTAAATACTTCAGTCAATATTAGCTTAGTTGTACATGTGTTGTAAAGTACGGGGCATCATAATAGACTGGTGAGATATCCACCTAATTTCAAATGCAAAAGAAAGGGAAATGATGACTTAAAGACTAAGTTTAATCTTGTAGCTGCTAACTTCATTACAAATGTTGAAGGATCTACAAGTGTAGGAGGATCTTTAATACATCGCATGTCAGAGGAGCAATAACAGGAGTTGATGAACATGATGGATAGAACAGGACCAGCAGAATGTCCTTCCAATTTAGTAGGTATTTCTTCCTTATTGTCTAATGCAACTGAGGCATATGAATGGATAGTTGACAGTGGTGCTACACATCACCTAGTGAAGATCTTTTAAATGCTACTAGAAGAATAAAGGATTATAAAACTAGTGGAGTCCAGGTGCCTACAAGAAATAGGTGTAATCTTACATGTGCAAGAACTGCAAAGGTCTTAGAAGGTCATAAACTTAGAAATATGTTACATGTACCAAACTTCAAGTTCAGTTTGCTTTTAGTATCTAAGCTAACCAGAGAACTCAATTGCTCAGTCTTTTTTTACCCTGATTCTATGTATTTCAGGGGTTCTTCAGTGGCAATATATTGGGGATTGGTAGGGAGAAGGATGGTTTGTGCATATTAAAGGAATAGATGAAGGCTACAATAAATGTAACCACTAGAGAGAACAACAATAGATGCAAAACTTTTGCACTTGTAACTAGGACATGCATCATTCAAGATAATGCAACATATGAAATCATCAAAAAACATCTCAGAAAAGAATATATAGAGAAGTTGTGAGATCTATCCTCTAGCTAAACAATGTAGACTAAAGTTTACCACTAGTGATAGTAAGACATTCAATAATTTTGAATTGGTTCATGTTGATGTTTGGAGGCCATATAGAAAGCCTACAAGATATGAAAATAAGTATTATTTAATTATTATAGTAGATGATCATAGAAGGCATCATGGATATTCTTGATACACTCGAAGTGTGAGGTTATTTTAGTCCTAAAACATTTTCTTGCTTTAACAAAGAACCAATTTGATCTGTTTGTAAAAAACCTGAGGTCAGACAATGGCTCAGAATCTTTCTATTCTTATGTTGCTGATCTATTTACTTCTTATGGAATAATTCATGTAAATAGTTTCACATACACTCCACAGCAAAATGGAGTTGTATAGAGAAAGCATAGTCATGTACTAGAGATGGCTAGATCCTTAAAGTTTAAAGTTCACTTCCCATTCATTTTGGCTAGATTATATCAGAACTGTTGTATATGTTTTCAGCAAATTACCTACTGAGGTGTTAAGGGGATAAAACACCTTATGAGGTGATGCATCAGAATCCACTCAAATTGGATCACTTGAGGGCGTTTGGTTTCTTATGTTATGCAAGTAGGTTTTCTAAAGGTAACAAATTTGCACCAAAGCTAGGAAGGCAGTCTTTGAGGGATACTCAGAAACTCAAAAGGGATACAAGTTGTTTGATTTGATTGAGAAAGTTTTCTTTGTTAGCAGGATGTGACATTAGGGAATCCATTTTTCCTTGTCATAAATAGGGTCCAAAAGATACACCTAACGTGTTTAAACTTTCAAATTTGGTCATTAGAAACACTCATATTCCTAAGATTTTCAATCCTATTATAATAATCCATACTTATCCTTTACCTATAGTGGGTGTTCTGTATAATGATATCTTCTAAATAGTTGTAGTCCTTGATGGTGATCAACATGTTCAAATACCAGAACGAAATAACCTTGTTGATAATGCAGTTCATCAGCTGGATGCAGGTGTTAAGATTCTTTAAGATGGTGAAGATCTTTTTCAAGACATCCAAATTAGGAGAAACTGAGGTCTACTATGGCCATAAAACCACCTACTTGGCTTAATGATTATGTTACCAAACCAATGTCAAGACCTTCTTTTAGTTGCACTTATCCTATCTCAAATTATGTCTTTATCTTTTTTTTTGCCCCTTATCAAGCTTATTTAAGTACATTATCTTCTGAAATAGAACCCCAATCCTTTAGGGAGGCATCTCTAGATAATAGGTAGATTGTTGCTATGAAGGATGAAATAGTAGCCTTGGAGGAAAATCATACTTGGAAGATTGCGGACTTACTAGTTGAGAAGTAAGTCATTAGTTCAAAGTGGGTCTTCAAGATCAAATCCAAGGAAGATGGTAGTGAAAGTATGACGCAATATTAGTTTGCAAGGATTACATCCAAAAGGAGGGTCTAAACTATCATGAGACTTTCTCACCAGTTGCTAAGATGGTAATAGTGAGAACAATCATAAGCAAAGAAGCCTCCAAGAACTATCTTTTACTACAAATGGATGTCAATAATGCCTTTTTATAAGGTGAATTATATAAGAAAGTCTACATGGCTTCACCTTAAGGTTTGCACATACAAAGGGAGACCAAAGTATGCAAGCTTCTGAAATCTTTATATGGCTTAAAGTAGTCTTCTAGGCAGTGAAACATCAAAATATCCAATGCTTCATTGGAAGCAGGGTATAAGCAGGGCTCATGTGATCATTCATTATTTACTAAGTAGTCTGGTGGTGATATTGATTTATGTTGATGATCTTTTGATCACAGGGAGTATTCAACATTTGTTTGATGTTGTACAACACACTTTGAACAATAAGTTTAAGGTGAAAGACTTTGGGAAACTCATAGTATTTCTAGGAATAGAAGTTAGGAGATCTAAGAAGTGAATCTCGCTTAATTAGAGAAAGTACACACTAAAGCTACTGTCATCAGTAGGTTTGGAAGGAGCAAAACCAGCTTCTACACCTATGGAGATAAACATCAAACTTTCTACAATAGTGTATGATACAGTTCTTGGAAAGACTACTAATCCACTTCTGGATGATATCCATAATTATCAACAATTAATTGGAAAGTTGATATACTTGACTATCACCAAACCTAATAAATATTGCAATTCAAATCCTTAGTCAATATATGTAACATCCCAATAGATCACATTGGGAGGCAACTTTAAGGGTGGTTAGATACTTAGAAGTGTCACCTGAATAGGGAATGTTGTTGAGAAAAAGTTTCATTAATGGCTTAATAGCCTTTTAGGATTCAAACCTGGTAGCTTGTCTCTATACAAGAAGGTCTATCACAGGTTATATAGTTTAACTTGTTGATTCATTGATCTCTTATAAATCAAAGATGTAACACATTGTGAGTAGAAGTTCAGTAGAAGCTGAATATATGAGTATGACAGTATTTGTAGCAAAATGTCCCAATTGTCATACTCATGTATTCGGTTAGAGAATGTCTCAACTGAAAAAGAGGATAGAAGTGGCTGCTTTATAGTTGGAGGGTAAAGCCATTCAATGGCATCTATCCTTTACAAGATACAGGCGATATCTTCATCCATCCACTTAGAATGATTGTGGTATGGAATTAGTGGAGAGTTTTAGTACTAACTTTGATGATATCATGAAGGAAATTAAAAAGGTGGAGTAAGTGGACAATGTGAAAGAGTATCAAGTTATCTTTGAAAGGAACTTGACCATGGTGAATTTATCTCAAGAGAATGTTGTCAGTTGCTTTCTTGGATGGCTGAAACATGAACTAAACATTGTTTTTAAAATCACCAGCCCTACAACCTTATCTCAGGTTCACAAAAATTCTACGATGCAAGAGGCATTCCTTTCTACTATTAGGCAAGCTTATCCAGCTGTAAACTCAAATTACATGATGAATTCCTTAAAAAGGGTGTAGACCAGACGAACAAAAAATAAATTGATCCTACTAACTCCTAGTAGAGGGAGTGTATCCTTACAAAAGGGATTTCACAAAATACAACCAATCCCAAAGGAAATGAATGAATAAAGAGAAAAATGTTACACCCCGTAAGTTCTTGACACATAGTTGGCCTATTCGCATGTTGGTTAAGAGTTTTAAAATGCCATATGTGCGAGAAAAGGGCCTGGGGAGAGACCGGACAAGCGCCAAGTCAGAGCGTCACAAGGCAAATGCGACTTATAAATCGCATTCGACAAATGCGACTTATAGGACCCAAGTATATAAGGCTCCCACTTCGTTTTAAATCATTTTCCCTTCATATAATTTCCAATAAACGAACAGAAACAGAGGGGAACGAAGGTTTTGATTAAATTTTCTTCCGTTTACGCCGTCAAATGCAATCCAAACTCAAATTAACTTCGGGTAGCGAATTATAAAGCTGCAGGGAGCATTCCTGCGGAGTTAGTTTTGTGAAATTCAGCCGGTGAATCATCGTCACGCAGAGCCAAGGTAAGTGGAATTGCTCCAAACTAGTGTTAATATACTCCTAGCATTAAAGTGAGTATTTTTCCCTTCTAGACTTCCGAGAAATAGCGAGTTTTCGACCGTTCTTCGATAAGTCGAAGAATAGGCAGTAGGTATATACATAAGTATGGTTTCTTTCCAAAATAATAGTAGAATTAATTCTATTCTTTCGTGAATATAAATACAGTTGGGAGAAATAGTTGAATACTAGCCGAGCTACACTAGTTAATCAGAAAGTCGGCAGTTGAGGTATATAAAGGCAGTTTCTTTCGGCAAGCTATTAGTTCTAGTATAGAAAAATAGTATGAATTTCAGGAGAGTGTTTCAGAAGTCGTATATTATGTTCAGTATGAAATTTAGTAAGCATGTTATAAATATAATACAGTGTTCAGCATGGAATTCAGTAAAACAGTATAAGTCCCAGCAGAATATTCCAGAAATATTATTACAGATTCAGTATATTTCAGTATCAGATTCAATACATTTCAATATGAGATTCAGAACAGAATACCAGAACATAAATATTATTATCAGATCCAATATATATATTACATGTGCCTATTGCTATCTGTGGAGACATGATTATTCTGTGTTGGACACCCTTAGAACTACCTTGACCGCCCAAGGGTTAATAGCGGTGTCGACTCGCCCGCCAGAGGGTGAGGATACGTATCTCTATGGAGTAGCATGTCGTCCGCCAGCCAACGAAGATGGGATGCAAATTCCCCATAGTAGGCTGATCAGCACTATACCGCACCCCTTGTCGAGCGCTTGCGCCCGGGGTGCAGATATCAGATTTCAGATTACAGATATCAGATTTCAGATTTCAAATTTCAGATTTTAGGAGTCCTCCAGATTCAGATACAGCTATAGTCAGGGGCCCAGAGAGCCCAAGTTGCATACCCAGGGGGCCCATAGGATGCTCATAGTTACTAGGTGGATGGTATGACCTGGGTAGGGGTGTATAGATTGTGTGATGGTTGGTACCTTACGGCTTATGGGGGCTGGTAAGGTTCTTGTATGCTATGTTGTGTTAGTTATTAATAGATAGAAAGTAGGTCGTCATGTTATCAGGTATGACTCTTACTCTCTTCAGTAAAGTTACGATCTTTTCAGACAGTCTCAGCCCGTCTCCTATTACTTCAGTATCTATCAGTATTATTGTTTGCTTTCAGTTATTTTTAGTTATTGCTTTGCATACTCAGTACCATTGGTACTGACGCCTGTTTTGGGGCGCTGCATTACTTGCCTGCAGGTACTCATAGACGAGGAGTAGATCCCTCGTAGTTCCAGCCAGTGTACAGAGTCTTCAGCTCCTGTCATCTGAAGCTTGACAGCTAAAGGTTTATTTCCCTTTTTGTTTGTATAGTATGGGTAGGTCGGGGCCCTATCCCGACCATCTTATTATTCTTAGAGGCTTGCGGATTATACATTCCCTGTGGTTAGTTGTACCGGTCGTGTGCGGCTGTGTGTATGTTTTAGTTTGCATGTGATAGCCTTGTGGGGCCTTGTTCAGTTGTCAGTTGGTGACCTTGTCGGTCACAGATCAGTTTAGCGCTTGATTCTACTTTTCAGTGATAACTAGTCAGCCATGGTGGCCTTGTCGGCCTGCATAGGTTCCCTTATGTTCAGTTGTTCTGGGTAGCTGTTATATTCCTAAAGATGGCTATAGGCCTTGTCGGTCGGAGGCTGTATTTATAGTCGTTATATAGCCCGTTGTTTTCATAAATCCAGCATTAGAGTTGTTCGCGCTCTGCTGCTCGGTATGTGTTAAAAACCGACATGCAAGTGTACGTGGTCAAACAAGTAATAAAGTGGCTAAGTAGCCAAGTATCGATCCAAGGCGGCTGCTCTGGATATGCAAAATTTCCTAGTTCACTATATTTCTATTCAATTTCTAACTATGCTAACAACTATCCAATCAAGAATTGAGGGAGTTTTGTTTCTAAACTAATTATATACTAAACTTAACAACTATTATTTACGTTGAATTCAGACAATGGATATGCTCATGCCAAGGTTAAGAACGAGTAATGGAGTTGATAATTATGATAATTTGGTCATCCTCTTCTTCATATTGCTAGTCAAGAACATTTGCCTAGAAATTAAAACTCTCGTATTTAATTTCACTTTAGAATCATAAACCATTCGTCTACATTTCTGTGATCAAATGAAATTTATGACCTAACACTACAATGCCGGTTCCTAAATTGACTAATACGGCTTTCAAGTATATTTCTATCAAGAAAGCACATCAAAACCCAATTTTCCCAAATCAAGTTAAGAACAATACCCTATTAATTCACAACTTTCCAATTTCATGCTCTCTCGAGTGAAATTGGACTTTTTAGATATACATTAATGGTGGCCAATCAAGAATGTACTAAGCACAAGAATTAATAGAACAATATGCAAGAAGAAGAAGAAACCATATCAATTATTACCAATAATCATTACACAAGTTCAAAACCTCAGCAAGAAAGGAATTAGCCACTCATTCTTGGATTAATCGTCCTAGAATGAGTGTAAATCATGCATATAATTGAAGGAAAAGAAGAAGGGAAGAGAAGAAAACTCTTATATTTTCTATTCTTCAACTGCCACAAAACCACGTTCCTCTCTCCACTCCTGAACTCTGCTAAAAACTAGAACTAAAAAAAGACTCCTTTAAAAATAACCTAAGTGTGCTATTTATACTAGTGGGAAATTTTTCCCGGAATAACAAGCAACGTGTCACGGAGGCCAACGCGGAGCACTGCCTCCGTGACACGGCGTGGACGCGGACCCTCTCTGGAAATTGCAGGGTCCGGATAATTGGTCTCAACGTGGCACGGAGGCCATCGCGGAGGCCTATCTCCGTGCCACGGAACTGACGCGCAGGCACACTGGAAATTGCCTAATTAATTCCTGCCCAGGCAGTGTGCTACCGCGATGGCAGAGTGGCACGGCTCCATCGCGGAGCCAGTGTAAAATGTGCCATCCAAGGTCTTTTCCACGCTCGCATCCAAGTCCAACTCCGACATAGTTCCAACACGCATTTTAGCTCCTAAAAATCACATTATCCTGCAAAACAAATGCTAATCATGTTGGTTAGTATAAATTCGCATTTTATTACCAAATACATGATATTATATACACATTGCACAACAAACAAGGTAAAAATGATACGTTTGAGTATCACTTGGGCATATAAATTTGCCCAAGATCACTTACCCCACACTTAAATCCTTGTTCGTCCTCGAACAACACATACACAACTCATGCAAATTACATCCCAACCTTCGTCACTATGGTGCAACATTTTATTCTACGGTCATACCGATTATTCAATTCTTGCAAATCATCAAGAAAACATGCTTGGTCGTACAAGACAATGACCTTAATACATCGAGGCTTCCTAAACTTTTAAGAATTGATTCTTGATATCGGCAAACTCATGCAAATCAACTAATCAAGAGATCCGACACGAAAATCAATCTTTCATCAAGCATGTACCCTCACAACTCGAGAGAAACTTCCCCTTTTATGTTCGTGCAGCACACAAACATGCAAGTAGGGGCATATAAAAATTAATTTCACTCTCTCTCCCAAAAGAATTCGCATGCATCATGTCATGACCCATAGGCTTGCCCTTAGTGTATTACTCCACTAATATAAAGAAATGCAATGTAGGATCAAATAGGACTTTTAATGGGTTGTAACTGGGCTATGGATCTAGTATATATATATTGGATTAGCCAATAATAGTCGCTAGCATCCTTAAGCGCCTTTTCAACTCATTCCCATCGACTCATGGACATTGTTCCTCTCTTTTCTCTTTTTCTCCCATTCATGCTGGTTTACTTTCATGCAGCCCATTTCATCGGCACACTTGACACAAAACAGAGGGTTTTCATGTACCCTCACTATCATTTAATTACAACTAGTGCCTCTTCAACATCATCTTTTCTTTCCTCACTTTGCTTTTCTTTTCTTTTCACTCTTTTCACTCTTTAACACTTTGGGAAACATTTTCTGTTCTTTGTAAGCGCTTAAGAGCTTCTTATAGACTTTAAGGCTAATGAAAAGAAGGAATAAAGCTTAGTTCATACAATTCTGGACAAAAGAAAGAAATCGGCTAAAGGCTCAACGGGCTGACTAGGGTACACAACATATAAAAAGGTAGAATTTGACAAGAAAAAAATGGAAACTAACGGTTAAAACAAAGAAATGCCTACATCCTTTCCGACACTACACCTCCTTCATTTCGTTTTGTATACACGCCAGGCAAGTTCTAGACAATTCACAATGACATGGAATAGCAAAACCTCACTCACACTTTATGCACATGCTCGAATCAAGATGCATTCACAGACTCTTTAATTAGTCAACTACATGAATTCAAGATTAAGCCTCAATCATAATGAACCAAATTCTCTAGCCTAGGTAACTCAACATATTTACAAAATTGCATGCTTTCAAACGAATCATTTTCACATTTTGAACATCAATTACAACACGCAACGAAATTTTAGCAACCATAAGCAACTACAGTTTATTGATGCAATCCACCAAAGAAACTAAAAACAAAACATCTACTCCTATCGACTACATTTCCCTTAAGACGGTCGTCATTCATCCATCATAGGGAATGGTCACTAACTATGACATCGGTTCAATGGGACTATTCTCGGTAAAAGAACCGAAAACAAACTCCGAGAAACCCAAAATTAAAACTTCAAAATTTTTGCAACACATCGATCATTTCGATAGAAAATATTTGCAAACTATGTTGATAAATGCAAAATATTTTCGCAAAAATTTTGAAAAATATCGATCATATCGATAGAAAAAAAAAATTTACAAAATTTACAAAATATTTACAAAGGCAACCATAACTTTTTAAAGACACACATCATTAGCCACAAACAAATATATACACATCATTCACAAATCAGTTCACAAGAACAGGGAAAGCACAGACATACATAAACGTCAAGGAAGAATATACAGCAGATTTAGAGCCTATGACCTAGCACCTAACTACTCCCCACCCCACACTTAAATCAAACACTGTCCCCAGTGTTCACAAAAATACAAAGCACAAAATTTTGGGTGGTGGAACTCCCTGCTTAGTCGAAATATTCGACTTCCTCATCCGGTGCTGCGGCCTCGTCGCCCCTATCTGAATCAGCTCCATCGCCGTCATCGGACTCTACATCAGAGTCCTCACGACGTGTCTCCTCATCAGTAGGGACGTCGTCGTCAGTCAGCTCCACAAAGGCTGGCCCCACCTTGCATAAAGCTCTGGCGTTCTCGCCGAAGGGGTAGTCCAGCTCCAGCTGCCATAATTCATCCTCGGTGGCTGGTCTCCCACCTATCCGTAGCTGCAGCATCTGCATGCCGAACATACGGGCCATATACTGGTCGTCACGAGCATGTCGCTCGCCCAGAGTCAGCACAGGTCCGTGTGTAGTGTCAGGGGCCTTGGTTTTTGTCACATCAAGGGCCCTCCGCTCCAACTGCGGAATGTAATCCAAGGCTTCTTCCTCGATGTCAAGGCCTCGGAGGAAGGTGGTGATGAGTCCGCCAAACCCGTATCTGTGGCCCTGGTGTAGTCTGGCTCTCTTCATGGCGGATATTATAACCGCCCCCACATTAATCTCAAGCCCTTTCATAAGGGCATACACCAGGCAGACACGGTCCCGGGTCACGTCTGTCATATGCACTCCCGGGATCAAACACGAACATACTATTTTTAGCCAGATTCTGGCCTCCTTGTTCATCTGCGAATAAGGCAGAGTCTGGTGGTAACCCCTCTCTTTGTGTCTCCTCCATCGGGCTGTGGATCGAGCCCCACACAACGTACGTCTGATGTCGGCGTACGGTGGGGTGATATTGAGCTGGCGGAGAACGTGGGCGTCTGTGTCCCGCGCTCCAACGATGGCATTCAGCTGCTGGGGTTCCAGAGTGACAATCTGCCCTCTGATTTTAATAGTATGGCTCCTGATGGCCGGGTTCCAGTTGGCGTAGAATTCCCGGACCAAGTGAAGGTTGCACTCCTTGGGCTCCTGAAAAATAAAACTGAGCCCAGCTGCCTCAATCCTCTGCACCATGCGAGGGAACTCCTGTGCAAGTGGTTCCCTTGCAATATATTCCTCCGGGAAGTATTTGCTTTCCTTGTGCTTATTATACCATTTCTTCCCTTCGTCGGTGACCCATCGTGTTCCGTATCGGCGGTGTTGACCGCGTGGAATAGCAGGTGCAGCTGGGACAGCAGCGCCCAGTCTCATTCTCTTTCTGCCGGTGCCTGAGGTTGAGGCACCCTTGCCTTTATCTTGTCGGCTAGCCATTGTACCTGTCAATTTACACAGACAAGCACAATATTAAGCTAAAAACTTGTTAGCTTCGGCTAAGGTCGGGTTAAACAAAATTTACCCCACACTTAGTCTTTAACAAAATTTACAACATTTTAGCAAGGATAACTCTATTTACACCCCCAAACACAATCAACTATAAACATGTTGCTTAGTGCGTTCACAAAATTTCGACAGCATAACGGCTAGCGAATTACTCAGACTTCATACAGCTAACCCAATCCTCCTATCGACAGCTATTCACCCACAGCACTTAGCAACAATAACCACAACAGAAATAAGAACAACAATACAAACCTATTATATACAACTAATCTAAGCAATTCAACCAATTCACACATTATGCACTTCCCCACAGAAATTTGAGAATTAGTCGTCTTTCCACAATTAAACAATAGTTACCACGACTTATCTCAACTACTAAACACACCCAGGCACCAATTTCATCAAACTATCAAGTTACCCACGTTCAAATCCAACAACCCAAGCCCTAGAACTCAATTCGACAATCAATATTGAATTATTCAATCAATCGATAAGTTCAAACGTCAACTACAATAATCCGAACATAATCAATCACAAAATAATTCACATCATGTTTAATTTTTTTACCTAGGGTGATATATCTCACCTCACATGCTCAAAAGTGACAAAACTCGCCAGAAATTTGAGATCGAAGATGAAAACATACCTTGGATTTGAAGAACCGAAAAAAACTTGACGTTTTCCTTGCCTATCAATGTGGCACGGAGCTTGGGGGTAGGGGAATGGGTGTTTGGTCGCGGAGGGTAGAAGGAATGGGGAAATTTGGGCGAAAATCGGGGGTTTATTTAAAAGAAACACGCGGGTCACCCGGAAACCCGGTGTGACCCAGCACTGGAATAAGGGAAACGTGTCACGGAGGGTAACGCGGAGCCCCTCCTCCGTGACACGGAGCCAACGCGTTGGCTTACTGGAATTTTAAAAAAAAATTCCAGATTCGCCTTCAACGTGTCACGGAGGTCAACGCGGAGCATTGCCTCTGTGACACGGCGCCAACGCGCCAGTGCTCTGTTTCACCATCAAATTTTATTTTTCATACCTCGCCTCGTTTCCTCGATTCCAAGTATTTTTCCTCCAGTATACCTGAAAATCACCTCACTAAACAAAAATTGGTTAAATTCATAGATTCCCTACTAAAAAAAATAAATAAATAAAATAAAAATTACTAATTACAATGCAAATCTAAGCCTAGTCAAGAAAAAGGAAAGAAAATAGAATAAATGAAAAACTTTACACTAAGGAAAGAAAAAAAAATATTTTTCACGGGTTGCCTCCCGTGCAGCGCCTGGTTTAACGTCGCGGCTCGACAGCCTTTATGCTCACGTGTCTACTAGGGAGATGGACGATTTGTCTCGATCATGGTCATCTCCCCAGTAGTTCTCAACCTCGTCTGGTGGCCTACCTCGTAACTCTCGGAAATCACTCACTCCATTTGCATTCCCATGATCAATCACGTTGATCACCGAGAGTTCCTTATAGACAGTCGGGAGCTTAGGTGCCTTGTACACGTCGAACACCTCAACCTTGTCGTGTGCTCGCATTGTGAGTTGACCCGCAGCTACATCGATCAATGCCTTTCCGGTTGCCAAAAATGGTCGTCCCAAAATAAATGGGACTTCTGCATCTGGTTCAAAATCCAGAACAATGAAATCTACCGGAAAAATGAGGGAGCCTACCTGCACTAGCACATCCTCGACAATGCCATCTGGCTTAGCTAAGGACCTGTCTTCTAGCTGCAAGATCACTGTTGTGGGTCTAGGACTCCCTAGCCCTAACTTTCTGAATACCGAAGATGGCATCAGATTTATACTTGCCCCCAAGTCGCATAACCCACGAGCTCGGATACTTTGCCCAATCGTCAGCTGGATGGTAAAACTTCCAGGATCCTTTAGTTTAGTGGGCAACCTGTTCTGAATACGGGATGTGCATTCCTCTGTTAAAGCCACCGTGGCGTACTCAGTCAAGCGACTTTTGTTGGCCACGATGTCTTTGATATACTTTGCAAATTTCGGCACACCCTGCAAGACATCAACAAGAGGTAAGTTAACATGTACCTGTTTGAGTACCTCCATGAATTTCTGGAAACACGCCTCCTCCTTGTGTTTCTTAAGTCGTTGAGGGAACGGGGGTGGAGGCCTTGCTGGTTCAGCTTCTTTGGTCTTCCCCGTATCTGAGGTTTGTTCTCCCTCAACATCTACTGCTCCTGACTTCTGAGGCGGTCTTTCAGGTTCCACCTCCTTTAATTGTAAACCACTCCTCGTGGTCACTGCATTTACCTGCTTAGGATTTGGATCCGTGTCGCTAGGTAGTCCTCCCCTGGGTCTAGTATTTTGGGCACTAGCAAATTGCCCAAACTGATATTCAAGAGCCTTGGTTGCCAATTGATTGTTCTTTACTTCGGCTGCCAGTTTGACGTAGTCAGCCTGCAATTGTGCCTGGTTGGCAATCATGGTCTTGAACATTTCCTCAATAGTCGGTGATGGTGGTGGAGGAGGGGCATTGTGATTTCTGAACTGATTCTGATAGCCTTGTTGCCCTCCTTGGTTTCTGTGCATACCCTGCCCTGAACCTTGGCCTTGTTGATTGTTGCTACCCCACGAAAAATTCGGATGATTCCTCCAATTCGAGTTGTAGCTACCACCAAACTGCTGTTGATTCCTCTGTGCATTGCCCACAAAGTTGACAGAATCAGGATTTGCACCACAGCACTCAGCTGAATGCTCACTACTACCACACACTTCACACCACATCTGTTGGACTGCATTAACTGAGGCTGAAGGCTGGTTCAAATTCATAGTGCTGAAGTGAGTGTTTAACTGATTTTGCAAAGCAGCTATCTGTGCAGCGATAGCTGTGAATCCATCCACTTCGAACACTCCCGCTGCTTTCCTTGCTCCACCCCTTGAAGAATTTGCATTTCATTCCGGATTGCCTTGTGAGATTCGGTTGAGCAAAGTGTACAACTCTTCATAAGTCTTCTCCAGCGCTTGCCCTCCAGCTGCTGAGTCTAACAAAATTTTAGTGTGGGGTTCCAAACCCTCAATAAAAGTGTGTACCAACACCTCATTTGACTGATGATGATGAGGACAGTCCCGCAACATGGACTTGAATCTTTCCCAGGCTTGATAAAGATTTTCTCCTTCCCTCTGTTTAAAGCTTAGAATCTGACTTCTAAGTTTAGCTGTTTTACCTGAAGGGAAAAATCTGATCAAGAACTTCTTTGCAAGATCATCCCACATTGATATAGAGTTGGGTGGTTCAGCTTTTAACCACCTCTTGGCTTCACCCAATAAGGAAAATGGAAATAAGGTGAGCCGAACATAATCAGGTGACACTCCAGCGGGTATGTACGTGTCACTTATCTCCAAAAAGTTCTGGAGATGTTGTTGCGGATCTTCGTGAGGGAGACCGGTGAACTGCCCGCTCGTGTGCAAAAGTTGCACCATATTTTGCTTTAACTCAAATCTCCCCCCAGGCTCTGGTTTGCGGATGCTGGAATGTACATTATTAGTGTGTGGGATTGCCACCTCGCGAACCGGCCTGGCTGCTACTTCCTCGGGCACTAACACTGCCCGTACAACTGGTGGATTGGGTTGCTCCATCGTAGACTGTTTGAGCAACTGCAGCTTCTTCCGAAGAGCTTCTCTACGTTGACTATGCAATTCACGTTCTGGCTCTAAGTAAGATTCCACCAACTCCTTGTCCCTTGCCAGTGTTCACAGAAATAAAAATCTGCAAAATACAGGCTAAGACCAAGTTGTTAACACTTAAGAAAATAAAATACAAATACAGTAAATTTACACTAAACAAAATTTTACAAATCGCCTAGCCTTCCCGGCAACGGCGCCAAAAACTTGTTCGCGCTCTGCTGCTCGGTATGTGTTAAAAATCGACACGCAAGTGTACGTGGTCAAACAAGTAATAAAGTGGCTAAGTAGCCAAGTATCGATCCAAGGAGGCTGCTCTGGATATGCAAAATTTCCTAGTTCACTATATTTCTATTCAATTTCTAACTATGCTAACAACTATCCAATCAAGAATTGAGGGAGTTTTGTTTCTAAACTAATTATATACTAAACTTAACAACTATTATTTACGTTGAATTCAGACAATGGATATGCTCATGCCAAGGTTAAGAACGAGTAATGGAGTTGATAATTATGATAATTTGGTCATCCTCTTCTTCATATTGCTAGTCAAGAACGTTTGCCTAGAAATTAAAACTCTCGTATTTAATTTCACTTTAGAATCATAAACCATTCGTCTACATTTCTGTGATCAAATGAAATTTATGACCTAACACTACAATGCCGGTTCCTAAATTGACTAATACGGCTTTCAAGTATATTTCTATCAAGAAAGCACATCAAAACCCAATTTTCCCAAATCAAGTTAAGAACAATACCCTATTAATTCACAACTTTCCAATTTCATGCTCTCTCGAGTGAAATTGGACTTTTTAGATATACATTAATGGTGGCCAATCAAGAATGTACTAAGCACAAGAATTAATAGAACAATATGCAAGAAGAAGAAGAAACCATATCAATTATTACCAATAATCATTACACAAGTTCAAAACCTCAGCAAGAAAGGAATTAGCCACTCATTCTTGGATTAATCGTCCTAGAATGAGTGTAAATCATGCATACAATTGAAGGAAAAGAAGAAGGGAAGAGAAAAAAACTCTTATATTTTCTATTCTTCAACTGCCACAAAACCACGTTCCTCTCTCCACTCCTGAACTCTGCTAAAAACTAGAACTAAAAAAAGACTCCTTTAAAAATAACCTAAGTGTGCTATTTATACTAGTGGGAAATTTTTCCCGGAATAACAAGCAACGTGTCACGGAGGCCAACGCGGAGCACTGCCTCCGTAACACGGCGTGGACGCGGACCCTCTCTGGAAATTGCAGGGTCCGGATAATTGGTCTCAACGTGGCACGGAGGCCATCGCGGAGGCCTATCTCCGTGCCACGGAACTGACGCGCAGGCACACTGGAAATTACCTAATTAATTCCTGCCCAGGCAGTGTGCTACCGCGATGGCAGCGTGGCACGGCTCCATCGCGGAGCCAGTGTAAAATGTGCCATCCAAGGTCTTTTCCACGCTCGCATCCAAGTCCAACTCCGACATAGTTCCAACACGTATTTTAGCTCCTAAAAATCACATTATCCTGCAAAACAAATGCTAATCATGTTGGTTAGTATAAATTCGCATTTTATTACCAAATACATGATATTATATACACATTGCACAACAAATAAGGTAAAAATGATACGTTTGAGTATCACTTGGGCATATAAATTTGCCCAAGATCAAGAGTCAGCCTGGCACCAGAAGTGCTTTGGCTCAGTAGTCCAGCAGTCCAGGTCCTAGTAGGGCACCAGGTGCCAGTCATACCTCCCAAGGCGAGGCATGACAAACTTGGTATCAGAGCAGGTCATATCCCAGGTAGTCTGCAAGTTGTGCTAAGTAGATTCTTGTCTATGGATGTGTTGTGCACCACATACCATAGGCAGGAGGCTGCAAGGCATGATAGGGTGGTTACTCTTTCTTCATATTCAGTCGTGCCATAGAGTAGTACAGTATAGGGTTGAGTCCCTAAAGGTTATCATACTCTTTGTTTACAGATAAAATGTCAGACCAGCGACATCCTATGACAAGTAGAAGATTAGACATAGCAGCAGGAGAGGGCACCAGCAGGATGCCTCAGCCTCGTTTAGAATCACCCAATCTGAGGGCGATACGGAGGCATCGTCCTGACCTTCTCAGCAGTCTCCACCCCATCAGGAGCCACTAATGACAACACCACCATGGGTAGTCCCTATACCTACACCATCCGACCAGGAGGTTCGAAGTGCAGTAGTTATGTTAGCGCAAATGATGGCTACTCAGCGCCAGTCAATGCCATCTACAGTGGTAGAATCACCAGGTGGGCCTGGTAGTCGAGGTTCCTAGAATTCCTGGACTAGGTCCCCCATAGTTTACCGGGACAGATCGAACAGAGGACCCCAAGGACTTCCTGGATCAGATGCAGAGGATTTTCGGGTAATGCATGTTACATCTACAGAGTCGGTCGAATTGGTGGTATTTCGACTACGGGATATTGCTCTGTTGTTGTATGAGAGTTGGGAAAGGTCTCGAGGGATAGATGTTGCCCCTCCGACTCGTTCCAGCTTTTCAGAGGCCTTCCAGGACTGTTATCTACCACGAGAGATCCGACAGGCCCGGATGGACCAGTTTTTACACCTGGAGCGAGGGGCGATGAGTGTTCGAGAATACGCCCTGCAGTTCGATTCTTTGGACCGATATGCTCCAGCCTTTGTAGACACCATGCCATCCAGAGTCCTGGCAAGATTTTAGATGGCTCTATCTACTTAAGTGTAATAGTCGGGACCACGTAAGCTCTACCGTGGTATGTCGGTTAAGTGACGAGTCTCCCGTCATCTATATGATTCAGATTTTCATATTCATTACTCATGGTTATTATTTTATACATGTATGTTCTAAAATCAAGGTTTGACTCATTGTTCAACTTTTCTTATAAATGTCATATTTCAGCTTTGAGTCATTGGAGTCAGCTATGATGTTATGAAGCTATGTATAGTCATGTTATGAAAAGTTTATGATTTCAGAAAGAGTGCATGCCAACCCCCACCCCCTCTCAAATTTGAAAGCTTATGATATGATATGAAATGCTTAAATGATTTACTTTACTTGCGCAGTTTTACTTACCTTGCATACTCAGTACATTTCACATATGTACCGCATACTTTCTACGTTGTATCATTTTATGATACAAGACCCGGCTCTCAGCTTCAGCCCCGCTATTAGACAGCTTATCAAAGTTAGTAACTGCTTGGTTGGTGAGTACCCATCCTTCGAGGACTAGACTTTCAGTTTCCCTTATGAATTTCAAGTTCAGTATTATTGAGTTAGTTGGGATCTTGTCCCATCAACTCGTCCAGATTAGAGGCTTTTCAGACTTATTTATGTAATCAGCTTTGAATGTTTATTCTGATGTTATATTTAAGTTAGACTTCCACTGAGTTTATATTGTTGATTCTTCAGTTTATTGATGGATTTATATGTATGCTTGTGCCATGGGTCGACTTGGGGTCTCTCAGGATCCCTTATCCCGTGTCTATGATCGGGACCTCCGTTCGGGTCATGACAAACTTGGTATCAAATCCATAGGTTTGAAGTGTCCTAGGGTGTCTAAAAGCCGCATTAAGTAGAGGCTTTTTCATAGGTGTGAAGTGCGCCACACTTATGATGAAGAGGCTATGAGACGTTTAGGAAATGTTCCCTTCTTTCATGATATATGTCATGCGATGAAAAGTCTTTATATCTTTCTAACTCATGATATTCGAAATTGCAAAATAATGGCTCCTCGAAGAATGAATGGGAGGAGGAATGGAGGTGGTGAAGGCCACGAGGATGGAAATGGTTATGGGCATCAGCCAGCCCCACCAGTTCAGGAGCCTCAGGCACCGGAGCTAGCCGCTCATGCTGAGGCCGGGCCGTTATTCAGATTCTTGCGTAGGCCTTGACCGCTCAGGTCAATCAGTAGGTCATTACGCATGTTCTGCAAAATGGCAATGCGGCTGTAGCTCGAGTCAGAGGCTTCTTGAGGATGAACCCACCGGAGTTCTTGGGGGTCCAAGGTAGATAAGGACCCGCATGATTTCATTGATGAGATTGTCAAGATCACCCAAGTTATGGGGGTGAGTAGTGTTAAGCGCGCAGAGTTAGCCTCCTACCAGTTGAAGGGGGTTGCACATATCTGATTTCATCAATGGAAGAATAGCAGGGTCATAGAAGCAAGTCCGATCACGTGGGAGGAGTTTCATGTTGCATTTTTAGATCAGTTCTTCCCTCGAGAGATGAGGGAGATGAAGGCAGCTGAGTTTGTAAACTTGAAGCAGGGAAGAATGACAGTGCAAGAGTATTCCCTTGAGTTCACTCGCCTACCGAAATACGCTCTGGAGTTAGTGGTTGACTAGAGGACACGGGTGAGTAGATTTTTTCATGGCATAGCAGGGTATTTGGAAAAGGAGTGTCGGATTTGTATGCTCCATCAGGATATGGACTACTCTTGGACTATGTTGTACGCCCAGCAGATGGAGGTGGCACATTCAAGAGAGAGGGAGGCCAATAGGGCCAGGACCAAGGACCACAAATTCTCTCAGCAGAGGTCCCTGTGGTGGGCACCGACAGCAGACTCACCAGAGATTATCAGCCCAGGCACCTTCGGCATTGAGTGTGCCATCCAAGCCTAAACATGATCAGAGAGGGCGAGCATCCGGCTCGAGGGGCCAAAACAGCAGACCCACAGATTCTAGCATCCCAGCTTATCGCAGATGTGGTCGGGGGCACACAGGCCAATGCTTGGCAGGTTCAGGTGCTTGTTTCGGGTGTGGTCAGCCCGGACACATGCTTAGAGATTGTCCAGCTGCAAGGTAGAATCAGGTTGGGAGCCGAGGCCCAGCTTCTAGTTCAGCAGCCCCTCTCGCACGCTCAACACATCAGGAAGAAACTACTAGCACAGTTGGCGGTCAGCGCCAGAACAGATTCTATGCTTTAGCATCCCGACAGGAGCAGGAGGTCTCCCAGAATATGGTCACTGGTATGTTGCAAGTTTTCCATATTGATGTATATGCTTTGTTAGATCCGGGGGATACCTTGTATTTTGTGACACCATATGTGGCCAGTAGCTTCGGAGTCAGTCCCAATGTTTTGTCAGAACCCTTCTCACTTTCCACTCTAGTAGGTGACTCGGTTATAACTAGACGGGTGTATAGAGGTTTCCCAGTCTCGGTCCTTCATAAGGTCACCTCAGCAGATTTGATAGAGTTAGCCATGACCGATTTTGATGTTATTCTCGGCATGGATTGTCTATTTGCATGCTATGCTTCAGTTAATTGTAGAACCCGATCAGTAGAGTTCAGATTTTTGCGTGAGCCAGTCTTAGAATGGAAGGGTAGTTCAGTTGTGCCTGTAGGTCGATTCATTTCCTACCTTAAGGCTAGAAAGATGATTTCTAAGGGTTACATGTACCATCTAGTTAGGGTTAAGGATGTCGAGTCCGAAACCCCAACTATCCAGTTAGTTCCAGTAGTACGTGAGTATCCAAACATATTTCCTAATGATTTTCCAGGTGTTCCTCCCGAGCGAGAGATTGATTTCGATATTGACCTTCTTTCCGACACGCAGCCCATATTTATTCCTCTCTACAGAATGGCTCCAGCCAAGCTAAAAGAGTTGAAGGATCAGTTGAAGGACCTGTTAGATAAGGTCTTTATTAGGCCGAGTAAGTCTCCATGGGGTGCACCAGTGTTATTTATCCGGAAGGATGGTTCGCTTCGGATGTGCATTTACTATCGACAGTTAAACAAGGTCACCGTTAAGAATAGGTATCCTTTACCCAGAATTGATGATTTGTTTGACCAGCTTCAGAGAGCCAAGTGTTTCTCCAAGATTGACCTCAGATCCAGGTATCACCAGCTCAGGGTTCGGGAGAGTGGCATCCTGAAAACCACTTTCAGGACTCAGTATGGTCACTATGAATTTGTTGTTATATCTTTTGGACTAACCAATGCCCCTACAGATTTTATGGATCTAATGACTGGGTGTTCAAGGCATATTTGGACATGATTGTGTTCATTGATGACATCCTTATATACTCTCGGAACGAGGGAGAGCATGCCGCTCACTTGAGAGTAGTGCTTCAGACCCTCAAGGATCGTCAGTTGTATGCAAAGTTCAGCAAGTGTGAGTTTTGGTTGAATTATGTGGCATTTTTAGGCCATGTGATATCAAGTGAAGGCATCAAAGTAGATTCGCTGAAAATCGAGGTGGTGAAGAATTGGCCTAGACCGGTGAATCCTTCGGACATTCATAGTTTCTTGGATTTAGCTGGCTACTACCGAAGGTTTGTTGAGGGCTTCTCATCTATTGCAGCACCTTTGACCAAGTTGACTCAAAAGAAGGAAAAGTTCCAATGGTTAGAGGCTTATGAGAAAAGCTTCCAAAAGTTGAAGACTCGACTCACTTCACACCCAGTGTTGACCCTACCCGAGGGTACTGATGGTTTTGTGGTGTATTGTGATGATTTGAGAATTGAACTTGGGTGTGTGTTGATGCAGCATGGGAAAGTGATAGCATATGCCTCAAGACAGTTGAAAGTCCATGAGAGGAATTACCCGACCCATGACCTTGAGTTGGCCACGGTGGTATTCGTATTGAAGATATGGTGGCATTGCTTGTATGGGGTCCACGTGGATGTATTCCGTACCACAAGAGCTTGCAATATATGTTCACGCATTAAGATCTCCATCTTTGACAAAGGAGGTGGTTGGAGATACTAAAGGATTACAATATGAGTGTCCTTTACCACCTGGGAAAAGCTAATGTGGTTGAGGACGCACTTAGTAGGCTCTCTATGGAGAGTGTGTCCCACGTGGATGAAGGGAGGAAGGAGTTGGTGAAAGATGTCCATCGACTTGCAAGGTTGGGAGTTTGATTGGTTGACTCAATCGATGGCGATGTTGTTGTGAAAAATGGATCAGAATCGTCTTTGGTGACTGATGTGAAAGCTAGACAAGATGAGGATCCAATTTTGGTTAAGCTGAAAAAAACCGTTTGGAGTCAGAAGGTGGAGGTCTTCTCCCAAGGGGGAGATGGGGTGTTGCGGTACCAGGGTCGTCTATGTGTTCCAGATGTTGATAATTTGAGGGGTCGGATATTACATGAGGCACATGGATCCAGGTATTCTATTCACCCAGGTGCCACCAAGATGTATCATGATTTGTAGGAAATATATTGGTGGAATGGCATGAAGAAGGATATTGCAGAATTCGTAGCCAAGTGCTTGAACTGTCAACAAGTGAAGGTCGAGCATCAAAGGTCGGGAGGCATACTTCAGGATATTAACATTCCCACTTGGAAGTGGGAAGATATTAATATGGATTTCATTACGGGCCTACCTCGTACTCGCCAACACTATATTCTATTTGGGTGGTGGTAGACAAGTTGACCAAGGTTGCACACTTTCTACTAGTCAAAACCACCTATTCAGTGGATGATTAAGCCAAATTGTATATTTGGGAGTTGGTTCGACTACATGGAGTGCCCTTGTCTACTATCTCAGATCGAGATACTCAGTTTACCTCTCAGTTTTGGTGGTCTTTTCAAAAAGGGCTTGGGACTCAAGTTAAACTCAGCACAGCATTTCATCCGCAAATGGATAGCCAGGCAGAACGAACAATCCAGACTCTCGAGGACATGTTGAGAGCATGCATCATGGACTTCAAAGGTAGTTGGGATGATCACTTGCCCCTGATCGAGTTTGCTTATAATAACAGCTATCACTCTAGCATCCAGATGGCACCGTTTGAGGCTCTTTATAGGCGGAGTTGTAGATCGCCCGTCGAATAGTTTGAGGTTGGTGAGGCAGCTATGATAGGGCCAGATTCAGTTCATGAGGCTATGATGAAGGTTCAGTTGATAAGGGACAGGCTAAAAACCGCTCAGAGTCGTCAAAAGTCATGCTAATGTGAGGAGGAGGGATTTGGAGTTCAAGGTAGATGATTCAGTATTTCTGAAGGTATCTCCCATGAAGGGAGTCATGCAATTTGGGAAGAAAGGAAAACCCAGCCCCCGATATGTTGGTCCCTACCGGATTATGAGAAGAGTTGGTAAGGTACCGTATGAGTTGGACTTGCCCTCAGAGTTAGCTTTCGTGCATCCTGTGCTTCACGTATCGCTTTTGAAGAAATGTTTGGGAGATCCAGCTCTAGTAATCCCGGTGGACAGCGTTTGTGTAAAAGATAGCCTTAGCTATGAGGAAGTCCTAGTTGAAATATTGGATCATCAGGTTCGAAGTCTAAGGAATAAAGAAGTAGCTTCAGTTAAAGTATTATGGAGGAATCATCATGCTGAAGGAGCTACGTGGGAAGCCGAAGCGGATATGACGGATAGATACCCTCACTTATTCTCTACCGGCTCGATGTCAGCTTGAGGTATCAATTTTGCTCAATGACTCTAGTTAGTTTCATGTTTAGTTCATGCACGCAAGTTTCTTTTATGTATATGGGTGTGTATGTGATTTGTGAATTCAGTTCAGCTATGTGTTATGAATCGGAGGTAGTCATTCTGTAAAAAATTTTAGTTTAAATGATCAGTGTTTGCATGTGATGATTGCATGTTTCTGCGTTTTCTATGTGTTTCTAACATTCGAGGACGAATGTCCCCAAGGGGGAGATATTGTTATTGTTATACCCCGTAGTATTCTCGGCACTTAGATGACCTATTCGCACGTTGGTTAAGCATATTTGGAAGCCATACGTGCTAGGGAAAGGCCCGGGAAAAGATCGGACGAGAAACCCATCGAACCATCGCGGGAGGAGCCGAGGCAGAGCCCCTCCGCGATGGCAGCGTGTCACGGAGGTAAGGCCTCCGCGATGGCTCCGTGACACGTTGCCCTTGTCCAGGCCCAAGTATATAAAGCCCCCACTTCGGGTTAAACTCATTTTCATCACTTAGCAATTTCCAGAAACGTAGTGAACAGAGGGAAAACGAAGGGAGATTATAAATTATCGTCCGATTACGCTGTCAAACGCTGCCCAAACCCAAATTAATCCTAGATACCAAGGTATTTAGCTGCAGGGAGCATTTCTACGGAGTTAGTTTCACAAAATACGGCCGACGAATCGGCGAGCCACCGAACTAAAGTAAGTAGAATTGCTCTAAATTTATGTCTATGTGTTCCTAGCTGAGAAGTGAATATTTCTCCCTTCTGGGCCGCTGAAAAATAGCGAGTTTTCGACCGTCTTTCGATAAGCCTAAGTTTAGGCTATAAACTATATCGAAAGTAACGTCGCTCTTTACAATAAAGTTGTATTTAGCATTTAATTGACGTATTTATGAATGCAGTTGGGAGAAAATAGTTGAAGTACCGGTCGAGCTTCGTCCGACGGACGAATAATTCCAAGAGAAGGTATGTAAAATTAGTTTCCTTCGGCAAGTTAAGTAATATCAGTATAGCGTATAAATTACGGATCAGTAGAATGTTCAGAAGTCAAGTATTGCGTTATTATGAATATTGGTACGATGTTAGAAAACATTGGGTTGTAATGTGTGTGAAACCTATCAGTATGATATAGGTTCTAACTCAAGCGTTAGAGATTGCCCAGTATATTCAGTGTATGATGTAAGATGCCATGTTAAGATATTGTTGTGTTCAGCTGAAACCCCGTGAAGTAGTACAGTATTCGTAAAGCACTTCAGAAATAGAACAGCAGGCTAAAATGGAGTTTAGAAAGCATGTCAGGAATAGTAAGTCATGTTACTATAGAAAGCCAGTATACAGCATAGTTCAGTAGAAAGATTATAGCCGTACATACATATATAGTACTTCCAGCCTTAGCATGGATGAAGTATGTACTTATTTCTATCACTGGTCCAGTATATAGTGTATACAGAAACTTAGTAAACAGCAGAATTTTCAGTAGAAACATTATCTTATATAGCATTCGCTCAGTACAGCCGGCAGGAGACTATATTCATATTTATATATCTTTACCTGCCTCAGCACGTATTAAATACGTACAGATTACTATCATTAGCCCAGCATGTAATATATATGATACTTTACCCCCATTAGCCTCAGCATGTGAGATACATAGACAGTATTACCAGTTGAGACCGTTGTATTGTTTGGGGTTGGATTACCTAGCATCCATGACCGCCCAGGGTTAATAGCTGTATCGACTCGTCCATCAGAGGACGAGGATACGTCACTCTACAGAGTGGCATGCCGTCCCGCCAGGGGACGAAGATGGGATGCCAGTTTTTCCCCATATTTGTGCCTTGATCGGCCCTTACACACCCCAGTCGAGCGGATACGCCCGGGTGCAGATTCAGGAGTCCTCCGGACTCAGATGCAGTTATAGTCAGGGGCTCAGCGAGCCCAAGTGCATACCCTGGAACCGGCAGGATGCTTACAGCCACTATAGGAGATGGGATGACCGGGATAGGGGTATAGATTCTGTGCTGGTTGTACCTCCCGGCTTATGGGGGCCGGGTAAGGTTTGTGTGTGCTATATTATGTTATTTCATGTTATGTCATGTTATATTAGCTACAAGTAGATCAGCAGTGGCACGATACGTTCCAGGTATGACTCTTATCCCTTCCAGTAAAAATTGAGAGAAGATAAGGTTTACATTATCAGATAGTTAAGTTATTCCTTCTACTTCAGCTTCATCAGTCATATTATTGCTTTCAGATGTTGTTTTCAGTTATACTATTTCAGTTGCTTTACATACTCAGTACCAGCAGTACTAACGCCCAGTGGGGCGCTGCATTACTTGCCTGCAGGTACCCATAGACGAGCGGGCGATACCACGTGATCCCCATCAGCGGTTGAGTATTCAGCTCCTGTCATCCGGAGGCTGAATTTCTAGAGGTGTAGTCCAGTTCTTTTTGTTGTACAGTACGGGTAGGTCGGGGCCCTGTCCCGATCATTTCTATTATCCTTCCTAGAGGCTTGCAGTCTGTATATATTCCCTGTGGTCAGATGAGCCGGTCGTGTGAGGCCGTGCAGTTGTATAGTTGCCTTTACTCTTTCTTTCTTTTGTAATGGCCGTGTGGAGCCATAGTTTGCCAGTAGTGGTGACCTTGCCGGTCACGTAGCTTTTCAGTATGTTATGCTTGAGTTACAGATAACTAGACAGCATGGTGGCCTTGTCGGCCCGCATAGGTTCCCCTGAATTACCTTGTTTCTGGTCAGCTGTAATACAGGTACAGAAGGCTATAGGCCAATGGGCCGGGGGCTGTATTTACAGCCGTTATATAGCCCTTTGTTTCCAGAAATGTGAGTTAGAGCCAGCCAGGCGCCAAATGCGCCCAGGCTTAACAGTTCAGCAGGTCAGGTCCTAGTAGGGCACCAGGTGCCAGTCATACCCCCCCCCAAGGTGGGGCGTGACAGTTATACCCCTGGGAGCTTAAAGGTCGGACCGGGGAGTTGAAACGGAAAAATTGTGAAATTGATGTTGCAGACTTAGGATGAGTCATGGGATGAGTCGTCAGGAGACTCGAGGGGAGGCTAGTGAAGAGTTGGGAAGATTGGAAGAAAGGGTTCCCCACGGGCGTGGCAACGACTCGTGGTCAGACCCCACGAGTTGTCAGGTCAGCAATGGGGTGAGGTAGAAGGAAAGAAGAAGGATAAAGGCAGTGCACTTGATGATTGGTGACCATGAGTCGTGGTCACCCCTAACGAGTCGTCATGTCAGTCGTTACGAGCCCAGGAGATCAGGCAGGCAGTGTATTTAACGAGCTAGGCAACGAGTCATTGCCATGGTCCACGATCCGTCAGGTCGTCCGTTAGGACCACCTGGCAGTATTTTCCTGCGAATTCAATAAGGGTATTTTCATAATTTTTAAGTTTTTAAGACCTATACTACGTTGTTTAAGGCTCGTTTTGAAGGGTTTTAAGAGGGTAAAACCTATTCTAAGTTATTTCACTCCATGCATGCAAAGTTGAGAGGTTGAAGAGGTGATTTAGAGCGAGTCTTCAAGGTTTCCAATGGAATCTCATCTTGGGCAATCAGAGAATTGGTAGAATCATCCCTTCCAGGTATGTAGGGCTATGAGTGGGTGTCTTCTTCCACACCCATGCCCAATATCTGTCTAATTATAAGAAATTCCTATGATCAAGTTATGGGGTTTCCACCTAAATTGCATAATTCTTCAATTTCTATACATGGGTACGATTAGATTATGTTTCTATCGATGAATTGTGAAGCATGGGCAGATTTTAAATTGTTTTCAATCAAAATTGTGTTTTCTAATTTTATGAAATTAAAGGCCCATGAATGAGAAGTTCATGAAAGAAGAGAATGATGATGAATGTATGATGACGATGAGATTTGATGGTGAAAAGCATGTTTCTAAAGCTACCCATGATTATGATATTGTTTTCAAATAAATTACGTAGATCCAAGCATGGTAAAGTTTTGGGGAAAGCCCTTAAATCGAGTATGATGACGCAGTATCTCTAAAGTAAGCTTACCACATAGTTTTGGAATAAAGGCTCCCACTTATCTTTGAGCTTATTGTATGTTTCGAAATAAAGCTTTTCATATGAATGAATTCACAATTTGAGATGTATGTTATTATTGAGCTTCGTTTTCATGCAATGTTGAGTTTATGCATGATTTCATCTTGATCTTCGTCAATAGACAATGTTGAGCTTCGTTATATATGATGTAGAGTATTGCATATTTTGGGAGAAGAGTCTAGCACCGAGCAGGCTAAGGGTCGATCACCCTATGCCCCAGAACTATGCGCCAACATAAGCTGATACTATTATATGTCTTGGGACCTCCCTTGAGAGCTTCACTTTGCCTGAATAGGCCTTCAGCTTGATATCGATATCATGGTAGCATCCTTAGACCTGGCAAGATTTTGGACAGCTCTGCCCACTTGAGTGTAATAGTCGGGACCACGTAAGCTCTATCGTGGTATGTCGGTTAAGTGACGAGTCTCCCATTGTCTATATGATTCAGATTTGCATATTCATTACTCATGGTTATTATTTTATACATGCATGTTCTAAAAGCAAGGTTTGACTCATTGTTCAGCTTTTCTTATAAATGCCATATTTCAATTTTGAGTCATTCGAGTCAGCTATGATGTTATGAAGCTATGTATAGTCATATTATGAAAAGCTTATGATTTCAGAAAGAGTGCATGTCAACCCCCCCCCCCCCCCTTCTGATTTGAAAGCTTATGATATGATATGAAATGCTTAAATGATTTACTTTACTTGTGCGGTTTTACTTACCTTGCATACTCGGTACATTCCACGTACTAACCGCATACTTTCTATGTTGTATCGTTTCATGATAAGGACCCGGCTCTCAGCTTCAGCCCCGCTCTTAGATAGCTTATCGGAGTTAGTAACTGCTTGGTTGGTGAGTCCTCATCCTTCGAGGGCTAGACTTTCAGTTTCCGTTATGTATTTCCAGTTTTAGTATTGTTGAGTTAGTTGGGGTCTTGTCCCATCAACTCGTCCAGATTAGAGGCTTTTCAGACTTATGTATGTAATCAGTTTCGAATGTTTATTCTGATGTTATATTTAAGTTAGACTTCTGTTGAGTTTATATTGTTGACACTTCAGTTTATTGATGGAGTTAGATATATGCTTGTGCCATGGGTCGACTTGGGGTCTCTCGGGGTCTCTTGTCCCGTGTCTATGATCCGGGCCTTCGTTCAAGTTGTGACATATTGAGTCTAAAGAAGTGTCTGGTGAGATACAAAAATAATAACATATAAGAGATACGATATTTATTTATATTATTTAAACAAATTTCATGTTTATTTTGACGTCAATTATTATTTTTTAATAATTTTACTTTTTCTTGTATGTGTTAAATTTAATACTCCCTCTATCCCAATTTATGTGACACTTTCCTTGTTAGTTGTTCCCAAAAGAGTATGACACATTTTTATATTTAGTAATAATTTAACTTTAAAATATTCATTTCACCCTTAATGAGATAATTTATAATCACACAAACATCTACGACTTGTTTTAGACCACAAGCTTCAAAAGTCTTCACATATTTTTTAAATTTCATGTCCAGTTAAACTATATCACATAAATTGAGACGAAGAGAGTATATTGATGCAACACACACATACAATGGACATACTAAATTAGTATTTTAAAATTATGGCATTTGGTTATTTAAAGAAAACTTAAAAGGAGGTTCCTAACATTAATTTCCCATAAATTTTACCATTCCTAAACAGTAGGTATATATGAGTCCTACGTAAGAGAAGATTGCATTCATTTCAATAATACAATAGCAGCAACATCCACTAACAGAAATTGTGATGGAATGCTGAGTGCTCTTCAACATTAACCAAAGGTTTCTCATTCGAGCCCTTAATATGGAATTGCCTTTGTTAATCAAAAAGAATAGCTGAGACATCCAAATGAACAACAAGAGGTGCAAGAACAGTGAGTTCCTTTTCTTTCTTGTTTACACCATAAGAATAGTGAATAACCACCTCCAATGTATGTCTATTACAATAAGAAGATCAAAAGACTCTAAACCCTAAATTTGCATAACATGCATCTACATCTAATACATATTTCTATGGACTAAATTCATATTCAAAGAGATGTTCCAGCACAATGTTGTTGCTCTCATACCCAGAAATATGAATCCTAACCCATAAACTTCCTATATCTAATTTGGACAGTCTAACAATGCCTAAAAGTATCTGCCACTTGTCATTGCTTAAAAAATATCATCTAAAAAGCTTGAGATATCAAAATCAGAATTCGAAATGTACAAATCTTCCATACTAACCCCTGTTCCATGGTCCTCGAGTCCTGGAATATTGATGTAGGGCTCCTTGGACTTGGATTCATCCTCCTTACTTATAAATCCATCTGAATGAACTTCTGCATTTGTCTGAGAGTTCAGAAGGTTGATTTGTTGGTGGTAATTGAAGTAATCAGACTGCTCCTCATTCTTCAAATTGTTTACATCAAATGGTTCATCTAAGAAAGACTGAAATTGGTTACTTTCATGGATATTATCATTCAACCAAAATGAATCCAATATATTTGTTGCTTCCGTTGTGTTATTGTCTTCCATTAATAAACGATCCATGAATTCTAGATGACTACGCATATTTGCACTAACACTTTCTGATGACCTGAAATCCAATGGTTGTTCTTGCAATGTATTCGCTGAGTAATCATAGTCCTGTGCTGTAATGGCAGGACAAGGCAGCAATACTTGATCAACAAAGTAATAATTCTCATTTGGTCTCAAAACATCCTTGTGAAACATGCTGTCATTTGACTTCACTTCAGTATTTTCTTGTTGTAACATGTGCAAATTCTTTGACCCTTCGTTCGTGTCATCTACGCGTTCCAAATCTCTATGTTGCACGAATTTATTCTCCGAGGGTGTCTCAACTTTAACGTAAAAACTTGTGGGCTCAAGAATTGTCTCTGGACCAATTGTTGAGCTGCAACTAAAACCTTTTATATCGTCTATAGAATCGTCCACTTCCATTACTACTGAATCCGTATGCAAGCAATCCACAATAATCTTTTCATCTGTTTGTAAATCAGCTTCAATTATTGCATCTTCAACAGATGATCCACTCGATTCCAATGAAGTAGTTCGCACAATAGAAACACTCAACGAGTCATTAGCCAATTGAGCATTATGTACACAATACGGGAAGTTAAGTATAGCATCACGGCCATACATAGCCTTAGCAGCCTCGTCATAGGCACGAGCAGCATCAACATCTGAAGAAAAAGTACCAAGCCATAATCTCTTGCCATTACTCTGACGCTCATTGGTATTATAAACAGGTTCTCTAATTTCAGCAACCCACTTGCCCCAAGTCCTTTGCCTTACACCTCTGTATTTACATTTTAAATTTTCAGGTCCACCTTTACCTCTCATACAACCTTTTTTAGATCCTTTGGCAGGAAATTTCCTTTTCCTTTTCTTCACCCCACCATCTAGGGTAGCATTAAGCTCCTGCTTATGATTCTTCCACATTAACAAAGTCTCCTCTATAGAAGCTGATCCATTACGGCGCCTTCTAGTTTTCCTGCTTCCAGAAGAACTCATTATCATCATATATAAATAAAACAAGTAAAAGACTACAAAAGGGCTCTTCCCTTTTTGCATAAATAAGTTACTACTACTTAAACCAAGATTTTTGTTACATGAAACCTTATTGTATGGCTTTTATAAGATGTTATAACCTGATTTCATTCAAACCCCACTACTAAATTAGACGACTGATCCAATACCTAATAGCAAAGAGTTACCAAAAGCTAGCCGTTTTTGCATAGAATATTCTTACGCGGTTCCCTATAAAGATTTGAACTTTAGGCCAAATTGGAGCAAGGAACCAATTCCTAATAAAACTTTGAGAGCATGAAAACCAATAAACTTAACGGGAGTACATATAACACAATCCCGAGTGAAAAGTAGACAGAATTCATATAGCGTCCATGGGGAAAGGATATAAAGGAGAAGGAAATCACCTTTCAAAATTCTGAGAAGACATAACGTGTCAAAACCAATTGATAAAAGTATTGGTTTTGCTATGGGAGATTGTCGTTTTCAGGAAGTCTCTGGTCTCTGATTATTATTTTATCTTTCAGTCGTAAAAATATGAGAGTAAATACTTCAGTCATCTCTTTTCTCCTACCAAAAGAAACCTTTTCGTTTTCTCAAAACTAGGATTACATTCCTTTTTTTAAAAAAAAAAAAAGGCAAATACAAATAATAAAGGCGTGCTTTTGGTTGTATGTACCATGACGTTATTCTTACCTATTTCGGTATATAATATTTAAGCAATAATTTTGTTTTGCTTGGGAATTAAGTAATCATTTAGAAGGAAAGAAATAGATGATGAAGTATTTATATTTTTCTTTTAATATTGTATGGTTGATGAAGCAGATAATTACGCGGCAATCTTAAAACTTCAATATCTGATTGCCTATTTTCATAAATTTAGCTTAGGTGTAATTTTCTTGGAGCCCAAGCATGAGCATTTGTCTTTTTCGTGTTCTTTCCAATTCCAGAATAGGCAGAAAACAAGTAATTGCGGCTTTGTTTGCTTGTGGGTAAAGAAAGTTGGCAGAAATATACTTCTGTTTGTTTGATAAACTCATATCAAAGATTTATTTTTTTTTCAGTATATGAAAGAGTTGGACCCAAAAATTAAATATCAACAGTCTCTCAAATTTCTAACCTACCTCAATAAATCGAATACTTAATCTAACGATTAGACTATTGAGTGATGAACCAAAAAAAAAAAAACAAATTCATACTGAGCCAATCCTCACATTATTCTTGCTTTAGTTTTTTCTTTTTTCCCTCTAAAATGCTTGTCCAACTAGATTAATGTTCTTTTTTCTTCAAGGGTAATGCATGAAGTTCAATAAAACAACCGGCAAGCAAATAATCAATGACACGGAATTGCTCCTTTTCTTAACCAAGAAATTCCAGTCAGGGAGAACAGCGACGGGTTTGATATTTGATGGATAATGGACCTGCACCTATATGCTTCTTCACCTAAATGTCAGGCTTTCATTTGCAACAAAATTCGAACTCGAGACGTGTATCTAATTATAGGATTGTTTTTCAACACCAGAATCTCCATCAGGAAGCAACTGCAGCATTTCCTTTCTAGTTCTGATTGCTATTATTGCCAGGAGGAGGATAACAACAATAATGTTCCTAATAGAACAAGTACAATGTATAAAAGAAAAAGTCCAAGTCATTTGTCTTGGAGATTCAATCCCAAACTATGCGAAAATTTTAACCAATTGGCGAATATGAACAAAGGCAGCCTTTTGATAAAAGAAAAAAAGGTTAAAAATTACATATAGCTAGAAATACATTCAGGAATGGCAGAAAAAGTAGTGAAGATCTTCAACTCGGTTCATCAAAAATGCACATCCACAAGCAGCAATTCTGTTATTTAATCTTACACATCAAGCTGAAAGGCTTCATCGGTAGCTGTCCTCACCAGCAAATGATCTACGATTAAGACAACAAATTGAGTATCTCAGATAAAAGATAACCAGGGTTCTTCCTTCCCTTCAAGCAGCCATGAAAGCAAGAAACATCACGCTTCTCATAATTCATCAACCTAAATACATATAGCTTCATGCAGAGTGCACAGCTAGTAGGGTAATCTGGACTTCATAATGCAACTAGCGAAACGGACAACATTCATTTCTCCACAAAAACAGATGGCAAACCTTTCAATTTCAAACTATGCAATTGATCAATGTTCTGATATTCCACTCTGCATGTCTTTCTCCTCCTAATTTGAGGTCCCCGAGACTATATTTGGTCGATTGGCTTATAAGGCATTTCTTCCACTTTGGTCCCCATAATTAAACAGAGAGTTTCTACACATCTAAAATAAGGGATCATATGTTGCTACTAGTTCAAGGAAGCCCGTATTGCGGTATTGGACATCTGCCTGCAACACCTCATGCCCTAGAGTATAAAGAACTATGCTCCAGTTCCCTATCAGGCATCAGAAAGTTAATGCCTTAATGGGGGCATCAAATAGACAACTTAGTTAATGAGCAGAGGCAAGGAGGATGAGGGAATGTCTGTCGCAATTTTAGTAAGACAACAGTAACTGCATAGCATATAATACTCAATGTTCCACTACCACAAAAAGCTTGGAACATTGGTTACAGACGGGTCCATTTCCTTAGAGAAGAGAGACTGCAGTGAGTTACACATAAACCATCCTACATCCCAGTCTGGTCTACTTTAAATCCACTATGATGAGTCCATGAGAAACTTGTTTTCTTTTAAATGTTATGAGAGTCTTTGAGAAGCTTTAAGAAGACAAAGTTCATGAATGGAGTAAACAGAGAATATTCATTTTCTTAGTTCTTTACACTCTTTGTAAAGTCCTCTTTTGGATGTACTCCTTTCCAGCGTTTTCTTACTGCTTTTTTACAATTATAAAATCCCAACATTACCTATATATATAAGAAGGAAGTAATCAGAGAGAAGGGGAATTTCATTTTCTTTTTGTTTTTGGGGAGTGGGGATGGGGGATTTGGGTGGGTGATAAGTGATTCTTTTTTAATCTATGTTACCTATGAACACTAATTTTTACTGGAGCACGTCTTGTTTATTCACTGCTGATGTTTTACTCTCAAGCGATTATCCAACCTATGAAACAATAGTACTTGGATGAAAAACTTGATATAGTATCAAGATGAAATCAGTTGTATGAGCCTCTTATTTCCTTCATCGCTCCACTGAGCTAGTGATAACTCTCGACCCAGGAGGATGCAAAGAACGGGTTATGAATTTAACCAAACTCCAAGAACACTATGAAGATCAGATGAAAAACATGTAAACGGATATGTGAAATAGGGATAAGGTAGAAGTATCAAGCACAATAACAACATCATGCCCAGTGTAATCCCACAAGTGAGATTTAGAAGTATCTAGCACATAACTAAGAAATAAGTTGGACACTTGATAACACAACAATAATCACTACCCAAGGTAGCTAGCATAGAAGGGATGAATCAAGTGACTAGAATGCAATCAATTGACATCAAGAACATTAAAAAGATAACTAAACACCAACTAGATTAACACTCAAATTAAGAAACAATCCAAGACAAGAAAAGAGAACTCATATAAGAATTACCTAACTATAGAATAATTCAATGAGGTTGAAGAAGAGAACTAAATTAACCCTAATCCAAGCTAATAAGAGTGTGCCAACACTCAAAAGAAACATCATTCATCAAAGTCTAATTCTTCGAAGGGTGGAAACAAGGCTATTTATACTAGGTCTAGAAAATAATAAACAAAGTCCAAAATAGCCTCAAAAGGGTCCCCAAAATATAATTAGGACCGAAATAGTGAGCATCCTAAATATGCGCCCAAGATTACCAACCATGGTACTTTTACTTTGGTTATCTTTACTATTTTTGTTGTCAGTACTTTTCTTTCTTTAGTATTTTCCGCATAATTTTTTTGTAAAAAAAAAAAAAAAAAAAGATTTTCTTAAGTCGAAGGTCTATTAGAAACAGCTTCTCTAACCCACAAAGATAGGGGTAAGGTCTGCATACACCCCATACTCCTTAGACCCCACTTGTGGGATCACACTGGGTATGTTATTGTTGTTGTTGATTAGCAATCATGGAGCCGTTTGGCCACTTAGCTGCCACCAACTAATATTCTTCCATGACAGGAGATGGATTGGAATCCTAAGGAATTTTGGAGCTATCATATTTTCCTTTCCTTTTTCCCATTTGAAGTCATCAGTTAGTATCTCTCTTGAAGCTAAATACTGATTTGTTCTGGAGGCAATCAAGTGTTCATGACACATTTGCATAATATATGCATGCATACGTGATGCAACACCTAAAAGGAACATGCGCAATTTGCAAATATAGTGTTAGGCAACCCAACAACAACAGCATAGCTAGTGTAATCCCACAAGAGGGGTCTGGGGAGAGTAGAGCGTAAGCAGACGTGTAGAGTATTAGGTAACCCAAATCCTTATATTGAATTGCTGATGGAAACCACTAAAAACTGACCGTATGGACAGGTAAGGTTGCAACTGTAGAACAAGCATCACTACCAAATGCATAAGGAAACACAATGAAACAAATAGAATCATAATGCTCCACGCACACAAGGGAGATTTCGCACATGAGATCATAGCAATATTTATTAACATGGCAAACAGTTGTTATTACCTGAAAATTACATACGTTCATGACAAGGACAGAGATTTACCTTACAAAAGGAGAAATTCCATCTGAATTATCAAAATTCATTCTAAGCCTGCAACTTTGTACCTTAATTTCATATTATGGTTTTCCTGCCAGAATTTCAAATCAGTCTGAATATGTAGTTCAACCCATCAATATCCAAAGAAATAGAACAACCACAACTATGCCTCAACCAAGCTAGTTGTGGTCCACAAAATCTATACAACAACATAGCCGGTGTAATCCCACAAAGGGGGTCTGGGGCGGTCCATAAATATATATAGCACATAAAAACCAAATATAAATACACCCGCCTTATCATATCATACCTGCTCAAGAACCTTAGCAGAGCTCTTTTCCACCAATCTAGCCAAACTATCAAGCTTAACAAGCATTTTATCATATAAATGCTCCAATTCAGCAGTATAATTTGACGCATCTGAGCCCATCAACTTGCTCAATCTCCCAATTTCAAAACCTTCAGCACACAGATCTAATTCCTTCTGATCCTTCAAACCCTTCTTAATACCGACCAAGGTTTCCACCTTTTCATCCTCTGCCATTGCATTAGGTCCCCTCAAGTCACATGTCATTGAAGGGAATGGAGAAATAGGACTGAAAGAACCATAGTGGGATCGAAAAGATGGACCAATATTGATAATATCTAAACTTTTGGGGTCGAATGAATCAGTAGAAACACGGTATTGGAAAGCTTTGTACTCATGGGTATGTATCAATTGTTCCTGAAACGGCGTCGATAACAGAAGGAACAAAGATGGTGGCAGAGAAAGTGGATACGGAGAATCTAGAGGGGTAAAAGAGTGAGAAGCAGAGGAAACGAGAGAAAAGGTGGTAGTAGAATCCTTCACAGAGGGTCTCAAAGGGGTTTTCCGGCGACCGGAAAACCATCCCACAAGGACGGAGGAAGGGTCATCACGGTGGTGATGCTGTAAAGGGAGGAGAAAGTGAGAAGGGATGGAGAGGAAATCGGTAATAGTGGCGGTAAGAGTTGGGCCGTCGGCGGCAGAGGATGAGCCGGAGTCCGTAGTGGTTACAGTGGAGAAATTGGACGTGAGGTCATCGGAGAGAGAAATGGTGGTGGAGAATGACACGTGGCCGAAGAGTAGACCGTGGATGTCGCCGGAGGATGAGAAGAAACGGTGGAGGACAGAGGCTAGAGTAGTGCCTGAGATTTGAATCTTGTGTATAGGGAGATCGTTCATGATTTCCAATGGAGAAAACAGGTGAGACTGAGAATTGGTTCTCTGAGGATCGCCGGCGCAGGCGTACTTGCTGACAAAACTAGGTCGCAAGTGAACTGCGGTGGTACCAAATCCAATTGGAGATCCTTTAATTGCCTAAAGAAAATTCCAATTTGAGACGGAAAACACTTTTTTTAACCGATATGCAACCTATAATTTGTATGTTGTATTTTGTTTTCTTTTCCGTATCGTTCCAATTTTAATGGAGTTCTCTTCAATGGTAACATCAAATTAATATCTGTTAATCTCTGCTTTAATTTATGGGTGTTCCTAAATGGTTATAATTTTATGCTTTAAATATAGCTATAAATATTTAAAAAATTATATTAATTTTTTAAAAAAATAAAGTTAAATTTTTATTATTTTTTAAAAATTTCGTGCAATTACAATTATTATGTTAGTGAGGTACGACTATTATTAATTGTAGGGAAAATAGTTAATAATGTCCTTAGACTATATGAAATTAAACAATAATACCTTTTAGTTTGGTCTAAAAATGCTTTTGCCGTTAATATTTTGATCCAAAAATGCACTTACTGTTACTTTTGAATCAAAAATGTCCTTTTTCTATTAAATATTTTTTTAAAATACATTATTTTTTTAATAAAATATTATTTTAAAAGGACCCTTTTCTTATTTCTTTGCTTTTAAAAGTTTTAACTAATAAAAAAATTGAGAAATAATCTACTTATTTTTAATCTCATTTTATCAATTAAAATAGAATAACCATGTGTATTTTTTAAACTGATAATATATATATCATATAAATAAATCATATTAATCTCATTATTAATTTTTATTTAAATACTAATAAAAAAATTTAATAAAATAAAAAATATTTATATTTCTTAATCTTTTTCGAATTGAAATAGGATAAACATTTGCTAATATATTTCGTGATTTTAAAGTTAAAATGAAAATAAGAATCAATAAAATTTTATCAAGCGATATTTTAAAGATATTTTATAATTTGAAGCAATGTGATAATTTTTCGTGCTTTATGACACTACAATTTTTATACCTTAACGTTTACCTTTCTTCAATTCAGAAAAGATTAAGAAATAAAAATATTTTCTAATTTATAGATTTTTTATCATTATGTGAATAAAAATTAACAATGAATTATTGTGATTTTATATATATGAAAATTAATAATGGCTTACAATATTTTTATTAGAAAAATAATGTATTTTAAAAAATATTTAATAGGAAAAGAGCATTTTTTTGACCCCCAAAAGTAACAATAAGGGCATTTTTGGACCAAACTATTGATAGAAGAGGCATTTTTGGATCAAAATATTAACGGCAAGGGCATTTTTATAACAAATTATTAACGGAGGACATTATTGTTCAATTTCACATAGTTTAAAGGCATTTTTAGCCCTTTTCACTTAATTGTATAATAAGATTATTTAATTGACTTTTTAATGGTACCTATCATATCATTTTACTTTTTTTTTTCTTATTTTTTCCAATTCACTTGTTTTCTTGATTTCTCTTCTCTTATTCTTTTTTTTATATATAAAAAATTCCAAAACTAATTTTTATTACACATAGATCATATTTCTTTAAAATATATTTGAATAAAGTTCATCATTTAATTTTAAATTTATCACATAAAATTTATTTATTTTTTTTAATATATAAGTCATTTAATTCTAAAATTTTCTCACAAATCTTTTTAAATTTTAATATATTTTTTTACCTAAAATTATTCAACTTTTAAATATATCATACAAAAGTTAACTTTTTAGTTTTTTTTGTTACTTAAAAATATTCAACTTTGACCAAGTTAGCTAAAAATAAATTTGATTTGAATTTTGATATTTATATCGAAAATATGATATAACGCTCCAAAATAAGTTAATTATATTCAGGATAATTTTAGAAACATCCTTTAATATTTTGTTTCATAACACAAAACTCGTTGGAGATGTACAATATTACATTTGTTTTTCTTAGTTTGATTTTTTTAATAATAATTTTAACACACTATTATTAATATTAAATAAAATACGTTTTGACTATTTTTTCCTTACTAATCTACTAATTTGTAAAGTAAATTTCATAAATACCTTTTAAAAAATAAATAAAATAATTTTTGTCTGATAAACTTTAAAGTTAGAATACTTTTATGTGATAAAAAATAAAATAAAAATAATTTTTGCATAATAAGAGTCTGCACCTTGAGCGAGTCCCCGTAGTTCTTCAGTAGTTGTCCCTTGTAGGTTTAAGGAGAAGAAAGATGTCTCATAGGAAGTTCGAGCATCCAAGACACGGTTCTTTGGGATTTCTCCCCAAGAAGCATGTTGCGGGACACAGGGGAAGGTGAACGCATTCCCAAAAGATAACCCAAGCAAGCCTTGTGAGCTAACTGCCTTCCTGGGGTACAAGGCTGGAATGATTCACATTGTTATAGAAGTTGAAAAATCTGGATCAGAACTCTATAAGAAAGAGACATATGAAGTTGTTACTATCATTGAAACACCTCCAATAGTGATTGTTGATATTGTCAGATATGTGAAGACACTTCATAGTCTTTGTTGCTTGAACATAGTCTAGGCTCAACATCTCAGTGAAGGCATCAAGTGGAGGTTCTACAAGAACTGGTGCAAGTCCAAGAAGAAGGCCTTCCTGAAATACTCCAAAAAATATGAAATTGATGAAAGGAAAAAGGATATCTAGGCACGACTGGAGAAATTGAAGAAGTATACTTGTGTCATCCATGTGTTTGCTCACACTCAGATAAGGAAGATGAAGGGTCTGAAATAGAAGAAAGCCCATTTGATGGAGATCCGGGTGAATGGTGGGACAATTGCTCAGAAGGTTGACTTTGCATATGGTTTCTTCGAGAAGCAGGTTCCAGTCGATGTTATTTTCCAGAAGGATGAGATGATTGACATCATTAGTTTCACTGAGGATAAGGGTTATGAAGGTGTTGTAACTCGTTGGGGTATGACACGTCTTCCTCATAAAATCCATACGGGTCTACGTATAGCTACTTGTATTGGTGTCAGGCATCCTGCTGGAGTTTCATTTGCAGTGGCCCGTGCTGGTCAAAATGGATACCACCACCGTATTGAGATGAACAAGAAGGTTTACAAACTTGGTAAAGCTGGACAAGAGTCCAATGCAGCCCTAACCAAGTTTGACAGAACTGAGAA
Source organism: Datura wrightii (assembly GCA_035772735.1). Classification (NCBI taxonomy): domain Eukaryota; kingdom Viridiplantae; phylum Streptophyta; class Magnoliopsida; order Solanales; family Solanaceae; genus Datura; species Datura wrightii. Next base: position 180,077,155 of record JASDFA010000018.1, read on the forward strand.
TGCCATTACTCCTATGGGTGGATTTCTCCATTATGGTGTGGCGAAGGATGATTACATATTGATCAAGAAATATTTAAGAAGAGGGTTGTAACCCTTTGTTAATCCATGCTCAACCAGACCTCTCGTGTTGCTCACGAGGAGATTAAGCTAAAGTTCATAGACACATTCTTAGAGTTCGGGCATGGTCGCTTCCAAACCACCCAAGAGAAGCAGAAATTCTATGGACGCTTGAAGGCTTAAATTTTTCAACATTCACTTCGTTGGGTAAAACACAAGTTTTAAACAATCTGTTATTATTGTTGTTGTTTATTTTTGTGGGCTATTTATAAAGACAAATTTGACATTTTAAAACTTTTCGTTGCCTTTAGGATTCTAGTTGAGAACATTTGTAAAGCAAAAGTTTTGTTGCTGTGAAAAAAAGATGTAATAAATTTTAAATTAAGATCGACTTTCATGTAACAAAAATAAGAAAGTAATTTTTTGTATGATAAACTCAGAGTTGGATGATCACCGGGAAAGTTTATTCAAATATTCTTTAATTTCATTATCCAAGTTTTACAATTCTTTCAATTTTCACCTACCTCTTTTTTTTCTTTTCCAAATTAATAAAAATAAAAAATTAAATCAAAGAAAAATAATGATAAAATAAGAATTGATTACTCATAAGAAATACTGACTCAATTCCTTAATAGTTAAAAAGAAGATATAGGAGAAGGGAATCTAGTCGAGAAAAAAGGATTTGAATTTTGAATTGCATGAAAAGTGAGATCTACTTCAGTCTATTTATTAATAAACGAATGCTCTCACACAAGTATGACTTGGCATGTTTCGCACATAATAAAATTTATATATAGGGCCGCAAGACTACAATATTAATATATGACTCTTGGGTTGCTGCTAACTAGGATCGATACTCATGAACTATATGATCTTTATGATTTCTATAATATAATGAGGTCTATCATGTCTACTTTGAATTTTGACTATTGTGAAATATTTTCAAATTATATTTTTAAAAGTATTTAATATGTAGTTTAAATTTACTTAAATATAGTAATTAATAAAATTATTTAAACAGAGGTCATTTTAATAATAAATATAAGCAATGATTCACAAGTTATCAAATCCGCGTAACATAAGGGCGCAATACTACAACACTAATGTGTGACTCTCTTAGGTTGTTGTTAACTAGGGTACGTTTACACTTATGAACTATATGACTTATGATTTTTATAATGTGTTGGTGTCTACCATGATTAAAGCATTTTGAGTTCTGACTGTCGTTATTAAAATATATCAAATTATATTTAAAGAATTATTTAAACATGTAGTTTAAATTTATTTAAACATAATAATTAGTAAAATTACTTAATTAGAGGTCATTTTAATAACAAATATAAACATTAAGTCACAATTTATCAAATCAGCGTAACATAAGAATATAAAAAATAAAAAAATTATATGTACGAGAATGTTGAAAAATTCTACAACCATATTTGTAGAGGTAGTATTGGCTATAAATTTGTGTATGTATGAAAATATTAAAAATATATATATATATATATATATATATATATGTATGTATATATATATATATGTATATATATGTATATATGTATGTATATATATATATATGTATATATATGTATATATATATATATATACACACACACATGAGAATATATATTAATAAGAAAAATATGCATACGGGGTTATTGGGATATTCTACAACCGTATTTGTAGATATAGGATCCTCTATAAATTTATTCATTCTTCATGTATTGAAAAAATTTCTCATGTATTGAAAAATAACTAATAAATATAAATTGATCAGGAAATTTAAATTTGGGAGAGAAGAGTAAAAATGTCAAAAAAAAAACTTATTTATAAATAGGCAATATCATTATATATTGGTTCATTGTGGTAAAAAAAAAAATTTAGCAAAATAATATGGGATGGAAAAAGAAGTCGAGGTTCGAGGTGGCAGGCGGAGGTATTTATATGAATGGGAGGAGACAATGAACTTGAAATGTCCCCTATGAAACTTATTTTTCCTACTTTCATTAGAAAAGTCTTTCTTTTCATTTTAAGAAACTTATTTTTTTTAAATAAAATACTTTCTAAAATATTTTATTTAGCCAAATATGAAAAAATTTAAACTTTCCAGAAACTACTTTCATCTATACCCAACACAATCTAAGTGTGTGTGTATTACAGTGTTAGATCATTTAAAAAATAATTATATGTAATTATTTTTCTTATTCTTTAAGTAATTTTTAAAAATTTAACATGCTCCTAAAAAAAGTCACTTAATAACTTTAATTCAATAAATTATTTTATTAAAATATGTCTTTAATATACACGTAGAAAAATATAAAAAGTTTTAAATTTTGTTTTAGAAATTTATCAACATCTTTTAGACAAGAGTAGTTCTAAAAATAAATTAATTAATACTACCTTTTTGATTTCTTAAAAAAGTCACTTATTTTAGAACAAATTAGAAAATTAGATGGGAAAAATAATAGTCTATGATAAATATGAAATTAATAACTCAGAAAATAAGGCAATAATCTGCTAAAGTATGTTCAACGCATTATAATTTTTTTTAAAAGAATTGCTCTCTTCATTTTAAATTATTTTGCGTGTTTCTCTTTTAAACATCCACTAAAAGAGGTAATATCTCAGATGGTCACTCAATTAAGGATATTTCTCTTATAAAGTCACTCAACTTTGTTTTATAACCCAAAAGTTACTTAACTAAGAGTACCTCTCTCAGAAAGTCACTCAACTAAGGGTAATTCTCTCACAAAGTCACTTAACTTTGTTTTAACTCAAAAGTTACTATATTATTGTTATTTCACCTAGAAAGTCATCGAACCAATTTAAATAATTTTTTTAATTAAATTAATCTGGTAAAATAAAAATTTTATTTTAAGCTAAATTTTTAAGAAAAAAATGATATCCATTTTAATTATTTTATTGACCCGCCTCACTTGATACGACCCCCTAAAATTATATGGATCATCTTTATTTAATTATACAATATTGAAAACACATTACATATTTTTAGCATAAACAATAGTATAACAATTTTGCACAAAAAAATACCCTTCTGCAGCATATCCTACCCAAACGAAACCCCCATCATTATCTTAAAATCTTACTCCTTAGTAACTTAATTATTATTTTTATTTTCTAAGACAAAAAAATTAAATAAAAGATGCCACTATCAATTTTCTTTCCTTTTTTATTTTGTATAATACACACTATTTAACATGCACAAATTTAATTATTTTTAATTTTTTATTTATGATTTTTTAATGTTTAAATATTAAAATCTTTAGCAACATTAATATATATATTAATGCCCATAATTTGTTTTTTAATATTTTCATAATTATGGTATATTTTTCAATATAAATATTTTATATTTTAAACATACCATTGATTTTGATAATATTTTAAATATAATAAATCAAAATTATGCATACTCTAAGAAAATATTACTATACTTTATTTATATCATTAAAATAAAATCAGAATATGCTCTTTGAGAAAATTCGAAGAAGATATTTTAGTATTTAATTCCTAATTTAATGAAAGAACAATAAAATATTAACAACTAAAATTAATTCATCATTTATAGAGAGATAAGGGATATAATTAATAAGAATTAAAGATAAATTAATTTTTGATCTTCTTGAACACTATTTACATTTAAGTTATTGGCTATTTCTGTTATATAATACATATTTTTTGAAATATTTAGAAAGTTATGATATTAACGCAATTAACTTTTAAAAAGTGAGTTACCACATAATTTTTTTTTAAATAAAAGGGTCTTAATAAATGTATATTTAACTTACATAATTTTAGTGGGTCATATCAAGTGGGGCAAGTCAATAAAATTGTTAAAATACATATTTTTTTATTTCTTAAAAATTTAGTTTTAATAAAAATTTAATGAAAATATTATTTAAATTGATTGAGTGATTTTTTAAGTGAAATATTAATAGTTGAGTGACTTTTTGAGAAAATTACCCTTAGTGAGTGACTTTTGGGTTATAAAATAAAGTTGAGTGACTTTCAGAGAGAAATACCCTTAATTGAGTAACTTTCTGAGAAAAATACTCTTAGTTGAATAACTTTTGAGTTATAAAACAAAGCTAAGTGACTTTCTGAGAGATTTACCCTTAGTTGAGTGACCATCTGAGATATTATCTCCTAAAAAAAATTAATTGGGAGATTGTTTTATTACTAGTTTACCCTCATTTATGTCTCTTTTCATTAAATATCAGTTTTCAAGAATAATTATTATTAAAGATAAAATGAAAATAAATTATTAAATTTGTCTTGAAGTTCTAAAATGAAAAATAATATGAGATAACTATTTTTAAAAATTACGATAGATAATTTGAGATGGATATCGATGCATATGAATTAAATAAAAAATAAAAGCATCTCTTGGTAGCAAACAAACTTGGAATACTTCCTTTTATAAATTCCTAAATTAAAAATATTATTATTGTAATTACCATGAAAAGATTGTTATTAATACTAATTACTCTTAAATTGTTGAGGAAATTGAATTTGGAAGGGAAGGGTAACAGTGTAAAAAAGAATTTATTTATAATGTAAAACTGCTCAGTTTATATGATGTACATTAATTGAGCATGAATTTTAAAGTTTAGCAAAATATTAAAATTTAATTTCTAATATAAGTCATAAATATTTAAATAACTATAAATCACTTCATTATGGGTGAAATAGATATTTTTAAAGTTAAATTATTATTAAATATAAAATATGTCATTCTTTGTGGAAATGATTAATAAATAAAAAAATTATATTGTATAACACTTAGAGTAAAATAATTACCCATTTTAACTCGTATTTCAATCTATTATCTCTTTAATTATCTCTAATTTATTTTGGTAATTATATTTGTTTCTTCTTCTTTTTTGTTCTTTTTTTTTCTATTACTTTTTTCTTTCTTTCTTTTTTCCTTTCTTGTGTTTCTTCATTCTTCATGCTTCTTTTTTTTCTTTTTCTGCTTCTTCATTCTTTTTTTATTTTTTATTTTTTATTTTTTATTTTTTCTGCTACTACCTTTTTTTTGTTTTCATAATTTTTATAGTCAACTCTGTAGATATTATGTGTAAATTTAATTTTTTCTAAAAAGTATGTGTAGATTTTTATAGATATGTCACTATAAAAATATATTCGTGTATCATTGATATTAGATTTTTAATATTTAATGTGATTATGAGTTTCATATTTTGATACTTAGAAATTGATTGAGAGTGATACTCATATTTGCTATTACAAATTTTTAAACATTATCGTTGACTACATTGACCTAGAAGAAGGTCAACTTCCAGTGGTTGGATGTTTGTCAAAAGAGTTTTCAGGAGTTAAAGACTCGACTCACTTTAGCCCCAGTATTGACTCTATTGGAGGGCACAGATGGCTTTGTTGTGTATTGTGATGCCTCTAGGATTGGTCTTGGGTGTATGTTGATGCAGCATGGTAAGGTCATCGCGTATGACTCTAGACAGATTAAGACTCATGAGAAGAATTATCTGACGCATGACCTAGAGTTGGCAGCGGTGGTGTTTGCCTATAAGATTTGGAGGTACTATTTTTATGGGGTGCATGTGGATGTCCACAGACCATAAGAGCCTTCAGTACGTTTTTACTCAAAAGGACCTGAATTTGCGGTAGAGGAGATGGTTAGAGCTTCTCAAGGACTATGACATGAGTTTTCTTTATCGTCCGGGCAAGACCAATGTAGTGGCGGATGCTCTTAATAGGCTGTCTATGGAGAGTATGTCTCATGTCGAGGATGGGAGAACGGAGTTGGTGAAGGATGTCCATAGGCTTGCTTGTTTAGGTCTTCGCCTTACAGATTCGACGGATGATGGTGTTATTATTCAGAATGGGTCGGATCTTCATTAGTGACGGAATCAAAGCTAGGCAACATGAGGATCCTATCCTAGTGAAGTAGAAGAAAGCAGTTCGAAATTAGAAAGTGGAGGTTTTCTCCCAAGGGGGAGATTGTGTACTCCAATATTAGGGCCGATTGTGTGTTCTGGTTATGGATGACTTGAGGGAGAGGATGTGGAGCGAGGTTCATGGCTCTCGGTACTCTATTGTAATACCCCAAAACTCCTTAAGGTCAAACCTGAAGGTTCAAGCGGAGAAAATATAAAAATGTTGTCAGGGCCACAGGATGAGTCGTCCAATGACTCGTGGGAAGACTTCATGAGTCGTTAAGTGACTCATGAAGTGAAGAGAGATTGGTAACGATTCTTGGTCTAGGGCCGACCACAAGAGGCTACCATGAGTCGTGATATGACTCCACGACTCTTCGAGTAGGTCGTGGTCAGGAGCAGAGTTGGAGTTTGGAAGTTGGGCGGTAGACTTCACGGGTTGGTCACCACGAGTCGTCAGGTTCACCACGGGTCGTGGTGTCCCTTGTAGTGACTGGCATTGTGTAATTTTTCTACATTTTAGTAAGGGTGTTTTCATAATTTCTAAGCCCCCTTAAACTACGTCATTTTAAGCCCAGTTAGGAGGGTTTCAAGAGTGCTTAACCTATTCTAATCCTTCCCATTCCATGTATGCAAGATTAAGGAGTTCATTGGAGATCAAGCTAGAGGATTCCTTAGGATCTTCCTCAATTCACTTGGGTTTTCAAGGAAGATTGTGAAATCAAAGTACCTAGGTATGTAGAGTTATGAATGGGAGTATTCCTTCACTCTCATGCCCAAAACTCTCTTCAATTCCATGAATTTAAATTCTAGATCAAGTTCATGATCTTATGAAGCCTATTCCTAATTCTATGAAATTTTCTATGATTCATCTATGGGTCAGTTCCCTTCATGTCTCAAATCATGTTTTTAGGATCTATGGGCAAATTTTATACCTATTTTGATTACCAATTTACAGTTTAAATTTTAAATCAAATTATGCCTAATATACAAGTTTCATGAAAAGTCAAGTTTATGATTCTATTATGATTTTTACCTTCCCAAGCTCTAAATTATGATTTATGATTTATGACATGATTTCCTTCAAGTACTCTTCATAGATTTATGAAATTCAAGTATAGTAAATTTGCTCAAGGCATGTATGTTCTTCATGATTTATGAATTTATGATTTTGACCGACTCACGGGCCCTAATTCATGACTAATCATGTATTTCAAGTATGATCAGGTATGTTATGATTTATCTAGTCATGAGTTTCATGAATGATTTCACGATTATTATATGAGCCATCATGTGCATGTTTCTGGGAGTAGTGTCTAGCATGGAGTAGGTCCGGTTCAGGTAAACCTCATGATCTCAGAACTACGTGCCACTGTAGGTATATGTATTCATGGACCCTTTGTGATATCAAGTCATGCACGTACCTTGCCCGGAAAGCCTGGTACGGCTCTGCCTACTTAAGCGAGATAGTTGGGGCATTATGTAAGCTCTATCATGATGGTGTCGGCTAAGGCGAGTCTCCCATTATTCCTCATGATTTATGCATTGTCATATTTATGATACTTTGGCTGAAGTTATGTTTTACAAGGTTTCTCTTATAATTATGATTATGATTAGATTATGAATGGTTTGAAAACCTTGAGCCCTCATGTCTATACTACGATTATCACTTCATGTTTTGAACTATCCTACTCTTATGAACTCTTATGTATTTTATTAGTCCGTTTTACTTATCTTGGATACTCAATACATTCCAAGTACTAACTTCATACTGAAACGATACAGGCTTGAACGTTTAGGGTTAGTCTCTCCGGTAGCTGGTCATCAGAGTTTAGTTAGCCAGTTGTTGGTGAGTCCTCATCCTTCAAGGACCTTCATTTAGTTATATTGTTTCAATTTCCATATTCAGACAGTTAGTGAGCTAGTTGGGGTCTTGTCCCATCAGCTCATCATGTATGTGGAGGCTTATCAGACATAGTTATGTTTTCAATTCAAATTCAATGTTATGTATTCCATTGTTCGGATGTTTTCAGATATTCAGTCTTCCGCTAATTCAGACATTAGTTTTCCATATTAATTATATTGAGCTTTAGTTGTCATGTTCATGACATCGGTTGACTTGGAGCCATTTATAGTTCTAGGTTTCGTGTCTAGATCCGAGCCTATGTTCTAATCGTGGCAAACTTGGTATCAGAGCATTAGGTTTTGAAGTGTCCTAGGATGTCTGAAAGCCGTGTTAAGTAGAGTCTTTTTCATGGGTGTGAAGCGCGCCGCACTTATGATGAAGAGGTTATGAAACGTTTTAAAATTTTTTCCTTCTCTCATGATCTATGTCGTGCGATGAAATGTCTCTCTATCCTTCTAACTCGTGCTAAACAAGTTTGCAGAATCATGCCTCTACGCTTAGTTAATGGAAGTAGGATGGATTTTTCTTCTTTTCTACTCTCCTCTAACTTCAACTTTTTCAAGATTGCCTCAACTAGGTCATCCCTCTTACTTTCCTCCTCCAATTCATAATTCAAGTCATTCATGTATGGAAGTAGAAACTTTCAATTTAACCAACAAGCAATAAGCAATTTACTTCCATCCAACATGAATTAACCAAGAATTTCAACAACTCAAGCATTATTCACATTCAAGAATTCAAGACTCATATATTTTCTCTCTCTACAATTAGTGCTTTTACCCACTTGATAATGCTCAAACTTACACTTTCTGGTAAAGTATGAAGCAGACGTTGTTAATAAATAACCCAACAAAGAGGTTGGGGTTGAACCTACAGGGAATAAGGTAAGATCTAGACTAATGTCGATACTTAAACTTGTTGATAAGTTATCTCCAAATTGAGGGTTTAAAGAAAAACAATATTAAAATAAGATTGTGATTGTGATTGTTACCAAGATTTGTGAATAACTAGGATAAGTGTTCCCCATGGGTTCATAACTACTTTGGGTATACACACGTGACCAATTCTAATGCTTACTTGTATAACTGATAAATAGGGTTCATCCAAACGACTGGTTCGTCCCTATTGGATGACTATAGTCAATCACCAGGTCAGATCTCATGAGCGATTTCTTTCTAACCGTTATCAATTTGTCCCAAATTTAACTATCCCGCGACCACAACTCAAGTTAATACAATGATCATAAATATTAAGACTTTGTTGTAATTCTCTTTTCCTATTCTCTATTTCTCTAGGTTCAAGCAAGTAAGGAATTCAGACAAGTTCTAATGTTGTACGCCGTTAAAAAATGTTTAAAGATGAAGAGAATAAAATATAAGTATTTAGCATTTATTTTGAATCACTTTTGCGTAACCCTATTTCATTAATCCACCATGGTTTCCACAACCCTAGTTGTGGAAGTTTTAGCCTCTCATGATTATAAGATTATATCTTGCATTCATAGAAAGACACATAATTAAATACTTACAACAATAATTGAAAGAAAACCTACTTTGGATATCAATGAAAAATCTCAAGAACAATTGATGAAATCAAGTGTTGATCCTAAGAATTGCTCTCCAAATTTGATAAAAATTCACAAATAATACTTTTCACACGTCTCTACTACTTTCTCTCTTGCTTTTTCTACTAAAACAAAACATAAAAGATGTTTATATAGACATTAGAAACCTTTTCCTAAGCTAACAGGGAATTTTCCATATCTGTCGCCGACCTGTCTCACGACTGATCCTATGACCCTAACAATATTGTAGGGGTCATACCTGCCTCTCGTACATCCTTGGCTACTGCAGATTTATCTAAGTGTTGGCAACTGATATGACTCGTGTCACAGTCTTACGAGTTGTACAATCTATCCGTGGCTTGGCCTTGAGAATTTTGACATCTTTTGAAGTTTTTCACGAGTGTTGTGGAACGCCTTGTACCTTTCTCCTATAACTCGTACTTGCTTGTTGTATTTGAAGTTCTGCCAAGTCTTTAAGAATCATTGAAGCTCACCACAGCTCATGGTATGGGTCGTAAGTGGTTGCTATGATCCGTAGGTTCCACCAGTACCAAGAGACTGCCTTGTGCAAATTTCTCTAATGATTTTCACGACTCCAGTTACGGCTCATACCATTTTGGTACAGTTCGTACTAATAGTTATAGTTTGCCTTCATCTTATTCCAGCCTTTTGATTTTCACCACGATTTCAGTACGACTCGTACAATCAAAGTACGGCTCGTACTGAGACTTGTACTTGACTGATTTTCTACACTTTTATGCATCTTTTGCATATTTTTGCTCCAACACCTATTTTCATTGAGAAAAAAGTAAAAGTACCTCATATCCATATAAACATACCTAAGTCCATGCTATTTTCTCAGTTTTAAGTGTCGAAAGTGTTGTAAACTCACAACACATCAACACCATCAACTTAAGACTTTTGCATGTTCTCAGGCAAAGAAAACAAAAAAAACTAAATACGACGCTTAACTTGAAAATAAACCTAGGATACTATATCCAACTACCAATTAAGATTTGCACCATAATTTAAATAGCTTTTGACCCTTTTTCCCATAAACCAAATCAACACATGTACATCAAGCAACCACAAAACCATAATAAATAGGATATGTCATCTAGCTATTAACAGATAGTCAAGTCATCACCAATGCTTTTCAAACAACAAAGTGCTGTAAACTCACAACACATCAACACCATCAACTTAAGACTTTTGCATGTTCTCAGGCAAAGAAAACAAAAAATAACTAAATACGACGCTTAACTTGAAAATAAACCTAGGATACTATAGCCAACAACCAATCAAGATTTGCACCATAATTTAAATAGCTTTTGACCCTTTTTTCCATAAACCAAATCAGTACATGTACATCAAGCAACCATAAAACCATAATAAATAGGGATCAAGATATGTCATCTAGCTATTAACAGATAGTCAAGTCATCACCAATGCTTTTCACTCAACAAGTAGTAGAATTAAACAGAAACCATGCACCCTCACAGCAAATGAAATCCCCAACTCACAAATATAGGAAAATATGAAACATGGAACTGAACAAGTAAGACTGCCACTCTCACAAAGAAGTTTCAAATACTGCATGTCGGATACCATAGGCTTGCCCTTATTTTCTCTACTTCGGCTCGTCAGATGGTCAGGCTAGGATCGCTACAGGACTTGATTCGGCTTATAATGTAGGCTTTCAAGTTGGGTATGGTAGATATGAAATCTTTTTAGTGACTAAACCCCTCCTTTGCACTACATACATGTGGCTCCATTTTTTTACTTTTTCACCCTTTTTTGCTTTTTTAACTTTTTCCTCCCTTTTCACCATTTTTATGCACTTGTATGGGTAGGTGTGTTTTCGCAAATTCTCATTCATCTTTCTCTTTTTGTATTTTCTTTTTCAGTTTTTTTTTCTTTTGTCACACCACACCTTATTTTCACCCTTTTTCTTTTCTCTTCCTTTTTTACCTCCCCAAGATTTATGCACCGCTACTCTAGACGCCCTCAACTTAGGCATTTTGCCTATGTTGAGGATCACAATATCAAAGGATGGACCAGGGCCAAAACAGGTTCATTATAAATATGGGTACAGTTAATTGGTTAATCAAAGAAAAATGGTAAATTTAAGGATCAAAATCGGGATCATGGGAATCATATCATTTTGGTAGGGTCATTTAAGCTAAAAGCGGGCTAAACAAAAAGGGTCAATTATCCTTTCCTAACCAACCATCCTAAAACCTATGTAAAGACCAATTGGGCAAGTTCTAGATCCTCTACGCAATATTGAACTAAGTATTAGACCTTACTCACTCATGGAATATGTCTTGCATTCGTTCTACTTGTCCGGTTTATACATGGCTAACAAAAACTATTCATGCTAATACACTAAGTGACATAAAAAGATCCATAGAAATCATGCTTTGCAATCAACAAGTACATAGCTAAACATCAAAAAAAAATTTAAACAGGGTCAATTTTCACAAATTCAAAACTAGTGCAACTTATTGGTTGAGTACTCCTAAGCTACTTTCTAATTAAGCAAAAATCACATAATAAAATTCTAAACATGTCGGTTCTACTAGATAGCATGCCCGAGGGAAAAGAAACACGACAAAGAAAACCCTCGGATGATTCCAACAAAATATCAAAAATGCAAGTACACCCCTCCCCTTTTAAAAAGCATGCTTCGTCCCCGAAGCATAGAATGTGAAGAAAAAGGAAGGAAACATACCTGCGGCGCACTAAGCACTCCTGTCATCCTGTAGAGGTGATACCTCTGCTGTAATCGTAGCACTTGTGGTGGCCGGCGTACTCACTGAGGTATCAGTAGGAGGAATGGCTACCCCCTCGATAGTAGCAGTCGCCTCTACAACCTCTGGAATCTCTGGGGCTGAATGTGGTTTGCTCGAAGGGTCTTTTCCACCCACAAGCACTGCATGGGCAGTGGTGGAGCTACCAGCTCCTCTTTCTCTCTTAAGAAGCTTCGAGTGATACTCATCATGAGTCTGTTGACTCTCCAATCTCGCCCGCTTGTGCTCTTTCTTTTCTCTCTTTCTTTTTTTCTTTAGGGTCTTGTTTCCAACATCCTCAGAGACCCTCTTTTTCCCTTTCTCCTTCTCGGCTCCTATAGGATCCCAATTAGTCACTAGATCAAGCTCCTTCTCAATGAAAATGTTGAGGTCAGGAAGGGTGGGGGCCGCTATCATTGTTGGCTGTCGTGATGTCAGCTCAGCTACTTGGCTCCAAAGAGCCCCAGACTCTTCACGGAGGCTGTCCATGTCAATTTTCTTGTCCATACGTGCATTGAATCTGCTCTCAAAGCCATCTAGCCTGGTGTGTAGGGTCTGTGTAACTATCTCAATCTCAGCCTTTACTCAAGGGTTAATGTTCTCCATCATAGACTGAACCTTCTTCTCAGCTACGGTCAGTCTCTTGGCCAGCTTCTAGAGAAATTCCTGAGGCACTAGCATGTACTCAGTTGGAGTCTGGCTCGGGAGGCCCATAGGTGGTGCGGCAGAGGTTCTAGGAGTTGCATTTGAATGAACGGCATCTGTAGACAATGTCTCGCCCTACTCCTGTGAAGTGGGGGCATTCACCTATGCCCCCCAACTATCCGTGATACTAGGACTGCAGTAGAAAGTTATACCCGACTTACCGGGTTCATCTCATCCCAGATTAATACAATATAAGCAATCCGTTGTCCTATGATCAAGTGCTCCTCACAACGATGCACCTTGATACCTGCCTTTGTGCACAGTCTAAATATGAGACTCGAGAATGGGATGGTAGTGCTCAATCCCATAGCCCGATCTCGGATCTCCTCCATAATAACCCTCAGGATATTGATGGGGTATCTGGAAATAATACATGCCAAAGCTGCTCTATCTGCGTTGAGGGTATTGTCATTTACTGTCAGGACCAACTAGTGGTGCGCTAACGTCCAGCAGGCTTTTTCTATGAAGTTCAGAGAATTCTTTGTGACCTGCTTGCCGCTAGTGACCCATTCTGCTTCTTCTTTGTCCTCAGCAATAACCCCAGACAACCACTGAATCTACCTCCACCTCTCATCAAAGCCCATCTTTTTGATCTGTTTCATAGCCTCCACCCAATAGTCATACTCTGGTGTAGCATGTGGTGGTATGAATTGGGGCCCATGTAACACCCAAGCAATAGTGCGCTCGAATATATCCATATTGCAGCTTCGTACCATCACGCTTTCCAACTTGGGCTGATCTTTCAATTTTTGCCCCTCTTTCACTTTCTTCTCCATGGTTGTCAAATAGTTGGCGTAGAACTCCTAGACAATCTCTGAAGTGTATTGATCTGGGGATCTAGCCATCCAGTCGAACCCATAGAAACTAAATATCCTCTTCATCTCCTTCACCTCATTTAATGTATTGGTGAGGATCCACGGCTCTTCTTGAATGCTCCGCCTAGGTTTGTTCTTGGCGGTGAGAGTAATACCCTGTTCATATATCTCCTGGGCTCTTGGTACTCTCCACTGAATGGTGTGGTTCTCCCTAGGCGGAGTTTTCTCCTGCTCGACATTGGGTGCCTCCTCCTCAGATTCGGACTCACTATCTACATCGCCGGATTGGGCCTCCTCGGACCCCTCTTCTTTATTAAAGCCGCTTCCGGACTCTTGGGCTCTTTCCTCAGCTTCTTCTTCAGACTGGGGAGCACCAACAGATATGGCAGTGGCCGCCACAGCCTGGGATTGAGCTTTCACCCTAGTGGTTTGGGTCCCGTCAATATCAGATGTGTCGACTCGGTATTCCTCCACTAAACCACTAGGGGTGTTTCCCGCTTGTTCGGATTCGGAGGTTTCATCTATCAATGCCCTCTGAGTAGTTGCCTTGGATGCTTTTCGTTTCTGTGTCATTATACCTGTGGAGAGAAAGGGTTAGAATTCCAAATCTGAGAAAAAGAAAGCAAGAAAAAAAGTCCTCTGTAAGGGTCTACAGTACGAGTCGTACCTTGGAGGTACGATTCGTACTGAGACTCATGATGTCTCAGGTCAATGTACGCCTCTGAGGTACGACTCATACCACGAAGGTATGATCCATACCACGAAGGTACAATCTGTACCACAAGTCGTATGAGGATACCCCTTGAAAACAAATGTTCTATATTTTTTCACGACTCACGGTACGACCCATAAGTCGATTCCACGAGTCGTAGGAAGGATCGTACTGTTACTTTTGGACTTAACCCTTTTTAGACGTTTGGTATGATTGTCGAGTACGACTCGTAGTAGGATACTATGAGTCATACTATGTTTCGTACCTCATGGTTTTTACAAGTTTGGCTTGGGACAGTCCTAACGAGCCATCCTACGAGTCGTAGCGTGAAACCATGAGTCGTAGAAAGGCTTATGAAGCCAGCCCCTGCCTTATTTTCGATTCAGTTTGCAGGTGATTTTGATTTTGTGTTGGGTACTCAGAATTCCCCAAGTCCAGGCATGCATTCATCAAGTTTTAACAGTTACCCATTCCTCCCCTTTTTTACTCACAATTCGTAGCTCAAGTTTAATAGTTCATTGTGCAATTTTTACATGTTAAATCCCTACCCAGTCACAAATTAACTTATTCACATCACTGGTCATGGTCCTATTGTGTTTTTCATGCATTTAGAGGACTCCCAGGGATTAGGAAAGTTAGCTCAAGCGCAATAGGTCTCTTTATTCAATTCAATGCATAACACTTACTTGAATGATGTGTAACGCTGCTTACTTTGACTAGAAATCAGAAACTAGGGTTGGAGTTCAAATTTTACGGTGTTATCTGAGCAAAACCTTGCTCAATTGATCTTGATTCTGAGTTACAGGTGTGAGGGAGTCGTGAGTTCTTTCCGTGAATTTGGTTTTGAGTGCATGGGAGAAGGGTCCGGTCTATTTGAAGCTTAAATAGGTTGTAAGGAAAATTTGAAAAATCTAGGCCGAGTCGGGTAATTTTAAGCTTTTTGACCGTCGCGACTCATACCACGAGTCATTGGAAGGGCCTATGACTCATTCTAGAACTCGTAACAGAGAGGTTGAGAAAACTTACCTGTGGACCTACGAGTACATCTTATGACTTGTACTATGCAGGTAAGACCCGTACTATGAATCGTAGGTCTTTTCTTACTTTGAGGTCCATGCCTTGCATAGTTCATAACCACTTTGAGTACTACGACCCGTACAATGGAATTACGAGTCATAGGACCAACCGTACCCTGAACTCATGCACTGAGATACATCTCTGCTTCTCCCCATGACTCGTACTATGGTCTCTACAATCCTTTTATGAGTCGTACTGAGAACCGTAGCACCAGTCTGTTCAGCAATTCTTCTACCACCTATTTTTGTTTCTCTTACACACTGAACACACATAAGTCAATAAACTTGGGTTGCCTCCCAAGAAGCGCTTGATTTAATATTGTGGCACGACGCAGGTGGTTCAGTTACTCAGAATTCACCAAACCACCACATGGGTTGCCTCCCAAAAAGTGCCTGATTTAACACCGCGACACGATACAAGTCTCTTGAATACTCAGACATAGTAAAGGAACTCGGATTCATCCTCTATTGCCGAGACAACTCTGTACTCCTTTAGTTGCTTCATTGACCAGCAGACATTGAAGGTGACCTCTTCTTTATTGAGTCTAAAATTCAATTGGCCAGCCACCACATCCACTAAAGCCCTCCCAGTGGCAACGAATGGTCACCCCAAAATGATGGGGACCTAAAAATCAACTTCGATAATCAAGAATCATGAAGTCCGCTGGGAATATGAATCTATCCACTTTAACAAGAATATCAAACAGGATCCCCACAAGCTTCTTCACAGTTTGATTGGCCATCAGCAGCCGCATAGTAGTCGGTGTGGGGGCTCCTAAGCCTAGTTTCTTAAACAAAGCTAACGACATCAGATTGATGCTTGCTCCCAAGTCGCAGAGTGCCCTCAGAACTCAACATCACCAATCATACATGGAATGGTAAAGGCACCTGTATCCTTCTTCTTCTGGGCAAGGACCCGTGAGGCTATAGCGCTACAGTGATGCACATTATCCACAGGCTCATAGCTCACAAACCTTTTCTTCTTAACAAGGTCCTTCATAAACTTGGCGTATCCCGACATCTGTTCCAATGCCTCGACCAATGGTATGCTCACAGATAATTATTTTAGCATTGACAGGAATTTTTGAAACTAACCATTCTCTGCCTTCTTCTTCATTCTTTGAGGGAACGGTGGCGGTGGTTGTGGAGTAGTCTTGTAAATCTCTGTGGCTCCTTGCTTTTGTCCTTGTTCAGCCTCAAGCCCCTTTTAAACAACTGGAGCCTCAGTCAACTCAACATCCTCATTATGCTCATTCTCAGAAACCTTATCCTCATCATCGATTATGCTTTCTTTCTTCCTTTGAAGCTCAACTACAATCAACAGAGGGGGATCAATCGTGGTCTTTCCACTCCTAGTCATCACAAACATGCAGTGACCATCATTCTTCGAATTCTGAACAGTGTTGCTAGGTAGTGTACCCTTTTGCCTAGGGTTCATGGATGCTGATACTCAACCTTCACCTGTTGACAATTCGAACACTTAGCCACAAACTTTGCTATGCCCTTCTTCATGCCATTCCACCAATAAGCTTCCCATAGGTCACGGTACATCTTAGTGGCACCTGTATGTATGGAATATCTGGAACCATGAGCCTCATGAAACATCCTCTCTCTCAAGTCATCAACACCCGGTACACACAAACAAACCTGATATCATAGTACACCATCTCCCCCTTGGGAGAAAATCTCCACCTTCTGATTATGAATGGCTTCCTTCAACCTTACTAAAATAGGATCCTCGTCTGTCTAACTTTGACCTCGGTCACCAAGGAAGATTCTAATCCATTCTGAATAATGACACCACCATCCGTTGAGTCAACAAGGTGAACTCTTAGTCGTGCAAGTCCATGCACATCCTTCACTAACTCTTTCCTCTACACATCTACATGGGTCACACTCTCCATAGAAAGCCTACTAAGAGCGTCTGCCACTATATTAGCCTTTCCCGGATGATAAAGGACACTCATATCGTAATCTTTAAGAAGCTCCAACCACCTTCTCTGACGTAGATTTAGATCTTTTTGGATGAACACATACTGTAGGCTTTTGTGGTCCATAAACACATCCACATGGACCCTGTACAAATAATGTCTCCAAATATTCAAGGCAAATACTACTGCTGCCAACTCGAGATCATGAGTCGGATAGTTCTTCTTATGGATCTTCAGTTGTCTAGAAGCATAGGCTATGACCTTACCCTACTGCATCCATACACAATTGAAATCAACCCTCAAGATATCACCCTACACAACAAGATCATTCAATCTCTCCTGCCTTCTAGTGTTATCCCAAATGTACACGTTGTAACCATCATTTTCATTATGGGGGAACATATAAAGGGCTTAGAGTAAGAGAATCGTGAGCACGAATCATTTGAGAGATCTAAGTTGAGCATACGCCTGGTATGACACGATCTTATGAGCCGAGCATGTTGAGAGACACAAGTTAACATACATAACAAGTTTATGACATGAAGTCAAGACTTATAGATTCGCAGTGTAAAACTGGGAGCGTTATCTGAAGCAGTCATTTAGAATCCTGGGAGTCTTCACATAAGAATGAATAGAGCGTAACTTCAACTAAGCATAAGGGAAATCATCTGAACCTGAAGATTGACATTCCATAGCTATTAATGTTGAGACTCCTCGGGTAGGACACCCAAAATCTGACTTGGCTCATTGGCTTACCATCCCCTCCTAAGCTTAAAGCCATCGTTTTAAGGTTCTTCGATCTTTCTTAAGATCGGGCTAAACCACTAACTCGCGACTTTCCGTTTTCCTCTAAGGCTATCACTAAAGGCTTTGATCTTGGGCAAATTTATATGCCCAAGTGATACTCAAAGGTGTCATTTTAGCCTTGTTTATCAATCAATGTTTATACATTCTCATGTGATTGATAATAAAATGTGAATTTATACTAACCAACATGATTAGCGTTGTTTTGCAGGTGAAATATAATTTTGGGAAGCTAAAATGCGTGTTGGGAGAGATTGGGGTTGGACTCGGATGTCAACAAGGAAAAAATGCAAAAATTTGGCCTGTGGTGGAACAACAACGTGTCACGGAGGCAGTGCTCTGCGATACACACCGTGTCACGGAGGCAGTGCTCCGCGATACACACCGTGTCACAGAGGCAGTGCTCCGCGATACACTCCGTGACACGTTGCTTGTTATTTCGGGAAAAATTCCCACTAGTATAAATAGAACACTTAGGTTCATTTTTAATTATTCTGACTTGGTGGAGCAAGAACGTGGGTTACAGGCAGTTGAGGGGATGAAATTATCAGGGTTTTCTCTCTTTCCCTCTCCTTGAATTCAATTGCTTGTATGTTTAACACTCATTTAACGATGTTTAATCCACAAATGAGTGGCTAATTCCTCTTCTTGCTGAGGTTAAGAACAATTGTAATGAAATGTGATTATTGATTCTTTGGTTTTTCATCTTTTCTTCCATGGTTGTTCTATTGATTCTTGTTCTTACTGCATTAATGTGTGGCCTACGTTAATGTATATCTAAAAAGTCCGGTTTCACTCGAGAGAGCAAGAAATTGGAAAGTTGTGAATTAATAGGATATGATCGTTTCTTAGTTTGGGAAAATTGAGAATTGATTTACCTTCAGAATAGAAATATACCTGAAAGTCGTATTAGTCAATTTAGGAACCGAGTTTGTATGGCTAGAACATGAATTTTCGTTTAATCACAGAAATGTAGGTGGACGGTTCATGATTCTTAAGTTGGGTTAAATACGAGAGTTTTACTCCATTGGCATTAGTTCTTGACTAGCAACCGGAGGAAAGGTTAACCAAATTATATCGATAATTAATTTCTTTACATGTTCAATTAACCTCAGTATGCTCACATTCATAGTTCAGACTCACATTAGATACTTGTTTTAGACTTAGCATAAAAATTAGAATCCAAAAATATCAAACACTTGGTTACACTGTTGTCTTCATTGTTAAACTGAAAATATAGTAACACTTGATTAATTGTTACCTTATCCCAATCCCTGTGGGATCGATACTTGGCTTACTTGAGCCACTTTACTACTTGTTCGACTACGTGCACTTGCGTGTAGTTATATACCCATATAACAAACGACCGAACAAGCTTCATACCTTTAACCATTTTATACATTCCACAAAATAAATCTCATACTAAAATGCAAAAAGGGATCTTGTACCTTATACAGTAGTTCTCGGGACTAGCAACATGCAAGGTTCGATATGAAAACTTGTAACGTAATTGTGACTAAACTGAGGTTGGCTGCCACCTGCTCTAGGTAACCTGCTCTGCTGAGATGGGCGAGCTACTGATCTGATAGCTAGCACATGGGCTCCACCGTCACCCGGTCTAGTTGAAGGAAAATCGTTGAGTTTGTGTCTAGGCTTACCACACCCGAAACAATCATCACTGCCAATCAAACATTTCCCTGGGTGGTTCCTACCACACTTTTGGAAAGCTAGCCAACTGGACGGGGCTGTTGAAGGGGTGGTCGGGGCATGGCCTCTCTGGCCATCCCACTTGGCTGATGGGAAATCTTTGAGTTTATGACCGGGCTGACCACAATAGAAGCAAACATCTGAACCCACCAAGCACCGTCCTAGGTGGTTCATTCTGCAGCGCCTGCAAACTGGATAAGTAATCTCCCTCATCCTGGGCTTGTTTCCCCGAACCTGAGCCAAAGACCTCTGCTAGGGTTGAGAGTGACTCCCACTACTTGACAACTCTCAAAGTCTTTGGTCCTGGGCCTTTTGTTTCTATTTTCTCCTTCCTTGAACTCTCCATCCATACTCGAACCACCAAACTTAGACGAGCTCCTCCTTGTGAAGTCTTGAACCCTAGTAGCTATCGCCTCTCCGGTAGGGTTCGCTAATGGGATTGTCTGCTGGTTAGGCTGGATGGTCATGGCTCGTATCAACACTCGAAAAGTGGCCCCAAGCTCTACATCCGTAACTTTCCTGAACATGGGATCCATTGGAGTTGGTGGGGCTGGATGACTCCCGTTGGTTCTTTGAGGAGACATGTGTTTGCACACGCGTAAAGAACGAGTTAGAGGAATGGAGAGAGTTGAACTTATAGCACGAGGTAGAATCATGAAAGAAGGGAAATTTCCTAAAATGTTTCATATCCTCTTCGTCATAAGTGTGGTGCGCTTCACACCCATGAAAAAGACTCTACTTAACACGGCTTTCAGACACCCTAAGATACTTCAAAACCTAATACTCTGATACCAAGTTTGTCACGACCCGAACATAGGCCCGGATAGAGACATGGAATAAGGAACCTCGAGAGGCCTCAAGTCGACTCATAGCATGAACATAGCAACTAAGAGCATACAACAAGTGGAAACTGAAATAATAAAACATGCTTAGGCAAAAGTCTACATACATCATAATCTAAAACTGAATCAATACTGACAAGCTGATTTTCTACATATCATCTGAAAAGCCTCTAACATGATGATGAGCTGATGGGACAACATCCCCAACTAGCTCGACAAAAGTCTCAAAATAAAATAACATAACCACGAATCACTGAATTTCCTCTCAGGATGAGGACTCACCAATGTTGGCTAGGACAGGCTTGAGGGGAGAGCAGGACTAATGGTGCGACTGAGACTGATCCCTCGGACCTGTATCATGAAACGATATATCATAGAGTATGTGGTCAGTACTTGGAATGTACTGAGTATGCAAGGTAAGTAAAAATGGACAGTTAAAATACATAAGAGTTCATAAGAGTAGGACAACATGATCATAAAATAAATATCATAATGTAAACATACGGGCTCAAGATTTTCAAACTATTCATAATCCAATCATAATCATAGTCATAAGAGAAAACTTTATAAAACATAACTTGATCCAAAGTAACATAAACATATCCATGCATAAATCATGAGGAACAGTGGGAGAACTCGTCTTAACCGGCACCATCATGATAGAGCTTACATAATGCCCCAGTATTTTGCCCAATTGGTCAGGACCGTCCCAGGCTTTCCAGGAAAGGAACGTGCATTATGGTAATATCACAGGGATCTAATAATATATGTATATATCTACGGTGGCACGTAGTTCTGAGACCACCTGATTTACCTAAACGCCAGGTCTACTTGGTGCTAGACATTGCTCCCAAAAATATGCATATGAGGGTTCGTATAATAATCATGAAATCATTCATGAATTTCATGGCCAAATAAATAATAACATACTTGATCCCACTTGAAATACATGATTAGCCATGAATAAGGGTTGGGCCAAGAGTCATAAATCCATAAATCATGAAAACCATGCATACTTAAAAAAAATACATATACTTGATATTCATAAATCCATGAAGAGTACTTAAAGAAAAATCATAACATTAATCATAAATCATAATTTAGACTTAGTAAGATTAAAATCATAACAGAATCATAACTTGACTTTCCATGAAGCTTGCATAATTGGGCATAACTTAATTAAAATTCAAAAGTTTGAATTGATAATCAAAATAGGTATGGAATCTACCCATAGATCTTAAAACATGATTTGATACATGAAGGAAATTGACCCATAGATAGATCATAGAGAATTTCACAAAAATTTAGCATAAACCCCATAAGATCATGAACTTGAATCTAGAATTGAAATCCATGGAATTGAGAAGAATTTTGAGCATGAGAATGAAAGGAACTATCATTCGTATCCTTCCATACATGGGTAAATCTGATTTACACTCCCTTTTGAAAGCCCAAAGGAAATTGGAGAAAAATTGAGGAATTCCTCAAGCTTGATCTCCAAGGAAGAACTCGAACTTGCATGCATGGAATGCTAAGGCTTAGGATAGGTTTAACACTCGTAAAACCCGTCTAATTGAGCTTAAAATGACGTAGTTTAGGACCTTAGGGATTAGGAATTACATAAATACCCTTAATGAAAAGTTTGGAAATTTTGCAATGTTAGTGACCACGATCAATACCACGAGTTGTCCTTTGATAACACGACTCGTGGTATACACCCGTTATTGCCTCTAATGAAACCTACACCTGGACTTCCCACGAGTCACACCGCGACTCATATCTTCATCCAACGAGTTGTGGATTCCATCTGTTACTTTGACTGAGAGAATTTCCTACTCCTTCCCCACGGGCACTTCCACGACTTGTTGTTCCTCACAATGGATCATACTACGATTCGTACCATCCAACCCTGGTACCCTGTGACGACCAACGACCCCAACCTATGACTCATTGCATTGTCCTACAGGTCGTATCATGGACCCATTACCTCTGAGTCTCCTTCTGCAGAATCTAACCACAGGTGGCTCCCACGGGTTATTAGACCCTCCAACAACTCATACCTCGAGTTATTCTGAGTAATATCTCATATTTTTATGTTGCTTCTCATTTCAAATTCTCGAATCTAGTCTTAGGCACCTTCCGGGGTATTACACCCACATAAGTTAAGTATATTTTCATGATTTAGCTCAGGTTAATAAGATCGTCTTACAATATGGTTTGAAGTAAATACTCCTAATCAGCTTATGGTATGTTTAGAGATAGGACTCCCAAATGTTCAGATTTCAGGCTATGAATATAATTATTATTTCAGCTTCGTTGAAAAATGATGGGAGCACTTTGCATATTTTTGGGAGTAGTGTCTGGCACCGAGTAGGCCTGGGGTTTTAGGTAAACTTCGGGTCTTAGAACTACGCGCCAACGTAGGTATACATATACATTGGGACCTTCCTTGAGAGTTTTGCCCTGCCCCTAAAGGGGCCTCAGCTTGATATCGATATTATGGTATCATCTTTGGCCTTGGAAATGTTTTGGACAGCTCTGCCACTTGAGTGTGATATTGGGGCATCATGTAAGCTCTATCGTGATGGTGTCGATTATGACGAGTCTCCCATTTTACCTATGATTTCATTTATGATTAGTCATATGATTTTTGTTTCTAAATCTTAGTTCACAATGTTCAATTATGATAATCAGCAATGTATGTCTTAGATTCAGTTCTCAGCATGCAGTCCTTACTCTCATGATATAATTATTTATATTTATGTGCATGATTTTAGTTAACATATACTCAACATGTTTTACTTAACTTAGATACTCAGTACATTCCAAGTACTAACCGCATACTCTATGTTGTATCATTTCATGATACAACTCTGAGCGATCAGACTCAATTTCGCCATCAGTCCAGCTTTCTCCTGCAGTCCAGCTCAGTTTCTGTTGTTGGTAAGTCCTCATCTTCCAAGGATATTCAGTTTAGTATTTGATTATGCTATTTCAGTTTCAGACTTTAGAGAGCTAGCTAGGGGTGTTGTCCCATCAGCTCATCAGACAGTCCAGAGGCTTATCAGACATTATGTAGATATTCAGCTTTAGCGAATATTGACTCCATCTATGATCGTTGTTATACATTATGTTATTCAAACTTCTGCATATTAATGTTTAAGTTATCAGTTTCTACTTTGATATATGCTTTTTAGTTTCTATGTCCATACCATGGGTCGACTTAGAGCCATTCGTGGTTCTAGGTCCCATGTCTTAATTTGGGGTCGCAGCTCAGGTCGTGACATAAGTGGTCTACATATTTTGGGCTCGGGTTTCTCCCGCTACTTATCTGATGCTAACACGAGCTTCTTCTCCACTTCTAGCTTTTGGCATAGTATTTTCCAATAAGTTAAATTAAAAGGAACTAAGGATTTGCATGTATAAGGTAAGCCTCCATCTCCCTCTTTTTCTATGGATTTGTATGGGCATTTTACACGTGTTTTGATTAAAAAAATTCATATAACGGTGATCAAAAGTCGTGAGTTTGAATTATGTATATATTTTTTAATATTGGAAGGGTTGCACATGCGGAGTAAGGTTGGGGGAGTGTTTTTGACCTCATGAGTTGGTTATTTGGGTTATTGAGAGATGGAAAAGAAGGGTGTAGTGATATACCACTCGTTCATAGTATTTGCCGAGCCTGTCACTAATTGAGATATTTGATCTGTTGCTGGCATGGTCATGCTTGTTGGTTAGATGCTTATATATCCTCTATACTTTTCATTTGAATATAAATAAGAATTGTCTCTCTAAAGAAAAGACAGACACATTATTGAGGAAAGATAGACACATTATTGAGGATTGTCCGAGCAAAGGAATAAGATATGCAAAGCTAAATCCTCCTTTGTCGTTACGGTGGGACCTTGTGCCACATGTTTCCTTATATGACATATGATAAACGGTTCTTCATTTTTTATATGTTGTTACACCCCATAAAAATATTATCAGTTAGTAGATGTATGCGTGGGTTGTGTCGAGTAAAGAAAGCTTGACGCGTGTGGGAAGAGCCTCGGAAATAGGGTCGGGAGAGGCCAGGCCGCGAGGGGCCAGCACGACGTGCCAGCCCGCCTGTACACTGGGCTGTGCGGTGTGCTAGGCATGTTGGCGCCCTAGGAGGCACGGTACGGCACACCTTTGGCACGATGGCCGGCGCGAGGAGCCCCCAGTCCATCGCCCACACTTATATAAATACCCCCTTAGTTCACTTGTAACTCATTTCACAAATGAGCCCTCGGCCAGAGAGAGTATAACATGCAACTTTCACGTAAAATTCCTCCGATTACGCTGCCAAACTCCGTCCAAACTCAAATTAACTTCAAGTATCGAGTTCTAAGCCTGCGGAAAGCATTTCTACGGAATTATTTTCTCGAAATACGCTCGGCAACTTGGAACTTCGCCGAGTGGAAGCTATCAGAATTGCTCCAAATTGATTTCTAAACAGCCAAGGGCTTTAGGTAAGTATTTCTCCCTTCTGAACTCTCGGGAAATTATAGGTTTTCAGTTGTATTTTGCAATGTTGAATTAGAGTCACTATTAGTATCAAAAGTTGTCATTTTTGCTGAATTTAGTACTGAAATTAGTCCCATTCTCCCAGTATTAAGGTTACAATTGTGAAGAGCTGCTGAATACAATCGAAACTCTTCAGTTAATCGGGAATCGACAATCAAAGTATATTAAGGCAAATCCCTCCAGCAAGTTATTTTCTATCGTATTGTAATATGACTCGAGCCCTCGTAAGAAGGTCAGAAGTATGTCTATTGTGGTTAGCTGCTATTGTTAGTTGAGACCAGTACTTTATGTTAGTTTGGGATTGACCCTGCTCTGTATAGCCTTCAATGACCAACCCCAGGGTTACTAGCTATGTCGTCGCCCGCCAGGGACTATATGACGTTGCTCCAAGGTGTGATATGCCGTCCCAAGGGACGATGTAGAGGCCCAAGGACCATATTACAGTCCATTCTATGGCTGGACTATTATCTTTATGTTGTATCAGCATCACACCCTCGTCGAGCCTGGTGCCCAGGGTGCAGTTATCAGGAGTCTACTGGACTCAGACACAGCTACAGACCAGGGGCCGAATGGGCTCAGTTGCAGACCCAGGGGACCGGTAGATTGTCTATAATTACCAGTTGACTCACTTTGACCTTGTTAGGGTATGTAGATTAAAGTGTGCTTGCCATGACTTATGGGAGCCTCAAGCGGGTTAGTCTATGTTGATTGTACCTTCCGGGCTTATAGGGGCTAAGTAAGGTTCTTGTTTGCACTAGTTACTGCTAGATTAGACAGAAGGTCGCTAAGCTATTCAGGTGGTATCTCTATCCCTTCTATTCAGTTGCTTTCAGTTTTATTTCAGTTTTATTCAGGCATTTTCATTTACTGCCTTACATATTCGGTACATATTGTACCGATGCCCATCCTTGGGCACTGCATTACTTACTTGCAGGTGCGGATAGACGCAAATCAGGACCTTCTTAGCTTTCAGCCAGAGTCAGCAGTATAATCAGCTCCCTTCCTCCGGAGCTAATAGGTAGAAGGTCTTCTCTTTTTGATTGTATAGTTTATGGGTAGGTCGGGGCCCCGTCTCGATCATTGATCCACTCCTAGAGGCTTTCAAGCTACAGATTTTCAGTTGTTCATTTTGTCATTGGCCGTGTGGGGCCTATGTATATTTTATTTCATGTGATGACGTGGGGCCTTGTTTAGCTATTAGTTAGTGGCCTCGTCGGCTATAACATAGTTGTAGTTGACTGATTTCCATTTTGCTAAAACTAGACAGCATGGTGGTTTTATCGGCCCACATAAGATTTTCTTTTATTGCTTGTTGTTGGTTAGCTGTTTTCTTTTACGGGTGGCTATACAGTCTTGTCGGTCGGAGGTTGTATTATAGCAAGATATAGCTCGTTGTTTTCTTAAATTGAGTAGCAGACATGCACTAGATGTGCGTAAGCCCAGCCAGGTCAGTCAGATCCCAGTGTAGCACTAGATGTTAGTCATGCCTCCCAAAGCGGGGCATGACATATGCGATATATACGATCATATGCCTTACGTAAACAAAATCAACACGATTATTCATTGTTTGTCAAAAAATCTGTTGAAGGAACAATCATTATATTAGTTTATGTTGATAATATGCTAATTACAGGAAATTTCATCAAGTTGATTGAGAATACTAAACAAGCACTACAACAAGCATTCTAGATAACAGATCTAGGATAATTACATTTTTTTCTTGAAATTGAGTTTGCTAGGTCCAGAATGGGAATTACTATGCATCAAAGGAAGTATGCCCTTGAGCTTATTTTAAAAGCTGGTCTGTCATCTGCTAAACCAGCAGGAACTCCAACAAATATCAATGTCAAAATGACTTTAAGACAATATAATGAAGCAGTAAACTTAAATAAGCAGACTGTTGAGGATCTTCTAACAAATCAAGTAGCATAATCAAAGATGGGTAGGAAAACTATTTTATCTCACTGTGACCAAGTCAGATATAGCATTTGGAGTACAAAACTTGAGCTAATTTTTATAACTACCTAAAAAATCACACAGGGAGAAGTTTCTCTCAGATTGTGAAATATGTAAAGAAATAGCCTAGACAAGAAACCTTATTATCCAGCAACTTAAATAACCTTGTAACAGCCTATTATGATGCAAACTGGTCTACATGTTCAATCACCAGAAAGTCTGTCACATGTTTCTTGATCAAGATAAGTGATTCACTTGTCTAGTGAAAATAAAGAAGCAAACCATTATATCAAAAAGCTCAGCAGAATCAAAATACAGAAATTTGGTAACCATTATTGCAGAGATAGTCTGGCTAACAGGAAGCCAGGAATTTTGAAGGAAGTAGATGCAGAATCCAAACTTACTATTGAGATATGCAGTAACAGCAAAACAACATTTTTGTTAGTTGTTAACCATGTATACTATGAAAGGAAAAAACATATAAAGATCAATTATGATTTAGGGATAACAAGGATTCATTATGATCAAAAACATCTCTACTTAAAACCAACCAGCAGATATTCTTGCTGAAGACATAAGTCGAGGTCAACATAAGTATCTACTATCCAAGCTAAGATATTTTGGAGATTTTCTCACCGCCTAGCTTGAGGGGGAATATTGATGGATAAAGTTAAAAGAGTAGTTAAAGTTGTTGGAGGAAAGTTGGTTATGTAGCTAATAACTACAATTAGTTATTAAGTTAGTTAAGATTATGTTTTGAATCTCTGAAAGTTGGCTATATATACAGATAGTTAAACACTTGTATGAAGTATAAGAAAGAAGAAGATTAATGACATCAATATTTTCTCCATTTATCTTCTCTATCAATCACTGCATTTCTTGCTTCAAATAATTACGGTATCACCCTTTTTATATGTCCTTAGATTTTCATTTAAAGAAAAAGTGTTCTTTAATTAGCCGGTATTCTTATGTGAAGATCACAATTTAATAGCTTATTAGATAAAGTCTCATTGTTTTGATAATCTTTTTATTCATTTATTTTTTGAACTCATAAATTAGCTAGGAGGCATTCTATTACAAAACTGATATAGATTGTTTTTTTTAACAGATTAAAAAATTTTGAAGATTGAAGAGATATTCTTGAAGAAAGTGCAGAACAAGTTGACGCGCAATATGTATATTATTTTATTATTGGTGTTATAGAGACGTTATTTGTATATTATTTTTTTAATTTTTAGGATTTGATGAATATATTATGTTCCACATATATATTTTTCAGTGACTAATATGATGTTTTAGTTCTTTGCAACTCAGAATGAAATTTTATATGAATATTAATTATTGATATATTATTGGTTGCACGTGAAAAATATACGAAATAATACTACTTTGAAATGGCAGGGAAAAATATTAATTATTTACTTATCTTTATCAGAATTTGGTCATTAAAAGTATTAATCAATGAAAAAAACATCCGTCATTAAAAGTACTTGTAATGATCGGACTTTGTTGTTTTATTTTAAGGTTTTAACAATCACATGATCGTCAACTAGAAAAATTCGAGCGTTGTAACAAAGTATAACGAACGGATTAAATATTATCGTTAAAAAATATTTATTCGTAAGATCGGAGCTTTTAGAGATCAATAACGACTCACTTTTACTGATTGTTATTAATTTATAGCGACTGAATTTGATTTTTATGACAAATTTTTCCTCGATAAAGAGCAAGCAAAGAACACAATGCAACTCATCCGAATAAGTGAAGACCGAGCTTTCTTAAGGGTACCTTACTCTAAAAGACGTATATTTAAATAGTACGGACTAGAAAGTACCTAGTAAAGGGATATATATAAAACTGGCGTCTAGAATTTGAATGAATTTCTGAAATCAATGAATCTATCCCTTATCTAATGAAAACAAATAGATATGCATTTATTTTAACAACGTGAAAGAATTGAACAAAATGTTTTTTCACAAACTCATATATACAGTATACTAGTAGATCTTAATATGAAAAAACAATTCCACTAACTGGAAAACAATGAAAGAATAAACAAATAGATAAATGGTAAAGAGCTCAAAAATTTTTCCACCTCCAAATCTTTTTCCACACTTCAGCAACAGAGTTTATTCACTCTTTTCTTGAACTGATGTGCCATCATCTCCAGAACTGGTGGCTGCTAACATCAGCTCTGGTTTTATCTCCTCCAATTTCTGCAGTACTTGCGGAGCTTCGGGCCGAGCAGTTGGTGTGGGATCAACACAGTGCAAAGCTAGTTTCAATGTATTAAGCAATTCATCACCAATATTAGGTGCATCCCTCATAAGTTCCACATCAAACACTTCATTAGTCCACTCCTCTTTCACAATGGAAGCTACCCATTGTGGCAAATCGAGACCATCCGTTGCCTCGCTAGGGGATTTTCCAGTTAAAAGCTCCAAAATGATCACTCCAAGACTATAGACATCAGTCTTGGTGCTTGCATTCTTGATTTTCGAAAGCTCTGGTGCACGATAACCTAGCATGCCTGCAGTGGCAATTACGTTGGTGTTTCCAGCAGTAGTCATAAGCCTGGAGAGTCCCACATCTGCAATCTTTGGGTTGTTTTGCTCATCAAGCAGTATGTTGCTTGATGTAAGATTCCCATGTATTATGTTTTCTTTGGTATGCAGAAAGCAGATTCCTTTTGTTATACCGATAGCAATCCTCATCCTTGTAGGCCAGTCTATCGTTGTCTCGGGGCCTCGAGCTGCACACACACACACAGTATGTTGTTAGGATTGTCAAACATGGAATATATAAATAAAAAGTGAGTTGTAGACAATTTTTACCATGGAGGAAGGATGAGAGACTTCCATTAGGCATATAATCATAGACAAGAAGCTTTTCTCCTTTTGGTCCCAAGTAATAGGCTCTAAGCGCCAAAACATTTGGATGTCGAATCTTTCCTAATTCAGCAACCTCAGCTTCAAATTCTTTCTGCCCTTTTGTGATCTTCTCGCGTAGCCTCTTCACAGCAACTTGGTTACTGTCCTCCAATGTTGCCTTATATGCTGTCCCGTAAGTGCTCTTCCCCATGATCTCTGCAGTGGCACATAACAAGTCGTCTGCTGCGAACACGAAAGGTCCATCGAAATGGACTAGCTTTCCACCAGCTTCACCTGATTCAACTTCAGTCCCTGCTACAGCTGGAACTGGCTTTGCACCTCTCCCTGTAGTAGCTAGGCCACTGGCTTTGCTACCATTTTTTGCTTTTGAATTTGCCTTTTTCCTAACCAAGCAGCAAAGTAGCATGCAGCACAAAAGAAGTAGAACAACTAGAAGAGCTCCTGATGCTATGAGAATGATATCTTTGGTACTAAGTTTACGATGGCGAGGCTTGCCACCCCCGCTAACAGGAGAAGGAAGAGTTTGAGGGGATGGTGAAGCGCATGGAGTTGAGGGACTATATCCACAAAGCTCTAGATTTCCAACAAAAGCACTTGAATTGAACTTTTTAGAAAGAAGAGGTGGGACAACCCCAGAAAGATTGTTATAGGAGACATCCAAAGAAGTCAGATTTGCCAAAGAAACAAGAGAGTTTGGAATTTCACCAGTGAAATTGTTTTCAGATAAATCAAGTGAGGTGAGCCCAGAAATATTTCCAAGAGTAGCTGGAATATGACCAGTGAATCTGTTGTTACTCAAATCCAGCACCGAAAGGTTTCTCAATCTATCCATGGCATCTGGGATTTGGTTATCCAGGAGATTACTCTTTAAATTCAAAGTAGCAAGAGCTGAAAGGTTGGAGAAACTAGCAGGAATAGTTCCATTTATGGCATTATTAGATAAATCAAGAACAGTAAGCCTTGAGAGACCACCCAATTCATCAGGAATGGTCCCATTAATATGGTTGTGACTGAGATCAATCTCCTCAAGCATACTTAACTTACTAATTGAAGCTGGAATCTTCCCAGATAGAAGATTGTGATCAAGTGTAAGATACTGAAGTTGGTAAGACTTGTTCACAACCACACTGCCCCAAGTATCAGGAATAGATCCAGAAAGATTGTTATGTTCGAGAGCAAGAAAAGTAAGAGAAGGGGATTGAGTGAAACTTACTGGGATTGACCCTGAAAGTGCATTGTGGCTCAAGTTAAGTCTGTATAACCTGGTGGAGTTTGCAAGACTGGGAGAGATACTACCAGTGAGCTGATTATTGCTAAGATCAAGAGTCTGAAGAAGTGGGCTTCTTCCAATTGATGCAGGAATTGAACCCGAAAGCCGATTATTGAAAAGATAAACACCTCTGAGGTTTGGAAGGAAGCTTAGAGAAGTTGGAACAGGGCCAGCGATAACATTGTCATGAAGACTAAGCTTCCTAAGAGCTTGCAATTGGCCAATTTTTTCAGATATTCTGCCCCCCAATCCCTTCCAAGGCAACTGTATAGCTATAACTTCTCCCTTCACACACTTAATTCCTAACCAGCCACCAGCACAAGCTCCAAGACCACTGTCATTCCAGCTCCTCAAGATTCCTCTAAAATCGATCAGTTCATGCTTAATGGCTCTTAGAGCTTGAAAATCAGATTGAGTCACAATGACCCCATCCCAATTCTTTCCAGCTGATATAATAGGGAAAATGGAAAACACAATCACAACAAGCAAGAACAGAGTATTATGCCAAGAAGAAGAAAGCTTCAACCTTTTCTTCTTCTTGTCATGAACCCAGCTAGAACCAGCTTTTATTTCTGGATTAAAATGCAAGAATCGAAAAGGGTAGTTGCAGAATCCACTCAGTGAAGTATTCCACCTATCCATAAACTTAGAACAGGCTCAGAATCTTCTATCTGAAGAAAGAAATGGAATATGGGTTACTCTCTGATAAACCCCTCAGTTTCGTCCTCCTCCACAGTTTTTTCAAGATATCTTTTCGGAGAAGAGAGTTAGAAAATTAAATGAAGAGAAGGGAAAGAAAGGGATAAATACTAGGAGAAGAAAGAGAAAGAGAAGGTGAGTACTGAAACAAAGCATGTGAGGATGTGTAAGTGAAGATAGAGAAAATGGAGGGAATCTTAAGTGCAACGGTTAAGGTTGAAGACAAAGTAAGCAGAAGAATATTATGGTATTTAGAAAATGATAAGTTCCCTCAACGGCTAGTTGATACTTCATGTAGACTTGTTTTGCTTTATTTCTTTGTTAATTTGCAGAGAGAGGTGAGAAGTGGAGTCAGCTGGTCCACATTGATTGGGAAACCAAACGCCCCCGTGTTTGACGCGGATGACCTCCAACGGCTACATTCACAGTGAAGGATTGGAGGCAAAGGGGAATAGTCAAGAAATTAATTGCTTTTCCTATCTTTTAATTTAGTTATCTGATTTTTATTTAATATAAAAAAATTTTTAAAAAATTATAATTTTTAAATTAAAAATATTATATTTATTTTTACACTCTAAAAAAAATTATATTTATCTTTTATCATATTTTTTTAAATATATTTACTCTTATCTTTCAATTTTAAATATATATTTATTTTTGAATGATTAACTTATATATCCTTATTCTTATTATCTTATGTGACATGACGCCTACATAAATATATTTATATTTTTCATTTTCAATTAAAAATTATTTAAATGTTAGGTGAAAAGTTATAACCTAAAAATTGCCATAAAAAGATATACGAAAGACAAATTGAAATCGAGCGAATACTGTTGTTCGGTAGCTCAATAAATAAACTATACTAGCTTCTTTCACCTTCCTAATTGGAACGTTAAAATTATTTTGACTTCGTCTGCCCCCTTTTTCTCTTTTCTTTTACTAATAATAATAGTTTTAGTATATATATTTTGTGCGTGTTTCTTATATTAATTAAGGGTGCTCGTAATTTAGTTTGGATAAATTTTTGATCAAAATTAAAATTTAGTCGCTTTCTAAACTTTTAAAATTAAATAAATAAAATAAAATAAAAATCATCGGTTTGGTCAATTTGATTTGGCTTATAACTAGCTAATGATAAATTGATAAAAAACAACAGAGACATGAGATAACTATTTCAAATGAATATTAGGCATCAACAAATTTCTCTCTACTATCACAAGATGAATGTATTTGAATCTTTTATTATTTTTCAACACTATTCCAAAGTTTTAGCATGTTTAAATTGCATAATTGTAAAAGTTCTTCTATTTCATATGTTTAATATCCACATAGAAGTAATATACAACTTTAAATAAAATGGTCAACCTTTCAAAAATCAAAGGGGCAAACAATTGAAGAATAGATAGATGTCTTAGCAAAGAAAATTAAAATTTGGCAATACGCCTCACTATATATAAACAATTAGAAGTGTTGAGTTTGGACATATTCTTTAAAAAATAAAATTTAAAAGTGTTGTAGTGTATGTGAAATAAGTATACTAAAATCAAATTAATGATTAAAAGGTATAAAATATTTATAATTATTTATGAAAAACTAATACCACATATTCAAATAATTATAAAATTTATTTGTTCGGTTTAGTTATTTCTTCTATTTTTTTAGTAGAACCAAAATCAAACTAAATGTTATCGATTTTATTTTTAAAACCAAACTGAACCAATTCGAATCAAATGTCGATCTTTTAATCAGTTTGGTTCGATTTGTAGTTTGGTTTGATTTTTCACCAAACCGTAAATACCCCTAATATTAATAATAACAAATATTTTAAAATAGCATAAATAATATTTAAAAGATGTATTTACATAATAATATAAAAATTTAGAAAGAAAAGTATAAATTTCAAATTGATAAATGATTATGTTTAAGAGTTTGATCTAATTTAGTAGTTTTTTCTTCAATTTGTTCTAATACTTGTTTCAATGAACAAAAATATCGTAGAAAGAGTGACTAATTGAAAGGTAAAAAAATTCGTCTGCTTTTACATGAGCACTTAAATGCATGTATTATATGTATATTTTATGTTAATTATTACAATATTTGTATTACTCCATTTTTAAAAGATTAACATTTAATATAGATATTAGCATTATGAAGATGCATTATAATACAAAATTGTATAGTAGAATAGAACATGTAGTATAAATTATTCGTTTATACAATTAACATTTACGAAATCGTATTGTGAGTGGCTTGTTTTGGCACTAATAAATTGATATCATATCACAAATGCATTTATTTTAATTGTGATTGATTGTCCACTGAGAAAAACTTATCAAAAATTAATTAGTGGAAACAACTGATACGAATGTTTGTATTAGGATAGATTGTCTATATAACACTTCTTGGGGTGCAACCCTTCTCCTGGTCCTATTAATGCGGGATGCATTGTCTACCAGGCTGTAAATTTTTTAAATTTTATTTTCAAAAGTCCTAAACATAAGATTGATTTGCATTATAAATGCGATTTTACTCAATATATAATTATTTTTTAAAAGACAAAATTTTAATTGCTTTTAAATTCTAAATATTAATATTTTCAATATATTTCAATTAAGGAAGGATTTAATACATAAATTTTAGTTGATTTTAAAATTCTAAAATTTAGAAAAATAATTAAATAACTATTTTGTCAAGTGCGAACTCTATTTTTAAAAGGGTAAAAAAGTGAATGATATTTTATAATGAAGTTTCAATCGTATTTGAGATATTTAGTAATAACTTAATTTTAAATGTTTTATTTTAGCTCAATTTTTTTCTCTCTTTCTCTCTCTCTTAATCTATGTGTCTAGTCAAACACCTTTACTTAAATTAAAAAAGAAGAAATAGTGTAGATTTAACTAAAGAGAGTGAATAACAAGAGCATTTAATTAGTTAAAACAACTTAAAGTATATATATATTTTTTTTTTGTGTATATATATATATATATATATATATATATAATACACAATTTTTTAGAAGAAAAAATATTCAACGTATTAATGCATAATAAAATTACGCTTGAAAAATTGTGATGGATAATCAGTTAGTTTAATAAATAAAGGATTGATATAATAGAATTATAATTGATTTTAAAGTCTTAAATGTTAGAACTTTTAATATAGTTCAAATAAGGAAAGATTTAAGCAGCAAAATTTTAGTCAATCTTAAAGTACTAATATTAAGGTTCTTACCTTTATGAATTAGTAAAAAAAATTAATAAATATTACTTAATTAATTTTTAAGTCCTAAAATATTAGAATAATAATTAAATGATAATTATTTAAGAAAAATTGTAAATGAAAATTTTATATATTACAAGATCTTTTAATGAAGGGCAAAAAATTCAATCGACATTTCTAAAGGCCTTCACACTTTTAATATATTATAGATTTATTGTAATTTAGGGTGTTTTTGAAATGTTATTTGATAATTGAAATTGGTATAATTATTAGGATAGTAATTACATAACTTAGTAATTACTTAATACAGTAATTGTGATGATATTTTTATTTTTCATAATGTAATTACAAGTGTACTATTTGGTAGCACAAGTGTAATCACACGGTTAAATTAAAATTAATTATCAAAAATTAATATTTGACAAATATATGCCTCTATAAATGATATTAAATTAGGTATTTAAGATACATATAATCTTTGAAAAAAATATGAATTAATAAGTATTTTAACTAATATTATAAAAGTAACTTATATATAGTTTTAAATCAATAATATTTAATCTAATTAGTTATAAAAACTAAAGGTCATATTTGTAAGGACATCATGGAATGCATGTTTGAAAAAAATGTTAATATTATAAATATAATATCATAAAATTATCCAAATATTTAACAAAAAATAATCTATCAATTCTAACTAAAAATGAATCGCATGCAATGTGAAAAATAACAAGTCAATACTATGCAAATAAATTAGAAAATATAACATACATTTAAAATTAAGAAAAAAAGTTAATAAAATACTCTTATATCAAATTCCAACCTAACTTAAAATAAGTTTCAATATAACTTAACTAAATATAATTCAAAAGAAAAGAAAAATATAAATCTATAACTTATTCAACAATGAAATTCTACGTTAATTCAAAAACTAGAATAATGATACATTCATGTTCAACGAAAAACATAAAAAAATATGAGCAACTACATGAAATCACAAGAAGTAAAGGTTGACAATGAGAAAAGAAATGAAATATAAATAATGTAAAATAAAAATTATTTTAACAATAAAAAATTAAAATAATAATAACAAATTAAATGATATAAATAAAGAAAATAAATTAAAATAAAAATAAAACTAAAGAAATTAAAATGTAATCCTATAATTACACCATGTAGTTACTTGCAATGCCCCCTCCCCCGACGAGAACTAGAGAGTGTAATTACTCTCTTTCAATTATACCTAATTTTTCTGCAAACCATGTAATTATCTGGCCAAATAAATAAGCCAAATTGTATAATAACAACCAATTACACTCAAATTCAATTACCAGGTGACTTTTCAAACAGGCCCTTAATATCATATTGGAAAAGATTTGAATATTGATATTATGAAGAATTTGTGCATCTCAATATAATTTGGAAGTACATTTTTTATAGTTATTTAAAAATAAGAAAATGACTTCCTTAATAAAAGTAGGAAAAATAAATCTTATAAGTGTGTCACGACTAGAGGTGGGAGCCCGGATCGAGACAAGGGACCTAGAAACACGAATGGCTCCAAGCTAACCCGTGTTGCATACATAGCATGACTTAATAACATAATCAAGCAGAAAACAACATGAACATGAATAAGCGAAAGACTGAATACCATAGAACATAAATCAAGCGAATACATCAGAAGGCTAAATCTTAAAACTTATCATACTAGTCTATGTCTAAAAAAGTCTCTACTAACTGATGTGATACTAGGACAAGCCCTCAGCTATCTCCAAGTCTGAAACTAAACTGACATAATGAATCTAAACTGATAGATATTCTCGGATAATGAGGACTCATCCAAAGTAGGGGTTGAACTGCACTGAAGAGGAAACGAGTTATCGGCAAGATTGAGCTGGATCACCCGAACCTATATCATGAGATAATATAAAATAAAGTATGCGGTCAGTACTTGGAATGTATTGAGTATTTAAGGTAAGTCAAACATGCTTAATAAATCATTAGATTGAAAACATGCATATAAATCAAAAGATCATGAGAGTAAAAACTGCATGTCGAAAACTGTATACATAATCATAAGCTAGTTATCATAACTGAATATAGTGACCTAATATTTAGAAATAGAATATATGACTTGTCATAGCTGAAATTGTATGTAAAAGCTCATAAACTGATTGTTGGGTCAAATTTATTGTAAAACATAATCTCATAAGTCATGAATATGAATAACTGAAATCATGAGGAATAACAGGAGACTCATCATAACTGACACCATTACGATAGAGCTTACGTGATGGACCAACTATCACACTCAAGTGGGCAGAGCCGTCCAAAATCTTGCAAGGGCTAAGGATGCTAAACCATGATATCAATATCAAGCTGAGCCCCTTAGGATGGGGGAGAACTCTCCTAAGAGGTCCCAAACACACACACATACACACACACATATATATATACCTATCGTTGGCGCGTAGTTCTGAGACCGGGGACCCTCAAGACCCCAAGCCTACTCGGTGCTAGACACTACTCCCAAAAATATGCATAGTGCTTACATTATTTTTTAACAAAGCTGAAATCATAATCTCATACATAGCTTGAAATATGAACATTGGGAGTCTTGGCTCCAAACGTATCATAAGCTGATACATAGCTTGAAATATGAACATTGGGAGTCTTGGCTCCAAACATATCATAAGCTGTATTAGGAGTCTGACTCCAAACCACATGATAAGTTGATCTTATTAGCCTTGACTAAATCATAAAAACATACTTAACTTGCATGAGTTTGCCCCAAATTATAAAATCATGCATACTTGAAATGGACTTCATAAATCATAATCCTGGAATCATAAGTTGAGAGTTCATAAACATTCGTGTATATTTGATGTATCATCATACTTGAAATCATGGATCATAAGCTTGAATTTCATAAAAACTTGCATAATAGGGCATAATTTTTAATAACTTAAAATCATGAATTTATAATTAAATTGAGGATAAAATCTGCCATTAGACTTAAAATGTCACACCCCACCTTGGGGGGTATGACGGGCACCTGGTGCCTACTAGACTCTGGACTGCTAAATGGTCCAGCCTGAGCACATCTGGTACTTCGGCTGGCTTTGGCTCTATTTCAAGAAACAAACTGGCTATATAACGGCTGTAAATACAGCCTCCGGCCAACTGGCCTGTAGCCATCTGTACCTGTAACAACAGCTAACCAGAAACAGACTTGTAACAAGGAACCTATGCGGGCCGACAAGGCCACCATGCTGTCTAGTTAATTGTAACTCAACACAAGACTGTTGTAAGACTACGTGACCGGCAAGGTCACCACTACTGTCAAACTAAGGCCCCACACGGCCAACATAAACTGAAATACTAAACAGCTACAGCAGACCGCACGGCCTCACACGACCGGCTCAACTAACCACAGGGAATATATACAGACTGCAAGCCTCTACGAATACTGTAAGAAATTAATAGAAATGATCGGTATAGGGCCCCGACCTACCCATACTGCACAACAAAATAAAAGGAGCTACACCTCCGGGAATCAGACTCCGGATGACAGGAGCTGATGACTCACTGCTGGCTGGAATCACGAGGGATCGGCTCCTCGTCCGTGAGTACCTGCAGGCAAGCAATGCAGCGCCCCGCTAGGCGTCAGTACCACAGGTACTGAGCATGTAAAGCAAACTGAAATATGCAACTGAAATGAATAGCAACAATAACATGACATATAAGCAAGAAGCAGCTGAGTCTATCTAGCTGAGGATAACTGGGGAGAGTTTGTTCATTCTGTAACTAACTGAGCGTACCTGATGACGTGTCATCCTACTGTCTATCAGTATCTAATAACATATATCAATATACACAATAGTACACACAATACCTGACCGACTCCCATAAGCCGGAAGGTGCCAACCAAGCAAGCAATCTATATATCCCTACCCGGGTCTAAACCAACCAAAAATAAGTCACTCCACTCATCTGATACTGTGAGCTCCTCCTACTGGTCCCCTTGGGTACGTAGCTCAGGCCTTGGCCTCTGGCAATAAACTGTGTCTGAGTCCGAAGACTCCTGCCTCTGGGCGCAAGTGCGCACGGGGTAATCTGCTGCTGTATCTGTGACTGAAACTGCCCCTGGGTGCAAGCACGCAACAGGGTAATTTTATAAAAATCTGTATATAAACTGCCCCCGGCCACAAGCGCACACAGAGTGGTCTCCCCCTGTAAACAGGGTGTGCTGGCTCTGCGCAGAGTAAACTGAACTACCCCTGCAAGCAGGGTGGTCTGGACCGTATTATCATGGTGGTCGGCCATCATCGTCCTTTAGTCGGACGACATCGCCCAGTAGGTGGCGGTATCTGAATCTGGTATCGACACAGCTATAACCCAGGGGTGGTGGGGATGCTAAAAGGGTGCCCACATGCCACAAAAAGTCTCAACATACAAAACACATACACAACAAGCATGCTCAATGAAAAATACTAACCATATTCTCTTCTTTTATCTCAAGGCCAGTCTGTATTAAATAACTGATGCTATATTCTGTTTTACACTGTTTCCGATCGCTGGACTAACTGCTACCTGGCCTTTATCTGTCTATCTGATTATATCTGGATATTGCTCGATAATATAAAATGTACCATCTACTACTGGATACAATCTCAACAGATGTAATACGTATTGCCTGAATATCTATTATTCTGATTATCGCATGATACGTAGTAATATACTAGCATGCTTGCTGAAAATTGTACCAAAATCATTCCTGTACGCTGGGTATCGGTTAATAGCCTTTATTCTATTTACTTTCTAAACTGTACTTCCTGGCTTGCCGAAAGAATAGCTTTACATACCTGGTTTCTGAGTACCCGACTGACCGATGTGATTTCTGTCGGTACTTCTGCTGTTTCTCCCAACTACATTCATATACATGTCAACTAGAACTAAATACATTAATATTCGGGAGAAATTATCACTTTTGATATATATTTATCCCAAACTTCAACCTTTCGAAAAACGGTCAAAAACTCGTTATTTCTCGATAGTTCAGAAGGGATAAATGCTCACTGCAACGCTAGGAACACATTGGTACTAATTTAAAGCAATTCTATTTACTTTACCTCGGTAGCACGACATTTCGCCGGCCAAATTTCACGAAACCAACTCCGTAGGATTGCTCTCTGTAGCTTTATACCTCTGTATCTAAGCCGAAACGGAGTTTAGACCGCGTTTCGTCGCGTAATTGGAAGGAAATATATATGTATTGTCGTGGGTTTTCCTTAAAAATGGCTACCCTCTTTTTTTTGCTGGAAATCATCTTATATGAAGATGAAAACCGACTTTTTATTTATTTATCCCTTTTTTTTTTTTTTGCTTTCTAAATCCCTTAACCAACATGCCATTAGGCTATTTATTCATTTAAAATTTACGGGGTATAACATCCTCCCCCCCTTAAGAACATTCGTCCTCGAATGACATTTTGTCTAGAGTACTTTCTCAACTTACTCAACTTGTTTCTAGAAAAATTTTGGCAGAGTTTCCCCTGTATTATGGACTATCTCATAATTCCTGAAAAGCAGAAAAGCCCAATACAGGTACTCCACACGATATAATAACATTCATGTATAACTGTCTATAATCAATCGCCTGCTTCCATATATGAAATATAAGCATTCATAAGGAAAAACAGTTCTAACATACCTCCCGTTTGCCTATGCCTGGAATAAGTGGGGATATCTGGCTTTCATGTCCTCCTCGGCTTCCCAGGTCATTTCTTCTTGGTTCCTGTTACGCCACAATACTTTGACAGACGCAATATCTTTAGTTCTCAATCTACGGATCTGTCTGTCTAAGATAGCTACTGGAACCTCTTCATATGCTAACTCTTCTGTGACCTGGACATCCTGAACTGGAACAATTGTGGAAGGGTCTCCTACAAATTTCCTCAACATAGATACATGGAATACTGGGTGAACAGATGCTAACTCCGGAGGCAAGTTCAATTCGTATGCAACTCGACCTATTCTCCGTCGAATCTGATAAGGCCCAACAAATCTCGGACCGAGTTTACCCTTCTTACCGAATCTCATCACCCCTTTCATCGGAGACACTTTCAGATATACCCAGTCATTCACATTGAACTCCAGGTCTCTGCGTCGTACATCTGCATATGATTTTTGGCGACTCTGTGCAGTCAATAGGCGCTCTCTGATAAGCTTTACTTTCTCTTCTGACTGCTGCACAATGTCTGGCCCAATCATCGCTGATTCCCCTACTTCGAACCAGCCAACCGGCGATCTGCACTTCCATCCGTATAAAGCCTCAAAAGGTGCCATCTGAATAGCCGAGGGATAACTGTTATTATAGGCAAATTCAATCAACGACAGATGTTCATCTCAGCTACCCCCAAAATCTAGTACACACGCTCGTAGCATATCTTCGAGCGTTTGGATAGTCCGCTCAGCCTGTCCATCTGTCTGAGGGTGGAATGTTGTGCTTAAATTAATCTGCGTTCCCAGATCCCTCTGGAACGACTGCCAAAATCTAGCTGTGAACTGTGCTCCCCTGTCTGAAATAATAGATACCGGCACTCCATGTAGTCTAACTATTTCTCTGATGTATAACTCGGCATAATCCTCGGCTGAGAAGGTAACTTTCACTGGCAGGAAATGAGCTGATTTTGTCAGCCTGTCAACTATTACCCAAATGGAATCATTTCTGCGTCTGGTATGGGGTAATCCTATTACAAAATCCATATTTATCGCTTCCCATTTCCACATAGGCACAGCTATATCCTGCGTCAGACCGCCCGATTTCTGGTGCTCCGCTTTCACCTGCTGGCAGTTAGGACATCTAGATACAAATTCAGCTATTTCAGATTTCATACCTGGCCACCAGTAGATGTCTCTGATATCGTGGTACATTTCCGTTGCTCCTGGATGGAGGGAATAGCGAGCGTAATGTACCTCATGCATGATCTGCTGGCGAAGCCCTGAAACATTCGGGACACATAGACGACCCTTACAATGTAGCACTTCATTTTCAGTCATTTGGAAATCTGACTCCTTACCTTTCTGAATTCTATCTCTGAGCTGGACTAAGTCAGGGTCCTCGTATTGCCGTTCTTTTACCTCTGTAACTAGTGATGACTCGGCAGAATTCTGAATTACCGCTCTGTTATTTTCTGTCTCCACTACTCGAACGGCTAAACCAGCTAGTTGATGAATTTCCTTGACTAATTCCCGCTTCTCGGGCCACAAGTACGCCAAACTCCCCATTGACTTACGGCTCAGGGCATCTGCTACTACATTAGCTTTTCCCGGGTGATAGAGAATATTTACATCATAATCTTTCAACAATTCTAACCAGCGACGCTGCCGCAGATTTAACTCCCTTTGTGTGAAAATGTATTGCAGACTTTTATGATCTGTAAAAATGTCTACATGGACGCCATACAGATAATGCCTCCAAATCTTCAGAGCGTGGATCACTGCGGCCAGTTCCAGGTCATGGGTCGGATAGTTCTTTTCGTGTTTCCTCAGCTGTCTAGAAGCATAGGCAATCACCTTACCATGTTGCATTAACACACAACCCAGTCCCAAACCTGAAGCGTCGCAATACACCGCATACCCATCTGTTCCCTCTGGCAATGCTAGTACTGGGGCGGAGGTCAATTTGTCTTTCAATTCTTGAAAACTCTGCTCGCAGGCCTCCGTCCACTGAAATTTCACTGCTTTCTGTGTTAGCTTTGTTAGAGGTGCTGCTATAGTGGAGAATCCTTCAACAAATCTCCGATAATATCCTGCCAAACCCAGGAAACTGCGGACCTCGGTCGGAGTGGTAGGTCTGGGCTATGTCTTGACCGCCTCTATTTTCTGTGTGTCTACCTGTATACCAGTATCCGACACGATATGCCCCAAAAAGGCAACTGAGTTCAGCCAGAACTCACACTTAGAAAACTTGGCGTACAGCTGACGGTCTCTAAGGATCTG
The DNA here is from genome assembly GCA_035772735.1 of Datura wrightii. Taxonomy (NCBI): domain Eukaryota; kingdom Viridiplantae; phylum Streptophyta; class Magnoliopsida; order Solanales; family Solanaceae; genus Datura; species Datura wrightii. Next base: position 180,120,594 of record JASDFA010000018.1, read on the forward strand.
GAGTACTGTTCGTAAATGGTTCTGGTGATCTGTCTCTGAACGAGAATATACCAGAATATCATCAATAAATACTATCACGAACAGATCCAAATACGGTCTAAATATGCTGTTCATCAGGTCCATAAACACTGCGGGAGCATTTGTCAGCCCAAAAGACATAACTAGAAATTCAAAGTGACCATACCTGGTCCTGAAAGCAGTCTTTGGAATGTCCCTCTCACGAACCCGGACCTGGTGGTATCCGGACCTCAGATCTATCTTAGAGAAACATCTGGCCCCCTGCAACTGGTCAAACAAATCATCTATTCTCGGGAGCGGGTATTTGTTTTTAACCGTTACCTTATTCAGCTGCCGGTAGTCCACACACATACGGAGTGAGCCATCTTTCTTTTTTACAAACAGAACTGGCGCACCCCACGGGGAAGTACTAGGCCTGATAAAACCTTTGTAGAGTAAATATTTTAACTGCTCTTTCAACTCTCTAAGCTCAGCTGGTTCCATGCGATACGGGGGAATGGATATAGGTTGAGTCCCTGGCAATAAGTCAATTGCAAAATCTATCTCCCTTTCGGGAGGGATACCAGGCAACTCATCCAGAAATACGTCAGGGAATTCATTGACTACTGGAACAGACTGAAGAGTCGAAGGTTCCACCCGAACGTCCTGGACTCTAACCAGGTGGTAAATACATCCTTTTGCTATTAATTTTCTTGCCTGAAGGTAGGAAATAAACCTACCTTTCGGTGTAGGTGTGCTCCCTTTCCATTCTCGCACTGCTTCCCCTGGAAAGTGAAATCGGACCATCTTGGTCCAGCATTCTAAGTTGGCATAGCATGGCACTAACTAGTCTATACCCATAATGGCATCGAAGTCGACCATCTCAAGTTCTATTAAGTCTACTCTGGTCTGGCGATCAGCAACCTCTACCGTACACCCTCGGTAAACTCTTTTAGCTGTAATCGAGTCACCGACTGGTGTAAGCACTGAAAAGGGCTGCTGAAGCAATTCTGGTTCGATGCCCAACTTTCGGGCCACAAATGGTGTAATATATGACAAGGTAGACCCTGGATCAATCAATACATAAACAGGGTATGAGCAGATAATCAATATACCTGTGACCACGTCGGGAGATGCCTCTAAATCCTGCCTCCCCGGTAATGCATAGGTACGACTGGGGCCTGCACCTGAGCCAGAGGCTCCTGATCTACCTCGACCCCTATTTCCTGAACCTGAGGGTCTGCGCCCTGCTGAGGCTGCTGGAACTCGTGGCCCTGCTGACGCTCTATCTAGATCATCCTGACTACCCTGTCCCCTGGATGGACAATCTATCATTAAATGTCCTTCCTGTCCGCAGTAATAACACCCTGGGAAGCCTTGCCTGCAGGCTCCAGAATGTAGTTGGTGGCATATAGGACAAGGGGTAGATGCAAATCTACTCTGTTCTACCCTCCGTTGCTGAGGTGAGGCTACTGTCCCTGAACTGCTACCGGACTCTGACTGACTCCGGCGAATAAACCTGCCCCTCTGCTGCTGTACCGGCGGTAACGATCTGGGTGGCCTATCTGAAAATTGTGGTCTCGGCCCCCTAGGAATTTCCCTCTGAATCTCAGCGGGTCTGCTTCTACGGCGCTGCTCTGAAGTCGCCTGTCTGTCACCCCGCTGTCGCTGCCTCAGGCCCTCAATTGTCTGTGCGAAGGCCTGTACCCTGGCTATGTCCATGTCCTCTCTCAAAGTAGTCGTCATGCACGTCTCTATGTACTCTGGATTCAGGCCCATAATAAAGCGGTGGACTCTGGACGACATGGTGTCCACAAATGCTGGAGCATAGCGGGCTAAGGAGTCGAATTGTAAGGAATATTCACGGACGCTCCTAGCCCCCTGCTCTAAATGTAAGAACTGGTCCATCCGGGCTTGTCTGACCTCCCGGGGTAAGTAATGGTCCAGGAAGGCCTCTGAAAAGCTGGACCAAGTAGGAGGGGCTGCATCTCTTCCCCGAGACCTCTCCCAACTTTCGTACCACAAAACAACAATATCCCTTAACCAGAACACTGCTAACTCAACTGATTCTGCTGGGGTTACGTGCATGACTCTAAAGATCCTCTGCATCTGGTCCAGAAAATCCTGAGGGTCCTCCGCTAAATCCGACCCTGTAAACTGAGGGGGTCCCAACGCCAAGAATTCTCTAACCCTGGAACTACCTGGCCCACCTAGGGATTCTGCTGTTGTAGGTGGTGCTGGCTGACGCTGAGCAGCTAGCATCTGAGTCAACATAACCACCGCACTGCGTAGCTCCTGATCAGATGAAGTGAGCGCAGGAGCTGTGGGAGGCGGTGCTGCCTCAAATGGTGTCTGGAGAGGCGGAGACTGCTGGGAGGGCCGAGATGACGCCTCCGTATTGCTCTCAGACCGGGCAGAATCTGGCTGTAACTGAGGCATCCTACTGGTGCCTTCGCCCGCTGCTGTATCCAATCTCCTACTGTAGCTGGGTGCCACTGGTCTACCATAATATCTGTAAGCAAAGAGGGTGGTGAGTTTCAAAAGTCAACTCTATATTGTACCGCTCTATAGAACGACTGAATAAGAAAGAAGAGTGACAATCCTAACATGTCTCGCAGCCTCCTGCCTATATTATGTGGTGCACAACACATCCATAGACAAGACTCTACTTAGCACGGCTTGCAGACTCCCTGGGACATGACCTGTTCTGATACCAAGTTTGTCACGCCCCACCTTGGGGGGTATGACGGGCACCTGGTGCCTACTAGACTCTGGACTGCTAAATGGTCCAGCCTGAGCACATCTGGTACTTCGGCTGGCTTTGGCTCTATTTCAAGAAACAAACTGGCTATATAACGGCTGTAAATACAGCCTCCGGCCAACTGGCCTGTAGCCATCTGTACCTGTAACAACAGCTAACCAGAAACAGACTTGTAACAAGGAACCTATGCGGGCCGACAAGGCCACCATGCTGTCTAGTTAACTGTAACTCAATACAAGACTGCTGTAAGACTACGTGACCGGCAAGGTCACCACTACTGTCAAACTAAGGCCCCACACGGCCAACATAAACTGAAATACTAAACAGCTACAGCAGACCGCACGGCCTCACACGACCGGCTCAACTAACCACAGGGAATATATACAGACTGCAAGCCTCTATGAATACTGTAAGAAATTAATAGAAATGATCGGGACAGGGCCCCGACCTACCCATACTGCACAACAAAAGAAAAGGAGCTACACCTCCGGGAATCAGACTCCGGATGATAGGAGCTGATGACTCACTGGCTGACTGGAATCACGAGGGATCGGCTACTCGTCCGTGAGTACCTGCAGGCAAGCAATGCAGCGCCCCGCTGGGCGTCAGTACCACAGGTACTGAGCATGTAAAGCAAACTGAAATATGCAACTGAAATGAATAGCAACAATAACATGACATATAAGCAAGAAGCAGCTGAGTCTATCTAGCTGAGGATAACTAGGGAGAGTTTTTTCATTCTGTAACTAACTGAGCGTACCTGATGACGTGTCGTCCTACTGTCTATCAGTATCTAATAACACATATCAATATACATAATAGTACACACAATACCTGACCGACTCCCATAAGCCGGAAGGTGCCAACCAAGCAAGCAATCTATATACCCCTACCCGGGTTTAAACCAACCAAAAATAAGTCACTCCACTCATCTGATACTGTGAGCTCCTCCTACCAGTCCCCTTGGGTACGTAGCTCAGGCCTTGGCCTCTGGCAATAAACTGTGTCTGAGTCCGAAGACTCCTGCCTCTGGGCGCAAGTGCGCACGGGGTAATCTGCTGCTGTATCTGTGACTGAAACTGCCCCTGGGTGCAAGCACGCAACAGGGTAATTTTATAAAAATATGTATATAAACTGCCCCCGGCCACAAGCGCACACAGAGTGGTCTGCCCCTGTAAATAGGGTGTGCTGGCTCTGTGCAGAGTAAACTGAACTACCTCTGCAAGCAAGGTGGTCTGGACCGTATTATCATGGTGGTCGGCCATCATCGTCCTTTAGTCGGACGGCATCGCCCAGCAGGTGGCAGTATCTGAATCTGGTATCGATACAGCTATAACCTAGGGGCGGTGGGGATGCTAAAAGGGTGCCCACATGCCACAACAAGTCTCAACATACAAAACACATACACAACAAGCATGCTCAATGAAAAATACTAACCATATTCTCTTCTTTTATCTCAAGGCCAGTCTGTATTAAATAACTGATGTTATATTCTGTTTTACACTGTTTCCGATCGCTGGACTAACTGCTACCTGGCCTTTATCTGTCTATCTGATTATATTTGGATATTGCTCGATAATATAAAATGTACCATCTACTACTGGATACAATCTCAACAGTTGTAATACGTATTGCCTGAATATCTATTATTCTGATTATCGCATGATACGTAGTAATATACTAGCATGCTTGCTGAAAATTGTACCAAAATCGTTCCTGTACACTGGGTATCGGTTAATAGCCTTTATTCTATTTACTTTCTAAACTGTACTTCCTGGCTTGCCGAAAGAATAGCTTTACATACCTGGTTTCTGAGTACCCGACTGACCGATGTGATTTCCGTTGGTACTTCTGCTGTTTCTCCCAACTACATTCATATACATGTCAATTAGAACTAAATACATTAATATTCGGGAGAAATTATCACTTTTGATATATATTTATCCCAAACTTCAACCTTTCAAAAAACGGTCAAAAACTCGTTATTTCTCGATAGTTCAGAAGGGATAAATGCTCACTGCAATGCTAGGAACACATTGGTAGTAATTTAAAGCAATTCTATTTACTTTACCTCGGTAGCACGACGTTTCACCGGCCAAATTTCACGAAACCAACTCCGTAGGATTGCTCTCTGCAGCTTTGTACCTCTGTATCTAAGCCGAAACGGAGTTTAGACCGCGTTTCGTCGCGTAATTGGAAGGAAATATATATGTATTATCGTGGGTTTGCCTTAAAAATGGCTACCCTCTATTTTTTGCTGGAAATCATCTTATATGAAGATGAAAACCGACTTTTTATTTATTTATCCCCCTTTTTTTTTTTGCTTTCTAAATCGCTTAACCAACATGCCATTAGGCTATTTATTTATTTAAAATTTACGGGGTATAACATAAAATATACTTTAGAACATAAGAGGATTAGACCCATAAACATAGCATAGGTAGTTTCATAGAATCGGGTTAAAACTCTAGAAATTAATACACTTTATTAAGAAATTAAATTCATGAATTTGAGGAGGAGCTTGAGCATGAGGGTGGAAGAAATTTCTCATTCATAGACTTACATACCTAGGTAAATTGATTATTAAACTAGCCTTGAAAGCCCAAGAGAAATGACGAAGAAATTGGGAAGAATTCTAGCTTGATCTTGAAAGGGAATCTCAATTCATTGCATGAATGGGAGCCTAATGACTTAGGAGAGGCTAAACCCTCTTAAAACACTCATTTCAGGGCTTAAAACGATGTCATTAAAAAGTTAGGAGCTCGGAAATTTATGAAACTACCACCGAGAATTTGCATAAAAAAACTGCCTGCCGGTTATAAACCACTCCAACGGGTCGCTGTAGGATATAACGTATCGTTGAGTCGTCCATTGTATCTAAAAAACTTTTAGTACTCTGCTGAAGTTCTGACCAATGACCGATCAGGATAAGTCATCACACGAAAAAACTACTCGTCACTCCATTCGTTGCTTCTAGGGGAAATTATGTCACTTTTCTGGTTCTCCAACCAACGACAGACAGGACGAGTTATTACTTAAAATAACGAATTGTCATATCCTCTTATCTTCACCTTAGTCACCCTATCATAGATTCCGAAGTACTTCCAACGGACCATTACCACACATTGTTACTCGCCACCACGCGTCGTTGCACCCTTCGTTGTCACTGACCCAGATCCAAGCCTTTTCTGAACTCCATTCAATGACCACCCAAGACGACCCATTACATGAAACAATGAGTCATCACTTGGCTCCTTGTTTAATAGGAATCCTAACTGGGGACTTACCACGAGGGACACGACAGGTCGTTGTTCCCTAAAACGACTTGTCCCTTGAGTCGTCCTGTGACTCTAGTGAAATTTTTCTACTTTTCTCTTATTCAAGTCTCGAGTATGATCTTAGAAACTTTTGGGGTGTTACAACGTGACATTTTAATATTATTGTCTTCTCCCCACTCTAGTGCTCTCAATCCGCACTTCTTGACCATCCCTTTCCCCACCATCGTTGAACTCCCACTTTTCATCCCATCCCACCCAGAGGCGAATTCAGACACAAAAATGTACAAACACAGTGGGTCTATATTTTGTTAACGTAATTGGCAGACACTATTAAAGAATCAAAAAAATTATTTTTAAAATTTCTTTAATAAAATTTATGGACTGTCGATATTTTAAATTTTAAAAAAAATCAAATTGATAGATTGTCAGGTTTTCAAAGAGATATTTGGACTTTGTCAGCATGGGAAGTTCATCGGTTAATTTAGTGAAAAATATACAAAAAATATTTTTTTTTCTAATACCATCTTTGCTTTAGTTTAACTAATCGATGGAGACTATTAAAAAAATTCAAGGGAGTCAATCAATTTTTTATTTCGAGATGATAGTTTTTGATAAGTAACTACTCATCAATTTTATATCGATAATATCTCTTTATCGATAGGCTTTATTCACTTTTGACCCTCGAAAAAAGGGCGTGTTCTTAATAGTGCTCTACTATTTTTAATGTAAATTTACCATTAGTTAATAAGATTGAATTAAGGTCTACATTCAGTCGGCTCGATCCATTTTAAATTAATTTTGATTCAATTTGAATTAATTAATTTAGTTTGATCTATAAAATTTTTGGTACATAAATAAAAATGTGACCATCAAAATAAGTTTTGTCCAATTCAACTAAATTTCTCTATGCGAATTCTATTGTATTAAATGATCTATCTTCAATCTCCTTCTCTCTCTATGGTTTTTGACCAAGGATTCATCTCTTTTTTTTAGGCTTTTTTCCTTCCTTTCTACTTTCTCAATTTTTGATCTTGTGAATTAATATTACAAATATCAAAAGGTACATATTTAATCCTCTTAATCACACCTCAATCCTTTTTTCTTCTATTTATTAAATCTCTTAACAATAAGTTTTTATGATCATATTAATCCTCTTAATAATTATTTTCTGTGGTCATGTATGTAAGCCTTTTAAAAAAAAAAGAGAAAGGAAAAAAGAATTATAAATGCACAAATTACAGAAAGATTCATACAATTCGGGGTCAAGATTGGGGCTCAGATCTTGGTTCGATCGAGGCTCGATTCTCAAGTCAGGGTTAGATCGAGGTTAGGTCTTGAGTCTTGGTTCTCTAGTCAGGGCGATTCGGGGTTGAATCTCCAGTTAGGATCGGGGTAGGAAAAAGGTAGACCTAAGTAAAACTGTGGTAGGAGGAAAGTGGATCAGTCAAAATAATTGGATCAATAGACAGGTTAATTCAACCCATTTTTAATTCATTTCAGTCCAATTCATTTATTAATTTAACCTCTTTTAACTTAATTTTAACCCAATCATCCATTTAACACCCCTCAGGCTTCATTTGTTTTCATCAAGATTAATACGTCTGAATCTGAATGAATATCTAAATTAATTAAGATGTTGTCTCTAAGTCTGAACACCGAATAACTAGTATTGTTTGTTTTTCAATATCTAAATATGCATAGTTTATTTATTTATAAATATATTAAATATAAGATTTCAATGAAAAAATAACTAATATTAGAAAAATATCAAATTAATAAATAAATTTATTACCTGATAAAATATAAAATATTTATGTTCGCTAGTGATGATGGAGATAGTTTGTAGTAGTGCTTGTAGTAATGATTGGTGTCAATGGCTAGTAATTATAGTGGAGATAATTGCTAGTATGTTGGTGGCGATAGTTGTGATAATGGGGGTGGTTGATTTTGTAGTGACCGACGTGATGGTGATGGTTGCTAGTGGTAATTGTGATAGTGAAGTTGATTGATGTTAGTAGTTGGCGGTGTTAATGATGGTAGTTGAAGAGTGTGCGGTAGTTGACGATGTGTTAGTGGTAATTGACTGCGGTGCTAGTTGTGAAGGTGGTGGTTGGTAGTATGGATTGATTGCAGCAGCAATAGTAAGTGATAATGGTGGTAGAGGTGGTGGCTAAGGGCGTGATAGCAGTGAATATAATTATAATAATAGATATGGTATGTATGATAAGATTAACAATAGTAGCTGGCAATAGTGGTGATTACTAGTGGTTGTTGTGATGGCAGGGCTGGTTGGCGACGGTAATGGTGGTTGACAATGGTGGCACAAGTGGTTGGTGGTGGTGGCGGCGGCGGTTGGTGGTGGTAACGATGGTGGTGGTTGTGATGACTAAGGTGGTTAATGATGGTGGTAAATGGTTGTGGAAGAGTGGTGGCGAAATTTATTCACACAAACATACCTTTTAATGAGATTAAAACTTTGTTCTAGATCTTAATAATTAAGACCTATTTAGACCAAATAAATACTTAAATCTTAATAAAAATAAATACACTTAATGACCTAAAATCTGAACCATTCAGATTCAGACCTCTATTAAGAACAAATAAATGAGGCCAGCAAATCGTGATATATTAGGGCAAACTTTCACAGCCGGCCCTTGAAAATATTAGTTAAGAGTTGAATTTGTAGTATTTTTCAGATGTGCTATGTATATAGCATATGTTGTCTTATATTGTTCAATAATATATATGATTTTCTGATACTCTTTTTATTTTAATTTATTTTTTTAATTTTGACTTGATATGGAATTTGCTAAAATAAAGAAGACTTTTGAATTTTATGGTTTTAAACTAAAGATATGTCAAATGTATCAAAATATCCTTTAATTTTGTGATTTTAAATATGAAATGTGAAATATTGAAATTAAAAAATTATAATTTTTTTTATAACGAATAAAAAAAAATAAGACAAACAAATTATAACAAAAAAAATATCTTTTTGTTTTTGGGTGAATAGTAAGTAATTCGAATAACAGCGGAGAAAGTAGAAGCCAACTCACCAGTCCTGATAATGAAAAATTTCTTAGTACGCAACGCTCCATCCCTTACTGAATTTATCAACCTGAATTGTTATTGAGTGGATCAATGAATTTTGAATAATTTATATAGTTACGAAAAAAGAAGTTGAAAATGTCTCCAAACATGTTGAAAATAACTTAAATTGTTCGCCTTCTCCCTATCGAAATACAATTATCGATAACATTAATTTTTAGAATAAGAATATCTATATTATTCTTTTTAATGAAATTATGAGATGACATATATAAAGCTTTATAGGTGTCATTGATTTATTTGTTCGCATGGCCTCAATCATAAGTAATCTAAATCCGTCCCGATTAATCTAAAACAACTAAATATCATTTATTTATATTTAATTTCTTTGATGTTTCACGTTTGCAACGGAATGGACTCAAAAGACTATGTGCTCTTCATTTGAAGCTATAATTTTTTTGTTCAAAACCGGAGTAAATAGGCTCTTGGGGCTATAATCATTTATTCAAAATCGGTGCAAATTCTCAAATGATTCCAGATTTAAATTCAACTAAACTTCTTCATCCTTTAATAATGGAAATTCTTAAAAATTCAGCCCTAATTCAAACAAACATATTTAACTGATCTAATATTTCTGTCGATCAATAAGTTAATATATTTATTTAATTAAAGTCACACATATATCATCTTTTAATTCCGTTAATGTGAGTGATATTTTTAACCATAAAGAATAATTGAAGTCTACTAAGTGAAATAAGAAACATTTAAACCCGAAAATTAGCGTTTAAGGCAACTTTTGTGCCTTTTTTATATTAAATTTATTTATAAAAAATAATAAAAAAGGGGGAGGAGGGTGGGTGGGTGGGTGTGGAAGCAGCAGAAGCCCAAGCCGTGAACCAGTTTGAAACTTACACCTGATACTCAAAAAGAAAATAGCACTTCATATTCCATCAAATTCCTTAATTTTAATATATCACTTGACATGTTAAAAATTGTAAATTCATTAAACATTTTAATTTACTAGAAATCCTGAAACTATTATTACATCGCTACATATTCAACAAAACGCAAAGAAACCCCCACTGATACCTAAAGTACTTCATATTTTGATTAGTATTTCCAAAGAGAATAAAATTGTGTGCCATGCGTGTAATAATTTTTCAATGAGAAAAGACCACTAATTTTTTTATTAGTTAGTATTAGATGTTGATTTCATTTTTTATTTTTGTCCTCTTCATTTGTATATTTATTGATTCATCTTCTTCTTCAATCTTTATTTTCTTAAGCCCAATATACCTAAGACATAAAGAAATGAAACGAAAGGAGTAATACTAACAAGTTTTTGCACCTATTGCATTTAGTGCAATACTTTGAAGTGATCTCTTAACTTTTTTCTCTCAAATTGGTGTTTCTTAATTTTTGTTCTTGCTATTCATCTAACGAAAATTGTGGACCAAAATACTCTCAAGTCTCAACTATGACCTAATTTTGCAAGACATAACTTGTGGGTTATGAACTTCTAAAAGACATAACATTCTGAAATAAAACTTATGACTTTATCGATGCAAGTTCTATAAAGCTAAATCATCTCTCATAAGACATATAATTCTAAAACAAAATTTATGTTCTATCAACTTAAATTCTGAAAAAACTAAGCCATCCCATGTAAGATATAACTTGTGCCTTATAAATTTTGCATTGCAAAGACATAATTTATGCCTTAGAAATTATTTTTTCCTTGTTAGGCACAACGCATCCTTTGCAATTTTTCTTTTTTTTTTTCAATGTCAAGTTTATTTTTATAACGACTTTTTATTACTTAAATTGCTGAAGATTAAAAATTGAAAACCCCAAATTTAAGACACAAATTAAACACCACTATCCATGCAAATGACCCTAATACCTATAATATAATATTTAAATATATAAATTTCATTTTGAAAGTTTCAAATTCGCATCGAAAATCACAAGCATTATACCTCGCACCAAAAACCTTCAGTCCTTTGAAAACGAGCTTCATTTACAATAGTTGGCCGCCTCGGATTACAATTAAAACATGTGTCCTAACCTGGGTATGCACTTATAAGCATCACTTCTAAAAGTAGGTGACAAATACTCTAATAAAATAATCTAAGTTACATGCACATATCAAGGCAAACATCATCATTAGTTAAGAAAAAAAAAAGATGATGAAATCTCTCTGAAGATGATGAATCAACCAAACTTTCATCAACCGGAAAAATTTCATATTCTTCCTGGTATAGTACCATCTCCATGGCAGTGTAGGGCGTTATCCGTCTTTTCTGGTATAGCTTCTGAATATCCTCCCACCAAATAAAACACCATGCTCAGCTCTAACACACATCAATCAGAAAAGATCCATTCAGAACTTCCAAAAAATGATTTATTGGGCATCAGTACTTGTAGACAATTATTGACATAAACCAATTGCTACAGTTTTTTTTGTCTATGATTCAATGTTGAAGAAGTTGGGTGCGGACACCACCAAGGTTTTCAGGCGTAGAAATAATTTACAGCAACATATTTCCTGCATTCACTTGTCATATCTTGGATAAAGGGCACAGTTGGCATTGGCCAATAAAAAACATGCATATTTTAAGAGGACAGACGAAACAGTTTGGGCTCAAGTCCTCATGCAAATTACTTTCTTCGGAGTACTTATTCTCAAACAAATGCTCACTTCCAAATATCAACTTTTTCCGTCAACATCGGATAATTAACAACAGACCGCAACAAACAGAAACAGCATTTAGAGTGTTCATCAGCAATTCAAAACAGAAACAGCATGAATGATTCTAACCCACTAAAACTAGTTGTCTCAACACACACATTGTGTTGAGCGAGCAATCAAAACATATGATGAGATATTTCTCAATGTAAATGAGAAGTATATCAGTTGTTTAGGTAGGCATACTTCCCCGTGTGCGGTGGTCTGTTGTGATTACTTATCCAATGTTGGTCAGCATTTCAAAGATTCTCAACAAACAGAAACAGCCCAATGATTCTAATCGAGTAAAGAATCCCACCCACCATAAAAAGGTAGTCTCAACTCTACCACACATTGAAAAGCAACAATCAAAACACATGATGAATATAACTACAACAATATACCTAGTGTAATCCCACACATGGGATCTGTGGAGGCTAGAATATATGCAGACTTTTACCCCTATCTTTATGAGTTGGAGAGGTTATTTCTAATAGACCTTACCTCTATCAAAATATATGATGAATGTAAATAAAAAGTAATACAGTTATTTAGGTAGGCACACTTTCCCGAGTGCTAAGGAGAATTGATACTCCTACACCACGAATACATCATGCACCACGAATACCTTAGAACAACAAAATTATCTGTGAAGAGGAAAAGGCCTTAAACAAACGCACATCATAACTTTCATCAATAACATGCCCAATATCAAGGCTATAGATACAAGTTTAGTCAATCATAACCAAACAACTTTGATGATAGACATGGGCCAGTTAAATGAAGTACACCAAATCAGAATTTGGTAACAGATGAATGAATATGTTCCATCAACCAAACCCAGTCGAAGCAGGAGTACTAAATGAAGTAGACATCTAATAAAGCCAGATGACCAAGAGTTCTGGAAGTCCAAAGAAGTCGAAACAATTGGAGAAGAGACTCACTCTATCAGAAGCAAACATGAAGGGACAAGGTAGCCTATCTTCATTTCAAACACTAGAATCAGAAGAGGAAACCCCCTACAAGGTGTTTGTTATGAACTAAATTTCAGCAAAGTGAGTATAAATGTACTCCTTTTTTTTTTTTGATAACTCTATAAATACAGAGTGCACTTATTAACTTTCATCAATAACATGCCCAATATCAAGGCTATATATACAAGTTTAGTCAATCATAACCAAACAACTTTGATGATAGTCACGGGCCGGTCAAATGAAGTACACCAAATCAGAATTTGGTAACAGATGAATGAATATGTTCCATCAACTAATCGCCCATTTGGTCAAAGTTTCTAAAATTAGCTATTATAAAAAGTGCTTTTCAAAAGAGTACTTTTGATGAGAAACAATTAGTGTTTGTCCAAGTTGTTTGATAGTGTTTCTAATAGTCTATTTGGCCAAGCTTCTGGAGGTTAAAAGTGCTTATTTTTCCTTAAAAGCACTTATTTTAAAAAATAAGGCGTTTGACCAAGCTTTTGAGAGAGAATAAGTGCTTTTAGAGAGCAGCAAAAGCTGTTTTTCAAAAGTTAAAAAAAGTAATCTCTCCCTAAAATCACTTATTTGAAAAGCACTTTTATGAAAAATACACTTATAGCCTGTTTGGCCAAACTTCTGGGAGGCCAAAAGTGCTTATTTTTCCTAAATAACACTTACTTTAAAAAAAATGAAGTGTTTGACCAAGCTTTTGAGAGAAAATAAGTACTTTCAGAGAGTAGCAGAAACTGTTCTTCAGAAGCTTAAAAAAATAGCTTCTTCCCAAAAGTACTTACTTGAAAAACACTTTTGTGAAAAATACACTTAGAAACACTTTTTAAAAGTTTGGCCAAACACTAATTGTTGCTCAAAAGCGCTTTTAATTTATTGGTCAAACACAAACTGCTTCTCACCGAAAGTACTTTTTTGATAAGCACTTTTGGAAAAAGCGCTTCTCAAAATAAGCTTATTTGAGAAGTTTGGCCAAACAGACTGTTAGAAACACTTTTTAAAAGCTTGGCCAAACACTAATTGTTGTTCAAAAATACTTTTAAATTGATTGGTCAAACACAAAGTGCTTCTCACCAAAATTACTTTTTTTATAAGCTCTTCTGAAAAAAACACTTCTCGGAATAAGCTGATTTGAGAAGCTTGGCCAAACAGGCTATAAGTGTGTTTTTCTCAAAAGTGCTTTTAGAAAGAAGCTACTCTTTTTAGCTTCTGAAAAAACAACTTCTGCTACTTCCCAAAAACACTTATTTTCTCCCAAACGCACTTATTTTCTCCTAAAAGCTTGGTCGAACACCTCACTTTTTCAAAATAAGAACTTTTTGGGAAAAATAAACACTTTTAACTTTCTAAAAGTTTGGCCAAACAGGTTATAAGCTCAGTCGAAGCAAGAATATTGAATGAAGTAGACATCTAATAAATATAGATGACCAAGAGTTTTGGAAGTGCAAAGAAGTCGAAAATAATTGGAGAAGGGACTCTATCGGAAGCAAACGTGAAGGGACAAGGTAGTAACCTACTTCATCTCAAACACTAGAATCAGAAGAGGGAACCCCCCCAAGGTGTTTGTGACAAACTAAACTTCAGCAAGGTGAGAGTATAAATGAACTTTTTTTTCTTGATAACTCTATAAATACAGAGTGTACTTACTTTCCTGCAACTTGCAAACGAAAATCGAATAGATCAAGTAACCTGGTTTATCAGGCAAGTAGAATTCAGATATAATTCAATTAACCCTGTGTGCGCTAAGTAGGGGTGTGCTTTCGGTTCTTCGGTTCGGTCTTATCAAAGTCCTGTTCGGTTCTTCGGTTTTCGATTTTGAAAAAATGTGCACCGTACACCGAACCAAACTAGTTCGGTTCAGATCGATTTTTTCAACTTCGGTTCAGTTTAGTTCGGTGTTTTTAAAACGATTTTTCGGTGCAAGTGAGAAAAAAATTATCAAAATATTTGACATGAAACAAATGTGTTCAACAATGTTATTTCGTATAACTTTTACAACAATCAATAATTTAGCACATTAATTTAAAACATTACAAATAAAATATAATTGAAACTTAGAAACTAACTACTATCTAACACCTAACAATTAACATTTCTTGATTGGGACCGTTAGTATATCATATTAGACTATAAGTTAAGTGATGAGGCAAACTTTTAGGTTAAACTTAAATGTTGGATTGAGTTAGGACTTGGGTTAGGTTGGGTTAAATGTAAATATGAAATGAAGGCCCAAACCCCAAATGGGTTGGATCTTAAAACTTAAATATAAATATTATTTTAAAATATAATTAATAAAACTTCGGCGATACACCGAAGAACCGTGACTCTCATACCGAACACCGAACCGAAGAACCGTGACTCTCATACCGAACACCGAACCGAACTTTTCAAAAAAAAAAAATAAACACCGAACCGAAGAATCAAATTAATTCGGTTCGGTTTGGTTTTTCGGTCCTTCGGTATTTATGCCCACCCCTAGTGTTAAGGACGTGTAGAATATCATAAAGTATCCATATTACTATCTCACCTATGTGAGTGGATAACATTGTGACAATGTTCATACCAAAAACATCCATATCTGATCAATACCAAAAGATCCATATCTGATCAATACCAACCAAATCCAATTCTTTAAATAACGGGTGTTATCAATACAATGAGGTCAAGCAAATATGAATGAATCAAACTCAAGAGTCTCAACCATTGACATCATTCTCTATTAAATAAATGCTCTCTCTATCAGATTTGATCTACTCAGATCTCAGGTGCAAATATCATTTTCTATGACCAATTAGAGTGACTAAACTTCCAAGTTGGCAGGATCCAAATTACAATTTTCAAGTTCTGAATCTTAAAGAAACGGGAAAAGTAAGTAAATCTTATACATATATCATTATTCGCGAATTATTTCCGTCATTCTTTTATGAGTTTATCTACTAAAGACAGGAAATCATTCACAAAATTATATAAGACTGCCGTAAAATTACCCAAACACATCCTTGTCAATCGAGCTTGCATACCGCATATACGCTCAAACCCTAGCAGCAACAGCAGGGGCGACCGCTGCAGCGACAGAATTGGTGGCACCGCCGCTTAAGAAAGAGAGAAAACCAGTAGCGGGAGACTCCTGATCATCAAGGAAAAGATCCTCAGGAGCCCTGAAAGCAGCATGTGTACACACAATCCCAAGACCGATCATCAACGCAGAAACAAGCACAGCTCCAACAGAGGTAAGAAAGATCACAACCACAGTGGACACAATAAGCACACCCAGAGTCTCCCGTTCAGAAAACTGTCGACCAAATAGAACCAAAGGCGGATCGGAAGGACGGAAAAGGTAAAGAAAGAGCCAAGCGGAGAGAAGGCCGGAAAGAAGAAAAAGGGAAAATGGGTTTGTGATGAGGGAAAAGGCGAGAACAATCGCGAGGAGAGAGAGGTAATTGATGCGGAAATAGGAGTAGTTTTTGCGGATACGGAGAGTGGCGTCGGAGAAAGATTCTGGTTTAGAGAAAGCGGACCGATCGAGGAGCTCGGACCATGGCCGGCGATTGGCAAAACCGGTTTGGACAGTGGTGGAGATGCGGTTAATGAATGAACGGAATGCTGGAGTTGGGCCGATCTGTTGGGTGGCGTCGGTGGTGGGCTGTGAATTGATTGGGAGGACTGCTGGTGAAGCCATTTTTGGTTCTGTGAGAGATCTCAGAAGACAGAGAGAGATGGTAGAGAGTAAATAAAGGTTGATTCTTGATTTATACAAAAAGGCTGGGATTTTATTTTATTTTATATTTTGGGATTTTTCTTAATTGTTACGGCTCTGATAGAGAAACGATATCCGTCGGTGTATATGCATTTCTTTTTTGGGTTTTGTATACGATTTTCCGTTTCCCTCGAAGTTTTGAATACGAAATCACTCGATTTTTATCTTCATTATTAAGCTAATGTAATTCTTTTAAATTTATTATAGCAATTAACAATAATATCAAAAAGCATTAAAAAAATTTCTTAGCGTATTAAAATTTTTTAAGATATTATTTCTTCATATAAAATATATTTTTTGACATAAGATATTTAAAAAAGTTATTTCTTTCTATTTAAATTATAAAAAGTAAAAAATTTCATTTCCTTTAAATTTATCCTTTTTATATTATTAGATCAAAAATAGCTTTAACACATTAAAAATAATTTAAAATTATTCTCCTTCCACTTTTATTTATTTTCTGTTGATATTGCATCTCATATATTAATTTTCTCAAAACAATTGATTTTTTTTTTAAATATCTCTTTTCTTTCCCTAATATGTCATTTGTTAACTATCTTATACAATTTTCAAACTTATTAGATTGTGTATGGTTATTTTTCAATCAAACTTTCACTAATTCATTTATATATTTTTTTAAAGCTACACATACTTTCTTTAATATTATTGATATAATATTTCACAATTTCAATTACATAATTAATATTTATATAGTATTAGATTGAGATTGAAAATTTGAATTTATTTGATATGTATTATGCATAACATGAGAATGACGGAAATAATTCGCGAATAACATGATATGTATTATGCATAACATGAGATAAGATAAAAATAGTTACATAATAAAGTACGGGAAAATATATAAGTATAATTTGAGGAGACTATGTAAGTGAACACATGATAATTAGATAAGATATTTAAGAAAACGATATCTAATTCTCCATGTGGAATATCAACGTGATCCACTAGGAAAAAAAATTGAAAGTAAAATTAACTTGAGGAAAAAGAACAAAATACAACTTGAGACATGTATCTTTTTTCACTGGATGAAGCATACAATGATCCATGGAGAAAAAATAGAAGTGGAAAAAAATAACATTATGAGAATAAAAATGATATTTCCGCTTAACTATGTTAATTTTAATTTTAATTACATTTTTAGTTGAAATTTAATTAAATATTTTATAATTGCGATGATAACTGAGAGGTGATTTTAAGTTTGAAAATAATGTTAGGGGTAAATTTGAACTAATAGGTGAAAAATCAGTATTTTTGAGTTATTTATAATACATTAATGACATTTTTTTATCTAATAAATGAAAATAAGAAATAAATTTAACTCGTGGAAGAATATTTTTGATCTTTTCAACATTTAATATTCTGATTATTTCAATGTTATAGACAAAAATTACCTAAAAACTCAATTTTTAAATTTTTATTGGAGTAAAACATTTTTTTAAAAATAAGTTAGATTTAAAATCTGAAGAAGTATTTATTTTTGATTTGCAAGATGGGAAACGTTTTCAGAATTACAAATTAACTCAAATTTTCGAAACCTATGATTAGTATTTTAGAGAATGTATTTTATATTTATCTAGGAATTTTTTTTAAAAAATTATCTTTAAACTACGTAAAATTGAATAAAAACGCCTTTCATTAATAGTTTGATCCAAACATATTTTTATCGTCAATGTTTCAGTTCAAAAATACTCCAGTTGTTAGTAATTTGATCCAAAAATTCCTCGACTATTATTTTTGAATTAAAAATATTCTTTTCGAATAAACATATTATTTTTTTTCTTTTAAAACACATTTTGTAAATAAAATATTATTTTTAAAGAATTTTTCTCTTATTCCTTTTATTTTAAAATTTTTTTAATTAATAAAAAAGTGAGAAGTAATCTTCTTCTTTTTAATCTCGTTTTATCAATTAAAATAGAATAATCATGCATATTTTTTAACTGAAAATATAGGCCATACTGTATATATATAAAAGTCATAGTAACTTCATCATTTGTTTTTATTTATATAATAATAATAATTTTTTTAAATAAAACAAAAAATATTTTTATTTTTTTAATTTTTTTATAGTTAAAAATGGGGAAAAAGGATCAACAATAACTATACCGAGTGATATTTTAAAGATATTTTGTGATTTAAAGCAATGTAGTAAATTTTCATATTTTATGATGATATGATTGTTATATCTTAACTTTAAAAACAAAGATTATATTAGCAAATGTTTATCTTTTTTCAATTCAGAAAAGATTAAGAAATAAAAATATTTTCTATTTTATTAGAATTTCTTTTTTTTGGTTACCTAAATAAAATTAATGATGAAATTTAGTGGTTTTATATATATGAAAATGAACGATATGTTATAATATTTTTATTAGAAAATAATGTATTAAAAAAATATTTATTAGAAAAATAATATTCTTGATCCAAAAGTAATAGTGAGATATTTCTGAATTAAATTATTAATAATAGAAATATTTTTAAATCAAAATATTAACAAAAAAAATGTTAAACCAAATTATTCACGAAAAATATTTTTATTCAATTTCATATAATTTAAAAACATTTTTTTATCCTTTTTTCATTTGTCAAAATATAACGGTAAAGTCGTAGCTAATCTAGTAATGGAAGTGAAAATTTTAGGAAAATCAGTCACGGAGAAAGATAAATCAATTAAAGAAACTTTTATAAAAAGTGTATTATTATAATAAAATATTTTATTATTACTGGTAAAAAATATTATAAAATATAAATATAAATATAAAAAATTAATTTAAAAATTTTAAATTTATTATAATAAAATATTATTATAATGAATAACTTTTATAGAAAGTTTGACAATTTAATAGACAAACTTAATTGAAACTTATAGTAATTACTATCTAATAAATTAGTATCTCATAAATGTGAATAAGAAGCTGCTCTTAGTCAACATCGCTGTTTCATTATTAGGCTACTTCCGTAAATTCATTCAAGTTGCATCTGTATGATTGGGTTAAAGGGAATCTTACAGTAGCTACCTCATAAATCTTTTATGCCTTTTGACCAAATTGTCATTTTGCTTATCTCATCTTTCATCAGCTTCAAATCTTTTTCCTGTCTATTGCTTTTCATTATCTCAACTTTTTGCTAGTAAACACACAAAACACTTTTATTCTTCTTTTATTGTAAAATTTTAAGATTACTAATTTATACTTAAAAATAATAAAGTAACTAATTAATCAAATAAAAAAACATAGTCTACTAATAGAGACATGTTAATATAGACATGTTAATATTTGGATTTATAAAAGACTAATACGATTTGTTTGATGTTAATAAAGAAATCATTACTTTTTGGTATTAAAAATCAAATATAATAATACTTTATTAATGTCATCATTTTTCTCAGCAAAAAATAATAAATTATGGGTGATTTAAGATTAATTTTTAACATTTTTTGGAGACAAACTCTAACACGAGAATTTTGTAATAATAAAAAAGCTATAATTCAATATTTAGCATAATATTATTGGACTCGTGTGCAGAATATTATTTTTTTTTACGCTTTATTCATGTGGGGTATTGTATTTATAATTAAAGTTTTTGTGGTGTTCAGGAATAATAGCTATTACAGCTAAGATTGAGCAAAAATAACTACTTTTATTTTGAACTTCAAAAATACAAATAATTTCAAATAACTGTTTTTCGCTTATCCGCTATACAATGTATAATAAAATAATATAATGTTGTTCGTATTGGGCCCGGGTAACGCCCACTATACCCTGCCTAGTCATTGAATAATATTGCTAAAAAATAATAGATTTCATATCAAAAATATTTCGAAAATTAGTGTACTATATGAGCATTGTTACGCGTCGATATTGAACCTAAGTTCAATTTTTTTTTATAACTTGGCACTATTTTTATTTTTAAACAGAGTCGCCACTTAATTTTTGAAAAATTAAAAAACCTTTTGAAAATGGTAATTTAGGAAATAACCATTTAAAAATTAGGAGTTTTGCGCAAAGGTTCAAATTAAAATTTTAAAATGTGGTTAGTCACTTAAAATTTTTCATAAAAGGTGAGTCCCGGTGGGATTTAAAATATTTGGCCAACTTTAAAAATTTGTTAAGTTATTTTAGAAAATACTTATTGTAAATGAGTAAAAATTATTCATTAGTTGCCATTCTTTTGAATGTCTAATTTTTGAATAATTCTAACCTTGAGATATTATTCGAATTGAGATTTCAGACTAAACTGGAGTTAGTCCTACTTTTTAAACATGGATTAAAGCTAATTATTAACCATGAAGGAATATAAAAAGTTTTCCAAGTTAGTCTCAAAGCTTTAAGTTGTTTAAGTAAACTAATTTGAAAATTCAGATATTTACGTTTGTGTTATGAAATAATAAAGAAATAACAAGAATATTGTAGAGAAAGAGAGAAGGAGAGAAGTTCTTATTTCTCTTTGATGGGATTAAATACAATGGAGGAGAACCCCTCTATTTATAGGGATAATTTCTCCTAACTTTTCTCCAAAAGATAGACTTTCACAATGATATAAACACATATATCTAGTACAATACAAATACCTTTATAGACATTCACTACAACACAAATATGTTTATAACACTCCCCCTTGAATGTCTATTTGATATATAATGTGCCTCGTTAAAACCTTAATAGAAAAAACCCAGTGGGAAAAAATCTAGTGAAGGAAAAAGAGTACACATATCTAATAATACGCATTTTGGCTGCCTCGTTAAAAAACTTACAAGGAAAACCCAGTGGGACAAAACCTCGCAAGGGAAAAAGAGTACAACGCGTATTAACTCCCCCTAATGAGAACATCCTTGAATCTTTGCATCCCGATCTTGTGCACCATCTTCTTGAAAGTTGCAGTTGGTAGAGATTTGGTGAATAAATCAGTCACATTATCACTTGAACGAATCTGTTGCACATTGATATCACCATTCTTTTGGAGCTCATGTGTGTAGAAAAACTTTGGCGAGATGTGCTTCGTTCTATCTCCTTTTATGAATCCTCCCTTTAGTTGTGCTATGCATGCAGCATTATCTTCATACAAAATTGTGGGTACTTTGTCACAGTTCAAACCACATTTTTCTCTAATGAGATGTATCATGGACCTCAACCACACACATTCTCGGCTTGCTTCATGAATATCTATTATATCAGCATGATTTGATGAAGCAGCTACCAGAGACTACTTTATAGATCTCCAAGATATGGCAGTACCTCCACATATGAACACGTAGCCAGTTTGAGATCGAGCTTTATGTGTGGGTTAAATAAATACCCAGCATCAGCATAACCAACAAGATCGGGACTTGCTAACAAATTAACTGAATGTTATGCCTTGTAGTATTAGCAAGATATATTAGTGCATCAATCACACTAAGATATGGTACTTCAGGACCAAGGATTTCCTCATATAAGAATTATGAACAAGTTTAAAGAAACTTGTAAATGCTTCAGGCATTTCGAATCCTTCATGATTTTCATATAAATTTTATCAAGTGATAGCATTCATTAATATTTAAATGCATGACATCTTCTAGTGTCTGGACTACAGGTCCAATAAGCTTTATGCTTATCAATACGCATCATTTCACTTGATTATTATTTCTACATCAGCATGCTTTAATAGATGTAGAATTCAGATCCTCACAATCTTTTACAATATTGCGCAGTATATTGTATCAAAAATATCGTCGACGATCAGTTCCAATGCGACATAACTTATTGAGATCTCTTCATTTTTCGTCATTTTCAGGTACCTGAACCTTTGCCAAGGTTTTATGAAGTGTTATGTCGTGGTGCTTTCTCAAAGCACTTGCCTCATCATTATGACCATCTTAATCACTTGCTCCTCTCCTTCTTCAAGAAGTTCTATATTTGGAACCATTTGGTCTATCACGCTTCAGGCGTCTCATAGACTCTTTCCTTCAAGGACTTTTCATTGGTGCATTTGCAACTGAATTATAAAACAGGGTCAGCAAATACATCTGACAATTGATGTGCAATATTTTGCAAGTGAATTATCTCTTGAACTTTAAGTTCACTTTTTCTTTTTTCTGAGGATCTAGATAATTCATCCCACACTCAATTTTCAGTTGCTAATCACTTCTCCCCCTAATGTTAGAAAAACTAACATTTACTCCCCAAGCTCATTTGGGGACCCATCTTTGTGCGTTGTGGTGGGGCAATTGAATCATATATCGCACATTCAAATTTTAGATGGAATTATTTGGTCCCTGACCCTGAACCAATTGATATGGGGGAACCTTGTTGGCTTGATGCATTCAAGTGTTGCTATATGTTAAATAAACATATCTCATACCAAATTTTATTTGGGAGTTTTATTCTCATAATCAATGATTTAGCTATAATTGGAGGCATACAATTTTCGCTAAACCAACATAGATATGAATCAGCATTATCAACATGATTTTATAATTTGGAACTATGCTCTTAATTTAATAATTCGAGCAACAACCTTACAAAAATCAATTGTAAGTTGATATCAAAACACATGTGACCATACCATGGATGCATCTATTAGCAAACGGTTCACATGGTAGGTGAATGGGCCCATATTCACCATTTTATAAGTTCCAAAATTTCAGGAAATATAATTCCAATCTTAGCTGATCAAGATCATTCTATCACGAGAACAAGCAACACAAGAGAATTCTTGAAGAATCTTTTATTTCTTCAACATATAGCCACGTGAATTCTCAATTATTTTTGAATCACATTTGAACCGGGATGGCCAACCGGTTATGCCAACTTATTTCAGTAAACTTTTGGTTTACTTTCGTATGTGATTTCATCATCATACCCATATTTATGTACTACAAATTAAAAAAACCGTCGGGTAATCTTTTACATAAATATTTATAACCCGCTTCAATTGTAGTAGCATGAAGATATTAGATCTTCCCATAATTTATAGTCTCATTTTTTTTCAATGTCATTGAAACTTATAAGTTTCCTTTTGAGACTTAATACAACAATTTCATTCCTTCAGGTAGTAATACATTAGCTCTTCCGGAGCTCTCAGTTAATTTTGTATACTACCACATATTCAATCATATCAAAATAGTTTCTCCACATAGTTTCAATTTTGAAACAATTTTGAATGTTGATGAGCTATACTCATTAACAGACTTATAGTCTTGATGGATCCAATCATATCGTGTCTTTGGGTGGATGACCATCTTCAGGTGGTCATACCTTTCTTTTAGGCTATTCCATAAAACAAGTGGATCCTTGATCATGAGATATTCAATTTTAAGAATTTCGTCAAGATGATGACGCAAGAATATCATAGCCTTAGCACGATCTTGATTTGATGCTTTGTTTTCACTTTTAATGGTGTCTCCAAGACCCATTGCATCCATATGGATTTTGATGCTTTGTTTTCACTTTTAATGGTGTCTCCAAGACCCATTGCATCCATATGGATTTTGATGCTTTGATTTCCCTTCAGGGACTAGATCTGTATTAGATCTATATTTGTAACATTTATCAAAGTTCTCATTCTTCAGGAATGGAACATGATCATCTAAATATGTCTTAACCACATAAGGTATGATAGCTTAAAACCTCTTTTAAGATATTGCTACTTCGGGAGCAAATCGAGGTATGAATAGATGATTTCTCTTACATATTTTCACAATATTGTTCTGCTGGAACAAATATATTTTCACAATATTGTTCTTCTGGAACAAATATATTTTTCACAATATTGTTCTTCTGGAACAAATATATTTTTCACAATATTGTTCTTCTGGAACAATTATATTTTTCACTATATTGTTCTTCTGGAACAAATATATTTTTCATAATATTGTTCTTCTGGAACAATTATATTTTTCAATATATTGTTCTTCTGGAACAAATATATTTTTCACAATATTGTTCTTCTGGAACAATTATGAGGCATGAATTGCCAAGTGAATCAATAAGTCGTCCTCAAGTTCATATACAAAATCGATATTGTTATTAGTAAATACATAAATATCAAGAAATACTAACCTTCATCTTTCTAAGAAAACTTTGATTTTTCTTACCTCAAATCTTTCAAAGTGAGTGCTCAAGGCAGAGACTCGTGCTGATAACGTGTTATGAAATAATAAAGAAAGAACAAGAATATTGTAGAGAAAGAGAGAAGGAGAGAAGTTCTTATTTCTCTTTGATGGGATTAAATACAATGGAGGAGAACCCCTCTATTTATAGGGATAATTTCTCCTAACTTTTCTCCAAAAGATAGACTTTCACAATGATATAAACACATATATCTAGTACAATACAAATACCTTTATAGACATTCACTACAACACAAATATGTTTATAACAGTTTGGACTTATTTTCACGCAAATTAAAATAGTGTATAAAGCAAGAAGTAATAAGAAAATCAAATGAACTCATAAACTTTCTCTTTCGTGGATTCATTGAAGTTAAAGTTTTCATTTCAAATAAAGATAACAAAATATCAAATAAATTATTTTAGAGAAAAGGCTAAGCCTCTGCTCAAATCTATGATTTCATAAAATTAGGTGCAATTCCCCGATTCTATTTTTCTGGACAAAAATTTGGGCCAACACCGCTCCTGAATTTCTATGATATTGGAGTTTTTGGGCTTTCAATATTCGCTTCCTTTTCTCGATTTTCTTTGAGCTGTCAACCGCGATTTAAACCTACTCATGGGTTTTATGCCTTCACCAAAAGAAATATTTCTGGTTCCCGCTTAAATTAGGGCTAATTATATTGGGCTTGGCCTAATTCAAAATATGCAAATGAGCCTGTATGGACTCGGCCAATAGATTTCATGCATAAGAAAAATAAAAGAGAGGGAATTAGCACTTCAAAAATAGAAATGATAGTCTGATAAAATAAATTATTTAAATCCAATGAATAAGAAATTAAGTGGGATATTTTGGAGCTTTATCTATGAAATCAAACAACTTACTGCTAGGGATAGAAAGATGCATAAATTGAACATGGATATAGTAGATGCTATACTCCTCACTTATATTAATCAAGTCATTTAGTACATTTAAGACATGAAAGACAAAAAGCTTAGTAGAGATGCTATTATCTAATTATAATCATTACTTAACTATGAATTAATAGACCGAAACATCTCAGGATTAACCAAGTCATGACAAATTTACATAAATAGAACTTTTCAAAGATTATTACCCAAATCACTCGTAATCTCAACCAAATTCAGTTTAACCAAGTGAAAGCTCTAAATCCATTTTAAATAAAGTTAAGACGGTGGGAGAGGGTTAAATTATTCCACCTTAAGTTTATTAAATTATCCACTTTTTACCGAAAACAAAATCATGTTATTTTGGGCCAAAGCATGTGGGAAGTTTAGCATAGAGCTGATGGACAAATAAATCAGTCTTGAAAACCTTAATAAGTTTAGACAAAGATCAATTCAAAATGTGAAATTGGACAGTTTTTGTATCAAAACAATGATCTTGAAATATTTTTAATATTCGTACCAGCATAGAATAAACAAAGAAAGCAAGGGAAGTAAAAGAATACTACCTGATCCGTGATAACTTTAACAAGATTCACCGTGGTCTCAAAAGCTAACAGGTAAGAAAATGAATCACATAAATAAATATTCTAGAGTACAAGATCTTGAGACCTGAATGACAAAGAGGCCTAACCGAATGTGATTTCACATAACTAGGCAGGTTAAACAAATCTATAAGGTTCAGCTAAATCCGCACATTAGACCATTACTTAACCAAAGAAAATAAAAAATTTTTTCTAATCAAGCTTTAGCCTTGCCGCAATTATATAAGATATCTAATAGTTAGATAAAAGACTCGAGTAAATACTCGAGTAAATACCTAATATGGGAGGGGGGTTTCTTATATTTGAACTTAAAAGGACTGTCAAGGAAAAAAAGAAAAAACTTAGCATCATATGTAAGCAATCAAGATTATCACTTCATAAAGAGCTAAATCTCAAACTGATCATAGATCGTATAAACATTCAAACATGCTAAGAAACTTCAGATGTGTTTACTATCTTACTCTAAGATTTAAACTCATAACTTATCCAAGAAAATAAACAAATAACAAATCAAAACGCATCGAGCAAATGATTTAGAGGAGATCTTAAGAATTCAAACTTAGGAGCATCTTAATAAGAGCTGAGTTGATTTACTATAAACTCTCATCTAGAGCTCAACTAAGCACAAAATCAATATTAGATTGCCCCTAATGGTGCCAAAAAAGATTCGAACTATCATGACAAAGTATCTAAACATTATGAATTTAACACACACTGATAGCACAGTATGAAAAATAAAACAAGGAGCAAGATGCATTTGAGAATACAAATAAAGGAGGGTTACGGAGATGCAAAACCTGAATTTAAGCAGATTTACTCTTTAACTTTGGGATAAAAGAATAAACACCAGAATTGTGAAACATCCATTGTATTTTAACGAAATACATTTGTCTTTATAAAATGGACACTCGTTAATGTGATCATAAGCAACGATTAGATAATTTGAATGGTTTAAACTAATTTCAAAAATCAAGCTACCCTTGTATATTTTGATAGAACCAAATCAAAAAAATTTCATATAGCTTAGTCAAAAAGAAAACACTGCATAACATGTCTAAAAATAATCATGGATATCATTCTATCAGAATTCAAAGAAAATTTACATATAATCTCTTCTCATTCGAAAGCTCAGAGCTAGGATTCATTAAGAAATTTGAGAAAGATTTTGGGGGACACAAGGGAAGAACTATCCCCTTGTTGAATTCCCACGTACCCTGACTAAAATTCCCCAGAGAAGGAAGCTTGAATTGCTGAAATGGATGAGGAACCCAAGACCTTGCTTGAGAGCTCTTGAATGAGAACTTACATAATTTTTCTGAGAATCTGAGTGGGAATGAGGGAAAAACCATTTAACCCCTCTAAATTCCCTTTAAAAAAAACCCAAATGACTTAATTTAGGATCTAGGAGGTTAGGAAATTATCGAAATACCCTTAGGAAAATCGCAAGAAATCACTACCAGGTGGTCCTAACGAGGGACCTAATGACTCGTTAGTGGTGATTATGACTCGTGGTCACCATCTGTTATGTACACTGCCTCCAAGCCAATTATTTCCTCTATTAGCTGACCACGACTCTCCTCACGACTCGTAGGGACTGACCAGGACTCGTGGGTTCTCACGTCAAGTACACTGCCTCCCTATTTTTTCTTTTCTTACTCACCCACCCCACGACTGACCTAACGACTCGTGGGGCTTGACCACGAGTCGTGGTCATGCCCGTGGGGACCTCATTTCTCAAGTTTCCAAACACCTCATGCCCGTGGGGACCTCATTTCTCAAGTTTCCAAACACCTCACCTGGCCTCGAGTCACATCACGACTCGTGGGCTGCACCAACGGGTTACATTACGACTCATCCTATGACTGGTGCCAGTTTTTAAAATTTTCTCCATTTTAACTCCTGGGTCTGATCTTTGAGCTTCAGGGGTATAACAGATAAGAAGGTGTCGCCAAAACTTAAAGGCAAGTTTTATAGAGTGGTGGTCGGTCCAACTATGTTGTATGGGGTGGAATGTAGACCGTTTAAAAACTCTCATGTTCAGAAGATGGAAGTTATGAAAATAAGGATACTGAGATAGATTGTGGGCATACTAGGAGAGATATAATTAAAAATGAAAATGTTTGGGTCAAGTTGGGAGTAGCTTCGGTGGAGGACAAGATGCGGGAAACGAGGTAGAAATGGGTCGGACATGTGAAGAGGAGATGCTTAGATGCCCTGGTACAGAGGTGTAAGAGGTTGTCAAGGAATAGTTTTAGGGGAGGTATAAATAGACTGAAGAAGCATTGGGGGAGGTGGTTAGATAGGACGTGACGCAGATTCAAGTTATCAAGGATATAACCTAGATAGGAGGTTGTGAATATGTGAATTGGGGCAGTAGGTTGGGGGGGGGGGTAGAACATTGTTTAGCTGATCTTCCCATACTAGTTATCATAGTATTACTCCTATAATGTCTTACCCGTAGATTTCTGTTATATATTATTTTTTGAACTTTGTGTATCATAAATGCTTTATTCCATATGTTATTTTCTTTCCTGGATTGCTTTGATTTAGTTATCCTTGAATTGAGGGTCTATCGGAAACAACCTCTCTGCCTCTAACGTGCGGTAAGGTTTGCGTACACTCGACCTTTTCCAGATCCTACTTTATGAGATTACACTTAGTATGTTATTATTGTTATTGTTGGTTTTTAATATAAAATCAAATCAAATCAAAACAAAATATTTCAAGATTTTCTTGATTTGATTATTTTTTTTATATATCAATTTCACGCAAACACCCTTAACTATTATGATATTCTTAAGGATTTATGAAGATGAGGGTGAACAATATGCTAAATTACTCTAGATGGGTCGAACTTTAACTTCAATGATGGTAGTAATAAGTCCATATTGATGGATAAATTTTAAATGCTAAAATCAAGGAAGATGAACCTCAAAAGAGAGAACAATAGCTAGGATAAATTTTTACATCTTTTTTATTAGCCATACCATCCATTTATACACAAGAAAATACTTGAATCCTTAACCTATTCAGCTACCCAAATCTTAACTCATTAGGCCTATAATTCTTATATTTACCATAATCTAAACTTATCATATAAACATATTATTAAATATATATGTATGTATATACACCATGTTTACATTTAGTATCCCTCTCTGAATTGGTGCAAGAGGATTTCAAATGTCCAACTTGCCAAGTGTTCATACTGCAACTTTTCCAATGCCTTCATAAAGATATTAACCAAGTACTCATGAGTGAGAATGTAGCTAGGAGAGGTACTACGACCAAGTAATTTATTCTAGACGTAATTGCAATTCACTTCACTATGCTTGATTTATTCATGAAAGATCAAATTTCGAGCAAAATACATTGTTGGTTGACTGTCATAGTAAATGTTGACCGGATACTCATGTTTCACAATGAAACTATACGAAACATATTTTAGTCATTTAAATTCACAGATAGTCATTTTCATCGATTTGTATTTTCCCTCTATCCAAGAACAAGAAATGATATATTGCTTCTTAGTCTTTCAAGATATAGAAAAATCCTCAAGTGAGATAAACCATCCAGTTAGCAAAATCATGTTCAGTGGATACCCTGCTGAGTTCAGATGATACCACTCATACAAACAGAGATCACAATCTTTACATTGCATATTTTATCTTAGGCTTTTCTTTAAATAGCACATCACCTGGATAATCACGCCTCAATGTGCCTCCTTCTTCGCTGCATTAATTAAAATAGTACATGCACGTTGTATGATAACTTTTATTGAGTAAAAAAAATATAAGTCAATCTATCAATCATGAAATGGCTCCATATCAGCAAGATCTAATTATCCAGCTAGTGCTAACCGATGATTCTACTCCAAGAGATTGTTGACAGGCTTAGTTCCCAACAATTCAACTTCAAAATTACGTCCAAGGTATAATTTTTAATGACACAAAATGATTTTGGTGGGACCCCTTTCAACCTCAACTCTCAAAAAATACTTCAAAGCACCTAAGTCTTTTATGTGAAATATGTGCAAAAGTAGTCTTTGAACCGTACACTATTTTAAGGTGAATAGAGAATAATTTGAATATGATTATTTAAGCTCATACTTCTTCATAGTGATTGACAATTTGACAAACTAGCAACGTGGTGTCTGTTTTAAACTATACAAATATTTTCAGAGACGATATACTTTTCGGGACTAGAAATCCAGAATCTTGGTGGTAATTTCATATACACTTCCTCTTAAAAATCTCCGTACAAGAAGGAATTATGAACATTCATTTGTTGCAATTTCTAGGTCAATGCCATTGCAACACCCAAAAATGTTCAAATGATCACCATCTTGGTGATCCAAGAAAAAGAAACATCATAATCAACTCCCTTTACCTGATGGTATTGAAAATAACCAACTGAGTCATAGTTTTAATAAAATTTTCGTCACATGAAAATATGATTACAATTCACATAGTGAGCTAAAGGTAAAGGTGCACCTAAAGGTTGTTGTGGCATAGATGAATAATCGAATGAACTCTACTTTTGGGCTATTTTAATGACATACTCGATCAACCAAAATTATTCTTTCTTGATGTTTTTCCCCACTATATTCTCGTTGTTATGACTGTTCTCTACTTGCACAACTATTTTTTCCTTGATCCATTCTGAGCTCACTTTGTCCGCACTCTTTCCGTTCCGATTTCCTCTGTATGAATTTCCTTTAATTGAAATCCTTATGTCTAGGTTCCCTCTAACCAGAGTTTTATTGTAGATTTTTCTGTCTGGTGTCCTCCTTCAACATTTTCTATCAAATCTTCGATTCTTTCTTCATACTTGATATCGATATCCCTTCTCTATTAGATCCTTATCTCCTAGAGATTCTCTGTCAACTGTCTTAAAGCAAATGAAAACTTGGTCTCATAGAAAGCTACAACCCTCTAGATGAAGTATTGCTTATTTTATATACCAAATAACCTCAACCCCCTTTTTTTTTTCATAGGGTTATGTTACAAGAACACACTGACAACTTCTACTTTCATACTTGTGTTGTGTTCTTCTTTGTTTGAGTAAAGAGAATAATGACCCAAGCACTCTTAAATGCCCATACCATGCACAACCATTACAAAACACTGCTGATGATGTTTGATTAATTAACATCCCAATGTCAAAACACATTTCCTCCAAAACTCTATCAGAAGTTTCCCTGATGTATCAGGAATTTGTGACACATTTATACTTCTTTTCATGGAGTTTTGCATACCTTTGAGTACTAATTTATTCCCAAACTAACTCTAGTTTGTTAAGTTTCAGGAATCCAGTAAGATGATAAAAGGAGGCATAAAAGTAACTGAAGTCCGCCAAGAATGGAGCAAAAGATAGACTGCATTTCTAAGATGCGGTCCGCATGTTCAAGTATCTTCTAATCCAAAAGAACACCACTTAGCATGATGCGAAGGATGACTGAAGAGGTGGTCCCTCTTCTCAAAAGACACACTCCCAATAGGTCTGTTCTCCAACTCAACTTTATGACAAAATAATTAATGGAAGCAAAAGATGGATCGTCTTTCCAAAAGACGGACTGTCTTTCCAAAAGACGATATGTCAATCAAAGGATGGACGAAGGCTAGGCAAAACACAAAATCAATCGACGATTTGAGATGCAAACCATCATTCCAAAAGACAATTCATCTTAGCGACCTGGGACCCTTCGATTTTAAATTAAATTGGGGTTTTAGATGCTTAGTATAAATAATAATTTTTGTTATTTTTGAGTGACAATAGACTTTCTTAGAAAGTTTTAGTTATTTTTCATAGTTTTCAGAGATTTAGCTTGTAGTGAAGATAACCATTGAAGATTTAAATTCTCAATTCTCCTATTGCTTTCTAAGTGAATATGTCTAATTATTTGCTTTTCTCTTCTTCTCTTGCCATGGTAACTAAATCCAAAACTAGGACTATGAACTCCAATAATCTCAATTGGGTGAAATTGATTATGGGTTTGAAAATATTTAATTGATTTGGGGTTCGTAAAGTGAGATTGATGATGAAAGTTATCCAATCCTTCCTAATTGCCTGTATTTTGATTGAGAGAGACAATTAAGGTTTGGATAGCATCAATCGACAACTACCCAAGGCTCTAACCCTTGTTTAATGGATTCACCTAGACATAGGTGGAATTCAATTAGCAAAATTCAATGGGTAAAATAGAGTTCTCATCAATTTGACAAAATTGGTGTAGATGGACATTGTTAGGACCGTTGAAAGACACCTAATAATTGCCTAAGTTGATTGGTTGCATATTCATTGTTACCCCATTCTTAGTTCCTCAATTTGAGTGATCAAGGGGATCAATCCTAGATGGGGACACTTCCTAGAATTTTCTCAATATTGTTTACCCCTTAATCTTTCTAACCTTAGTTATAATTACTATTTTCCCACTAACTTGAATAGAATTTCAACTCTCAAATCAAATTCGGAATTGCTAGGTAGTCAGGATCTAACAAAGTCTCTATGGATACGATCCCAACTCCTTATTGGGTATTATATTCACATTGACAACATAGACTTTCGATTTGGAGTGGATTTGAGCGATAGTACAATTTATGGCATCATTGCTAGAGACTTTGACAGAGGTTGTATTTAGCATTTTAGATCTTGATTTGTTTATTTGAGTCCATTTTTTCACTTTTTCTTTGCTTTGTTTTGTGAAGCAAGAGAATCATGGATTTTCTATAAGGAGAGGTAGAAAATGTGTTTGCGGAAGTCAAAAATGAAATTGACTATGCTACTGCAATCATTCCACCGAGGGTGAATGCTACATCATTCAAAATTTATGGTAGCATATATATGATGTTGAAAGTTGAAGGGAAGTTGCATAATTAAATGGATAATGACCCACACCAACATCTCAAGAACTTTTTGGAATTGTGCAACCTCCATAAGAGAAATAATGTCTCTAATGATGCCATCCACCTCCAAGTCTTCAAATAATCATTGATAGGGGAGGCACATGACTGGTTGTATCGTCTACCTCCCAACTTAATTTACACATGTATCAAATTGTCAACGTGTTATTGAAGAAATGGTTTCCTCCTAGCAAGAAAGCTGAACAATGGGATAAAAGTTTTCTATTTCAGGAAACTTCTAGGGGAACAACAGCTAAAGGCATGAGAGTGCTTCAAGCAATACGTAATTAGGGTACCTACCCATGGGTTCCCGATCAGATATTGCTTGAGCAATTCTACACCAGTTTGGACCTTTTGACTCAATCTGTGGCCAATAATGCAGATGGGTGTGTTTTATGGACAAGACGTACAATCAAATAGCCATTATACTTGGCTGAATTGCAAAACATAACCAAGCATGGCATTGTGCAGATCAAAGTGGAGGGCTGAATGTGGGTACTCCTTGTTTATCTCGTTTGGTGAAGGAAAACCAAGAGCATGTTCAGATGATGGCTACAATGGCTACTAACATCACCCTATTGACCAAAAAGATTATCAAATATAAGGTCAAGAAGGTACATATCATGGAAGTGATGTTTCAAAAATTAGCGACACATCTTTACTTTATTTCATAGCATTTTGCATGTCTTTAAGAGTTGAATTAAGTAGAAACTAACTTTATTATGCTATTTTGAGGAACTCAAATAATGAAAAGATAAAAGGAGTTTAGGCCAGGAAAAGTGCTCAAAGGACGAGGCAACATGCGGACGTTTGTCTGAATGATGGTCCGCACGTCCTACCGTCCCTTCCCAGCTGCAGATTCTAGAAACCCATCAAAAAGGGTTCTTACGATATGGTTGAAGGGATGAGCCATCTTCTAAAAGGTCGGTCCGTCAATTGAACATTGGACCTGAGCCAGGCAGAATTGGATTTGTAAAGTGCGGTGCAAGGTGAGGACCGTCATTCCAATGGACAGTCTGTCTTTCAAAGGATGACAAGCTGTAGAATAGAAGCTAAAAAGTGAAGTACAGTCCAAAGGATAGTCTATACCTATACACCAGGCACTCCAAAGTTTGAATTAAATGGGCTTTTTGAGATGTAGTATAAATATCTTTTGCTTGTAATTTTTAGAGATCTTTTTCATTATTCAATTCATATGTAGAGTAGACAATAGAATTTAGTTAGTTTAGCCCTAGTTTTCAAAGAAGATTCTAGATCTTACCTGTAACTTGAAGATTTGCATTCATTTATTGAAGATTTCAATTTATCTTGGTAAGAGTATTTAATTACTTTTCTTTTCTTCTTCTTCTTTGTATGGGTAACTAAACCTCGATCTAGGGTTGTGAAACCTAATCATCCCAATTTGCTAAAATTTGAGTTTGGGCTTATGAACATTTGGTTGATTTTTTCTTTGTAGTGTGTGACTGGTGATGAGAGTCATCCAATCCTACCAAATCACCTTTATGATGCTTGAAAGTGAAAATTTAGGTTGGGTTGGCATTAATCAACAATAACTTAAGATATAACCTTTTTTAATAGATTCTCCTAGATATAGGTTGAATTCCAATTGCAACAAGCAATTGGGTAGAAGAGAGTTCTCTTCAATTTGACAAAATTGAATTATATTGACACCTATGGTGCTATTAAAAGATACCCGTGGGTTGCCTAAGTAATTGCTTGCATGTTCAGCCCTAGCTCACCCTCAATTCTTCTACATATGATGATTTCGAGGGATCGACCCATAATTGGAGTCGTTTCCCTAGAATTATATTTATTTGATTAAAACTCTAGCTTATTTCACTCTGTAGTCATAGTTAAATTTCATTACCCTCAATCTGAATAGACTTTAATCTTGAAATACTTTACTGTTTAGTACTAGATAGTCTGGGCTTCGAGTAGTCTGTGTGGGATTCAACCCTAACTCCTTGTTAGGTTCTATATTTGTTGTGATTGCTTACACTACTCGATATTGAAAGTGGATTTGAAAGATATCAAATATTATGGCGTCGTTGCCGGGGACTATGACATAATCCTATCTAGCCCTAATAGTCTAGTTTGCCTTTTTAGACCTATTTTTTTTACCTTTCCTTTGTTTATTTGTTGTATAATAAGTGATTGTTAGCATTCTGAATCCAAAAGGATGGATCATGAGTATTCCTGGATTTCATGGTCACAAGATGACCCATATGGGCACCGGGAGTTTTATGGAGGATATTCCCTTTCACATCAGCACTATTCGTATCAAGAAGGCAATCTCATGCATGATGAGGAAATGACCTATGAGTGTTCAACATTTTATAAGGACAGGACTCCATATGAGTATGATCAAGATCCATAATTTCAACCCCCCTCCAATTCACAGGACTATTAGGAGTCTCATCCACAAGATCTTGGAGAATAAAATAGCTGGACTGAGCATTGCAGTTCAATATAAGGGTGGAGTCTTGATCCTACCTTTGACTCTACGAGCTCCAGATTGGAGAGTATGTTCACCCAAATATTGCAAAATCAAGAGGAGGAATCTACTCATAGAAGTATGAGGAGGTGGTGAATGACCAGTCAGAGTCACTTCAAAGTATTGATTTCCATATGAGCCAGAATAGGGGCTATAATGATACACCTATCATTTATTTTGATGAGGCCTCTGAGAGTCGTGAAGAGGATCCCTCTGCTTCTTGTTCGGCTGTCACAATAAGTAGTGGGAAGGTGTTGCACTCAGAACCCCGCGGATTGTAGAAGAAGACATATATGATGATGAAAAATAATGTTCAAATTTGGATGCAGCCCCAAGGAAAATGCAGGATGAAGCATCAAGGGAGAAAGTAACTGAAGAAATTAAGGTGGAGGACCTACTCCCCTTACTCAAGCATCCCATTCCTAAGCCTCCATTTCCTCAGTGACTTAAAAAGAGCACAATGATGAAAGAATAACTAAGTATTTTGAGTTGTTGAAACAAGTAACCTTGAACATATCATTTATTGAGGCCATCAAGGAGATGATAGGATTCAGTAAGCATTTAAAAATGTTGCTCACAAGGAGGTTACCGTTTGATAATGAAGAGCTGATTCTAGTGACCCACCGAGTGAGTGCTATCTTCACCGACACTAATATTGAGAAGAAAAGGGATCCAGGAGCATTCATTGGACCTTGCAGAATTGGGAGCTATGATTGCCTACATGCCCTATGTGACAATGGGTCAAGTACCAGCTTGATGCCTTTATCAATCTTCAAGTGCACGGGACTAGGTCTCCTTCGACCCATTAACATGTAGATACAAATGGTTGATTGGTCAATAAAGCCGCCAGTAGGGATTATTGATAATATTTTGGTGCAAGTAGGAAGGTTCACGCTTCCTACATATTTTGTGGTGCTAGAGTGTGTAATGGATGTAGAAGTTCCTATCATATTAGGACGCCTATTTTCAGCCACGGACAGGGATTTGATGGATTTTGAGCGTAATGAAACCAAGTTCTATGTGAACAATAATGAGGTTATATTTAAAATGGATAAGGACATGAAACTTCTACGAGCCTTTGCATACAAGTCAGTGCTTGATAAGTTGGTTGACATGGATGTAGGTAAACTAGGAGGAGTTCTTGTTATTATTTGGGAGTCTGATGATCTTAATGATGAGGCGAAAGCAAGCGAGGAGATAGTGAATTCACTTGAAGGGCTTGGGATTATCCTTATAGGCCTAGGAAGTTATCACTTGATCTTGAAAATCGATCCACTCCTCCAGCTAAACCCTTTATTGAGGAGCCTCCAAAGTTGGAATTGAAACCTTTACCATCTCATATATGCTACAAGTTTCTAGGTCCAGAGGAAACTCTACCTGTCATCATATTATCATACCTAAATGAAAAAAAAGGTATAAAAGGTGATAAAAAACCCCAACAACATTGGAAGGCTATTGGATGGATCATAGCAAACATTCGTGGTATTCCCCTGGGCATCTGTGAGCATAAGATTATATTAGAGGAAGGTAGTTCCCCTAGTATAGAGCACCAAAAAAGATTGATATAGCTATGCAAGAGGTAGTAAAAAAGGAGATAATCAAGTGGTTAGATGCTGGAGTGGTTTACCCCATTTTTGATAGGCAATAGGTGAGTCCAGTGTAATATGTACCAAAGAAGGGAGGAATGATGGTGGTTGCAAATGAGCGCAGTGAGTTAGTCCCCACATGCACTATCACCAGATGGAGAGTATGCATGGACTACCAGAAGCTTAATGCGGCTACTAGAAAGGACCATTTTCCTATATCTTTTATTGATCAAATATTAGACTAATTGGTGGGGCGAGCCTTCTATTACTATCTTAATGGTTATTCAGGCTATAATCAAATCAATATAGCTTTAGAGGACTAAGATAAAATAACTTTTACATGTCCTTATGAGACCTTTTCATTAAGTAGGATTCCCTTTGGATTATGCAATGCCCCAACCAAGTTTCAAAGATGCATGCTGACTATCTTCTTTGAAATGGTGGAGGACTTCCTAGAGGTCTTTATAGATGACTTCTCTATGGTGGGTGACATATTTGATGAGTTCTTAGACCATCTGGGTCAAGTGTTAAAACAGTGTGAAGAGACCAACCTTGTGCTAAATTGGAAAAAATGTCACTTTATGCTCAAGGAAGGAATCGTGCTTGGGCATAAGATCTCTAAAAAGGGGATCGAGATGGATTAAGCTAAAGTCGATATTATTGCCAAGTTTCTCCCTGATGAAGGGTGTACTTACGCACTTTTTAGACATATTTTGCCCATACTTTACTATATTTTGAGAACAAATTATGTGTGTTTGCATGTGATTATGTTATATATTTGTGAAAAATGGCTAACACACATGATTAGATGCTTGCAGGGCTAAAAATGATGGATTTGAATGTATTTGAGGCTTTTGAAACATATGTGAAGAAGATGGAATGATCAAAGCAAGAACGAGGCCAAAATAGTGCACCAGCACACCTGCGCGACCTGCAGCGCAGTGCGCATGAACTCTAGCGCAAGGCCCAGGCCTTGCTGCACGACTAGAGGTGCGACACTCAGGCCTTGCTCCGCAATGCATGGCGTGATGCGGCACCAATCCAGCGCGATGGCAAGCACTGTGTGCTGACCCTGTCCGGCTGCCAAGAAGGTTATCCCACTTCAACTAGGAAAAGGAGCTTCAAATTCCAAAATTAAATCCGCAAAGGAATAAGAAAAGCATCAATCTACTACTATAAATACCCTTTTATTTTTATGTAATAGCCGTTAGGTAAGTTTTTAGGGAAGTCTAGACACAATATATACGATTTAGGAAGACAAGTCTTGGACTTAGAAGTTTTATTTTCCCAAAAATACATTGAGATACATATTGTTGAATTGTTCTTTTGAATTTTTGCAATAATCAAGTGAATTTATTCGTATCATCATTGTAAGTATTGGTTTATTTCTTTTGTCTACGAATGCTATGAAATTACTTATAATTATGAGAGGCTAAAACCTCCACAACTAGTGTCACTATCCGAACGTACACCCGGATCGTAAACACGGGACAAGGAGCCCCGAGAGACCCCAAGTCAACCCATGGCATAAGCATACATCTAATTCATTCACAAAAGCGGAAGACTTAACATAAGAAAAACGAAAACATGACATAATAGCGGAGAAAAGGCAATACATGATGCATACATGATGATTGAATACAACTTATAGTCCGAAAAGCCTCTAATCATGAAAGACGGGTTGAAGAGATAATACCCCATCTAACCCTCCAATACAGAAACTGAAAGAGAATAATAGTCTAAACATATGGCCCTCGGAACACGAGGACTCACCAAATAAGCTCATAGCGAACTTTGAGAAACTACTGAGGAGGGTGAGCGTGAGAGCTGGGTCTTGTATCATGAAACGATACAACATAGAAAGTATGCTATCAGTACGTGAAATGTACTGAGTATGCAAAGGTAAGTAAAATGGAAATTTAAAACATATAAAACTCATAAATGATCATAAGAAGAGGACAACATACCTGTATCATAAACATCGTAACATAACATAAGGCTCAAGGTTTTCAAACCAATCGAAATACATCGTAACAATAATCATAAGAGAAAACTTTACTTAACATGACTTGAGCCAAAATACATAATCATAACATGCATAAATCATGAGGAACAACGGGAGATTCTCTTAACCGACATACCTCATATGAGCAAACATGAAGTCCGACCTGTAAACCTGGTCGAGAGGCTGTTCGTACCTTGCCAAGGGTAGAACCATGATGGGCGTGATATCATCATGAAAAGGGCTATTTGGGCCGGGGACAATCACCAAGGAGGTCCCAACATACCTACGGTGGCATGTAGTTTATGAGATCTGGGGCTTAACCTAAGCCCCGAATCTACTCGGTGTTCGATACTACTCCCAAAACATATATAGTCCTCATGGTATAACATACATGAATTCATGGTCTATTAAATCATGATAATTATAAGCATACTTGTACATACGTGAACTAGCCATAAAACAAGGTACATGAGTCGGTCAAAACATAAGTCATGAATCATAAAGTTCATACATACTTGTAGATCATGCATATAGCTTGAAATTCATAAAATCATGGTCAGTAATTGAATAAAATCATATTTTAAATCATAAATTATGATGGGTTTGTAAATATCAATAATTGCAGTGAAGATTATAAATTGATTCATCATATATCATATAATTAGGCTTAATTTCAAGAGAATTTAATAATCGATAACATTATAAGTAAATTAAATTATAAAAATCTGGTCAAAACCCCATAGAATATGATAAGGTTCGAAAATCACAAGACCCATTAGCAATCATTAGATTTTTATATAAATCTACTTTAAAACCCCATAATTTTTTGATAGAATTTTCATGAAATCTTAGAGAATAGGCATGGGTGTGAAAGAAAACACCCATTGATAGCCTTACATACCTAGAAACAACTGATTCTTAATCCCCCTTGAATGCCCAAGAAGAAATTGGAAGAATTTGAAGTGAAAACCTTGAATCCTCCTATGATCACCTCTCTATACTATTGCATGCATGAATGGGGACTTAGTGTTACACCCCGTAAATTCTTGACATTTAGATGGCCTATTCACATATTGGTTAAGAGTTTTAGAATGCCACACATGCTATAAAAAGGCCCGGGGAAAGACTGGACAAGCGCCACGTCAAACCATCACAAGAGGAGGCTGGGCAGACCCCCTCCGTGATGGCCATCGTGTCATGGAGGGCTCACCTCCGCGATGGCCAACGTGCCACGGAGGTGAGGTTTAGCCCCAAGTATATAAAGCCCCCACTTCGGGTTTTAGAGATAATTATCAGTAATTTCCAGAGAGCAACCAGGAAACAGAGGGCACGAAGAGTTTCCTTGAAATTCTTTCCGTTTACGCCGTTAAACGTAGCCCAAACTCAAAATAATCTCGGGTAGTGTAGTATTAAGTTGCAGAAAGCATTCCTACGGAGTTAGTTTCGTGAAATTTGGCCGGCGAATCGCCATCTCACCGAGCTAAGGTAAGTGGAATTGCTCCAAATTAGTGTCAATATACTCCTAGCCCTAAAGAGAGTATTTCTCCCGAACTTCCAAGAAATAGCGAGTTTTCAGCTGTTTTTCGATAAGTCAAAGTCTGGGCTATATAGATATTCAAAGTAGTGTTTTCTTCCAGAATATTGATGAATTTAGTTCTAATTTCTATAAATATGAATGCAATTGGAAGAAATAGATGGATATTGACCGAGTTACGCCAGTTAGCCAAGGAGTCAGTAACTGAGATATGTAAAGCCAATTTCTTCGGCAAGTTAGTAATTCTGGTACAGTAAAATAGAATAAATTTTAGAAGAAAGTTCTAGAAGTCGAGTATTAAGCTCAGTGTGAATTTCGTAAATATGTTTTGTATTATTATGTCGTATTCACAATAAAAGTCAGTAAATTAGTATCAAACAACGAGATATTATTTCAGACTCAGTATCAGATTCAGTGTAATTACGCCAGAGATTCAAAATAGAATATCAGAACACGAACAGTATTATCAGATTTATCATACATGTTATATGTGATTATTGTTGTTTGTAGAGACCTGATTGTTTTATGTGGGCACCCCTAGAGCTTCCTTGCAGCCCCAGGGTTAATAGCTGTGTCGACTCGCCCGCCAGAGGGTAAGGATACGTCACTCCAAGGAGTGGCATGCCGTCCACAGTGGGATGAAGATGAGATGCAGCATTCCCCATAACAGGCTGATCATCATTATAGCATACCATGTCGAGCGCTTGCACCCAGGGCACAGATTACAGATTACAGTTATAGGAGTCCTTCGGACTCAGATACAGTTATAGTCAGGGGCCCAGAGAGCCCAAGCTACAGACCCAGGGGGCCGCTGGGGTGCTCGTAGTTATTAGATGAGTGGAGTGAATTTATTTTTGGATGGCGACCCGGGTAGGGGTATATAGATTGCGTATTGATTGGCACCTTCCGGCTTATGGGGGCTGGTATAGGTTCTTGTATGCTACATATATATATATATATTTAATAAGTAACATATATATATATATATATATATGTCACTTATTAAATTGATATATAGCAGGACGCCGCATCAACAAGAATGATTCTTATCTTCTTTCCAGTAAAGTTAAGCTCGGTATAGATTTTGCTATTTCAGACAGTTTTAGCTATCCTCTGTCATTTCAGTAACTACCAGTATACTGTTTATCTTCAGTTATGTTCAGTTTTTCTTTGCATACTCGGTACCAGTGGTACTAACGCTCGTTTAGGGGCGCTACATTACTTGCCTACAGGTACTCATAGATGAGGAGCCGATCCCTCGTAATTCCAGCCAGCACACAGCGTCATCAGCTCCTGTCATCCGGAGCTTGACAGCTAGAGGTTTACTCCTTTTTCTTTTGTTGTGCAGTACGGGTAGGTCGGGGCCCTGTCCCGACCATCTTATTAGTATTCTTAGAGGCTTGCCGATTGTATATTCCCTGTGGTTAGATGTACCGGTCGTATGAGGCCGTGTCTATGATTTAGTTTGTTTATGATGGCCGTGTGGGGCCTTATTTAGTTAATAGTTGGTGACCTTGCCGGTCATAGAGTAGTTTAGCATTTGATTCAGCGTTTCATTATTTCAGTGAAACTAGTCAGCATGGTGGCCTTGTCGGACCGCATAGGTTCCTTTATACTACTGTGGTTCTGGTCAGCTGTTGTTTTCTTACAGGAGGGTATAGGCCTAGTCGGCCGGAGGCTGTATTTACAGCCGTTATATAGCCCGTTGGTTCCATGAATCCAGAGTTAGAGCCAGCCTGACACCAGAAGTGCTTAGGCTCAGTAATCCAGCAGTCTAGGTCTTAGTAGGGCACCAGGTGCCAGTCATGCCTCCCCAGGAGGGGCATGACACTTAGAATAAATTATTCCTCTAAA
Organism: Datura wrightii; assembly: GCA_035772735.1. Classification (NCBI taxonomy): domain Eukaryota; kingdom Viridiplantae; phylum Streptophyta; class Magnoliopsida; order Solanales; family Solanaceae; genus Datura; species Datura wrightii. The sequence goes on from JASDFA010000018.1 coordinate 180,163,145, forward strand.
AACCCACCTTTCCTAGTCTAAAATGATGTAGTTTAGGGTCTCACAGCATTTTAAAGTCGAAAATTCCCTTAGTGAATCTACCCTGAAAACTGTCTAGATTGGACCAACAGATGGAACCAACAGGGTTGTTGAAAGGAACGATGACCCATTATGTTGCTCATTGTTTACACTAATGAGACTTGCCTCTGAAACTTAAACACAGATGGATAGGATGACTCGTCCTTCGAACCAACGGTTTGTTACATCGATTGTTGTTTGCCCCTTCACAAAATCTGAACCTGTTTATCACGAGCATTACCACGACTCGTGGTTGCTTTAAACGAGTTGTGGTCTTGATCTGTCACATACACTGGAAATATTGGCAACCAAACAACGACCAGTGACCACGGGTCGTTACTCCTCACAACAAGTCATTGGATGACCCGGTGTATCCCATCTGCTGAGTCTAGCCTCTTCCTACGACTGCTAACAATGGCTCGTTATATCAAGCAACGAGTCATTGTGTCATCCGTCATCTCCACTGCCACCCAAAATTCTCTCACCACGACTGCATACAACAACCGTTGGTTTAATACCACGATTCATTACATGGCCCGTCCTGTGCTATTTTTCCAATTTCAGTAGTTTTCAACTTTTAGCTCCAGGGTCTACTCCTAGGAACTTTCGAGGTATTACAATATCTCCCCCTTAGGAACATTCGTCCTCGAATGTAGAAAATAAGAAGAAAACAGAGACATGAAATTATCACATTGAAATACTAATCATTTGAATCGAAACTGTACGGAATGACTACCTCGAATTCATGTCACATAGCTAAACTGATCTCATGCTTCACATACACATTCATACACATAAAAGAAACTTGAACACGTGAACTGAACATGAAAACTAAATAGAGTCATAGAGCACAACTGATATCTCAAGTCGGAACTGAGCCGGTAGGGAACAAATGAGGGTATTTAGCCATCATATCTGCTTTGGCTTCCCATGTAGCTCCCTTGACATGCTGATTTCTCCATAACACCTTTACTGAAGCTACTTCTTTGCTCCTTACTCCGAACTTGACGGTCCAATATTTTCATAGGAACTTCTTCATAGTTGAGGTTGTCTTTTACGCCGACGTTGTCCACCGGAACTACTAGAGCTGGATCTACCAAACATCTCTTCAAAAGAGACACATGAAACACGGGATGCACAGAAGATAACTCTGAGGGCAAGTCTAACTCATACACTACCTTATCAACTCTTCTCATAATCCGATAGGGACCAACATAGCGGGGACTGTGTTTTCCTTTCTTCCCAAACCGCATGACTCCCTTCATGAGAGATACCTTTAGAAATACCCAATCGTTTACCTCAAACTCCAAATCTCTTCTCCTCACATCATCATATGACTTTTGACAACTTTGAGCGGTTTTCATCCTGTCCCTTATCAACTGAACCTTCACCATAGCCTCGTGAACTGAATCAGGCCCTATCATAACTGCCTCACCAATCTCAAACCATCCAATGGGCAATCTACACCTCTACCCATAAAGTGCCTCAAACGGTGTCATTTGGATGTAAGAGGGATAGCTGTTATTACAAGCAAATTCGATCAAGGGCAAATGATCATCCCAGCTACCTTTTAAATCCATCACACATGCTCTCAACATGTCCTCGAGAGTTTGGATTATTCATTCTGCCTGACCATCTGTTTGCAGATGAAAGGCTGTATTTAGCTTAACTTGAGTCCCAAGCCCCTTCTGAAAAGACCGCCAAAACTGGGAGGTAAACTGAGTACCTCGATCTGAAATAATAGACAAGGGCACTCCATGAATTGAACCAACTCCCGAATATATAATTTGACATAATCATCCACTGAATCTATGGTTATCACCGGTAGAAAATGTGCAGCCTTGGACAACCTGTCTACTGTTCGGTGGTTTGGAAACGCAAGTGCACGTGGTCGAACAAGTAGTAAAATGGCTAGAGTAGCCAAGTATCGATCCCACAGGGACTGGACCAAGGTAATAATCGAACCAAGTGTTAATACACTCTAACTCTAATAATGCAAACAATAGTTTCAAGAAGATTTTGGGAGTTTGTTTTCTAATTTATACTAATCTAAAAAAAATGTATAAATTGAGTCTGAACTATAGTAATGAGCATGCTGAGGCTAAAACGAACATGCAGGGAAGCAATTTATTGACACAAATTGGTTAATCTTTCCTTTGGTTGCTAGTCAAGAATTATTGCCTATGGATTAAAACTCTCGTATTTAACCCAACTTAAGAATCATGAACCTTCTACCTACATTTCTGTGATAAGAACAAATTCATGTTCTAGCCATACGAAACCGATTCCTTAATTGACTAATACGACTTTCAGATATATTTCTATTCTGAAGGTAAATAAATTCTCAATTTTCCCAAACCAAGAAGAGATCATATCCTATCAATTCACAACTTTCCAACTTCTTTCTCTTTCGAGCGCAAACCGGAATTTTTAGATATACATTAATATTGGCCAAACATTAATGCAGTAAGAACAAGAATTAATAGAACAACCATAGAAGAAAAGATGAAAAACCAAAATGATCAATAATTACATTCCAATACAAATGTTCTTAACCTCAGCAAGAAGTGAATTTAGCCACTCATTTGTGGATTAAACATCGTTAAATGAGTGTAAATCATACAAACAATTGAAATAAAGAAGAAAGAGTTAGAGAAGAACCCTAAGAATTTCATCCCCTCAACTGCCTGTAAGCCACGTTCTTGCTCAACCAATTCAGAATAATTAAAAATAAACCTAAGTGTGCTATTTATACTAGTGGGAATTTTTTTCGGAATAACAAGCAACGTGTCACGGAGTGCATCGCGGAGCACTGCCTCTGTGAAACGCCACAAACGCGGACCCTTACTGGAATCCGGTCGTCCAGTTAATTACGCCCAACGTGCCACGACGTGCAACGGGTGGCTTAACCAACGTGCCAGGCACCAACGCGCACCTTCACTGGAACTTGGCCTATTTTAATCATCCGGGGCAGAATGCCTCCGTGATGGCAGCGTGACACGGCTCCATCGTGGAGCCCCTTAATTTGATGCATTTCCTTGGCCTTTTCCACTGCTCGCTTTCGAGTTCATTCCCGATTTCTCCCAACATGCATCTTAGCTTCCTAAAATTTCATTTTTCTTGCAAAACAACACTAATCATGTTGGTTAGTATAAATTCACCTTTTAACTACAAATCACATGAAAATGTACAAATATCAATGGATAAACAAGATGAAATGAAGCATTTGAGTATCACTTGGGCATATAATTCTGCCCAAGATCATCTACCACCACCCAAATGGAATCATATTGTCGGCGAGTACGGGGTAGTCCTGTTATAAAATCCATGTTGATCTCTTCCCACTTCCAAGTACGAATGCTAATATCCTGAAGTACTCCTCCCTGCCTTTGATGTTCAACCTTTACTTGTTGACAATTTGAACATTTGGCTACGAACTCTGCAATATCCTTCTTCATGCCATCCCACTAGTAAATTTCTCGTAAATCATGATACATCTTCGTGGATCCTGGAAGGATAGAATATCAAGTATCATGTGCCTCATGCAATATCCGGCCCTTAAAATCATCAACTTCTAGAACACACAGACGACCCTGATACCCGAAGCACACCATCTCCTCCTTGGGAGAAAACCTCCACCTTTTGACTCCGCACAACTTCCTTCAATTTCCTCAAAATTGGGTCCTCATCTTGCCAAGATTTCACATCAACCACCAAGGACGATTCTGATCCATTTTGCATAATAACGCTGCCATCGGTCGAGTCGACCAATCTAACCCCCAACCTTTCAAGTCGATGGACCTCTTTCACCAACTCCTTCTTTCTCTCATCCATATGGGACACACTCTCCATAGAGAGCCTACTAAGTGCGTCTGCTACTACATTATCCTTACTCGAGTGGTAAAGAGCACTCATATCGTAGTCCTTGAGTAGCTCCAACCACCTCCTTTGTCGTAGATTGAAATCTTTCTGTGTGAACACATATTGCAAGTTCTTGTGATCTGTAAATACATCCACGTGGACCCCAGACATGTAATGCCTCCATATCTTCAATGCAAACCTCACCGCAGCCAACTCAAGATCATGGGTCGGGTAACTCTTCTCATGGATCATTAATTGCCCAGGGGCATATGCTATTACCTTTCCCCGCTGCATCAACTCACACTCGAGCCCGATCCTCGGAGCATCACAATACACAACAAAACCATCCATACCCTCAGGTAGTGTCAACACTGGCGCTGTAGTGAGTCGGGTCTCAGTTCCTGGAAGCTCTTCTCACAAGCCTTCGACCATTGAAACTTCACCTTTTTCTAAGTCAACCTGGTTAATGGTGCTGAAATTGATGAGAAACCCTGAACAAATCTCTAATAATAGCCTGCTAGACCCAAGAAACTCCGAATATCCGAAGGATTCACCGGTCTGGGCCAATTCTTCACCGTTTTGATTTTCTGATAATCTACCTTTATGCCCTCACTCGATACCACATGGCCCATAAATGCAACCGAGTCCAACCAAAACTCGCACTTACTAAACTTTGCGTACAATTGGCGATCCTTGATAGTTTGCAGCACTACTCTCAAATGAGCAGCATGCTCCTCCTCACTCCGAGAGTATATAAGGATATCATCGATGAACACGATCATGAACATGTCTAGATATTTCTTAAATACCCTGTTCATCAGGTTCATGAAAGCTGGAGAAGCATTCATTAGTCCAAAAGACATAACCATAAACTCATAATGGCCATACCGTGTTCTAAAGGCTGTCTTGGGGATATCACACTCCCGAACCCTGAGCTAGTGATACCCGATGATCTTGGGCAAATTTATATGCCCAAGTGATACTCAAAAGTACCATTTTAGCCTTGTTTATCTATCAATGTGTATACATTCTCATATAATTTGTAATAAAATGTGAATTTATACTAACCAACATGATTAGCATTGTTTTGCAGGTAAAAGGTAATTTCGGGAAGCTAAAATGCATGCTGGATGATATCGGGATTGGACTTGGATGCGAGCAAGGGATAAAGCATTGGACAACATGAATTAAAGGGGCTCCGCGATGGAGCCGTGTCATGCTGCCATCGCGAAGGCCTTCTGCCTGGATAGGGAAATTTCACCCAAATTCCAGTGGAGGTCCGCGTTTGCTCCGTGGCACGGTGGCATGGCTCCGCGTTGCACGCCGTGCCACGTTGAGCTTTAATTCTTGGACCCCCAGTTCCAGTGAGGGTTCGCGTTCGTAGCGTGTCACGGAGGCAGTGCTCCGCGATGCACTCCGTGACACGTTGCTCGTTATTCTGGGAAAAATTCCCAGCAGTATAAATAGAACACTTAGGTTCATTTTTCAATATTCTGACTTGGTGGAGCAAGACGTGGGTTACAGGCAGTTGAGGGGACGAAAATATCAGGGTTTTGCTCTATCTCTTTCTTCTTGAATTCAATTGCTTGTATGTTTAACACTCATTTAACGATGTTTAATCCACAAATGAGTGGCTAAATCCTCTTCTTGCTGAGGTTAAGAACAATTGTATTGAAATGTGATTGTTGATCAATTTGGTTTTTCATCTTTTCTTCCATGGTTGTTCTATTGATTCTTATTCTTACTGCATTAATGTGTGGCCTACATTAATGTACATCTAAAAAGTCCGGTTTCACTCGAGAGAGCAAGAAATTGGAAAGTTGTGAATCAATAGGATATGATCTTTTCTTGGTTTGGGAAAATTGGGAATTGATTTACCTTTAGGATAGAAATATACCTGCAGGTCATATTAGTCAATTAAGGAACGGGGTTTGTATGGCTAGAACATGAATTTCGTTTAATCACAGAAATGTAGGTGGACGGTTCATGATTCTTAAGTTAGGTTAAATACGAGAGTTTTAATCCATTGGCAATAGTTCTTGACTAGCAGCCGGAGGAAAAGTTAACCAAATTATATCGATAATTTATTTCCTTACATGTTCGTTTAACCTCAGCATGCTCACATTCATAGTTCAGACTCAATTTATATAATCTTTGTAGACTTAGGATAAAATTAGAAATCAAAATATCAAACTATTCTTTACACTGTTGTCTTCATTGTTAGAGTTAAAATATAGTAACACTTGAGTAATTTGTTACCTTATCCCAATCCTTGTGGGATCGATAGTTGGCTTACTTAAGCCACTTTACTACTTGTTCGACCACGTGCACTTGCGTGTAGCTATACACCCATAGCAAACAGACCGAATAAGTTTTTGGCGCCACTGCCGGGGACTTGGCAATTGGTGAATTCTTCTTAAGTGTAAATTTACTATATTTTTTCTTAGTGCTGACAACTTGGTCTTAGTGTTTGTTTTAATTCTTTTTCATTTTATTTTTTTCTTTTTCAGATACCCTTATTGACATGATATCGTGGAATACAAATGTTTTAAATGGTGGATACTCATATTTTGATGAATCTTGTCTGAATTGCGGAGGACACCACTCGTGGCAACACTGTAACACGTGCAATATATGTGGTGGTCGAGATGGCCATTGGGATGGCTGTCCTGAATGCATATTCCCCTCCTCCAAACCCCTACTATGATCCTTTTGTTGTTTTTTCTGAATATAGGCATGCTAAAAATGAGGACTTGGGACGCCAAACTCGAATAGAAGACATGCTGAAATAACTCTTGGAGCAATCAGAAGCAATGAAGGAGGCGATGGCAGTATTGAGAATTCAGGAAGAAGAGAATGCAGAGGCTCTAGAAAGGATGAACATCAAATTCACGGAGATGATTGCTGAGGCTGAAGCTTGTGATAAATTGCAGGTGATAGTTTTAGCCGATATTCAAGAAGAACTACAAGAGGAAGACAAGGGTGAATTTTTGGATGAAGCCCAACAATTAGAATCTCTTGAGTGTCCCTGTGATGGGCTCACACTTATGGAAAATCCATTCATGGAAGAAGAGATAGAGCATCCCCCAGTTGACATTAATGGAGAGATAGATGTCGATGCTAAGAAGGTGTATACAAGTAAGGAGGTCAAGCACAATGTAGTTTCAGAGTTGAGGTTTATTGGACCACACTCGAAGCATTTTTCGACATTAAGTTTGGTTGAAAACATAGAAATAGAGTCTTCCAAGCTTATAGAGAAATGTCTAGAGGAGGACCAAGCCCCATATATTTTGAAATTTGCTAACTCAGAGAGACATAATGACTTCGCTTACTTAAGGGCCAATAGGTTCAAAAGAAAACATCTACTGCTTGGTCCTTACAATTTTTCACCACCACCCCTGGAGCATAAGAGGAAATTAGAGAAGAAATTAGGGGTGAGATTCATATCCTCAAGGTGGAGGAAAAAGTGGTGAAACTTGGTACGTCGTGCCGCGATGGTAAACCAGGCGCTGCACGGGAGGCAACCCGTGAAATTTTTTTTCTTTTATTTTGTAACGTGTAAATAGATTTTTCTTTTCTTTTTCTTTTTCTTGATTTACTACAAAATTTTTTCGTTTTAGTTTTTGTTTTATTTGAATTTAGAGTGAAACCTATAATTCTAACCAATTTTGTATAGTGAGATGAATTTCAGGTCAAACGGAGAAAAATATGCATGGAATCGCGAAGGAAAAGTCGAGGTATGAAAAATTAATAAAAAGTGGCAAACAGTGAGCTGAGGCGACAGCTCCGTGTCACGGAGGTGGACCTCCGCGTTACCTCCGTGACACGTTGAGGTAGAATCCGGAAATTTTAAAAATTTCCAGAACAGTCTCGCGATGGCTCCATGTCACGGAGGCAGTGCACCGCGATGCACTCCGTGACACGTTGCCTTGTATATCGCAACGGGTCACACCGGGTCGCCGGGTGACCCGCGCGATTTCCTTACTTTTTAACCCCGAAAACCCTCCCTTTTCCCTCATTTTTTAATCTCTCCGTGACCAAACCTCCCAAAACCCATCCCCTATCAACGTGACACGGAGTAAGGCAAGAAATTCAACAAGTTTTCTTCGATTCTTCAAAGTCAAGGTATGTTTTTCGATTTCCTCTCAAATTCTTGTCAATTTTTTTCGATAGTGAGCGTGGGAGGTGAGCTAAATTACCCTACGTAGTAATTAATCATGAATTCGAGTTAATTGTTGTTGATGAGTGTTCGGAATGTCGTTATGATTTCTTGAACTTGTCAATTGCATAAATTAATTGAATTTGATTGATAATATCAATTCTAGGGCTTGTATGTTGAATTTGAAGTTGAAAATGTATTGAAATTGTGAATTTTATGCTGGGATGTAAATGTTGAATGAGATGAGTCGATGTACAAATTGTTAGGATGTTAATAGAACTATGGATTCTCGGGTTAAGGGAATGTTGAAATTTGTAAGAATTTGGTTGGTTGTATAGGTTCGAGTAGATAAATTTTTGTTGTTGTTTTTGTTTCTTTGATTTTCTTTGCTAAGTGTGATGGGTAAGATGTTAGCGATGGTAGTGATTGTGATTGGCTGTACGAAGTCTGAGTAGTACGCAAAAGATATACCGTCGAATTTTTCGAACGCACTAAGCATGATTGTATAGTTGATTATTGTGTGTAGATAAAGATAATCTTGCCGTATTGTTGTAACTGTAGCTAAGGACTAAGTGTGGGGTAACCTAGTGTAACCCGACCTTAGCCGAAGTTAATATCCGTTAGCTTAACATTGATCTTGTTTACTTGGGTTGACAGGTAAAATGGCAAGCCGGCAAAAGAAAGGAAAAAGCGCATCAACTTCAGGCGCCGGAAGGAAGCGAATCAGACTGGGCATAGCAGTCCCAGAAGCACCAGCGGTTCCACGCGGCCAACGCCGCCAATACAGAACGAGATGGGTGACTGATGAGGGGAAAAAGTGGTACGCAAAGCACAAAGAAAACAAATATTTCCCTGAGGAGCATATAGCACGGGAACCATTGGCACATGAGTTCCCTAGGATGGTCCACCGGATCGAGGCAACTGGGCTCAATTTCATATTTGAGGAGCCCAAGGAATGCAATTTGCACCTGGTTCGGGAGTTTTATGCCAATTGGAACCCGACGATCAGAAGTCACACCATCAAGATCAGAGGGCAAATAGTCACACTTGAGCCCCACTGATCTTGGGCAGATTTATATGCCCAAGTGATACTCAAAAGTATCATTTTCTCCTTGTTTGCCTAGCAATGTGTATACATTTTCATGTAATTGGTAATAAAATGTGAATTTATACTAACCAACATGATTAGCATTGTTTTGTAGGTAAAATGTGATTTCGGGAAGCTAAAATGCATGTTGGACGATATCGGAGTTGGACTTGGATGCGAGCAAGGAAAAAGGCATAGGACTGCACGAATTAAAGGGGCTCCGCGATGGAGCCGTGTCACGCTGCCATCGCGGAGGCATTCCGCCTGGAGGGTGAAAATTCATCCAATTTCCAGTGGAGGTTCGCGTCTGCTCCGTGGCACGGTGGCTAGCCTCCGCGTTGCACGCCGTGCCACGTCGGTGTTTAAATTCCCGGACCCCCAGTTCCAGTGAGGGTCCGCGTTCATGGCGTGTCACGGAGGTAGTGCTCCGCGATGCACTCCGTGATACGTTGCTCATTATTCCGGGAAAAATTCCCACTAGTATAAATAGCACACTTAAGTGTATTATCATAATTCAGACTTGGTGAAGCAAGGACGTGGGTTATAGGCAGTTGAGGGACGAAAAGTTCAGGGTTTTTTCTCTCTTTCTTTCTTCTTTAACTCAATTGTTTGTATGATTAACACTCGTTTTATGATGATTAATCCACAAATGAGTGGCTAATTCCCTTCCTTGCTGAGGTTTTGAACACTTGTGATGAATTTTGATTATTGATTATATGGTTTTCATCTTTTTCTTCCATGTTGTTCTATTAATTCTTGTTCTTACTGCATTGGTGTGTGGCCTATATTAATGTACATCTAAAAAGTCCGATTTCACTCGAGAGAGCATGAAATTGGAAAGTTGTGAATTAATAGGATATTGTTCTTAACTTGATTTGGGAAAATTGAGTTTTGATGTGCATTCAGGATAGAAATATACCTGAAAGTCGTATTAGTCAATTTAGGAACTGGAATTGTATGGCTAGAACATGAATTGCATTTGATCACAGAAATGTAGACGGATGGTTCATGATTCTTAAGTGAGATTAAATACGAGAGTTTTAATCTCTTGGTAAATGTTCTTGGCTAGCAACTGGAAGAAAAGATTAACCAATTTATGATGATAATCAGTTTCATTACATGTTCTTTACCCTCAGCATGCTTTTATCCATAGTCCAAATTCAAAGTAGATAATTGTTTGTAGTTTTAGTATAAAATTTATAAAACAAATTATTCAATTTTTGGTTATTTAGTTGTCAGCATATTTAGAAGTAAAAATATAGTATACTTGAGCAAATTGCACTTATCCCAAGTCTCTGTGGGATCGATACTTGGCTTACTAAAGCCACTTACTACTTGTTCGACCACGTGCACTTGCGTGTCGGTTTTATAATACCCATACTACGCACCGAACAAGTTTTTGGCGCCGTTGCCGGGGACTTGGCAATTGGTGAATTTGTTTTAAGTGTTAATTTTACTGCATTTTCATTTTTCTTAATTGTTGACAACTTGGTCTTAGCCTGTATTTTGCAGACTTAATTGCTGTGCACACTGGCAAGAGACAAAGAGCTGGTGGAATCTTATATAGAGCCTGAACGTATATTTCACAGTAAACGGAGAGAAGCTCTACAAAGGAAGCTGCAGTTGCTCAGACAGACCATTATGGAACAACAAAATCCACCGGTTGTAAGGGCAGTGTTAGTGCCCGAAGAAGCAGCAGCAAGGCCGGTTCGCGAGGTGGCAATCTCACATGCCAATAATGTTACATCCAGTATCCGCAAACCAGAGCCTGGAGGGAGATTTGAACTCAAACAAAATATGGTGCAATTGTTGCACACAAGCGGGCAATTTACCGGTCTCCCTCATGAAGACCCACAACAGCATCTCCAAAACTTTTTGGAGATAAGTGACACTTACATACCCGCTGGAGTGTCACCTGACTATGTTCGGCTTACATTATTTCCATTCTCATTACTCGGAGAAGCCAAGAGGTGGTTGAAAGCGGAGCCACCAAATTCTATTTCAACGTGGGATGATCTTGCACGGAAGTTCTTGATAAGGTTTTTTCCCTCTGGTAAAACAGAAAGGCTTAGAAGTCAAATTCTAAGTTTCAAACAGAGGGAGGGAGAAAATTTATATCAAGCCTGGGAGAGATTTAAATCCATGTTGCGGGACTGTCCTCATCATCATCAGTCCAATGAGGTGTTGGTGCACACATTTATTGAGGGTTTGGAACCCCACACCAAAATATTGCTAGATTTAGCAGCTGGAGGGCAAGCGCTGGAAAAGACTTATGAGGAGCTGTATACCTTGCTAAACCGGATTTCATAGGGCAATCCAGAATGGAATGCTGATTCATCAAGAGGTGGGACAAGGAAAGCAGCAGGAGTGCTTGAAGTGGATGGGTTCACAGCTATCGCTGCACAGATAGCTGCATTGCAAAATCAACTTAACACCCACTTCAGCAACATGACATTGAACCAGCCTCAAGCCCCAGTTAATGCAGTACAACAGATGTGGTGTAAAGTGTGTGGAAGCAGTGAGCACTCAGCTGAGTGTTGTGGAGCCAATCCTGACTCGGTAAACTTTGTGGGTAATGCACAAAGGAATCACCAGCAGTATGGTAGTAGCTACAATTCAAATTGGAGGAATCATCCTAATTTCTCATGGGGTAGCACCAACCATCAGGGCCAAAGTTCGGGTCAGGGTGTGCAAAGAAACCAAGGAGGGCAACAGAACTATCAAGCTCAATTCAGAAACAACAATGCACCTCCTCCACCACCATCACCCAGCATTGAGGAGATGTTCAAGACCACGATAGCTAACCAAGCTCAATTGCAGGATGACTATGTGAAATTGGCAGCCGAAGTGAAAAACAACTAGTTAGCTACCAAGGCACTTGAGTATCAATTTGGGAAATTTGCTAGTGCCCAAAATACAAGGCCTAGAGGAGGACTGCCAAGCGACACAGATCCGAATCCCAAGCAGGTAAATGCAGTGACCATAAGGAGTGGTTTGCGGCTGAAGGAGGTGGAACCCGAAAGACCACCTCAACATTCGGGAGCAGCAGAAGTTGAGGGGGAGCAAAGTTCGGAAAGGGGGAAGACCAAAGAAGCTGAATCAGAAAGACCTCCACCCCTGTTCCCTCAACGACTCAAGAAACACAAAGAGGAGGCGTGTTTCAAGAAATTCATGGAGGTTCTTAAACAGGTACATGTTAACTTACCTCTTGTTGATGTCTTGCAGGGAGTGCCTAAATATGCCAAGTACATAAAGGACATCGTGGCCAACGAAAGTCGTTTGACTGAGTATGCTACGGTGGCTTTAACGGAGGAGTGCACTTCCCGGATCCAAAATAGACTGCCCACAAAGCTAAAAGACCCTGAAAGTTTTACTATCCAGCTTACTATTGGGCAGAGCATCCGAGCTCGTGGATTGTGTGACTTGGGGGAAAGTATAAATCTGATGCCATCTTCGGTATTCAGAAAGTTGGGTTTAGGGAGTCCTAGACCTACAACGGTAATATTGCAATTGGCGGATCGATCCTTAGCTAGGCCGGATGGCATTGTTGAGGATGTTCTAGTGCAAGTTGGCTCCCTAATTTTCCCGGTAGATTTTGTTGTTCTGGATTTTGAACCAGACGCGGAAGTCCCATTTATTTTGGGATGACCCTTTTTGGCAACCGGGAAAGCATTAATCGACGTAGCTGCGGGGCAACTGATAATGCGAGCACACGACAAGGTAGAGGTGTTTGATGTGTATAAAGCACCCAAGCTCCCAATGGTGCATGAAGAACTCTCGGTGATCAATGTGATTGATCATGGTAATGCTAAGCAGATGAAGCATTCCCGAGAGTTAATGGGAAGACCACCGGATAGGTGTAAGCACTACTGGGGGGAGGACAGTGATCGAGAGAAATCGTCCATCACCCTAGCGGATAATTGAGCTTAAATGACGTCGAGCCGCGACGGTAAATCAGGCACTGCATGGGAGGCAACCCGTGAAAATTTTTTCTTTCATTTTGCAAAGTGTAAATAGATTTTTCTTTTTCTTTTTCTTGATTGATTACAAAACTTTTCGTTTTAGTTAGTATTTTTTTATTATTTTTAGTTAGGTGAAACCTATTATTCTAACCAATTTTATTGAGTGAGATGATTTTCAGGTCAAACGGAGAAAAATGTGCACGGAATCGTGAAGGAAAAGTCGAGGTATGAAAAATTAATAAAATGTAGAAGACAGTGAGCTGGGGCGATAGCTCCGTGTCACGGAGGAGGACCTCCGCGTTACCCTCCGTGACACGTTGAGGTATAACCCGGAAATTTTAAAAATTTCCAGTATGCTGTCGCGATGGCTCCGTGTCACGGAGGCAGTGCACCGCGATGCACTCCGTGACACGTTGCCTTGTATATCGTGACGGGTCACACCGGGTTTCCGGGTGACCCACATGTTTTTCTACCTTTTAAATCTCGAATTCTTCCCTTTTCCCCTCATTTTCAATTTCTTCCGCGACCAAACATCCCAAAACCCCTCTCCCACCAACGTGCCACGGCTTAAGGCAATAATTTACCGAGTTTTCTTCGATTCTTCAACTACAAGGTATGTTTTCTGATTCCCTCTCAAGTTTTTGTCGATTTTCTTTGATTTTAAGCATGGGAGGTGAACTAAATAGCCCTAAGTCGAAATTAAGCATGAATTCAAGTTATTTGTTGATTGATAAATGTTCGGAATGTCGTTATGATTGTTTGAACTTGTCGATTGCATAAATTATTCGAATTTGATTGCGAAAATCAATTCTAGGGCTTGTTGTTGAATGTGAAATTAGAAATGTGTTGAAAGTGTGAATTGTATGCCGGGTTGTACGTGTTGAATGAGATGAGTCGTTGTACAAAGTGTTAGGATATTAATAGACGACGAATTCTTGGGTTTGGGGGAAATGTTGAAAATTGTTTGTATGTGGTTGGTTGGATAGGTTAATGTATATAAATTTTTGTTGTTATTTTTGTTTCTTTGTTTTTCTTTGCTAAGTGCGAGGGTTAAAATGTTTGCGATAGTGATTGTGATTAGCTGTACGAAGTCTTAGTAGTACGCAGAAGTTATACCGTCGAATTTTCTTTTTAAACGCACTAAGCATGATTGTATAGCTGGTTGTTTTGTGTAAATAAAGTTATTCTTGCCATAGGTTATAACTGTAACTAAGGACTAAGTGTGGGGTAATTTAGCGTAACCCGACCTTAGCCGAAGTTAATATTTATTTAGCTTACCATTGCGATTGTTGCTATGTGTTGACAGGCAAAATGGCAAGCCGGCAAGATAAAGGTAAGGGTGCATCAACTTCAGGCACCGGCAGGAAGAGACTCAGACTGGGCACAGCAGTCCCAGCTGCACCAGCAGTTCCACGCGGCCAGCGCCGCCAATATGGAACAAGATGGGTGACGGACGAGGGGAAAAAGTGGTATGCGAAGCATAAAGAGAACAAATATTTCCCCGAGGAGCATATAGCACGGGAGCCATTAGCACAGGAGTTCCCCAGGATAGTTCACCGGATCGAGGCTGCTGGGCTAAGTTTCATATTCGAGGAGCCCAAAGAATGCAACCTGCACTTGGTTCGGGAGTTCTATGCTAACTGGAACCCGTCAATCCGGAGCCACACCATCAAAATCAGAGGGCAGATAGTCACTCTGGAGCCCCACCAGCTCAATGCCATCATAGGAGCGCGGGACACAGACGCCCACGTCCTCAGACAGCTGAGCATTACCCCACTGTATGCCGACATCAGACGCACACTGTGTGGGGCCCGATCTACAGGTAGATGGAGCAGGCACAAGGAAAGGGGCTACCATCAGACTCTGCCATATTCTCAGATGAACAGGGAAGCCCGTATTTGGCTGAAGATAGTCTGCTCTTGCCTCATCCCAGGGGTACATATGACTGATGTGACCCGGGATCGTGTTTGCCTGGTGTACGCCCTGATGAAAGGGATAGAGATAAATGTTGGGGCGGTTATCATATCCGCCATGAAGAGAGCCCGATTGCACCAGGGGCACAGGTATGGGTTCGGTGGACTACTCTCCACCTTTCTCTGGGGCCTCGATGTTGAGGAGGAGGCCCTCGATTATATCCCGCAGTTGGAGCGGCGGGCCTTGGATGTGACTAAAACTAAGGCTCCCGACACCACCCACGGGCCAGTGCTGACACTTGGCGAGCGACACGCTCGTGATGACCAGTATATGGCGCGGATGTATGGGATGCAGATGCTACAGCTTAGGATAGGTGGGAGGCCGGCGACGGAGGAGGAGCTATGGCAGCTCGAGCTAGATTACCCGTTTGGTGAAAACGCCAGGGCTCTATGCCGAGTGGGGCCAGCCTTTGTAGAGCCCACTGATGATGACGTCCCCACGGATGAGGAGACACGTCGGGAGGACTCCGATGTGGAGTCCGATGATGACGACGGAGGTGACTCGGACATGGGAGATGAGGCAGCAGCACCTGATGAAGAAGTGGAATACTTTGACTGATCAGGGAGTTCCACCACCTGATTATGTGCTATTTAATTTTTGTGAACACTGGGGACAGTGTTCGGATTAAGTGTGGGGTGGGAGTAGTTAGGTGCTGGGCTGGGCTGTTTTGTTTGTATGTCTCCTTTGTTATTTTGTATGTTGTGTTTCCCTGTATTTGTGAATTTTCAAACTGTTCTGTATTTGTAAATATTTGTGAAATTGATGTGTGTTGTTGAATGCTGCCAGCTGATTCTGTAAATTTTTTTTAATTATCGAAATGATCGATATTTTTAATTTTTTTTTGATATTTTTGAAAATATTTTGTTCATATTTAAAATATTTTATAAATAATTTTCTATCGAAATGATCGATGTTTCGCAAAATTTTTCAAATTTTTTTAATTTTGGGTTTCTCGGCGTTTGTTTTCGGTTCTTTTACCGAGAATGGTCCCATTGAACCGACGTCTTAGTTAGTGACCGTTCTCTATGATGGATGGATGACGACCGGCTTAAGGGAAATGTAGTCGTTAGGAGTAGTTTATTTTAATTTATTTTCAGTTTTTTTCTTTGGTGGATTGCATCCCAGAACCTGTAGTTACTATATGGTTGCGAATCTTTGGTTGCGTGGTGTGCATGGTATTCAAAATGCAAAGGTGATTCGTATGAAAGCATGCAATTTTGTAAATATGTTGAGATACCTAGGCTGTAGAGTTTGATTCGGTGTGATTGAGGCTTAATGTTTGAATTCATGTAATTAGCTGATTGAAGAGTCTGTGAATACATCTTGAATCGAGCATGTGCATAAAGTGTGAAGTGAGGTGTTGATATTCCATGCTATTGTGAAGTGTCTAGAACTTGCCTGGTGTGTGTACAAAACGAAATGAAGGAGGTGTAGTGTAGGAAAGGATGTAGGCATTTCTTTGTTTTAACCGAGAGTTTCTATTTTTTCTTGTCATACTCCCCCTTTCTGTGATTGTATACCCTAGTCAGCCCTTTGAGCCTTTAGCCGATTATTTCTTTCTTTTGTCCAAAAAGTGTAAACCGAGCTTAATTCCTTCTTTTCATTAGCCCTAAAGTCTATACAAAACTCTTAAGCGCTTAAGAAGAGAAAATAATTTTCCCAAAGTGTCAAAGAGTGAGAATGGTGAAAAGAAAAAGAAAAGCAGATTGAGGGAAGAAAAGAAAAGGTTGAAGGTGCACTTGCTATAAATAAACGATAATGAAGGTGCATGAATAACCTTTGTTATTGTGTCAAGTGTGCTTAATGAAATGGGCCATACTAAAGTAAATCATCAAGAATGGGATGATGAAAAAAGAAAAGAGAGAAACAATGTCCATGAGTTGATGGGAATGTGTTGCAAAGGCGCTTAAGGATGCTAGCGGTTATTATTGGCTAATTCAATATATACTAGTTCCATAGCTTCCATTACAACCCATTAAAGCCCTACGTGATCTTACATTGCATTTCTTTATATTAGTGGAGTAATACACTAAGGGAAAGCTTATGGGTCATGACATGATGCATGTGAATTCTTTTGGGAGAGAGAGTGAAATTGTTTTTACATTCCCCTACTTGAATGTTTGTGTGTCACATGAGCAAAAAGGGGAAGATTCTCTTGAGTTGTGAGGGCACATGCTTGAGGAAAGACTGATTTTCATGTCGGATATCTTGATTAGTTGATTTGCATGAGTTTGCCGATATCGAGGGTCGATTCTTAAAGTCTAGGAAGTCTTAATGTATTGAAGGTCACTGCATTGTTAAGACCATGCATGTTTTCTTGATGATTTGCAATATTGAATGATCGGGATGACAGTAACTGAAATTGTCGCACCATAGTAGCGAGGGTGGGATGTAAATTGCATGAATTGTATATTTGTTGTTCGAGGACGAACAAGGATTTAAGTGTGGGGTAAGTGATCTTGGGCAGATTTATATGCCCAAGTGATACTCAAAAGTATCATTTTCGCCTTGTTTACCTAGCAATGTGTAATACATTTTCATGTAATTGGTAATAAAATGTGAATTTATACTAACCAACATGATTAGCATTGTTTTGTAGGTAAAATGTGATCTGGGGAAGCTAAAATGCATGTTGGACGATATCGGAGTTGGACTTGGATGCTAGCAAGGAAAAAGGCATAGGACTGCACGAATTAAAGGGGCTCCGCGATGGAGCCGTGTCACGCTGCCATCGCGGAGGCATTCTGCCTGGAGGGTGAAAATTCATCCAATTTCCAGTGGAGGTTCGCGTCTGCTCCGTGGCACGGTGGCTAGCCTCCGCGTTTCACGTCGTGCCACGTTGGTGTTTAAATTCCCGGACCCCGAGTTCCAGTGAGGGTCCGCGTTCATGGCGTGTCACGGAGGCAGTGCTCCGCGATGCACTCCGTGACACGTTGCTCATTATTCCGGGAAAAATTCCCACTAGTATAAATAGAACACTTAAGTGTATTTTTCATAATTCAAACTTGGTGGAGCAAGGACGTGGGTTACAGGCAGTTGAGGGACAAAAAGTTCAGGGTTTTTTCTCTCTTTCTTTCTTCTTTAACTCAATTGTTTGTATGATTAACACTCGTTTTATGATGATTAATCCACAAATGAGTGGATAATTCCCTTCCTTGATGAGGTTATGAACACTTGTGATGAATTTTGATTATTGATTATATGGTTTTCATCTTTTTCTTCCATGTTGTTCTATTAATTCTTGTTCTTACTGCATTGGTGTGTGGCCTACATTAATGTACATCTAAAAAGTCCGATTTCACTCGAGAGAGCACGAAATTGGAAAGTTGTGAATTAATAGGATATTGTTCTTAACTTGATTTGGGAAAATTGAGTTTTGATGTGCATTCAGGATAGAAATATACCTGAAAGTCGTATTAGTCAATTTAGGAACCGGAATTGTATGGCTAGAACATGAATTGCATTTGATCACAGAAATGTAGACGGATGGTTCATGATTCTTAAGTGAGATTAAATACGAGAGTTTTAATCTCTTGGTAAATGTTCTTGGCTAGCAACTGGAAGAAAAGATTAACCAATTTATGATGATAATCAGTTTCATTACATGTTCTTTAACCTCAGCATGCTTTTATCCATAGTCCAAATTCAAAGTAGATAATTGTTTGTAGTTTTAGTATAAAATTTATAAAACAAATTATTCAATTTTTGGTTATTTAGTTGTCAGCATATTTAGAAGTAAAAATATAGTATACTTGAGCAAATTGCACTTATCCCAAGTCTCTGTGGGATCGATACTTGGCTTACTAAAGCCACTTACTACTTGTTCGACCACGTGCACTTGCGTGTCGGTTTTATAATACCCATACTACCCACCGAACACCCACCACCTCAATGCCATTATAGGAGCACGGGACACAGACGCCCACGTACTCCGACAGCTGAACATTACCCCACCATATGCAGACATCAGACGCACATTGTGTGGGACCCGATCAATAGCTAGATGGAGCGGACACAAAGAGAGGGGCTACCACCAGACTCTGCCATATTCACAGATGAACAGGGAAGCCCGAATCTAGCTGAAGATAGTCTGCTCATGCCTAATCCCGGGGGTACATATGACAGATGTAACCCGGAATCGTGTATGCCTGGTGTACGCCCTGATGAAAGGGCTGGAGATCAACGTAGGGGCGGTAATTATCTCTGCCATGAAGAGAGCCCGGTTGCACCAGGGGCACAGGTATGGCTTTGGTGGACTACTCACCACCTTCCTCAGGGGCCTAGATGTCGAGGAAGAGGCCCTTGACTATATCCCGCAGATAGAGCGGCGGGCCTTAGATGTTACTAAAACTAAGGCTCCCGACACCACCCACGGGCCAGTGCTTACACTTGGCGAGTGACATGCTCGTGATGACCAGTATATGGCTCGGATGTATGGGATGCAAATGCTCCAGCTGAGGATAGGTGGGAGGCCGGCGACAGAGGAGGAGCTATGGCAGCTCGAGCTAGACTACCCCTTCGGCGAAAACGCCAGGGCTCTATGCCGAGTGGGGCCAGCATTTGTAGAGCCCACAGATGATGATGTCCCCACAGACAAGGAGACATGTCGGGAGGACTCAGATGTGGAGTCCGATGATGACGACGGAGGCGACTCGGACATGGGAGATGAAGCAGCAGCACCCGATGAAGAAGTGGAATACTTTGACTGATCAGGGAGTTCCACCACCCGATTTTGTGCTATTTTAATTTTTGTGAACACTGGGGACAGTGTTCGAACTAAGTGTGGGGTGGGAGTAGTTAGGTGCTGGGCTGGGCTGTTTTGTATGTATGCTCTATTTTGTTGTCGTGTATGTGAAATTTGTTTGTCCCTATGAGTGTGAATTGTTAAGTTGTTTTGTATTTGCAAATTTATGTGAAATTGATGAGTGTTGCTGAATGTTGCTAGCTGATTCTGATTCTGTACATATTTTTATTATCAATATGATCGATATTTTTAAAATTTTAAAATATTTTGTACATATTTTTTCTATCGAAATGATCGATATTTTCATCATTTTTTTACTTCTTGGGTTTTGCGGCGTTTGTTTTCGATTCTTTTACCGAGATTAGTCCCATTGAACCCAAGTCATAGTAGTGACCGTTCCCTATGATGGATGAATGACGACCGTCTTAAGGGAAATGTAGTCGTTAGGAGTAGATTTTTTCTAATTATTTTTCAGTTTTTTTCTTTGGTGGGTTGCATCCCAAAACCTGTAGTTACTGGATGGTTGCGAAATTCTGGTTGGGTGTTGTACAGGATATTTAAAATGCAAAGGTGATTCGTATGAAAGCATGCAAATTTGTAAATATGTTGAGATACCTAGTCCGTAGAGTTCGATTTAGTGTGATTGAGGCTTAATTGAATTCCTGTAATTAGCTGATTGAAGAGTCTGTGAATACATCTTAAATTGAGCATATGCAAAAAGTGTGAAGTGAGGTGTTGATATTCCATGCTATTGTGAAGTGTCTAGAACTTGCCTGGTGTGTGTACAAAATAAAATGAAGGAGGTGTATTGTAGGAAAGGATGTAGGCATTTCTTTGTTTTAACCGAGAGTTTCTATTTTTCCTTGTTGTACCCACCTTGATTGTATACCCTAGTCAGCCCGTTGAGCCTTTAGCCGATTATTTTTTTCTTTTGTCATAAAGTGTAAACCGAACTTAATTCCTTCTTTTCATTAGCCGTAAAGTCTATACAAAACTCTTAAGCGCTTAAGAAGAGAAAATCATTTTCCCGAAGTGTCAAGGAGTGAGAATGATGAAAAGAAAAAGAAAAGCAGAGTGATAGAAGAAAAGAAAAGGTTGAAGGTGCACTTGCTATAAATAAACGATAATGAAGGTGCATGAATAATCTTTGTTGTTGTGTCAAGTGTGCTTAATACAATGGGTCATACTAAAGAAAATCATCAAGAATGGGATGATGAAAAAAAAGAAACAATGTCCATGAGTTGATGGGATGTGTTGAAAAGGCGCTTAAGGATGCTAGTGGCTATTATTGGCTAACCCAATATTTACTAGTTCCGTAGCTTCCATTACAACCCGTTAAA
Organism: Datura wrightii; assembly: GCA_035772735.1. Lineage (NCBI taxonomy): Eukaryota > Viridiplantae > Streptophyta > Magnoliopsida > Solanales > Solanaceae > Datura > Datura wrightii. Next base: position 180,184,329 of record JASDFA010000018.1, read on the forward strand.
GTCCAGCGTGATCTTACATCGCACTTCTTTATATTAGTGGAGTAATACACTAAGGGCAAGCTTATGGGTCATGACATGATGCATGTGAATTCTTTAGGGAGAGAGAGCGAAATTGTTTTTACATGCCCCTGCTTGAATTCTTGTGAGTCATATGAGATAAAAGGGGAAGATTCTCTTGTGTTGTGAGGGCACATGCTTGATGAAAGATTAATTTTCGTGTCGGATATCTTGATCAACTGATTTGCATGAGTTTGCCAATATCGAGAGTCGATTCTTAAAGTCTAGGAGGTCCTAATGGTCATTGCATTGATAAGACCATGCATGTTTTCTTGATGATTTGCTGTATTGAATAATCGGTATGACCGTAGCCTAAATTGTCGAACCAAAGTAGCGAGGTTGGGATGTAAATTGCATGAAGTGTAGGATTGTTGTTCGAGGACGAACAAGGATTTAAGTGTGGGGTAAGTGATCTTGCGCAAATTTATATGCCCAAGTGATACTCAAAAGTACCATTTTAGCCTTGTTTATCTATCAATGTGTATACATTCTCATGTAATTGGTAGTAAAATGTGAATTTATACTAACCAACATGATTAGCATTGTTTTGCAGGTAAAAGGTAATTTCGGGAAGCTAAAATGCATATTGGATGATATCGGGATTGGACTTGGATGCGAGCAAGGGATAAAGCATTGGACAACATGAATTAAAGGGGCTCCGCGATGGAGCAGTGTCACGCTGCCATCGCGGAGGCCTTCTGCCTGGATAGGGAAATTTCGCCCAAATTCCAGTGGAGGTCCGCATTTGCTCCGTGGCACGGTGGCATGGCTCCGCGTTGCACGTCGTGCCACGTTGAGCTTTAATTCCTGGACCCCCATTTCCAGTGAGGGTCCGCGTCCGTAGCGTGTCACGGAGGCAGTGCTCCGCGATGCACTCTGTGACACGTTGCTCGTTATTCCGAAAAAAATTCCCAGCAGTATAAATAGAACACTTAGGTTCATTTTTCAATATTCTGACTTGGTGGAGCAAGACGTGGGTTACAGGCAGTTGAGGGGACGAAAATATCAGGGTTTTTCTCTATCTCTTTCTTCTTGAATTCAATTTCTTGTATGTTTAACACTCATTTAACGATCTTTAATCCACAAATGAGTGGCTAAATCCTCTTCTTGCTGAGGTTAAGAACAATTGTATTGAAATGTGATTGTTGATCAATTTGGTTTTTCATCTTTTCTTCCATGGTTGTTCTATTGATTCTTGTTCTTACTGCATTAATGTGTGGCCTACATTAATGTACATCTAAAAAGTCCGGTTTCACTCGAGAGAGCAAGAAATTGGAAAGTTGTGAATCAATAGGATATGATCTTTTCTTGGTTTGGAAAAATTTGGAATTGATTTACCTTCAGGATAGAAATATACCTGCAGGTCATATTAGTCAATTAAGGAACCGGGTTTGTATGGCTAGAACATGAATTTCGTTTAATCACGGAAATGTAGGTGGACGGTTCATGATTCTTAAGTTGGGTTAAATACGAGCGTTTTAATCCATTGGCAATAGTTCTTGACTAGCAACCGGAGGAAAAGTTAACCAAATTATATTGATAATTTATTTCCTTACATGTTCATTTAACCTCAGCATGCTCACATTCATAGTTCAGACTCAATTTATATAATCTTTGTAGACTTAGGATAAAATTAGAAATCAAAATATCAAACTCTTCTTTACACTGTTGTCTTCATTGTTAGAGTTAAAATATAGTAACACTTGAGTAATTTGTTACCTTATCCCAGTCCCTGTGGGATCGATACTTGGCTAACTTAAGGCACTTTACTACTTGTTCGATCACGTGCACTTGTGTTTAGCTATACACCCATAGCAAACAGACCGAACACCCGAACCTAAAGTAAATCTTCGAGAAACCTCTAGCACCCTGGAGATGGTAAAAAAATCATCAATCCTAGGTAAGGTACCTGTTCTTAATTGTGACCTTGTTCAATTGTCGATAGTCAATGCACATCCTAAACGAACCATCCTTCTTCTGAACAAATAACACTGGTGCACCCTACGGAGACTAGCTTTATATGATGAAGCCTTTATATAATAGGTCCTTTAACTGATCCTTCAATTCCTTTAGCTCGGCTAGGGCCATCCTGTATGGAGGAATAGAGACAGGTTGCGTATTGGTTAAGAGGTCAATGCCAAAATCAATTTCCTATCAGGAGGAACACCTGGCAAATCATTGGGAAAGACCTCCAGGTACTCACATACCACCGGAACTGACTGGACAGTCGGGGTCTTGGACTCAACATCCTTAACCCTAACTAGGTGATACATGCAGCCCTTAGAAATCATTTTCCTGGACTTAAGATATGAAATAAACCGATCGATTGGTACAACTGAATTATCCTTCCACTCCAAGACTGACTCACCCGAAAATCGGAATTCCACTGCATGGATCCTACAATTAACCGAAGCATAACATGAAAACAACCAATCAATGCCCAAAATGATGTTGAAGTCAGTCATAACTAACTCTACTAAGTCTGCGGAGGTGACCTTATGTAATACTATAATGGGGCAATCTCTATACACCCGCCTAGCTACGATTGAATCACCGACTGGAGTAGAGACTGAGAATGCTTCTGATAGGATTTCAAGGCTAACCCCAAATCTACTAGCAATATAAGGGGTCACAAAATACAAAGTATCTCCTAGATCTAACAAGGCATAAGCATCAATATGGAAGACTTGCAACATACCAATGACCACATCTGGTGAAGCCTCCTGCTCCTGGCGGGGTACTAAAGCATAAAACCTATTTTGGCGTTGACTGCCTGCTACACTAGTTAAGGCACCATGCTGAGGGGGACGTGCTGCTGGAGCAGCAGAATTGCCTGCTGTCACACGGGCTCCACCGACCCCTGATCTGGCTGAGGGGAAATACTTAAGTATGTGCTCGAGTTTTCCACACCCGAAGCAAGCATCTAAGCCCACTAAGTACCTCCCGAGGTGATTCTTGCTGCACCCCGCACAAACTGGGAAAGAGGGCTCCACCTGCATGCTACCCTAGCTTCTCGACTCCGAAGCTCTGCTCCTTCGATCTCATCTAAATCTAGATGTCGTGCTGGCCGATGAGTAAGATGGAGTGATAGACCTGTATTGGGACTACTGACGCTGTCCACCCCCTGACCTGACCTGAGATGTCCCATAGCTGTCGATCCTGTCCCTCTTGGCCTCCCTCTACCGTCTCCATCTGCTGAGCATGCAACACAATGCGGGGAAAATTGATATCCTGATGTAGCATGGAGATCCTGCAATCCTTATCCAAATAATCCGCCACCCTATGAACAAAATGACTCACCCAAACCCTCTGGTCTGCCACCAACTCTGGAGCATACTTGGATAAATGGGTGAACTCCAATGCGTACTCTTGAACGGACATGTTACCCTATTTTAGATTCACAAACTCAGACGCGTTGAGTTCCCTCATCTCTCGAGGGAAGAACCGATCCAAAAATGCCACATGGAACTCTTCCCAACCTATCAGGCCTGCACCCACTACCCTTGCATCTCTCCACTTCTTGAACCATATGTGAGCCACCCCCTTTAGCTAATAGGAGGTCAAGTCAACACACTCCCCATTGTTCACCCCTATAACCCGGGTGATCTTCAGAATCTCCTCAATGAAATCATGTGGATCCTTGTCCACCTTCGACCCCGTGAACTCAAGAGGGCTCATCCTCAAGAAATCCCTTACCCTCTCCACCTCCGCTTTCCCATTTTGAGGGTAATGCGCCAGTGTCTGATTATGAACTTGGGCATCCATAGCCTATGCTAGCATCTGAATTGCTGCCCTAAACTCAGCGTGGGCAGCTGGCTCTGGTGCGTGCTCCTCGGGAACGGGTGGGGCTGGCTGATTCCCACCATCATTGGCACCCTCATGATCATTTCCTTTACCATTTCTCCTGGCATTCACTCAGCGTGGAGGCATGATTCTTCAAACGCGAATAATGCAAAATTAGAAGGGTAAAGGACTTTCATCACACGATATAGATCATGAAAGAAGGGAACATTTCCTAAACGTCTCGTATCCTCTTCGTCATAAGTGTGGCGCGCTTCACACCCATGAAAAAGACTCTACTTAACACAAATTTCAGAAACCCTAGGACACTTTAAAACTATTTCTCTGATACCAAGTTTGTCACGACTCGAATGTACACCCGGATCGTAAACACGAGATAAGGAGCCCCGAGAGACCCCAACTCAACCCATGGCATGAGCATACATCTAATTCATTCACATAAGCCAAAGACTTTACATAAGGAAAATGTAAACATGACATAATAATGGAGAAAAGACAATACATGATCCATACATGACTGCTGATTACAACTCATAGTCCGAAAAGCCTCTAATCATAAAAGACGGGTTGAAGGGACAATACTCCAGCTAACCCTACAATATTGAAACTGAAAGAGAACAATAGAGTCTGAACATATGGCCCTCGGAACATGAGGACTCACCAAATAAGCTGATAGCGAACTCTGCGAAACTATTGAGGAGGGTGAGCCTGAGAGCCGGGTCCTGTATCATGAAATGATACAACATAGAAAGTATGTGGTCAGTACGTGGAATGTACTGAGTATGCAAGGTAAATAAAATAGACATATAAAACTCATAAATGATCATAAGAGGAGGAAAACATGATTGTATCATAAATATCATAACATAACATAAGACTCAAGGTTTTCAAAACAATAGAAATACATCGTAATCATAATCATAAAAGAAAAACTTTACTTAACATGACTTGAGCCAATTTGATAGATTCGCCCTCGGAAACAAGAAGTTCTGGTCCGAGAGGGATAATATCAACCACTTGACGTCCCTCCGACGCATCTGTTATGGTTATCTCATATCCACCTTTTTCTTCTCGTATGATTTTGCTTACTATACCTGCTGCTGTAGCATTATAAACTGTATTGTTACTGTTGCTGTAGTCAGGATAAATCTGACCCCTTCCCCTGTTCCCTCCTACATATATAGAATATTTTAAGAAGTGAACATCCTTCTTAGTAGCAGGGTCCGGGGAAAGAATAGGGAAGGTTATTTCACTATATTTTTACCAGGGACAGGGCCTACCACAAGAATATTTTTTTTATTGTTACATAATCATAACATTCATAAGTCATGAGGAACAGTGGAAGATTCTCTTAACCGACATATTCCATATGAGCACACATGAATTCCGACCTGTAAACCTAGTCGGGAGGCCGTTTGTACCTTGCCAAGGGTAGAATCATGAAGGGCGTGATATCACCATGAAAAGGGCTATTTGGGCCGGGGATAGTCACAAAGGAGGTCCCAACATACCTACCATAGCATGTAGTTTATGAGATCCTGGGCTTAACTTGAGCCCTGAATCTACTCGGTGTTCGATAATACTCCAAAAACATATATCGTGCTCATGGTATAACATACATGAATTCATGGGATATTAAATCATGATAATCATAAGCAAACTTATACATACGTGAACTAGACATGAAACAAGGCCCGTGAGTCGATCAAAACATAAGTCATGAATCATAAAGTTCATACATACTTGTAGATCATGCATATAGCTTGAAATTCATAAAATCATGATGGGTAATTGAATAAAACCATATTTCAAATCATAAATCATGATGGGTTTGTAAATATCAACAATTGAAGTGAAGATTAAAAATTGATTCATCATAGATCATGCATAATTAGGCCTAACTTCAAGAGAATTTATTTATCGATAACATTATAAATAAATTAAATTACAAAAATTTGGTCAAAACCCCATAGAATATGATAAGGTTCGAAAATCACAAGACCCATTAAAAATCATTAGATTTTTATATAGATCTACTTCAAAACCCCATAAAGTTTTGATAGAATTTTCATAAAATCTTAGAGAATAGGAATGGATGTGAGAATAAACACCCATTGATAGCCTTACATACCTTGAAATAATTGATTCTTAATCCCCCTCGAATGCCTAAGAAGGAATTGGAAGAATTTGAAGTGAAAAGCCTTGAATCCTCCTATGATCACCTCTCTATACTCTTGCATGCATGAATGGGGACTTAGAATAAATTATTCCCCTAAAAACCCACCTTTCCTAGGCTAAACCGACGAAGTCTAGGGTCTCATAGCATGGAAAATTCAAAAATGCCCTTAATGAATCTACCCTAAAAACTATCTAGATTGGACCAACGGATGGAACCAACGGGTCGTTGGAAGGAACGACGACCCGTTATGTTGCTCGTCGTTTACACTGCTGAGACTTGCCTCCGGAACTTAACCACGAATGGACAGGACAACTCGTCCTTTGAACCAACGGATCGTTACATCGACCGTTGTTTTTCCCTTCACAAAATCTGAACCTACTTACCACGAGCATTACCACGAGTCGTGGTTGCTTCCAAAGAGTCGTGGTCTTGATCCATCACATACACTGGAAATCTTGGCAACCAAATAACGATCGGTGACCACGAGTCATTACTCCTCACAATGAGTCATTGGATGACCCGTTGTATCCCATCTGCTGAGTCTAGCCTCTTTCTATGACTGCTAACAATGGCTTGCTGTATCATGCAACAAGTCATTGTGTCGTCTGTCATCTCCATTTCCACCCAGACATCTCTCACCACGAATGCATACAACGCCTCGTGGTTTGATACCATGAGTCATTACATGGCCCGTCCTGTGCTATTTTTCCAATTTCAGCAGTTTTCAACTTTTAACTCCCGGGTCTACTCCTAGGCACTTTCGCGGTATTTCAACTAGGGTTGTGGGAACCATGGTGAATTAACGAGCTAGGGTTTATATGAAGTGATTATAAACCAATACTAAACTCTTGTATTGTATTCTCTTCATCTTTAACGTTTCTTAATGGTGCGCAACGTTAGGACGTGCCTAGATTCTTTACTTGCTTGAGCCTAGAGAGGTGGAGATTAGGAAAAGAGAATTACAACAAAGCCTTGATCTTGATGATCATTGTATTAACTTGAGTTGTGGTCGCATGATAGTTAAATTTGGAACATATTGATAACGAATAGTTTGAAATCACTCATGAGACCGGACCCGGTGATTGAGTATAGTTATCCAATAGAGACGAACTGGTCATTTGGATGAACCTTAGTTATCAGTTCTACAAGTAAAGTATTAGGATAAACCACAAATGTAAAACCCGAAGTAGTTAAGAATCCATGTGAAATACTTACCCTAGTTAATTGCATTAATTTGAAATCTACATTCAATTTTTCTCAACAATATTACTTGTTACTTTTACGAATCCCCCCTTTAGGAGATAATTGACTTAAAAACTTAGATACTAGCATTTTTCTATATCCTTTCATATTCTCTATGGGATCGACCCCAACCTCTTAGTTGGGTTCTTTATTAATAATGTATGCTTCATACTTCAGAAAGAGGTGTGAGTTTGAGCGTTATGAAAAAGTGGTGTCGTTGCCTAGGAATACGACTTAGGATTAGATTAATTGTTGTTTAACTTTTAGTCTTTATTTCCTATTTTTTACTTTTCTTTTATTTTCTGATATGTCACAGGGAAGCGTGGTAAAACAAGCGGCCAAGATGTGACCACGGTCTCAACAAGTATCCTGATGAAGTCTAAGAAATCAAGATACCTGTGTCGTGCCGCGACGTTATATCAAGCGCTGCTTGGGAGTCAACCCAATATGATTTTTGATTTTTTAGATTTGATGTATTTGTTCAAGTATGCAAGAATTAAGTCATAAAAAATAAAGAAATTTAGAGCAAAAATGAATTAAAAATGAGAAATCGTATAAGGAAATTAAGCAGGTAGCTCAATGGAAGGAAGTTATTATAATAATAACATTTTCTAAAGGATTCAAAAGATTTAAATTGATTGCAGCAATTGTGACGTTCCAATTGTGTGCTGAAACGCGGCGACAGCAGCAATCAAATTGAGTCCTCGTCGAGTAGTTATTTCGGTGCTGCGATCCTTGCGACACGGAGTGCCAATTTCATATCTGAAATTATTTTCTAATTTATTTTGGACTCAATTTATTTCGTGTGGTATTTTTCTACACTTATAAATAGTCCTTAAAAATATTTTGCAACGCAATTACTAATGACGAAGATGATTCGAAGATAGAGAAAGTTGCTTTTGCCCCCATAGACGATGAGGAATAGAGGCCCAGAGAGTTCATCTTTCACTTTGTTACTTTATGCTTATTTAATTTAGCACTGGGGACAGTGTCACTAATTAAGTGTGGGGTGAGATAAGTGAAGTTCATATTACCATGCATGCCTTAATTGCTAAATTTGCACATAGTAGGCCTAGGTTTTTTGAAATTTATGACTTATCTTGCATGCTTGTTTGTTTGTAATAGTTTTTTTTATAGTTTTATTTTATTTTGGGTTCCTCCGATTTTTGTTTTCGGTACTTTTTTGGTGGATAGTCCCTTAGAACCGACTAGAGAGTCTAGATTTTTATTATTATTTTTATATTTTTCTTAGTCATTGAGTCATGACTTTGCCCGATGATGGATGGATGACTACCTTCTTAAGGGTAAAAAAGTCATTAGGAAGAACAAGAACTTGGACCTTACGAATACTAGGTGCTTCACTTTAGGTATCATTAGGACTTTATAAAAATTCACTCAAAATGCATGAAAAAGGTAGAAACACTTAGTCTTTTGAAAATTGACTCTTGTATTTGAAAAAATGGGCTTAATTATGTTATGCATGCAATATGAATATACGTATTTATGTGATCTTGATTTTCATTGTTAAACCATTTTGTGCCAAACATGTGAGAAATTTTTGATATAATCCATGCTTGTAAATTGATGTCTAAAACCTGCCCGGTGTGTATGCAAAGTGAAATAAGAATGATGGATTTAGGAAGTGATATAGGCATTTCTTTGGTAAGCCTTGTCTTTATCCTATTTTACCTATCTTGATGTGATTATCCTAGTTAGCCATTTTGAGCCTTAGCCTATTCTTTTGATAGCCATATTACAAGCTTAACTCCCTTTTTGTTCTATTGACTTGTATTTATGAAAGGAGCGTATGTGGAAAATCTAAAAAGTGTGAAAATTAGATGAAAAGAAAAGGGTGAAAAATGCTAAGCAGGGAGGGTGATGTTAGTGGAAAAATAAAAAGAAGAAAGAGCTTTGAAAAAATTTGATGATGAAAAAATGGGTGAATGAGCTAAATGTTGAAAATTTTTTCCACTAGTCACCTAAGTTGAAAAATTGAAAAATAAAAGGAGGTACAAGGAGAAAATGGGAAATTGAGGAAAGTGCTAAAAAATCAAAGTGTTGCGAAGTATTAAAGTACTTAAGGAGATTAGTCACTATCTTCGACAAATAGTTCGTACTCATCCCTCAGCCTACATTACAACCAAATTTAAGTCCTATTGATCCTTGATTCATAATTCTATATTAGTGGGGTATTACACTAAGAGCAAGCCTATGGGTCGTATTTTGCATGTATGTTGAGTTCTTTGGGAGAGTGAGTGGATTTTGTTATATTTATGCCCAAGTTTATATTGACTTATATCTTGTGTGAGAAAAGGGCATCTCTTCAAATTGTGAGGGGCACAATGGTAAGACTTTAGTATATCTGGATTGCTAAATTACATATGATTCATGTTGGCCCAAAATATGTCTTGATGAGTAAGTTTTCAAAAGTTAAGTGAGTTCAAATTTTAACATTTTAATGTTGATCCTATATGCATGTGAGTGAATTGTTTGAGCTTCATTGATTTGTCTCATGATCCTAAGTGTAAGTAGACCTATTCGTAGGATGAATTTTGTGCTTAAATGTGAGAAGGGAAGTATTAGATTTTTCAAGGACGAACAATAGTTTAAGTGTAGGGTGTTGATGAAGGGCGTACTTACGCCTTTCTTGGACATATTTTGCCCATACTTTACTATATTTTGAGAATAAATTATGTGTGTTTGTATGTGTTTATGTTATATATTTGTGAAAAATGGCTAACGCGCATAATTAGATGCTTTCAGGGATAAAAATGATGGATTTGAATGTATTTGAGGCTTTTGAAATAAATGTGAAGAATATGGAATGAGCAAAGCAAGAACGAGGCCAAAAAGTGCACTGGCACACCTGCGCGACCTGCAGTGCGGCACGCAGGCACTCCTGCGCATTGAAGGGTGCGAGGCGCAGGCCTTGCTGCGAGACTAGAGGCGCGGCATGCAGGCCTTGCGAAGCGATACATGGCACGATGCGGCACCAATCCAGTGCGATGACAAGCATGGTACACTGGCCCTGTCTGGCAGCCAAGAAGGTTATCCAATTCAACTAGGAAAATGAGCTTTAAATCCCAAATTAAATCCGCGAAGGAACAAGAAAAGCATCAATCTACTACTATAAATACCCTTTTATTTTTATGTAATAGACAAGTTTTTAGGGAAGTCTAGACACAATTGGTACGATTTAAGAAGACAAGTCTTGGACTTAGAAGTTTTATTTTCCCAAAAATACATTGAGATACATATTGTGGAATTGTTATTTTGAATTTTTGCAATAATCAAGTGAGTTTCTTCCTATCATCATTGTAAGTATTGGTTTATTGTTTTTGTCTATGAATGCTATGAAATTATTTATAATTATGAGAGGCTAAAACCTCCACAACTAGGGTTGTGGGAACCATGATGAATTAACGAACTAATATTTGCACGAAGTGATTCTAAACCAATACTAAACGCCTATATTGTATTTTCTTCATCTTTAACGTTTCTTAACGGTGTGCAACATTAGGACATGCCTGAATTCTTTACTTGCTTGAGCCTAGAGAGGTAGAGATTAGGAAAAGAGAATTACAAAAAAGCCTTGCTATTGATGATCATTGTATTAACATGAGATGTGGTTGCAGGATCATTAAATTTGGAACATATTGATAACGAATAGTTTGAATCGCTCAGGAGAACTGACCCAGTAATTGAGTATAGTTATCCAATAGGGACGAACCAGTCTTTTAGATGAACTTTAGTTATTAGTTTTACAAGTAAAGTATTGGGATAGATCACAAGTGTAAAATCCGAAGTAGTTAAGAATCCATGGAGAACACTTACCCTAGTTAATTGCATTAATTTGGAATCTACATTCAATTTTTCTCAACAATATTACTTGTTACTTTTACAAATCCCCCCTTTAGGATATAATTGACTTAAAAACTTAGATACCAGTGTTCTTCTATATCCTTCCATATTCCCTGTGGGATCGACCCCAACCTCTTAATTTGGTTCTTTATTGACAACGTCCGCTTCATACTTCAGCAGGAGGTGTGAGTTTGAGTGTTATCACCCCCACCAATTTTGGTGAAAGATATGAGGAGTTTCCTTGGTCATGTTGGATTTCATAGAAGGTTTATCAAGGACTTCACAAAGATTGCCTAGCCCATGTGTGAACTCCTTGAGAAGGATGTAAAGTTTATCTTTGTTGATTCATGCTTTAAGGTATTTGAAGAACTGAAGAGGCGATTGAGCACTGGGCCTATCATTACTATTCCCAATCGGTCACTCCCATTTCAACTCATGTGTGATGCTAGTAGAATGGCCATTGGAGCAGTAGTGGGACAATGACATGACAAAGTTATGCATCTTATCTACTATGCTAGCAAGACACTAAATACAACATAAATGAACTACACTATCACTAAACAAGAACTACTTGCCATTGTTTATGCCTTTACAAAGTTCATGTCATATTTACTTGGATCAAAGATGATAGTTTACACTGATCATGTTGTTTTAAGGTACTTGCTGACAAAGAATGATGCAAAACTTTCGCTGATCTGATGGGTGCTTCTTCTATAAGAATTTGATTTTGAGGAGAAGGATCATAAGGAACAAAAAATCAGGTGGCTGATCATTTGTCCCGACTTGAAGAAGCTGGAAGGCTTTTGGGGGAATTGAAAATTAATGATGCCTTCCCTAATGAGCGCATTTCAGTGGTGACATCTAGCTCAGAACCATTATATACAGACTATGTTAATTATCTTATGACCAAGGTTGTACTAGAGGGTCTCAAACCATATCAAAGAAAGAAGTTTCTAAATAAAGTTCAACACTGTTTTTGGGAGGATCCTTACTTATTTCCTACGTGAGTAGACAACACTATTAGGAGATATGTGAATGAGGGTGAGATAATGAATATTTTGAAGGCTTGTCATGACTCCTCAGTAGGAGGGCATCATGGGAGAAATCGCACAGTTGCAAAGGTCTTGGAGTGTGACTACTATTGGGACACCATTTATCATGATTCTACTATGTTGGCCTAAGTAGTGATCATCATCAGTGACAAGGGTCGATATCGCATAGATAAGAGATGCCCCAAAACTTCGTGCTAGAAGTAGAGTTGTTCAATGTTTGGGGCATTAGTTTCATCGGTCCTTTTGTAAGTTTTTATGGGATGGAATACATTCTGGTGGTGGTGGATTATGTTTCCAAATGGGTTGAGGCCATAACATTGTCTAACAATGAGGCGGAGAGGGTGATAGCTTTCCTCAAGAAAAGCATCTTCACCCGGTTTGGCACTCCTCGTTGCATAATAAGTGATGGAGGATCTTATTTCTGTAACAAAGCCTTTGAGAACTTGCTTTTGAAATACAGAGTGAAGTATAAAGTGGCAACCCCATACTATTCACAAACAAGTGGCCAGGTGGAGGTATCAAATCGAAAAATCAAGAACATCTCAGTTAAGACTATTAATGCAAATAGGACCGACTGGTCTAGGAAGTTGGATGATGCACTATGGGCCTACAAAACTGCATACAAAACTTTGATTGGAGCTTCTCCTTATCATTTGGTATTTGGAAAAGCTTGCCATTTACCGGTTGAATTGGAGCACAAAGCGTTATGGGCCTTGAAGAAGCTGAACATGGAATGGGATAATAATGCAGAGTTTAGAATAAGCCAATTAAATGAATTGAATGAGTTCTGGTTCTTCTCCTTTGAAAATGTAGAACTCTAGAAGGAACAGAGCACGATAAGAAGATTCAACATTGTGAGTTTTACCCTGGGATCAAGTGTTATTGTTCAATTCCAGACTCAAACTGTTTCCTGGAAAGCTGAAAACAAGATGTCCCGGTCATTTAAGGTGTTGAGTGTTACTCCCTATGGAACTGTAGAATTGGAAACAGAAGATGAGACCCAAATCTTCAAGATGAATGGCCAATGAGTCAAGCATTACTTAGGCATCACAGACGAGGAAAGGATTGTGGAGAAATTCTTCTTGGGGGTTTGCCCAACTTCATAATAGCAAAATCACCTCATGTCGACGTGTCACAATGTTAAACCAGGTGCTTCTTGGGAGGAAACCCAAGTTTTTTGGACTAATGAGTGTTGTCTGATGCAGGCGTACTCAACATGGTGAAGAAAATTAATCAAAACAGAAGTCCTAAAATCTCACCCCCTAAAGGACGACTAGATGGATGGACCGAAATTTGTAGAGATGGTTCGCCTATCCAACCATCAATTGCCACCCCTGGTGCAGCATTGTAGGGAGCTGTTATAATACTAATTCTTGCATTTTGTGATTGTTCGTGCATTGAGGGCATACCATCAGAGGATGCAAGTGTATATCATTTGGTATATATGCATTTTGATTGAGCATATTAATGTATGGGATGGCGACACAGATTCTATAAACCCAACAAAAAAGGGTTCTTACAGTATGGTTGAAGGGATAGGTCGTTTTCCAAAAGGATAGTCTTTCAATTGAAGACTGGACCCGAGCTAGGTAGAATGGGATTTGTAAAGTGTGGTGCAAGATATGGACCATCTTTCCAAAGGATGGTCCATCTTTCAAAGGACGACAAGCTGTAGAAAAAAAAGCTGAAAAGTGAAGTACGGTCCAACGAACGGTCCATCCGAGTATACCTGGCACTTCAATGTTTGAAATAAATAGGCTTTTTGGGACATAGTATAAATATCTTTTTCTTGTAATTTTTAGAAAGCTTTTTCATTATTCAGTTCATACTTATAGTAGAGAGTAGAATTTAGCTAGTTTAGCACTAGTTTTCAAAATAGATTCTAGATCTTTAGCTTGTAACTAGAAGATTTCCTTTCATTTATTGAAGATTTCAATTTGTCCTAGTAAGAATGTTTAATTACTTTTATTTTCTTCTTCTTCTTGCTATGGGTAACTAAACCCACATCTAAGGTTGTGAACCCAATAGGTTTGTCATGACCCGAATCTACACCTTCGTCGTTACATGGGACTTAGAACCACAAATGGCTCCAAGATAACCCATAGTACATATATAACATAAGCGTAAGCATGCACTAAATAGAAATCGATCATAAGATCTAACATAAGCAAAAGTCTAAGATATCATAAAACATATCAACTAGAACAATAAGTCAACACAACTGAATATCTATAACATCAAGTCTGAAAGCCTCTACTCATAAGATGAGCTGAAGGGACAAAACCCCAACTGGCTCTACTAAGTCTAAAATTGAAATGGATGAATGTAAACATAAGTCACAACTGATAGCCTCAAATGATGAGGACTCACCACAAGCTGATACTGGAGCAGGGACAAGAACAGATTTAACAGTGGGGCCAAGATTGATCACTCAAACCTATATCATGAGACGATATAACACAAAAGTATGTGGTCAGTACTTTGAATGTACTGAGTATGAGAGTAAGGACAACATGCTGTAAATCATGATTGTGATAGTTATAAAACATGAGTTGTTCATCATAATATAAAGTATAATGACCCAAGGTTTTGTAAGAAAAATTGTAAAACTTAACAAGTTTAAAATCATAAATAAAACTCATAAGCTGATAAATGGGTCAAAAATTGTATAAAATGTGATATCATAAATCCTGAATATGAATAACATAAAACATGAGGAACAATGGGATATTCTCATTACCGACATACTCCAAGTGAGCATCATGAAGTTTGACTTGTACCCTTGGTCAGGAAGGTGTCCATACCTTGCTAAGGGTAAGAACCATAAAGGTGTAATATGACTCATGAGTTTAGTATTGTAAGGAAGACACTCTCAACTAGCGAGGACTCCTTAGTCTAGGGTCAAGGGAGACACTCTCAACTGATGAGGATCCCTTATCTTATGGTGGCACGTAGTTTTGAGACCTGGGTGCGCTGAACCCCGGCCTACTCGGTGTTAAATACTACTCCCAAAATCATACATAGTGCTAATGATCATACATGAAATATGGGTTTTGCATGGACTAGTTTAAAGTAACATTATGGATTTATAAACTTCTTGACATACATGAACTAGCCATGAAAACAATGCTGAAAATACAACAATGATACATAAGCTTGATATTCATGAGATTCATGCATAATTGAGTAAATCATCATAACATGAAAATAAAGATTCATGAGAGTTTTTTTGTACAAATCATGTAATTATAATCATAAAACATAAATCGTATCATGAAAGAATCAATTTCATAAGAGATCATGGAATTTTTCATCAGAAAGGGCCTAATCTTAGAAATTCACGAAATTCATAATTGGAGACTTGAAGGAATTGAAATTATGAAATTGAACTTGAGATTGGGCATGAGGGTGGAAGAAATCCGCCATTTATGATCCCAAATACCTAGGCTTTGATGAATTCGTGCTTAGACTTGAGAACCAAGAGCATTGAGAATAAGAAGAATCTTAGTTGCTTGAGAGCCTTGAGAGGTTTGATCTTAAACCTATGGTTTTTTGAGAGGAATGAGAGTTTAGACTAAGTAAAACCCTCTAATACACCCTTAAGTCAACTAAAAATGATCTAGTTTAGGAGTTAAAAGCATACGAAGTTAAAAAAATACCCCTGAGGTGCACTCTATAATTTTCACTGTGTCAGTGGTAACGACCCACCTAACAAGTTGTTACCTAACTTGATGACTTGTTAGGCCCTCTTGTCATCCTAGAAACCACTTTTTCATCCTCTGATTCTCATCCCGAACTCTTTCATAATGATCTACTTAATGAATTGTCACTTGAACTAGTGATTCGTGGCCTAACTCATCACCATTGGAAAGAAAAATGCCAAACTCCAAAATACACTACTTGACGGCTCTCTTAATGAACTGTTAAGTGACTTGAAGACTTAACTTAATGAGCCATTCTATGATTTTTGACTTGTTTATATTGGTTTTCTGCTTTATGCCTAGAATATGATCTTAGAGACTTTTGGGGTGTTGCATTATCTCCCTCTTGAGATTATTCGTCCTTGAATAGAGACTAATAGAGCTGAAAAGATAGGGAAAGAGCTATAATCCTAAAACTAAAAGCTATAAGCTGAGTACTAATAGAGTGATTGACTCCCAACTGAGATACATATACTGAACTGAATTCATGAAACATGTATGCATGCTAGGATATAAAAGGGACAGAGAGATATGAAACTAACATGGAACTGATTAGAGTACTAAGAAAGAAACTATTACCTCATGGTTGAACTGAGCTAGAAGTGAAGAGGTGAGGGTACTTGGCCATCATATCTACTTTGGCTTCCTAAGTGGCTTCCTCTATAAGTTGATTCCTTCAAAGGACTTTTACTGAGCCGACCTCCTTATTCCTCAACTTTAGAACCTGACGATCAAGAATCTCAACTAGAGCCTCTTCATAAGTGAGGCTATCATTCACACCAATACTCTCTACTGGCACAACTAGAGTCAAATTGCTATTTCACTTCTTCAACAAGGACACATGGAAAACTAAATACATTGATGCGAACTTGGGCAACTCTAACTCATAAGCCACATTGCCAACACGTCTCAGAATCCTGTAAAGACAACATATTGGGGACTGAGCTTTCCTTTCTTTCTAAATCTCATCATCCCCTTCATGGGTGACACCTTTAGAGACACCCAATTAATCATCAACGATGAACTCAAGCTCCCTCTTTCTCACATCTGCATAGGATTTCCGATGACTTTAAGCTGTTTTCAGTCTCTCTCTAATAAGTTGAACTTTCTCCATAGCCTCATGAACTAAATCTAGTCCTATCAACGTAGCCTCATCCACCTCAAACCATCCAATAGGTGATCTATATATCCGCCTATAAAGAGCCTCAAACGGAGCCATCTGAATCCTGAAACGGTAATTGTTATTATCGGCAAACTTAATGAGAGATAAGTGATCATACCAACTACCCTTAAAATCAGTCATGCAAACTCTCAACATGTCCTCTAAAGTTTGAATGGTCCTCTCAGCCTAACTATCTGTCTGTGGGTGAAAATGGTGCTAAGATTTATGATGAAGGGCATATTTATGCATTTCTTAGACATATTTTGCCCATACTTTACTATGTTTTGAGAACAAATTATGTGTGTTTGCATGTGTTTATATTATATTTTTTAAAATGGCTAATGCATATGATTAAGATGCTTTCATGGATAATAATGATAGATTTGGGTGTATTTGAGGCTTTTGGAATGAATTTGAAGAAAATGGAATGAGCAAAACGAAGATTGAGAACCACTGGCCACACCAGCATAGCCAGCAGCACGGCGCACTGCCATTCCAGTGGTACCAGCCGCGCGAAGCAGCAACAGTTCGACATAATGCCAGGCGTGAGGCGCCGGCCTCCCAGCGCTACAACAAGCACGAGGCACAGCTCTTCCAGTGCGATAAGGCACGCGACGCGCCAAGCATGTTCAAACGGCCAAAAAATGTCAAAACTCACTTCAACCAAGAAAAGGAGCTACAAGTCCCAAGTCAAATTCGTGAAGGAACAAGAAAAGCGTAAATCTACTACTATAAATACCCTTTATTTCTTTGTAATAGAGTGTGCTAAATAGAACAAGTCTTGGAATTATAAGTTTTAGTTCACGACATACTTTGAGACAAGTGTTAAATTGTTCTTCCTTGTTTTTGCAATAATCAAGTGAGTTTCTTCCTATCATCATTGTAAATATTAATTTATGCTTGTCTATGAATGCTATGAATTTAATTATAATTATGAGAGGCTAAACCTCCACAACTAGGGTTGTGGGAACCATGATGAATTAACACACATAGGTAGAAATACTTAGTGATTCTTAAATGGGGTTTATGTATGTATTATTTTTTCCTTCGTTTTAATTATTTCTTAACTGTTGCAAACGTTAGAATTTGCCTTCTTCTTACTCACCGGATCAAGGGAGTAATGAATGGAAACGAAATTAACAACGGAGATTTGAGGCTATCAACCCTCATCTAATAGCTTGACCTTGTCCAAAAATAGTTAATCTGATATCAACGGCAAGGGTTAATTAAGTATACATTCACATACTGACCAAGTTGCATGGTGATAATCATCCAAATAGGGAATCAACCATTTAGGTGAAGCTAACTTACCAATATTGCATGCTAAGCACCAGAATAGATCACTAGTGTAAAATGCCTTGTGGTTATGAAGTCATGGGGAACACTTACCCTAGTTAGTTGCAATAATTTGGAATCAACCTTCAGTTTCTCTCAATAATATTGCTTATTACTTTTACGAATTCCCCCCTTTTTAGGAGATAATTGACTTAAAAGCTTAAGTACTAGCGTTCTTCTATATCCTTCCATATTCCCTTTGGGATTGATCTCAACCTTTGTTGGGTTCTATATTTGATATCGACCGCTTTATATCTCATTTCGAGGTGTAATTTAGGCAAAATCAAATTTTGACGCTGTTGTTGGGAAATATGGTTTAGAATTAGATTAACTACTTGTGTTTAAATTTTAGTCTTTATTTCCTATTTTTCATCTTTCTTTTATTTTCTGACGTGTCACAAGGCAGTATGGTGAAACAAGCGGCCAAGATGTGACCACAGTCTCAACAGGTATCTTGATGAAGTCTAAGTAATCACGATACATGTGTCATGACGCGATGTTAAAGCAGGCGCTACTTGGGAGGCAACCCAAGATAATTTTTAATTTTATTATAGTTGATGTGTTTGTTCAAGTGTGCAGAAATTAAGTCATAAATTGTGGAAAAAAATGTAGAAGAAATGAATTAAAAATGAAAAAATCCTATAAGAAAATTAAGCAGGAAGCTCAATAGATGAAATTTAATATAATAATAATATTTTTATAAAGGAATTGAAAAGAGTAAAGTAATAGAAATACTTACTTGAGACATCAGCAAGTGAAGCAGCAGCACGCGAAGCAGCATAAATCATCCGCATTTATCCTCTGGCGCGAGGTAAAACTTTTTAACTTAAAATTATTTCTCTATTTATTTTGGACTCAGTTTATTTTGTGTAGTATTTTTCTACACTTATAAATAGTCCTTAAAAATATTTTAGAACTTAATTGTTAATGACGGAGATGACTCCATGATGGGGAAAGCTGCTCTTGCCCCCACAGACGACGAGGAGTGGAGGCCCAGGAAGTTCTTTTTTCACTCTTTTACTATGTGTTTTATTGTTTTAGCATTGGGGACAGTGTTACTAATTAAGTGTGGGGTGGGAGAAGTGAACTTCATATTACCATGCATGCCTTAATTGCTAAATGCACTTGGTAGGCCTATTTTTTTTTTTTTTGATTTATGACTTATCTTGCATGCTTGATTTGTTTGTAGTAGTTCTTTCTAGTTTTATTTTATTTTGGGTTCTTCCGATTTTCTTCGGTACTTTTTCGGTGGATAGTCCCTTATAACCGACTAGAGAGTCTAGATTTTTTATTTTTTTTAGTCATTGAGTCATGACTTTACCCAATGATAGATAGATGATGACCGTCTTAAGGGTAAATTAGTCATTAGGAAGAACAAGAACTTGGACCCTATGAATTCTAGGTGCTTCAATTTAGGTATCATTGAGACTTTATTAAGATTCACTCAAAAATACATGAAAAAGGTAGAAACACCTAATCTTTTGGAACTTGACTCTTGTGCTTGAAAAGAAAAAAATGGGCTTAATTATGTTATGCATGCAACATGAATATTTGTGTTTATGTGATCTTGATTTCTATTGTTAAACCATTTGTTCCAATGTGTGATGAATTTTTAATATACTCCATGCTTGTAAATTAATGTCTAGAACTTGTCCGGAGTGTGTGCAAAGCGAAATAAGAATGATGGATTAAGGAAGTGATATAGGCATTTCTTTGGTAGCCTTGTTTTTATCCTATTTTACCTACCTTTATGTAATTGTCCTAGTTATCCATTTTGAGCCTTAACCTATTCTTTTGATAGCCATATTAACAAGCTTGAATCTCTTTTGTTCTATTGATTTGTATTTGATCTAAATGACTCCTAGAGCACTTTAATTAAAAATCTTGCGTGAAAGGAGCATAAGTGAAAAAATGAAGGGAAAATCTAAAAGTGTGGAAATTAAAAGAAAAGAAAAGAGTGAAATTTTGCTAAATAACGAGGATGACGTTAGTGGGAAAACAAAAAGAAGAAAAGTCTTTGAAAAAAAAATGATGAAAGAAAAAGTCTGAATGAGCTCAATATTAAAAGAAAAATCTCCACTAGTCACCTAAGTTGAAAATTGAAAAATAAAAGGAGGTATAAAGAGAAACTTTGAAAATTGAAGAAAGTGCTACAAATCAAAGTGTTGTGAAGTATTAAAGTGCTTAGGGAGATTAGTCACTATCTTGACCAAATAGTTCCTACCCATCCTTTAGCCTTCATTACAACCAAATTTAAGTCCTAATTGATCGTAGATTCAAAATTCTATATTAGTGGAATATTAAACTAAGGGCAAGCCTATGGGTTGTCTTTTGCATGCATGTTGAGTTCTTTGGGAGAGTGAGCGGAAATTATTTTATTTATGCCCAAGTTTATATTGACTTATATCTTGTGCGAGAAAAGGGTATCTCTCCAATTTGTGAGGGGCACAATGGTAAGACTTTGGTTTATCTTGATTGCTAAATTACATATGATTCATGTTTGCCCAAAAAATGTCTTGATGAGTTAGTTTTCAAAAAGCTAAGTGATTTCGAACTTTGACATTTTAATGTTGATCCTATATACATGCTAGTGAATTGTTTGAGCTTTATTGATTTGTCTGATAATCCTAAGTGCAAGTAGACCTGTTCGTAGGATGAATTTTCTGCTTAAAGGTGAGAAGGAAAGTAGTAGATTGTTTGAGGACAAACAGTAGTTTAAGTGTGTGGTGTTGATGAAGGGCGTATTTACGCACTTCTTAGACATATTTTGCCATACTTTACTATGTTTTGAGAACAAATTATATGTGTTTGCATGTGTTTATGTTATATATTTGTAAAAATGGATAACACACATTATTAAGATGATTTCACGGCTAATAATGATATATTTTGGTGTATTTGAGGCTTTTGGAATGAATTTGAAGAAAATGGAATGAATAAAACAAATATTGAGCACCACTAGCAACACAAGCGCAACCAGCAGCACGGCGCACTGCCATGACAGTGCTACCAGTCGCGCGAAGCAGCAACAGTTCGACGCAATGCCAAGCGTGAGGCGCCGGCCTCCCTACGCTACAGCAGGCGCGACGTGCAGCTCTTCCGGCGCGATAAGGCACGCGACGCGCCAAGCATGTTCAAACGGCCAACTAAAGTCAAAACCCACTTCAACTAGGAAAAGGAGCTACAAGTCCCAAGTTAAATTTGTGAAGGAACAAAAAAAGCATAAAATCTACTACTATAAATACCCTTTATTTCTTTGTAATAGAGTGTGCTAAATACAACAAGTCTTGGAATTATAAATTTTAGTTCACGACATACTTGGAGACAATTGTTGAATTTTTCTTCCTTGTTTTTGCAATAATCAAGTGAGTTTCTTCCTGTCATTGTTGTAAGTATCAATTTATGATTTTGTCTATGAATGCTATGAATTTACTTATAACTATGAGAGGTTAAACCTCCACAACTAGGATTGTGGGAACCATGATGAATTAATATACATAGGTAAAAATACTTTATGCATGTATTGTTTTTCCCTTTATTTGAATTATTTCTTAACGGTTGCAAACGTTAGAATTTGTCTTCTTCTTCCTCACCGGATCAAGGGAGTAATGAATGGGAAAATGGATTAACAACAGAGATTTGAGGCTATCAACCCTCATCTAATAGCTTGACCTTTTCCGGAAATAGCTAATCCGATATCAAGGGTAAGGGTTAATTTAGTATACATCTACATACGGACCAAGTTGCATGGTGATAATCATCTAAATAGGGGACCAACGATTTAGGTGAAGCTAACTTACCGATATTGCATGCTAAGCACCGAAATAGATCACTAGTATAAAACGCCTTGTGGTTATAAAGTCATGGGGAATACTTACCTTAGTTAGTTGCATTAATTTGGAATCAACTTTCCCTTTCTCTCAACAATATTGCTTGTTACTTTTACAAATTCCACCCTTTGTAGGAGATAATTGACTTAAAATCTTAACTACTAGCGTTATTTTATATCCTTTCATATTCCCTGTGGGATCGACCCCAACCTTTGTTGGGTTTTACATTTTACATCGACCGCTTTATATCTCATTACGAGGTGTAATTTGGGCGACATCACTTTACCTGAGTACCAAGATCCTTCTAAACGATATCTAAAACTACAAGGTAAACTGAGTACCCCTATCAGAAATGATAGACAAAGGACCCCATGCGAGCTGACTAATTCCCGAATGTAAAGTCTAGCATAATACTCAGCTAAATATGTAGTCTTAACTGGCAGAAAATATGTTGACTTAGTCATCTGATCTACAATCACCTATATAGAATTACATTGTTAATGTGTACGAGGCAAAACTGTAATGGAGTCCATATTACTCTCTTCCCACTTCCAAGTGGTATTGCAGATATCCTGAATAAAACTTTCTGGTCTCTAATTATCAACCTTAACCTATTGACAATTCAGACACCTACTCACAAATGCTGCAATATCCTTCTTCATGTCGTTCCACCAATAGACTTCCCATAGATCATGGTATATCTTGGTGGCATCCAGATGCATAGAATATCGAGGGTTATAATCCATTCTCAACACCTGCTCTCTCAAGTCATCCACATTCAGAACACACAATCAACCTTGATATCGAAGCACACCATCTTCCCTTTGGGAGAAAACCTCCACTTTCAAATTTCAAATAGTTTCCTTCAACTTCACTAAGATAGGATACTCATCTTGCCTTCCCTTAACTTCTGTCACCAATGAAAATTCTGATCCATTCTGAACAATGAAACCACCATCAGTTAAGTCCATAAGGTGAACCCCCAGGCAAGCAAGCCTATGGAAATCTCTAGCCAATTCCTTTTTCCCGTCCTCCATATGAGTCATGCTCCCTATGGACGACCTACTAAGAGTGTCAGCCACCACATTATCCTTTCCTAGATGATAAAGGACACTCATATCATAATCTTTGAGAAGCTCAAGCTATCTTCTTTTCCACAAATTTAGGTCCTTCTGAGTAAACACATACTGAAGGCTCTTGTGGTCCGTGAACACATCTACATGCACCCTGACAAATAGTGCTTCCAAATCTTCAAGGCAAACACTACTAATGCTAACTCAAGGTCATGTATCGGGTAATTCTTTTCATAAGTCTTAAGTTGTCTCGAGGCATAGGCGATGACTTTACCATGCTTGATCAACAAACACCCTAGGAAACCTCTAGAGGCATCACAATACACTACAAAACCATCTGTACTCTCTGGTAGGGTCAAGATCCAAGAAGAAATGAGTCGAGCCTTTAAATCCTAAATGCTCTTATCACACACATCGGACCACTAAAATTTGACCTTCTTCTAGGACAACCTGGTCAAGGCTAAGGAAATGGATTAAAATCCCTCTACAAACCTCCAGTAGTATCCAGTTAAACCCAAAAAACTTCTAATATCTACAGGATTGATAGGTTAGGCTAGTTCTTTACTACCTCTATCTTCTAAGAGTCTACCTGCACAACCTCGCTAGACACCAAAATGCAACTAACTTCAGCCAAAACTCACACTTGCTAATTTAGCAAACAGCTGATGTTCATTAAGAGTCTGCATCACAATCCTCAAATGGGCGGCATGTTCCTCCTCATTCTGAGAGTATATGAGGATATCATCTACAAAGACAATGATGAACATATCTAAATACTACTTAAAAACCCTATTCATCAAATCCATAAAAGTTTTAGGAGAATTCGTTAGTACAAAAGACATAACCATAAATTCATAGTGACCATACCAAGTCTTGAAGGTTGTCTTTGGAATATTACACTCTCTAACTCTAAACTGATGATAGCTGGATCTGAGGTCAATCTTTGAGAAGCATCTAGCACCCTGAAACTGATCAAACAAGTCATCAATCCTAGGAATGGGATACTTATTCTTGATTGTGACTTTGTTCAATTGACGGTAGTCGATGCACATCTTGAGAGAATTATCTTTCTTTCATATGAAAAGGACTGGAGCACCCCATGAGGAGTTGCTAGGACTGATGAAACCCTTTTATATGAGATCCTTCAACTATTTATTTAACTCCTTAAGCTAGTTTAGATCCATTCTGTAAGGAGGAATGGATATGGGCTACGTATTTGGGAGAACGTCGATCCCAAATTTAATCTTTCGTTCGGGAGGGACTCCTAGTGGATCATCCAGAAACACCTTTGGATACTCACAAACAATAGGGACTGACTGAAGAGTTGGGGTCTCAGACATAGAATCATTAACTTGAACTAAATGATAAACACAACCCTTAGAAATTATCTTTTTAGCCTTAAGATAGGAGACAAAACGACCTACAATACTGCTGAACTGCCCTTCCACTCTAGGACTGGTTCACTCAAAAATGGGAACTTTACTGTTCAGGTTCTATATTTGACTAGACCATAATAAGAATACAACTAATCCATGTCATAGATAATATCACATTCTGTCATATTTAACTTAAGTTGGCTAAGGTAACTGTGACAGGATAATTTCTACATACCCTCCATGCTGAGACTAACTCGCTAATAGGAGTAGAGACTGTCAAGGGTTCTGAGAGGATTTTCGAACTCGCATCGAAACTAATAGCAACATAGGGAGTCACAAAGTATAATATAGAACCTGGATCTAGAAATGCATAAACATCAAGATGAAAAACTCATAACATACCCATGACCACATCTGGCGAGCTCTCCTGCTGATGAAAGGGCATAGAAATGGTTCTAGCACTGTCCCCTACCTGTATTAGAGGATCTGCCCTACAGAGATGGGAGAGCTATTGGAGCTGCTGAAGAAGGGGTTGGGGCACGGCCTCTACTGTCACCCTGTTTAGATGAAGGACAATCCCTAAGTTTGTGGTCGGGCTTCCCACACCCGATACAAGCATCTGAACCAATTAAGAACTCTTCAGGGTGGTTCCTACCACAGTTCTTGCAAGTTGGGAATGTGCGTCCTCTAGACATGCTCCCCTAAGTCTTACTACCCCTCTAATCACCTCTAGTCTTGGATGGGACATTAGCTGATGATGGAGCTGGCACTGATGACCTCTGATGGGACTGAGAATGGGGCTCACTTTCTAACCTCTGCTGTGAATACTCAAAGTGCCCTGTCCTTGCTCTTTTTGTCTCCCTCTTCTCCTTCATCTTCTCTTCCTTAATCTATTGAGCATATATGATGAGTCGAGAGATATCCATGTTGCTGATGAGCATAACGGTCCTACACTCTTTGACCACCAAATTTTAGATCCCTGACACAAACTTGCTCATTCGAGCCCTTGGCTTAGCAACCATCTCCGAAGCATATTTTGACAGTTGGGTGAACTTAAAAGCATATTCCTACACTATCATATTGTTCTACTTCAAGTTGATGAATTCTGCAACCTTTGCTTCCCTCATATCTCAATGAAAGAATCTATCCAAAAAAGTCGTCACGAACTCATCCCGAATGACAGGAATTGCACCTGCCTTACAACCTTCCTTCTACCACCTAAACAAAATGTGAACTACCCTATTCACCTAATAGGAGGCCAATATGCATTTTCCTCTCCTAAAACCCTTATGATCTGGGTAATCTTTTGGATCTCATCAATAAACTCCTGTAGATCCTTGTCCACCTTAGAACCATATAGCTCTAGCGGGTTCATCCTGGTGAAACCTCGCACTCCAGCAGCTGCGGCACTCCCATTGGTGTTCACAAGTGAACCACCTGCTGGTTGACCTGGGTTATCATAGTCTGTGCCAACATCTGAAAAGCAGCCCTAAACTAGGCATGAGTCACCTACTAATTCAAATGATCCACTGAAGCTGGTGGGGCTGGTTGATTCCCATTTCCATTGCCATTTCTCCTTCCATTGGCTCTTCTGGGAGGTATTTTCTGCAAACACGTAAAGCATGAGTTAGAAGAATAGAGAGAGTTGAAATTTATCGCACGATATAGAACATGAAAGAAGGAAAATTTCCTAAAATGTTTCATAGCATCTTCCTCAAAAGTGTGCATGCTTCACACCCATGAAAAAGACTCTACTTAATGAGGCTTTCAGATGCCCTGGGACACACCTGTACATGGTGCCCTAGTACCAACTTTGTCACGACCGGAGTCTACACCCTGGCAGTGACACAGGACCTAGAACCATGAATGGATCCAAGCTAACCCATGGTACATGGATAACATAAGCATAAGTATACACGAAATAAAAATAGATCTTAATATATAGCATAAGAAGAAGCCTAAGATATAATAAAACGCATCAACTGGAACAACAAGCTAACACAACTGAATATCCATATAGCAAGTCTGAAAGCCTTTACTCATAAGAAAAGCTTAAGGGACAAAACCCCCAACTAGCTACACTAAGTCTGAAACTGAAATGACTGAAAGTAAACAAAATCCACAACTGATATCCTTGAATGATGAGGATCTACCACAAGCTGATAGTGGAGCTGGGACAAGAGCGAATCTAACAGCAGGGCTGAGAGCAATCACTGGAACTTATATCATGAGATGATATAGCAGAAAAGTGTGTGATCAATACTTTAAATGTACTAATATGTAGGATAAGTAAAACATGAGAGTAAGGATAAAATTTTGTAAATCATGATCATAATAGTCATAAAACATGAGTTGTTCATCATAATCTGAAGTATAATGATCGAAGAATTTGTAAGAAAAATCATAAATCTTACCAGGTTTAAAGTCATAAATAAAACTCATAAGCTGATCAATGGGTCAAAAATACTATAAAATATGATATCATAAATCCTATACATTAATAACATGAAATATAAGAACCTATGGAAGATTCTTATAACCAACATAATCCTAATGATCATCATGGAGCCCGACCTATACCCTGGTCGAAAAGGTGTCCATACCTTGCCAAGGGTAAGAACCATGAAGGCATGATATCACTTATGAGACTAGTAGCATAAGGAGGACACTCTCAACTAGTGAGGACTCCTTACGCTAGGGGCAAGTGAGACACTCTCAACTAGGTAGGACCCCTTATTTTATGGTGGCATATAGTTCTAAGACCTGGTACGTTGGACATCGGCCTACTCGGTGTTAAATACTACCCTCAAAATCATACATAGTGCTCATAATCATACATGAATCATGGGTTTTTCATGGGCTAGTTTAAAACAATATGATAGATTCATAAACTACTTGACATACGTAAACTAGCCATGAAAATAATACTGAAAATACAACCATGATACATAAGCTTGATATTCATGTACAACTGAGTAAATCATCATAACTTTAGTATAGATATTCATGAGATATTTTTCATAGAAACCATGTAATTATAATCATAAATAGTAAATAGAATTATGAGAAAATCAATTTCATAAGAGATCATGAAATTTTTCATCAAAAAGGGCCTAGCCCTATAAATTCATGAAATTCATAATCGGAGACTTAAAGAAATTGAAATCATGAAATTAAACTTGAGATTGGGCATGAGGGTGGAAGAAATCCCCCATTCATGATCCTACATACCTAGGCTTTGATGAATGCTTGCTTAGACTTGAGACCCAAGAGAATTGAGAGAAGAAGAACCTTAGTTGCTTGAGAGCCTTGGGAGGTTTGATCTTCAACTTATGGTGTTTAGAAAGGAATGAGAGTTTAGGCTAGGTAAAACCCTCTAATACACCCTTAAGGAAACCCAAAATGATCTAGTTCAGGAGTTAAGAATATAGAAAATTATGAAAATATTCTTGAGATCTCATCTGTAACTTTCACCTTGCCAGTGGTAACGACCTGTCTAACAAGTTGTTACCTAACCTGATGACTTGTTAGGTCCTCCTATCATCTGGGAAACCACTTGTTCATCCTTTGATTCTCATCTCGAAGTCCTTCATAATGATCTACTTAGCGAATTGTCACTTGAATTAATGAATCATGGCCTAACTAGTCACGACTGGAAAGAAAAATGCCAAACTCCAAACACACCACTTGACGGCTCACTTAATGAACTGTAAAGTGACTTGATGACTCACTTATTGAGTCGTTATGTGATTTTGACTCGTTTCTACTGGTTTTATGCTTCATATCTAGAATCTGATCTTAGTGACGTTTGGGGTATTATAGGGTTGTGAACCTACTGATCCCAATTTGTTAAAATTGAGTTTGGGCTTATGAATATTTCATTGATTTTAGATTTGTTGTAGTGTGTGATTGGTAATGAGAATCTTACAGTCCTTCCCAATTACCTTTACGAGTCTTGGAAGAGAAAATTTAGGTTGGGTTAGCATCAATCAAAAATAACTCAAGTCATAACCCTTGTTCAATAGATTCTCCTAGACATAGGTTGAATTTCAATTGGCAACAAGCAATTGGGCAGAAGGGAGCTCTCTTCTATTTGACAAAATTAAAGTAAATTGATACCTATGGTACTATTAAAAGATACTCATAGGTCTCCTAAGTAAATTGCTTGCATGTTCAACCCTAGTCCACTCTCAATTATTCCATATTGGGTGATTTAGGGGGATCGACCCATAATTAGGGTCACTTTCCTATAATTATCTTTGATTGATTACAATGCTAGCTTATTGCACTTTGTAGTCATAGTTAAATTTCATTACCCTAAATCTAAATAGACTCTACTCTTGCAATACCTTACTATTTAGTACTAGAAGTCTGGGCTTTGAGTAGCCTTTGTGGGACTCAACCCTAGCTCCTTATTGGGCTCTATATTTGCTGCGATCGTTTACATTATCCGATATTTGGAGTGGATTTTAAAGACATTAGAAAGAAGCTCCAATTGGACCACAGTATGGGCGTTGATACCACCCTCCTCCATTTAAATACCAACTGTACAAAGAGCCTACTTTAATGCAAGTAGAAGATGTTAACTATGATAGAAACATATCTAGAGGTTATAGGCCAAAATATCTGTAACAATATTAAGTTCATCCATCTTCTTCCTACCAAAGTCAATGGTGACCTCAACTGCAAGGTTAAGGTCACTACTATCCTAGGAACGACTATGGAGGCCCAAAGCAAGGGTGGCCTAATAATGGTAATTTTTAAAACAAGAATTCATATCCCAATGTCCCACCAAAGGGTCCTTTTTGTAGTTCACAAAACTGGAGGGAGGGACCTTCGTAAGGGTAAGGGGGTTTTGAAATTGAAGGAATATTTGAGAAAGTGCTCTCCATTCAAGAAAGGTCAGATGCATGTTTAGAAAGCTTGATAGAAATTTTTGGCTCCCACATAGCGTCTCTCAAAAGAGAAAAACTATCATGACCTGAGCATAGACCCGGACGTAATACAGGGCCTAGAACTAAGAATAACTCCAAAATAACCCATGATACATGCATAACTTAAGCATAAGCATACATCAGGTAGAAAAATCATCAGATATGGCATAAGCGAAAGTCTTAGATATCATAAAATGCATAAATTGGGACAACAAGTCAAAAAATTGAATATCTATACATCATTGTATGAAAAGCCTCTAACATGAG
Organism: Datura wrightii; assembly: GCA_035772735.1. Taxonomy (NCBI): domain Eukaryota; kingdom Viridiplantae; phylum Streptophyta; class Magnoliopsida; order Solanales; family Solanaceae; genus Datura; species Datura wrightii. The sequence continues at coordinate 180,214,199 of JASDFA010000018.1, forward strand.
TTGAGCTAATGGGACAAGCCCCCTACTAGCTCTACTAAGTCTGTAACTGTAATGACAAAGAAGACATGAATAAAAACTGCCATCCTTGACTGATGAGGACTCACCAAGATTGAGCTAAAGCTGAGATAAGAGCGAATATAATGACGAGGCTAAGATTGATCACTCGAACCTATATCATGAGAATGGGATGATATAGCACAAAAGTATGTGATGGTACTATGAATGTACCCAGAATGGAGGATAAGTAAAACATGAGAATAAGGATAATATTTTTATAAATCATGATTATGATATAGTCATAAAACATAAGCTATTCATTGTAATTTGAAGTATAATGACCCAAGGTTTTGAATCAAAGTCATAAAGCTTAATAGGTTGAAAATCATAAGTGAAACTCACAAAATGATCAATGGGTAAAATATACTATAAAACATGATATACATGAATCCTGAACATGAAGAGACATGAAACATTAGGAATAGTGGGAGATTCTAATAACCGACATACTCCAAATGAGCATCATGGAGCCTGACTTGTATCCTTGGTTGGGAGGGTGTCCATACCTTGACAAGTGTAAGAACTATGAAGGTGTGATATCACTCATGATCCTAGTAGCATAAAGGAGATACTCTCAACTTGAAAGGACCCCTTAGGCTAGGAGCAAGAGAGACACTTTTTACTGGTGAGGACCCCTTATCTTACGATATACATAGTTTGAGACTTAGGTGTGCTGAAATCTGGCCTACTCGGTGTTAAATACTACTCTCAAAATCATATATAGTGCTCATAATCATACCTGAAACATGGGTTTTGCATGGGATAATTTAAAATAACATGATAGATTCATAAACAGCTTGACATACATGAAGTAGCTATGAAAACAATGCTGAAAATAAAGCCATGATACATAATCTTGATATTCATGAGATTCATACAACTTAAGTAAAATCATGCTAACTTGAAAATAGAGAATCCTGAGAGTTTTTCATAGAAATCATGTAATCGTAATCATAAACCATAGCTGAAGATGCTATGGTGGTTCCCAAAAGGAAGGAGAAGGTTAAGGAGAATCTAGTTGACTTTGAAAATCTTATCCTCTTCCCACTCTTCCCTTTCTTCAAAGGCTGGCTAAGAAAGATCTATATGCCAAAATTTCTAAGCACATCGACAATTTGCAAGAGGCCACATCTATGTTCCATTCATATATGCAATTAAGGAAATGTCAGGTTTCACCAAGTAATTGAAGATGTTGCTACCAAAGAAGAAGCCAAGTGAAGAAGAGGTGATCCCAATTACCACCAAGTACATGCCATCATAGCTAGCACACATATTGAGAAAAAGGGTAATCCATGAGAGTTCACCATTCCTTACAGAATTGGGCACTACAGTTTCTTGAGAGCGTTGTGTGATAATGGGGCAAGCATTAGCTTGATGCCCATAGCTATCTACAATTTATTTGGACTGCTCATGTCGCATCCCACCCCTATTCAGCTCCAAATGATGGACAAATCAATTAAAACACTGGTAGAGTTGGTGGAAGATGTATTGGTGAAAGTCAGAAACTTCACTCTTCCAACTGATTTTGTTGTTTTAGACTGCAGTGGACTTGGACATACCAAACATTCTTGGTCTTCCTTTCTTGGCTACTGGTAGAGATTTGATGGACTCAAAAAATCATGAAATCATGTTCCGAGTAAGTGATGAGTCCATGAATTTCAAGACTAGGAGAGGGCAAGAGATGTCCAACAGTTGCAAGAGCATAGCCTTGGTTGGGAAGGTTAATGATGAAAAAGGGCAAGCCAGGTGTGGAGCCCAAGAAAAAAAATTCTAAATGTAAATGGGTAAAGGTTAAAGTAGTATCTTTGTGGAACCAAAGGAAGAAAGTGGGTGTGGAAGTCCCTTCCTAAGGACTACTCACCTTTATGTTGATTCAAGTATCATGCATTGTGTCACGATGTTGAATCAGGAACTTCTTGGGAGGCAACCTAATGGATGCTACACCATGTGAAGTATCCACGTCATATTGCAACATTAAATTAAATGCTTCTTGGGAAGCAACCCAAGTGTTTTTGGACTAATATGTGTTAACGAATGTAGGTTTGATCTTAAGATGGTGGAGAAAATTGACCAAGGCAGAAAAGGAAAATTTCAGCCTCTTAAGGACTGTTGAAAAGACAAACCACATTTTCAAAATGCGGATTGTCAACTACCTCATCCCTTGGAGGCCAGGTATGGTAGTCCTCTGGTTAGTTTAATTCAATTGATGATCCGCTATGTGGACTACATATTAAAAAAAACTGTCCCATATTCTAGACAGTCCTTTGTGATTAATAATGGTAAATGGATCATTTAGGGTCCTGGGCCAATTAATGAGGTGTTTTGTCTTTTAAAAGGATGACTGTCCTTTTGAAGTTATGAACCAACCCGAATAACACATCGATTTGAGTGATTTCAATGGGCATTCCTCCCGTACTCCCTCATTCCATTGTCTTCTTCCCTTTTTTATTCTCATTGGGAATAGCTATTATTGGATTGAAAGCTCATCAAACTTGCATCTCATCTCCTCCACACATGCACACACCATCTCTCATCACTCTAGAATTCTCTGTCGAGCACCTAGGGCTACATTGAGCCGCGAATTGAGCATCCTTACTATATGCATGACGTGTCGTGACTTTACAACACTTTCGACACTTAAAACTAAAAAAATATGCAAATTCCGGGTATGTTTATGTAGATATGATGTGTTTGTGTCAAGTGTTCCAGGAAAATAGGTCCGGAACATGAAATGGGAAAAGTAAGGAAAACATAGAACAAAATGTAGGATGCTATCCAGGTAACGAGCCGTCGTCCCAATGGATAACTCATTCCTATAGTCGTGGAGAAAATCAGGTGCTTTATGAAGAAGAACCAGTGCAGTTAACGATTTGAAGGCACGACTCGATACATTTGGTAACGGGTCGTTATGCCAGTCATGAAGACTGGGGAAAAAATGCTCAAGAAGGAAACAAAGGACATAACGAGTCGTCAGGAGATGTGATGACTCGTCATGAGATACTGTGCGCAATCGTTAGGTACACTGGAGGTTTTGGTGATCCATGGCCATGAGGGACCTAACAACTCATGCCCTGACCTGATGAGTCGTTAGGTGACACATGTCAAGACTGGATAGTTTGCTAAGGATGACTCGAGGACGCTTTCCACGACTCGTTAAGAGACCTAACGAGTCATTACCTGGCCTGTTGCCACTGCCGACCTGGATTCCCTTTTTAGTTAGAAAAGTTTTGTTTGAAACTATAAATACAATATTTAGGTTTATTTTTAAGAGACAGTTTTATTCTGCCACTTTTCACGTAAATTTTAGTGTTGTGAACTACTATTCTTGATCCAAAAAACAAAGATTATAATTTTGTTCTTGATTTTGAGGATTAAAGCAACATTGAAGTTTGTTCATTGGTTTTGGTGTTTTATTCAATTCAAGTGGTTTCTTCTACGAATCTTTGTAAGTTACAATTATGATTTCTTCTTTATTTTGTTATTGTGATCATTCAAATATAAGTAGCTAAACCCATAACTAGGGTTGTGGGAACCATGATGAATTAACACAAATAGGTAAAAATACTTAGTGAATCTTGAATGGAGTTTATGCATGTATTTCTTTCTCCCTTCATTTTAATTGTTTCTTAATGGTTGAAAATGTTGAAATTTGCCTATTTCTTACTTACCGGATCAAGGGGGTGATGAATGGGAAAAGGGATTAACAACGGAGATTTGAGGCTATCAACTCTCATCTAATAGCTTGACCTTGTCCAAAATAGCTAATCCGATATTAAGGGTAAGGGCTAATTAAGCATACACCCGTATACGGACCAAGTTGCGTGGTGATAATCATCTAGATAAGCTACCAACCATTTAGGTGAATTTAACTTACAAATATTACATGTTAAACACCGGAATAGATCACTGGTGTAAAAGTCTTGTGGTTATGAAGTCATGGGGAACACAATCCTAGTAACTTTATTGATTGAATACAAACGAAATTGATTTAAACATCTACTAGTCTCTACTCTTGTTTATTCTTTTGTGTTTCAAACCTTCCTCCCTAGGAAATAAGTAATCCAATAGTATTCGCTAAATGCGTTAACTCAAGTTCTAGTCATATTCCTTGTGGAATTCGACCCCAACCCTGGTTGGGTTCTATATTTGACATAGACCGCTTTATATGCTCGTGGAGAAGGTACGAGCTCAGTAGGTTTTTGAGAATGCACCGGTTAAGCCCAGTTGTACTGGAGACGACACTGGAGGTGTATCTGTACCCTCCATTGACCAGGCCGCAGACGCCTAGGTTGCACAGGTATGTCCCAATTTCCTTGTTTTATGTTTGTATATGCGTCGAGGACGACACATGCTTTTCATGATGAGGTGGGGAGGGATACTTGTCTATTTTTGCTGAACATAACCCGAGGGTTTTTCTTGTCGAATATCTTTTACCTCGGGTGTTTCTTATCTAGTGGAACGGTCACGTTTAGGTTTTTATGTTTTTGTGTTTGAATGTTTCAGTCGAAAGAAAATTAGGTGAACTTAAGGAAGTCAATAGCATGGATTTTTGAAACTTTTGAACTGATAATGTGATAACCCTCCTAATTTTTTTATGTGTGTGTGTTAAAGTAGACAAGCATGGCCTTTGTGAATCTTTGCATGGCATTAATACTGTGAACATGTTAACTATTGTGTGACTGTACCTGAACTAGCAATTAGTAGAAGTGATGATGTTGGCCTGTACATTGTGTGAGTAAGGTTTAATAGCTAAATTCTACTGTGTGTGTCAATCTAGAACTTGCCTGGTTAGTTGTACTAAGGTAGAGGATGGGAAACTAGGAAAGGATCATAGGCCATTTTTGATGAATGAGTCCACTTTAGCCTTAAAAAGACCTACCAAATGGAAAAAAATATCCCTTGATCTTAATTTTGAGCTTAAATTGACCCTTCTTTTTGTTAACACCAATTCACCTTCCTGCTTTGATTAAAAAGAAGTTGTTTTGGCCCTGGTCCCTCCTTGGACACTGTGAACCTCAACTCAAGCAAATCACCTAAGTTGAGGGTGTCTATCATATGGGTGATTAAGAAGAGTAGCATGGAATGAAATTTAGTAATGAAAATGAAAGGGGGGATGCGATGTGCATAATGAAAGAAGAAAACAAATTGTTAAAGATAAAAAAGAGCAAAAAGAAAAATAATGAAAGTAATGAATACTTGAAAGAAGGAACACTGCACTCATAGTTGCAAAAGAAATTAAAAGAAGAAGAAAGCAAAGGAAAAAGGGAGAAAATGTGAAAAGAAGGTTACGAGTGGAGCCAAATTATGTATAGTGCCAAGGAGAGTTAAGCTACTAGTCCAATATGTACCATACCCAAACTCAATTACAAGCTTAAAAAGTCCGTTAGTGATCATGGTCAACCAGTCTGAAAATCGAGGTATTGAAAGTAAAGGCAAGCCTATGGTATTGCATGCGCACAGTTAGAATTTCTTTCTGAGAGCGGGTGTGCTTTTACCTAGTCCCAAAGGAATATATTGATATGATTATATAAACATGTGTGAGTGTGGGACTTCTTTGTGGTGAGAGCATTTGGTCAATAAAATCGTCTGCAAACTGTCTGGGTCAGTGTTATAGAATTATGTGCATGGTTGCAAGTGACAGTATATTACCATGTTTCGATTCCTCTATGTCATGGATGAAAATTTTACATATGCATTATGATATGGTTTGTATGATAAATGAAGGGTTAGAAAACTTGATTTGATTAAGAGATATGACAGCCATAGATTTCCTAGAGTTCTTTTGACTGAAGCATCAAAGTGGTTTTATTTTATTCGTTTTTGCTGAGGATATGCAATAGTTCTAAGTTGAGGGTTTTGATGTGCCGTGAGTTTACGACACTTTCGACGCTTAAAACTAAGAAAATATGCAAATTTTGAGTATGTTTATCTAGATATGATCTGTTTTGTGTTAAGTGTTGCAGCATAATAGATCTGGAATGTGAAATGGGAAAAGTAAGGCAAAAATTGAACAGACTGTAGGCTTCTATCCAGGTAACGAGCCGTTGTCCCAATGGAAAACTCGTTCCTAGAGTCATGGAGAAGATCAAGTGCTTTATGAAGAAGAACCAGTGCAGTTGACGATTCGAGGGCACGACTCGTTACATTTGGTAACGAGTCGTTATGCCAGTCATGAAGACTGGGAAAAAGGTTTCTAGAAAAATGCTCAAGAAGGCAACAAAGGACATAAAGAGTCATCAGGAGATGTGACAACTCATCATGAGATACTGTGCGCAATCATCAGGTACACTGGAGGTTTTAGTGATCTATGGCCACGAGGGACCTACGACTCGTGCCCTGACCTGATGAGTCGTTAGGTGACCCATGTCAAGACTAGATAGTTTGCTAAGGATGACTCGAGGACACTTGCAATGACTCGTTAGAAGACCTAACGAGTCGTTACTTGGCCCGTTGCCACTGCCGACCTGGATTCCCCTTTTAGTTAGAAAAGTTTTGTTTGAAACTATAAATACAATATTTAGGTTTATTTTTGAGAGACAGTTTTATTCTACCACTTTTCACGTGAATTTTAGTGTTGTGAACTACTACTATTGATCCAAGAAACAAATTTTATAATTTTGTTCTTGATTTTGAGGATTAAAGCAACATTGAAGTTTGTTCATCGATTTTGGTGTTTTATTCAATTCAAGTGATTTTCTTCTACGAATCTTTGTAAGTTACAATTATGATTTCTTATTTATTTTGTTATTGTGATCATTCAAATATGAGTAGCTAAACCCATAACTAGGATTTTGGGAACCATGATGAATTAACACACATAGGTAAAAATACTTAGTGAATCTTGAACGGGGTTTATGCATGTATTGATTTTTCCTTCATTTTAATTGTTTCTTAACAGTTGCAAATGTTGGAATTTACCTATTTCTTACTTACCGGATCAAGGGGGTGATGAATGGGAAAAGAGATTAACAACGGAGATTTAACTATCAACTCTTATCTAATAGCTTGACCTTATCCGGGAATAGCTAATCCGATATTAAGGGTAAGGGTTAATTAAGCATACACCCGTATACAAACCAATTTGCGTGGTGATAAAATCTAGATAGGGGACCAACCATTTAGATGAATTTAACTTACCAATATTACATGCTAAACACCGGAATAGATCACTAGTGTAAAAGTCTTGTGGTTATGAAGTCATGGGGAACACAATTCTAGTCACTTTATTGATACAATACAACCAAAATTGATTTAAACATCTACTAGTCTCTACTCTTGTTTATTGTTTTGTGTTTCAAACCTTCCCCCTAGGAAATATGTAATCCGGTAGTATTAGCTAAACCCATTAACTCAAGTTCTAGTCATATTCCTCGTGGGATTCGACCCCAACCATGGTTGGGTTCTATATTTGACATCGACCTCTTTATATGCTCGTGGAGAAGGTACAAGCTCAGTAGGTTCTGAGAATGCACCGGTTCAGCCCGGTGGTAATGGAGACTACACTGGAGATGTATCTGCACTCTCCATTGACCAGGCTGCAGATGCCTAGGTCGCACAGGTGTGTCCCTATTTCCTTGTTTTATGTTTGTATACGCGTCGAGGACAACGCATGCTTTTCTTGATAGGTCTGGGGAGGGATACTTGTTATTTTTGCGGAACATAACCCGAGGATTTTTCTTGCCGCATATCTTTTACCTCGGGTGTTCCTTATCTAGTAGAACCGGCACGTGTAGGTTTTTATGTTTTTGTGTTTGTATATGTCAGTCGAAAGAAAATTAGGTGAACTTAAAGCAGTCAATAGCATGGATTTTTGAAATTGTTTGAACTGATAATGTGATACCCCTCCTAATTCTTTTATGTGCGTGTGTTAAAGTAGACAAGCATGACCTTTGTGAATCTTTGCATGACATTAATACTGTGAACATGTTTACCATTGTGTGACTGTACCTGGACTAGTATTTAGTAGAAGTGATGATGTTGGCCTGTGCATTGTGTGAGTAAGGTTTAATAGTTAAATTCTGTTGTGTGTATCAATCTAGAACTTTCCTGGTCAGTCGTACTAAGATAGAGGATGGGAATCTAGGAAAGGATCATAGGTCATTTTTGATGAATGAGTCCACTTTAGCCTTAAAAAGACCTACCAAATGGAAATAAATATCCCTTGATCCCAATTTTGAGCTTAAATTGACCCTTCTTTTTGTTAACACCAATTCACCTTCCTTCTTTGATTAAAATGAACATGTTTTGGTCCTGGTCCCTCCTTGGACACTGTGAACCTCAACTCAGGAAAATCGCCTAAGTTGAGGGTGGCTATCATAAGGGTGATTAAGAAGAGTAGGGTAGAATGAAATTGAGTAATGAAAGTGAAAGAGCAGGTGCGGTGTGCATAATGAAAGAAGAAAAAAAATTGTTAAAGAGAAAAAAGAAAAAATATTGTATGTAATGAATACTTGAAAGAAGGAACACTGCACCTCGTAGTTGCAAAAGAAAGTAAAAGAAGAAGAAAGCAAAGGAAAAAGGGAGAAAATGTGAAAAGAAGGTTAAGAGTGGAGCCAAAGTGTGTGTAGTGCCAAAGAGAGTTAAGCTACTAGTCCCATATGTTCCATACCCAAACCCGATCCTATATTACAAGCTTAAAAAGTCCTATAGTAATCCTGGTTAACCCATCTAAATATCGAGGTACTGAAAGTAAAGATAAGCTTATGGTATTGCATGCGCGCAGTTAGAATTTCTTTCTGAGAGCGAGTGTGCTTTTACCTAGTCACAAGAGGAATATATTGATATGATTATATACAATTGTACGAGTGTGGGACTTCTTTGTAGTTAGAGCATTTGGTCAACAAAATCGTCTGCAAACTGTTTGGGTCAGTGTTATAGAATTATATGCATGGTTGCAAGTGACAGTATATTGCCATGTTTTGATTCCTTTGTGTCATGGTTGAAAATTTTACATATGCATTATGATTTGGTTTGCATGATAAAGGAGGTGCTAGAAAACTTGATTTGATTAAGAGATGTGACTAGCATAGGTTTCCTAAAGTTCTTTTCACTGAAGCATCAAAGTGGTTTTATTTTATTCATTTTTGCCTGAGGATATGCAATAGTTCTGAGTTGAGGATGTTGATGTGTTGTGACTTTACGGTATTTTCGATACTTAAAATCAATAAATCATGCAAATTTCGGATATGTTTATGTAGATATGATGTGCTTGTGTTAAGTGTTGCAGGAAAATAGGTCTGGAACGTGAAATGGGCAAAGTAAGGCAAAAATGGAACAAAATGTAGGCTGCTAGCTAGGTAATGAGTCATCATCCCAATGGACAACTCGTTCCTGGAGTCATGGAGAAGATCAGGTGTTTTATGAAGAAGAACCAGTGCAGTTAACGATTTGAAGGCACGACTCGTTACATTTGGTAACAAGTCATTATGCCAGTCGTGAAGACTGGGAAGAAAATTTCTGAAAAAATGCTCAGGAAGGCAACGAAGGACATAACGAGTCGTCAGGAGATGTGACAAATCATCATGAGATACTGTGAGCAATCGTCAGGTACACTGGATAGTTTGGTCATCCATGTCCACGAGGGACCTAACGACTCGTACCCTGACCTGGCGAGTCATTAGGTGACCCGTTGTCAAGACTGGATAGTTTGCTGAGGACGACTCAAGGACACTTCCCACAACTCGTTAGAAGACCTAACGAGTCATTACTTGGCTCGTTGCTACTGCCGACCTGGATTCTCTTTTTAGTTAGGAAAGGTTTTGTTTGAAACTATAAATACAATATTTAGGTTTATTTTTAAGAGACGGTTTTATTCTACCACTTTTCACATAAATTATAGCGTTGTGAACTACTATTCTTGATCCAAAAAATAAATTTTATAATTTTGTTCTTGATTTGAGGATTAAAGCAACATTGAAGTTTGTTCATCAGTTTTGGTGTTTTGTTCAATTTAAGTGGTTTTCTTATACAAATCTTTGTAAGTTACAATTATGATTTCTTCTTTATTTTGTGATTGTGATCATTCAAATATGAGTAGCTAAACCTATAACTAGGGTTGTGGGAACCATGATGAATTAACACACATAGATTAAAATACTTAGTGAATCTTGAACGTGGTTTATGCATGTATTATTTTTCCCTTCGTTTTAATTATTTCTTAACGGTTGCAAATGTTGGTATTTGCCTATTTCTTACTTACCGGATCAAGCGGGTGATGAATGTGAAAAGGGATTAACAGCGGAGATTTGAGGCTATCAACCCTCATCTAATAGCTTGACCTTGTTCGGGAATAGCTAATTCGATATTAAAGGTAAGGGTTAATTAAGCATACACCTGTATACGTACCAAGTTGCATGGTGATAATTATCTAGATAGAGGACCAACCACTTAGGTGAATTTTACTTACCAATATTGCATGCTAAACACTAGAATAGATCACTAGTGTAAAAGCCTTGTGGTTATGAAGTCATGGGGAACACAATCCTAGTCACTTTATTGATCGAATACAACCGAAATTGATTTTAACATCAACTAGTCTCTACTCTTGTTTATTCTTTTGTGTTTCAAACCTTCTGCCAGAAAATAAGTAATCCGATAGTATTAGCTAAACGCATTAACTCAAGTTCTAGTCATATTCCTTGTGGGATTGGATCCCAACCCTGGTTACGTTCTATATTTGACATCGACCGCTTTATATCTCATTCACGAGGTGTAATTTTAGCGACATCAACACACACACGCTACACTCTCTTCCTCCAAAAACCTAGGTATGATGCTCAATTTTAAGCTTAAATTTGTGTATAATTCTTACAGGGTGTTGAATACTGTGCTTTGAACTTGAAATGGGGAGAGAATTGGGGGGCTTTTCTTGAAATGATTTGGGAAAATGCCTGAATGAATTGATAGTGTGATAAAAAGGGTCCATCTTTGTGAAAGACGACTGTTTCTTTCCCTATGAAATGAATATTGAGCTTTAAAATGCTAAAAATGTTGTCAAACGTTGAATTCCCCAGTTAAATCTAAAAGAACGGACCGCATTTTGCTCCACATCTTGAAATAGAGAAACCTCTTTTTCTATTTCAATCGATGATTCAAGATACAGACGGTCTTTTCAAAAGACGAGACTTATTCTGCACCGTCAATTGAATCAATGACACTGATTCTATGGTTTCAAAAAGAGGGTACAAAATGCGGTCGGTATCTTCAAGATGTGGATTAGCTTTTCCCTTGCCAATTGACTTGTACTTGTTATGTTTAATATGTTAAATACCAATGTGTTTAATGTTTGATGCTTGATCATAGGCAATGACACCAAAAGCAGGAGCACCAAGGGGTGGCAAGGCCAATGCACCTAAGAGGACCTAACTCTAGGCCGAAGACAATAAGGAGTACCAACCTCTAGCCACCGGGAAGGCCACTAAATTAGCTCTGGCCTTGCCACCCGCACTTTCAGTCCAGGTGGCATCAACAGCCACACCTTCACAGGGCCCCACTTTTGAGTCCTCAATGGAGCAGCCCAGTGCTCGGCCTAGTGGGCACCAGATCGATATCTCTTCTAAGGAGTTCATAGATGAGGACTTCGCTAGCCAGATTGCCTCCCTTTAGTCAAATTCAGCTGAGTAGAGAAGAAAGCAGGGGGAGGACATGTTCAGTATAAGATGGACGGTACAGGGTGCCCGTGATAGATATCTTGAGGGTCAGAGCGCTCACCTGGGAATGCCCTATTGGGGTACCATTGAGGAATGAGTTGTGAGTACAACTAGGTTGGACCAACACCTGAATATCATGGAGCACATCCGATTCCAGCATTGGAAATTCCTCCTCCGTCTCTGGGCTAGTATATCCAAACTCTCGTAAGGGAGTTCTATGTTGTCTATGGTGCACTTCTCCTGAACACAAACTGGGGCATGAGTTCATTTTTGGATCCATTGACATCAGTTGTGACCCATAGAGTTTCAATTGATATCAGCCTTGAGGCAATCAACCAATACTACTTCAGTGATGATTATCAGGCTATAAACACCTATGAATATGATAAAAGTGGTTGACTTAGGGATATGAGCTAGACCATGGATAGCTAGGATCATAGCTCGAGCTACACCTATATGGGCCCTCTTGAAAAAACACAGATCTTTAAGAGAGAATTGTGGCTTTTGGCTAAATTTTGGTGCAATATAATTTGTAGCTAGATTTTCCCACCAATAGAAACAACGGGCTAGGTCATAGCTGCTATACTTGATCGGAAGAGGATCAATATTGGGAAGATCCTAACATTGGAGCTGAAGGAGCAAGCACTACAGGCAGTCACCTCTCTTCTCCCATGCATGATGTTAGCTTTGTGCCAGAGAGCAGGAGTCCCAATCTTGCAAAGAGAGGATATATTCACTGAGGCTAGACTAGTGATTAATATCACCAAGAACAGGGACGACATATTGATTACAACCTCTCGACATACTAGAACATCCTTTTCGATCGAGGGCATATCCGAGAGTGAGGGCATCCAGTCTGAAGAACCCGACAGATCTGTCACCTCACATCTATTAGAAGATTCAGCTTCAGTTTCCATATTTTTTGTTCCCCAGGGAGATACCTCTTTTGTTGCAGCACTGGTCCTAGTTCTCGCTGCCACCCCTAGGCCCGCTCAGATATTTAGAGAGTCATTTTTGATCTTGGCTACTCATCTGGAAAGAGAAGAGAGGCAGCAGACCTACTTGATAGAGGAGATGCTGGCCTTTGTGGCAAAATTTGTGGAGCGAGCATTGCAACTACTGCAGGATTTCAATCAAGGATTCCCATGAGGCAGTGAGTACTAGAATTGGGGCTATTGAGTCCAGGCTGAAGTAGTTGAAGTATGGATTTAGCAAGATCGATATTCAGAGCCTCTGCACTGACTTAAAGGAGACCAGAGCGGCTGTGCTAGATCTCCAAATGAGAGAGCCCCAGATGGAGGAGATAACCATCCATTTACCGATCATTGATTGCACCCGGACTATTTCCAGCCTAATGGAATTGATCCCAGGGGATGCACCAGTCAAAGATTCCTCCTAGCCTAGACATCCCCCCTCCCCCCACACACACATGCTACTAGTGACATACCTCCACAGTGAGGATGCCCTTGTACCATATGACTGAAAGTAGCGCAACGTGAGTGTTGTAGGGAGAACCCCTAATTTCCATGCTTTACTTTTTATGTGCATGGGGGACATCTCATGGTTTTTAAGTTGGGGGGGGGGGTTTGCATGTTTTGGCCCGTGATGCATTTTTGACATTGTATTTTATTGGGTGCTTGATCTATTTGACTCTTTTGATATATATTGAAAAATTGATTCTATGATGGTGTGTGTATGTCTATTTACTACTTTCATAGTATATAGTTTATTACTTTTAATGCAAAGAGTTTATTTCTTTTATACTATAGAGTCCTCTAGGGTTTTCTTAGCCATGGTTCTTTCTCGAGAGGCTTAACTTCTGCTAAATGTGGCAAATTAATATAGTTAGGTGTCTTAGTGTATGAGTCCAATGATAGATTGCTAGGCGGCATTCTTAAGGTACTAGCCTATAGTTTTGAGTCGTTCTTAGGAAAATAGAGTATTTTCTAATTTAGGTGGTGGCGACATATGAGATTATTGCATATTTTTGTATTTCTTTGAAAAATGTCACCTCTCAAAAAATTTTGCCACAACTATTGTGTATTGACATATTTACCTTTATTTTTGACATCTTATTGTGATTGATTGTGGGAATGATTCCCTAGTTGAAAGTAGAGTTGTTTAGTCCATTTAATATTCATGTGCCATTGTATGGTGAGGAAAATATTATTTGTTCACTTGTTATGGTCACACTCTAGAACTTGTCTGGCTTCTCATGTTTGAACTTAGGATTGACTTTGGGTTGTAGAGATGAACTTAGGCCTTCTTTTATTTCAAAAGCTGAGTTTCCTAAATGAGCCTATGATTGATGCATGTATCCCTAGTCTCTCCTTTTTTAGCCTATGACCTTTTTTCTTATTCAACATCAATGAAACCAAACTCAATTCTCAAAATTAATTCTCTTTTGAACCCATCCTTCTTGACACTAATGTGAGGGAAATATGCAAAAGTCTAAGTTGGGGGTGATAAGGTGGAAAAGAAAGAAAAAGGTGTAAATGATGCATTTGACCACTTCCTGAGGTATATTGAACAAAGAAAAGAAAATAAAGAAAAAAGAGAATGAAAATTGAGCTCACAAAAAGTACCTTAGGTTGTGAAAGTTTCCAAGGAAAAGAAGGAAAGAAAAAAAAAGAAGGGAGCATAAAGTGAAAACGGGAGTGTGAATGTGATATAGTGTCCAAGAATGGTTATGAGCCACTAAAAGATCATATTTATATCCTACCAACCCTTTGGGCCAATATTACAAACTTAGACAAGCCCTTATGTGATCTCAATCGATATTCAAAAGAAGAGGCATTTGAGAATAAAGGCAAGCATATTGTTATACCCCGTAAAATTTCCGGCACCTAGACGACCTATTCGCACGTTGGTTAAGCATATTAGAAGGACATACGTGCTAGAAAAAGGCCGGGAAAAAGATCGGACGAGAAACCCGTCGAACCATCACGGGAGGAGCCGAGGCAGAGCCCCTCCGCGATGGCAGCGTGTCACGGAGGTGAGGCCTCCGCGATGGCTCCGTGACACGTTGCCCAGGTTCAGGCCCAAGTGTATCAAGCCCCCACTTCGGTTTAAAATCACTTAACATCTTATAATTTCCAGAACCCGCAGCTAAACAGAGGAAAACGAAGGAGAGATTGTAATTTTCGTCCAATTACGCTGCCAAACGCGGCCCAAACTCAAATTAATCCTAGATACTGAAGTATTTAGCAGCAGAGAGCATTCCTACGGATTCATTTTCGAAAAATACGATCGATGAATCGTCGAGCCACCGAGCTAAGGTAAGTGGAATTGCTCTAAATTAATGTCTATGTGTTCCTAACTGAGAAGTGAATATTTCTCCCTTCTGGGCCGCTGAAAAATAGCGAGTTTTCGACCGTCTTTCGATAAGCCTAAGTTTAGGCTATAAACTATATCGAAAGTGACGTTGCTCTTTACAATAAAGCTGTATTTAGTATTAATTGACGTATTTATGAATGCAGTTGGGAGAAATTAGTTGAAGTACCGGCCGAGCTTCGTCCGACGAACGAATAATTCAAGGATAAGGTATGTAAAGCTAGTCCCCTCGGCAAGTTAGTAAATCTCAGTGTAGTAAAGTAATTTAACGGCCAGTAGAATGACCAGAAATCAGGAATCCTGATTATTACGAATGTTGGTACGATATTAGAGATATTATGTTATATTCAGCTTGGAACTTGTTAGTACGATATAGATTCCAATACGAGTATTAGAAACTGCAGCATGTTCAGTATGTAACGCAGTATGAAATGTTAAATATCATTGCATTCAGCCGAAACCCCGCAAGACAATGTGATAACTATAAGACATCTTAGAAATAGAATGATAAGTTAAAAATGAAGTTAGGAAACATGTTAGGAATAGTAAATCATGTTACTATAGGAACTCAGCGTACAACATAGTTTTCAGCAGAAATACTATATTATGTTCAGCATTAGACCCAGTGCAGTCTGGTAGAAGATTATGTTATGCGTATATACTATTGCCAGCCTCAGCATGTGTTAGATACGTACAGATTATTACTATTAGTTCAGCATGTAATGTATATGATACCTTACCCCTGTTAGCCTCAGCATGTGAGATATACAGACAACATTACTAGTTGAGACCGTTGTATTGTTTGGGGTTGGAATACCTAGCATCCACGACCGCCCCAGGGTTAATAGCTGTATCGACTCGTCCGCCAGAGGATGAGGATACGTCACTCTACGGAGTGGCATGCCATCCCTCAAGGGGACGAAGATGGGATGCCAGTTTTCCCATATTTTTCCTTGGTCGGCTTTTATACACCCCCGTCGAGCGGATACGCCCGGATGTTGATTCAGGAGTCCTTCAGACTCAGGTACAGTTATAGTCAGGGGCTCAGCGAGCCCAAGTGCATACCCAGGGGACCGTTGGGATGCTTACAGTCACTATAGGAGAGGGGATGACCGGGGTAGGGGT
The DNA here is from genome assembly GCA_035772735.1 of Datura wrightii. Taxonomy (NCBI): domain Eukaryota; kingdom Viridiplantae; phylum Streptophyta; class Magnoliopsida; order Solanales; family Solanaceae; genus Datura; species Datura wrightii. The sequence goes on from JASDFA010000018.1 coordinate 180,230,362, forward strand.
GTAGATTCTGTGCTGGTTGTACCTCCCGGCTTATGGGGGCTGGGTAAGGTTTGTGTGTGCCATGTTATGCTATTCCATGTTATGCCATGTTATGTTAGACACGAGTAGATCAGCGGTAGAGGGATGCTTCCAGGTACGACTTCTATTTCTTTTCAGTATAAATGAGAAAAGGTAGGACTTACAGTATCAGGCAGTTAATATGTTTCTTCCTGCTTCTGTTTTATCAGTTGCACTATTGTTTCAGTTATTGCTTTACATACTCAGTACCAGCGGTACTGACGCCCGGTGGGGCGCTGCCTTACTTGCCTGCAGGTACTCATAGACGAGCAGGCGACACCACGTGATTCCTGTCAGCATTCGAGTATTCAGCTCCTGTCATCCGGAGGCTGAATTTCAGAGGTGTATTTCGGTTCCTTTTTGTTGTATAGTACGGGTAGGTTGGGGCCCTGTCCCGATCAGTTCTATTGCTATTCTTAGAGGCTTGCAGTCTGTATATATTTCCTGTGGTCAGATGAGCCGGTCGTGTGAGGCCGTGCGGTTGTATAGCTGTTAGTATTCCGTCTTTCTTCTATGTTGGCCGTGTGGGGCCGTAGTTGCCAGTAGTGGTGACCTTGCCGGTCACGTAGCTTTTAGTACTTCATGATTGAGTTGCAGATAACTAGACAGCATGGTGGCCTTGTCGGTCCGCATAGGCTTCCCTGAGTTAATATGTTTCTGGTCAGCTGTTAGTACAGGTACAGGAGGCTATAGGCCAATGGGCCGGGGGCTGTGTTTACAGCCATTATATAGCCCTTTGTTTCCAGAAATATGAGTTAGAGCCAGCCAGGCATCAGAGGTGCCCAGGCTTAGCAGTCTAGCAGTTCAGGTCCCAGTAGGGCACCAGGTGCCAGTCATACCCCCCAAGGCGGGGTGTGACAAACTTGGTATCAGAGCAGGTCGTATCCCAGAGAGTCTGCAAGCCGTGCTAAGCAGAGTCTTGTCCATGGATGTGTTGTGCACCACATACTATGGATAGGAGGCTGCAAGGCATGATAGGATGGTTGTCTTTTATTCTTATTCAGTCGTGCTGTAGAGCGGTACAGTATAGGGTTGAGTCCCTGAAAGCTTACTATATTCTTTGGTTACAGATAATGTCAGACCAGCGACATCCTATCACAGGTCGGAGCTTAGATATTGCAGCAGGGGAAGGCACCAGCAGGATGCCTCCCCCTCATTTGGAAACAGCCCGATCAGAGGGCACTACGGAGGCATCGTCCCAGCCTCCTCAGCAGTCTCCACCACGTCGGGAGCCACTTGGGGCGACAGTATCTTCAGCAGTCCCTATACCGACACCTTCCGACCAGGAGGTCAGGAGTGCTGTGGTTATGTTAGCACAGATGATGGCTGCTCAGCGTCAGCCACTACCATCTACAGTTGCAGAATCATCAGGGGGGCCCGGTAGTTCGAGAGTCCGAGAGTTCTTAGCTTTGAATCCCCCACAGTTTACAGGCTCGGACCGAACAGAGGACCCCCAGGATTTTCTGGATCAGATGCAGAGAATCTTCAGGGTTATGCATGCTACGCCTACCAAATCAGTTGAATTGGCAGCATTCCGGTTACGGGATATTGCGGTGCTATGGTATGAAAGCTGGGAGAGGTCCCGAGGGAGAGATGTTTCCCCTCCCACCTGGTCCAGCTTTTCAGGAGCCTTTCTGGATCACTATTTGCCGCGGGAGATTCGACAGGCCCGGGTAGACCAGTTCCTACATCTAGAACAGGGGGCCATGAGTGTTCGGGAATATTCCTTGCGGTTTGATTCTTTGGCTTGATATGCACCGGCCTTTGTTGATACCATGGCATCCAGAGTGCACCGTTTTATTATGGGGCTGAATCCAGAATATGTTGAGACTTGTCTTACAGCCACATTGCGGGAGGACATGGACATTGCTCGAGTTCAGGCATTTGCCCAAAATATTGAGGGCATCAGACAGCGACAACGGGAGATCAGAAGGGTCGGTCAGGAGCAGCGTCGCCGGGACAGGCCAGTTGAGTTACAGAGAGAGGCCCAGGGAGGACCCAGGCCACGATTGTCCGACAGGCCGCCCAAGCCCCCGCCTCAGCCACAGTCGCAGGGGGGTAGATTCAGCCGCAGGGGGCAGCCAGAGACTGGGAGAGGCTCGCAGGTGGCAGATTCATCATTTCAGAGAAGGGCATAGCAGAGCAGGTATACCCTACCACTATGCCCTATATGCAGTCGACGCCATCCTGGAGCATGCAGATATGGCTCCACCGCATGTTATATTTGTGTCCAACAAGGCCATTTGATGAAAGATTGCCCAGCCAGAGGTCGAGAGGACCGTGATAGACAGGATAGGGCATCAGCAGGGTCACGAGCCACAGCATCCTCGACTGGGCGCAGGCCCTCAATTTCAGCAGGCAGGGGTCGGGGCAGATCAGGGGCCTCCAGCACAGGTGCGGGCCCAAGCCGCACATATGCCTTACCAGGGAGGCAAGATTCAGAAGCGTCGCCTGATGTTGTGACAGGTATGCTAACTATCTGCTCACACCCTGCTTATGTGTTAATTGATCCAGGGTCTACTTTGTCCTATATTACTCCATTTGTCGCATGGAAGTTTAGTATTGTACCAGAATCATTACAGCAGCCCTTCTTAGTATCTACGCCCATCGGTGACTCTATCACAGCTAGCCGAATCTACCGCGGGTGTACCGTAGAGATTGCTGACCGTCAGACCACAGTAGATCTGGTCGAGTTAGAAATGATAGACTTCGATGCCATAATGGGTATGGACTGGTTAGTGCCATGTTTTGCCAATGTTGAATGTTGGACCAAGACGGTCCAATTCCACTTCCCAGGAGAAGCAGTACGGGAGTGGAAGGGCAGCACCGCTACGCCAAAAGGTAGGTTTATTTCCTACCTTCAGGCGAGAAAGTTGATAGCTAAGGGGTGTATTTACCATCTGGTCAGAGTTCAGGATGTCCAAGCCGAATCTCCGACACTCCAGTCTGTTCCAGTGGTGAATGAATTCCCTGATGTGTTCCCAGATGAGTTACCCGGTATTCCCCCAGAAAGGGAAATAGACTTCGCTATTGACTTGTTACCAGGTACTCAGCCGATATCGATCCCTCCTTACCGCATGGCTCCTGCAGAACTCAGAGAGTTAAAGGAGCAGTTGAAAGATTTATTAGATAAAGGTTTTATCAGGCCGAGTACTTCACTGTGGGGTGCGCCAGTTTTATTCGTAAGAAAGAAAGATGGCTCGCTCCGAATGTGCATAGATTATCGGCAGCTAAACAAAGTTACAGTGAAGAACAAGTACCCCGCTCCCCAGAATTGATGACTTATTTGATCAGTTGCAGGGAGCCAGATATTTTTCTAAGATTGACTTGCGGTCCGGATATCATCAGGTCCAAGTACGTGAGAGAGATATTCCTAAGACAGCGTTCAGGACCCGATATGGACATTTTGAATTTCTAGTTATGTCCTTTGGGTTAACGAATGCCCCAGCAGTCTTTATGGACCTGATGAATAGTATTTTCAGACCTTTCCTGGACTTGTTCGTGATAGTATTCATTGACGATATTCTGGTGTATTCACACTCTGAAGCAGATCACCGGACTCATTTGCGGACAGTGCTCCAGATTCTCAGGGACCGCCAGTTGTATGCTAAATTTTCGAAGTGTGAATTCTGGCTTAACTCCGTGGCCTTTTTAGGGCATATTGTCTCAGACGCTGGTATACAGGTAGACAAGCAGAAGATAGAAGCAGTTAAGTCATGGCCTAGGCCTACCACTCCGACGGAAGTTCGTAGCTTTCTGGGATTGGCAAGGTATTACAGGAGGTTCGTTGAAGGATTCTCGACCATTGCGGCACCTCTGACCAAGTTGACACAGAAAGCAGCAAAGTTCCAATGGACGGAGGCATGTGAGCAGAGCTTCCAGGAATTGAAAGACAGATTAACCTCCGCCCCAATGTTAGCATTGTCGGAAGGCACAGAAGGTTATTCAGTCTATTGCGACGCATCAGGTGTCGGGTTGGGTTTCGTGTTGATGCAGCATGGTAGAGTAATTGCATATGCCTCCAGATAGCTGAGGAAACACGAAAAGAATTATCCTACCCATGACCTGGAATTGGCCGCAGTAATCCACGCGTTAAAGATGTGGAGGCATTACCTGTACGGAGTTCATGTTGATATTTATACAGATCACAAGAGCTTACAGTACATTTTTACTCAGAGGGAGTTAAATCTGCGGCAATGTCGCTGGTTAGAATTGTTGAAGGATTATGATGTGAATATCCTGTACCATCCGGGAAAAGCCAATGTTGTGGCAGACGCCTTGAGCCGTAAGTCAATGGGGAGTTTGGCGTATTTGCGACCTGAAAAACAGAAATTAGCTAAAGAAATTCATCAGTTAGCTGGTCTAGCCATTCGAATAATGGAAACAGGAAATAATGGAGCAGTAATTCAGAATTCTGCGGTGTCATCATTGGTTACAGAGGTAAAAGAACGACAGTACGAGGATCCCGATTTAGTCCAGCTCAGAGATAGAGTTCAGAAGGGTAAGGAGCCAGATTTTCAGATAACCGAGGATGATGTGCTACGTTGTAAGGGCCACCTCTGTGTCCCGAATGTTTCAGGGCTTCGCGGACGAATCATGCATGAGGTACATTATGCTCGCTATTCCCTTCATCCAGGGGCAACGAAAATGTACCACGATATCAGAGACATCTACTGGTGGCCAGGTATGAAAGCTGAGATAGCTGAATTTGTATCTAGATGTTCTAATTGTCAGCAGGTAAAAGCCGAGCACCAGAAATCGGGCGGTTTGACGCAAGAGATAACGGTACCTATGTGGAAATGGGAAGCAATAAACATGGATTTTGTAACAGGGTTACCCCGTACTAGACGCAGAAATGATTCCATTTGGGTAATAGTTGATAGGCTGACAGAATCAGCTCATTTCCTACCAGTGAGGGCTACCTTCTCAGCTGAGGATTATGCCGAATTGTATATCAGAGAAATAGTTAGGTTGCATGGGGTGCCAGTATCTATCATTTCAGACAGGGGAGCACAGTTTACAGCTAGATTCTGGCAGTCATTTCAGAAAGGTTTGGGAACGCAGATTAATTTGAGCACAGCATTCCATCCTCAGACAGATGGGCAGGCTGAACGTACAATTCAGACACTCGAAGATATGCTACGAGCGTGTGTGTTAGATTTTGGGGGTAGTTGGGATGAACATTTCTCGTTAATTGAATTTGCTTATAATAACAGCTACCATTCAGCTATTCAGATGGCGCCTTTCGAGGCATTATACGGGCGAAAGTGTAGATCGCCGGTGGGCTGGTTTGAAATAGGAGAATCAGCATTAGTTGGCCCAGACATTGTTCGGCAGTCCGAGGAAAAGATAAAGCTTATCCGAGAACATTTACTGACTACTCAGAGCCGCCAGAAGTCCTATGCAGATATGCGGCGCAGAAATCTAGAATTTGCGGTAAATGACTGGGTATACCTGAAAGTGTCCCCGATGAAAGGGGTAATGAGATTTGGTAAGAAAGTCAAGCTTAGCCCAAGATTCATTGGGCCATATCAGATTCGCCGAAGAATAGGCCGAGTTGCATACGAGTTGAACTTGCCACCAGAGTTAGCATCTGTTCACCCAGTATTCCATGTTTCTATGTTAAGGAAGTTCGTAGGGGACCCTTCTACAGTAACTCCAGTTCAGGATATTCAGGTCACAGAAGAGTTAGCATATGAAGAGATTCCCGTAGCCATTTTAGACAGACAGATTCGCAGACTGAGAACTAAAGATGTTGCATCTGTCAAACTATTGTGGCGTAACAGAAATCGGGAGGAAATGACGTGGGAGGCTGAAGAAGATATGAAAATCAGATACCCTCACCTATTTCAGGCCTAGTCATACAGCAGGTATGTCCGTATCATTACTTATACAGTACCTTATGGTTGTATGTTTGTAAAGGATAAAGAAGAAGTGATATTTAGTTGTCCAGTGGATCCTAGAATATTACGTGCAGTGCCTGTGTAGGACTTTTCTGCATTTTAGGTTTTTGCTATAGTCCATATTACAGGGGAAACTCTGCCAAAATTTTTCCAGAAAGTAAAGTAAGTAGTCCTCTAGATAACAGTGTACATTCGAGGACGAACGTTCTTAAGGGGGGGAGAATGTTATACCCCGTAGAATTTCCGGCACCTAGACGACCTATTCACAAGTTGGTTAAGCATATTAGAAGGCCATACGTGCTAGAAAAAGGCCAGGAAAAAGATCGGACGAGAAACCCGTCGAACCATCACGGGAGGAGCCGAGGCAGAGCCCCTCCGCGATGGCAGCGTGTCACGGAGGTGAGGCCTCCGCGATGGCTCCGTGACACGTTGCCCAGGTTCAGGCCCAAGTATATAAAGCCCCCACTTCGGTTTAAAATCACTTAACATCTTATAATTTCCAGAACCCGCAGCTAAACAGAGGAAAACGAAGGAGAGATTGTAATTTTCGTCCAATTACGCTGCCAAACGCTGCCCAAACTCAAATTAATCCTAGATACTGAAGTATTTAGCAGCAGAGAGCATTCCTACGGATTCAGTTTCGAAAAATACGGTCGACGAATCGTCGAGCCACCGAGCTAAGGTAAGTGGAATTGCTCTAAATTAATGTCTATGTGTTCCTAACTGAGAAGTGAATATTTCTCCCTTCTGGGCCGCTGAAAAATAGCGAGTTTTCGACCGTCTTTTGATAAGCCTAAGTTTAGGCTATAAACTATATCGAAAGTGACGTTGCTCTTTACAATAAAGCTGCATTTAGTATTAATTGACGTATTTATGAATGCAGTTGGGAGAAATTAGTTGAAGTACCGGCCGAGCTTCGTCCGACGGACGAATAATTCAAGGATAAGGTATGTAAAGCTAGTCCCCTCGGCAAGTTAGTAAATCTCAGTGTAGTAAAGTAATTTAACGGCCAGTAGAATGACCAGAAATCAGGAATCCTGATTATTACGAATGTTGGTACGATATTAAGGATATTATGTTATATTCAGCTTGGAACTTGTTAGTACGATATAGATTCCAATATGAGTATTAGAAACTGCAGCATGTTCAGTATGTAACGCAGTATGAAATGTTAAATATCATTGCATTCAGTCGAAACCCCGCAAGACAATGTGATAACTATAAGACATCTCATAAATAGAATGATAAGTTAAAAATGAAGTTAGGAAACATGTTAGGAATAGTAAATCATGTTACTATAGGAACTCAGCGTACAATATAGTTTTCAGCAGAAATACTATATTATGTTCAGCATTAGACCCAGTGCAGTTTGGTAGAAGATTATGTTATGCATATATACTATTGCCAGCCTCAGCGTGTGTTAGATACATACAGATTATTACTATTATTTCAGCATGTAATGTATATGATACCTTACCCCTGTTAGCCTCAGCATGTGAGATATACAGACAGCATTACTAGTTTAGACCGTTGTATTGTTTGGGGTTGGACTACCTAGCATCCACGACCGCCCCAGGGTTAATAGTTGTATCGACTCGTCCGCCAGAGGACGAGGATACGTCACTCTATGGAGTGGCATGCCGTCCCGCAAGGGGACGAAGATGGGATGCCAGTTTCCCCATATTTTGCCTTGGTCGGCTTTTATATACCCCCGTCGAGCGGATACGCCCGGGTGTTGATTCAGGAGTCCTTCGGACTCAGGTACAGTTATAGTCAGGGGCTCAGCGAGCCCAAGTGCATACCCAGGGGACCGGTGGGATGCTTACAGCCACTATAGGAGAGGGATGACCGGGGTAGGGGTGTAGATTCTGTGCTGGTTGTACCTCCCGGCTTATGGGGGCCGGGTAAGGTTTGTGTGTGCCATGTTATGTTATTCCATGTTATGCCATGTTATGTTAGACACGAGTAGATCAGCGGTAGAGGGATGTTTCCAGGTACGACTTCTATTTCTTTTCAGTATAAATGAGAAAAGGTAGGACTTACAATATCAGGCAGTTAATCTGTTTCTTCTTGCTTCCGTTTTATCAGTTGCATTATTGTTTCAGTTATTGCTTTACATACTCAGTACCAGCGGTACTGACGCCCGGTGGGGCGCTGCATTACTTGTCTGTAGGTACTCATAGACGAGCAGGCGACACCACGTGATTCCTGTCAGCATTCGAGTATTCAGCTCCTGTCATCCGAAGGCTAAATTTCAGAGGTGTATTTCGGTTCCTTTTTGTTGTATAGTACGGGTAGGTCGGGGCCCTGTCCCGATCAGTTCTATTGCTATTCTTAGAGGCTTGCAGTCTGTATATATTCCCTGTGGTCAGATGAGCCGGTCGTGTGAGGCCGTGCGGTTGTATAGCTGTTAGTATTCCTTCTTTCTTTTATGTTGGCCGTGTGGGGCCGTAGTTGCCAGTAGTGGTGACCTTGCCGGTCACGTAGCTTTTAGTACTTCATGATTGAGTTGCAGATAACTAGACAGCATGGTGGCCTTGTCGGCCCGCATAGGCTTCCCTGAGTTGATATGTTTCTGGTCAGCTGTTAGTACAGGTACAGGAGGCTATAGGCCAATGGGCCAGGGGCTGTGTTTACAGCCGTTATATAGCCCTTTGTTTCCAGAAATATGAGTTAGAGCCAGCCAGGCATCAGAGGTGCCCAGGCTTAGCAGTCTAGCAGTTCAGGTCCCAGTAGGGCACCAGGTGCCAGTCATACCCCCCAAGGCGGGGTGTGACACATATAGTACTTGTGACCTGTCTTATGAACATCATTGTGAGAGTTGAGTGTCTTTCTCTTCTCTCTTGATCTTTTATCCATGAAATGTATGTAATTATTGATTTTGAAAATAGATATTTTCCTTGGTCTAATTGTGAGGCCATGTGGATAATAGTGGCTAGTATGATTTACTTCTGAATCTAAGTGTTTTGTATGTGAAATGATGTCAGGAATAGAGATTGCATGCTTAGTCTCTATGGTTGTGAGAAAGCTGATTTTGTATGATAGAGGGATTGTCTTGCTTGAATATTATATGCTTGTTAGTTGTTTCCCAAAATCATACTAGTCATTGCACTTTGTGGTTCCAGAACAAAAGTCTAGGTTTAGAGTAAATGGTCTTATTTTAATTGCTTGAGGAGAAGCAAAAGTTTTAAGTTGGGGGTGTTGATGTGTCAGGAATTTGTGACACATTTGTACTTCATTTTATAGAGTTTTTTTATGCCTTTGAGTTCTAATTTATGCCCAAACTAACTCTATTTTTCTAAGTTTTGGGAATCCAATGAGATGATAAAGGGAGGCATAGAAGTAACTGAAGTCTGCCAGGATCGAAGCAAAAGACGGGTTGCATTTCTAAGATATGGTTTGCATGTTCAAGTGTCTTCTGATCCAAAGAACACGACCTAGCATGATGCAAAAGACGGTTGAAGATGAAGTCCATCTTCTCAAAAGATACACCGTCAATTGGTCAATTTTTCCAACTCAACTTTATGGTGGAAAATTTGACGGAAGCAAAAGATGAACCATATTTCCAAAAATGTTCCATCAATTAAAAAATGGACGAAGGTCATGAAGAACACAAAATCAGGTGATGATTTGAGACGTGAACCCTCTTTTCAAAAGATGGTATGTCTTTGCGACCTAGGACCTTCTGAATTTAAATTAAATTGGAGTTTTAGAGGCTTAGTATAAATAGTCCTTTTTGTTATTTTTGAGAGATATCAGACATTCTTAGATAGTTTTAGCTTAGTTTTCATAGTTCCTTCATAGTATTCAGAGATTTAGCTTGTGGTGAAGATACCCATTGAATATTTGAAGATTTAATTTCTCAATTCTTCTATTGCTATAAACCCAGACCTAGGGTTATGAACCCTAATTATCTCAATTAGGTGAAATTGACTATGGTCTTTTCATTATTTAATTGACTTAGGGTTTGTAAAGTGAGATTGATAATGAAAGTCATTCGGTCCTTCCCAATTGCCTTTAATGTGCTTGAGAGAGACAATTAAGGTTTGGGTAGCATCAATCAACAATGACATAGGGCTCTAACCCTTGTCTAATGAATTCACCTAGACATAGGTGGCATTCAATTGGCAAAATACAATCGGGTAGAATGGAGTTCTCATCAATTTGATAAAATTGGTGTAGATTGACATTGTTAAGACCGTTGAAAGACACCTAATGATTGCTTAAGGTGATTTCTTACATATTCATTGTTAGCCCATTCTCAATTCCTTAATTTGAGTGATTAGGGGGACAAACCCTAGATGAGGACACTGCCCTAGAATTTTCTCAATATTGTCTTCCCTTTAGTTTTTCTAGCTTTAGTTATAATTATTTTTTTTCCACTAAGTTGAATAGATTTTCAACTCTCAAATGTAAAATTGCTAGACAGTCAGGATCTAACAAAGTCTTTGTATATATGATCCCGACTCTTGTTGTGTATTATATTTACATCGACTGTGTATACTTTCGATTTGGAGTGAATTTAGGCGATAGTCAAATTTATGGCGTCGTTGCCAGGGACTTTGGCATAGGTCATATTTAGCATTTCAAATCTTGATTTGTTTATTTGAGTCTATTCTTTCACTTTTGCTTTGCTTTGTCTTGTGCAGCAAAAGTATCATGGTTTTTCCCTAAGGAGAAGTGGAGAATGTGTTTACGGAAGTCAACAATAAAGTTAACTATGCTAGCTCAATCATTCCACCGAGGGTGAATGCTACATCATTCAAAATTGATGGTAACATATATACGATGTTGAAAGCGAAAGGGCAGTTTCACAATTAAATGGATAATGACTCGCATCAGCATCTCAAGAACTTTTGGGAAGCGTGCAACCTCCATAAGCAAAATAATATCTTTGATGATGCCATCTGCCTCCGAGTCTTCAAATATTCATTGGTAGGGAAGGCACGTGACTGGTTGCATCGTTTGCCTTCCAACTCAATTTACACATGGACCAAACTTATCAACGTGTTCTTTAGGAAATAATTTCTGCCTAGCAAGAAAGTTGAATAATGGAATAAAATTTTCTATTTCGGGCAACTTCCGAGGGAATAACTATTTCAGAAATGAGAGCACTTCAAGCAATACGTAATAAGGGCACCCACCTATGGGTTCCTCAATCAGGTATTTCTTGAGAAATTCTACACCAGTTTAGACCCTTTGACTCAATATGTGGCCAATCATGCAGCTGGGGTTATTTTATGGACAAAACATATAACTGAATTGCCATTATACTTGACCAAATAGCAAAGCATAAGCAAGTAGGAATGGTGGAGACCAAAGTGGAGGGTTGAATGTGGGTACTCCTTCACTATCTCATTTAATGAATTATAACCAAAAGCGTGATCAAATGATGGCTGTTATGGCTACTAACATTGCCCTATCGACCGAAAAGTTGATTGAATATCTGGTCAAGAAGATATATACAGTAGAAAAAGCTTTAATTAGACCACAATATGAGCATAGATGCCCCCCCCCCCTCTCCATTTTAATACCAACTGTACTAAGAGCCTACTCCAATTCAAGTAGAAGATGCTAACTATGTTAGCAACAGATCCAGAGGTTATACGTCACATTATCCGCAACAACGTTAAGGCCATCCATCTTCTTCCTACTAAAGTCAATGATGACCTCAACTGCAAGTTCAAGGTCAATACTATCCTAGGAACAACTATGGAGGCCTAAATCAAGGGTGGCGTAATAATGATAATTTTTGAAATAAAATTTCATATCCCAACGTCCCACCAAAGGGTCCTTCTTTTAGTTCACAAAACTGGAGGTGGAGACCTTCGTAAGGGTAAAGGGGTTCTAAAATTGAAGGAATGTTGGAGAAATTGCTCTCCAACCAAGAAAGGTTCGATGCATGTTTAAAAAGCTTGACAAAAATTGTTGGCTCTCACACAATGCCTACTCAGAAATTGGAGCAACAAGTGAGAGAGATCTCAAAAGAGCACAACCCCAAGAAAAAGGGATATCTCCCTAGTGACACGGTTTCCAACCCTAAAAGGAACTATTGGTACCTCCAATGCTCATTATATGGCTATTATCACTAGAAGTGTCAAGATTATACAGCCCATTATTGATGATACTTTTGCTGATATTTTTTGAATAAGTGTTAAAAATGATTGTGAGGGTGTTGACAAAGGTTTGATGAAGCCACCGCAGATTGATGTGGTAGTTAATAAAGGTTTGATGAAGACACCAGTTGATGTGGTGGCTGAAGATGCTTTGGTGGTTCCCTAAAAGAAGGAGAAGGTTAAGGAGGCTCTAGTCGACTTTGAAAAATCTTATCCTCTGCCTACTTCTCCCTTTCCACAAAGGATGTCTAAGAAAGCTCTAGATGCCAAAATTAACAAAGACATTAAGAGATTGAAAGAGGCTACATTCTGGGTTCCATTCATACATGCAATTGAGGAAATGTCGGGTTTCACAAAGTATTTGAAGATGTTGCTAATAAAGAAGAAGACAAGTGAAGAAAAGGTGACCCCAATTACCCATCCAGTAAGTGACATCATAGTTGGCACACATGTGGAGGAAAAAGGTGATCCGGGAGAGTTTCCTTACGAAATCAGGCACTATGACTGCTTGAGATCCTTGTATGATAATGGAGCAAGCATTAACTTAATGCTTCTAACTATCTACAAGTTATCTGGGCTGAACATGTTGAAACCGACCTCTATTCAACTCCAAATGGCGAACAAGTCAATTAAAAAATTGGTAGGGCTGATGGAAGATGTATTCGTCAAAGTCAGAAAGTTCACTATTCCAGTTGATTTTGTTGTTTTAGATTTTGTGGTGGATATGGACATACCAATCACTCTTGGTCGATCTTTCTTGGACATTAGTTGTGCTTTGATGGACTTAGAAAAGTATGAAATCATGTTCCGAGTAAATGATGAGTCCATGACTTTCAAGAGTGAAAGATGGAAAGAGATATCCAACAGTTTCAAGAGAATAATCTTGGTTGGGAAGGTTGATGATGAAAAAAGGCAAGCCAGGTGTGGAACCAAAGAAACACCCAATAAAAAAAAGGCTAAACACAAATAGTTAAAGTAGTATCTTTACGAACCAAAGGAAGAAAATGGGTGTTAAAGTCCCATCCTAAGGACGACTCACCTTTATGTTGATTCAAGTATCATGCGTCATGCGGTGATGTTAAATAGGCACTTCTTGGGAGGCAACTCAAGAGATTCTACTCCATGTGTAGTATCTATGTCATGCCGCAACGTTAAATCAACCGCTTCTTGGGAGGCAACCCAAGTGTTTTTAGACAAATGTGTGTTGATGAATCCATGTTCGAAGAAATAATTCTTCATATTTGTAACTTCGGTCCCATTATTGCTTCTGACTACCTTCTCATATGTTTGAAAATGTTGTTAAATTAATGTAGAGAAGTTTTTCAAAGTTTGAGACATTTCTTTCTTGTTAATCAATAAGAAGATCCACATAGCTCAAGAAGATTCATCCACAATAGTTAAAAAATATGAAGCACAACAAGAAAAAAGAGTTCTATTAGGCCCTTATAAATCATAATAAATTAATTCAAAATTCTCAATAGCTATACCATCACTCAGAGGAAAAACATTTCTAATTTGTTTTGCCCATTGACAGACATCACAATATCTATTGAAAGTACCATTACTATTCTTAAGATCCAATATAGAGATTGATTTGGTCATTTGCAATGAGGGGTGTCCCAATTGTTTGTTCCAAAGATCAATTTGGTCCGCAACCTCCTTCTTCATAACTTTTATGTGTGTTATAGTCCAAAAATAATAAAGTATATCTCAACGCTCACACACTTCAATCATCTTCCTCAAAGTGGGGTCTTGTTTAGCATTCATAGCTTTAGAACATGACATTACAATTCAATTGAATAAGTAGTCGCAACATAGAAATTAATTTGTAATTAAAATCTGGGACATAAAGAACGTTCTTCAACCTTATGTATCATTCAATTTTATTAAACGCTTTTAGTATCCACTTAGTTGCTTCTATTTGGTAGCCCAACGGGACATTTCGGCATGGCTTGTCTACTACACAAGTCGTTCAAATTACCTGTCACGTGATTATTTTCCCTGGTGTTAATAAGACAAGGCATATTTTTAATTGTCACCCCCAACCTCGGAAGGTGCAACTGGCACCTAATGCCACACTTGCCCCTGATCTGACCTGGCACACACTATTTACACACAGAAATTTCAAACAAATAAATCGTGGCTTATCGTAGCCCTGGTCAGCAAGGCCACAAATTAGAGAATTTCTACAATGGTAACAACTCAGTTAACCCAACAGTTCAGAATAGAATATCAATAGTTTCCTATGGGGGCCGATAAGACCACCATGATATCTATAGTCATGAATGCTACGCGGGTCGATAAGACGATCATGATTTCTATGATCACAAAAACTGAACATGTACATATATACCAAGGTTGTGAAGCTGTCAATACAAAAACAACAAATAGAACATGACCAACAATGTACGACTATACAACCCAATTCTGAGCCTCTAAGAGTAATACTTGGACGGGATGAGGCCCCGACCTACTCATCAACTACACAACAAAAGCACTAACCAACCTCTAGATTCGAAAACTCCAAAAGAAATAGAACTGGCCAATCTGTTGAACTTAGCTATACTACTGAGAAAATCTGCGTACCTGTTTGTCAGAATATGTAGGGAAGTATGCAGTGCTCTAGGCTCGGGGTGTCAGTACAAAATAAGGTACTGAGTATGTAAGGAAACTAAAAGTTGGAACTGAAGCTAATATCATAAATATTATAAGTAACCATCTAGGAAGGTCGATATGAAACCTGAACGTACTTATTCGTATCTGCTACTTGTTACTCAATCAATAAGCAAACAAGAACCTAACTTGACTTCCATAATCTTGGAAGTTACAAACAACAAGCGATAATCTAGTTGAGCCCCCGTAAGCCCCGGTAGGTACCATCCAATCTATATACCCCTATTGGTAACCTTGACCCCATGGCAATCTGTATTTCGAGCACATAAGGCTCTTGTATTTGTATTTGATCACACAAGACTTTTATATTTGTATCCCAAGCACACAAGGCTCCTAAATCTGCATTCGAGCACACAAGGCTCCTAAAGCTGCATCCCAAGCATAAAAGACTCTTGTATTGGTATCCTGAGAATGACTAAATTTGTTTCGCTGGAACCCATATTGTAACTAGCATTTGCTGCTGCAGAATAAACCAATCCCAAAATGGGATAACATGCTCCATTACAACACTCCTATGGGATCAGCTTATCCATTCCAGGCTTCAAGGAAGTCGGTGAGTGAATAAACTTCAATATGGCTCTGCAGGCCTTTAATATAGTTATCATATTGCTTTGTGAGCATAATATAACCCTACAAGCATGACATATTTTTCGACTTCCCCTTAGCAATTTGTATGTAGTCAAAGAGGTACGACTCATGTTTCCACAACTAACCAAACAATCCTAAAGGCAATACAACAAACACCTAACCTATACCAAACAATCCTAAAGGCAATACAACAAACACCTAACCTATAAGCAAGCAATGTGGCTTTTAAGCAACCTATACGATTATCTATTTGTTTTATGTAAATATGAGGTCACTAACACTAGGGTAGAATTCTCTACAACTATCCACAATAGTCTTGTAAGCAGACACAACAAACTAGTAACCCAAAGGTAATCAACATAACGCTAACCATAGCAACTGTGAATATGACAAGGATACACCAATAACCCAAAGGCGAGTAATATAGCTATAGATAACAAATCCATATGGTCTTTATGCCTTATCTAATTAAGTCTCTAATAAGAAAATATGATCCTCTGCAGCTAATCATAATATCTCTATAGGTAGCGACAATAAACAAGTAGCATAAAGGTAGTCAATTTAGCGACAAACGACCTATATGAGGTCACTACTAACAAATTTACAAGGGAAGTATATACAACAACTCTAGAAGCCAACGAAGAAAAAAATGAGTAAAACGACAATAATAATCAAGCCATAGTGGTTCATAATCTAAGAAAATTTATCAAAGAAGGGTTAGCCTTAATATACTTTTACACGTAATTCCTTGGCACTATACGAGACTTTGCTCATACCCTTTCTTCCTCACTAACCAGGCAATAGTCCAAAACCACTAGAAGTAATTTTAACAACTCACAATCAAGAAAACAATGATAGAATCAACACCAATAATTTTTCTCTTGGAATAAAATATCGAGCTTTTGAAATAAGAAATGATCAAAAGTTAAAGAACACTTACCTTTATAGAATCTAACCTTAACTTGGTCATGAGAGAGATACTAAAACGACCTCTTCAAAATCAACAGAAATGAGGCTGAAACGATGGCAAAGACACTTGCTAGCCGCTATAAAAATGGGCTAGACTTTGGATCTTGCTCAGATATAATCTAGCCGCTCCATTCTAGACCTATATCTATATAAAGAGAGGTTTTTTCTACTAAGCTCTTAAGATTTTCGTGAAAATGAATTATGACCTAAGGATAGCCCCATAACCTCGCACAGAGAGCTCCATCGTGAGACGTGGCCTCACTTTGGGCTTCGCCTTATGAGCTCTATGCCATAGGCTTTACCTCGTGAGCATTTTATGCCTAGGGGTTGGTTACATTACTGAAAACTCGACGTTATATATACTACTTCACTTTCTGGCATCCCCTCGTCATATATCGAAATGTGATAAATTTTACTTGTATGCTTCCAATTTAATGAGTTTATCGCTTTGAAAATATAGTGTGTTACATAAATATTACCATCCATCTTATCATTCAAACCTGATTTTTGAGACTTTAACATCCTGATCACAGTCCGCCATTCTTTGTCTCTTAGTTGGGGTAGCCTAGTCCGGTCAACTTTCACTAGACCTGGATTCGAAACACTTCCTTCCTTGGTCAAAACAACATTAGCCTAAAAGTTGCCTTTCGCCTCTTTCCAGACCACTTCTTTGTTAATGTGGTTGACCTCTGCCTCGGTCATCCGCCTTCCCATCACCCCTTAGACACTCTCCGTACCAATTCGGGTACCCGATGAGCTGCAAGTAATTTCAGAGTCATTCCCAATCCACTTTCCATGCAAATATACCATGTTCTTGTTTCTCCATTCACTCTTATCCCTATAAGAATATCCTCCTTGCATTGCAAAATGCACAACTTTTTCCCGATCATCTATTCCATGAGCAACCCCTTCTCGTCGTTCTTCTTGTACCAACTTTGAATAGTTTTTGTTCTAGGTTGGCAATGGGTCCTGAGCAGCAAGTTAGAACTTACTGTTTCATATATTTTCTCATCCAATCCTATAAGGAAAAGGTGTATCTATCCTTCTCCTCTCTTAGTTTCTAAAGCCGATACCAGGTTGCATGTACACTTTCCAAACATGCATGTTGGGATGTGCTCATAATTTGTCAATTCTTCCCATAACTTCATTAGTTTCTCATAGTAATCAACTATGGTCATACCCTTCTGTCTACACTCAGCGAATTTGACCTTCAGTTATTGCATCCTTGGACCATTAAGGACCGCAGAGCATTCCCGGGTACCCTCCCATAATCCCTTGGCTTCCTCTCTATGAAATATAGTCAAGAGAAGTTTTGGTTCAATGTAGTTACTAATCCACAACACCGCAAGAATATTCTCCACCAATCTTTAAGATTCAAAGATCCTTCGTTAGTTCTTTTGATTATTCCGTCAACAAAACTAAATTCTTCCTTGCTCGTAAGGCCATACTGATGGACCTGGCCTATTGATCATAATTCTTATCCTTCAATTGAACTTATGTTATCACAATTCTAAGGTTGTCATTCGACTTTATGTTGTAAGGAGAGATCGTCCTCTTTTTATTCATCTCCTCTTTCACACCGATCTTTTTATCACTGTTGCTGGGAATGATCACGTGATCTAGGATTTTTTTTATCCGTATTAGTATGACTCTAATGCTATATTTAATGGACTTTACGCCTAACTCAATCTGAAAAGCTAACTCAAGAGGAAAGGATCGCTCAAACCATATTAAGAATCCTAGGAATCCATCCATCTCCAATATGGGATTTCATTCATCAGCCGACCCTTCACATGACCTAGATGCTATCTAGTACCTGATGTATGAACAATCTATCGAGGCTTAACATTAGAGGTCTGACTCTGATACCATTCTAAAATAAAAGAAAAAGACCACGAAAGAGAAAACAATAGTAGGAAGAATTTTTACACCTTTCTTATTAGCCACACTATCTATTTGCAAGGAAATAATTGAATCCCTGACCTATTCGGCTACCCAAATACTAACTTCTAACCTATGTGGTTACCCAAATCCTAACTCATTAGCCTACAATTTCTTATCATAATCTAAATTTAGTATACACATATTACAAAATATACATATTATCATGTTTACATTTAATATTAAATCAAGAGTTAAGTTTCTAAAAATTCACAAGACATGTTAGAATAATTTTTATGACTACAAAAGAATAACTTTTCTGCGAAAAAATAAAAAATAATAAGTTTACTACATATAATTTAGCTAAGTGGCTATTATACTAATAAACTCCCCCAAAATTCAAGAAACAAATCCTATTTTATAATTAAAATGTGTATAATATATTTCGCACATCCAATCGACTCAAAATTATGGGTCGTCTCCTCGAGCTGGGAAAGGCTTGTTTTGCACATTCATATTTAAGTCCACATATATATATGATTATTTGGAAAAAAATAATAATAATAATAATTAAAGAGAAGAAAAGCCAACGAAGAGATACGTAATTAGGAGTGGAAGGTAGCGTGAAGTCATTCGTAAATAATAAATATATAATCGAGACAAGAAGCAAGAGGATCATTAAAAGACGCTAATGAGTAGTACATCCACTTGCAACTCCAACTTGCAATTAATTAATTAAAATATATTCAAAGTCCACAATATTCAAAGCAATATTGCTGCAACTTGCATGTCTTTCTTTATTAAACAGGATCAAACAAATGTTGAAAGTATCCAACTTGCAGTTTCTTTATTCATACAAACATATCAGCTAATTGGTCTTTCTTTCGTAACTACAAAAGAAAAAGAGTTCGTTTCAACTTACAACAACCCCTAGTGTTTGATTCTCATCACGTTATCTTCTTATTTGATTTATAATACTATACTGTTTTTTAATTTAACTTATATATATGAGTAACGTTTAAAATACACACACAATCATATATTTTAACTTATTAGAGTAAGTATATTTAAAAAATTCAAGTTACTAATCTTGTCATTAAAAATAATTACTAGTTATTATATTTTAAATAATTTGATAATGTAAATATTTTTTAGATTATTCGAGTAAAAAGATTAAACTCTTGTATATTTATTTTTTTGTATTTTTCTCAACCACCACCCATCAACCTCTCTCAAGGGTAACTACATCCAGTGCCCCATCAAGTTTATGCCTCAAAAGGAAATTTTCAGTTTTCACATTTACTTTTCAACTTTCTAACTTTTCTAGGACATTGTCACTATTTTATGTTTCGAATTTAAGCTGTTAAATAAATCGAAAATGACAAGCAAGGTGCTAAATATATTTTATCTTGAATTTAAGCATTGGGTAGTGGCAGTATAAGAAATTTTTGTATTATTAAGTTAATTGAATTGAATATAATTGTTGATTATTTCATTTTAAAATTTATCATGTTAAATTTATTATGAAAAATTACATATTAATATAAGTTAACTTATGCACAAGAGTGAAGAATATCAAATTAAACTCTTTTATCAGGTTTATGTCACGTCTAGCGTGTTTTTAACAATAATATTGTTTCCTGAAAGGAAATAAATTTCACCAATAAAATTAAAAAAATAACAGAAAGTAGGAAGGTCGCAGGAAGATTCGAAGGAGCAGTTTCTATTGGTTTGCCCGAAGATTTACGAGGTTATCAACTAACGTGCGGGCCAATAAATTTTTTTCTTTTTAATTAGAACCAATAAAACTAATCAAATCACATATAAACTCTTAATTTCAAAATAAACTGTGTTTTTAATTTAGATTCATTTATTAAGAAAATTACTTATTTTTAAAGAGTAAAATATATTTTTATTTATTTCTCTTTAATAAATATTTTTAAAAAAATATAATTTTTTAATATTTTTTTAATTATATAAAATTTTCTCCATTTAAATAAAATAAAATTTAAAAATATTATTAATATTTTTATCATTTATTTTAAAATAAAATTAAGAAATCAAAATATTATTTATTTTTGAAAAAAAAAAACATTAAAGAGCCGCTTATTGAAATCAGCACCATAATGGGTACATCGTACTTAGTTTCGTCAGAACACACATATAGAGACAAGCGATTAATATTATTCCCTTCTTAACAAATTCAAGCTAATCGCTAGCTAGCATTACTAGTCACAGCCGCCTTAATTATTTTGCTTCATTCAGATCAGCCATTCACGCGGATTCTGCAATAACGTCTTTTGGCGTCCATTTAGTTTACGTTCATCTATATTCTAATTCGTAATTTTATCATAATTTATTTAAATTATCAATTTTTAAAATTTATTTAGCAATCTTTTAAATATATATGTTATATATAATATTTATGTTAAAATTATTAGATTTCAATGAACCCATAATTTTCTCTTCTCATGCCTTCATACTTCATAGAGTTCGGATAACATTTCAAGCCTATCATTTATTTTATTTATTATTTATATAAATAAATAGAAAAAATATACAAAGTGACTAGTTAAAAAAATCATATTTCTCGTCAAAAAAATGAAAATTTAAACTAACGATCAACTTAACCATTAAAACTACCTATTCTAATTGTTTCCTCTACTCATTGGTTTCCTTAATTTTTTGTTTTCCAACAATATGACATAACAGATAAACTTACTTCGCTTCAACTAATTCATCAGCTTCATGTTAATCCCATCCCCATATAACATCTGATTTCTACCTCTCAGGTTATCAATTTTCATTCCTAATTACTCCTTATATTTACTTTTAACTTATTTATTATATCACAAATGAATATTCATTTTTACTTGTACAATTTAAAAAGTTAAAGCAATAAGTTATCCCTTAGTTTCTAGTATGCTCTTATTATTAAATATAGTCATCTCTCAGTGCATTTTCTAAAACATTAAATTTATTATATCTAAAGAATAATATAGTAAAATTGTTATTCAATTTATTTTTTCTAAGAGGCGCCAAGTCAATATAGGATAAGTAAAGATGGACGGTGGAGTTCATGAACAAACCTCCCAAATTCGAAATCATCTAATCCCACTCGCATTGACCTAATCACACTTATAACCATATTATACGGTTAATTCATCAGTTTCGTGTTACTAATAATCTGTATGGTCAAACTTTTGAAAGACCAAAAGTGCTTATTTTGAAAAAAAAAATGTGAAGTGTTTTGCTAAGCTTTTGGAAAAAAATAAGTGTTTTTAGAGAATAATAAAAGTTGTATTTCAGAAGCTAAAAAAATAGTTTCTTTTCAAAAATACATATATAAAAAACACTTTTATGAAAAATACTTTTCAAAAGTTTGGTCAAACACTAATTGTTGCTCAAAAATATTTTTAAAATTTATTGTGTCAAACACATACTGCTTCTCATCAAAAGTACTTTTTCAATAAGTACTTTAACAAAAAAACATTTATCAAAATAAATTAATTTTAAAAATTTGCTCAAACAAACTATAAATATTATTTCATTCACGTATCAAAATGCTTATAATTAATGTATTTTGCAGTACTAAGTAAAGGATACAGTGTATTTCGACATTATGCATCCATACTGGACTCGGTATGGAAATAAAGCACAACACTATGCTAATTGATTAATTACTCCATCTGTTTTGATTTTTTCTCTTTTAAGATAAAATTTGAACCAAATTTTTATCTGAAACTAAAGCGAGCAATTTATTTAATTGATGATATCTCCATAATTCCATCACCCGAGATATATATGACTTGAAATTTTAATTCAACAAAAGAAAATATAACAACTCAGTAAGAAATTAATTATATGCCTCGCATAATAAGGAAATCAAACTAGCATACTTGCATTTGAGATTGTCATTTTTACCTGGTAGATAGTTCATTATTAATTGTTCTTCAATTTATGCCATAAAAAAAGAATAATAATAATAATAATAAGGAGACGCAGCAATGAAGTTTCGAAAAAAAAAAACTAGATAGAGAAAGAAAAAGAGAGATCGAAGGATAAACAAATTAAATTGCTCGCATAACAAGTTTCACTTATCCTCAACAAGTGATGACAACCTGGACAAGAGATGAAAAACATGTAAAAAGAAATGGAATTATTTTAAGATCTTCGTACCGAAAAGATATATATCTTCCGATCAGAAAAGCATCATGACAATCATCATAGATCCATAAGTTGTTTTAACGTGTTTCCCTCTTTTGATGACCTCCATGGTGAAACCACCTTGACGTTATTGACCAAAATCAATTCCCCCAATTCATCTACGTTCAAGTTAGATTATGATTCATTCTTCAACTCATCTTGATCAAATCATTTTGAATCCAAGCAAATTTTGAACAGGTTTGGTAATACTTTATCCATTTTGATATGTTCAAAATTAAACCAGACCAGCTCATTTGCCACCCGCTATCTTGTTTCAATTAGCAGTGTGTCGTCTGCTCAAATTCTCAGCGATCTGGGCAAGGGATTGGAGGTTACATTTGACAATAGTGTCCACAAAGACACATGTTTCTTCTTTAGTATTCCCATGTGGTATATCAACAACGTATGATTCCACGACGATGGTCGTCCCGATATTGCCGGAGCTCGGATCGGAGTGGAGGGTGGTCACAGATCGGTAATTCACCAGGCGGTGGTCCCCACCGACGACGCTGAAGCTGATGACGTGGCTCTCCTCGTCAAGGATCTCAAGCCGCTCCATGCTGCTAGCAGCGGGTAGTCCAGAGATGACCCGCACTTCGCGGAGCGTGCCCACGTTGCCGTCTCCGCCAATGACGTGGCAGCTCTTGACGAAGTGTTTATACGCTTGGGGGTTATCGAAGCGGCGGACGACGGACCAAACGGCGGAGATGGGGGCGGAGATACGCTGGATCACGGCGGAGCAACACTGGTTCGGGCTAACGGAGTGAGTATGGTGATTAACGACGGAATCTGGGACTTGGGTGGTACATGGTATTGGTATACGTCTTTGTAGTTGTTTGCAGGTGTTGGTGGTGGCAGAAGTTGTAGGGGTGGTGGTGGGATTGATTCTTTGGAGTAAAAGTGTTGATTTCGGTGGCATTTTAAAAAAATTTCTGATTTCTCTTATTCTCTACGAGATGATTGATCTGAAATGGAGAGAGTTAAGGGTTCTTCCCGTGCTGTGTTCTTTGGGATGAATATATATACATATAAAATATATATTATTATATTATATTTATTTAGATTCCAACTGTACTGTTGAAATCTACAGTTCTTAAATAGTGATAACATTTTTTATATATGAAATTTATAAAGTTAGAAGAATTTTTAAATATAAAAAAACTTGTTATGTTTATTTTTTAGAATAAACTAAAAAAAATAATTAACAAACATATATATATATATATATATATATATAATGTAACTACGTAAGAATGAGAATGGAAGAGCAAAGAGGGAGAATGAAGAGGTGGTTGGACTTTGAAAGTAAGAAAGAAGTGGTCGTTCATGTGAGGGTGGTAAAAATAGGAAGTAGCGGCTGCGAGTGAGCCAAGTCCAATACTTCCTCCATTTTAATTTATGTGAGTACGCGTTTTATTTATGTTTTTTTTATTAATAAGAGTAAATTTTTAAAAGTAATATAAATAATATTTTTGTCACACCCCGTCTTGGGGGTATGACTGACACCTGGTGCCCTACTAGGACCTGAACTGCTGGACTGCTAAGCCTAGGCACATCTGGTGTCTGGCTGGCTCTAACTCACATTTCTGGAAACAAAGGGCTATATAACGGCTGTAAACACAGCCCCCGGTCCATTGGCCTATAGCCTCCTGTACCTGTACTAACAGCTGACCAGAAACATGTCAATATAGGGAAACCTATGCGGGCCGACAAGGCCACCATGCTGTCTAGTTATCTGTAACTTAACCATGAAGCACTGGATAGCTACGTGACCAGCAAGGTCACCACTACTGTCAAACTATGGCCCCACACGGCCAACGTAAAGGAAACACAAGTTTTAACAGCTATACAACTGCACGGCCTCACACGACCGGCTCATCTGACCACAGGGAAATATATACAGACTACAAGCCTCTAAGAATAACAATAGAAATGATCGGGACATGGCCCCGACCTACCCGTACTGTACAACAAAAGAAAACGGAATACACCTCTGGGATTCAGTCTCCGGATGACAGGAGCTGAATGCTCGATCGCTGACAGGAATAACGTGGTATCGCCTGCTCGTCTATGAGTACCTGCAGGCAAGTAATGCAGCGCCCCACCGGGCGTCAGTAACGCTGGTACTAAGTATGTAAAGCCATAACTGAAAGAAATATCTGAAAATAACAATACAACTGATGAAACTGAAGTAGGAAGAAATAGATTAACTGTCTGATAATGTAAGTCATACCTTCTGTCAATTATACTGGAAGGAGTAGGAGTCATACCTGGAGACGTATCGTTCTACTGCTAATCTACTCGTATCTACTGTAACACGGCATAACATATCATAACATAACATAGCACACACAAACCTTACCCGGCCCCCATAAGCCGGGAGGTACAACCAGCACAGAATCTATACCCCTACCCCGGTCGTCCCATCTCCTATAATAACTATAAGCATCCCGCCGGTCCCCTGGGTATGCACTTGGGCTCGCTGAGCCCCTGACTATAACTGTACCTGAGTCCGGGGGACTCCTGAATCAACACCCCGGGCGTACCCGCTCAACGGGGGTGTATAAGGGCCGACCAAGGCACAATATGGGGAAAACTGGCATCCCATCTTCGTCCCCTGTGGGACGGCATGCCACTCCGTAGAGCGACGTATCCTCGTCCTCTGGCGGATGAGTCGATACAGCTATCAACCCTGGGCGGTCATGGATGCTAGGTAGTCCAACCCCAAACAATACAACAGTCTCAACTAGTAATACTATCCGCATGTCCCACATACTGAAGCTAACGATAATAAAGTGTTTGTACATACTGCATGCTGAACTAGCGATAGTGATATGTACATATTTAATACATGCTGAGACTGAACATAGTATATGTACATAAATATAATCTTCTGCCATACTGTACTGAGTCTAATGCTGAACATGATATAGTATTTCTGCTGAAAACTATGCTGTATACTGAGTTTCTATAGTAACAGGATTTACTATTCCTAATATGCTTTCTAACCTCATTTTAACTTATCATTCTGCTTCTGAGATGTCTTACAGATATTACATTGCTTTACTGGGTTTCAACTGAATACGATATTATCCTAACATTCTGTGTCACATCACGTACTAAGCATGCTGTGCAGTTTCTAACACTTGTATCAGAATCTATATCGTGCTAGCAAGTCTCGCGCTGATCATAACATGACGTTTCTAATATCGTACCATCATTCATGGTAAACATCATACATGGCTTCTGAATATTCTACTGGACTTTAAATTACTGTACTGTACCAAGATTACTAACTTGCTGAGGGAACTAACTTTACATACCTTATCCTCGAACTATCCGTCTGTCGGACGAGGCTCGGCCGGTACTTCAACTATTTTCTCCCAACTGCATTCATAAATATGTCAATTAATACTAAACACAGCTTTATTTTAAAGAGCAACGTCACTTTCGATATAGTTTATAGCCTAAACTTAGGCTTATCGAAAGACGGTCGAAAACTCGCTATTTTTCAGCGGTCCATAAGGGAGAAATATTCACTTCACAGCTAGGAACACGTAGACACTAATTTAGAGCAATTCCACTTACCTTAGCTCGGTAGCTCGACGATTCGTTGGCCGTATTTCACGAAACTAAATCCGTAGGAATGCTCTCTGCTGCTAAATACCTCGGTATCTGAGGTTAATTTGAGTTTGGACAACGTTTAGCAGCGTAATCGGACGAAAATTATATTATCTCTTCGTTCCTTTTTCCTTTTTTGCTGGTTTGCTCTGTTTCCTGGAAATTTATAAGTGTTTTAATCATTTAAAACCGAAGTGGAGCTTTATATACTTGGGCCTGGACAAGGGCAACGTGTCACGGAGCCAACGCGGAGGCCCCACCTCCGTGACACGCTGCCATCGCGGAGGGGCTCTGCCTCGGCTCCTTCCGCGATGGTTCGACAGGTTTCTAGTTCGATCTTTTCCCGGGCCTTTCCTTAGCACGTATGGCTTTCAAATATGCTTAACCAACGTGCGAATAGGTCATCTAGGTGTCGGGAATCCTACGGGGTATAACATTCTCCCCCCCTTAAGAACATTCGTCCTCGAATGTATACTGCCATCTAGAGGACTACTTAACTTACTTGTTTAGAAAAATTTCAGCAGAGTTTCCCCTGTAATATGGACTATACCAAAAACCTGAAATGCAGAAAAGTCCAATACAGGTACTGTACACAATACTGTAGGATTCACTGGATGGCTACGTATCAATTTTCCTCACTTATACATATACAACCATAAGATACTACATAAGCAATAATACGGACATACTTGTCGCCTGACTAGGCCTGGAATAGGTGAGGATATCTGGTCCTCATATCTTCCTCCGCTTCCCAAGTCATCTCCTCTCGGTTCCTGTTACGCCTCAATACCATGATAGACGTAATATCTTTAGTCCTCAATCTGCGAATCTGTCTGTTTAAGATAGTTATTGGAACCTCTTCATATGCTAACTCTTCCGTGACCTGGACATCCTGAACTGGAACTACTGTAGAAGGGTCCCCTATGAACTTTCTCAACATAGAGACATGGAATACTGGGTGAACAGATGCTAACTCTGGAGGCAAGTTCAATTCGTATGCAACCCGGCCTATTCTTCGCCGAATCTGATATGGCCCAATAAATCTCGGGCTAAGCTTGCCTTTCTTGCCAAATCTCATTACCCCTTTCATCGGACACTTTCAGATATACCCAGTCATTTACCGCAAATTCTAGATTTCTGCACCGCATATCTGCATAAGACTTCTGGCGGCTCTGAGCAGTCAGTAAACGTTCTCGGATAAGCTTTATCTTTTCCTCTGACTGCCGAACAATGTCTGGGCCAACCAATGCTGATTCTCCTATTTCAAACCAACCACCGGCGATCTACATTTTCGCCCATATAATGCTTCAAAGGGCGCCATCTGGATAGCTGAATGATAACTGTTATTATAAGCAAATCCAATCAACGAAAGATGCTCATCCCAGCTACCCCCAAAATCTAGCACACACGCTCATAGCATATCTTCGAGCATTTGGATAGTCCGCTCAGCTTGCCCATCTGTCTAGGGGTGGAATGCTGTGCTCAAGTTAATCTACGTTCCCAAACCTTTCTGAAACGACTGCCAGAATCAAGACGTGAACTGCGCTCCTCTGTCTGAAATAACGGATACTGGCACTACATGCAATCTGACTATCTCTCGGATATACAACTCCGCATAATCTCCAGCCGAGAATGTAGTTCTAACTGGCAAGGAATGAGCTGATTTAGTCAATCTGTCAACTATTACCCATATAGAGTCATGTCTGTGTCTTGTACGGGGTAATCCTGCCACAAAATCCATATTCACCGCTTCCCATTTCCAGAGAGGCACAGCTATGTCCTGAGTTAACCCGCCTAGTTTCTGATGTTCTGCTTTCGCCTGTTGGCAGTTAGGACACTGGGCTACAAATTCAGCAATTTCTCTTTTCATACCTGGCCACCAGTAGTTTTCTTTGATATCATGGCACATTTTCGTCGCGCTTGGGTGAAGAGAATAGCGGGTGTAATGCGCCTCGCTCATAAGCTGCTGGCGATGCCCCAAAATATCTGGAACACAAATGCGGCCTTTATATCGTAGCACTTCATCCCCGGTTATCTGAAAATATGTCACCTCTCCTTACTGAACCTTGTGTTCAAGTTGAACCTGGCTAGGGTCTCCATACTGCCATTCCTTTACTTCCACCACTAACGACAACACTGCGACATTCTGTATTATCGCTCTTTAAGGCATAAACTATTGCAGCTAACTCCAGGTCATGGGTAAGATAATTCTTTTCACGTTTCTTCAACTTCCTGAAAGCATAAGCTATTACTTTATCATGCTGCATCAACCCTCTGTATCCCCTGGCGATACTAACACTGGAGTTGATGTTAACCTGGCTTTTAACTCTTGGAAGTTCTGCTCACACGCCTCAGTCTACTGGAACTTTGGTGCCTTCTGTGTCAATTTAGTCAGAGGTGCTACTAAGGTGGAAAATCCTTCCACAAACCCTCTGCAGTACCCGGCTAACCGCAGACTTGTGGGCATCTAATTGCTCTGTTATTTTGCTTAAACCATTGTAAGGCTGGGCTTAATCAAACTTACTCCCAGGCGATCAATCTCTGGATCTTCACGGGGGGTCTACTGATCCCCTGGTCTTAATAAACACTATGCTAGCAGGGTACTATCAATTTCTTACGCCTTGTGTGTATCCACTTGGATTTATACTGCTATTCTGGGGGATTCTCGGTCTTATGAGCTATTATGTAAATACTCGCCTTTTGCTAGGGCTTTGTATCTAAATATCTTACGAGAACCAGCTGAAGTACTAGTCTGTCGCTGACTACTGATGTGGACCCTTCCTTGGGGTACCCACGGGTATTCTGACTAGGACGGCCGGCTGACTTATGGGGTGTTCCACATTATAACTGCTAGGTTGGTTAAGGCCGACTCTCACCTACAAGGCTGGAAAAATGACGTACGACCACTTAACATACTAGAACAATTCTGGTATTGCTAATTTCTAAAATTTGCCTATTCGGCCTCTAATCCTGGTTCTAGCACATACACTACTGTTACCGATCTTCAGGGATGCTTCCCTGCTAATACAGGCGCCAGCTGGTCGGTAGACCGTCTAACTGCGCCCTTATCATCTAGCCATCTGGTTTAGGCCATTAACTCTGATAAGCTCCTAGAGCCTAGATCTGGCAACAACACATAAGTCTATTAACTTAATAACTGAGAACTGAGATAGTTTCTATGACTTCATACGTGACTCGCACTTAACCTGCCCTTTCTCTTCTCCTTTCCCTTTCCCCTTTCTTCTCTCCTTTTCTTTCTTTCTCCTCCCTTTTGGCAAGGGGGGGGGGTCCCGCAATGCAATCTGTACATGTTTTCTATTGCTAATCAGCATCTGTGATTGTACCCCTTATAGACAGCTACTCACAGCATATCTATTATCTATATATATATATATATATATATATATCAATAGCTACGTACAATATATACTGAGTTCTGCGGTAATACATAATCTCTGACATGCTCTGCTGAGTCTCATACCGTACATGATACATCGCTTCTACGGCCTAATAATATCTCCTGCCCTGACTTATCATTTCATTGTATTGTCATCCCATTCTGAAAGTAACAAACATAAACACTTTAGTTATTGTCTGTTGTTTGAAATTCCGCCACTCTTGCGGTGTGGGGTCGACGTTCGAATCTTGTAGCCTTACTAGGCATATATTGAAAGCCCATGACTGTCTACTGGGCCTTATCTCTAGGCTACACTAGATTAGAATTGCTGTATCGGTAACTTCTTAAATTTTCCATAGCGAACATACTGCGGTATTTTGAACCGCAATCCTACTGTCAGCCCGAGGCTTAATCCTTAATACGATATTTTATCAATCCGGGGGGTAATTCTAATTTCCCCACAAGATCTGACATTCTTGCTTCTTTTCCTCATCTCACTTAAGCTGAACTCTGGGGTTCAAGGTACCTGCTCTTCATTGTTAACAAGATTGTTGGTCCTGTATCAGTTCATACTTCCCCTGACTTGCAGTCAGACCTATCTGATTCACATGACCCCTCACCTTTGCGATATCACAACCGAATCATAACTACAATCTTACAGGTATGTCTTGCTATCTGTTAACATACGTGACGGACTTGGCCTTTTTCTGACTCGAACTTGACTATTACCCGGCATTCATCACTAACAGGTCTTTTACCCCTACTTCGGGTAAACTAACGGTCTTACTTTCTCTACTGGCTTATTATCATAAGGGTCTGCACAACTTACGGAATCATAGGGGCTCTTTATACTTTCTAATACTTACTAGGATCAATCAGCCCATCTTTACTTACCGCTTGATTTGGCAGTCCCATCTCAAGTATTATGCCCCTTTACTATACTGGCATCAAAATCAAGAGGTAGGAATAGCCCTTTTCTTATTGCAACAAGTAAAAGCATTTAACTGTACCATATCCAAAAAGATGTATTTGGGATTCCTGCATTTCCCTCTCTTTCTTATACTTACCTGGTAGTCTAACCTTGTCTGTAATCTTAATCAGATCTCATATAGCTAATAAATAAATCAACTCATATATACATTACACTCCTGACTTTCTATTCTGACGTTATCAACGTATACTAGGGATAGTACCGATAAAAATATCATGTTGGGAGGTCTCGGGTACCTCCTTCTGCTGTTGTAGTTATCATGTAACTGACTGATGCCTTCTTCTGTTGCTATATCTGATCTTCTGCCTGTAATAAGGTAATGCTGATCTGCCTTTGTATCTTTAATCAAAGAATACGGTAAGTTTTTAGGGACTCAACCCTATACTGTACCACTCTAAAGCATGACTGACTGAGAAGGAAGGGTAACCATCCTATCATGCCTCGCAGCCTCCTGCCTATAGTATGTGGTGCACAACACATCCATAGACAAGACTCTACTTAGCACGGCTTGCAGACTCCCTGGGATACGACCTGCTCTGATACCAAGTTTGTCACACCCCGCCTTGGGGGGTATGACTGGCACCTGGTGCCCTACTAGGACCTGAACTGCTGGACTGCTAAGCCTGGGCACATCTGGTGTCTGGCTGGCTCTAACTCACATTTCTGGAAACAAAGGGCTATATAACGGCTGTAAACACAGCCCCCGGCCCATTGGCCTATAGCCTCCTGTACCTGTACTAACAGCTGACCAGAAACATGTCAATATAGGGAAACTTATGCGGGCCGACAAGGCCACCATGCTGTCTAGTTATCTGTACTTAACCATGAAGCACTGGATAGCTACGTGACCGGCAAGGTCACCACTACTGTCGAACTATGGCCCCACACGGCCAATATAAAGGAAACACAAGTTCTAACATCTATACAACTGCACGGCCTCACACGATCGGCTCATCTGACCACAGGGAAATATATACAGACTACAAGCCTCTAAGAATAACAATAGAAATGATCGGGACAGGGCCCCGACCTACCCGTACTGTACAACAAAAGAAAACGGAATACACCTCTGGGATTCAGTCTCCGGATGACAGGAGCTGAATGCTCGATCGCTGACAGGAATTACGTGGTATCGTCTGCTCGTCTATGAGTACCTGCAGGCAAGTAATGCAGCGCCCCACCGGGCGTCAGTACCGCTGGTACTGAGTATGTAAATCCATAACTGAAAGAAATATTTGAAAATAACAATACAACTGATGAAACTGAAGTAGGAAGAAATAGATTAACTGTCTGATAATGTAAGTTATACCTTCTCTCAATTATACTGGAAGAAGTAGGAGTCATACCTGGAGACGTATCGTTCTACTGCTGATCTACTCGTATCTACTGTAACACGGCATAACATATCATAACATAACATAGCACACACAAACCTTACCCGGCCCCCATAAGCCGGGAGGTACAACCAGCACAGAATCTATACCCCTACCCCGGTCGTCCCATCTCCTATAATAACTATAAGCATCCTGCCGGTCCCCTGGGTATGCACTTGGGCTCGCTGAGCCCCTGACTATAACTGTACCTGAGTCCGGGGGACTCCTGAATCAACACCCCGGGCGTACCCGCTCGACGGGGGTGTATAAGGGCCGACCAAGGCACAATATGGGAAAAACTGGCATCCCATATTCGTCCCCTATGGGACGGCATGCCACTTCGTAGAGCGACGTATCCTCGTCCTCTGGCGGACGAGTCGATTCAGCTATCAACCCTGGGCGGTCATGGATGCTAGGTAGTCCAACCCCAAACAATACAACAGTCTCAACTAGTAATACTATCTGCATGTCCCACATACTGAAGCTAACGATAATAAAGTGTTTGTACATACTGCATGCTGAACTAGCGATAGTGATATGTACATATTTAATACATGCTGAGACTGAACATAGTATATGTACATAAATATAATCTTCTGCCATACTGTACTAAGTCTAATGCTGAACATGATATAGTATTTCTGCTGAAAACTATGTTGTATACTGAGTTTCTATAGTAACAGGATTTACTATTCCTAATATGCTTTCTAACCTCATTTTAACTTATCATTCTGCTTCTGAGATGTCTTACAGATATTACATTGCTTTACTGGGTTTCAACTGAATACGATATTATCCTAACATTCTGTGTCACATCACGTACTAAGCATGCTGTGCAGTTTCTAACACTTGTATCAAAATCTATATCGTGCTAGCAAGTCTCGCGCTGATCATAACATGACGTTTCTAATATCGTACCATCATTCATAGTAAACATCATACATGGCTTCTGAATATTCTACTGGCCTTTAAATTACTGTACTGTACCAAGATTACTAACTTGCCGAGGGAACTAACTTTACATACCTTATCCTCGAACTATCCGTCTGTCGGACGAGGCTCGGCCAGTACTTCAACTATTTTCTCCCAACTGCATTCATAAATATGTCAATTAATACTAAACACAGCTTTATTTTAAAGAGCAACGTCACTTTCGATATAGTTTATAGCCTAAACTTAGGCTTATCGAAAGACGATCGAAAACTCGCTATTTTTCAGTGGTCCAGAAGGGAGAAATATTCACTTCACAGCTAGGAACACGTAGACACTAATTTAGAGCAATTCCACTTACCTTAGCTCGGTAGCTCGATGATTCGTCGGCCGTATTTCACGAAACTAAATCCGTAGGAATGCTCTCTGCTGCTAAATACCTCGGTATCCGAGGTTAATTTGAGTTTGGACAATGTTTAGCAGCGTAATCGGACGAAAATTATATTATCTCTTCATTCCTTTTTCCTTTTCTGCTGGTTTGCTCTGTTTCCTGGAAATTTATAAGTGTTTTAATCATTTAAAACCGAAGTGGGGCTTTATATACTTGGGCCTGGACAAGGCCAACGTGTCACGGAGCCAACGCGGAGGCCCCACCTCCGTGACACGCTGCCATCGCGGAGGGGCTCTGCCTCGGCTCCTTCCGCGATGGTTCGACAGGTTTCTCGTCTGATCTTTTTCCGGGCCTTTCCTTAGCACGTATGGCTTTCAAATATGCTTAACCAACATGCGAATAGGTCATCTAGGTGTCGGGAATCCTACGGGGTATAACAATTTTTAAAATGTATTTATGTAATAATATAAAATTTTAGAAGAAAAATTATATATTTTAAATTGATAAATAATCATGTCTAAGAATTTGATCCAAACCAATAGTTCTTCCTTCAATTTGTTGTAATATTAGCTTGCTTCATTGAACAAAAACGTCGTAGAAATAGTGTTTGATTGAAAGGTTAAAAACTCATCCACTTGTATATTAACACTTAAATGTATGCATTATATATATATATATATATATATATATATATATATATATATATATATATATATTATATGTATGTATGTATGTAGGCCTGGGCATCGAGCCGAGTGTATACCGAGCTGAGCCGAGCTCAAACCGAGTCTTACCGAGCTTTAAATAGTACTGAGCCGAGTCGAGCTCAACCGAGATTTTCTACATTTTGACTGAGCCCGAGCCGAGCTGAGCCGACTCTTTTTTATCTAGACTTTTTTATATTTTTGTAAATTTTATTTACCTAATTAATACTTATAAATCTCAATACATTTTCTCAATAATTCAAAGAAATCATACCCACCATAATAAAAGGATATCAAAGGATGCAAAGTTGACAAATCATAAATTTTTTTTATAATTGTAGAAGAAAAATAAAGAGATGAATAACATTAGATTTTTTAAAAATTGAAAAAAATATAGCCACATACAACAACAACCAAATCGATGAATATGTATTATGTTTGATTTGACTTGATTTTAATAATTAAAAACTTGATTTGATTTTGATTATAATAAAAAAATCAATCTAAACCAACTATGAACACCCATACTGATATAGTAGGCTTAAGTTACATTTTGGTTAAAAATTCACTAACATTGAATAAATATTAATTATATTATGTTAAATTGACATAATATCTTAAGTTAAATTTCTAATGTACTTTGTAATTGAGCTTAATGAAAGGATATTATTTCTTAAATCGAGTCAATCGAGTCAAACTGAGCTAGCTCAATAGAGCCCGAGTTTTGACCGAGCCAAGCTTGATCGAGCTTTTATCGAGCCGAGCCGAGCTCCGAGTCGGCTCGGCTCTTTGCCCAGGCCTATATGTACGTATGTATTTCATGTTTAATTATTACAAAATTTATTCTACTACATTCTTAATGAATTAATATTTAATCTATATATTAGCATTATGAAGACGCCTTGTTATACAAAGTTGTATAGTAGCTTAGAACATATAGTATAAATTATTCATTTAAACACTTAGTACTTACGAAATCATATTGTATTTATTATTGACTTATTTTAGCACTAATAAATTGATATCATATTACAAACATATTATTTATTTGTAATTGATCATCAAAGAATTGTTATGTCACCAAACTAAGAAAGACTCATCAAAATTAGTGGAACAATCACTAATTTTTACATTCTGAATAGGTAGTCTATATCACACTACTTTGGGCGCGACCCTTCCCCAGACTTTATTAACGCGGGATGTTTTATGCATCAGGCTGCCTTTTTTAAATTATATTTTCATAAGTACTCGTAAACATAAGGTTGTTTTGCATTATAAGTACAATTTTATTCAACGATTTCTTAGAAGGTAAAATCTTAATCGCTTTTAAATTTCTAAATATAAAATTCTCTACATATTTCAAATAAGGAAGAATTTAATACATAAACTTTAATTAATTTTAAAATTCTAAATATTAGAAAAATAATTAAATTACTATTTTGTTAAGTGTGAACTCTATTTTAAAAAGGTAAAAAAATGAACGACATTTTGTTATGGGCTTTATACTTTAAATGTTTAGTAATAACTTAACTTTCATTTTTTCATTTTACCCTCCATGAGATGATTTTAGTTCAAATTTTTTTTCTCTTAATCCATTTGTCTAATCAAACACCTTTAGATAAATTGAAACAGATGAAATAGTGTAAACTTAACTAAAGAGAGTGAATAACAAGAACACTTGATTAATTAAAATAATTTAAAGTATGTTGTGTTTTTATATTTTCCTTTCTTTTTTCGATTGTAAATTTATTTTTATTTTAAAAAAATAAAAAAGATAGAAGAAGACGAAATTCAAAGTATTAATGCAAAATAAAGTTACACTTTTTAATAATTTATTCATATTGTGAGTTGAAAATTTATGATGGATAATTAGTTATTTTAAAGCCTTAAATGTTAGGACTTTTAATATAGCTCAAATAAGAAAATATTTAAGAAGTAAAAATTTTAGTCAATTTTAAAGTACTTAAATATTAGGAGTTCTTACATATTATAAATAAGTAAAGATTTAATACCAACTTTAATTAATTTTAGAGTCCTAAATATTAGGATAATAATTAAATGATAATTATTTGAGAAAAATTGAACATGACAATTTTATCGATTATAGAGTCTTTTAATAAAAGGAAAAAAGTTCAATCAACATTTTTAAGGCCTTCATGCTTTTAATATAACTAGTTTTAGTGTAGGCGTCTCGCGCGTGTCTCTCATATTAATAAGAATAAAATTTTAAAAATAGCGTAAATAATATTTAAAAGATATGTTTGTATAACAATATAAGAATTTCAAAAGAAACTTATAAATTTTAAATTGAGAAATAATTATGTTTGAGAGATTGATTCAATCCAGTAGTTCTTTCTTCAGTTTGTTGTAATATTTGTTTCAATGAACAAAAACGTCGTAGAAATGGCATATTTGATTGAAAGGTGAAAAAACATTCATTTTTTCATGAACACTTAAATGCAAGTATTATATGTATTTTTCATATTAATTATTACAAAAAATTATATTACTACACTATTAACATATCAACATTTAATATAAATATTAGCATTATGAAGACATTGTAATACAAAGTTGTATAGTAAAATAGAACATATAGTGTAAGTTATTCGTTTAAACAATTAGGACTTACAAAATCGTATTATGAGTTATTACTGACTTATTTTGGTACTAACAAATTGATATCATATCGCAAATGCATTTAATTTTTAGTAATTGGTTTTTCAAATTAAGAAAGACTCACCAAAATTAGTGAAAGCAAAACACTAATTTTGAAAGGATAAAAACGTGAATGATAGTTTGCTATGAGGCCTTGTACTTTAAATATTTAGTTATAACATAGTTTTAAATTTTATATTTTATCCTTTATGAGATAATTTCAACTCAATTTTTCTCTCGGTCTTAATCTACGTGTCTAATTAAACATCTTTACATAAACTAAAATAAAAAAATAATAATGTAGATTTAACTAAAGAGTGTGAATAATAAGAGCACTTGATTAATTGATACAAATTAAAGTATGTTGTGCTTCTATAATTTTTTTTCTTTTTTTTTATTGTACAATTTTTTTTTAAAAAAAAAAAAGGAAGAAGAAGAAGAACAAGTGACACTATGAATCCAATGATAACAAAATAATTACACTCTTTAATTTATTTTCTCGTACCACGAGTTAAAAAATTGTGATGGATAATTAGTTATTTTAATAAATACAGAATTGCTATACATTAACAAAACTATAATTAATTTTAAAGTTTTAAATGTTAGGACTACTAATATAGCTCAAATAAGGAATGATTTAAGAAGAAAAATTTTAGTCAATTTTAAAAGAAAAAATTACATAACTAGCAAACTTAACTAGCTATTTACAATTAGCAAATCTATTTAAAAATTATAAAAAATAGCAAAATAATTACAGAAAGTAGCAAATTACTTTTGTATCAAATTTTCTATATTCTCTTTCCAACTTACTGCGTTCTCTCTCCAATTACTCTCCTTTTTCTCTCATTGTAACAACCCAAAATTAACTGCCCTAGATTTTCTCTTTTAAATCTCCAAAGATTTTCTCCGATTATCTCTATCAAAGAAAAAAATTTCAGACAAAATCTGTGATTTTAAATTTTTTGATCTGATATAGATTAATCTCTCTCTCTCTCTCTCTTTCTCAGCCATGACGATATATTTACAAACTTGAGTTGAAAGGGAGAGAACCGTTTGAGGCTGTTGAGTTTGAGCTTTGAAGAATTTCGAAAGGGATTGAATGCCCACGAGAAGAGATTTTGCAGTTCTATTCGTTTGCGAGTAACAATGATTTTTTTTATACAACCAACTAATTGAACAATATCGTTTTCATATTAATGATACAATATATCAGTTTTTTGAATAATTATATTTTCATATTAATAATACAATACTAAAATGAATCAATCGATAATAGAGTGATACACAAAGAACTGTTTTAATTTATTTCTAATACATATATACATTGAATACATTATAATAGTATTATTGCAGCTCTGTTCGTCTACGAGTAATGATGATTTTTTTTATATAACCAACTACTTGAACAATATCATTTTTATATTAAATGATACAATATATCAGTCTTTTTTCCTTTCTTTTTTCTTTTTGGATACAACCAATTACTTGAACAATATCTTTTTCATATTAATGATACAATACTAAAATGTATCAATCAATAATAGACTGATACATAAAGAACTGTTTTAATTTATTTTTGATACAAATATACGTTGAACACATTATAATAGTATTGTCTGTATCAATTTTAAAAATAGCAAGTTGGTGCTTATTAATAATACTTGTGATACATATGAAACACATATTTTTTGATACGTTCATAAGTATCAATTTCACCAAACTTGTAACAATGATACACCAAAAGAAAAAAAAAATCTCTACAAAATCTGCGATTTTTTGAAATTTTTGATCTAATATGAATTAATTGTTTAAACTTTCTATATATGGTGAAACAAATTGAGATAAAAATGGAGAGAGATTTACTCTCATTAAATATGCAGGTTTGTTTAATAAGAAATTAACTAGCGCCGTTATCAGAGGAAATTAAGGATTTGAACTTTTGATACAACACTCAAGGTTATCGTTGTTACACCCCATAAGTTTCTAGCATTTAGTCGGACTATTCATATGTTGGTTGAGAGTTTTACAGTGCCATACGTACGAGGAAAGGGCTCGGGGAAAGGCCGAACGAGTGCCAAATTGGGATTTCGCAAGAGGAGGCCGAACCAAGCTGCCCAGAGGGGCAAAACGACATGGATCCTAGTCCTCTGTGTTAGCCAACTGGCACGGAGCTGAAATGGCGTGTTGGCCAACGTTCCACATTGCCTTGCATCCTGCTTCAAGTATATATAGGTCTCATCCTCAGAATTAATGTTAATTTCCATATTTAACTCGAACAGAACAGAGAAGGGATGAAAGAGAATTATAATTTTCAACCAATT
Organism: Datura wrightii; assembly: GCA_035772735.1. Taxonomy (NCBI): domain Eukaryota; kingdom Viridiplantae; phylum Streptophyta; class Magnoliopsida; order Solanales; family Solanaceae; genus Datura; species Datura wrightii. The sequence continues at coordinate 180,269,141 of JASDFA010000018.1, forward strand.
ACGCCGCTAAAGGCCGTCCAAATTCAAATTAACTTTGGGTATCGAAGTATAAGGCTGCAGGGTGCATTTCTACGGAGTTAGTTTCGTGAAATTCGCCCGGCGAATCGTCGTCCCGCCGAGCCAAAGTTGTTGGAATTGCTCTAAACTAGTGTCAATACGATCCCAAGTTTAAATTAAGCATTTCTCCCTTCTAGATTCTCAAGAAATAACGAGGTTTCGACCGTGTTCCGTAAAATTAGAATATAGTTAACATTTATATATAAAGTTTTTCTTTTTGCCGAATTTAGTGTTAAAACTAGTCCTATCTTATCAATAACACGATTTCAGTTGAGAAGGGCAGTTGAACACGAGCTGAAACTCGCCAGTTAATCGGTAAACAGCGATCGAGGTATGTTAGGGCATTTTCTTTCGGCAAGTTAGTTTCTTCAGCACAGTAATCCAATATAAATCCCAGTACAGTATGTCAGGGGTATGTTACCATGTTTATTTGTCGTTGTTAGTTGAGACTCATAAATTGTATTATTTTGGGCTGGATTATACCTGTATAGCTTCCGTGACAGCCCCAGGGTTAATAACTGTGTCTTCGCCAGCCAGAGGCGAGGATACGTCGCTCTACGGAGCGGCATGCCATCCGCAAGGGACGAAGATATGGATCGAGATCCTCATATTTTCCGTGGTTGGCCTTATACACACCCCCGCTGAGCGCTTACGCCCGGGGTGTAGATATCAAGAGTCCTCCAGACTCAGGCACAACTATAGTCAGGGGCCGAGCGGGCGCAGCTGCAGACCCATGGGATTGGCAGGATGCTTATAGCTATTAGTTGACTCAATATGACCTGGATAGGGGCATATACATTGAGGTGTACTCACCAGGGCTAATGGGGGCCCAGGTGGGTTGTTCTTTGCTGATTTTACCTTCCGGCTTATGGGGGCCAGGTAAGGTTTATGTTGCTTGAGTTTCTGACAGTTAGACAGTAGGACGCCTCATTTGTCAGGTATGGCCCCCCCTACCCTCCTTATCACAGTTATGTTTAGTCCTGATTTCACTACTTTATTCATTCTCAGTCCGTTTCATTTACTTCAATTATTGTCAGTTCTATTTCCTTACTTTCAGTTATTTAAAGTTATTGCTTTACATACTCAGTACCTGTGGTACTGAAGCCCTCTTTTGGGGCACTGCATTACTTGCCTGCAGGTACAAATAGACGAGGAGTAGGTCCCTCGTAGTTCCAGTCAGCTGTACATAGCCATCAGCTCCCTTCTTCCGAAGCTTGTGTGTTAGAGGTTTACTTCTTTTGTTTGTACAGTATGGGTAGGCCGGGGCCCTGTCCATAATATCTTATTACTCCTAGAGGCTTGCAGATCACATTACTTCCCTGTGGTTAGTTGATATTGGCCCTGTGGGGCCCATATATATTTTAGATTATGTGTGTTGGCCGTGTGGGACCCTATTTAGCTATTGACTGGTGGCCTTCTCGGTCATAGCTCAGTTTAGCATCGGCTTTTACTTTTCGATTATAATTAGATATCATGGTGGCCTTGTCAGCCCGCATAGGACTCCCTATGTTTGTTTGTCTCTGGTTAGCTATTTATTTTCATAGGTGGCTATAGGCCTTGTCGGCCGGGGCTTGTATTTACAGCCGCTACATAGCCCGTTGTTTTCTTGATTCTAGAGTTAGAGCCAGCCCTGCACCAGAGGTGCTTTGGCTTAGTCAGCTCAACAGTTCAGGTCCTAGTAGGGCACTAGGTGCCAGTCATGCCTCCCAAGGTGGGCCGTGACAAACTTGGTATCAGAGCAGGTCATATCCCAAGGAGTGTGCAAGCCGTGCTAAGTAGAGTTTTGTCTATGGATGTGTTGTACACCACATATTATAGGCAGGAGACTGCAAGGCATGATAGGATGGTTACTCTTTCTTCTTATTCAGTCGTGCTATAGAGCGATACAGTATAGGGTTGTGTCCCTAAGCTCATTATACTCTTTTGTTTGCATAGAAATGTCAGACCAGTGACACCCTACGACAGACAGGAGGTTAGATATAGCAGCAGGAGAGGGCACCAGCAGGGTGTCTCAGCCTCGATTAGAATCGGCCCGATCTGAGGACGATACGGAGGTATCATCTCGACCTCCCCAGCAGTCTCCACCATGTTAGGAGCCGCTTGGGACGGCACCGCCTCTGGCAGTTTCTACCCCGTACCATCCGACCAGGAGGTCAGGAGCACGGTGGTTATGCTAACCTAGATGATGGCTGCTCAGCGTCAGCCAGTGCCACCTACAGTTGCAGAATTTGTAGGAGGGCCTGGTAGCTCGAGGATCCGAGAGTTCCTAGCACTAAGACCCCCGCAATTCACAGGGATAGATCGAACCGAGGACCCTCAGGACTTCTTAGACCAGATGTTGAGGATTTTCAGGGTGATGCATGCTACACCCACAGAGTCAGTCGAGTTGGCGGTATTCCAGCTACGGGAAATCGCTGTATTGTGGTATGAGATTTGGGAGAGGTCCCGAGGGAAAGATGTTCCCCCTGTGACCTGGCCCAACTTCTCAGAGGCTTTCTTGGATCATTACCTATCGCGGGAGATTCGATAGGCCCGGGTTGATCAATTCCTACACTTGGAGCAGGGGTCGATGAGTGTTCTGGAATATGCCATGCGGTTTGATTCCTTGGCTCGATATGCGCCAACCTTTGTGCACACAATGTCGGCCAGGGTACACCACTTTATTATGGGGTTGAACCCAAAATATGTTGAGACCTGCATCACAGCCATACTGCGAGAGGATATGGATATCGCCCGTGTACAGGCTTTTGCTCAGAATATTAAGGGTATTAAACAACGGCAACGGGACATTAGGAGGACAAGTCAGGAGCAGCGCCGCAGGGACAGACCGGATGAATTACAGGAGGAGTCCTGGGGAGGACCTAGGCCACGGTTATCAGATAGGCCGCCTAGACTCCCACCTCCACCACAACGGCAGAGGAGCAGGTCTAGTTGGGAGGGCAGCCAGAGCCCGACGAAGATTCGTGACCAGTAGGTTCATAGCAGCACAGGAGAGTGGAGCAGAGTGAGTTTACAATACCACTTTTCCCTATTTGCAGTCAACGCCACTCTGGAGCATGCATGTATGGTTCCAGAACATGCTACATTTGTGGACATAAGGGTCATCAGATGAGGAATTATCCAGCTAGGGGTCAGGGTGATCGGGATCGATAGGATAGGTCCTCGGCAGGATCACGAGCTCCAGCATCCCCGGCAGAGCGTAGGCCTTCAATTTCAGCCGACAGAGGCTGAGGCAGATCAGGGGCCTCCAGTTCAGGTGCCGGACCAGACCGTACTTATGCACTACCGGGGCGACAGGAGTCATAGTCGTCACCAGATGTGGTGATAGGTATGCTGAACATTTTCTCTCATCCTGCTTATGTGTTGATAGATCCAGGATCCACCTTGTTCTATGTTACACCGTTAGTGGCTCGAAAGTTTAGTATTATGCTGGAATTACTTCGACAACCTTTCTCAATGTCTACACCCGTTGGTGACTCTATTATAGCCAAAAGGGTCTATCAGGGGTATACAGTAGAGATTGTCAGTCGTCAGACTACAACAGATTTGATAGAACTAGAAATGGTTGATTTTGATGCTATTATGGGTATGGATTGTCTAGCTCCATGCTATGCCAATGTTGAATGTTGGACCAATATTGTCCGATTCCACTTTTCAGGGGAGGCAGTACGGGAGTGGAAAGGTAGTACAGCCACGCCAAAGGGTAGTTTTATTTACTATCTTCGGGTGAGAAAATTGATTGAAAAAGGGTGCATTTATCATATTGTTAGAGTTCAGGATGTTCGGGCAGAGCCTCCGACCCTTCAGTCTATCCCAGTGGTTAATGAATTTCCCGACGTATTTCCAGATGAGCTTCTTGGTATTCCCCCAGAAAGGGAAATAGATTTTGCAGTTGATCTATTACTAGGCACTCAACCTATATCTATTCCTCCATATCAGATGGCTCCTGCTGAACTCAGAGAACTAAAGGAACAATTGAAGGATTTGCTAGACAAGGGCTTTATCAGGCCGAGTACCTCACCATGGGGTGCGCCAGTTCTGTTCGTAAGGAAGAAGGATGGCTCTCTCCGTATTTGTGTAGATTATCGACAGCTGAATAAAGTCACTATCAAAAATAAGTACCCGCTTCCCAGAATAGACGATTTGTTTGATTAGTTACAGGGAGAGAGGTATTTCTCAAAGATTGACTTAAGGTCAGGATATCATCAGGTTCGAGTTCGTGAAAGAGATATTCCAAAGACTGCCTTCAGGACCAGATATGGTCACTTTGAATTTCTGGTCATGTCCTTCGGACTGACAAATTCCCCAGCAGTGTTCATGGACCTGATGAAAAACATTTTCAGACCATACCTGGACTTGTTTGTGATAGTATTTATCGATGATATTCTGGTGTATTCTCGTTCAGAGGCAGATCACCAGGATCATCTACGGACAGTGCTCCAAATTCTCAGAGATCGCCAGCTATATGCAAACTTTTCTAAATGTGAATTTTGGCTGAATTCAATAGCCTTCTTGGGCCATATTGTGTCAGATACTGGTATACAGGTAGATATGCAGAAGATAGAGGCAGTGAAAACATGGCCTAGAACTACCGCTCTGACCGAGGTACGTAGTTTCCTGGGTTTAGCCGGGTATTACAGAAGGTTCGTGGAAGGATTTTCCACTTTAGCTGCACCTTTAACCAAACTGACGAAGAAGGCAGCAAAATTCCATTGGACTGAGGCATGTGAGCAGAGCTTTCAGGAATTGAAAGACAGATTAACATCGGCACTGGTGTTAGAGTTGCCATAAGAAACATAGGGTTATGCAGTCTATTGTGATGCTTCGGGTGTTGGGTTAGGATGTGTTTTGATGCAACATGGTAAGGTGATTGCCTATGCCTCTGGGAAGCTGAGGAAGCATGAGAAGAACTACCTACCCATGACCTGGAGTTAGCCGCGGTGATTCATGCCTTGAAAATATGGAGACACTACCTGTATGGCGTCCACGTAGATATTTTCACTGATCACAAAAGCCTGCAGTATATTTTCACCCAGAAAGAGTTGAATCTGCAACAGCGTCGCTGGTTGGAGCTGTTAATGGATTATGATGTGAATATTTTATATCACCCAAGAAGGGCCAATGTTGTAGCAGATTCCCTTAGCCGCAAATCCATGGGAAGCCTGGCATATTTACAGCCCGAGCGGTAGGAATTGACCCGAGAATTGTATCAGCTAGCCAGTTTAGCCGTTTGTATAGTGGAATCAGGAGACAATGGAGCGGTAATCTAGAATACCGCAATGTCATCATTGGTTGTGGAAGTGAAAGAATGGAAGTATGAAGATCCTAGCCTGGTTCAGCTCAGAAATAGGGTCCAGCAAGGGGAAGTGACAGATTTCCAAGTAACCGAGGACGGAGTTTTGAGATATAGGGATCGCCTCTGTGTTCCAAACGTGGTAGGGCTTCGCCAGCAAATTATGGGTGAGGTACACTATGCCCGTTACTCTCTCCATCCAGGTTCGACAAAGATGTACCATGATGTAAAAGAGATTTATCGGTGACCGGGAATGAAAAAGGGGATAGCAGAATTTGTAGCTCAATGTCCCAATTGCCAGCAGGTGAAAGCTTAACATCAGAAACTAGGTGGACTGACACAGGATATAGTCGTTTCTTTATGGAAATGGGAGGCAGTTAATATGGATTTCGTAGTAGGATTACCTCGTACCAGGCATAAATATGATTCTATCTAGGTAATTGTTGACAGGTTGACAAAATCAACTCACTTTCTGCCAGTGAGGGCTACCTTTTCAGCCGAAGACTATGTTGAGCTATACATTAGAGAAATAGTCTGATTGCATGGTGTTCTGCTGTCAATTATCTCTGACAGAGGGGCGCAATTTACAGGTAAGTTTTGGCAATCTTTTCAGAGGGGCCTAGGGACGCAGGTTAACCTGAGCACAACCTTCCATCCTCAGACAGACGGGCAGGAAGAACATGTAATCCAGATGTTCGAGGATATGTTACGGGTGTGTGTGCTAGATTTTGGAGGCAGCTGGGATGAACATCTACCGCTTATTGAATTTGCCTATAATAACAGTTATCATTCAGCAATTCAGATGGTGCCTTGTGAAGCATTATATGGGCGGAAGTGTAGGTCGCCAGCTGGTTGGTTTGAGGTAGGAGAATCGGCATTGATTGGGCAAGATATTATTCATCAGTCAGAAGAGAAAGTAAAGCTTATTAGGGAACATTTGCTGACTGCTCAGAGCCGCCATAAATCTTATGCTGATGCGGGATGGAGAAACCTAGAATTTAATGTGGGTGATTGGGTATTCCTGAAGGTTTCACCGATGAAGGGTGTGATGAGATTTGGTAAGAAAGGCAAGCTCAGCCCGAGGTTTATTGGGCCTTATCAAATTCGCCGAAGGACATGCCAGGTGGCTTATGAATTGGATTTACCTCCAGAATTAGAATCCGTTCACCTAGTTTTTCACGTATCAATGCTGAGGAAGTGTATAGAAGATCCCTCCCGGATTGTTCCAGTCAAAGACGTCCAAGTCACTGAGGAGTTAGCTTATGAAGAAGCTCCAGTAGCCATACCAGACCGGCAGATCAGTAGACTGAGAACTAAAGATGTTGCTTCTGTTAAAGTGTTATGGCGAAATAAGAACCGAGAGGAGATGACCTGAAAGGCAGAAGATGACATGAAAACCAGATATCCTCAGTTATTTCAGAATTAGTCAGATTGTGCAGCCAAAGGTAAGTTATTATTGTTGTTTCATAAGTTGCATTATATACATGTATATGTGGAGTAGTTGACTTCACTCTATTGTGAAATGAATGCCATAGTATTGTGTGGAGCACCTGTATTGGACCTTTCTACATTTCAGTGTTTTTGGATAGTCCATATTACAGGGGAGACTCTGCCGAAATTTTTCCATAATAAGTGATTGCAAGTTAAGATTCTGTAGGTAAAAGATAGTGATCTTGGGCAGATTTATATGCCCAAGTGATACTCAAACGTATCATTTTTACCTTGTTTGTTGTGCAATGTGTATATAATATCATGTATTTGGTAATAAAATGCGAATTTATACTAACCAACATGATTAGCATTTGTTTTGCAGGATAATGTGATTTTTAAGAGCTAAAATGCGTGTTGGAACTATGTCGGAGTTGGACTTGGATGCGAGCGTGGAAAAGACCTCGGATGGCATATTTTGCAGTGGCTCCGCGATGGTGCCGTGCCACGCTGCCATCGCGGTAGCACACTACCTGGGCAGAAATAAAAGTGGCAATTTCCAGTGTGCCTGCGCGTCAGCTCCGTGGCACGGAGACAGGCCTCCGCGATGGCCTCCGTGCCACGTTGAGGCTAATTATCCGGACCATGCAATTTCCAGAGAGGGTCCGCATCCACGCCGTGTCACGGAGGCAGTGCTGCGCGTTGGCCTCCGTGACACGTTGCTTGTTATTCCGGGAAAAATTTCCCACTAGTATAAATAGCACACTTAGGTTATTTTTTAAAGGGGAGTTTTTTTAGTTTTAGTTTTTTTTGCCTGAGTTCAGAAGTGGGAGCAGGAACGTGGTTTTGTGGCAGTTGAAGAATAGAAAAGATAAGAGTTTTCTTCTCTTCCTTTCTTCTTTCCTTCAATTGTATGCATGATTCACACTAATTCTAGGATGATTAATCCAAGAATGAGTGGCTAATTCCTCTCTTGCTGAGGTTTTGAACTTGTGAAATGAAAGTTGGTAATAATTGATATGGTTTCTTCTTCTTCTTGCATGTTGTTCTATTAATTCTTGTGCTTATTACATTCTTGATTGGCCACCATTAATGTATATCTAAAAAGTCCAATTTCACTCGAGAGAGCATGAAATTGGAAAGTTGTGAATTAATAGGGTATTGTTCTTAACTTGATTTGGGAAAATTGGGTTTTGATGTGCTTTCTTGATAGAAATATACTTGAAATCCGTATTAGTCAATTTAGGAACCGGAATTGTAGTGTTAGGTCATAAATTGCATTTGATCACAGAAATGTAGACGAATGGTTTATGAAGCTAAAGTGAAATTAAATACGGAAGTTTTAATTTCTAGGCAAACGTTCTTGGCTAGCAATATAAAGAAGAAGATGACCAAATTATCATGATTATCAAGTTCATTACTCGTTCTTAACCTTGGCATGTGCATATCCATTATCTAAACTCAACGTAAATAGTAGTTATTAATTTTAGTAGATAATTAGTTTAGAAACAAAACTTACTCAAATCTTGATTGGATTGTAGTTAACATAGTTAGAAATAGAATAGAGATATAATAAACTAGGCAGTTTTGCATATCTAGAGCAGCCTCCTTGGATCGATACTTGGCTACTTAGCCACTTTATTACTTGTTTGACCACATACACTTGCGTGTCGGTGTATAATATATACCGAGCAGCAGAGCGCGAACAAGTTTTTGGCGCCGTTGCCGGGGAGGCTAGGCGATTTGTAAAATTTTGTTTAGTGTAAATTTACTGTATTTGTATTTTTATTTTCTTAAGTGTTAACAACTTGGTCTTAGCCTGTATTTTGCAGATTTTTATTTCTGTGAACACTGGCAAGGGACAAGGAGCTGGTGGAATCTTACTTAGAGCCAGAACGTGAATTGCATAGTCAACGTAGAGAAGCTCTTCGGAAGAAGTTGCAGTTGCTCAAACAGTCTATGATGGAGCAACCCAATCCACCAGTTGTGCGGGCAGTGTTAGTGCCCGAGGAAGTAGCAGCCAGGCCGGTTCGCAAGGTGGCAATCCCACACGCTAATAATGTACATTCCAGCATCCGCAAACCAGAGCCTGGGGGGAGATTTGAGTTAAAGCAAAATATGGTGCAACTTTTGCACACTAGCGGGCAGTTTACCGGTCTCCCTCACGAAGATTCGCAACAACATCTCCAGAACTTTTTGGAGATAAGTGACACTTACGTCCCCGCTGGAGTGTCACCTGATTATGTTCGGCTCACCTTATTTCCATTTTCCTTACTTGGTGAAGCCAAGAGGTGGTTAAAAGCTGAACCACCCAACTCTATATCAACGTGGGATGATCTTGCAAAGAAGTTCTTGATCAGATTTTTCCCTTCAGGTAAAACAGCTAAACTTAGAAGTCAGATTCTAAGTTTTAAACAGAGGGAAGGAGAAAATCTTTATCAAGCCTGGGAAAGATTCAAGTCCATGTTGCGGGACTGTCCTCATCATCATCAGTCAAATGAGGTGTTGGTCCACACTTTTATTGAGGGTTTGGAACCCCACACTAAAATTTTGTTAGACTCAGCAGCTGGAGGGCAAGCGCTGGAGAAGACTTATGAGGAGCTGTACACTTTGCTCAACCGAATTTCACAAGGCAATCCGGAATGGAATACAGATTCTTCAAGAGGTGGAGCAAGGAAAGCAGCGGGAGTGCTTGAAGTGGATGGATTCACAGCTATCGCTGCACAGATAGCTGCTTTGCAAAATCAGTTAAACACTCACTTCAGCAATATGAATTTGAACCAGCCGTCAGCCTCAGTTAATGCAGTCCAACAGATGTGGTGTGAAGTGTGTGGTAGTAGTGAGCATTCAGCTGAATGCTGTGGTGCAAATCCTGATTCTGACAACTTTGTGGGCAATGCACAGAGGAATCAACAGCAGTTTGGTGGTGGCTACAACTCGAATTGGAGGAATCATCCAAATTTTTCGTGGGGTAGCAACAATCAACAAGGCCAGGGTTCAGGGCAGGGTATGCACAAAAACCAAGGAGGGCAACAAGGCTATCAGAATCAGTTTAGAAATCACAATGCCCCTCCTCCACCACCATCACCGACTATTGAGGAAATGTTCAAGACCATGATTGCCAACCAGGCACAATTGCAGGATGACTATGTCAAACTTGGCGGCCGAAGTAAAGAACAATCAATTGGCAACCAAGGCTCTTGAATATCAGTTTGGGCAATTTGCCAGTGCCCAAAATACTAGACCAAGGGGAGGACTACCTAGCGACACGGATCCCAATCCTAAGCAGGTAAATGCAGTGACCACGAGGAGTGGTTTACAATTAAAGGAGGTGGAACCGGAAAGACCGCCTCAGAAGTCAGGAGCAGCAGATGTTGAGGGAGAACAAACCTCAGATACGGGGAAGACCAAAGAAGCTGAACCAACAAGGCCTCCACCCCGTTCCCTCAACGACTTAAGAAACACAAGGAGGAGGCGTGTTTCCAGAAATTCATGGAGGTACTTAAACAGGTACATGTTAACTTACCTCTTGTTGATGTCTTGCAGGGTGTGCCAAAATATGCAAAGTATATCAAAGACATCGTGGCCAACAAAAGTCGCTTGACCGAGTATGCCACGGTGGCTTTAACGGAGGAATGCACATCCCGTATTCAGTACAGGTTGCCCACTAAACTGAAGGATCCTGGAAGTTTTACTATCCAGCTGACGATTGGGCAAAGTATCCGAGCTCGTGGGTTATGCAACTTGGGGGCAAGTATAAATCTGATGCCATCTTCGGTATTCAGAAAGTTAGGGCTAGGGAGTCCTAGACCTACAACAGTGATCTTGCAGCTAGCAGACAGGTCTTTAGCTAAGACGGATGGCATTGTGGAGGATGTGCTAGTGCAGGTAGGCTCCCTCATTTTTCCGGTAGATTTCATTGTTCTGGATTTTGAGCCAGATGCAGAAGTCCCATTTATTTTGGGGACGACCATTTTTGGCAACCGGAAAGGCATTGATCGATGTAGCTGCGGGTCAACTCACGATGCGAGCACACGACAAGGTTGAGGTGTTCGACGTGTACAAGGCACCTAAGCTTCCAACTGTCTATAAGGAACTCTCGGTGATCAACGTGATTGATCATGGGAATGCAAATGGATTGAGTGATTCCCGAGAGTTACTAGGTAGGCCACCAGACAAGGTTGAGAACTACTGGGGAGGTGACCATGATCGGGTCAAATCGTCCATCTCCCTAGTAGAAAATTGAGCGTAAAGGCTGTCGAGCCGCGACGTTAAACCAGGCGCTGCACGGGAGGCAACCCGTGAAAAATATTTTTCTTTCTTTTTCCTTAGTGTAAAGTTTTTCTTTTATTTTATTTTCTCTTCTTTTTCTTGACTAGGTTTAAATGTGCATTTTAATTAGTAATTTTTATTCTTTTAGTAGGGAATCTAGTCATTTAACCAATTTTTGTTTAGTGAGGTGATTTTCAGGTATACCGGAGGAAAAATACGTGGAATCGAGAAAACGAGGCGAGGTATGGAAAATAAAATTTGATGGTGAAACAGAGCACTGGCGCGTTGGCGCCGTGTCACGGAGGCAATGCTCCGCGTTGGCCTCCGTGACACGTTGAAGGCAAATCTGGAATTTTTTAAAAATTCCAGTAAGCCAACGCGTTGGCTCCGTGTCACGGAGGAGGGCCTTCGCGTTACCCTCCGTGACACGTTGCCCTTATCCCAGTGCCGGGTCACACCGGGTTTCCGGGTGACCCGCGTGTTTTCTTAATAAAAACCCCCGATTTCGCCCCTATTTTCACCATTCCCTCTTCCCTCCATGACCAAACACCCATTCCCCTACCCCCAAGCTCCGTGCCACGTTAAGAGGCAAGGAAAACGTCAAGTCTTTATCGATTCTTCAATTCCAAGGTATGTTTTCATCGTCTATCTCAAATTTTTGGCAATTTTTGTCGATTTTGAGCATGTGAGGTGAGATATATCACCCTAGGTAGAAATTAAACATGACGTGAATTATTTTGCGATTGATTGTGTTCGGATTGTTGTAGTTGACGGGTGAACTTATCGATTGATTGAATAATTCATTGTTGATTGTCGAATTGAGTTCTAGGGCTTGGGGTTGTTAAATTTTAACTTGGGTAACTTGATAGTTTGACGAAATTGATGCCGGGGTGTGTTTATTAGTTGAGATAAGTCGTGGTAAATATTGTATAATTGGTGAAAGACGACTAATTCTCGTTTTTTAGTGGGACATTGCGTAATATGTGAATTGGTTGAATTGATTAGATTAGTGTATATAAAATGTTTGTATTGTTGTTTCTATTTGGTTGTTGTTATTGTTGCTTAGTGCCATGGGTGAATAGCTGTCGATGGTAGGATTGGGTTAGCTGTATGAAGTCTGAGTAGTTCGCTAGCCGTTATGCTGTCGAATTTTTGTGAACGCACTAAGCAATATGTTTATAGTGATTGTGTTTGGGGTGTAAATAGATCTATCCTTGCTAACATGTTGTAAATATTGTTAAAGACTAAGTGTGGGGTAAATTTTGTTTAACCCGACCTTAGCCAAAACTAACAAGTTTTTAGCTTAACGAGTTGCTTGTCTGTGTAAATTGACAGGTACAATGGCCAGCCGACAAGATAAAGGCAAGGGTGCTTCAACCTCAGGCACCGGCAGAAAGAGAATGAGACTGGGCACTGCTGTCCCAGCTGCACCTGCTGTTCGACGCGGTCAACACCGCTGATACGGAACACGATGGGTGACCGATGAAGGGAAGAAGTGGTATGCAAAGCATAAGGAGAACAAGTACTTCCTGGAGGAACATATTGCAAGGGAACCACTTGCACAGGAGTTCCCTCGCATCGTACAGAGGATTGAAGCAGCTAGGCTCAGCTTTATTTTTCAAGAGCCCACGGAGTGCAACCTTCACTTGGTCCGGGAATTTTATGCCAACTGGAACCCGGCCATCAGAAGCCACACTATTAAAATCAGAGGGCAGATTGTCACTCTGGAACCCCAGCAGCTGAATGCCATCGTTGGAGCGCGGGACACAGACGCCCACGTTCTCCGCCAGCTCAACATCACCCCACCGTACGCCGACATCAGACGTACGTTGTGCGGGGCTCGATCCACAGCCCAATGGAGTAGACACAAAGAGAGGGGTTACCACCAGACTCTGCCTTATTCGCAGATGAACAGGGAGGCCAGAATCTGGCTAAAAATTGTATGTTCGTGTTTGATCCCGGGAGTACATATGACAGACGTGACCCGGGACCGTGTCTGCCTGGTGTATGCCCTCATGAAAGGGCTTGAGATTAATGTGGGGGCGGTTATAATATCCACCATGAAGAGAGCCAGACTACACCAGGGCCACAGATACGGGTTTGGCGGACTCATCACCACCTTCCTCCGAGGCCTCGACGTTGAGGAAGAAGCCTTGGATTACATTCCGCAGTTGGAGCGGCGGGCCCTTGATGTGACAAAGACCAAGGCCCCCGACACTACACACGGACCTGTGCTGACTCTGGGCGAGCGACATGCTCGTGACGACCAGTATATGGCCCGTATGTTCGGTATGCAGATGCTGCAGCTACGGATAGGTGGGAGACCAGCCACCGAGGATGAATTATGGCAGATGGAGCTGGACTACCCTTTTGGCGAGAACGCCAGAGCTTTATGCAAGGTGGGGCCAGCCTTTGTGGAGCCGACTGATGACGACGTTCCTACTGATGAAGAGACACGTCGTGAGGACTCTGATGTGGAGTCCGATGACGGCGAGGGAGCTGATTCAGATATGGGCGACGAGGCCGCAGCACCGGATGAGGAAGTCGAATATTTCGACTGAGCAGGGAGTTTCACCACCCAAAATTTTGTGCTTTGTATTTTTGTGAACACTGAGTACAGTGTTCGATTTAAGTGTGGGGTGGGGAGTAGTTAGGTGCTGGGTCATAGGCTCTAAATCTGCTGTATATTCTTCCTTGACGTTTGTGTATGTCTGTGCTTTCCCTGTTGTTGTGAACTAATTTGTGAATGATGTGTATATATTTGTTTGTGGCTAATGATGTGTGTCTTTAAAAAGTTATGGTTGCCTTTGTAAATATTTTGTAAATTTTGTAAATATTTTTTTCTCTATCGATATGATCGATATTTTTCAAAATTTTTGCGAAAGGATGTTGCACTTATCAACATATTTTGTAAATATTTTTTTCATCGAAATGATCGATGTGTTGCAAAAATTTTGAAGTTTTATTTTTGGGTTTCTCGGAGTTTGTTTTCGGTTCTTTTACCGAGAATAGTCCCATTGAACCGATGTCATAGTTAGTGAACATTCCCTATGATGGATGGATGACGACCGTCTTAAGGGAAATGTAGTCGATAGGAGTAGATGATTTGTTTTTAGTTTCTTTAGTGGATTGCATCAATAAACTGTAGTTGCTTATGGTTGCTAAAATTTTGTTGCGTGTGTAATTGATGTTCGAAATGCGAAAGTGATTCGTTTGAAAGCATGTAATTGTGTAACTATGTTGAGTTACCTAGGCTATAGAATTTGGTTCATTATGATTGAGGCTTAATCTTGAATTCATGTACTTGACTAATTAAAGAGTCTGTGAATGCATCTTGATTCGAGCATGTGCATGAAGTGTGAGTGAGGTGTTGCTATTCCATGTCATTGTGAATTGTCTAGAACTTGCCTGGCGTGTATACAAAGCGAAATGAAGGAGGTGTAGTGTCGGAAAGGATGTAGGCATTTCTTTGTTTTAACCGTTAGTTTCCATTTTTTTCTTGTCGAGTTCTACCTTTTTATATGTTGTACACCCTAGTCAGCCCGTTGAGCCTTTAGCCGATTTCTTTCTTTTGTCCAGAATTGTATGAACTAAGCTTTATTCCTTCTTTTCATTAGCCTTAAAGTCTATAAGAAGCTCTTAAGCGCTTACAAAGAACAAAAAAATTGTTTCCCAAAGTGTTAAAGAGTGAAAAGAGTGAAAAGAAAAGAAAAGCAAAGTGAGGAAAGAAAAGTTGGTGTTGAAGAGGCACTAGTTGTAATTAAATGAAATTGAGGGTACATGAAAACCTTCCGTTTGGGGTCAAGTGTGCCTGATGAAATGGGTTGTATGAAAGTAAACCAGCATGAATGGGAGAAAAAGAGAAAAGAGAGGAACAATGTCCATGAGTCGATGGGAATGAGTTGAAAAGGCGCTTAAGGATGCTAGCAACTATTATTGGCTAATCAAACATATATATACTAGATCCATAGCCCAGTTACAACCCATTAAAAGTCCTATTTGATCCTACACTGCATTTCTTTATATTAGTGGAGTAATACACTAAGGGCAAGCTTATGGGTCATGACATGATGCATGTGAATTCTTTTGGGAGAGAGAGTGAAATTAATTTCTATATGCCCCTACGTGCATGTTTGTGTGCTGCACGAGCATAAAAGGGGAAGTTTCTCTCGAGTTGTGAGGGTACATGCATGATGAAAGATTGATTTTCGTGTCGTATTTCTTGATTAGTTGATTTGCATGAGTTTGCCGATATCAAGAATCAATTCTTAAAAGTCTAGGAAGCCTCGATGTATTAAGGTCATTGTCTTGTACGACCAAGCATGTTTTCTTGATGATTTGCAAAAAATCGAATAATCGGTATGACCGTAACGTAAATGGTTGCACCATAGTGACAAAGGTTGAGATGTGATGTGCATGATTTGTGTATGTGTTGTTCGAGGACGAACAAGGATTTAAGTGTGGGGTAAGTGATCTTGGGCAGATTTATATGCCCAAGTGATACTCAAATGTATCATTTTTACCTTGTTTGTTGTGCAATGTGTATATAATATCATGTATTTGGTAATAAAATGCGAATTTATACTAACCAACATGATTAGCATTTGTTTTGTAGGATAATGTGATTTTTAAGAGCTAAAATGCGTGTTGGAACTATGTCGGAGTTGGACTTGGATGCGAGCGTGGAAAAGACCTCGGATGGCATATTTTGCAGTGGCTCCGCGATGGTGCCGTGCCACGCTGCCATCGCGGTAGCACACTGCCTGGGCAGAAATAAAAGTGGCAATTTCCAGTGTGCCTGCGCGTCAGCTCCGTGGCACGGAGACAGGCCTCCGCGATGGCCTCCGTGCCACGTTGAGGCTAATTATCCGGACCATGCAATTTCCAGAGAGGGTCCGCGTCCACGCCGTGTCATGGAGGCAGTGCTCCGCGTTGGCCTCCGTGACGCGTTGCTTGTTATTCCGGGAAAAATTTCCCACTAGTATAAATAGCACACTTAGGTTATTTTTTAAAGGGGAGTTTTTTTAGTTTTAGTTTTTTTTGTCTGAGTTCAGAAGTGGGAGCAGGAACGTGGTTTTGTGGCAGTTGAAGAATAGAAAAGATAAGAGTTTTCTTCTCTTCCTTTCTTCTTTCCTTCAATTGTATGCATGATTCACACTAATTCTAGGATGATTAATCCAAGAATGAGTGGCTAATTCCTCTCTTGCTGAGGTTTTGAACTTGTGAAATGAAAGTTGGTAATAATTGATATGGTTTCTTCTTCTTCTTGCATGTTGTTCTATTAATTCTTGTGCTTATTACATTCTTGATTGGCCACCATTAATGTATATCTAAAAAGTCCAATTTCACTCGAGAGAGCATGAAATTGGAAAGTTGTGAATTAATAGGGTATTGTTCTTAACTTGATTTGGGAAAATTGGGTTTTGATGTGCTTTCTTGATAGAAATATACTTGAAATCCGTATTAGTCAATTTAGGAACCGGAATTGTAGTGTTAGGTCATAAATTGCATTTGATCACAGAAATGTAGACGAATGGTTTATGAAGCTAAAGTGAAATTAAATACGGAAGTTTTAATTTCTAGGAAAACGTTCTTGGCTAGCAATATAAAGAAGAAGATGACCAAATTATCATGATTATCAAGTTCATTACTCGTTCTTAACCTTGGCATGTGCATATCCATTGTCTAAACTCAACGTAAATAGTAGTTATTAATTTTAGTAGATA
Organism: Datura wrightii; assembly: GCA_035772735.1. Taxonomy (NCBI): domain Eukaryota; kingdom Viridiplantae; phylum Streptophyta; class Magnoliopsida; order Solanales; family Solanaceae; genus Datura; species Datura wrightii. Next base: position 180,285,917 of record JASDFA010000018.1, read on the forward strand.
ATTAGTTTAGAAACAAAACTTACTCAAATCTTGATTGGATTGTAGTTAACATAGTTAGAAATAGAATAGAGATATAGTAAACTAGGCAGTTTTGCATATCTAGAGCAGCCTCCTTGGATCGATACTTGGCTACTTAGCCACTTTATTACTTGTTTGACCACGTACACTTGCGTGTCGGTGTATAATATATACCGAGCAGCAGAGCGCGAACAGATAACATTCGAGGACGAATGTTCTTAAGGGGGGAGGATGTTACACCCCGTAAGTTTCTAGCATTTAGTCGGCCTATTCATATGTTGGTTGAGAGTTTTAGAGTGCCATAAGTACGAGGAAAAGGCCCGGGGAAAGGCCGAATGAGTGCCAAGTTGGGATTTTGCGAGAGGAGGCCGCACCAAGCTGCCCAGAGAGGAAAAGTGGCACAGAGCCTGGTCCTCCGTGTTAGCCAACGTGGCACGGAGCTGAAACGGTGATGTGGCCAACATGCCACGTTGCCTTGCATCCTGCTTCAAGTATATATAGGCCTCACCCTTAGAATTAATGTTAATTTCCATATTTAACTCGGCCAGAACAGAGAAAGGACGAGGGAGAATTATAATTTTCAACCAATTACGCCGCCAAACGCCGTCCAAATTCAAATTAACTTCGGGTATCGAAGTATAAGGCTGCAGGGAGCATTTCTACGGAGTTAGTTTCTTGAAATTCGCCCGGCGAATCGTCATCCTGCCAAGCCAAAGTTGTTGGAATTGCTCCAAACTAGTGTCAATACGATCCCAGGCTTAAAGTAAGCATTTCTCCCTTCTAGATTCTCAAGAAATAATGAGGTTTCAACCGTGTTCCCTAAAATTGGAATATAGTTAACATTTATATATAAAGTTTTCCTTTTTGCCGAATTTAGTGTTAAAACTAGTCCTATCTTTTCAATAACACGATTTCAGTTGAGAAGGGCAGTTGAACACAAGCTGAAACTCGCCAGTTAATCGATAAACAACGATGAAGTATGTTAGGGCATATTCTTTCGGCAAGTTAGTTTCTTCAGCATAGTAATCCAGTATGAATTCCAGTATAGTATGTCAGGGGTATGTTACCATGTTTAGTTGTCGTTGTTAGTTGAGACTCATAAATTGTATTGTTTTGGATTGGATTATACCTGTATAGCTTCCGTGACCGCCCCAAGGTTAATAGTTGTGTCACCGCCCACCAGGGGCGAGGATACGTCGCTCTAAAGAGCGGCATGCCGTCCGCAAGGGACGAAGATGGGGATCCAGATCCTCATATTTGCCGTGGTTGGCCTTATACACACCCCCGCCGAGCGCTTAGGCCCCAGGTGTAGATATCAAGAGTCCTCAGACTCAGGTACAACTATAGTTAGGGGTCGAGCGGGCCCAGCTGCAGACCCAGGGGATTGGCAGGACGCTTATAGCTATTAGTTGACTCAATATGACCTGGATAGGGGTATATAGATTGAGGTGTACTCACTAGGGCTAATGGGGGCCCAGGTGGGTTGTTCTGTGCTAATTGTTCCTTCCTGTTTATAGGGGCCAGGTAAGGTTTATGTTGCTTGAGTTACTGACAGTTAGACAGTAGGACGCCTCGTTTGTCAGGTATGGCCCCCTACCCTCCTTATCACAGTTATGTCTAGTCCTGATTTCACTACTTCAGTCATTCTCAGTCATAGCTCTATTTCCTTACTTTCAGTTATATAAAGTTACTGCTTTACATACTCAGTACCTGTGGTACTGACGCCCTCTTTTGGGGAGCTGCATTACTTGCCTGCAGGTACAGATAGATGAGGAGCAGGTCCCTCGTAGTTCCAGTCAGCTGTACAGAGCCGTCAGCTCCCTTCTTCCGGAGCTTGTGTGATAGAGGTTTACTTCTTTTGTTTGTACAGTATGGGTAGGCTGGGGCCCTGTCCCAGCCATCTTATTACTCCTAGAGGCTTGCAGATTGCATTACTTCCCTGTGGTTAGTTGATATCGACTGTGTGGGGCCCATATGTGATTTAGATTATGTGTGTTGGCTGTGTGGGACCCTATTTAGCTGTTGAATGGTGTCCTTGTCGGTCATAGCTCAATTTAGTATCGTCTTTTACTTTTTATTTATAACTAGATATCATGGTGGCCTTGTCGGCCCGCATAGGACTCCCTATGTTTGTTTGTCTCTGGTTAGCTGTTTATTTTCACAGGTGGCTATAGGCCTTGTCGGTCGGGGGTTGTATTTACACTCGCTATATAGCCCGTTGTTTTCTTGATTCTAGAGTTAGAGTCAGCCCTGCACCAGAGGTGCTTAGGCTTAGTCAGCTCAACAGTTCAGGTCCTAGTAGGGCACCAGGTGCCAGTCATGCCTCCCAAGGTGGGGCGTAACAATCGTTAAACTATATCAGAAAATTTTTAAAAACATGCTACTTTATGTAATTAAGATAAAATATGCTATTTTATATAATTATTTTACTATGTAATGCTATTTATGAAAATTGCTCATTTTACAAATACTACATATTAGGGGTTCTTCCCTTTTACAAAAAAGTAAAAATTTAATACCTATAACTTTAATTAATTTCAAAGTACTAAACTTTAGGATAACAATTTAATGATACTTATTTAATAAAAATAATAAACGACAATTATATCTTTTAATGAGGGGCAAAAAGTTCAATCAACATTATTAAGGGTCTTTACACTTTTAATATAGTATGGATATAGATAAAAATTTATACTTGATATAAAAATTTAAAAAAAATAAATAAGACTTTTAAAGGAGCTTGTCTGTCAAAAGCCCAAGACCAAGACTCAATTGAGAAGTTGGATTATAAATTTAATGTAAAAGTTTCAGGGGCATTGATCTTGGGCATATTTACATGCCCAAATACTATTTTTTTACCCATGTTTTACCCATGTTGTACCTTAATTTAAGAATAATCTCATGTATTTTGTGTAATTTGTGGCCATGGACTAACAAATATGATTAGCTCTCCTTGTAGGTTGAAATTGCCGATGTATGGAGCTCAATATAAATATAGTGGTCCTAATATTGAAGATAAATGTTAAGGGATGGATTATGGATGATGAGACAAGCTAAAAGGGACATTTGGAGTCAACTCCGTGCCACGGAGAAGCATTGGGGCGTTCAACAACGTGCCATGGAGAAAAGAATTAATTTATATAAGTAGGGGCTACCAAACAGTGAACCTCCACGTTTGATCCGTGGCACGGAGGAAAATCTCCGTGATAGCCTCCGTGCCACGGAGCTGTTCCACCACAGGCCAAATTTTGCATTTTTTCAGCATAGTATAAATTGAACCCTTAGCTTCTAAAATCATTTGTCACGAAATATTTTCTGAAAACCATAGAGGAGCGAAGGGAGAAGTGAAAAACTCACCTAGGGTTCACCAATTTCACATTCTCTTTTACCTATTCTTGTAAGTACACTACTCTAAACATGTTTTTGAGTTATTGTATGAATATGAGTGGCTAAAACCCTTCGTCTAGGGTTGAGGCCACGTGATATAATTGTAATTGCATGAATTCGTTTTGGTTTGAGTTGTTAATTATTGTTTTGTCTTACATTCTTCATTACTGTTGTTTTTATACTTGATCACCCTGAAAACAAATGCGTCAAGCTTAGGTAAAAGCTTGAAAGAGTAACCCTAGGCAAGAACATAGGAATGTAGGGAGCAAGTTCTTATCTTTAGATATGATTCGCGGTTAGGATAGAAAATATACCTAATTTTCCTTGCTTGGTTGCTAAAACGGGATGAGAGCAAGACACCGACTTAGGATTATAAATCCGCCACTCATAGAATTAGTTGTGAAGCTAAGTTGGATCGAATGATTAGAGGTATGAAAGTCCCTAATCAAGAGCATAAACCCCGTAAACCACATCAATGTAGTTGAATTGCCCACGAACTAGGTTATCACATCCCCGCTCAACGATGTAGTGGTGAGGCTAGTTTGTCGTGTTTAGAGGCTCGAGAGACCATGAACATCGCATTTTCAACTATGTGAGACAACAATTGATAATATCATACTTGAACCATTACAAAATGTAGCATTGCATGATTATTCGGCCTTAACTCTAGTTGCTTCTTATATTGTTTTCAGATTATTTTGTGACCACCCTGAAATTTAATTATAATTTATCAAAAACTTCTATAATCAATACTTGTGAAGGTTAATCTCACACTTGAACTTCATAATTTGCTGAATTGGTCCAGTCCCTGTGGGTTCGACATCCGACTCTTGAAAAGGGCCACCGTATTACTTGCACGATCGTGTACGCTTGCGTGTGCGCTGGAGTGCGAACAGGCATCCTATTTTATTGTCTTTATTTAACTTGTATTCATTTCTTTTAAAAAAAATTAATTGATATCCAATATTTGATATTTTCATACAAAAGTGTTTGCTTCCCCTCTCTCCCTCTCCTCCACCTCCTCATTCTTCTTTTTCTTATTTTTTCTTATTTTATCTAGGATTTGAGATTATTAAATTTTTTTCTATCAATTAATCTCATATTTGAATTAGTTTTGTTTTATTTACATAAAACTATAAGTTTATGATGGTTGAAAAGTTTGAAAATAAATGGATGTTGTTGGAAAAACTTGATAACAATGGAAAATCACCATTGTAGTAAAATAAGTTTGTTCGATTTATTGTTGTTATGAAAATTTGATGATTGAGATTTGTTTATGATATATGAAACTTATAGTTCAAATTTGAGCTCATTTAAGACAAATTTGAGTGTTAAATCATGTGCTTGATTGTTGAGATTCGAAAAATAAGTTGCTGATTTTGGTCATCTAAACTTCATGTAAAAATACTTATAATTTAACCCAATAAATGTCGAATCTCATGCAAAAATGTCCAACGTTTGACATTTCCAAAGCCTCAACTTCTATAAAAAGTATCTGAAGTTCTGGCCTTGGCATCTGAAGTTATGCCTTGCAAAGGAAGTTTTCATCAAACAACCATTATTTATCGTTCATTTTGTTTTATTAGTTTTTGCATGACCTTATGGTTAGATATAAACCAATAACAAGAATTAGTATTATGACATCCAATGAATATGCAATAGAAGCTATGGCCGCCAGAAATAAATTGTGAGTCGTTATTTCTTATTTAATTTTCTTCTTCTAGTTGTTTATGATTTTGTCCTATTATTTTTATCTTCTCTTTTTTAAAATATATTTTAGAAACAGTTACATAAATGAGGCGATTTAGTCATTAATGTCTGAAGTTAGGTCTTGCCAAGTTCGCAACTTTTCTAAAAGGATGTTTGAAGTTGTTTATGATATTGTCCTATTATTTTCGTCTTTTTTTAAAATTTTAGAAACAATTACATACATGAGGTGATCCAGTCATTAATGTCTGAAGTTAGGTCTTATCAAGTTCACAACTTCTCTAAAAAAATGTTTGAAGTTGGTGTTCGCAAATTATTATATATTTGAAGTCTTGCCTATGTCATAAATTCAGTATTGTAACATCTTATAAATTCATGTTAGGTTTAAACTCGTTAAATGCTTGTGGTTAAGAAAACGTCTACGAAAAGATCGCCCGAACCATGATAAAATTTGTGTATATACGTGTGAAAGTTGATTTCTAAGCACGTGCTAAGTGTACAAAAAGATTAGAGTTGAAAAGAATCGAAAAAAAACAAAATTAAGAAATCTGGGCCAAGATACAATCACGTAATGCACATACAAATCGTAAGTTGAATCACATGTGAGATAGGAATCTGTATCTAATGAATTCAAGTGTTGAGATGTCAGACTAACATATGAACATGTTGGACATGTGGACCTTACGTCAAATGTCTGTTGAAAATATTAAAGGTTGCAAATGTTAAGGTTTAAGGGGTTGATATGCAGAGCCCACATGCAGGACGTATGTTGGGCATACAAACCATATGTTGATTGCATGTGGTATCCGTAAAAATCTAAATTTAATAAGTTTCAGGAGTAGACATGTGGACCAAATTGTCACACCCCGCCTTGGGGGGTATGACTGGCACCTGGTGCCCTACTAGGACCTGAACTGCTGGACTGCTAAGCCTGGGCACATCTGGTGCCTGGCTGGCTCTAACTCACATTTCTGAAAACAAAGGGCTATATAACGGCTGTAAACACAGCCCTCGGCCCATTGGCCTATAGCCTTTTGTACCTGTACTAACAGCTGACCAGAAACATATCAATTCAGGGAAACCTATGCGGGCCGACAAGGCCACCATGCTGTCTAGTTATCTGTAACTTAATCATAGAATATTAGGAAGCTATATGACCGGCAAGGTCACCACTACTGTCAAGCTATGGCCCCACACGGCCAACATGAAAGAAACAGAAGTACTAACACTAAACAACTGCACGGCCTCACACGACCGGCTCATCTGACCAAAGGGAAATATATACAGACTGCAAGCCTCTAGGAATAGCAATACAAATGATCGGGACAGGGCCCCGACCTACCCGTCTATACAACAAAGAAACTGAAATACATATCTGGAATTCAGTCTACGGATGACAGGAGCTGAATACTCGATCGCTGACAGGAATCACGTAGTATCGCCTGCTCGTCTATGAGTACCTGCAGGCAAGTAATGCAGCGCCCCACTGGGCGTCAGTACCGCTGGTACTGAGTATGTAAAGCAATAACTGAAAGCAAAATCTGAAAACAACAATGTAACTGATGAAACTGAAGTAGGGAGAATTAGATTAACTGTCTAATAATGTAAGTCATACCTTCTCTCATTTATACTGGGAGGAATAGGAGTCGTACCTGGAGACATATCACTCTACTGCTGATCTACTCGTATCTAACGTAACATGGTATAACATAACATAACATGACATAGCACACACAAACCTTACCCGGCCCCCATAAGCCAGGAGGTACAACCAGCACGGAATCTACACCCCTACCCCGGTCATCCCATCTCCTATAACCCTGTAAGCATCCTGCCAGTCCCCTGGGTATGCACTTGGGCTCGCTGAGCCCCTGACTATAACTGCATTTGAGTCCGAAAGACTCCTGAATCAACACCCGGGCGTATCCGCTCGACAGGGGTGTGTAGAAGCCGACCAAGGCACAATATGGGGAAAACTGGCATCCCATCTTCATCCCCTGTGGGACGGCATGCCACTCCGTAGAGCGACGTATCCTCGTCCTCCGGCGGATGAGTCGATACAGCTATCAACCCTGGGGCGGTCATGGATGCTAGGTAGTCCAACCCCGAACAATACAACGGTCTCAACTAGTAATAATGTCTGCATATCTCACATGCTGAGGCTAATAGTGGTAAAGTATTGTATATATTACATGCTGAACTAGTAATAGTAATATGTACGTATTTAATACATGCTGAGGCTGGTAAATATATATGTATGAATATAGTCTCCTGCCAGACTGTTCTGGGGCTAATACTGAACAGGATATAGTGTTTCTGCTGAAAACCATGCTGTATACTGAGTTTCTATAGTAACATGATTTGCCATTTCTAATATGCTTTCTAGCCTCATTTTAACTTATCATTCTATTTCCGAGATGTCTTACCGATATTACATCGCTTTACTGGGTTTCAACTGAATATAATGATATCCTAACATTCTGTGTCACATCGCATACTGAGCATACTGTGGGATTCCTAGTACTTATATTAGAGTCTATATCATGTTGGCAAGTTACACGCAAGTTATAACTTGATGCTTCTAATATCGTACCAACATTCGTAGTAAACATAACACATGACTTCTGAACATTCTACTGGCCTTGAATTACTGTACTGTGCCGAGATTACTTAACTTGCCGAGGAAACTAGCTTTACATACCTTATCCTTGAATTATTCATCTGTCGGACGAGACTCGGCCGGTATTCAACTATTTTCTCCCAACTGCATTCATAAATATGTCAATTAATACTAAATACAGCTTTATTTTAAAAGGCAACGTCACTTTCGATATAGTTTATAGCCTAAACTTAGGCTTATCGTAAGACGGCCGGAAACTCGCTATTTTTCAGAGGTCCAGAAGGGAGAAATATTCACCTCACAGCTAGGAACACATAGACACTAATTTAGAGCAATTCCACTTACCTTAGCTCGGTGGCTCGACGATTCGTCGGTCGTATTTCACGAAACTGAATCCGTAGGAATGCTCTCTGTTGCTAAATACCTCAGTATCTGGAGTTAATTTGAGTTTGGACAATGTTTAGCAGCGTAATCGGACGAAAATTATATTATTTCTTCGTTCCTTTTCCTTCTCCTACGTTTGCTCTCTGTTTTCTGGAAATTAATAAGTGTTTTGATCATTAAAAACCGAAGTGGGGCTTTATATACTTGGGCCTGGACAAGGCCAACGTGTCACGGAGCCAACGCAGAGGCCTCTCCTCCGTGACACGCTGCCATCGCGGAGGGGCTCTGCCTCGGCTCCTTCCGCGATGGTCCGACAGGTTTCTCGTCCGATCTTTTCCCGGGCCTTTCTCCAGCACGTATGGCCTTTAGATATGCTTAACCAACGTGCGAATAGGTCGTCTAGGTGCCGAGAATTCTACGGGGTATAACATTCTCCCCCCTTAAGAACATTCGTCCTCGAATGTATACTGTTATCTAGAGGACTACTTACTTACTTTCTAGAAAAATTTCGGCAGAGTTTCCCCTGTAATATGGACTATAGCAAAAACCTGAAATGCAGAAAAGTCCAACACAGGCACTACACATAATATTTTAGGATCCACTGGATAACTAAGTATCAATCTTTCTCATTCACACACATACAACTATAAGGTACTGCATAAGTAATAATACGGACATACCTGTCGCCTGACTAGGCCTGAAATAGGTGAGGGTAACTGGCTTTCATATCTTCTTCAGCTTCCCACGTTATTTCCTCACGGTTCCTGTTACGCCACAATACTTTGACAGATGCAACATCTTTAGTCCTCAACCTGCGAATCTGTCTGTCTAAGATAGCTACGGGAACCTCTTCATATGCTAACTCTTCTGTGACCTGGACATCCTGAACTGTAACTACTGTGGAAGGGTCCCCTACGAACTTCCTTAACATAGAGACATGGAATACTGGGTGAACAGATGCTAACTCTGGAGGCAAGTTCAATTCGTATGCAACTCGGCCTATTCTTCGCCGAATCTGATATGGCCCAATGAATCTCGGGCTAAGCTTGCCTTTCTTGCCAAATCTCATTACCCCTTTCATCGGAGACACTTTCAAATATACCCAGTCATTTACCGCAAATTCTAGATTTCTGCGCCGCATGTCTGCATAAGACTTCTGGCGGCTCTGAGCAGTCAGTAAACGTTCTCGGATAAGCTTTATCTTCTCCTCTGACTGCCGAACAATGTCTGGGCCAACCAATGCTGATTCTCCTATTTCAAACCAACCAATCGGCGACCTGCATTTTCGCCCGTATAATGCCTCGAAAGGCGCCATCTCGATGGCTGAATGGTAACTGTTATTATAAGCAAATTCAATCAACGAAAGATGCTCATCCCAATTACCCCTAAAATCTAATACACACGCTCGCAACATATCTTCGAGCGTTTGGATAATCCGCTCAGCCTACCCGTCTGTCTGAGGGTGGAATGCTGTGCTCAAATTAATCTGCGTTCCCAAACCTTTCTGAAACGACTGCCAGAATCTAGCTGTGAACTGTGCTCCCCTATCTGAAATGATGGATACCGGCACTCCATGCAATCTAACTATTTCTCTGATATATAATTCGGCATAGTCCTCAGCCGAGAAGGTAGCCTTCACTGGGAGGAAATGAGCTGATTTTGTTAGCCTGTCAACTATTACCCAAATGGAATCATTTCTGCGTCTGGTACGGGGTAACCCTGTTACAAAATCCATGTTTATCGCTTCCCATTTCCACATAGGCACCGTTATATCTTGCGTCAAACCGCCTGGTTTCTGGTGCTTTGTTTTCACCTGCTGGCAGTTAGAACATCTAGATACAAATTCAGCTATCTCAGCTTTCATACCTGGCCACCAGTAGATGTCTCTGATGTCGTGGTACATTTTCGTCGCTCCTGGATGGAGGGAATAGCGAGCGTAATGTACCTCATGCATAATCCGCCCGCGAAGCCCTGAAACATTCGGGACACAGAGGCGGCCCTTACAGCGTAGCACATTATCCTCCGTCATTTGGAAATCTGACTCCTTACCTTCCTGAATTCTATCTCTGAGCTGGACTAAATCAGGGTCCTCGTATTGTCGTTCTTTTACCTCTGTAACTAATGATGATACAACAGAATTCTGAATTACTGCTCTATTATTTTCTGTTTCCATTACTCAAACGGTTAAACCAGCTAACTGATGAATTTCTTTGGCTAACTTCCGCTTCTCAGGTCATAAATACGCCAAACTCCCCATTGACTTACGGAACAGGGCATCTGCTACAACATTAGCTTTTCCCGGGTGATACAGAATATTCACATCATAATCTTTCAACAGCTCCAACCAGCGGCGTTGCCGTAGATTCAACTCCCTCTGAGTGAAAATGTACTGTAAGCTCTTATGATCTGTGTAAATATCAACATGGACGCCGTACAGGTAAAGCCTCCACATCTTTAAGGCATGGATTACTGCAGCCAATTCCAGGTCGTGGGTAGGGTAATTCTTTTCGTGTTTCCTCAGCTGTCTGGAAGCATATGCAATTACTCTACCATGCTGCATCAACACACAACCTAACCCGACGCCTGACGCGTCGCAATAGACTGAATAACCTTCTGTGCCTTCCGGCAATGCCAATACTGGGGCGGAGGTTAATCTGTCTTTCAGTTCCTGGAAGCTCTGCTCACATGCCTCCGTCCATTGAAACTTTATTGCTTTCTGTGTCAATTTGGTTAGGGGTGCCACAATAGTCGAGAACCCTTCAACAAACCTCCTGTAATATCCTGCCAACCCCAGAAAGCTACGGATTTCAGTCGGAGTGGTAGGCCTAGGCCATGACTTAACTGCTTCTATTTTCTGCTTGTCTACCTGTATACCAGCATCCGACACGATATGCCCTAAAAAGGTCACTGAGTTAAGCCAGAATTTACACTTAGAAAATTTAGCATACAACTGGCGGTCCCTGAGGATCTGGAGCACTGTCCGCAAATGAGTCCGGTGATCTGCTTCAGTGCGAGAATACACCAGAATGTCATCAATGAATACTATCACGAACAAGTCCAGGAAAGGTCTGAAAATACTGTTCATCAGGTCCATGAAGACTGCTGGGGCATTCGTTAACCCGAAGGACATGACTAGAAATTCAAAATGTCCATATCGGGTCCTGAACACTGTCTTAGGAATATCTCTCTCACGTACTCGGACCTGGTGATATCCGGACCGCAAGTCAATCTTAGAAAAGTATCTGGCTCCCTGCAACTGATCAAATAAGTCATCAATTCTGGGGAGCGGGTACTTGTTCTTTACTGTAACTTTGTTTAATTGTCGATAGTCTATGCACATTCGAAGCGAGCCATCTTTCTTTCTTACAAATAAAACTGGCGCACCCTACGGCGAAGTACTCGGCCTGATGAAACCTTTATCCAACAAATCTTTCAACTGCTCCTTTAATTCTCTGAGTTCTGCAGGAGCCATACGATAGGGAGGAATTGATATCAGTTGAGTGCCTGGTAACAAGTCAATAGCAAAATCTATCTCCCTTTCTGGGGGAATACCAGGTAACTCATCAGGAAACACATCAAGGAATTCATTCACCACTGGAACAGACTGGATTATCGGAGATTCTGCTTGGACATCCTGGACTCTGACCAAATGGTAAATACATCCCTTAGATATCAACTTTCTCGCCTGAAGGTAGGAAATAAACCTACCTTTTGGCGTAGCGGTGCTGCCCTTCCACTCTCGCACTGTTTCTCCCGGGAAGTGGAATCGGACCATCTTGGTCCAACATTCAACGTTGGCAAAACACGGTACTAACCAATCCATACCCATTATGGCATCGAATTCTATCATTTCTAACTCGACCAGATATACTGTGGTCTGACGATCAGCAACCTCTACTGTACACCCGCGGTAGATTCGGCTAGCTGTGATAGAATCACCGACGGGCGTGGATACTAAGCAGGGCTGCTGCAATGATTCTGGTGCAATACTAAACTTTCGTGCCACAAATGGAGTAATGTAGGACAAAGTAGACCCTGGATCAATCAACACATAAGCAGGGTGCGAGCAGATAGTTAACATACCTATCACAACATCAGGCGACGCTTCTGAATCTTGCCTCCCTGGTAAGGCATATGTGCGGCTTGGACCCGCACCTGTACTGGAGGCCCCTGATCTGCCCCGACCCCTACCTGCTGAAACTGAGGGCCTGCGCCCAGTCGAGGATGTTGTGGCTCGTGACCCTGCAGATGCCCTATCCTGTCTATCTCGGTCCTCTCGGCCTCTGACTGGGCAATCTTTCATCAAATGGCCTTCTTGTCCCCAAATATAACATGCAGTGGAACCATACCTGCATGCTCCAGGATGGCGTCGACTGCATATAGGGCAAAGTGGTAGGGTATACCTACTCTGCTCCGCCCTCCTCTGTAATGGTGAATCTGCCATCTGCGAGCCTCTACCAGTCTCTGACTGCCCCCTACGGCTGAATCTACTCCCTGCGACTGTGGCGGAGGCGGGGGCCTGGGCGGCCTGTCTAACAATCGTGGCCTGGGTCCTCCCCGGGCCTCCCTCTGTAACTCAACTGGCCTGTCCCGGCGACGCTGTTCCTGATTGACCCTTCTGATCTCCCGTTGTTGCTGTCTGATGCCCTCAATATTCTGGGCAAATGCCTGAACTCGAGCAATGTCCATGTCCTCTCGCAGTGTGGCTATAATACAAGTCTCAACATATTCTGGATTCAACCCCATGATGAAGCGGTGTACTCTGGATGCCATGGTATCAACAAAGGCCGGTGCATATCGAGCCAAAGAATCAAACCGCAAGGAATATTCCCGAACACTCATGGCCCCCTGCTCCAGATATAGGAACTGATCTACCCGAGCCTGTCGGATCTCCCGCGGCAAATAGTGATCCAGAAAAGCTCCTGAAAAGCTAGACCAGGTGGGAGGGGAAGCATCTCTCCCTCGGGACCTTTCCCAGCTTTCATACCATAACACGGCGATATCTCGTAACCGGAATGCTGCCAATTCAACTGATTCTGTGGGCGTGGCATGCATAACCCTGAAGATTCTCTACATTTGATCCAGAAAATCCTGAGGGTCCTCTGCCCGATCCGTACCTGTAAACTGCGGGGGATTCAGGGCTAAGAACTCTTGGACCCTCAAACTACTGGGCCCTCCTGATGACTCTGCATCCGTAGACGGCATTGGCTGACGCTGAGCAGCCATCATCTGTGCTAACATGACTACAACACTCCTAACCTCCTGGTCGGAAGGTGTCGGTATAGGGACTGCTGAAGGTAATGTCGCCCCAAGTGGCTCCTGACGTGGTGGAGACTGCTGAGGAGGCTGGGACGATGCCTCTGTAGTGCCCTCTGATCGGGCTGTTTCTAAACGAGGGTGAGGCATCCTGCTGGTGCCTTCCCCTGCTGCAACATCTAAGCCCCGACCTGTGATAGGATGTCGCTGGTCTGACATTATCTGTAACCAAAGAATATAGTAAGCTTTTAGGGACTCAACCCTATATTGTACCGCTCTACAACATGACTGAATAAGAATAAAAGACAACCATCCTATCATGCCTTGCAGCCTCCTACCCATAGTATATGGTGCACAACACATCCATGGGCAGGACTCTACTTAGCACGGCTTCTAGACTCCCTGGGATACGACCTGCTCTGATACCAAGTTTGTCACACCCCGCCTTGGGGGGTATGACTGGCACCTGGTGCCCTACTAGGACCTGAACTGCTGGACTGCTAAGCCTGGGCACATCTGGTGCCTGGCTGGCTCTAACTCACATTTCTGAAACCAAAGAGCTATATAACGGCTGTAAACACAGCCCCCGGCCCATTAGCCTATAGCCTTCTGTACCTGTACTAACAGCTGACCAGAAACATATCAATTTAGGGAAACCTATGCGGGCCGACAAGGCCACCATGCTGTTTAGTTATCTGTAACTTAATCATAGAATATTAGGAAGCTATGTGACCGGCAAGGTCACCACTACTGTCAAGCTATGGCCCCACATGGCCAACATGAAAGAAACAGAAGTACTAACACTAAACAACTGCACGGCCTCACACGACCGGCTCATCTGACCACAGGGAAATATATACAGACTGCAAGCCTCTAGGAATAGCAATACAAATGATCGGGACAGGGCCCCGACCTACCCGTACTATACAACAAAGAAACTGAAATACATCTCTGGAATTCAGTCTACGGATGACAGGAGCTAAATACTCAATCGCTAACAGGAATCACGTAGTATCACCTGCTCGTCTATGAGTACCTGTAGGCAAGTAATGCAGCACCCCACTGGGCGTCAGTACCGCTGGTACTGAGTATGTAAAGCAATAACTGAAAGCAAAATCTGAAAACAACAATGTAACTGATGAAACTGAAGTAGGGAGAATTAGATTAACTGTCTAATAATGTAAGTCATACCTTCTCTAATTTATACTAGGAGGAATAGGAGTCGTACCTGGAGATGTATCACTCTACTGCTGATCTACTCGTATCTAACGTAACATGGCATAACATAACATGACATAGCACACACAAACCTTACCCGACCCCCATAAGCCGGGAGGTACAACCAGCACGGAATCTACACCCCTACCCCGGTCATCCCATCTCCTATAACCCTATAAGCATCCTGCCGGTCCCCTGGGTATGCACTTGGGCTCGCTGAGCCCCTGATTATAACTGCATCTGAGTCCGAAAGACTCCTGAATCAACATCCGGGCGTATCCCCTCGACAGGGGTGTGTAAAAGCCGACCAAGGCACAATATGGGGAAAACTGGCATCCCATCTTCATCCCCTATGGGACGGCATGCCACTCCATAGAGCGACGTATCCTCGTCCTCCGGCGGACGAGTCGATACAGCTATCAACCCTGGGGCGGTCATGGATGCTAGGTAGTCTAACCCCGAACAATACAACGGTCTCAACTAGTAATATTGTCTGCATATCTCACATGCTGAGGCTAATAGTGATAAAGTATTGTATATATTACATGTTGAACTAGTAATAGTAATATGTACATATTTAATACATGCTGAGGCTGGTAAATATATATGTATGAATATAGTCTCTTGCCAGACTGTTCTGGGGCTAATACTGAACATGATATAGTGTTTCTGCTGAAAACCATGTTGTATACTGAGTTTCTATAGTAACATGATTTGCCATTTCTAATATGCTTTCTAGCCTCATTTTAACTTATCATTCTATTTCCGAGATGTCTTACCGATATTACATCGCTTTACAGGGTTTCAACTGAATACAATGATATCCTAACATTCTGTGTCACATCGGAGCATACTGTGGGATTCCTAGTACTTATATTAGAGTCTATATCATGCTGGCAAGTTACACGCAAGTTATAACTCGATGCTTCTAATATCGTACCAACATTCGTAGTAAACATAACACATGACTTCTGAACATTCTACTGGCCTTGAATTACTGTACTGTGCTGAGATTACTTAACTTGCCGAGGAAACTAGCTTTACATACCTTATCCTTGAATTATTCGTCTGTCAGACGAGACTCGGCCGGTACTTCAACTATTTTCTCCCAACTGCATTCATAAATATGTCAATTAATACTAAATACAGCTTTATTTTAAAAGGCAACGTCACTTTCAATATAGTTTATAGCCTAAACTTAGGCTTATCGAAAGACGGCCGGAAACTCGCTATTTTTCAGAGGTCCAGAAGGGAGAAATATTCACTTCACAGCTAGGAACACATAGACACTAATTTAGAGCAATTCCACTTACCTTAGCTCGGTGGCTCGACGATTCGTCGGCCGTATTTCACGAAACTGAATCCGTAGGAATGCTCTCTGCTGCTAAATACCTCAGTGTCTGGAGTTAATTTGAGTTTGGACAATGTTTAGCAGCGTAATCGGACGAAAATTATATTATTTCTTCGTTCCTTTTCCTTCTCCTATGTTTGCTCTCTGTTTTCTGGAAATTAATAAGTGTTTTGATCATTAAAAATCGAAGTGGGGCTTTATATACTTGGGCCTGGACAAGGCCAACGTGTCACAGAGCCAACGCGGAGGCCTCTCCTCCGTGACACGCTGCCATCGTGGAGGGGCTCTGCCTCAGCTCCTTCCGTGATGGTCCGACAGGTTTCTCGTCCGATCTTTTCCCGGGCCTTTCTCCAGCACGTATGGCCTTCAAATATGCTTAACCAACGTGCGAATAGGTCGTCTAGGTGCCGGAAATTCTACGGGGTATAACACAAATGCGGACCACAGAACGAATATGCAGATCGTCTCTTGTGGCCGTTTGTCACATTTTGGGAAAAAACCTATAAATACATAATTTTTTGGATTTTTTTGTTCCACTTTATTTTGAATGAGTTTTTAAGAGAGAAAACACCACAAGGCTTTCAAAAATAATATAAGGTGAGTTCCTACTCAATTTTTTCGATTAATATATCAAATTATCAAGAATTAATACTAGATTAAAATTTTAATCTCTAGATTGCTGAAAATCAATTCAAGACTAATTGAAAAGGAATTCTTGTGAAATGGGAGGCGCAGAGGGTTTGGTCGTCGGGTAAAATTCCTCGTGATTCCTCTTGATTTTTCTTTTAAAAGATAATTGGTCAGGTCGGTTCAGCCCATGGGTAGCTAATTAAAGACCTACCTGGCCTAAATGTGCCAGAACCTGACCCAAATACGTCTTAAGAAAGGCCCCACCTTGAAAATTTTAAAAATCAAAGATGGTCCAATGAATGAACCATCTGGGCAGAGTACGGTCCGCACATTGGACAGTCTGTTGCCCTTTTCTTACTAGAGACCCACTTCTAAAGGACGATAAAACATGTGGCCCGTCTTTCGAAAGGACGTTCCGTCTTTTCCGCCATTATTTGCACACCAGAATTCTCGTTTTCTATTTTAGATAATATTTCTCCATCTTTTCAAGTCTACCTGCATGCACTAACCCATATTAGTCCAAAGATGCTTGGGTTGCCTTTCAAAAAGAATTTGATTTGACATCACATCATGACATAAATGATGTGATCATGTTAATCCAAAGTTGGGGAATCCCCCAAACAGAACTTCTTCACAATCCTTTCTTACCCGCTGACCATTTACCTTGAAGGTTTGGTTCTGTCTCCAACTCTACAGTCCCATAGGGGGTAACACTCACCACCTTGAATGACCTAGAGCACCTAGTTTTCAACTTTTCAGAACACAGTTTGAGTCTGAAATTGAACAATAACACCTGATCCCCTAGCTCATGATGTGGAATCTTCTTATCATGCAGGTATTTCATCTTCTTCTTGTAGATTGCTACATCTCAAAGGAATAGAACCGAAATTCATACAACTCATTTAACTGGCTCATTCTGAATTTTCCAGCATCATCTCATTCCATGTTTAGCTTCTTCAAGGCCATAGGGCTTTGTGCTCTAACTCGACTGAAAAATGGCACGCTTTGCCAAAAACCAACCTGTAAGGAGAAGCTCCAATCCGTGTCTTGTATATAGTAATATAGGCCCATAGAGCATAATCAAGCTTTCTATACCAATCGTCCGATTTGCATAACAGTCTTAGCTACGATGTTTTGTTGAGGATGGTATGGGGTTTCCACTTTATCCTTCAGTCCATATTTTAGAAGCAAGTTCTCGAAGGCTTTGTTACAGAAATAAAATCCACCATAACTTATTATACATCTTGGAGTGTCGAACCATGTGAAGATATCTTTCTTTAGGAAGGCTGTTACACTCTTCGCTTAATTGTTAGGTAATGCTATGACTTTAATCCATCCACCGCTATCAAAATGAATGTCATCCCATAAGAGCTAACAAAGGGACCCATGAAATAAATGCACCAAACATCAAATAACTCCAATTCAAGCACAAAATTTAGGGGCATCTCTTGTCTCTGTGATATGACCCTTATTGTTGACATTGATCACAAGATCTAGCCAACATATTAGCATCATGGTAGATGGTGGGCTTGTAATAGCCACAGTACAAGACCTTCACAACTGGATGATTACTCCCATGATACCCTCCTCTAGGGAATTGTGACTGGCCTTCAAAATATTCATCATTTCACCCTCATGTACACATATACTGATGATATTATCCTTACACATACAGAATGAGTATGACTCCTCCCAGAAATAGTGTTGCACTTCAAGGAGAAACTTCTTTCTTTGATAAGGTTTGAGGCCCTCTAGTACCACCCTGGTCACTAGATAATTAGCATAGTCCACATACCAAGGTGTTAGGTTAGAAGTCACAATCAAGATGCATTCATCAGAAAAAGCATCATTAATTTCTAATTTCCCAACAGGCCTTCTAGCTTCCTTAAAGAGGGACAAATGATCCATCAGCCGACTTTCCGTGCCCTTTCGGTCCTTGACCTAAAAGTAAAATTCTTGTACCAAAAGCACCCACCGAATCAGCCAAGGTTTTGCATTCTTCTTTGTCATCAAGTACCTTAGAGCAACATGATCGGTGTAAACTATCACCTTTGATCCTAACTAATATGACCTAAACTTTTCAAAAGCATAAATAATGGCAAGTAGTTCTTGTTCGGTAACAATGTAGTTCATTTGGATTGTATTCAGAATCTTTCTAGCATAGTAGATAGCATGCATAATCTTTTCATGTCGGTGTCTCAATTTCGTTCCCTCTAGCATCATGGATAAGTTCAAATGGCAGGGCCCAATTGGAGTAGTTATGATAGATGTGGTGCTCAATTGACATTTCAACTCCTCAAATGCTTTCAAACATTTATCATCCTTCCCTAGGAATTTGCACATGGGTTAGGTAATCTTTGAGAATTCCTTAATAAATCTTCTATTAGAATCTGACATGACCTAGGAAACTCCTCACATCCTTCACTGAAATTGGTGGGGGAACCTTGGCAATGACATCCACTTTGGCTCACCTCAATCCCCTTTTCTGATATTTTATGACCAAGCATAATTTCCTTCTCGACCATGAAGTGCCACTTTTTCCAATTGAGAACACAGTTAGTCTCTTCACATCGTTTCAACACTTGATCAAGGTGGTCTAGGCATTTATCAAATGTATCACCAACCATTGAAAAACCATACATGAAGTCCTCAAGAATGTCCTCCACCATTTCTTAGAAGATAGACAACATGCATCTTTGAAAAGTGGTCGGGGCATTACATAATCTAAACGACATCCTGCTAAATGCAAATGTCCCATAAGGACAAGTGAAGATCATTTTATATTGGTCCTCTAAATCTATATTGATTTGATTGTATCCAGAGTAACCATCAATTACAGTAATAGAAAGCTCTCCCCGCCAACTGGTCTAACATTTGATAAATGAAAGGCATGGAAAAATGATCTTTGCAAGTAGTCGCATTGAGCTTTCGGTAATTCATAAAAACTCTCTATCTAGTCACAGTACGTGTGGGGACTAACTCAATGTGCTCATTTGCAACCACCATCATTTCTCCCTTCTTTGGTACGCATTGAACAGGACTCACCCATTGGCTGTCAGAAATAGGGTAGACTATTCCTGTCACACCCCGAGCTTACATCCTGGATAGAACATGGTACTTGGAGTCACAAGTAACCCTAAATCAACCTCTGAACTATCATATACTGGAATTCTAAGTAAACATAGAAATATATACAACGAAAGTTTAAAGAAAAAATATAAACATTTAATAGAATGAAGCTGATTCACAATGATTGAAAACATTTGAATAAAACTACAAGTCTGAAAAACCAAATCTGTGTCTGAAAGCCAATATAACTGATGAGTTGCTGGGACAAGCCCCCAGCTAACTCCAAATCTAAATAGAAGGAGAGAAAAATATAACTGAATAAAATAAAAAAATCTCCGTCCTTGAAGAATGAGGACTCACCAACTAGAATACTTGAAGTTTTCTGTGAGCGATCGGCTAGAGAGGCTGAGAATGAGATCCTGCAACTGTATCATAAAAGTACGCATCAATACTTTGAATATATTGAGTAAGTGAGAGAAACCATACACAAGAAATGAAATAACTGAACTGGAAAAACATGTAATGACCCACTGAAGCTACTAAATTAAATAACTGAAACAGTATAAAAGACCTTGTATGATGGTCAAAAACATGTTCTAAATCTGAAATACTGATCTGAACTGATCTAAAACTGGACTAAGTCGACCAGTGGGAGAGTCTGTAATTGACATATAACCACGTGAGCTAGTAGTAGAGTCCGATGTATCCACCCCATTGGTAGGACCCAATATACCTTTCCAGGGTATAAAGACATGAAATGGGTGATTAAAAGAGTCTGGGGCCATCAGGCCAATAAAACTGTAATCTATGGTGGCAACGTAGTTTTGGGAACCTGGGTGCGCTGGAACCCCGGTCCGCTCGGTGATAAGTCTTACTCCCACTGGATAGTTCTAGACTGAATACTAAGCTGATAGCTCAAAAATAGGGCCCAAGACTAGTCATGGATACATATCTGAAAGCACCTTGAGAGTCTTATCAAACCGGATTCTAGAACTGGGTTCTAAGACTGGTCAGATCTGCTTATCTGGAAGCATCGTAACCGTCTAAAGATCAAATTATAATATGAAGCGGAGGTCCTAAGGCTAGTCAGATCTGCTTATCTAAAGTGTCATGACCGCCTAGTGGACCATTAAAACTGAGTTCTGAATCTAATTCTGATAATTGGGAGGTACTACTGACACCTTGAGAATTTCTTTAGTCAAACTAATCAGCTGACATTTCTGACTGACACTGAGAATTCTAACATTCTTACTCAAACTGAACTGATAATAATCTGATTGAGTTTCAATACTACTAACAACATGGGAGTCCCCAACACTGATAAAATCAAGCAAAATTTCGATATTCAAACACTATTGCAAGATTCAAGACTTTCTACGTTCAAGAACTAGGGCTAAATTTCACTTCACAAGAATAAACATCATTTCAGTCACAAACTGATGGAAAATATCTACAATTAACATGATATAATATTCCACATGAATTATAAGACTAAAAATTTCTTAACATTCGATAATTCCAGGGCTAGAACTAATAGAGAGAAGTAAGGAGGAATTTGGGGACACAAGGGAAGAACTATTCCCTTGTTGAATTCCCACATACTTGGTGAAGAAGCCCGAAGAATTCCCTTGAGAACTCGAGGAGAAATGGCTAGTTCTTTCTTTGAAATGCTATGAGAGAACTCCTACGTTATTTTTTGAGAGTCTGAATAGGGAGATTGAGGAAATAAACCGTTTAACCCCTCTAATAATTTGAAAAATATGCTTAAAATGACGTAGTTTAGGGTCTAGGAGGTTAGAAAATTACTGAAACACCCTTAGGAAATTCGCAGGAAAAATTGACTGTCAGGCCCCCACGAGAGACCTAACGGGTCGTGCCCAGTGACCACGACTCGTGGTCATAATCATTAGGTACACAGCCAATTTCCCCCTGCTGATCACCATGAGGCACTCCACGAGTCGTGAGGTGAGGGATGACTCGTGGGGTCCAGTCGTGATGTGCACTGGATGGTTTCTCCCCAAATCCAACAACTTGCCAACGACTAACCTCACGAGTCATCAGGAAACCCAACAATTCGTGGTCAGCTCCCGTTAACCTTATTGCCCAAAATTCCCCTGGAGTCCCCACAGTAATACCATGACTCGTGATGTCCCAAACAAGTCGTGGTGAGGACTCGTTAGGTGCACTGCCCAACCTTCAATCCATCACTAATCAAGGATCATCCCGTGACTCGTGGTTACACCATGGTCACCCAAAATCCAAATTTTCCAATCAAGTCCCAATGGTCACCACGAGTCACTTAACAACTCGTGGTCACTCCCCACCAGTCACAGAACGACTCATTCTGTGACCTGGTGCAAATTTTCCAATTTTCTCTGTTTTAAGTTTGGGGTCTAGTCTTTGAGTTTTTGGGTCATTACAATATCTCCCCCTTGAGAATATTCATCCTCGAATGTTGGAAAACACACAGCGAAGCAGAGAATGGCAATCTTTAAACACGAATACTGATCATGAAAGATGAAACTTGCGGAATGACTACCTCTAAACTGGATCACAAGTCTGAACTGAATTCACTAATCATGCACATATTCATTTGCATGAAAGAAATTGAAACACACGAACTAAAAGCAGTTTTGGGGAGGGAATTGATATCTGCTTCAGCCTCCCACGTAGCTCCCTCAACCTGCTAATTCCTCCACAAGACTTTGACTGAAGCTACTTCCTTGTTCCTCAGATTACAAACCTGACAGTCAAAGATCTGGACAGGGACCTCCTCATATGAGAGACTATCTTTCACTCCCTCGCTATCCAATGGCACAATTGAAGTTGGATCACCGATGCACTTCTTCAAAAGTGACACATGGAATACTAGGTGCACAAATGCCAATTTTGAAGGAAATTCCAGCTCATAAGCTACCTTGCCAATTCGCCTCAAAATTTTATAGGGTCCCACATATCTCGGACTGAGCTTTCCCTTCTTCCCAAATCTCATCACCCCTTTCATGGGTGAAATTTTCAGATAGACCCAGTCATCCACAGCAAACTCTAATTCTCTTCTCCTCACATCAGCATAAGATTTCTGACTGCTCTGAGCTGTTTTCAATCTTTCCCTGATGAGTTGTACCTTATGCATAGCTTCATGAACCAAGTCTGGCCTGATTATAGAAGCTTCACCAACTTTAAACCACCCAATATGAGATCTGTACCTTCTACCATACAATGCCTCAAACGGGGGCCATTTGGATATTGGAGTGGTAGTTGTTGTTGTATGCAAACTCGATAAGAGGAAAGTGGTCATCCCAACTGCCCTTGAAATGGATTGCACATGCTCTCAAAATATATTCTAGGGTCTGAATAGTCCACTCAGCTTGCCCATCTATCTGCGGGAGAAAAGTTGTGCTGAGCTTGACCTAGGTACCAAGTCCTTTCTGAAATGACTTCTAGAAATGCAAGGTGAACTGGGTACCTCTGTCTGAAATAATGGATAATGGCACCCCATGAAGCCTGACCAACTCCCGGATATAAAGCCTAGCATAGTCCTCAGCTGAATTTATAGTTTTAACTGGGAGGAAATGTGCTGAGTTAGTCATCCAGTCTACTACTACCCAGATAGAATCATGTTGCCGAGAGTTCAAGATAGAACCGTAATAAAGTCCATATTCACTTCTTTCCACTTCCAGGTGGGTATGCTGATATCTTGAGTCATACCTCCTGGTCTCTGATGCTCTACTTTGACCTGCTGGCAGTTCGGGCACTTAGCTACGAATTCAGTGATGTCTCTCTTCATGTCGTTCCACCAGTAAATATCCCGCAAATCACGATATGGTTTAGTAGCACCAGGGTGGATGGAGTATCTCGAGCTGTGTGCTTCAGCCAATATCTGCTTTCTCAAGTCACCGACATCTGGTACATACAATCTACACTGGTAACAGAACACACCATCTCCCCTTTTAGAGAAAGCCTCTACCTCTTTCCTGAGAACCGCTTCCTTAAGTTTGAGTAAAATGGGATCTTCATCCTGTTTGGACTTAACTTCAACAACCAAAGAGGAATCTAACCCATTTACATTACCACTCCACTCTCAGCTGAGTCAACCAACTGCACCCCTAACCGAGCTAGTCGGTGAATATCTTTCGCAAATTCTTTTTTCCTTCTTCAACATGAGTCACGCTACCCATAGACACTCTGCTTAGGGCATCGGCCACCACATTGACTTTGCCCGGGTGATATAACACGCTCATGTCATAGTCCTTCAGGAGCAATAACCACCTCATCTTAAGAAGATTTAGGTCCTTCTTACTGAATACATACTGAAGGCTCTTGTGATCAGTGAAAACATCTACGTGAGCCCCATACAGATAGTGTCTCTAAATTTTCAATGCAAACACCACTGCTGCCAACTCTAAGTCATGAGTTGGATAATTCTTCTCATAAACTTTGAGATGTCTGGAGGTGTAGGCTATCACCTCGCCCCGCTGCATCAGAACGCAACTGAGTCCAACGCTGAAAGCGTCGCAATATACTACAAAACCCATCTTATCCTTCCGGTAGGGTCAACACTGGAGTTGTAGTGAGTCAAGTTTTTATCTCCTGGAAACTCTTCTCACACGCATCTGACCACTGAAATTTCACCTTTTTCTAAGTCAGCCTAGTCAGAAAAAATACTATAGAAGAAAAGCCTTCCACAGAGCGTCGGTAATAACCGGCCAAACCCAAGAAACTTCTGATTTCGGTTAGGGAGGTAGGTATCACTGCTGCTATCTTTTGAGGGAAAACCTGAATACCCTCACCCGAGACCAGATGACCCAGGAAAGTCACAGACTTCAACTAGAATTCAGACTTGCTGAACTTGGCGAACAACTGACGGTCTCTGAGTGTCTGAAGCACTATCCTCAGGTGATTAGCATGTTCTTCCTTATTTATAGAGTATACCAGAATATCGTCGATAAATACAATGACGAACATATCCAGATACTGCTTGAAGACTCTGTTCATCAGGTCCATAAAGGCTGCAGGGGCATTTGTTAGTCCGAAGAACATAACCACAAACTCGAAGTGACCATACCGAGTCCTGAAAGTTGTTTTCGGTATGTCACACTCTCTGGCTCTTAGATGATGATACGCCGACGTGAGATCTATTTTGGAGAAACAGCTGCCTCCTTGAAGTTAGTCGAACAAGTCATCAATTCTGGGTAGGGGATACCTATTCTTGACTATGACCTTATTCAACTGACGGTAGTCGACGCACATTCTGAGGGTACCATCTTTATTTCGCACGAATAGCACTGGAGCACCACATGGAGAGATGCTGAGTCTAATAAAACCCTTATCAAGAAGATCTTTTAACTGCTTCTTCAACTCCTTAAGTTCACCCGGAGCCATTCTATAAGGAGGGATGGAGATGGGCTGAGTATCTGGGATAAGGTATATACTGAAGTCGATTTCCCATTTAGGAGGAACTTCGGGAAGATCTTCAGGGAACACATTTGGAAATTCATTGAGAATAGGGACTGACTGGATAGTTGGGGTCTCAGAATCAGAATCCTTAACCCAAATTAGATGGTAAATACACCCCTTAGATATTAAGCTTCCTGGCCTTAAGATAGGAAATAAACCTACCCTTAGGCGCTGTATTATTGCCCATCTATTCTAGAGCTAGCTCATTAGGGAACTGAAATCTTACGAACCTAGTTCTGCAGTCGACTGAGGCATAACCGAAGTGTAACCAATCCATGCCAAGAATGAGGTCGAAGTCGACCATGTTTAACTCTATAAGATCAGCTAGAATGACTTTATTGAAGACTGAGACGGGGTAGTTTCTATACACCCGGCTGACTCTAATTGACTCGCTAACTAGGGTGGAGACTGAAAATGATTCTGAGAGGACCTCTGGATTGATATCGAACTGGACTGCTACGTAGGGAGTGATGAATGATAGTGTGGCCCCCGAATCAAGTACGACATATACATCTAGGTGGATAAGACGTAACATACCCGTAACCACATCAGGTGAGCTCTCTTGATCCTGACAAGAAGACAATGCATAAAAACAGTTTTGGCGTTGGCCACCATCCATACCTGAGGGGTTGGCCTACTGAGCTGGTCGGCCTGATGGAGCTGCTGAGGTAGTGGATTGTGACCTTCCCCATCCTGCTGACGGGTATTCTTAAGTCGATGACCAAGTTGTCCACAACCAAAACAACCCTCTCGACCTTGAGGACACTCTCCTGGGTGGTTCTTGCCACACTTAGGAAAAGCTGGATACCTATTACTGATACTGTAACTCTGGGACTGAGAGCTAGATGCTCCACCCCTTCGATCCCGGCGGGACCGAAAGGTAGGGGAGATGGTTGAGCTAGGTGTTGGAGCCCTCTGCTGCTGCTGTAGGCGGCTGCTACTGCTATACCTCTAGTGGCCATAATTTGATTGGCCAGTCCTTGCCCGCTTGTTCTTTTTCTCCATGTCCCTTAGTTTTTCTACCTCAATCTACTGGGCATAGACAATTAGGTTGGAGAGGTCGATATCCTTAATCAGCATCGCTATCCTGCACTCTTTGAGGACCAGGTTCGACACTCCATTAACAAACTTCAGCATGCGATCCCTTCGATCGGCCACCATTTATGGAGCGTATTTAGACAACCTGGTAAACTCCAAAGCATATTCTTCTACTGTCCAGTTTCCCTGTCTCAGATTCATGAACTCTGCTAGTTTTGCCGCCCTGAGCTCCCGAGGGAAGAATTTGTCCAGGAAGGCTATAGTGAACTCCTCCCATTCCACAGGTCCTGCTTCCGCTGGCCTCCCCTCCTTCCACTTCTCGTACCAGACCTGGCTACCCCTTTCAGCTGGTAGGCAGCCAAGTCAACACTCTCTGAGGGACTGACACCCATAATTCGGGTGATCTTTTTAATCTCATCACAAATCCTTATGGGTCCTCTCCTACCTTAGATCCATGATAATTCAGAGGGTTCATCGGAGTGAAGTCCCGCACTCGGGCAGTTGCTGTGGACCCATTATTATTGGTTGGAACCACCTGCAGGTTCACCTAGTTGGTAAAAGTTTGAGCGAGCAGCTGAATGGCCGCCCTAAACTCTGCGATAGACACTGAGTCGTTCTGAGGGGCTGCCGGGGCTGGTCGGTGAGCATTATCAGCCCTTCTTTCGTTACCACATCGCGGAGGCATGATTCAGTGAAATGAAACAAAGCATGAGTTAGGAGAATGATTCTGGAACTAAATTTCAATGCACGATAAGGAGTATGAAGTAAAGGGAGTTTTCCTAATAACATCTCGTAGCCTCCCCGTTATAAGTATGGCGCGCTTCACACCCATGAAGAGAAATCTACTCGATGTGGCTTTCAGACGTCTGAGCATACTCTAAACCTAGTTCTCTAATATCAAGTTTGTCACGCCCCGAGCTTACACCCTGGACAAAACAAGGTACTTGGAGTCACAAGTAACCTAAAATCAACCCCTAGACTATCATACATTGGCATTCTGAGTAGACATAGAAATATATACAACGGAAGTTTCAAGAAAAAATATAAATATTTAAGAGAATGAAGCTGATTCACAATGTTTGAAAACATTTGAACAAAACTACAAGTTTGAAAAACCAAATATGCGTCTAAAAGCCACTATATCTGATGAGCTGCTGGGACAAGCCCCCGCTAGCTTCAAATCTAAATAGGAGAGAAAAATATAAGTGAATAAAACAAAAAAATCTCCGTCCTCGAAGAATGAGGACTCACCAACTAGAATAGGTGAAGTCTTTGGTGAGCGATCGGCTAGCGAGGCTGAGACTAAGATCCTGTAGCTGTATCATAAAATAATACAGCATAAAAGTATGCATAAGTACTTTGAATGTATTGAGTAAGTGAGAGAAACCATACATAAGAAATGAAATAACTGAACTGGAAAGACATGTACTGACCTACTGAAGCTACTAAACTAAATAACTAAAATAACTTAAACGGTCTAAAAGACCCTGTCTGATGGTCAAAAACATGTTTTAAATATGAAATACTGATCTGAAACTGGACTGAGCTGACTAGTGGGGGAGTCTATAACCGACATATAACCAAATGAGCTAGTTGTGGAGTCCGATGTATACACCCCATCGGTAGGACCCAATATACCTTGCCAGGGTATAAAGGCATAAACTGGTTGATCACAAGAGTCTGGGGCCATTAGGCCAATAAAACTGTAACCTACAATGGCAACGTAGTTTTGAGAACCTGGATGCGCTGGGACCCTGGTCCGCTCGGTGCTAAGTCCTACTCCCACTGGATAATTCTAGACTAAGTATTAAGCTGATAGCTCAAAACTAGGATCCAATACTAGTTAGGGTTACATATCTGTAAGCACCCTGAGAGTCTTATCGGACCGGATTCTAGAACTAGGTTCTAAGACTAGTCAGAGCTGCTTATCTGAAAGCGTCGTAACCGTCTATAGAATAAACTGTAATCTGAAGTGGAGGTACTAAGGCTAGTCATAGCTACTTATCTAAAGTGTCATGACCGCCTAGTGGACCACTAAAACTAAGTTCTGAATCTAATTCTAATAACTGGGAGGTACTACTGTCACCTCGGGAATTTCTGTAGTCAAACTGATTAGCTGACATTTTTGACCAACACTGAGAATTCTAACATTCTTACTAAAACTGAATTGACAATAATCTGATTGAGTTTCAATGCTACTAACAACATGGGTGTCCCCAACACTGATAAAATCAAGCAAAATTTCAATATTCAAACACTATTGCAAGATTCAAGACTTTCTACGTTCAAGAACTAGGGCTAAATTTCACTTCACAAGAACAAACATTATTTCAGTCACAAACTGATGGAAAATATCTATAATTAACATGATATAATATTCCAAATGAATTAGACAAAGTATGACTAAAAATTTCTTAATATTCGATAATTCCAGGGCTAGAACTGATAGATAGAGGTAAGGAGGAATTTGGGAACACAAGGGAAGAACTATTCCCTTGTTGAATTCTCACATACCTGGTGAAGAAGCCCGAAGAATTTCCTTCAGAACTTGAGGAGAAATGGATTGCCCTAGTTCTTGCTCTGAAATGCTATGAGAGAACTCCTTCGCTGTTTTTTGAGAGTCTGAATGGGGAGAATGAGGAAAGAAACCGTTTAACCCCTCTAATAATCTGAAAAATATACTTAAAATGATGTAATTTAGGGTCTAGGAGGTTAGGAAATTATTGAAACACCCTTAGGAAATTCGTAGGAAAAACTGATTGTCAGGCCCCCACGAGGGACCTAACAGGTCATGCCTAGTGACCACGACTCATGGTCACAATTGTTAGGTAATGCCAGTTTGCCCCTACTGGTCACCACAAGGCACTCCATGAGTCTTGAGGTGGGGGAAGACTCGTGAGGTACAGTCGTGATGTGCACTGGATGGTTTCTCCCCAAATCCAACAACTTGCCAACGACTAACCTCATGAGTTATCAGGAGACCCTACGATTCGTGGTCAGCTCCCGTTAACATCACTGCCCAAAATTCCCCTAGAGTCCCTATGGGTGACACCACAACTCATGGTGTCCCAACCGAGTCATGGTGAGGACTCGTCAGGTGCACTGCCCGACCTTCAATCCATCACCGACCACGGATCACCCCATGATTCATGGTCACACCCGTGGTCACCCAAAATCCTAATTTTCCAGTCAAGTCCCAATCCTCACCACGAGTCACTTAACGACTCGAGGTCACACTCCACGGGTCACAGAATGACTCGTTTTGTGACCAGGTGCAGATTTTCTAATTCTCTCTGTTTTAAGTCTCGGGTCTAGTCTTTGAGTTCCTGGGTCATTACAATTCCAGCATTTAACCACTTAATAATCTCTTTCTTTATTGCCTCTTGTATAGTTGGATTCAGTCTTCTCTAGTATTCCATACTAGGGGAACTTTCCTCTAGTACAATTTTGTGCTCATAAATTCCCCAGGGGATACCTCAGATATCCTCTATGGTCCACCCAATAGCCTTCCAATGTTGTTTAAGCTTTTTTTTATCACCTTCTGCACCTTTCTTCATTGAGGAATGAAGACATAATGATACGTAAGGTTTCTTTCGGACACAAGAACTTGTAACATAAGTGTGATGGCAATGGTTTTAGTTCTAACTTTGGGGCTCCTCAATGGAAGGTTTAGCTGGAGGAGTGGATCGATTTTTAAGATCAAGTGATAACTTCCTAGGCTTGTATGGATAGTACCCAAGTCCTTCAAGTGAATTCACCGCCTCCTCATTTGCTTTCATATCATCATTAAGATCATCATACTACTAAGTAATAGCAAGAACCCCTTCTAGGTCACCTTCATCCATATCAGCTAACTCATTAAGCACAAATTTGTATGCAAAGGTTTAGGGAAATTTCATGCCCTTATCTACTTTGAATATGACCTCATCACTATTCTCTCAAAATTTTATTTCATTACACTTAGAATCCATCAAAGCCCCAATGGCCAAAAATGGTATCCCCAATTTGATAGAAACTTCTACATCCACTCGTATTCAAGCACTACAAAATCTGTAGGAAGCATGAACCTTCCCACTTGCACCAAGATATCATCAATAATCCCTATCGGTAACTTGATTGACCGGTCAGCCATTTGTAGTCTCATGCTAGTGGGTATAAAGAAACCTAATCCCGTGCACTTGAAGATTGATAAAGGCATCATGTTTATACTTTTTCCATTGTCATATAGGGAACGCAAGCAATCATAGCTTCCAATTCTGCAAGGAATAGTGAATTCACCTGGATCCCCTTTTTTCTCAACACTAGTGCCGGTGATAATGGCACTTACATGGTAGGTCACCAGAATCAATTCTTCATTATCAAATGATAGCATCCTTATGAGTAACATATTCAAGTTCTTAGCGAATCCAGAAATCTCTTTAATAGTATCAATAAATGGTATATTCAAGGGAGCTTGTTTCAACATGTTGAAGTACCTCGTTATCCTTTTATTATTGTGCTTATTTTTTAGTCATTGAGGAAAAGGAGGATTAGGAATGGGAGTCTTGGGTAAGGGGAGTGGAGCCTCCACCTTGAGTTCTTCATTCACTTCATCACTTGAGGGTTCATCATTCACCTCCCTCGGTGCTAACTCAATATTTGGACATAGCTTTTCATCATCATGGATCTCTTCTTCCACGACCATGCTTGGTTCTGATTGTAATACCTTCCCAATTCTTGTTGTGATATCCAAATAATAAGTAGAAGGATCCTATTCATTACCCTCGAAGACCTCATCAAAATAAATGATGGGTATTTCATCATGGTCAAGAACCTGGTCCATATGGAAATCAAGATCCTAAAGTGATTTCAACTGCGCATTCACCACCTTAGCCATATTTCTAAGAGTGGCTTCCTTCTCCTCTGGTTCTGTAATACTTGGTTAAGTATACACTCTAACTTAGAGCCAATGGAGTTAAAGGTAGGCTCAAGGTTCCAATCTTGTATTGAATTACAATGCTCATTCCAACTACTTTGATCTTCAAGACATTGTGAGTGGGACTCCCAGTAGCCATGATGACTAGAGGGTTGAAAGCATGAATCTTGATCATAATCATATAGAGTCCTCCCCACATCAAATGTTGAATATACATAGGTCATCTCTGCATCATGCACGGGATTTCTTTCTTGATTCAAATAGTATTGATGTGAAAAGGGGAATATCCTTCATAATACTCCTAGCGTCCATATGGATGATCATTTGACCATGAACTCCAAGAATAATTGTGATCCATCCTTTTGAAATCAGAATGCTGATAATAACCTATTGTACATTACTAAACAAAGAGAAAGTAAAAGAATAGGACTAATCAAGAAAACTAGACTAATAAGGCTAGATAGAGCTTATGTCGTAGTCTCCGGCACTGATGCCATCATATTTGATGTTGTTCAAATCCACTCTCAATCTCGGATAGTTTAAATGATCGCATAAAACATAGAATCCAACAAGGAATTGAGGTCGAATCCCACAAAGACTATGCTAAGTCCACTCTATCTAGTACTAATCAATGCAGTATTGCAAGATTAAAGTTTATTCAAATTGAGATTGGTAAAATTTAACTGCAGCTATAGAATGCAAATTGCTAGGTTGGTAATCAATTTAAGACAATTCTAGGGAAGTGACCCCAATTATGGGTCAATCCCCTCTAAATCACCCGATATGGATAGATTGAGAATGGGCTAGGGCTAAACATGCAAGAAAAGACTTAGGCAAACTATGGGTATCTTTTAATAGCACCATAGGTGTCAATATACTTCAATTTTGTCAAATTAAAGAGAACTCCTTTCTACCCAATTTCTTGTTGCCAATTGAAATTCAACTTATGTTTAGGAGAAGCCAATTAACAAGTGTTATGCCTTGAGTTATTGTTGATTGATGTTAACCCAACCTAAATTTTCTCTTTCAAGCCTCATTAAGGTAATTAGGTAGGATTGAGTGAGTTTCATCATCAATCACACACTACAAAGCGATAATTAATCAAATGTTCATAAGCCCAAACTAAATTTTACCAAATTAGGATTATTAGGGTTTATAACCCATTGGGTTCACAATCCTAAATCTGGTTTTAGTTACCCATAGCAAGCAGAAGAAGAGAAAAAGAGTAATTAGACATGCTCACCAATGGAAATTGAAATTGTAGAAGAAATCTTTAATAGATGAACTTGGATCTTCAAATTACAATCTAAATTCTAAGATCTACAATAAAAACTAAAGATAACTAGATATTTCTACTCTCTATTGAAATTATGTGTCACCGACCCGAACATAGGCCCGAATCGAGACACAGGACAAGGAACTCCGAGAGGCTCCAAGTCGACCCATGAAATAATTAACATATCACTTAATAATAGTTACAGATAGCATAACATAACTGAGAGAAAGCTAACATAAGGAGTCTAATTTAAATTCGAAAAACAACAAATCTTATAAAACTCTAATACAAACTGAATCTATCTATACAAGTCTGAAAGCCTCTACTGAACTGATGATTTTCTAGGACAAACCCCCAGCTAACTCTTAAAGTATGAAAACTGAAACATACTGAAATAAGAAACATAGATCACGCCCTCGGAAGATGAGGGCTCACCACAAGAAGCTGAGATGGGAATGGAGTGTATCTAACCATGAGGCTGAGTCTAGAAACCGGAATTTATATCATGAAATGATATAGCACATAAAGGATGCGGTCAGTACTTGGAATGTACTGAGCATGCGGGAAACGTAAATAAACTAAAACATACAAGTATACACGAAGGATGCAACAACCCTTTCTGAGTTACATACACATATGAACATGAATCTTTTATTTGGAATTCATATTCTGAAGAATCATCAACTCATGCATAAGGGTCATGTATTGAACATATAATGAAAGTTGAAGCTGAAACTAATATCATACACTGTACTGGCCATCTCATGGTGAAAATTCTATAATCATGCATTTCTCATATAACGTACATAACTCGAGATATTAAAAGTAATCTCATAAGCACACATGACAGCCAAGCAAACTAGGTCTTAGAATTTCATAGGAGACATAGAAGATATCATCCATAAATCGAAACCCTAGATCATGCTTTACTAGAAATTTGTGAGTTTGGGGTTTTAGTATAAAAAATCTAGGGCACAAGGATGGAAGAATGTCCGTGTTGAAAAGCACACATACCTGATTAGAAGAAATCCCCAGTTGAACTTGCACCTTGAAGCCTTGAGGAACCCTTGATGAATCCTTGAGTCTAGAAAGAGAGGAGGAAGAAGAGTTTGAGAGTGTTTTGTGATAGAATAAGGTTTAGGCTAGATATCCCCTTAAAAACGTCCCATTAGATATTCAAAACGGTGCAGTTTAGGAGTTAAAAGTGTAGGTTTTTATGAAAACATCCCTGGAAAAGTGCAGGAAAAATCCACCTGCCAGTCCCCACAAGGCACTCCACGAGTCGTGGGGTTGGCAACGACTCATGGGCCCAAGTCGTGGAGTGTACTGTACGAATTTCATTTTTTTGCTCTTCTGTACCCACGGGTAACTTGACGAGTCATCAGGAGCACGACGACTCGTCTCTTCTTCTATGGTCTCTACTACCTCGAGACCTCACCTTTAATCACCAACATCCACCCAACGGCCGACTTAACGAGTCATTGCCTACCAAATAACTCGTTGGGTTGTCTGTGGTCATTGAACCATGTTGCACCTCTTGACTGCTCCTCACGGGTATGACCACGACCCGTTAGGTTACCTAACAAGTCATTCCATGAGTCATTCTGAGGCAAATTTCTGCTAGTTTTTCTGCTGAACTCCATCAAACTCTGGGGTCTGACCTTAGGAACTTCCGGGGTGTTACAATATCTCCCCCTTGGGAACATTCGTCCGCTAATGTTAGCTAAACATACAGAAAGGATAAGGGCAGAACTAAAATCCCCAAAATTAATCATTTACAGCTGAAACCAATGGAGTATCTGACCTCAGGCTGATCTTACATCTCCAAACTGAAATCTAAATCACACATGCATGATAAGGCGTAAGTGGGACCGAAAAACAATGAAATCATGGGACTAAATAAAACACTGAGAAGGATTCTTTCCCTCCAAGTGGTATGGAGCTGATACAGACTGAGCCATCATTCTCAAGTCGCTTTCTGATTCTGAGCTAGATTTCACGATATCTAATCTAACCGAGAGTAATGAATTCAACAGCACGAGTCATTCATGACATTTAAAATTGATCATATACATGAGGTAACCTTATCTGCTGAGCTACTAGAGCAACTTCTAAAGACTTAATTAGAGTCGAACACACTGGAAGACATGATTTAGCACACATAGCTGGTTCATAACATGAAGATGAGCCTTAAGGATTTATATAGTAAAACTGGCATCGCTGTCTGAAGCGGCTACTAAGAAGTTATGGAAGTCTGCACATAGGGATGGGTAGAGCCTAACTTCAACTGAAATACAAGAGAGGTTATCTGAACCTGAAGGGATTGACATACCGCAACTGCTAGGGTTGGAACTCCCAAATTAATGTTCTCAAGATCCGACTTGCCTCACATACTTACCATCTCCCCCTTAGCTTCAAGCCATCATTCTAAGGCTCCCGTATATTTCTTAAGGTTGGGGCTAAATCGCTAACTCCTAGCTTCTCCTTCACCTCTAATATTCACTGCAAGACTTATACTCACAAATATTCACATCACACATCGACAATCTCTTCTTAACAAAGATCATAGGACTTCTTATTCAATACGGGTGTTTTGGGGCTAGCAACATGCAAAGAGTAACACAAGAAATTCATAACATACCTGTGACTGCTTCTGGTGTCTTGCCCTTATCCTGATGTGCTGCAAAGGCGTAGGAGCGGTTTTGACATTGTCCGCTACCTGCGCTAGATGATGCACCTTGCAGAAATGGACGGGCTATCTGAGCCATTGAAGAGGTGGCCGAGGCTCTACTCTCACCTTGCTTAGATGTTGCACAATCTTAATGCTTATGAACCAACTTGCCGCACTAGAAACAAGCATCCAACCCGGCCATGCATTCTCCAAAATGGTGCCTCCCACAGCTGGTACACAATGGATATGTAATCTCCCTTACCCTGGGTTTGTACGGAGCACTAACTATCGAAAGTGCTGGGGCTAATGATTTCTACTGGGAATGTGAGTGGTGTCCACCACTCGTCCCCTGCGGGGAAAACTCTGAATCTCTTACCCTGGTCCTCTTGGTCTCTCTCTCTCTTTATTTCACCTGCTATGCCTCTATTTGTTGAGCGTATATCACCAAACATGGAAAGTCTATTCCTTGTGCAACATAGAGGTCCTGCATTCTTTGATCAAGGAGTCTAACACTCTATTCACGAACCTGCTCATGCGAGCCCTCTGATCGGATACCATCTCCGGTGCATACTTGGACAACCAGGTAAATTCCAAAGCATACTCCTGGACAGTCATGTTGTTCTATCTCAAGTTGATGAATTCTGCCGCCTTTTCCTCTTTGAACTCCCTAGGGAAAAACCTGTCCAGGAACGCAGTCATAAACTCATCCCAACCTACGGGGGCTGCTCC
Organism: Datura wrightii; assembly: GCA_035772735.1. Taxonomy (NCBI): domain Eukaryota; kingdom Viridiplantae; phylum Streptophyta; class Magnoliopsida; order Solanales; family Solanaceae; genus Datura; species Datura wrightii. The sequence continues at coordinate 180,321,643 of JASDFA010000018.1, forward strand.
AATTCCCTGTCTCTCCACTAGAAAAACCATATATAAGTGACTTTTTTTAGTTGGTAGGAGGCTAATTCTGCGCTCTCAGTACCCGTCACCCCCATGATTTGGGTGATATTCTGGATCTCTTCTAAGAACTCATAGGGGTCCTCATCTACCTTTGACCCCAAGAATTAGGGTGGATTCATTCTGAGGAAGTCTCTTATCCTATTTGCCACTATGTTCCTATTTTGGGAAACATGAGCCATTGCCTGTTGATTAATCTGGGCGGTCATGGCATGCGCCAACACATTAAGGGTTGCTCGAAACTCAGCATGAGTAACATGGTCGTTCATTAGGTTCGTCGGGGCTCGTGGTGCTTGCTGGCGGCCATTACCATTTCCTCTTCCTTTCGCACTTCTGTGAGGCATTATCTGCGAGCGCGTAAAGCATGAGTCAGGAGAGGAACTGTTAGATTTCTATACTCTACGCACGATAAGAATCATGAAGAAAAGGGAACATTTCTAAAATGTCTCATAGCCTCTTCGTCATAAGTGTGGTGCTCTTCGCACCCATAAAGAAGACTCTACTTAACGCAGCCTTCAAACACCCTAGGACACTCTATACCTTGTCTCTGATACCAAGTTTGTCATGACCCGAACATAGGCCCAGATCAAGACACGGGACAAGAAACCTCGAGAGGCTCCAAGTCGAACCATGGCATAATCATAGCATATCACTTAATAATAGAACTAGCTAGCAGAACATAACTAAGTGGAAGCTAACAGAAGGAGTTTAATTTAAATCCCAAAAATAACAAATCTTATAAAACTCCGATACAAACTGAATCTGTCTATATAAGTCTGAAAACCTCTACTAAACTGATGAGCTGCTAGGACAACTCCCCAGCTAACTCTTAAAGTTTGAAAATTGAAACATAATGAAATAAGAAACATAGATCATGCCCTCGGAAGATGAGGACTCACCAAAAGTAGCTGAGATAGGAATGGAGCGTATCTAACCACGAGGATGAGTCTGAAAACCTGAATCTATATCAATGAAATGATATAGAACATAAAGTATGCGGTCAGTACTTAGAATGTACTGAGCATGCAAGAAACATAAATAAACTAAAACATATAAGCATACAAGAAGGAATAAACTGAGTACATCAACATATAACTGAATTAGAATGCAACAACCCTTTCTGAGTTACATACACATATCAACATGAAGCTTTTATTTGGAATTCATATTCTGAAGCATCATCAACTCATGCATAAGTGTCATGTACTGAACATATAATGAAAGCTGAAGTTGAAATTGATATCATACACTGTACTGGTATCCACTGATAAATGAGACTGCATCTTTTGTATCTGATTTAAACTGAAGTCGGAACTCTACAGAACTGAGCCAAACTGATAACATGAACTAAGGGAGTCATTCTCTGCTATGGAGAGAGCCCCTAACTGACTAAGGTAAACATTCTCAACTATTGAGAGTCCCAATCTGAACTAAGGGAAATATTCTCAGCTATGGAGAGTCCCAACTGAACTAAGGGAGATATTCTCAGCTATGGAGAGTCACTGACTGACTAAGGGAAACATTCTCGGCTATGGAGAGTCCCAACTGAACTAAGGGAAACATTCTCAACTATGGAGAGGCCCTGACTGAGTAACGAAAACATTCTCATCTATGGAGAGTCCCAATTGAACTAAGGGAAACATTCTCAGCCAAGGAGAGTCCCTGACTGACTAAGGGAAATATCCTCGGCTATGGATAGTCCCGACTGAATTAAGGGAAACATTCTCAGTTATGGAGAGTCCTGTTAAATTAGAACATGGAGGTCACTGACCTAACGTCATTCGTTTAGCCTAAGTCACTTCAGCTAATTAGAGACATGAGCATTCGATTGTTTACATCATACTGAATATCATATTGAATCACTTAGAATTGATTAAATCTACTTTCTACTAACAACAATCCCAAAAGTCTGAAAGATCATTCTCATGCTTATCATCATAATTCAAATCATCATAGTCTCGAATCATTTTTTTAAAAACATACATTCTACTTTCATAAGCATTGCTAGGATCGTATTATACTTTAAACATATCCACCACATTTGAATCTCGAATTCACATTACATAGTATATGACGTATATCTTAGGTTCATGTACAATCCATGGGTTGATTTCATACTTTAGCATGTACAATTAGATCATGGTGAAAGCATATAACATTTTCCCGAACTCCATTTCGAAATTTACTCTAATTCATGAAGAAGATTCAATAATCATGTCATTACCATAGGTTCAACTCATACCCAAACCATTTACATCGAAATCATAGTGAAAACACATACATACTTCACATTGATCAAGCCCATAAGTTCTAATCCCATCCCAACATATCCATTAAATCATATATTCAAGGTTCAAGAGAATTCATGCGATCTTTCTATACTTTAGACATGAAAACAAGTTCATGATAAGAACATGTAAACAATTAGCAAAGTCCAATTTAAAGTTCTAGGCTATCTCATGGTGAATATTCTATAATCATACATTTCTCATATCATGTACATAACTCGAGATATTAAAAGTAATCTCATAAGTACACATGACTGCCAAGCATACTGGGTCTTAGAATTTCATAGGAGACATAGAAGAAATCATCCATAAATCAAAATACTAGATCATGCTTTACTAGAAATATGTGAGTTTGGGTTTTAGTATAAAAAATCAGGGGCACGAGGATGGAAAGATATCCTTGTTGAAAATCCCACATACCTGATTAGAAGAAACCCCCACTTGAACTTGCACCTTGAAGCCTTGAGGAACCCTTGATGAATCCATGAGTCTAGAAAGAGAGGAGGAATAAGAGTTTGAGAGTGTTTTGTGATAGAATGAGGGTTTAGGATAGATATCCCCTTAAAAACGTCCCATTAGACGACATAGTTTAGGAGTTAGAAGCGTAGGTTTTTACGAAAACACCCTTGGAAAAAATGCAGGAAAAATCCACCTGCCAGTCCCCACGAGGCACTCCACGAGTCGTGGGGTTGGCAACGACTCGTGGGGCCAAGTCGTGGAGTGCAGTAGACGAATTTCATTTTTTTGCTCTTCTCTCCCCCACGGGTTCACTTGACGAGTCGTCAGGAGCACGACAACTCGTCTCTTCTTTCGTGGTCTCCGCTACCTCGGGAACTCACCTTTAATCACCAACCTCCACCCAATGGCCAACTTAACGAGTTGTTACCTACCAAATGACTCATTGGGTTTTCCGTGGTCACTGAACCATGATGCACCTCTTGACTGCTCCTCAGGGGTCTGACCACGACCCGTTAGGTTACCTAACGAGTCATTCCATGACTCGTTTTGAGGCAAATTTCTGCTGGTTTTTCTACTGAACTCCATCAAACTCCGGGGTCTGACCTTAGAAACTTCTGGGGTGTTATATTATGAATGAAAATATCTGAAAAATTACAAAAAATCTATTTATACTATGTCCTAAAAAGCCCAAATTATTCAAATTCGGAAGTGCCAGGTGTGTAAAGACGGACCGTTATTTGCTTTGTCCTTTATAATTTGGCTTTTGTCCTTGTCATTCATTGATCTACGGACCATCTTTTTCAAAGACGGTTCATCCTCTGTGTCGTACTTTAGAATTCCATTCTACTTCGTCAGAGTCCGTTCTTCAATTGACGGACCATCTTCTAGAAAGACGTACAGTCCTTCAAACTGTTGTTTAGACACTCTTTCCATATGGTTTTGGAATCTTTGGCTGGACTTGGACGACTGATGATATGGACCGTCTATTAGACAGCCGGTCCGTCCATTGACTCGTTCTTTGGACAGTTTTCTGGCTTTAACACCTCTCATTTTTATTTTTATTAGGTTCCTAAAATATATCATAATAAGGTTAGTTTTCACTTAACTTAAATCTTAAAGACATGCAAAATGCTATGAAATGAAGTAAAGATGTGTCGCTAATTCCCGACACCTCAATTTTGTATTCACATTTCCAACTAATCAGTAACACGTCAGCATACCATTTTTCTAATCATATTGATATGCCATGAAGTATTGAAAGATGGGTTCCATCTTACCTTTTCCTTTTTTTTTGGATGTCAACAAGTCTAAAGTTTCCTGAATTTATTTGCTAGATCTTGGGCGACTAGATTGAAATCTAATATGACTATTATTATCTGCCTTTTTATTCGGACAAGTTTTGCTCTTCGTCCATGTTTTTATTCTATCTATGTTTCTTATTTGATTCACATTTTGGACTTTATTTGCACTTGTGAGTCCTTCTATATTTTAGACTCCATTTACATTCTGGAATCCGTCTATGTTTTGCATTCCAATCAAACTTTGTTCTTAAATCATTATTCTTCACAAAAAAATTGATAAACACAAAATTAATGAGATATTAGTGGTGTATTGGATAATCACAATTGTTAGGATTCCACAGTGGATGTCAAACTGTTTAACCTAAAATTCATTTATTAGATTAACCAGTTAAATTATTTAGAATGAGATCACAAGCAACATAATTAATTCAAATCTTGTGAATCTTTTATAATGTGAATGTAGTTGAAATAATGATATGAAAAATAACAAGACGATTAACTAAATTGAAATAACTAACAAAATAAGAGATTCTTATTATATTTTTGGGTTAGAGGACGACGAGCAATGATTAACTAAATTGAAATAACTAAAGAAGAGATTCTTACTATATTTTTTGGTCAGAGGACAACAAGCAATGATTAAGAGAAATGATTAAGAGCAATGATAACTGGAACAATTTCAGTAGAAAGTATAGTGTATTTTCCAATCCTAATCCATTTTCGACATTACATGTTTAAGATCGTTGGAATTAAATAGGATTAAATGAAATTTCAAATATCCTAGAATCTAACTATTAATTGACTTATATTGCTTGACTTGATGGTTGGATGTAGTCCTCTTCATGCTTACCACATATATGGTCAAGTAGTCTTTGTCCGAATAAATTTTTATCTATACATATTTGAGATGATTTTTAGTATAACAATCACTCATATTAATTTACGAGAAAGGGATGAAAATGTCGTTCAATTATCAAATTTGATTAAAAACAAATACCCTCCGTTTACTTTTTGGCTCTAAGTTGCACTAGATATCAACGTGTTGGCTCTAAATTGTCTTGATTTTTAACATCTCTCATTCAAAATAAAATTAATAGATTCATTTATTATGTGACTCATGTCTATTGGCTATTGTTAAAATTAATTTAACTAATTAGATCCCAACCTAAAACTTGGATCCACCTAATAATCCCATATCTGCCCGGCCTAAAAGCCCCCTTAAACTAAGAAATCAACTTTTAAAATTTGATTTCTTACTTTTTGAGAATTTCAAGAAAATGAATACCATGAAGGAAATGCTTCTCAATAAATTGAAGACAAAATCAAAATAACTGGGTATTTGAAGTCAGAAAGAGCTTTCATTCTAGTGTATCAGACAGGTATATTTATACTTCACCATCAAAATTAAATTCTCAATTTAATTGTCCATGAAGATCCCAATAAGAATGTTCAGATCAGCGCATAAGATCAAGAAGCCTAGATTATTCATATTTCTGAGCTAATGAATGACCTTGGATATCAACAAATGAAGGTCGAGGATAAAATCGATAGTAAAGATAACATAACGTCTATTACAAAAGTGAAAATGTCTGAACCTTTGAGAAAAAGAGTTGATAATTTCATCTCATTGAAGCTAAAGAATGAGATTTTTGATGGAAGGTTTATCCCTTTATTTATAGGTGGATGGATTGGCATTCTATTGAGTACCATTATTGACCCAAATCTTCTTACTACATTTGAAGAAGTAGCTATAGTTGTTAAAACTCAAGAAGATTTAAGAAAAGATATTCAAACCAGTAGAAAAAAAGATTGAAGAAAAAGGAACAACATTTAGGAAACGCAGGTATGGGTTATTAGGTGGATTCAGTTTTTGAATTGGGATTTGATTAGTCATCTTAATTTTAACAATAGCCAATAGGAATTTGCCATAGAAATAAATCCTATAGATTTTATTTTCAAAGAGGGCCGTTAAAAATAAGGGAAATTTAGAGCCAAAAGATAATAAAGGGCATCTTTTACTAAATTCAATAGCTCAACAGTATTTTATATCCTTCCCGATTAATTTATAATGCCTATATTTAATTTTCTGAAATTTTCTCCTCAAGGAAAGTATAAATGTAATACAGATAGTACTTTAAAGAACAACCCAGGCCCTTACTCATGGGTTTCTATGTTAGAGATTGGAGGGGAGACTTAATTCATGTCTATGCTAAAATAATTCCTATAACTACTAATCTATGTGCTGAAGTAAGAGCTATAAAGAAGGGAATTGAATACTGTGTGAATCAAAGCCTATTGCCAGTGATAGTAGAAACTGTTTCTCTAATTATGCAATAAATATTGGAGGTTGAATGAAAAATACCATAGAGGATTAGTACAGAGGTTAAGAGAATTATAGAGCTAAGGATAAAGGGGAACATTCAAATAACTCACGTCATAAGAGAAGGGAATCAAGTGGCTGGTTATTTTGCTAACAATATTTTCTGTTTGGTAGGTATAATACAATATAACTAATTTCACGAGTTATCAACAGGAGCAAAAAGCTACTCAACATAGACAAGCAACAAATTTCAATATTGAGCTACATCAAGCCCAATAATAGAAGAAGGTAAAACAATGAACAACAATAATAACAATAAATAACAAGCAGAAATAATGAAATCCATTTTACAATCCATACAACATACAAGGTAACAAAAGTAAAGTTCTGAAGATACTGAATGTTCTCTAACGGGGAAATATCTTTTGTGTGGTATCAACTTCACCTGAGGTTCAATCTGTTATTAGATCCCCATTAAATTATCTGTAAAGTACATGCACATACATAACAAAGAGAAGCATGGTCAGAAAGGATTTCTCATCACTGAATAAAGACAGAAGGAAGAGCTTTGCAAACTAGGAAGATTTACAGCTTACAAATCAAAAAAAATTGCGAGGTTACCTGATGTTTATAAGAAGGTGAAGTCTATAGATCTTAGATTAAAGAGTTACTTTAGTGGATATTCTCTTATGAAAATGGTGCGAGAGTTTCATGTGACCTGGAATGAGCATAAACCAAATATAAGATTGGAAAGCACACTTTGAGTAAATTACGGAGAATTGAGTAACTAACTATAGATTGCAAATTTAGCTTACCAATGTTTCTAGGATGATTAACCAAATGAAAGCCTCTGTAACCTCTGTGTTGATAACAGTCACCTCGACTGAGACCTCAACCGCTTTGACGAAGTAGAGAAAAAGAAATGGAAAGAGAGATTTGCGACAAATCAGTAAAGAAAGAGGGAATATCGACATCCCGAGGACCATCTACTCCAGACGCTTTGTAATAAAGAAGATTTTCATGAATGGTGTATCCAGAAGCTCTATTGTGAAGGCAGTCCTTCATCTCCGTTGACTAGATTATTAGTGTAGTTGCCTATTTTGTTTTTGTTTGGTCTAATCAAGTTTTCATTTATGGGCCTTTTCGTTTTGTTCTCTTTTAGATTCTGATTAATAAAAGGCTTTTATCCCACATTTTAATTCTTAAAAAAATATTATAATATTAAAATATATTTAAAATAATCAATAAGAAATGTTTAACTACATAAAAATGTGTGAGAGTTTTGATCCTCATAGTTCAATCCGCTAGAAAAGGATTGGTAATATCGTTATTAACTACCGAAAAGTTTTGCTCATACGCCTACCCCCTTCCCCTTCTCTCTCCTTATTTCTCAATTGTTCTTAGAGAGGAGAAAAACAAGAATTTCTATAATCTCTACATACAAATATTATTACTACTTTTTAATTCAAAGATATTTACCATTTTCCACCAATAAACAAAAAACACTAGTCATGGATTCAATGATTAGCCAGGCAGGTTCATATTTGATTGGTCAGAAAGCCAACAAGGAGTTCAGTTCCGTCACCAAGGACCTTAACGTATGCAGTTTCCTTTTTGACCATTCTTCCATTTTATTTCCATCTTATATTTTCTTTCTTGGACTTTTTAATTTTCTGAGGTTTCTGTATTTATTTATTTTTTTGCAACAATGTGATTATCTAATTAGAAGGATTTGATATTAGAATTCTTTAATTATGTACTTATGTTTGTAGTATGATTAAATATTGTGTTTAATTTGTGATTTGATTATGAAGATTGGATTTGTATTGGTAAATTATGGTGGCATCACACCTCGATTCCATACTAATTGTGTAGGTCATCTGTATTGTGTATATCCTTTCAAGTTTCATTTAATTCCAATTCTAAATAAATTATCTTTTACAGAATATATAAATCTAAATATTCTTATTGTGGTTTCTTTAATAGCATAAATATATATTTGTTTTAGAGTTGTTTGTCGCTAGTTTCTTTCTTGTGATCTTGTTTTGGAGGAAACTTTTTAATTTACTTATACATGGGAATGATAGAAATGATGGGAAGAAAGATGGGGATAGTGAGAAATGGGAAATATGATTTTTGTTGATTTCTTTTATTTTATAATGATTTGGTATTTAAAACTCACTGACCCATTTATTTTAGATTCTAATACAAATGTTTCTGTCGGCATTGGTAATAAGAAGGAATTAATGTACCTTGGTTGATTGATAGCCATTTCAAGACACATGTTTCCTAGCTGTGGGTAATACTTTTTTTAAAAGAAAAAACCAGTAGTGCAGTACATAACATTTTTGGAGAAACCAAATGGCTGGTTATCTTAAACAACAACCTTACTGTATATTTGGGGTACATGAAATTCTTCTCTTGTTGTATTTTCTTCATACTGACCTTTTTTCCCTTCAAAATTAGGACTTGCAAAACAGTATTACTGGAGGAACCAAAAAGCTGGTGAACAAAATTAAAGGTTAGTCTCTTTTTGGCTTTTCTTTTTTTCCTATATTTTATCAAAATCTATAGCCTTAGCTATTCTGACTCGATATTTTAATATATAGGGTTGAAGTATATAAGAATCTCATCTAAAAATTTGAAATGTTAGATAGTTCACACTTTTTTTACTTAATTATTTCTTCAACCTCGTATTCTCTTACTGTGTTTCTATAAACGTTGAAGCTTAAATTATTACAGAAAGCACACTTAATTATATTATGTTTCTACACACGTCCAAAGTATTTTATGGATGTTGATTACTTGATATCATTCCTACTTATTGTTGGTTTTGTAGGAAAAGTAAAAAAGCCATTGCCAGAGCTACTAAAGGAGTATGACATTCCAGTAGGCATTTTCCCTCGAGATGCAACAAATTACGAGTTTAATGAAGAGACAAAGAAGCTTACTGTCCATATTCCAGATATATGTGAAGTTAGCTACAGGGATGCATCAATAGTACGGTTCAATAATACGGTTAGTGGACATTTGGAGAGGGGAAAGCTATCTGAGATAGAGGGAATGAAAACAAAAGTGATGTTCCTTTTTGTAACAGTTAGTGTTATCTTGTGCGAACAAACAGAGATTCATTTCACTGCTGGGTTGAGGAGAACACGTAGTAGAGCTGTATATGAAGTCTTCAGAGATGGAATTGGGATTGACAAATTCTAGTGTGATCAACTGATCCAACTCTCAACATTGAGTTTGGCATTTAATATGAACTATAATTTTTAGTACTTTCTTGCTTGTCAATGTAGTGGTTGCAACTAAAAGTTTAAATTGGTAGTTTGAATTCAGATTCCACTAGTATTTTTTTTACAGTCAACTTCAGATGCTACAAAGCCTATTTTTTTAGAGAACTCAAAAATTAGATGATCGATCCTAGTGGGTCTCATAATAAGTTGAGGCTTAAAGTCACGTTAACGGGAGGCATTATTATATATATATATATATATATATATATATATATATATATATATATATATATATTATTTGAAGTCTATTTTGCTAATTTTTGAGATATGAAAGATGTTAATAATTTTTATAAACCTTTTAATATTTTCTGAGACATTATTGATTTTAGATAATAGAACTTGATTCAGAAGTTGATAATTTGATAATAAAATATTTTTTTGATATTTCAATGTAATTGTTTCAATGCTTGAAACCTAAGAAAAATTTTTAAAAAAAGCATAATATAGTTTCTTTTCTATATAAAAAATTACTTTCTACTTTTAAATACTCAATGTTTTTTAAAATGAGTATTATTTTATAAATTTATTATAGGTATATATTGGGCCTAATCTTTTCTTAACCCAAAAGTTTTCGATTTGAAAAAGAACAAAAATATCTTTTAAAAAAGTGTTTCCCTATTTTAATGATCGTTAAATGAACGAATTTAAATTAAGCAAGATCCACAAAATAGATATCACATATTGGATCAAAAATTTTTAAAAATAAGATTCAAAATATTTTAGACCTGAAGCCTTTGGTTTAGTTTCTTCCCCTCTGACCGGCCCTGTTAGTCCATTTAGGCACAAAAACAAAAGAAAATGACACATACACACACATACAATCTCTCACGTATTATTTATGGATATGATCAACTTAAAATTTTAGATCAAACTCTTGTAATTAATTTCTCTTTAAGTCTATTTTATTATGGTTGATGAAATACTTTTTGTATTTAATAAGAGATATTAAAGTCACGAACTCAAACAATTCAATGAATTTTTTACATTGCTGGACCTTCAGACAACTTTAATATTATGGAATCAATAGATTTAAATGTGACAATTTCTATTTTCATTGTCCTAGATTTGTTATATATGGTGGTAGTTTTAGTGTTTAGAGCATAGAATTTTACCGTTGCTCCTCTATTTGTTATTATTACATTTACTATGCCGACACCGGTTGGTCTACAGCCAACGACTGATGTACCTCCAAATTTACCCAACACATCGATTGCTACCCCAAATTCTCCTAGAGGAAACTATGCTTCAGCTCTAGTGACCACTCTGATTCCAATTCAAGCATTCACTCCGGTCTTCGCAAAGAAACCTACCTTCAAGGGCAAGCCTGCGGTTTTCTTCAAAGAAAGTGATTATTATGGGTTATGAAAGACAAATTTAGACTTACTTTTGTTGGCAAGTTTTCTTTGGGTAGCACTAATTCGAAAAAAAAATTGAATTAATTTCAAAGCTCAATTTTCAGTTAAAGGGCAGGTAAAAATTGGGCATTTCGATAATAGACACGTGTTTATTGATTTTCCTGCATGGAAGACTTCACTAATGTCTACTTCAAAAGATTATAAACGTTGGAGGATTTCTCATGAGAATTTTTAAGTGGACATCGGACTTTCGTCCTGATGAGAAAACCCCATTAGCCCCGATCGGGGAACTTATCCCATAACTCCCATGACGTCTTCATGAGCTGGGTTTTCTAATCCAAATATGAGCACATAGTCACTTCTTTACAAATAGATCAAGCTACAAACAATCGAACACGACCTCACCTAGCCAAGGTAAGAGTTGAGGTAGACCTGAGAAGGCCATTGCCTAATTCTGTTTGGGTAGAAATACTAGATGAAGAAGGGAACCTGGTTGGAGGCTATAACTAAAGCATTGAGTATGAAGAAACTCCAGATATTGCCTGCAATGCAAGCACCAAGGCCAATCCATACATGACTATATACATGCAGAGAAAAACAAAGGAAAAGGGAAAGAAAAGGTTCAAGATATCAACAAAGACTCGGAGATTCAGGAACCATCAAAGGAAGAGAAGGATATCACCACCGAAACCCACTTAGAGGAAAGGAAACGCAAGAATAACAAAAATAATAAATAAGTGAAACAGGTGTATAAAGTCACCAAGGACAACAATAAACCATAAGACACATCAGTTAAGACCAAACAAGATGACAGAAAGGAAACTTCTATCATCAATATCGATGAAAATCCTATAGAGGAATCTAAGGAGAAAAGGGTCATTGATGCCAAAATGTTGTATAGAAAAGAAGAAAAAGTCCCTGCCACAAAAAACTTTTTTGACCACCTCTCCTGCTATGGGTGCTAATAATACAAAAAAAAAGAATACTAAATTTGCCGAAAGAACTCCACAGGAGCAAGAGAAATTAAGGTTTGAAGAAGTGGTAGGTAAGAAAGGCTCACACAGGAAGATTAGATCAAGCAACAATTTGGCAGGGGGAACTATATTCATTGATCTTGGAAATGCATTCAACTTCCTTCAAATGGAGACCACAAGAGAGTTAGCAGAAGACTCTGGAGAATCACTACAACACTTTAATGATGAAGAGAATAAAGACTATAAAGGCGACTAATACAAGAAGGAAGAACCCATGGAATCCAAATCTAATGACAAGAATGCTAAGAGACTAATCCATGCCTTCTCCTCATATCAGCAAATGCATCAGAAAGCATCCACAGATGGCAACCTATCTCTCAGAGGTAACAACAGCTAAGGTTTGATGAAGTCTAATTTCTCTCCTAGAAAAACAAGAGCTCAAAAGCTCGAAAAAAGTCTCTCTAATGATGTTAATAATGATTAGCTTACTGTCTTGGAATATTAGAAGTGTTAAGACTCTGGGAGCCTTTGATAGGCTCAAACTTCTTAAGAATACTTACAAAACCTCTTTTGTTACTCTTCAAGAACCTGTCCTTCAAGACACTCATCAAGATGGTCTCATTGATAGGTATAGGATCATGTTCGGTATGGATAGATGTTGTAGTAATATTAATTGTAAGATTTGGCTGCTTTGATGTCAATTATTTCTAGCAATGATCAACAGGTTACTGCTTGTATCAAAGGTATTTTAGACGCTGATCAGGTTTACATTATGGTTGTTTATGCTAAATGTGATTCTAATCCCAAATACTCTCTAGATGATTAATTTTCCTTGGGGGGGGGGGGAGGGGGGGTAATAGGTGACTTTAATTTCATTACTAGTATTGAATAAAATGAAGGAGGTAGTCCTTTCAATGTCTCTAATAGCCTTGACTTTGTTAATTATTTGGATAACTCTAGCTTACAAAATGGAGGTTTTCATAACATTCCTTACACATATACTGGCAATAGAGGATCACAAGCTATATGGAAAAGACTTGATAGACTTCTTTAATTCTAAATGATATTCTTCCTTCAACATCTCTCTAGTTAATCATCTAGCAAGGACAGGTTTAGACTATGTCCCTTTATTGGCTAACCTGGAGACCACTAATGAGAATTCTATCAAGTTATTTAAATTTTTGAATTTGTGGGTTGAACACAAGGATTTCCTAGATGTTATCATTCATTCTTGGGAGGATAACATCTACGGAAATCCACTTTGAATCAAACATCCAAAATTAAAAGAACTTATAAGAATCTTAGTGTGTGGTTCAGAGCTACCTTTGATGACATCTTGGAGGAAGCTCTGAACCTTTAAAAGTAAAGTTAAGAATCTAGAAGAGATTTACATGCAAGACAGTTCTGTAGCTAATGGATCCATGCTCAATCTGGTCAATGCTAAATATATTCAAGCTCTTATAAGGAAAGAGTCTTTTCTGAGACAAAAGGCTATGATTAAATGGATGGCTAAAGGAGATTTCAATACTGCTTATTTTCATAGCATCATTAAGGACAAATGAAGAAGAATGAATATTCAACAGATTAAGGATACCAATGGCAATTGGATTTATAGGAAGGAGGAAACTACTAATACTGCAATCCAGTACTTCAAAGATTTTTTCTCTTCCCCTCAAGATGAATCTTACCCTCCTATTCTAGACTGCATTCATTCATTGATCTAAGAAGCAGATAATATGATGTTTACAGCCTATCTTCCACTCAAGAAATCAAAGAGGTTGTCATGCTAATAGACCCTTCAAGTTTTCCTGGGCATAATGATCGTAATGGAATATTTTTTCTGGCTGCTTGGGATATTATTTCTATAAAATTGACTAATGTTATTCTTTTATTTTTCAGGGGTGCTGAGCTTCCAAAATATCACTTGCACTTGTCTAGTCATGATCCCTAAAGTGGAACATCCCTAACAGTTCAATGACTTCAGAGTCATAAGTCTTTGTAATGTAACTAATAAGATTATCTCCAAAATTCTTAATACTATATTGACCAAGCTGCGTCCTAAAGTTATTTCCAACAATTAGAGTGGTTTCATCAAGAGTAAGAATATCTCTAAGAACATCTTGTTAGCTCAAGATATTATCAATGATATGAGTAAATCCAATATAAGGGGTAATATTATCAAGTTTGATATGGCTAAGGCTTATTAGAAAGTTTCCTGGCTTTATCTTTGGTATATTCTTAGAAGATTTGTTTTTTGTGAGCTCTAGATAGATCTTATCTACAGGTTTATCTCCCATAATTGGTACTCTATTATTTTGAATGGTGAAAGACGTGATATTATCAAGTCTAATAATGATCTTAGACAAGGTAATCCCATATTGCCCTCCCTCTTTGTGTCGAGTGTTGAGCTTCTTTTTATTTTGCTTAATGGTTTCCCGGAGGACTCTAACTTCAGAAATTTCTATATGAATAAAAAATGGTCCTAAGATTAATCACTTGTTCTTTGCTGATGATGTGATTATTTTTATTATTGGTAATATAAAATCTTTAAAAAGGGTAGAGTCCTAAGGTATTATGAAAAGGCTTTTGGGCAATTGATTAACACTTATAAGAGCTCTATCATTCTTCACTCTAAAGCTAGCTCTAGAAGAGTTAACAAAACTAAAAGAATCATAGATATGAAATAGAAATTCTTCATTTCAAGTATTTAGGTTGTCCCCTCTATACTGGTAAAAAGACGATTTCTATTTTCTCTGATCTAGCTCATAAAGTGTTGAAAAGAATTCAAGGCTGGAATACTAAATTTCTTTCTACAGGAGGAAAAACACTCTGATTAAACATGTTCTCTAGGTCATGCCATCACATATGCTTGTAGTGATGCAACCTCCAAAAACTGTCTTCAAAATCATTGAAAATGCTCTAAACGGGTTCTTTTGAAGTGGAGCAGATGGTGCTAAAATATACCATTGGGCTTCTTGGGATAATCCTCTTATCTTTTTGTTGAAGGGGGCATTAATTTCAGAAAACTTTAGGAGGTCTCCAAGGCATACAATGCTAAACATTAGTGGAACTTCAGGACTAAAGACTCCCTATGGTCACAGTTTCTCATGAAGAAATACTGTCAAAGGGTTCATCAGATTAAGAAAAAATGGGGGAAAGGCCAATCTCACAATTGGATATCTATGTTCTCCATTAGAGAAGAGGTTGAAGTTAACCTACTCTAGATCATTGGTATGGTGGATGTCTCCTTTTCGTTTGACAATTAGTCTGATAATGGTCCTTTTTATAAACTCTTCCCAGAAGAAACTACTGCCATGAAAATCTACATTAAAGAGGCCTATATTAACAATATGTGGCAATGGGATAGCATTGGTGCGGTCCCCGATAATATAAAAAATATGGTTCATAATATGAATATATCTTTGAAAGATGAGGATGACATCCCTATTTGGAAGGCTTCTGATAGCGGGTGTGTTACTATTGGCAATGCATGAAATCTGCTGAGATCTAATAGAAATGAGAGCCATCTAACTGCTTCAATATGGCATAAAGCCATTCCTTTCAAAATGTCCTTCATGTTTTGGAGAATTATGTTTCAAAAATCCCTACAGACAATATTATTAATAGATTTAGTTCCACTGACCCCTCTAATTTACATGTTGCATCCTCCTTAGCCCAAAAAACTTGACCATTTATTCTTCGGAGGTACTATTGCCAAAACTGTCTTGGAACACTTTGGCTAGTCTCTAGGGGTTAGAGGACAATGTTCCTCCCTGAATAATGTGCTTAATACCTGGTATTATCAGACCCTGCGTAACTTGATTACCTCGGTTATATATAAAATTGCTCTTGCCTTTATTATATGGGAGATCTAGAAATCAAGATGTAATAGTATGTACGGGAACAAGTGTTCTTTCATTCCTAGAATCATATTCCAAATCTCCAAACATATTCTTAATGTTATTAATATTTATTTTCCTATCTTCAAATATGACCTTTCTTGGAGTGAAATTCTTGGCCTTTCTGACAGATTGTTGAGATGCAGGACTAGCAAAATTGTTTACTGGACAAAACCTCCAAAAGACTTCATCAAAATCAACTCAGATGGAAGCTTCAAAATAGGCATAAGTGGCAGAGGTGGAGTGATCAAAAACCATGAAGGGAAAGTCTTGATAGCCTACTCCACACCCTTAGAAGTAGAATCTAGCAACATTGCAGAAGCAAAGGCGCTCCTGTTTGGCATTACATGGTGCAGCCAAAATAATCTAAATAACTTGGTGATAGAAACTGACTCCATGGTGCTTCTGTCATACATAATGGAATCTTACAAAATACTGTAGTGTTTGGTACATATCATCAAAGAGATTAGCAATATGAAGCTTTGTAGGATACAAATTGGATCATGGTCATGCAGGAAGAACTATATCAAATAGAAAGGAACAAATTGTGGAACCTTGCACCAAAGCAAAAAGGGAGAATAATCATTGGAATAAAATGGGTATTCAAAAATAAATTTTATTATCATGGAACAATTATGAGACAAGGCTTGACTGGTGGTCTAAGGATTAGGAAGAAGGAATAGACTATGATGAGATGTTTAGTCCTATCACAAGACTAAAAGCAATTAGACTTCTCATAGCCTTTTCCACATTTATGGAGATGACACTCTGTCAAATGAATGTGAAAAAAGTGTCTTCCTAAATAATCTTCTGAAAGAGGAGGTTTATGTCAAGCTACCACCAGGATACGAAGATGCCGAATACTTTGATCATGTATTTAAACTTGACAAAGCCCTATATATATCTAAGAAGGCCCTAAAAGCGCGGTATGAAGGATTACTTAAGTTCCTGCTTGCACATGGCCATACTCGAGGTAGGATTGACAACACCTTATTTCTAAAAGTCAAACACAAGGATATGATGATTTTACAGGTATATGTGGACGACATTATATTTGGAGACACAAATGAGTCCCTAACTAAGGAGTTTTCCAAACTGAAAGGAAATGAGTTTGAAATGAGAATGATGGGAGAACTCAACTTCTTCCTAGGATTACAAATTAAGCATACTCTATCTGGAACAATGATCCACCAGTAAAAGTATGTAAAAGAGTTCTCAAAAGGTTCAAAATGGAGAACTTAAAGGTATCCTATTACCAGAGCCACAAAGTTGAACCCTAATGAAACAAGTCCATCAGTAGATCAGAAGTTATAGAGAGGTATGATTGGTTCCCTTCTATATCTCACTGTCAATAAACCTAACATGTTATACCCTGTAGGATTCTCGGCACCTAGATGGCCTATTCTGCGTTGGTCGAGCATATTTGGAAGCCATACATGCTAGAAAAAGGCCCGGGAAAGATCGGAGAAGCGCCAAGTCGGCGCGTCGCAAGGCAAAATGCGACTTATAAATCGCATTTCAGGAATGCGACTTATAAATCGCATTTGAATGCGATTTATAGTGCCAATTATATTTATGCCCCCACTTCGGTTTTAATTTAGTATGTTCATTATATTTTCCAGAAACGTGAGAGAAAACAGAGGGGGCGAAGGATACGGATAAATTGTCGCTCGATTACGCTGCCAAACGCGATCCAAATTCAAATTAACCTCAAGTACCGAGGTATTTAGCAGCAGGGAGCATTCCTACGGATTTTGTTTCGCGAAATACGGCCGACGAATCATCAAGTTACCGAGCTAAGGTAAGTAGAATTGCTCCAAACTAGTGTCTATGTGCTCCTAGCTGTGAAGTGAATACTTCTCCCTTCTGGACTTCTGAAAAATAGCGAGTTTTCGACCGTCTTTCGATAAGCCTAAGTTTAGGCTACAATTATATCGAAAGTGACGTCGTTCTTTAGAATAAAGCTATATTTAGTATTAATTAGCGTATACATGAATGCAGTTGGGAGAAATAGCTGGAGTATTGACCGAGCCTCGTCCGACAGACAGATAACTCGAGGTTAAGGTATGTAAAGCTAGTTCTTTCGGCAAGTTAGTAGCTTTAGCCTTGTATAATACAATAAACTCCGTAGTAGAATTCCCGGAATTGGAATGTTAAGTATTGTGCAAGTTCAGTAAACCTAGTTCGCGTTGTGATATCATATTCAGTCTGAAAGTTAGAAAAGCATGTGCAAGTAGTTCAGATTCAGTACAGCCTATTATGTGAATAGCAAGCATGTTGTAGAATAAAAAGGAACAGATTTTCATAATAAAAGTCAGTAAAGAAAGATCTGATAGACAAACAGTATCTTGGCTACGAGTTGACTTATTTATTAGTTATATAAGATCTGATTAAGATTACAGCCAAGGTCAGACCACCAGGTAAGTATGAGAAAGAGAGGGAAATGCAGGAATCCCGAATACATCCTTTCGGATATGGTACAGTTAAATGTTTCTATTTGTTGCAAAAAAAAAGGGGATATTCCTACCTCTCGATTTTGATTCCAGTATAGTAAAGGGGCATAAGACTTGAGATGAGGTTGCCAAATCAAGCAGTAAGTAAAGATGGGTTGATTGATCCTAGTAAGTATTAGCAAGTATAAAGAGCCCCTATGATTACGTAAGTTGTGTAGACCCTTATGATAATAATCCAGTAGAGAAAGTAAGACCATTAGCTTACCCGAAGCAGGGGTAAAAGACCTGTTAGGGATGAATGCCGGGTAATAGTCAAGTTCGAGTCAGAAAAAGGCCAAGTCCGCCATATATGCTAACAGATAGCAAGACATACCTATAAGATGATAGTTATGATCCAGTTGTGATAGCGAAAGGGTGAGGGGTCATGTTAGTCAGATAGGTCTGACTACAAGTCAGGGGAAGTATGAACTGATACTTGACCAGTAATCTTGTTAACAATAAAGAGCAGGTACCTTGAACCCCAGAGTTCAGCTTAAGTAAGATGAGGGGAAGAAGCAGGAATGTCAGATCTTGTGGGGAAAATTAGAATTACCCCCGGATTGATAAAATATCGTATTAAGGATTAAGCCTCGGGTTGACGGTAAGATTGCAGTTCAGAATACTGCAGTATGTCAGCTATGGAGAAGTTAAGAAGTTACCGATACAGCAATTCTAATCTAGTGTGACCTAGGGATAAGGCCCAGCAGACAGTCATGGGCTCTCAATATATGCCAAGTAAGGCCACAAGATTCGAACGTTGACCCCACATCGCAAGAGTGGCGGAATTTCAAACAGCAGACAATAACTAAAGTGTTTATGTTTGTTACTTTCAGAATGAGGTGACAATACAATGAAATGTTAAGAGAAGGCAGGAGGTATTATTAGACCATAGAAGCAGTATATCATGTACAATATGAAATATAGCAAAGTGTGTCAGAGATTACGTATCACTACAGAATTCAGTATGTATTGTACATATTTATTAATATATATCTGTGCAGATAATAAATATGTTGTGAGCAGCTGCTAATAGGGGTTACAATCACACAGATGCATATTAGTGCTGGGAAGTATATACAAATTGCATTGCAGGACCCCTTGCCAAAAAAAAAAAGAGAAAAGAGAGAGAAGAAAAAGAGAAAAGCGAAAAGAAGGGGCAAGTTAAGTGTGATTTACGTATGAATCCATAGAAACTGTCTCAGCTCTTAGTTATTAAGTTAATAGACTTATATGTTGTTTTCAGATCTAGGTTTTAGAAGCTTATAAGAGTTAGTAACCTGAATCAGGTAATTAGATGATAAGGGCGCAGTTAGACGGTCTACCGACCAACTGGCGCCTATATTAGCAGGGAAGCATCTCTAAAGATCAATAACACTAGCGCATGTGCCAGAACCAAAATTAGAGACTGAATAGGTATACTTCAGAGATTAGCAATACTAGAATTGTTCCAATATGTTAAGTGGCCATACATCGTTTTCCCAGCCTTGTGGGTGAGAGTCGACCTTAGTCAACCTAGCAGTTATTACAAGGAATACCCCGCAGGTCAGACAAGCCCGTGGGCACCCCAAGAAAGGGGTCCACATCAGCAGTCAATGACAAACTAGTACTTCAGCTGGTTCTCATAAGATATTCAGATACAGAGCCCTAGCAGAAGGCCAGTATTTACAGAATAGCTCATAAGACCGAGAATTCCCCAGAATAGCAGTATAGATCCAAGTGGATACACACAAGGCATAAGAAATTGATAGTACCCTGCTAGCATAGTGTTTATTAAGACCAGGAGATCAGTAGACTCCCCGTGAAGATCCAGAGATTGATCGCCTGGGAGTAAGTTTTATTAAGCCCAGCCTTACAGTGGTTCAAGCAAAATAACAAAGCAATTAGATGCCCACAAGTCTGCAGTTATGCATGAACTATAAGTACTCAAGTAGAACAGTTAGAGCATTGTTAGACTACTGCCACATTCGGGTCATTCAACCCGACTATTCAGTTATTTAAGGTTATGCAGCCAGATCATTAGAGGTCATGATCAATATCAGGATCCTCTGATCAGATAAAGGCACAAGGTGCGCAGACGGTCGTTCAGGTTATCCCAGCAACAAGTAGCCTTAGCATGTGGCTGGAAGGCCAGATAAGCTCTAGCTACGCCTGTAAACTACCTGTCGATCTCTTCGGCAAGACAAGCCAGTATGACCGTCAATTATATGCCGAGCTCTCTAAGTATGAATATGTTATATCAGTCAAGAAGAGATAATGGAGCAGCAAATGCTCTTAGCTATAGATCTATTAGGAGTGTGGCGTATTTGCAACCCAAGCAACGGAAGTTGGTCAGAGAGATATATCAATTGGTCAATTTAGCCGTTCGTGTAATAGAAATGAAGGACAACAGAGCGGTAATCTAGAACACCGCTGTGTCGTCATCAGTTGTGAAGGAAAAAAAAGAATGGTAGTATAAGAATCCTGACCTGGTTAACAGGGGAAAGTGCTAGATTTCCAGGTAACAGAGGATGGAGTGCTGCGTTGTAAAGGCCGTCTATATGTTCCAGATGTTTCAGACCTCCACCAGCAGATTATGAACGAGGTACGAAAAGGGAAATTGCTGAATTTGTAGCCAGTGTCCTAACTGCCAACAGGTGAAAGCAGAACATCAGAAACTAGGTGGGTTAACTCAGGACATAGTTGTGCCTCTCTAGAAGTGGGAAGCAGTAAATATGGATTTTGTGGCAGGATTACCCCGTACTAAACATGGACATGACTCTATATGGGTGATAGTTGACAGATTGACCGAATCAGCTCATTTCCTGCCAGTGGAAACTACTTTCTCGGCCAGATTATGGGAGTTGTATATCCGAGAAATAGTCAGGTTGCACGGAGTATCAGTATCCATTATTTCAGACAGAGGAGCACAGTATACAGCTAGATTCTGGCAGTCGTTTTAGAAAGGTCTGGGAACGCAGATTAATTTAAGCACAGCATTCCACCCTCAGACAGATGGACAGGCGGAACGCACAATTCAGACGCTCGAAGATATGTTGCGAGCGTGTGTGTTAGATTTCGGTGGTAGCTGGGTTGGGAATTTGCCCCTAATTGAGTTTGCTTATAATAATAGCTATCACTCAGCTATCCAGATGGCAACTTTCGAGGCTTTATATGGGCGAAAGTGCATATCGCCGATTGGCTGGATCGAAATAGGAAAATCAGCGTTGATTGGGCCAGACATTATTCAGCAGTCAGAGGAGAAGGTAAAACTTATCAGAGAACGCCTACTGACTGCATAGAACCACCAGAAGTCATATGCAGATGTGCGGCGCAGAAACCTGGAATTCGAGGTGAATGACTGGGTATTTTTAAAAGCATCACTGATGAAAGGGGTGATGAGATTCGGCAAGAAAGGTAAGCTCAGTCCAAGATTTGTTGGGCCTTATCAGATTCGCCGGAGGATAGGCCGAGTAGCATATGAGTTGAACTTGCCTCCAGAGCTAGAGTCCGTTCATCCCGTCTTTCATGTGTCTATGCTGAGGAAATGCATAGGAGACCCATCCAGAACAGTCCCAGTCCAGGATATCCAGGTTACAGAAGAGCTGACCTACGAAGAGGTTCTGGTAGCCATCTTAGACAGACAGATTCGTAGATTGAGAACTAAGGATATTGCGTCTGTCAAAGTATTGTGGCGTAACAGGAACCAAAAAGAGATGACGTGGGAAGCGGAGAAAGATATGAAAGCTAGATATCCTCACTTATTCCAGGCCTAGTAGGCGACAGGTATGTCAGTATTGTTACCTATGTAGTACCTTACAGTTGTTTATATATAAGTGAGAAAGATTGATGTTTAGTTATCGAATGAATCTTATAGTATCGTGTGGAGTACCTGTATTGGACTTTTCTATGTTTCAGGATTTTGGGATAGTCCAGATTACAGGGGAAACTCTGCCGGATTTTTTCTAAGAACAAGTTAAGCTAATTGAGTAGTCCTCTAGATAGAAGTTTACATTCGAGGACGAATGTTCTTAAGGGGGGGAGAATGTTATACCCCGTAGGATTTCCGGCACCTAGATGGCCTATTCGTGCATTGGTCGAGCATATTTGGAAGCCATACATGCTAGAAAAAGGCCCGGAGAAAGATCGGAGAAGCGCCAAGTCGGCGCGTCGCAAGGCAAAATGCGACTTATAAATGGCATTTCAGGAATGCGACTTATAAATCGCATTCCATGAATGCGATTTATAGTGCCAATTATATTTCTGCCCCCACTTCGGTTTTAATTTAGTATGTTCATTATATTTTCCAGAAACGTGAGAGAAAACAGAGGGGGCGAAGGATATGGATAAATTGTCGCTCGATTACGCCGCCAAACGCGATCCAAATTCAAATTAACCTCAGGTACCGAGGTATTTAGCAGCAGGGAGCATTCCTACGGATTTTGTTTCGCGAAATACAGCCGACGAATCGTCGAGCTACCGAGCTAAGGTAAGTAGAATTGCTCCAAACTAGTGTCTATGTGCTCCTAGCTGTGAAGTGAATACTTCTCCCTTCTGGACTTCTGAAAAATAGCGAGTTTTTGACCGTCTTTCGATAAGCCTAAGTTTAGGCTACAATTATATTGAAAGTGATGTCGTTCTTTAGAATAAAGCTATATTTAGTATTAATTAGCGTATACATGAATGTAGTTGGGAGAAATAGCTGGAGTATTGACCGAGCCTCGTCCGACAGACGGATAACTCGAGGTTAAGGTATGTAAAGCTAGTTGTTTCGGCAAGTTAGTAGTTTTAGCCTTGTATAATATAATAAACTCCGTAGTAGAATTCCCGGAATTGGAATGTTAAGTATTGTGCGAGTTCAGTAAACCTAGTTCGCGTTGTGATATCATATTCAGTCTGAAAGTTAGAAAAAAGCATGTGCAAGTAGTTCAGATTCAGTACAGCCTATTATGTGAATAGCAAGCATGTTGTAGAATAAAAAGGAACAGATTTTCATAATAAAAGTCAGTAAAGAAAGATCTGATAGACAGACAGTATCTTGGCTACAGATTAGCCGTACAGTTAAACAGAGGTTACAGAATCAGTATAATTAGTAAGAATCAGTTCAGTATAGAAACAGATCAGAATAAGAAGTTAGATTCTAGATAGTCTTTTCAGTTATACATGCTTGCTATTTCTATGTGCTATTTGTTTGTTGAGACTTGTTGTGGCATGTGGGCACCCCTTTAGCATCCCCACCGCCCCTGGGTTATAGCTGTGTCGATACCAGATTCAGATACCGCCACCAGTTGGGTGATGCCGTCCGCCTAGAGGACGATGATGGCCGACCACCATGATAATACGGTCCAGACCACCCTGCTTGCAGGGGTAGTTCAGTTTACTCTGCGCAGAGCCAGTCCACCCTGTTTACAGGGGCAAAACACTCTGTGTGCGCTTGTGGCCGGGGGCAGTTCCAGATATAGATTTTTATAAAATTACCCTGTTGCGTGCTTGCACCCAGGGGCAGTTTCAGTTACAGATACAGCAGCAGACTACCCCGTGTGCACTTGCGCCCAGAGGCAGGAGTCTTCGGACTCAGACACAATTTATTGTCAGAGGCCAAGGCCTGAGCTACGTACCCAAGGGGGCCGGTAGGAGGAGCTCACAGTTATCAGATGAGTGGAGTGACTTATTTTTGGTTGGTTTTTACCCGGGTAGGGGCATATAGATTATTTGCTTGCTTGGCGCCATCCGGCTTATGGGGGTTGGTATTGGCTCTTGCTTGCTACTTGTATATCTATTTATGTGCTTTATATATTATATACTAGCTACTAGACAGCAGGCCGTCGCGTCTATAAGTACGCCTCTACCTTATCAGTACAGAAAGCTTGATTTAGTTCATACCAGCTTCTTCAGATTCAGTTATCTCCTGCTATACAGAAATGCTAGATACGCTATCTATATTCAGTTGTTTTCAGTTGTACTATTTCAGTTGCTTTGCATACTTAGTACCAGTGGTACTGACGCCTAGTCGGGCGCTGCATTACTTGCCTGTAGGTACTCATAGACGAGGAGGCGATCCCTCGTGATTCCAGCCAGCTATTGAGTATTCAGCTCCTGTCATGCGGAGTCTGAATTCCAGAGGTGTATTTCGTTTTCTTTTGTTGTATGGTACGGGTAGGTCGGGGCCCTGTCCCGATCATTTCTATTGTTATTTCTAGAGGCTTGCATTCTGTATATATTTCCCTGTGGTCAGTTGAGCCGGTCGTGTGAGGCCGTGCAGCTAGTTATAGTTATTTGTTATTTGTTATTTCTATTCCTGTTGGCCGTGTGTGGCCATAACCAGTCAGTAGTGGTGACCTTGCCGGTCACATAATTATTTAGCGTGCTATTGTTAAGTTACAGAGAACTAGACAGCATGGTGGCCTTGCCGGCCCGCATAGGTTCCCTTGACAGTAGTATGTTTCTGGTTAGCTGTTTTTTTCCAGGTACATGTGGCTATAGGCCTGTTGGCCGGAGGCTTTGTTTACAGCCGTTATATAGCCCTTTGTTTCCAGGAATTTGAGTTAGAGCCAGTCAGGCACCAGATGTGCCTTGGCTCACCGGATAGCAGTCTAGGTCCTACTAGGGCACCAGGTGCCAGTAATACCCCCCCCCCAAGGTGGGGCGTGACATAACACTATGTTCAGTGTGGGACTATATGCTAGATTTCAGTCCAATCCAAAGGAATAACACTTGAAATTATTCAAAGAATTCTAAGGTATCTCAAAGGGACACATGACTTAGGACTGTGGAACCCAAAGGTAGCTCCTTTGATCTTGTAGGATATGCAAATGTTCATTACGAAGGATTCTTGGTAGACAAAAAAAAGTACTACAGGGATGACATAGTTTCTTGGATAATGCTTGATCTCATGGGTAACCAAGAAATTAAACTCTGTGTCATTATCAATGGTTGAAGCATAGTATGTTGCAGTAGCCTCATATTATGCTCAACTTTTGTGGATAAAGCAACAACTTCAAGAATTTGATATGGATGTTCCGTGTGTACCAAAACAACACAAGTGTAATCAATATTACAAAAAATTTGGAACAACAGAAGAGGACCAAACACATTATCATAAGACACTATTTTAAAGAGATAATGTAAAAAGGGTCTTATCTCCATGAAGTTTCATCCCACAGATGAACAACTAGCTGACATCTTTACTAAAGCATTGGAAAGAGAACACTATGAAAGAAACAGATTGGAATTGGGGATGATGGAGCTTGCATAAGTATCCCTCAATACTAAGGTACTAACAAGTTTTAGAATTTTATCTATTAATTATTGCATACATCACCTCACACCTAATTATTTTTCTCTCCCTTCAACACCTTGATGTCTCTTCTCTCTCTCTCTCTCTCTCTATCCAAAATTCCTATTCATGGTTGGTTTATCTCTCGAAGTTACACAACCCTCAATTCCAACCTCCACCCCCTAAATAGTGTACAGACCATTGATTTTCTACTCACTGGAATAAGCACCTCCCCTTGACCCATCTGTAGTGCTAGTAGTAGAGGAATTAGGGGCAACTCAAATCCATAGTATGGCTAAAGGAGATAAGATGGAAGAAGTTATTGAAAATCATCATGTTGACTCTATAGAAAATCAAATTATAACTAAAGTTCTGTGTAAGGGAGAAACTTCTAGAGAAATTAATTAGGGAATTGATCATGGTACTAAGGTTAAAGAAGATGCAACTTCAAGGGAATCCCTAAACATAACCAATCAAGAAAATCTTAGAATGGAAAATGTTGGTTGTTAGGGGGAAAACATGGACGAACTTGCATATTTGGACTATGCAGATCTATGAAGGGACTCACGATTATGCCCTAACTTATAAAATTTAGTGGAATGGGTTGGTGCGTTATCAGAGATATCAAGTGAAGTCACTCCTTCTACTCACCCTTTCATAGACATTATCACAGTAATCGGGTCATGAGATGAGGACCACTTGTCATTAGCTAAATTGATTCGAAGGAGGGTGAGGTCTCAACTCAGGAAGTCTAGTAGTAAACTAGTTGTTTTTGAAGGTGAGCCTAGCTCCCCTTGGCCCGTTAGTCCTTCTCCAGTTTGAACACCTTTTAATTGAAGCAAGAGGAAAAAAGCTGAGAAAGCTTGGCTCTCTTCTGCATGGGAAGGAAAGCGAACAAGAAGCTCAGTCGCCTCTGGTGCTGCATCTCTTCTTCATCCAATTGATATTGTTGATGAGGAAAGTGTAGATCTGGAACTGTCTTGGAAAGGTAAAAATAGTACTACACCCAAGGACTCCTCATCCTTTAAGCTAAGATAGGTTCTCAGACATGGTTTATCTCATCCTCCCATACAGTCTAAACTACGAGATAAATCCACAAGCAATAAGGAAGAAGAGGAAGTTCTACCTTTATCTGAGTCATTAGGATCACATGATACAGAGGATGATATCGATAACTATAGGGATGATGAGGATGAAGAAATGGATCTAAGAATGGAGAAAATCATTCAGTTCAGATATCAATCAGTGCTTAGGGGTCGGGTAGTTATTGGTTTTGGTGGTCCTGAAATGAATGACCTAATGGTCAAGCTAGAAGCCGAAGGTTGGAGCAACTTGTTCCTCCAAGGGGAACATGGGAGGAAAATGTGCAAGACAGAGATCACTCAGTTCTATATCAATGCTACTAGCACATCCACATCAATTAGACACATTGTATGTCATATTAGAATTGAACATTTGATTTTCTCGTTTGGATTATTTGATTGGGCTTTCAATGACAGCAAATTGACTTGGAGCAATAATCAAACCGGTCAACATTGTATCTGGTCCAGACTAGATAGATCTCAAGTTCAAGGTGTCCCACATACTGGTTGGAAATCTTATGTAAGAAATGAGTTGAAAAACAGAGAATGACATATTTTTACAACTTGTTGTTTGACGCCGTCCACATGATGGTGATTCCTCGTCAGGAAAGAAGGACTGAAGCGAACTTTCTTGACCTAACTCTCATAGAATTTCTTGACTCTGAGATCCAAATTGATTTGCCTAGCTTGATGTTGCAACATATGTTAAGGATTTGCTAGCAAGACAAGAAGGGACATGCCTTAGCTTACGGGTTATGGTTATGAGACATATTCCAACATCTTGGGTTGCCTGTCAAGGTTTGGTAGACTCAGACAACTAAATATGTCATTGAGAAGGTGAACCAAGCAGCTATACTTGCTTCATTGGGAGGGTCGAATGCACTTATTCAACGTCTCAGGAATGAGCTGGCCAGAAAAGATGTTGAAATTTCACAAATGCATGCTGCTCATCACGATGTTGTCCTTTTGCTCCATGGAAAGTATGAGATTGAACGAGAAGACCTCCAAATACAGATCACTGCCCTACAATCTGCACTTGATAAAGGAAAGGAAACTAATTCAGTGAATCTGAAGGGGCTGTATGAACTGCTTAAATAGAACCCTCCTTCTTCATCCACTCCTCCATTCTAGTTACACCCTTATTTCCTATCCTAAGTCCACTCAGTGATCAGTGTTAAAATTCCTTTTTTATACTGATATGATGTCATCTATCAATGAAATGGGACTATTTTTACTCTATTTGCATTTTGGTTGTTTGCTTGTGCTTGCAAATATTTTATGTATTCTAACTGATGTTTTAGGGTGTATGTTGTTCATAACTATGATAGCCCCAGTCGCCATGAGCTTAAACTCTCTTAGTAATTACTCAGATTGAGTTTTATAACATGGTTTTTAGTGATGCCAAAAGGGGAGAGTACTGTGTAACATTTATAACCCATCATTCTGACATGGTTCATTTAACATATATCATCTAATGTCGTGTTTAGATGTTTTGAAGTAGGTACAATATAGAACAGAGGATATAAGTTTGTCATCATCAAAAAAGGGGAATTTATTATCTAATAAGTACTTTAATGATTAACAAAACACCTGAAACACATTTGTGAACCATGTCAGGACAGTTGGTCCAAACATTCAAAATCCCTGTTGATATAGAATACTCTAGAAGGAGGGTCTTGTGCTATTAAAAGATAAGGCAAGTCATGATGAAGAAGACTAGGAATGGAAGTTTATAGAGAAAGAAGGCATAGGAGTCCAAGCAGAATCGAAGTTCTTGTTTCCTAAGAGTTCATGTTGAACAAGAAAACATAACGCGATGTTATAAATATACAAGTATCTCTATGAAGCTAGTCAAGAACTTAAAAAGAGAGAAAAAGTAGACAAGTGAGTTTTAAGGTGACTTCTGACTTACCATCTGAATGCAACCTATTACAAAGAACCAGAAGTGAAGAACGAGATTCATAAGCATATGTTCAATTGCATTCTATTCTAGTTCACGTATATTAGGAGTTTGAATCAAGTTGTAATTTATGATTTTCTTAGGTGCATTATTTAGAATACAAAAATTGGTTATTCAAGTTAAGGGTAACTTGAAGGAGTTCAACATTTATGTTGATCATTGATCTTTGGAATTAGAGTTAGTACCTCGGTTATCATAATTTATAATCTTAAATAGTTGTTGAGACGCATTGTGTTAGTGAAGTTGAAACTATTATATAGTGATGTAGGTCATGATTTTTTCACCTTTATGAGCCGGGTATTTGATAAAATTACTGAGTGATTTACTTTTCTGCTTTAGTTAAAATCTTTCTAAAAAGCGATTAAATTAACCTGATAAATCGATAGGACATGATCTAATATAGTTAACCTCATAGTTTTATAGCATTAATAAGGGTGCGTAAGTTGACAAAATCTCTCTTAGTAAACCTCATATGACGCAAAATAAACTAATGTTTGGTGCATTCATGAGTCATGAACCCTTTTTATTAAGTAATTGGAATGTTATTAATAAAAAGCATCAAGAAATGCATGATGATAAAAAGAGAAGGAAATATCAAACCCACCCCCCCCCCCCTCCCCCCAAAAAAAGAACAAAAGGCTATCATAAGCGATGGTGAGCCATGATTTTTATTAAAGAATTTTAAAATATATAAAAATAAATATATGAAAAAGTTAAAAGAAGTTTTAACATTAAATAAATAAATAAATATATATATATATATATATTAACTATGAAAAATATTGTAATTTTTAATTGAAGGGGGTTCAGATGAACGTCTTTGGCCCTACTTGGCTCCGTCCCAGATTATAAGACTAGAGAGCTTTATTCATTTGAATCTAACTTATTTTTCTTGAAGAAAGTTTTGGCCGAGTTGGATTTTGACATGTATATTAATTTAATCCATTTTCATTTGAAAAAAATTATGCGACGTGACACACATCTAGGCTGATTTACGATACATAGCTACAATTTCAAAAAATCATAAAAAGTAGCTATATTTTGAGTTATGTAGCAAATATACAATACATACGCATGTTGATACAATTCTTTCGCATGTCTCATAGCTGATATAGTTGATACCCTCTGATACAACTAATACCTGTCTGATACAACTGATGTCGTCGCCTGAATATAATTATTTCACTGACACAACTGATACCCACCTAATACAATTCTTCTCTGTGATACAACAATTAGAGTAGTAAATATGCAAACTGCAACTATATTTTCTAATTACACTTCAAATTATAGCTATTTATCAAAATTTTCAATAAGTTAAACTTAACTCACCCGATTGGACCACCTCTAGTTTTAATTAAATTTGTTCTTTGTTTAATTCCCCACCTGATCACTAATTTTATACGTTGTATCAGTAAAGTTACTAAACTTTGCCTGTTATATCAATGGTCAAATTGAAATCACTAAACTCTGCAGTAATTGCAATTAAAATTCAAATCAAGGAAAAGTCAAATATCTTGTACTAAAAAAATATGCTTTTTCTCTGTACCGAAATTCTGACTCTAACTTAACACTAGTACGGTATCTCTCATTGTGATTTCCAAATCTACATTTACATGACAAGCTTTGAAGGAAATTGTAACCTTTTGAATGGTTTTTTTTTTTTTTGGTCATAAAAGGATATTTTACAATATATTACATATAAGGCAAACATTCTACACGTAAAAGGATCGCCCCCAATCAAAGCAGTAGATAAATAGGGACAGATCTCATTACAAAGTTGTCTACGGGGTATACAAAATCTTTGTCGAGATAATAGTCGTATGTGTGTTTTGCCAATTTGTGACAAAAAGTTTGTTGGTGGTTGCTCGAAGACCGTAATTCCAAAAGAGTGCAATCCATACTTGCTAAGCCATCTGCCAAAATGTTTTGATCCCTGTAGATGTGCCGAATAATTAGTGGATTATTCTGGCAGTAGATGTTACTAGTACTTTAAAAGATATATTTGTGGTTTGGGATGTAAGTGCTAGAGGTAGTAGGTCGCCAACCCATTGATGAGGAGGAGAGGTAGAAAATTGATGAGAATAGTAGTTATGAGATCAACCCATCCCAAAGAGTGCCAAAGTTGTTCTGCTTTTGAGCAAGCTAGCTAGAAGTACATGTGCAGTTGTTTCATCGGGGTCGAGGTTACAAAAAGAGTCCAGAGTGGAGAGTTTGACATGTTGCTATGGTGAACATATATAGGATGCTGTTGGAAGTCGGTTATGGCAACATAGCCACAGGAAATGTTTGATCTTAGGTAGAGTGGCTAACTTCCATAACCATTGAAAAGAACTAGTAGGATTGGTGGGCACATTTGCTATGACATAATAAGCTGTGTTGATGGAGAAATTGCCTGATGGATTCAGACACCAAATAATCTTATCACAAGAGGTTGGGTATTTAGGAAAATACTTTTAACATAAAAAGGAGTTTTCAAAAGTCACACCTCCCATAAGGTCGATAAATTGATATAGTGGCAATGGTATTCTTCAAAGTGAGGGGTCCATCTATAAGATTTCACAACTGTATTTTAGTATCCGACCATGGATCTGTCCAAAATTTTAATAAATTGATCATTTGCAGTAATCTATTTGATATCTTTTGGGCAGTGTTGACATTTCATAGTAATAGGCTTTTCCAAATGTGAGAGGGCTAGGAAGACTTTCTATTTTATTAAATTATCGTGGAGACCCAAACTCTATTAAGATTGTGATACATCCTCCAAGCAGTGATGGCAAGTAAAGCCCCATTTTCTATTCGAAGGTTTTGAATACCTAGTCCACCATCCTCTTTGCTAAGAGAGACAATTTTTTAGTTTACTAAGGGGAGTTTTCGCTTGTTGTCCGGGGTACCTCAAAGAAAGTTGGTGTTCAGAAGTAGATCCACATGTATGGATGTGGGTGTACTTGCATCCGTTAATAACGAAAAAATTTATATATATATATATATATATATATATATATATATATATATATATATATATATATATATATATATATGTGTGTGTATATATATCTACAAAAGAATTATATATTAGTTGTGCACTCTCGAAAACAAAAGTTAACTCAGTGCATTGGTTTGGTAGGTGTTTGTAGTTTGGTTTTTGGAGCTCAGTAGCCTGTGTTTGAATCCTCATGGCTACATTTTTCTTGTTTTTTCCACAAAAAAATTGCAATAAAACAAGCATGCAACAAGTTTCAAACTCAAAACCTCACAGTTTAAACTAAGGACCCGTTTGGCCATATGAGATGAAATTATGATATAAAATCATATTAGATGAAGTTTGAAATTTTGTTTGGACATGCAATTTGAGATTTTAAAGTTGTATTTTGTCTTCATGAACATAAGAACTCCACAAGTTGTAAAAACTATTCAAATTGCCTAAATTCTTATATAAT
Organism: Datura wrightii; assembly: GCA_035772735.1. Lineage (NCBI taxonomy): Eukaryota > Viridiplantae > Streptophyta > Magnoliopsida > Solanales > Solanaceae > Datura > Datura wrightii. The sequence goes on from JASDFA010000018.1 coordinate 180,353,818, forward strand.
CTTACCAAATAAATAAAAGTTTATGATAAAATACAATACACTGTCACAAAGCCATTCTTAAAAGAATACAACAAAAGAATCAAATTTTAGTTCAATAAAAAGTAAAATTAAACATGAATTGTAGTGTACTACTCTTTAATATAATCCTCCCACATAGTACAAACAAAGATTTTCAAACTATTTATGTCCAATATAATAGTTGGCAAAGGTTGTTCACATTTATTAAACGAATTATTGTTAAATATAGTTGGTATATATAAAATGAACTTTTTTTACAAAATATAAACTTGTGGATTAAATTTTAATTAGAAAATTCCATCTCATAATTTGAAATCCCAAATCAAGTTCTTTTTAGAGAATTTGGGATTTCATCTCATGATTTGAAATTATGAGATGAAATCGCATATCCAAACACTGATTTCATCTCAAAATTTCAAATCGCGACATGAAATCGCATGTCCAAACACCTTCTAAGTTTCTTGACCATAAAATTGTGTTATCTAAATTCATTTAAATTTATATTTATTAATAGCACATTGGGTTTTTGTATGCTTAACAACATTTTCAATGAAGTAATATCAGTGCCATATGATATCACTTTGACTAACATATATCTCCTTTTGATGGTACCTCCATCATATTCAAAATCTGAGTTCGCCTCTGATTACGTTTATAACACTTCTAGTCTTCTATTAAGAGTATATTTTTAATAAGAGTGCGTTCCGCCGGGGTTAGAAAATTTATCTTCCAACTCGCTAATCTATTTTGAAATTGTCTAGTAACAACTAGTAATCATTGAGGACAGGTATAGTAGTAAAGATAGGAGTGCCTAGATACTTGCCAAAAGATGGTCCCTTTGTCATGGCAAAGAATTACATATCTGTTGCTTCGTACTTTTCAGGAAATTTTTTGAAAAACAAAAGATACTTCTTTCGTCATAGTTTATATATTGTAGTTTGATTGGGTATGGAGCTTAAGAAATTAAAAAAAAAATTAAAATTTGTGATCTAAACATAGTCATATATATTTATGTGACTATAAATCATCTCATTAATAATAAAATGAATATTTTAAAGTTAAATTATTACAAATATAAAAATATATATTTTAAAATAAATTAAAAATAAAAGTACGTCACGAATTAGGACAGAAATACTACGGGATTTGGTTAAATTATTTTTTTACCCCGGTAGATCTATAAATTGATTGAGAATGTCGGTGGTAGTGTCACAAGTCTTTGTTGTTCACATTAACAGCAAGAATGATATCGTCATTAAATAAAAGATGTGATATGTGAGGTCCTTATTTTAAAGTAGGGATAGGGGACCAAAGTTAGTGATCACTGCCATATCAATTCTTCTCGACACGAAGTATGAATAAATATGGTGATAACGAGAGTGTTAGAAGAAAGGGGTAGGTGTGCTATTGATAAGGACTAAAATTGTTGAAGTGGACACACGTGATATGATTAAAGATAGGGCAGTATAAAGAAAATTCATAATCGCGTCAATTTAATAATTCGAGTCAAATTGAAAAAAAAAATTAGTGGTTTGGTTCTATTTGAGTTAGTATTGAAAAAAAAATTCGATCATAATTGGTTTGGTTTGGCTTGATTTTAATTTTAAAAAAAATCAAAGCCGAACCAAACCAACCCAATATTATATGTATTTAATTTTTTAAATATTTTATATAATTTATAAATACTTCTTATTCTTTTTTATAGTTTTTGCCTTTTAACATGTATTATTTGAAGTTTGGACTCAGAATTTTGAATGATCCAATAAATTTTATAGTTCATAAATGCATGTTATTAACTCAAATAACGCCCAAGCCAAAAAGTAAATCAATATTAATTCTAACAAAAGAATTAGTTTCAACACTAGGAATGACAATAATACATATTAAATATCTATTCTTTAATTTTGCAGGTTAATTTACACCATAAAAATAAAATAATTTTTTTTCTAATGTTTAGTTATGTAATTAATACTTATTAGTCATATTTTATTTGGCATGAATTAGTACCTTTAGAGTATGATCATTTTCATTATGACTTATTAGTATCAATATTTGTTTTATGCGACTTTATTATCTTCTTTGTTGAATATTTTATTACAATGTCATCACACATCTCATATTTTTGTGTTATTTTCTTAATTTTGAAACGCCTTAGATAGTTGTATATTACTTGAATTAAAGAAATATTTCAAATATAAGTTATATGTTTTGTTTGGAGACTTTATCGAAAAAAATTCAAAAAACATGAAAAAATTCGAGGTTGAAAAATCCAACTTTTATTGATTTAATTTAGTTTTTAGATTTAAAAATTCAATACAATTAGTTTGATTTGATATTTAAAAATTTTGAATCAACATGAACTATGCACACCAATGATTAAAGATATAAGATGGGGTGGGAGATTACAGTAAACTAGTACTTGTCTAATAAAGGACCATTCTAGACAATCGAATACCTTTCGGATGGTTATTCGTATTGTGTGTGCGAAGACACTTGATTTTTCTACCACTTTGAGTTTCTATCATCATCTTCCATTTGAGAAAAATTTCCAACACTTCATCTTTAGTCTTCATTGTATACACCCACACTCTCTGAAAAAAGTCATCACCAAAGGTTACAAATAGTGTTTTCCATCTAATGAAGGTGTTCTGGAAGAACCCCAAACACAGAGTGAACATAATACAAAATACCTTTAGTATTATTGTCACGACCCGAACGTACACCTGGATCATAGACACGAGACAAGGAGCCCCGATAGACCCCAAGTCGACCCATGGCATGAGCATACATCTAATTCATTCACATGAGCGGAAGACTTAACATAAGAAACGTAAACATGTCATAAATACGGAGAAAGGACAATACATAATCCATACATGACGGTTAAATACAACTTGCAGTCTGAAAAGCCTCTAATCATGAAAGACGGGTTGATGGGACAGCTCCCCAACTAACCCAACAATCCAGAAACTAAAGAAAAACATAGAGTCCAAACATATATCCCTCGGAACATGAGGACTTACCAAGAACGCTGAGAGCAACTCCAAAACAATCTACGGGTGAGGGTGAGCCTAAGAACTGGGGCCTGTATCATGAAACGATACATCATAGAAAGTATGAGGTCAGTACGTGAAATGTACTGAGTTTGCAAGGCAAGTAAAAATGGACATTTAAAACATGTATAAAATTCATAAACGATCATAAGAATAGGACATCATGCTCATGTCGTAAATCATTAACTTGTCATAAGGCTCAAGGTTTTTTTTCAAAACATTCGTAATATAGACATGATTATAATTATGAGAAAAGAGATTTACTTAACAAGACTTGAGCCAAAACGCATCATAAAAACATGCATAAATCATGAGGAACAGTGGGAAATTCTCTTAACCGACATATCTCATATGAGCACACATGAAGCCCGACTTGTAACCCTAGTCGGAAGGGTGTATGTACCTTGCCAAGGGTCGAACCATGAAAGTGTGATATCACCATGAAAAGGGCCATTTGGGTCATGGACAGTCACGTAGGAGGTGCTTACATACCTTCGGTGGCATGTAGTTTGTGAGATCCGGGGCAGAACCTAGGCCCCGAATCTACTCGGTGTTCGGTACTACTCCCAAAACATATATAGTGCTCATAGTATAACATACATGAATTCAGGGGCTAGTTAAATCATGATAATCATAAATATACTTGTGCATACGTGAACTAACCATGCAACGAGGCCCGTGAGTCGGCCAAACTATAATTCATGATTCATAAGGTTCATACAGACTTGAAGATCATGCACATAGCTTGAATTTCATAAAATCATAATGGGTAACATAATAAATTCATGATTTAAATCATAATTCATGATGGGTTTATAAATAACATCAATGGGTAAGTAGATCGTAAATCAATTCATCATGGGGCATGCATAATTAGGCTTAAATACATTGAACCTCCGAATCAATAATGTTATAATCAATTTAAATCACAAAAACTGATCAAAACCCATAGATTATAATAAGATTTTAAAGTCACAAAACCTATAATCAAATTGTTAGAGTTTAAGTAAATCAAATTCAAAACCCCATGAGTTTTTATTGAAATCTTTATAAGAATCATAGAGAAAGGGGCATGGGTGTGGAAGAAATCACCCATTGATAGCCTTACATACATGGATTATCTGATTCTTAATTTTCCTTGATTACCCAAGAATGAAATTGGAAGAATTGAAGAAAAGAGCCTAGAATTTCCTTAGATTGCCTCACTATTCTTGCATGCATGAATGAAGGAAAACTGAACTTAACCCCTTTAAATTCCCTGTTCATAACCCAAAACATCGTAGTTTAGGCCTTAGGATCTTAGGAAATTACGAAAAGACCCTTACTGTTTTGCAAAAAATGACTATCGGGTGACCCTAACAGGTGATCTGACGATTCATTACATGCCCAAATAATCCATCACCTTACCCGTCAGGTACACTGTCTTAACTGATCACTGGGGGTCTTAACGGATGACATAACGACTCGTTACGGGTATCCACGAGTCGTGGCCACCACTTGTCAAGTATACTACCTTTCTTATGCCAATTATTTAAAATTCCACCCACCGACTCATACCATGACTCGTTGCCAGACATGACGAGTCGTGGTCTCCTTCCATTAAGCCCACTGCCTTACCTTTTCTATTTTTCTTATACCTCCTCCCCATGGATGACCTAACGACTCTTGGTGTCAAACCACAAGTCGTTCCTAAGCCCGTGGGGACTCTTTTTTCCTTATCTTATTCCCATTCTCCCAGGCCTCTCCACGAGTCACTTGACGACTCGTGGGCTCTCCTCACGAGTCGTCCAATGACTCGTCCTGTGCCTGCAATCCAGATTTTTAGTCTTTCCCCATTTCAACTCAAGGGAATGATCTTTGAATCCTCGGGGTATAACAATATCTCCCTCTTGGGAACATTCGTCCTCAAATGTTGGAAACAAGCAGAGAACAGAGATATACAATTATGATACTCAAATACTGATCATTTTAATCGAAATTCTTACGGAATGACTACCTCCAATTCATAACACATAGCTGAACTGATCTCATGCTTCACATACACATTTATACACATAAAAGAAACTTGAACACATGAACTGAACATGAAAACTAAATAGAGTCAAAGGTCATAACTGATACCTCAAGTCGAAACTGAATTGGTAAAGAATAAATGTGGGTATTTAGCCATCATATCTGCGTCGACTTCCAACGTTGCTCCCTCAACATGATGATTTCTCCATAAAACCTTAACTGAAGCTAATTCCTTGTTCCTTATCTTACGGACTTGACGATCTAATATTTCCACCGGAACTTCTTCATAGCTGAGGTTGTCTTTTACACCGACGCTGTTCACCGGAACTGCTAAAGTTGGATCTCCCAAACATTTCTTCAAGAGTGATACATGAAACACGGGTATGTACCGAAGACAACTCTGTAGGCAAGTCCAACTCATATGCTACCTTACCAAGTCTTCTCATGATCCGACAGGGACCAACATATCGGGGACTGAGTTTCCCCTTCTTCCCAAACCGCATGACTCCCTTCATAGGAGATACCTTGAGAAATACCCAATTGTCTATATCAAACTTCAGATCCCTTCTCCTCATATCAGCATATGATTTCTGGCGACTCTGAGCGGTTTTTAACCGGTCCCTTATAAACTGAACCTTTACCATGGCCTCATAAACCGAATTCGGTCCTATCATGGCTGCCTCACCAACCTCAAATCATCCGATAGGCTATCTACACCTTCGCTCATAAAGAGCCTCGAGTGGTGCCATCTGGATACTCAAGTGATAGCTGTTATATAAGAAAACTCGATCAAGGGCAAACGATCATCCCAGCTACCTTTGAAATCCATCACACATGCTCTCAATATATCCTCGAGAGTCTGGATTATTCGTTCGTCTTGGCTATCTATTTGCGAATGAAAGGTTGTGCTGAGCTTAACTTGAGTCCAAAGCCCTTTTTGAAAAGACCGCCAAAACTGAGAGGTAAACTGAGTACCTCGGTCTGAAATAATAGAAATGGGCACTCCGTGAAGTCGACCCAATTCCTGAATATACAAGTTGGCATAATCATCCGCTGAATTCGTGGTTTTGATCGGTAGAAAGTGTGCATCCTTGGTCAACCTGTCTACCACCACCCAAATAGAATCATAGTGTCGGAGAGTACGAGGTAGGTCTGTAATGAAATCTATATTAATCTCTTCCCACTTCCAAGTAGGAATGCTAATATCCTGAAGTACGCCTCCTGACCTTTGATGTTCGACTTTCACTTGCTGACAATTTGGGCACTTGGCTACGAATTCTGCAATATCCTTCTTCAGACCGTTCCACCAATATATTTCCCGCAAATCATGATACATCTTGGTGGCACCTGAATGGATATAATATCTGGATCCATGTGCCTCATGCAATATCCGGTCCCTCAAATCACTTATGTATGGAACACACAGACGACCCTGGAATCGTAGCACCCCATCTCCCCCTTGGGAGAAAACCTCCACCTTTTTACTCCAAACGACTTCCTTCAGCTTTACCAACATCGGATCCTCATCTTGCCTAGCTTTCACATCTACCACCAAGGACGATTTTGATTCGTTTTGCACAACAACGCCACCATCGGTCGAGTCTACCAATCTAACTCCCAACCTTGCCAGTCGATGGACATCTTTCACCAACTCCTTCTTTCCCTCATTCATGTGGGACACACTCTCCATAGAGAGCCTACTAAGTGCGTCCGCCATCACATGCACAAAACGGCTCACCCGGGCCCTCTAATCCGCCACTAACTCCGGAGCATACTTAGATAGCCGGGTGAACTCCAATGCATACTCCTGGGCATACATATTACCTTGCTTCAGATTAACAAACTCGGCCTCCTTGAGCTCCCTCATCTCTCTAGGGAAGAACCGATCTATAAATGCAGTGTGAAACTCATCCCAACCTATCGGGCCTGCGCCCACCGCCCTGGCGTCTCTCCATTGCTTAAACCTTATGTGAGCTACCCCCTTTAGATGATAGGAGGTCAAGTCAATGCACTCTTCATTGTTCACCCCCATAACCTGGGTGACCTTCAAAATCTCCTCAATAAAATCATGTGGGTCCTCGTCTGTCTTCGACCCCATGAACTCCAGAGGTCTCATCCTCAAGAAATCCCTCACCCTGGCTGCCGCCGCATTCTCGTTTTGAAGGTAATGCGCCACTGTCTGATTATGAACCTGGGTAGTCATGGCTTGTGTCAGCATCTGAGTCGCTTCCCTAAACTCAGCGTAGGCAGTTGGCTCTGGTGCGTGCCCCTCGTGAACGTGTGGGGCTGGCTGATGCTCCTCACCATTTTCACCCTCATGATCGTTACTTTTACCATTTCTTCTAGGATTCACTCAGTGTGGACGCATGATGCTGCAACGTGAATAGCACGAATTAGAAGGGTAGAGGACTTCCATCGCACGATATAGATCATGAAAGAAGGGAACATTTCGTAAATGTCCAGTAGCCTCTTCGTCATAGGCGTGTCGTGCTTCACACCCATGAAAAAGACTCTACTTAACACGGCTTTCAGACTCCCTAGGACACTTCAAACCTATGGCTCTGATAGCAAGTTTGTCCGACCTGAATGTACACCCAGATCATAGACACGGAACAAGGAGTCCCGAGAGACCCCAAGTCGACCCATGGCATGAGCGTATATCTAATTCATTCACATGAGTGGAAGACTTAACATAAGAAACGTAAACATGTCATAAATACGGAGAAAGGACAATACATAATCCATACATGACGGTTGAATACAACTTGTAATCTGAAAAGCCTCTAATCATGAAATATGGGTTGATGGGACAACTCCTCAACTAACCCAACAATCCAGAAACTAAAGAAAAACATAGAGTCTGAACATATAGCCCTCGGAACATGAGGACTTACCAAGTACGCTGAGAGAAACTCCAAAACAATCTACGGGTGAGGGTGAGCCTGAGAACTGGATCCTGTATCATGAAATAATACAGCATATAAAGTATGTGGTCAGTATGTGGAATGTCCTAAATATGCAAGGCAAGTAAAAATGGACATTTAAAACATGTATAAAATTCATAAACGATCATAAGGATAGGACATCATGCTCATATCGTAAATCATAATATGTCATAAGGCTCAAGGTTTTTTTTCAAAACATTCATAATATAGACATGATAATAATTATGAGAAAAGAGCTTTACTTAACAAGACTTGAGCCAAAACGCATAATCGTAACATGCATAAATCATGAGGAAGAATGTGAGATTCTCTTAATTGACATATCCCATATGAGCATACATGAAGCCCGACTTGTAACCCTAGTCAGGAGGGTGTCCGTACCTTGCCAAGAGTCGAACCATGAAAGTGTGATATCACCATGAAAAGGGCCATTTGGGTTGGGGACAGTCACAAAGGAGGTCCCAACATACCTATAGTGGCATGAAGTTTGTGAGATCCGAGGCAAAACCTAGACCCCGAATCTACTCGGTGTTCGATACTACTCCCAAAACATATATAGTGCTCATAGTATAACATACATGAATTCAGGGGCTAGTTAAATCATGATAATCATAAATATATTTGTACATACGTGAACTAGCCATGCAATGAGGCTCGTGAGTTGGCCAAAACATAATTCATGATTCATAAGGTTCATACAGACTTGTATATCATGCACATAGCTTGAATTTCATAAAATCATAATGGGTAACATAATAAATTCATGATTTAAATCATAATTCATGATGGGTTTATAAATAACATCAATGGGTAAGTAGATCGTAAATCAATTCATCATGGGGCATGCATAATTAGGCTTAAATACATTGAACCTCCGAATCAATAATGTTATAATCAATTTAAATCACAAAAGCTAATTAAAACCCATAGTTTATAATAAGATTTTAAAATCACAAAACCTATAATCAAATCGTTAGAGTTTAAGTAAATCAAATTCAAAACCCCATGAGTTTTTGTTGAAATCTTTGTAAGAATCATAGAGGAGGGTCATGGGTGTGGAAGAAATCACCCATTGATAGCCTTACATACCTGGGATATCTGATTCTTTACTTCCCTTGATTACCCAAAAATGAAATTGGAAGAATTGAAGAAAAGAGCCTAGAATTTCCTTAGGTTGCCTCTCACTGTTCTTGCATGCATGAATGAAGGGAAAACTGAACTTAACCCCTTTATATTTCCCTGTTCATTACCCAAAACATCGTAGTTTAGGCCTAAGAATCTTAGAAAATTACGAAAAGACCCTTACTGTTTCGCAGAAAATAACTGTCAGGTAACCCTAACGGGTGACCTGACGATTTGTTACATGCCCAAATGATCCGTCACCTTGCCCGTCAGGTACACTGTCTAAACTGATCACTGGGGGTCCTAACGGACGGTATAACGACTTTTTACCGGTGTCCACGAGTCGCGGCCACCACTCGTCAAGTACACTGCCTTTCTTATGCCAATTATTTAAAATTCCACCCAACGACTCATACCAGGACTCGTTGCCTGATATAATGAGTCGTGGTCTCCTTCAGTTAAGCCCACTGCCTTGCCTTTTCTATTTTTCTTATACCTCCTCCCCACGGATGACCTAACAACTCGTGGTGTTAGACCACAAGTCATTCCCAAGCCCATGGGGACTCCTTTTTCCTTATCTTATTCCCATTCTCCCAGGCCTCCCCACGAGTCACCTGACGACTCGTGGGCTCTCCTCACGAGTCATCCAACGACTCATCCTGTGCCTGCAACCCAGATTTTTAGTCTTTTCCCATTTCAACTCCAGGGTCCGATTTTTGAATCCTCAGGGTATAACAATTATAGATAGCTATTTCAAATTTAACCCTTGTTTGTTTTTCCTTGATACAATGTTCACAAAATTCCAAGTTGCAAGTCTTTACTCCTTTCACAATCCTTGATCAGATAAAATTTTTCAAGGATTTTCCTCCAACATGTCCGAAGCACATATAGCCTAGTCATTTCTGCCTCCTTGTTATCACCGGATGTTACTGTTGTTGTCCCAATAATTGTACTACCTTGATAGTGATACATGTTATTGTTTCTTCGAATCGCCTTCATTACCACCAATGCACCAGATCATATTCTCATCACCCCATTATCTGCAATAACTTTGAACCCCTTTGACTCTAGGGCACCCACAGAAATGAGATTTTTCTTCAAATATGTATGTATTAAACATATGTTAATGTTCTGCTCAATCCATCATGATTTCTTAATCGGATTGAACCAATACCATATATGGTAAGGGGATTATTATTTGCGGTGTGAATAACTCCATATTCTCCTTCTTGTAAATTAACGAACCACTCCTGATTAGGATACATATGATAGCTACAAGTTGAGTCCATCAACCATAAATCAGATGATTTGGATGGCTCCACTATAACCAGTGAGAAATTATTGTCGTCATAATCAACTTGTTTGAATCCATGACAACCTTCCCATTGTTAGGTTTGGCCTTATTTTTTCTTAACTTTGGGCAGTCTTTCTTCCAGTGCCCCTTTTCTCGGTAAAAGGCACATTCATCTTTGCTGGGTCTGGATCTTGACTTGGATCTTTCTTTTTTCGTTCTCATCTGATTTTGAAAATGTCCTCTCACGACCAATGCTTCTCCTTCTCCACCCTTTTATTTTTCTCTCTTTATTTGTTCATAGTTATACAAAGCAGAACAAACCTCTTTGAGGGATACTTCATCATTCCAATGAAGTAGAGTAGTTTCGAGGTGCTCATATTCATTGAAAAGTGAACTTAAAACATTAGGTCCATATCTCTATCACTAAAAGTCACGTCCATATTCTTTAAATCTATCACCAACTTATTAAAGTTGGTGATATGATCATTCATTGTGGTACCAGCAACATATATGAAGCGTTTGTAACCTTTGTTGATGACTTTTTCCGGAGAGTGTGGGTGTATACAATAAAAACTAAAGATGAAGCATTGGGAATTTTCTCAAATGAAAGACGATGATAGAGACTCAAACTGGTAAAAAGATCAAGTGTCTTCGCACACACAATTGGTATTAGAGCCAAGGTTCTATCTAAGTATGATCTGTGGTTGTAGCATAGTCTGAACTTCCACATCAGAAAAGAATTACTTTGATCCTTTGTACTGTCAGCTAACAAATATTATTTATAGAAAAAATGAAAGAAAAAAAATAAAGAGTCCATATCGGGTGTCAGTGATACGTCGTCGTTGGCATCTTCACTTATGATAAGAATGTGTCAGATGCGAAATTTGCAGTTAAAATTTTTAACGGGTTAGGACATTTCAGGATGTGGCAAGGCGAGGTTCTTAATGTCCTTTTCAACAAGGGCTAGATATCACCATATAAGAAAAGAAGCCAGATAGTGTACGAGAAGAAGATTAGAAGATTATCAACTGTGTTGCTTGTGGTACCATTTGATCTAACCCTGCAAGAGAACAGAAGTATCCATACACAAAGAAAACTTCTACAAGTAAATTGTGGAACGCATTAGAGGATAAATTCTTGAAGAAAAATATTGTTGCGGAAGTCGAATATATATATATATAGTGATTAAATGACAACCACTATGTCGAAATGCAGCTAATAACTAGTAAATGAGACAAGAATAAATAAAGAGAGACTCTCACTTGCCTTTTCATCTTCTAAGACTTTTGAGTCTTTTTTTTCTCTCTTGTAGTATTTCACTTGTATTCTTTTAGAGTAAAATAAATTTGGGTTGGTTGTATCTGAGGACAAGGCAAAAAATTAAAATTTTGCTGAACCCCATAAATTTCTGGTGTTCTTTATTTATTCTTGTCTCATTTACTATTATTAGCTGCATTTCGATATAGTGGTTGTGATTCAATCACTATATATATATATATATATATATATATATTCGGCTTCTGCAACACCTATAATAATGTCAGCTAAAAAGTTGTTACAGTTAGATGCGAGCATGAAACAGTATTAAAATTTTAATTTTTGATTTTTAAAAATATAATATTATATGTTGGTAATTATAGTTTGTTCGATTTGATTTATGTATATTTGTATATTAAAGAATTACGATTTTGACTTTTAAGGAATCATTTTTGTTATATTATACTAATACCTTACACATACAGAAATATTCAAAAGAAAAAAAAACATGCAATTCCCCTCGGTAATCCACTATACAAAAAGAACATTCCAATCAAACATAATATAGTACAATCCTTTTGTTATAAAACTATAGAATTACAAACAAAATAAAAGAAACAAATTAAGAATTTTGTATAGAGGAGGGAGAGATTGTATTATATTTCTCTTTGTGTGTTTAATAGATGAAAATATTCTCATATTTATAGGAGGAATACTTTTTGGTCACCAAGTAATGAAATTAACTTGATTTATTTATAATTAATGGTTACTCTCTCACTAGTTCTAGTAACTAATTCTTGCTCTTCAAGTAAAAATGGACATACATATTTTAATATATTTTACAACACTCTCCTTTGGATGTCCATTAATAGATAATGTGTCTCGTTAAAACCTTACTAGGAAAAAATTCTATGGGAAAAAGTCCTAGTGAAGAAAAAACAGTACACATATTTAATAATATACATTGAGAGTTGCCTCATTAAAAACCTTACCAGAAAAATCCAAATGGAATAAAATCATGGTTAAAGAAGAGAGTATAACATGTATTTTACTCCCTATGATGAAAACTTTACTTGATGTTTCGAAGATGACGCATTTCAATTTTGAATCTTAACTTTTGAAATGTTGAAGTTAGTAATACCTTGGTAAATATATCTACTAAATTATCACTTGAACGAACTTGTTGAACTTCTATTTCACCTTTCTTTTGAAAATCATGAGTAAAATTTTTTTTTGGTGAAATGTGTTTTGTTCTGTCTCCTTTAATGTATCCATCTTTCAGTTGAGTTATACATGCAACATTGTCTTCATACAATATTATTGGAGTATCAATATTGGAGTATTTTTTTCCAAAGGAAGACCACATGTTTTCTGAATATGTTGAGTTATTGATCTTAGCCAAACACATTCTCGACTTGCTTCATGAATGACTATTATCTCTGCATGATTTGGTAAAGCAGCAATCATAGTTTGTTTTGTTGAACGTCATGATATGGTTGTATCTCCACATATAAATAAGTAGTCTGCCTGAGATCGTCCTTTATGGGGGTCAAACAAATGTCCTGCATCTACATAACCAATCAATTGTGACTTGGATTCATTTGAATAAAACAGTCCCATATCAATGGTCCTCCAGAGGTATCTAAATAAATATATTTAAGGTCATTTTAATGACTCCGTGTTGGGGAAGAACTAAATCTTGCTAGCAAGCTCACAGAGAAAGCTATATCGGATTGAGAATTATTGGAAAGATACATTAATGCTCCAATTGCACTTAGATATGGTATTTCAACACCAACAAGCTCTTCATCATTTTCATAAGGTCGAAATGGATTTTTATTTATATTAAGTAATCTGACAACCATTGGGGTACTCAATGGATGTGCTTTATCCATGTAAAATCTCTTTAAAATATTTTAAGTATATATTGATTGATGGACAAATATTCCTTTTGAGAAATACTTAATTTTCTTTCATTTCAAATTTCTTTTTGAAATATTCTACTGCCTTTGGAAGCTCTTCAGGAGTTCCAATGGTATTTAAATCATCAACATATACGACTATTATAATAAATTTAGATCCAAACTTTTTTATAAAGACATAAGGACAAATAGGGCCATTTTTGTACTTCTTCTAGGAGGTATTCGCTAAGGCGATTATACCACATGTGTCCTGATTATTTCAATCCGTATAAGGATTTCTGAAGCTTTATTAAATAAGTTTCCCGAGAATCTTTATATGCTTCAGGCATTCTGAATCCTTGAGAAATTTTCATAAAAATATCATTATTTAGTGAGTCATATTTATTTTTCGTGACTACATCCATTAAATGCATATCTAGTTTTTCATGAACTGCCAAACTTATAAGATACCTAAAGGTAATTGCATCCACCACAGGAGAATATGTCTCCACATAATCAATGTCAGGTCTTTTGCAAAAACTTTTGTGCCACTAATCGTGCGTTATATCTTACGGCTTCATTTTTCTTATTTTATTTTTGCACAAAAATCCATTTGTACCCCACTGGCGTTATACCTTCATGTGTTTGGACTATAGGCCTGAAAACTTCGTGTTTTTCAAGAGAAGCCAGTTCATTTTGGATTGAATCTTTCCATTTTGGCCAATCATTTCTCTGTCTATATTCCTCGACAGATTTTGATTCAAGATCCTCATCTTGTTGCATTATTTCAACAACAACATTATAAAAAAAATATTATCGATAATTATATCATTTCAGTTTCATAATTTTTTCGATGAGACATAATTTATTAAGATCTCTTCATTTTTATTATTTTCAGGTACCCAAACCTCTCCCGAGGTTTTATCAATTATTATGTCTCGCTTCTCTTCCTTAGTAGCTTTCTTTATATTATGACCATCTTGATTATTTGTTCCTTTTCTTTTTTCGAGGATTTTTATCTTTGGACTAATTGGCCTAACACATTATAAGCGTGGTTTAGACTCATTTGCATTAATTGATTGTCCTACCAAGACATCAACTTGAATTGGAGCATTAGCAGCTGGGATATGAGATTTAGTAATTCTTGATAGGTCAGTGAATGCATCTGGCAGTTGATTTGCAATATTTTGCAAATAGATTATCTTTTGAACTTCCAATTCACATTGATTTGTATGAGGATCTAAATGAGATAGTCATAGTGCATTTAAATCTATCTCATTTTTCAGCTGCTTATTCTCTCCCGCTAATGGTGGGTAAACTAATTCATCAAAATGACAATTAGCGAACCTTGTAGTAAATAAATTTTCAGTCATAGGTTCCAAATATTTTATAATTGAAGGAGATTCATACCCAATATATATATATATATATATATTCAATCTTCTTTAGGGACCCATCTTCATGCATTGTGGTGGAGAAATTGGGACATATACCGCACATCTAAATATTCTAAGGTGAGAAATATTCAGCTCCTGAACAAAAGACAATTGTAAGGAGGAGACTTTATGATAACTTGTGAGCCTGATCCGCACAAGAGTTGCTGCATGCAAAATACCATGACCCCATACCGAGATAGAAAGTTTTGTTCTATAGGCATTGGTCTCGCAATTAATTGGAGGCGTTCCATCAATGATTCTGCTAGACTATTTTGAGTATGAACATGAGCAACTGGATGCTCAACTGTTATTCCAGTTGATATAAAATAATTATTAAAGGCTTGGGTATAAACTCTCTTGAATTATCGAAATAAATTGTCTTAATTGCATAATCTAAAAATTGTGCTCTTAATTTTATTAGCTAAGCAAACAATCTCGCAAATGTCAAATTACGAGTTGATAATAAACACACATGTGACTATCTTGTAGATGTATCTATTAAAACCATATGATATTTAAATGGTACATATGGTGGGTGAATAGGCCCACATATATCACCCTGTATATGTTCCAGAAATGCACGAGATTCAATTCTCACTTTAATTGTTGATGGCCTAATTATCAATTTGTCTTGAGAATATGCAGCACAAGAGAATTCCTTAAACTGAAGAATCTTCTAGTTCTTCAAAGAGTGCCCATATGAATTCTCAATTATTTTGCATATCATATTAGAATCGGGATGGCCCAACCGGTCATGCTAAATACCAAATCATTTGAATTAGTAAACTTTTGATTTACTATGACATGTGTTTCAACCATGGTAATACTTGTGTAGTATAAGGCGGAAGAAAATGCGAGTAATTTTTCGAGCACATATTTTTTATCTGATATCATTGGAGTAATATAAAAACATTCAACATTTTCATCATTTGTATTCTCAATATGATGGCCATTTTGGTAAATGTCGTTGAAACTTAGTAAGTTTCTTTGAGACTTACTATAATATAATGCTTCATCAATTGTCAACTTTGTTGCTCTGGTAAGTAATAAATTAGCTTTATCAGAGCTTCAATTAGTCTTTTACTATCAGATATTGTATTAATATCGACTTCTTTCATCATCAAATATGAGAAATATCTCTTATATTTTAAAATAGTGTGTGTTGTAGCACTATCTATAAGACATATGTCATCGTGATTGACCTTGGGTCCAATTGATGATTGAAAAATTTCCATATTCTTCATGAAAATAAAAGATATATCATAAGAAACATGAAAAACTAATAACATACATAACTTTAAAAAATTGCACTAGAAATATTGAAATTAACAAAACATGATGCTTTAGGAAAAACATTTAAGAAGAAGAACCTAATTATAAACATAAAAGAATACAATAATTTTTCTTATATATATTCAAATAGATGATCAATTCTTTAGTCAATATAATTATAGAAGTCTTCAGCTTCTAGATGAATAATTTTTGAGAGCCCTTTGAAGTCATCATATTTATAAGCAAGATTTGCCTCAATATTATTATATTTGTTTGAGGGAGCCGCTTCATCATCATCATTTTGAAAGGTCAAGTGTATCTCCTTATTATTACCTTTTCTTTTGAGGGAGGCTTGATAAAGTTTGACAAAATGATCGGGTGCACGACAAACACGTGCCCATTGACCTTTCATACCACATCGGTGAAAAATATTGACGTTACCCCTTGAAGGATTATTTTGAGAAACTTTATTGTTCTCAAGTTTATTTCCATCATGATAACGATAATTGTTTTGTCCTCTGCCACATCCTCACTATGGCCACGACTACGGCCACGGTAATAATTTTGTCTTATTTGAGACTGATCATATATTTTTGTAATATTCATTTTAGGGAATGGAGCAGATCCAGTGGGATGGGCCTCAAGATTTTTCATCAACAAAGTATTATTCTGCTCAGCCACAAGTAGCCATGTAATTAATTCAGAATATTTTCAAAAAATATTTTCACGGTATTGCTGTTGTAGCAACACATTTAAGCATAAAAAGTAGAATAAGTTTTCTCCAGTAAGTCCTCATCAGTGATAGTTTCTCCACATAATTTTAATATGTAACTTACTTTGTGAATAGTAGAATCATACTCAGTTAAAGTTTTAAAATCTTAAAAGCGAAGGTGTATACACTCATATCGAGATTTTGGTAATACTGTAAGTTTTAGGTGGTCATATTAATCCTTCAAATTATTTCACAATTCAAGTGGATCTTTCACAGTTAAATATTCAGTTTTTAATCCTTCATGAAGATGATGTCGAAAAATAATCATGGTCTTCGCTTTATCTTGACTTGATGCATCATTTTCTTATTTAATGGTATTCCCAAGACCTTTAGCGTTGAATTCCAGCATCAAGAACCCATGATAAATAATTCTTTTTGTTAATATCGAGTGCCACAAACTCAAGTTTTGATAAATTTAACATGATAAAAACTAAAATACAAATAAATAATTAAGTTAGAAACAGTAACAAATATTATAAATGAAGATTTAGGATAATACATAAAGAACTACTCCATCCGTTTCAAAATAAGTAGTGTTTTCAGCTTGAGCATATCCCTTAAGAAAAGTCCTCATTCCTAGATAAAAAAATATAATTTTACCCACTTATCCCTAATAAATATCTTGAAAAAGATGTAACTCTTTAATATTTTCTTGATTATGTAAAACTCTCTACACTTAAATAAGGGCAAAATTGAAAGAATATCATTAATGTCTTCTTGATCATGTAAAACACCACTTATTTTGAAATAAAATCAAAAGGTCAAAATACTGCTTATTTTTAAATGGAGGGAGTAGTATTTTATATAAAAAGATGCATCATATTTGATTATAATGAATTAATGTATAATCCTTAAATTAGTAATACTGTGTATATTTTCAAATATGCTCATAGAAGCAAATTTTTCAAGAATCATTATAAACATGATTTAAAGAATCAAAATTTACTGACTTTCATTAATATTAAAATAAAAAAAATTTCTTTCATTATAAAAGATTTCAATCACTTTGGATAAGGTTACTCATCGCGGCTGTCCCTTTGTTTAATTTTTAGTTTTTAAATTTGCTTGATATATTTAAGGTGATATTAAATATTAATCAAAGTCTTGTTAAAAAAAACTTGTAGCACTCATGCAAATGCATTCAACCAGAAACTAACATATATGTTTATGAAATAAAATGACAAAAAAGTTAGGATAGTAAGCACACAGTGAAACATATAAGACAACTTATACCATGCAGATGTAGTATAACTTAATTAAACTGTGTGCAAATAAGATATTGTAACTTCGAATAGATGAAATACTCATCTGAAAAAGATTAGGCTCGTGTTGATAACGTGTTATAAAACTATAGAATTGCAAACAAAATAAAAGAAACAAATCAAGAACTTTATAGAGAGAAGGGAGAGATTGTATTATATTTCTCTTGGTGTGATTAATAGATGAAAACATCCTTCTATTTATAGGAAGAATACTTCTTGGTCACCAAGTAATGAAATTAACTTGGTTTATTTGTAACTACTTTGTAACTAATGGTTACTCTCTAACTTGTTCTAATAACTAGTTTTTACTCTTCAAGTAAAATAAACATACATATTTTACTATATGTTACAACACCTTTGTTATTAGATATAAATAGACATTAAATGAGACATGTTATGTATTTTAGTACTGATATTAATTTATATATTTATGGCTGAACTCATAGATGACCCCTTAAAATTGGTACCAACTTTAACTTAGACACATTAACTAACACTTTAACATTTCAAAAACAACAAGGAGGATATAATATACTCTTAATGATGTAGTAACAAATATTTCCTACGTGGATTAGTTGGCTAATTAAATTATGTCTAACTCATTTTAATTATCTACATTATCACACACACAAAAATAAATTAAAAGAGAAAAAATAACAACTAACATATATGCCAAAATGACTAATAAAATCGATGACACGTGGCATTATGCCCAAATAATTATTAAAAAAGTTTGACCACTTAAAAATTTATTTTTAAAAAACACAATCTCTACCTACCCATTTGCAGAAACACCCTCCCCCCTCCCCCCAAATGGTCTTTTCAACACGTGATCTCCTTGGATGTAGCTTTAAAATGAATGGAATGGCTCTAGAGCTTGATCTCTCTCAGCTTCTTAAGCTTCTTCGAGTAGTACCTAGGAAAGAGTATAAGCTTTTATTGGTTGTATTGCCCATAATTTCTTCAGTTTCATTTGTGATTTTGCAGTCCTGGGAATAATTTATTTCATAGGAAGGAAGATGGAGTTTTCTGAATTGCAAGAAGACTAGGAGCTTGAATGCGGACCACACAGGTTCAAGTATAAATATTTGTACACTGCCACAAATAGATTTAGCAGCAAAGATCTATAAGGATCCGATGGATTTGGCAGCGTCCACACAGGGGTCTTTCATGAATCAAGATAAGGGATGAGATATTGCAGAAATCGTCTTCTCCACCTGTTCTTCCACCCTCTTCCTGATTCCTCTTCTTTCTTTCTCTATTCTTCCGCCCTCCTCATTTCTTCCTCCATCACAAAAGCACAACCCCTCGGCTCCCACTCATGTCTTCAAATTTTAATTTGTGTGTTAGCTATTATCACAGGTGAATTAATTAAATATCAACTTATTATCTTCGTGTGTGTGTGCGTGATATATTTTATAAGGTGAAAATATTGCATTAATTTATATTTGGATCTAAAGAAATTTGAAGAAAAAAGAGTTGAAGAAAAAGTGAAGAAGAAGAAAAAGGAGATGAAGAAAAAGTGTGTGGGGGGAGGGGGGAGGGGGGTTATTTGATTTTTAAAGAATTTAGAGCTAAATTGAAGTATTGGAAATGAGGAAGAAGATATAAATAAATAGGCGGTCAAAGTTATTGTTGGGGTCCAAGTTAGACGCCACAGCCGAAAAAGGTCTTCTACGCGCCTTAAATGATTGAAAAATATGCAACATGCTAACTACGAAAAAGGATTTGAATGACACAACTGGACCTTACATGAAGTATTTAAAATAAACAACGCTCAGTTGACATGCCTAAGTAAAATTTGATATCAACTTTAGGAAGTCGTTGATAGGTTCCCTTATATTTATTAATAAATAACATATATTTTATGAATTGTATATAGTTAAATACTTTGATACAATATTTAATATTTTTGATATTTTATATAAATATCAAATGTTAAAACTTTTGAAAATACATATCAAATTTAATAAATATTAAAATTATAATAACAAAACTTTTACTATTTTTTATAATAATTAAATATTTACAAAAGTATGCACACTCCTGCTTGTAATCATTGATTCCCTCCCATCTGATTTTCTAAGATTAACTTTAATTGAGGATGACAAAATAATTTTAAAAAATAAGTAACCATCTAATTCCTATTAGAAATAGGTCGGATAACTGCTCAATTTAAAATCGATAAAATATGGATAATATCTATTATCCCCTAAAAAGGTGGATATCTGATGGATAACTCATATAACCCACCAAAAATGGACTCGCTAATCCTATCCATTTCAATTGTGTTATTTCAATTTTTAAATATCCGTTTTACACTTTAACTTTAAATTTATATTTTTTAAAATCTCAATTATATATTTCTAAATGTTTAATTAATATGCATGAAACTTAATTCATATAATATCTTGCTGCAATACATACATACATATATACACACACATTAATAATAGTTTTCTTTTTGAAATTAATGATAATAATACTTTTCTTTTTGAATAAACATATGGATAGGGATGTCGATTCAGATGCGGCTAGAAAGGCTCGTTTGAGTGATTCATAAACCCTCAAAGAGATGGTTTCACACCATTCTCTATTTCTGCTGCACCTTACTCTTGCTTGTCTATAATCCTTATTCTGTATAATCTTTCACTTGAAATGTATATGACAACTCCCTACATATTTCTAAAGTCATATTATTCAGGTCTGTTAGTCAAATTTAGTCAATGAATAAATATGTGTGAATGGTTTCAAGTTTCAAATAGAAAAAAGTTTCAAGTACAAGAAAATCAATAATAGCGGAGGTGAGTTAAAGGTGATGTAGACGGTAATGGCCAAACTATTAATTATTATGTCATGATACAAGAGAAAATGGAAGTTAATATCCTGGATGGCCGAGAAAAAAGATAGTACTATTTCGGTGTAAGCGGTTTGATCCATCGCATAGAGATATATTAGGGTGAATCAACAACATAATATAATTGAAGTTAAACACACTAGACATTATAATCGTTATGATCCTTTTGTCATTGCACAAAATGCTAAGCAGATTATGCTCCATATCTTTTGTGTAGAGACAAGATTGATTGATGGGTGATTATAAAGATTAAGCCCATGGGTAGGATTGAGATTGATATTGTGTTAGATGTGGCTTACCAAAATGATGTGGCAGTTATTCATCAAACAATGGATCCTAAGTTTAAAATACAGTTCAGTACATCCTAAACACATATTATAAGAAGTTTTTAATGATGAGGTAATTTAAATAGAAAATATTGAGGAAGAATCAGATAATGAAAATGAACCAAACTGGCGGAAAGAATCAAATGACGATTATAAAACAAGTGAGGAGGAAGAACGGGAGAATGATGGAAATGAAACAAATGACGAGGAAGAATGGAAGAATGACAACTAGCAAGTTGGTTTATTTTTTTAAGCAATTATTATATTTAGTACTTTAAATTATTTTATATATACTAATGTAAACTTGTATGCAGATATCATAAGGTAATGGTAATCGAGATCGTAGTAGTAGAAGTAGTAAATCAAGTAAGAGTAGTAGGAAAGCACCTAGGAGGCCACTAGATTCTAGCACTACTTTAGGTGGTCTTTCATCTTCTCCGCATACTCATTTTTCTCCACCTGTGTCTTATGTCCCCCATGGTACTAGGCATTCGACATATTCTTCTGTGCCTCCACTCCCTACTATTTCTCACACTTTCATGCTTTCACCACGGAAAAACTCGATGTATTCATCATCGGATACTATTTTCTCGAGTGGTTCATCTCCTTACTTCTTCAACTTGCGACTCAGAGATAGCAGCTCTGAGTCAGACATGCAGGATACTTCTACTCCACTTTTGAACTAGTCATATAGACTTCAGGCACCAACACCGACACCAGGAGACGGAGAGCCACAACCAGGAGAGAAAGACAGTCTTGGTAGAGCATCTGATAATCGTGTATGATGGATTTGGGTAAGTTTATTTTTATTTTTTATTTAAATTTATAATTTTTAATCTTAATATTTTCTTTATAATTTGATATGTTTATTATCATTTTGTAAATTCTTTCGGGGAAAAGAGAGCAAAAATATTCTCAGGAAGAGTATTTGGAGGCTTTGGATCAATCTTATCTGACCTGGAGTGAAATACCACATCAAACACGACATGGTATGTTTAATCAGTTTAAGATATACAAATTAATTATTATTTAGTAAAAAATTTATTTGACTATAGATTATTATATATCATCTAATGGTAGTGATCATTTAATTGCAGACATTGTGTACTTGATTTTCACAGTACGGCAAGATAATTTTCACGACCTACAAGAGGAAGACCAGTTTTAAAATGTCCAACTAGTTTAGAGATGTCAGAAAAAAGAACAAGAAGCATGATTGGCTTCTACAAATCTTTACAAGGCCCTTCAGGTTTATTAGAGATCGCCAACATTTCTGGCAAAGTCTGAATTGACGAAGAAGGTCAAGAGGGAAGGAAAAGATGGCTCATTGCATACTGGGGGTGCAAAGTGCGAAGGGATAATAGCTAGAGAATTGGTAATTAACTCTTATATATATATATATATATATATATATATATATATATATGAATTTGATTAAATTATATATATGACTAACTTTGATTATATTTTATTTGCAGGCCAAAAAATTGAGCCGCGATCTGACTAAGGAAGAGTTCTTTCGGGCTACTCACATAAAGAAGAAGAATTATGAGTCAGATCGGACATATGAGTCGAGAAAAGGGCTAAACAAGCCTATGTAAGTCCCTACAAGTTACATATGAATAGTAATATGTTAAGTTTGAACAAGCCTATACTCACTTTTTTTTAATTATGCAGATGAATTATCAACGCCTCTTGTCTGAATACAGCCAGACTCAGCAAGCCCAAGGCGGCCCGATCTAGCCTCCACCAAATATCACTACCTAGATTTAAATTGAAAAAAGTGACCGGGGGGAGACAAAAGGGAGAGTTACAGCCTAGGATCTAGGAACCCAGTTCAACGAATTCAGTCTGGACGGGAAGGTGTTGGCTCTTTTAGCTAGGTTGAGTTGATTGATGGTGTTTAGTGCGCTACTATATCACAGAATATAGAAAACCTTACAGTGCCTTGGCAAATGCCAAGCCAAGACGTATTTACGAGAATAAGTACATGTGTCATACCGTCGAGGCTCTCAAGGCACAAGTGAATAGCCTTCTTATTAGTGGAGTGCATAGACGTGCTCATTCTCCTCCCACCTCTGTTGAAGATGAGGTTCAAATGATGATGATGAAAAAATCTAGTTGTTCGGATTTATATTATTGAACATTGAAAACAAGTTGAAACTTTGTAAATATTGAAGTTTTTAATTTTGTTTGACTCTGTAGATCATTTTGGTGAATATTCAATATTGTTTTTAATCTTTTTACTTGATAATTACTATGTTATTGATTTAGAATTATTTTGACAGTAATTAATGCTGGATTGTAGCTGATATTGAATTGAATTTTAATTTGGCAGGTGGAAAATGCAGAAATTGCAGGTTTCTGCTTCTATTTTTTTATATAGAAAACCGACGAATAGTGTAGGTTTGTCCTTCTGGTTTTTACAAAATAACCAAATGAAGAAACCTAGAAAATTGATATAGTTCTTCAGTTTATTCTTGGGTATAAAGAACATGTCGAAGGACAGGGCCGGATGTTTAGATTTTTTTAAAAAAAATTAATTAATTAATTAAATAAACCAAAGTTGTCCGTCGGGTAATCTATTTTTCATGTCGGATGGCATTTAAGAAAATCCACCAACTTGAATTTTAATAAACTGACGGTATCCCTCGGTATTAAACGATACTGTTCGTCGGAAATTCTCTTCCGCGAACCAAATTTTGAGGAATATCAGTTCGTCAGGTATCATATTTCACAGAAACGTGAAATCAAAGTAGGCGATAAAGTAGCTGGAAGACACGGAAATAAAGGTATCATTTCAAAAATTTTGCCTAGACAAGATATGCCTAATAAACTGAGCAGTCCGTTGGTATTAACCCTCATTTTTTTGGTAATTTTTGTAGTGAGTATCACTATTTACAAACAATGCAAAGTGGGATAGATTATATTCATTTACATAAATTTTTGTTACCTTATAATCCATCATCCACCTAGATCTTCTGTGAGCATGACGAAGAGACTAAGCTGCTGCATCAGTTTCTTATAGAATTTCTGGTTAAGTTTCAATTGTTGGTGAAATTTCAACTAGAGTTGGTAGAAATTTAGCAATTTTAGGAGTTGAATTCTCTGAATTTCGAGCATTGCAGCTACTTCTTCGACTTTACTATCAAATATGATTGGAATAGACTCATGCATACTCCTTTACCAAGTTTTCTTCATAAAAATAACATCTTTATTGATTCAATCTTTTTCTTATGCAGATTAGATAATTTATATTCCTTTCCTGCTTCACTAACATCAAGAAAGATACATTTTTCTCTTTTGTCATCAAGCTTCTTACTCTTCTTGTCTGGAACATGTGCATATGCAATACAACTTAAAATTTGAAAATGATCTCCAGTTGGTTTTACTCCACTCCAAGCCTCCTCTGAGATTCATCTTTTGAACATAAAATGTTGGACTTCTATTTAAAACATGAATGCTACAATTGATTGCTTTCAATCGAAAAGTCTTTTCTATTCTTGCTTTTGCTAGAGAACCTCGCAACAAATTGAGAATGATTTTATATTTTCTCTTTGATACACCATTTTATTGTTGTGTATAAATAGTGATGATCTCTTTTTGAATAGTATTAGCTTCACAAAAATTTTTAAAAACTTTTGCCATGATTAGTTTGAAGAGTCTGTATGGTCATTCATTTTTCATTTTCTAGATAAGCGATGAAGCATTTAAATACTCCAAAATCTTCTGATTTTTTCAATAAAAAATACACCACTGTTTGGAGAAAAATCATCCGTAAAGGTAGTAAAATACCTTTTAGTTCAATTAGAAATTGGTTTAATTTGGCCATAAATATCTATATACACCATCTCCGTTGTGCTCTCCATGACTTTTTTTTTTGAAAATTCAGAACGATGTTATTTGCCAACAATATATTCTTCACAATCTTGGAAAGGAAAAAGAATTTCAGAAAGGCCCATCATCATATTCTTCTGTTGAAAAGTTTTTAATCTACCAAAATCCAAGTAACTACATCTAAAATGTCACAACCATAAAAGATCTTTTACTTCCGCCAAACAAGATTGAATACTCTCAAGGTTCAAGGAAAATAACCTATTTTATTTTCACAACAACAATAGCTCTTCTAGTAAGAGCATAAATCTCACAAACACCTTTTCCAATAAAAATAAATTGTTCTTTTTATTGCAATTTTTCGACACTTAATAAGTTGCTTCTTAATGTAGAAACATATAACATATTTGCTATTATTTTTTCAATATCACATTTACTTATTGCATCCACAATAGAGAATCACAAAACAACTTTAGAATGAAAGCCTTCATTTAATTTGGCTGCCAACTGATAATTGGACAAAGCGATATGGGTGAAATTGCTTTGGTAGGAAGAAAAAACGGCATGAGTGTCGATTGAGAGAGCGAAAGAAAATGTGTATTTAAGATTTGAATGGTGTTAAGACTTCAATACAAATTTGATTCATTTAGATCCATTTCAGATTCATTAAGATATTTTCAATGTACAAAAAATATATGCATTTAATGGGCCGAGATTTGAATAATTTAGATTCAGACCCCCATTAAGTGCAAACAAATGAGACTTAAGTTATACTGTTGATCAAGCTAGTTCTTGGGGGGTGGGGGGTGGGGGGGGATTGCACTTGAGTGTTGTACATGAGTTTTGAGTTGTTTTTCTATGGTTGTCATCATCATAAAGAAGAAATTTGTTGAGTCAAATTAAGCCATGTCGAATATGATGTTTTGATGATTGATAGACATGACAAACATTATACAAGAATCATATTCTTAACATGTCTTAAATAAGGAACTACTAGTGATTAGAAATAACTATTTGAAAAACCAGACCCTTATCATGTCTACTAGAAGAATTGGACTATAAGTTTTCTATACATGAAGTGAATGAACTACGTCCTTCACAATGAAATGGAGATGGGTGGTGATCAATTGACACAAAGTAGATTTCACGTGCAAGAAGGATTCATTAAGGAATTGAGTTTACAACTAAATGTGTGGATCAAGGAACAAGACCTCAAAATGAAAATATTACCATATTTGCACATATGAAAAGAGTTTTGAAAATAAGAGAATCTGCATGCCTAAACGCAGCAGGCCCTGCGAGTAGTCGAACAGATGAGAGGTTGTCGACGAAGGGGTGAAAGGTTGCGCTTGCGATAATCCGAAGGTTGCACAAGACCCCTTCAACCTCGCCCGCGTGTTAGCTTGCTTGTACTATCGCTCGCCTGCCTGACCTGCTTTCTGGCTAGCTTCTTTATGGCAAGCGCTACCCTAACCTAGCTAGCGCTACATCTTGCTAACGTCGTCTGAATTGCCTTGCAAGCGCTACATCTATATGGCAAGTCCACGTCGCCTTCGTCTCCCATTGTAGTCGCCTTCTTCATATGGCAAGCGCCACCCGTCGCTTGCACTACATTGTCTGAAGGCTGAAACAAATATGGAAACCAAATTCAATTGGGATTGGATTTATTAATCAAGTTCCAATGGGATGGAGATTGAAGCCGAGAAAATTTGGCCAATCACCTCACCTATATAAAGCACCACAATTGATGTTATTGAAGATATACTATTTGACACATATCACAATTTATTCTAGACAATAACTTATTACGAGGAGTGCTTTATGAGAGACAATTTGACAATGAAGAGAACCTATTTCAAAGAAGCCACTACTTTAGTTTTCAAGTTATTCAGTTGATTGTTCTTAATTGTAACCTATTTACTTTCACAAAGACTTGTAATAAGTGTTTGATTCTTGAGTTGTAAATGTTTTCAAAATTGTGGTAGAATCCTAAAAGGGATAGTCCAACTAGAAAGGGGAAAAGGTACTAAAGTTAACCCGTTTGGTTATTGAATTGTAACCTTAATCACTT
Organism: Datura wrightii; assembly: GCA_035772735.1. Taxonomy (NCBI): domain Eukaryota; kingdom Viridiplantae; phylum Streptophyta; class Magnoliopsida; order Solanales; family Solanaceae; genus Datura; species Datura wrightii. The sequence goes on from JASDFA010000018.1 coordinate 180,381,251, forward strand.
TTGTTTTAATTAGTGAAAATTTGAGACAAATTCTACAGAAGTAGGTTATGATTTTTATTTTTCTTAATATTTTTTTTTAAAAATAGTTTATATTTCACATTTTACTTCTCGTTAAACAATTGAAAAAATTAAGTTCTTTAATGAATTAAATGACAACATAAAATAACATAGTATATAATTTATATTTAATGTGTGTAAAACACATCTACATTCAAAGTTACGTGATTGTATAAGAATCCTATTATATCATTGATGCACCTAACGACGAAAATAGGACAACATGAATTGATGTTAGTGGTAAAGTTAAATAAACATCCTAAAAACAATCAAATTTTTTTATAATATTGTTATTTATTTTGTTATTTTTTAATAGCTAAAACAAAATATTGTTATAAAAAATATATAATTATATAATATAATATAAAAATTGATTATTAAAAAAATTATGACTGTTATAATAGAATATTATTATATAGGAGGATTATTTTTGAGATGTTTGATTAAAGAAAAAAAGAAAAACAAAAAGAGAGGTGGAAACAAAACTCCAATAGTCCAATCCACGACCAAGGCTCAGTGACACCTAAGATGATAGCGATAGATTCCGGAATTTTCAATTTTGATACCGCTAAGTCTAACTTTTTGGATTAGGGCCACGAGCCCGCCACACGCCCCGTACAATTGGACTAGTCGACAAACTCCACGTGTCGCTCCCTCATCGGCCCAACTGAATCGTACTCCTCTTGAACTCTATTATCAACCTTCTATGTATTTCTTGCTAAACCCAATCTTAGATATCTTGCATTTCATCTTTCTTATTTCTCAAATTCTTAGTTGTTGTAAATTCTGAATAATGGCACTTTCAACTACTAGTCTTAGCCCCTGGAGAACTACATCATTATCTTTTTCTTCTTCTTCTTCTTGTGACTCTGTTTCAAATCTTGTTTTTCCTAGGAAACAGTTCAAACTTTGTGCTACAGCTGATGTGCCGCTTACTGGTGTGGTGTTTGAGCCATTTGATGAAGTGAAGAAGGATGAATTTACGGTTCCTATGACCCCACAAACTTCACTTGCTCGGCAGAGGTTCGCAGAGGAATGTGAAGCTGCTATCAATGAGCAGATCAAGTCAATTCTTTCCCTGTTTTGATTCTTCTTTTTAGTGCTTTAGTTCCCTCATCAATTACTACTGAATCTGTCTTTTATAGATGTTAAGGTTGTTGGTGTTTGTTTTATTACTCCTTCCATTTTAATTTATTCACTATAATTTGATGAAACATAGAATTTACAGAAAATAACAAAACTCTCCGGATCTAATGATTTTATATTAAAGATGTTTATAATATATTAAGATTTTATATTTTTAATCGTATCATGTGACAAATTAAAATTAAAGAATTATTACTACTAAAAATAAAAAGTAATACTCTCTTTTAAACATACTACTTCAGGTCCACTTTATTTGTTCTTACTAAAAATAGATGGTCTATAACATGTGTCATTTTAGAAAATAGAGATATAATTAACTATTCCCTCTATTCCATTTTAATTGCTAGGTATATTAAAAATAGTTGTTTTAAAATATTTGCTAGTTTAAAAATTCAAGAGATAATAGACCATGTTTTTTCAATTCTACCCTTAGTACTTAAAGTCATTCTAAAATGTGAAAAAAATTATTATTGTATGTTTTCAAAAAATTAATAGGGTTATATTAGTCAAATTAATATTATTATTATTTTTTTCTTAATGAATGTGCAAATCTCATCCTAGCAATTAAAATGGAACGGGGGGAATATTAATTTTCACCTTTATATTTACATAATAAATGTGAAGAGAGATTAATATGATAAAAAAATAGTGAAGTGTTAATTGAGATAAAAAAACAAAATAAGAATAATTTAGTTTAATTATCCTTTAGTTAATGTTTTCTTTAAGGACGTGAAAAAAAGAAAGAAAAGTAATTGAATTGGAGGGAGTAATAAAAAGAAAAGGAAAACACATAAATTAGAACAGAAGAAGTAAAAATTATTGAAGACAAATAAATTAAATAAAATCTGATCTTTTAACCATTTAAGATCTAGATGAGATTCCACACAATATATCATGTACTTTACAAAGGTCTTGAGTTCAAGCATCCGTATTATCCTTAACTAAAATTTTTTTTCATGTGTTTGTTACATAATAAATAAATAAACAAATTAAATTGCACAAGAATAAAGTTGAAATCACAGTTAAATAAATATAAATATGAAATCTTTAGTAAATTTAAGTTTTTAGATAAGATATGCATAGTAATCAGGAACCCTATTTATTTTAGTACCATGGATGTATATACTCTGTCTAAGCAATTGAATATATATATATATCCAAGGTATATTGATACGGTCACATGTTTTACCTAAAGTAATTAAGAAGCTAAATTTAAGACAGCTTAATTAGCTGAAAGTTATAGTGTGTTTACTGCTTAGGATATGTATAAGCTGACTTACAATAATAACCTTGCTGTATATTATATAATATGATATGCCCAACTGAAATCTATTTTACTAGAATCAGCATCTGTTCCCATGTATATATAATTCTCATCCATAGTAAAAGAAAATTAAATGATTGTTTAGACTTGAGATGAAATGTGGACAAACCCAAGATGTAGGGATTTAAAAATGTTTTAGCTGCTCTTTATGAAGATTGAAGAGTTAAAGAGTATTTCACTTCCCCTTTTTAGCTTTTCATTTGGTTTTTCATTTTTATAAAAAGATTTCTTGGTCCATTGCAAAAAGTAATTCTTTTTCCTTTGACCTTGCCTATTTCTATCCCTTATGTTGAATTGAACTAATGTCTTGTCTTTTCTCTAAGATTAATTTCTATACATCATATGGTGAAAGGGTTTATAACAAGTTAAAATATAATGATGGCGGAAATATTTTCTCTATCTATCTATATATATCTGTTAAATTGTTTTGCTTATTGGTTCATTATGTATTTTATTGCAGTGTGGAGTACAACGTTTCTTATGTATACCACTCCATGTACGCCTACTTTGACAGAGACTACATTGCTCTAAAAGGCCTCGCAAAGTAATGACAAAATCCGTCACTTTCCTGCTAAAATTTTCATTTTCAATATTCATATGTTAATTGAGAAATTTGATATCAGATTCTTCAAGGAGTCAAGTGAAGAAGAAAGGGAACATGCTGAGAAGTTAATGCATTATCAGGTTTCTTTCAAGATCACAAATTTTAAAAAGCAAACTAGTATTACACATTGCGAAAAGAACATTACTATCCTTTTATTTTGTTTTATTGTTTGCATTTTATGAATAACAGAACATCCGAGGAGGACGAGTGAAGCTACACTCTATTATGATGCCTCCCTCCGAATTTGAGCATGTTGATAAGGGAGATGCGTTATATGGTCAGTTTCCTAGCATTCTTTTCCAAATTAAACATTACTAATTTCTTAAGTCAATAATGTGTCCATTTGGGTACATTTGATATTAAAATTGGAACGATACAAAAAAGATAAGTCTGACTCCTTAATGAGAATGACAAGTATAAATCGAGAAATGTCCAAAGTTAAGTCAATAATTTTACATCGTTGGTATATTGCATTGTGCATATTATGAACTCTATCTGTTTGTGATGCAGCAATGGAACTGGCATTGTCCTTGGAGAAGTTAACAAATGAGAAACTTCTGACCCTGCATAGTGTAAAAACCTCTTCTTTTTCCTCATATCAGAGACAGTTTCAAGTGTCCAATTGCCTAAATGGTATCATTTTCTTATGCTTACACTTTAGTGTTGATGAAAAAATAGGTGGCTGATCGGAACAACGACTCAGAAATGCAAGATTTTGTTGAACGAGAATTTTTGGCCGAGCAGGTAAATTGGATTGTTGCCAGTGAAGGATCCTTTTGCTTGTTCTTACACTTTAATTTTCAAATGAGTGCATTATGCTGCTTGTTTTGGCAGGTTAAGGCTATTAAGAAAATTGCAGAATATGTAACTCAGCTAAGGATGGTTGGAAAAGGACATGGTATGATTTATCCTCTCTAACTTACTAATAACTAATTTTTACACTTAATTGGAGTTAACTACTAAGTATATCCCTACCTAGTACTAAAAATAATACATTTCTTTACTTACAGGAGTGTGGCACTTTGATCAGATGCTTTTACATGAACATAATGGTGCAGCTTGAAGGTCCCCCAAGTTTAGGCTTCTTTATATGCTATTTCCAGATTTCAGACATTGTGTTGTTGTCCAGTGATGTAATATTATATTTATGCTACTTCAAATTCAAGTCTTCTATAGGCTTGATCCTAGAAGATTAATGGTACCTTGCTTTCAAGAAATAATGCTACTAGTTTGATGAGGAACTATAGTAGAATTCTCATCTTGCTAAGTTTGCTAGTCTAATGGTCCATTAGTACCATTGGGGTAATTACATTTATGTAGGAAAATCTACAAACAAACAACTTAAGAAGAAAGCCTTTTGACCAAATGAGGATCCCAAATTGCACCGCAATAGCACTTACATGTAAAGGAAGAGTCCTATACCGACAATTCAGAATTTCCTTGTATTTGAAATACATATGCATCTCCATTTTCTGGAAGTCGGTAGGAATATTATTATTAATTGACTAAAGGGAGAAGCAAAAATTTCTTTGGTCCTTAAAAACTTTATGACTACAACTACGAGAAAAGACCTCGTGATAATCAATACGGGACCTCACCCCCTATCAATGCACGGTGTGGAACAGAGGACATCATTCATATATGTCTAAACAAACGCGTATCTCTTTTACTTAATGAGGTCTCAATTCCTATGAGAAAGAAAGAAAAGCACATTCTATATGTATCAAACACTAATCTTGTAGTTGAGAGAAGATGCTTGGAGTGTCTTGTTATAAAATCTCCAGCAAAAAGGCCTTTTCTTGCATTTGGTTTCATTGACATTGGATTGAATCATCTCCCACATTACTTGTATATCATTGTATCCTGCACAAGCTTCTATATCCTTGTAAAGGTTCAACAATCCACTTCTGCTCCCTGTCATAAACTTCAGACGTAAGATGACCAATATATATATATATATATATCTTTCAAGATTCTCAGTGAGTGTATTTTTACCTTTTTTCCTAACAGTAGGAAAACTGCACTTAGTTGGAAACGGAAAAGAGTTCTTGAAGTTGAAGCTCTTAGCAGGAAGCAGACATGAGCTGTTGAAGTTGAAGCAGAGGCAGGGCTTCCTCATTTCCTTTGCTTACAAACCATCTCTTTGACTTTGCAAGTGTTTATATGTCATGAATAATGAGCACTCTTTTCATAGATATTAATCTTTTAAAAGCAGAACTCCAAAAGGATTAGACAAAGTAGAAAACAACACCCAATAAGATAGAAAAGCCTTTTAAGTTCACACAAATTATACTTACTTTAATATTAATAAAAAAGATTATAGAAGTAGTTTAATAATAGTTGTTGAGATTTGGAAAATTTTGATAGAAACCTGAATATTGAAGGAAGGAAATAGACATGTTGAGTAGGCAGAAGTTTTTTGGATTTTTGTTTGCTACTTATTCTTTTGATCAAAGATTCCAAGTCCTATTGTTTCTTAAGTGGGTGATAATGGGACCCCGGTCAAACGGTTTGTTGGCTTTTCTTTTATTTGCTTTCTTTCTTTCTTTTTCTTTGTTTCATTGACCATCATCTTTCTTTCTTCAGATTGTTTCTAAATAATTAATTTCATTTCATTAACAAACGGATGAGAAAAATCTTATTTAGGTTGTTTAAAAGCCAAGAAAATAGCTAAACTAATTAAGAAATTGAACATAACCCTTAACCCTCACCAAGAAAGAAAAAGATCAAGGTGATCAGTGCATGAGAAACTTGTGCTGCTTTATTTTTCTTTTTTGTCGGTTAAAAAAATAGTATTCATATTTAGAAATAATTTATTTTTAAAAATTTTATTTTACTATTTATGACGTAGTTTTAAAGTCAGAAAAATAAGATTACATGTTTAGGTGCACAAATTTTAAAAATTTTAAGTTCTTTCTTATGTTTCGTATTTTATTAAATTATGCCAAATGAAGTAAAACTTAAAGCCTGCCACCTTTTAAAATTACTTTATGGAAAAAATAATCATCAATTTTATGTGTGTGTGATTAAACAAACTTACAAAAATCAAACGAGTGAAATTTAAATTTTCTTCCTATGGTGTTAACAATTAATCCAAGCATTAACTTTATATATTACTAATATCTTATTTGGTACACTTATTTAATTTATATATAACTAATGCTTGCATTAGTCATACACTCTATTTGGTATTAAATTATATATAACTAATGTAGTAAAAATCATGGTATCAGTAATGCAATGGTTGTTAATGCATGCATTAACATAGCTAAAGACATAATTGTCCCTCAAATCCTTTTCCACATCCTTTCTATCTTATTTGTGGAGGGTATTTTTATAAATAAATATTTTTTTAATAAATTATTAAATGAATGTTATTTTTAACACATTAAACCAAACACTGCATAAGAAATAACCTCAGCATAACTAACGCAACCATAACTAATACCAACATTATTAATATAAGCATTACTAATACACCTTATTCAGCATTATTGAAGGAAATACAAATATTCAGCGGAATAATATAGCTACAAGTGAAATACCCAACAATGACTATATAGAAGAAATTTATCAAATTAGAGAGAAGAGGTAGGAGGCTTTATTCAATAACTTAAAAACTCTCAAATCTCACTATAAGAGAAAATCTCACTACAATAGAAAATCTCACTACAAGAAAATATGTGATAGAGTACCTCTATTTATAATTGTCACGACCCGAGAGTAGAACCAGATCGTAAACACGGGACAAGGAACCCCGAGAGGTCCCAAGTCGACCCATGACATAAGCATACCTAAATTCATTCACATTAAGCGGAAGAATAAACATAAAACATAGCGGAAACATAAACGTAATATAGCATAACATAACCATCGAAAAGTGCTAGACATACATATCAGCTGAGTACTACATATGGTCTGAAAGCCTCTATCACGTAAGATGGGTTGATGGGAAAACATCCCCAACTAACCCGGCAAAACGGAAACAAAAGAACATCATCAATGTCTAGACATATGGCCCTCGGAACATGATGACTCACCAACAAAGCTGGTAGCTAACTCTGAGATGGACTACTGATGGAGATGAGCCTGAGAATCGGGTCATGTATCATGAAATCATACAACATAAAAAGTATGCGGTCAGTATGTGGAATATACCGAGTATGCAAGGTAAGTAAAATGGAAATTTAAAATATTTAAAACTCATAAATGAACATAAGAGTAAGATAACATGCTCATAACATAAATATCATAATATAACATAAGGCTCAAGATTTTCAAAACATTCGTATTACAATCGTAATTATAATCATAAGAGAAAAGCTTTATTGAACATGAATTGAGAAAATATACATAATCATAAACATGCATAAATCATGAGGAAAAGTGGGAGACTTCTCTTAATCGACATACCCCATATGAGCACACATGGAGCCCCACTTGTAAGCCTAGTCGGGAGGCCGTTCGTACCTTGTCAAGGGCAGAACCATGAAAGTATGATATCACCATGAAGAGGGCCATTTGGGTTAGGGGCAGTCACAAAGAAGGTCCCAACATACCTACAGTGGCACGTAGTTTATGAGATCCGGGGCAGAACCTGGGCCCCGAACCTACTCGGTGTTTGATACTACTCCCAAAACATATATAGTGCTCATAGTATATCATGCATGAGTTCATGGGCTAGTTAATTCATGATAATCATAAACATGCTTGTAAATATGTGAACTAGCCATGAATCAAGGCCCGTGAGTCGGTCAAAACATAAATTCATAATTCATAGAATCCATGCATACTTGTAGATCATACATATAACTTGTAAATCCTCAAATCATGATGGATAATTGAATAAATTCATCTTTCAAATTATAGATCATGATGGGTTTGTAAATATCAATAATTAGAGAGTAGATCATAAATCGATTCATCATAAATCATGCATAATTAGGCTTGATTTTTGTAGAAATAAAAAACAATAAATTTATAATCAAAATTAATGGTAGAATTTGATCTAAATCCATAAAATATGATATATATCATAAATCATAAAAATCCATTAGTAATTCATTAGTTTTTTCTCGAAATTGAACTTAAAACCCCATAAGATTTTTGATAGATTTTTCATGAATTCATAGGGAATGGGCATGAGTGTGAACGGAAACACCCATTTGGAGCCTTACATACCTAAAAATAACTGATTCTTGCTCTCCCTTGAATGCCCAAAAGGAATTGAAGAAGAAAACCTTGAATCATCCTTTGATCACCTCTCTATACTCTTGCATGCATGAATGAGGACTTAGAATAGATTATCCATCTATAAACCCACCTTTCCTAGGCTAAAACGATGTAGTTTAGGATTTAAGACATTTATAAATTATGAAAAGGCCCTTATTAAACTCGCAGGAAATTACTGCCAAATGGTCTTAACGGACGACTTGACGACTCGTGGTCCGGGGCGACGACTCGTTCCCTCGCTTGTTAGGTGCACTGCCTGGGCTTGTCTTCTGGGCTCATAACGATTAACACCACGACTCGTTAGGGGTGACCATGACTCGTGGTCACTAGTCGTGAAGTACACTGTTCTTCTTCCTTCTCTTTTCCTCCTCCCTACCCCACGACTAACCTAACAACTCGCGGGGTCTGACCACAAGTCGTTGCCATGCCCGTGGTGGCCCTTTTTCTTCCAATTTCTCAAACTCCTCCCTGGCCTCCCTGTCCTCACGAGTCGTCTCACGACTCGTCCTGAGTCTGCAACATCAACTTTACCTTTTTCCCATTTCGACTTCCGGGTCTGATCTTTGGGTTTTTGGGGTATAACAATAATACTAGCAAATCAAATTAGACTAGGATTAGAAAACCTATTCCCATATGACTTTAACAAATAAATCCTAACTAGAAATGAATTAAATAAACTATCAAATATCAAATCCAAAATGATTTTGGATTACTAATCTTGGTTTATTTCCAACATACCCTCCCTTAAACCAAGATATTCAAACTTGAGAATTCAATGAATAATATTATGTCTCATAGAAGTCAAGTACCTTAAATTCTCCATCACTTTTTAAAAATATATAGCATCAACAAAATCGTGGGTACCATCTTTAGTTGACTTCAATTTCTCTCCAACAGGATCCAAAGTCAATTTGACTTTTTCCATGTTAAACATCTTCAAATATATCATCATCATATTTTTTCTTCTTCTTATATCCTTGAATAAATATTCTTGCCTTAAAATCATCTGCTTCTTCAATTAGTTTGTACTTGGTCTTGCGTGCCCATTCAACTTCAATTCGTCTTTTTGTATGTGGTAAAGTAGTATCATCAACAAATAATTTTTCATGCTCTTCAAAACTTACAATTTCAAATAATGACTCAAAGTTGATTGTATCTTCCATAATCATGCATTTCAATTGAGGATTTTGACCCCTAATTATTTCTACTTCAATTTTGGGTAGATCTTCAAAACCTTGCCCTTTATGAATACTTTTGCTTCTTTCGTTACTAGTTTCATCTTCAATACCTTCAAACAATTTTTCATGTTTGATAATGCTGGATATTTCTATTTCTTTTTCAAGGGCCTCATCTTGTATAGACCAATCATGTCTATCACATGTTTCATAACTTAATGTACTAGCCTCTATTGAAAGAACATCAATTTCAATCAAATCATTCTATTTAGCCATTCCAAAAATTATTGGCAGATAAGTTTGGACATTATTGGAGTCCTCTTTGCAATCAAATATATCTATACCACAATAAAAATTACCTCTACCTTCACTTCTTTTCTCTAATATTTCTGAATTTCGGCCTTCTTTATTTATTTCTGCCAGATTCAATAATTTTTCTCTTTCTTTTGGATGATCATACTTTGTTTACAATGACTCCTCTATTATCTCATCTGTCTTTTGATTTACGGTCATCTCATATGTCACCAATTCATCTTCGAGGTCATCAAGTCTCAAAGTATTAAGATCTTGGGTAGCCTCAAGAATTATTTTCTTGGTATGAAACTTTAAACTTAGAGATTTCAATACCTTTTCGACAACTTTAACTTTTTCCAGTAATTCTCTATTGATCTTCATATCATTGACAATTTCTAAAATTCTTGTAAAAAATACTTTTACAGATTCTGTTGGTTTCATTTGGACCAACTCATACTGTCTCCTAAACTCTTGAAGTTTTTCTCTCTTCATGTCTGCAACACGTCGATGTGGATTGATCAAAATGTCCAAGCCTCCTTTGCTGATTCTGCATACATATATTCTTTATATATATATCTAATAAGACTTTGCTATTGAGGTAGTATAATGCCTCACAATTCAAGTGGTCTATTTTTCTCCAATTGTATATCTTTTTCAACTGTCAATAATGTGCCTTCTGGGGGTTCCACGGATCCTTTATTAATAATGGACCATAGTCCAATAATATTTAAAAAACTCTTCATCTATTGATACCAGCTCTCAAAATTATTTTTTCCATCAAATACAAAAATAGGGCAATCAGTTAAATACTGAATATCCATATTTTTAAATTTATTTGTGTTGGATCTCAAAAGAGATTCTAAAAGATTTTATAGGATCTGATACCAATTTGATGGAAATAAAAATATGCAGCAGAATAATATAGCCATAAGTGAAAGACCCAACAATGACTATATAGAAGAAATTTATCAAACTAGAGAGAAGAGGTAGGAGGCTTTATTCAATAACTCAAAAACTCTCAAATCTGACTAAAAGAGAAAATCTCACTACAATAGAAAATATCTACAGGAAAATATGTGACAGAGTACCCCTATTTATAATACTAGCAAACCAAATTAGACTAGGATTTGAAAATCTAATCCTATATGACTTTGACAAATAAATCGTAACTAGACATGAATTAAATAAACTATCAAATATTAAATCCTAAATAATTTTGGATTACTAATCTTGATTTATTTCCAACAATTATTCTTATACGCTCTATCAAACGACCACTTATTGTATTAGGTACTATGTTGTGTAAGAGTAAGAGTTGAATGCTTATGGATTAAAATGTTCTTGAAATATAGTGAGCATCAAATGCTTGAACTGACATTTAACCAACTCGTTTAATTACTTTTACCCAAAATTCTATTCTTATTTAGTTTGGTATACTGAAAAGGGCAAGTGTTATGCTTCTTATATTAGTACCTTTTATTCTATCCTAACAGTTCTTGTAATGCCGTGAGCAACAAATGCTTGGATTGACATTTAACCTAACGGTCGTTAGGATTGCCTCGTCCCACTATATTCATGTGCTATACATGTTAATAAATTCATAAGATAAACTCCATTTCTGTCCATCTTCTTTATCTTCATTTTCCATTTTTTCTCTAACAATTTTTATTGAGAAATTAGTCATGTCTTGTGCATCGAGAAGCTCAAGATTATTCATAAAATTCGATGTTTGTGTCTTTATGGAGAATATTATAGTTAAAGACCTCAAACACCTCTCAAAATCTGGGTCGTAAATTTTGGGCAAGTTATTTTTTATATTTTTATAGACCAAAAAATATGTAGATTACATGTTTTTTCAAACACTAAAAATGTTTTTGTTTATTTGTAGAAAAATGGTGTATATGACTATTTTAGGTAACATGATCATCTTCCAATAAACTGAACTAGCACGGTGTTATCATAGTTGAGAAGGCTCCGGTTGACACCTATGACACTTCACAAAGCAATGTGGAATTTGAAATACAGTTTAGACTCAAATAAACTGAAGAAGATGTGGATCTTCTTGGAAAACTGCTAAAAGAATCTGAAGGAAAAAAATTATCTAAAACTAGGCTTAATGAAACTCAAGATAAGAGAGATTTTCTTAAAAAACACTTGAACAAAGAAGAAAAAAGGAATTGTTTGAGCTGATTTGTGTACCTCTGTTATTCTTTATAATTTAATAATGTTGCATAGTTGATTAGGTTATTTGTTAATTTTTATGTGATGCTTTTTTGGCATTATGTATTAGAATGTCCTTATGAATTCTAATGTGATTGACTATTTTTAAAAGTACGACATGTTTACATAGTATTTTCAATATTTATCTATTCTAATATGTTTAAAATTCAATTAAAACAATGTAAAAGAAAATAAAATGATAATAATAAACTAACAAAATTAAACGGACTATTTTTCTTTAAAAAATGACACATGACATCATAATTTAAAAACAAAAATGCAATCATACTATACTTGACTGGCAGGATAGAAACATTCATTATTGTCATCAGATAAATGCTCTGTGTTTGTTAAGAACATTGCTTCTTGCTACGGATGTTAATTTCCTACAGTTTAAGGATATTTGTTCCTCGACCAATTTGACCTTGTAGAATCTACCACATCTTAGTAGCTTTTGGTTGTTCCTCTCCTTTATCTTAGATTATTAGGCTCTACTATGATCTTCTTAATCCTCTTTGATAATTAAAGGAGGGGGAGAGGGGCGAATTTAAAAAACCAATTTAAAAGTTTTTCCAATCGACTAACATAAATGATTAGTTGACTGAGTTCCTGCAGAAGATTTTAGTATTGAAACAAATCAGAGAATGTAATAGAGCATGAAAGTAAATGACACAGTAGTTTATACTGGTTCGGATCACCAGGGTGGTGCCTAGTCCAGTCCCCTTGGGTTATAAGGGTTTCCTTAGAACTTATAAGTGCTGAGATTACAAAGGGTATTTCACCAACTTCTTGGATGATAGTTGATACAACCTCTACCTGTATATCTATCTAACTCTTTCTCTCTTTTTAAGATCACTAATATTTTTTTTTTCAACATACAATTAATGAGTAAGACTAAAATTTTTCATGTTTATCAAGTGAAGTTGCATGCTTTCTTCAGAGAGTCTTCAACGCCTTCTGTAGTTTGCACTTGGTCTAGAGAAAGGTAGGAGATCAATTCCTTTGATCTCGATTTGATTTGCTCTAAGATAACCCAAAGGTTTTATTTTTAATCTCAATCACGCTAGATGGGTGTGTGATTGAGATATTAATGAGAACCGTCTTGTAAAGATTTTTTGCACTCTTCTTCCACTGATGATGTTCCCTTTATTTTGTACAATTCGTGAATCTTGTTTCCCTTACTGATGCTTTGTCTTTCTAGGTCTTCCTTCTATATGTGGCATGCTGATTTCCTTCATCTTATTGAATGAAATTTCCTTCCTTAGTTGGGATTTGATTTGTTCATTCTTCCTTATTTTGATGATCTGATTTCCTCTTAGGCTTTGATCCATATCCAGAAAGGATTTCTTAATTATTTAGCCATTGGATATTGTCACACCCGAGTCTACACCCTGGACGGAACACGATACTTGGAGTCACAAGTAATCCCAAGTCAACCCTTGGTCTATTATACACTAGTATTCTGAGTAAAACATGCATAGCGGAAGCTTTGAAATAATAATATAAACACATTTATGAGAAAAATAAAACTGGAACATAAAGTTTAGAACATCTGGGGTCTGAAATTACTTATGTTTCTGAAAGCCATCTAGCTAATGAGTTACTGGGACAAGCCCCTAGCTACCTCTAAGTATACTAAACATAATAAACTAACTGAAAGAAAATGAAATAATGCCCTGAATAATGCGGACTCACACTTCAACTGCGGAGGAGGAGGATCTGAACCACGACGACTAACGGTGCTGAGTCTGAGAACCTGCAGTTATATCATGAAACGATACAACATAAAACTATGCGTCAGTACTTTGAATGTACTGAGTAAGGGGGAGAAAACATAACTCAATGTAATGCCTGAACTGATATGACATGCAATGACCGATAAGTATACTGAACTGAACTAATAAAATGAGATGAGATGGTCAAAATGACCCTGTCTGATGGTCAAAGACATGCCCTAAGTCTGAAAGTTCGGAGTCTGAGATACTGTACTGAACTGAACTAAACTGATAGAGCTGGAATTGAACTAAGCTGCTTATTTTGAAACTAGACTGGACTGACTAGTGGGAGAGTCTATAACCGATATATAACCACGTGAGCTAGACGTGGAGTCCGATGTATACACCCTACCGGTAGGACCCAATATACCTTGCCAGGGTATAAAGGCATGAACTAGGTGATCACAAGAATCTGGGGCCAATCAGGCCAAATAATACTGTAACCTACACTGGCAATGTAATTCTGGAAACCTGGGTGTGCTGGAACCGCGACCCGCTCGGTGCTAAGTCTTACTCCCACTGAAAATCCTAGACTGAATTACTAAGCTGATAGCTCAAAACTGGGTTCCAAGACTAGTCAGGGATATAACTGAAAGTACCCTGAGAGTCTTATCGGACCAGATTCTGATATCGGGTTCTAGACTAGTCAGAGCTGCTTATCTAGAAGCGTCGTAACTGTCTAAGAACAAACTATAATCTAAACTGGGGTTCTGAGGCTAGTCAGAGCTATGTATCTGAAATGTCATGACCGCCTAATGGCCCAATAAACTGAATTTTGAATTTGATTCTGATAACTGGGAGGCACCATTGACACTTTAGGAAAAGACTGAAGTCAAATTGAACAGTTGACAAATTCTGTATAGTTCTGAAGAGATTTTATGTTCTAACTAAACTGAACTACTAAATAACTAACAGAGAACTCAACTCATCCCAACAACACGAGAATTTCATAATATGGCAGAAATTTCAAGAATTAAGGAAATCTCATCCGACAAGCAGAATTAAAGTTTTCTCATTCATGCCAAGACTGAAATCATTCTTACCAAGGGAGTAATTACTCAACATCTAAACAATAAGGAATACTAGAAAATCATCTCAAATCACACTTCACAAATCATGGGGAATTTGATGAGTAAATGCGTTTCATTCGAAAACTCAAGGCTTACTTTTGCAGGAACACCAACAATTTGGTCAATAATTGATAGAGATCATATCAACAATAAGCATGAATATCATTCCACGTGAAATCAATGAAAACAAACAGGTAATCTCTTCGTATTTGAAAGCTCCGGGCTAAAACTGATGGAGAAACTATAAGAGGGTTTTGGGGGACACAAGGAAAGAACACATTCCCTTGTTGAATTCCCACATACCTGACTAAAAATTCCCCTGAGAGGAAAATTCAAACTGCTGCAATGGAGGAAAACCCTAAGCTTGCTTGAGAGACTCTTCGATGACTTTTATGAGAATGAACGTGGGGAATGAGAGGAGAGGCCATTCATTCCCACTAATAGGTTTGAAATTACACCTAAAATGACGTAATTTAAAGTTTAGAAGAGTAGGAAATTACTAAACAACCCTTAGAAAATCGCAGGGAAAAACTGTTAGGTGGTCCTAACGGGTCGTGATCAGTGACCACGACTCGTGGTCACACTTATTGAGTATACTGCCTGTAAATCCCTGTAGGTCACCATGAGGGACCAGCGAGTTGTGGTGAGTGACCATGACTCTTGGTCACTTGTTGTGGACCACACTGCCCAAAAGCCCTATAGACCCCCACAGGTGACACCACAGCTCGTGGTCACATATAACAAGTCGTGGTGAGGACTCGTGGGTACACTGCCTCACACCTTAACCTTTGACCCAGGTTTGACCACGAGGCACCTAATGGGCCGTTAGGTATCATAACGACTCGTTAAGTGAGTTGTTTTGAGGCATTTTCTGCAGATTCCCAGATTATTTTATTTTAGTCCCGGATACAGTCTTTGAGTTTTTGAGGCATTATAATATCTCCCCCTTGGAAACGTTCGTCCTTGACTGTTGGAAAACACACAAGAAACTAGAGAATAACAATCATAATGATCAAATACTGCTCATTTAACTCCAAAACTGACAGAATGAATACCCATGTTTCAACATACATAACTGAACTGAATTCACCTTTCATACATACATCCATAATCATAAAGGAAACTTAAACACATGAATTGAACCCAACAACTAGATCAGTTTCTAAGCAAATCTAATATTTTAAGCTGTAACAGAGTCGATAGAGAACAAATACGAGTATTTGGCCATCATATCTTCTTTGACCTCTCACGTAACTCCCTCAACCTGCTGATTTCTCCATAACACCTTGAATGAAGCTATTTCCTTATTCCTTAGCTTACGAACCTAATAGTCAAAGATCTGGACTGTTACCTCCTCATATGAGAGACTATACTTTATTTCTACACTGTCCAATAGCATGATGTGCTGTGGATTTACAACACTTTCGACGCTCAAAACTAAGAAAATAGCATGAACTTAGGTATGTTTATGTGGATATAAGACACTTTTCCTTTGATTGCAGGATGAATTAATGTTGGACCTAAAAATGGAAAAAGAAAGCCTGAAAGATGCAAAATAGGCTTAATGTGCAGACCACAGTATGAGCCGTAGGAAGGACCTATGATTCGTACTAAGGGCCATGAAAAGTTGCAAAAGACTTATTGTGCAGAGAGGCATTGTACGAGTCTCAGTACAAATCTTCCCAAGATGGTAAGAGTCTTGATGAAGAAATTGTGACAAAATTCAGAAAAGTTGCATAAAGTGCTGACTCCTGCTACGGAAGGAATGTATGACCCTAGATCCAAAACTTAGCCGAAATTCATCCAACAATGCAAGGTACGGCAGGCAGCTATGATTCGTAGGAAGCTGCTATGGATCGTAACTTGGCTCGTGACGACTGCGGCACCAGATATGAAAATTCATCTAGTTAGCCTAGGAAAAGGATTCTTGTATCTGTATAAATACATTTTAGGTTTTATTGTTTTGGAGACAATCAGACAATCATAGAAAGGAGAAACAAGTAAGAGAGAGAGAGAATTGAGTTGATTCAACTTGTGATGAACCTTTTCTTGAATTCATATTGTTCTTGCTACTTGTTTGTCAAGATTTTGTGGTGTAATTGAAGGAAGTGTTTTTCTCAATCGTTATTTTAAGTATTGATTTTTATTCTTAATCATGAATGCAAATCACAACCTTACAACTATGAGAGGCTAAAACCTCCATAGCTAGGGTTGTGGGAACCATGAATTAACAAGCTAGGGTTACACAGAGTGATCTTAAAACCATTACAAACACTTATATTGTATTATCTTCATGCTTAAATGTTTCTTAACGGTATGCAACATTAGGAAGTTCCCAAATTCTTTACTTGCTTTGGTCGAAGAGGTAGAGATTAGGAAAAGAGAGTTACAACAGATCCTTGATCTTGATGATCATTATATTAACTTGAGTTGTGGTCTCAGGATAGTTAAATCTGGAACTTAGTGATAACGGATAGTTTGAAACCGCTCATGAGACTTGGTCGAGTGATTGAGTATAATCATTCAATAGGGACTGTTCGGTCGTTTGAATGAACCTAAGTTATCAGTTCTATAAGTAAGTATTGGTGATAATCACGAGTGTATACCCAAAGCAGTTATGAACCCATGGGGAACACAAACCCTAGTTATCCTTTGATATTGACTTAACATCAAAATTTTAATATTTGTTTTTATTATTGATTTTCTTTAGAATCCCCCTATTTTGAAGTAACTACTTTACAAGTTCAATTACCGGTTATAATCTAGTCTCCCTATTCCCTGTGAGATCGACCCCATCCTCTAGTTGGGTTCTTTATTGACAACGTCCACTTCTCACTTCAGTAAGAGGTATGGTTTGAGCGTTATCAAAAAATGGCGCTGTTGCCGGGGAATACAGCTGAAACTAGGTTATTAGGTTGTAATTAACTTTTTGGTAGTTATTTCTTTAATTACGTTTATTTTTGTGTTTTTGATACCCACAGGCTATTCTCCGGTGAATGCCAAGCACGCGGAGTAGAGATCCCCTTGTTCCATTAAATCCAGAAATCGAAGGAGCATTGCGTAACATGGAAAACCACCAGTAAAGAGAGGCCCGCATAGCTGAAGAAGCTAGGCAAGCCGAGCAAGCTCAGCAAGCTGCATTACAACATGCGGAAGATGAAAGAGATGAAGTGTTAAATGCTGGTGGACAAGGGAGGGGCAACAAAGCTCATAGATTTACCCCTCAGTACTTTGAAGGTGATGATGACCCAGATATTGATGAAGTCAGGTCAACTGGAGCAATTGTGCCACCACCACTACCCGCTGGGGCCAAATTTGACATTATAAGTACCATGATTTAGTTGCTAAATATGAAAGGGTGGTTTAGTGGTCATGCAGTGGATGATGCCAACCTGCACTTAATGAACTTCGTAGGAATATGCAAGGCGTACAGGTTGCTCGGAGTAAGCCCAGATGCAATACGGCTCAGACTCTTCCCTTTTTCTCTATCTGGGGAAGCTACTTTGTGGTTATCAAAATTGCCCGATGACTGCACAACCAACTGGAGGGAGCTTAAGCAGGCCTTCTTGGAGAGATTCTTTCCCCTCTTCCAGGATGTTACAGCTAAAAGATGAGATCTATAATTTTCGACAGATCAAGACTGAGGCACTTCATGAAACTTTGTTGAGATTCAAAAAGAAATTGACTAAGTGCCCCAACCACAAAATTCCAGATGATAGTTTGTTGGAAATTTTTTATAGGTCTCTAAACAATAGCACTAAGGCTATAGCAGACACAGTAGCTGGAGGAGGATTGATGATTTACATCTAGGAGCAAGCTGCCACCATTCTTGATAGGGTGACTAAGACAAACAGGGCCTGACATACGAGGAAGGCTGATGTAGTGGCAGGCATATATGTCGTTATGTTGACTACAGACCAATGAAGAAAAGAAGAAGAGTGAGACCAGGAGTTGGTTCATATGCGCACATCACTGGACTTGCTGACAAAGCATATTATAGGAGCTAGAGCCAAACAGGTTAATGCAGTGGGTACTCAAGGAAGTGAGCAAGGAGCTGATCACTCTAATTCTGAGGAGGAGGAAAACTTTTTGGATATCCAGGTGGCGGGTTTTCGAGCCAACGCCCAAGCGTCTGGACAAGACAATTGGTGCCAAGGTTCTGGAAATCAAGGTCGGAACCAGTATAGAGACAACTACAACAGAAACGGGTTCATAGACAAGAGCCGAGGTCGTGAACGCGAAGGTGATTGGAGGCACAATGATGGTTATCACAATGACCAGACTAGATTCTATGTTCCTCCCAATGCACGAGAAGGAGAGGTTGGGCAATCAAAGTTGGAGAGCATGATGGTTGTGATGTTGAAGAAGGTGAGGTTCACTGATGATTAGCTGAAGGAGATCCGAGATGATTTGTCAAGTATGGGTCAAAAGGTGGAATCTCATGCTACCGCCATCAAGCAAATTGAACACCAATTTGGGCAACTATCAGCATCAACGAACCCTAGACAAAAGGGTACACTACCCAGTAACACTGTTCAAAATCCAAAAAATGATGCACATTGTATGGTGGTGATGACTAGGAGTGGTAAAACCACAGTTGACCCCCTATTTCTAGTTAAAATTGAGTGGAAGAAAGAGATCATAATGGAGGATGATGATACAAGTGCTGAGAAAGAGACTGATGAGTTGTAAGAGGCCCCGAGAGGTGAGAAGGAACCTGACATGGATAAGGGGGCAACGCAAGTGTAGAAAGATATCCCACGACCACCACCACCATTCCCCTAAAGGATGAAGAATAAGGTGGAGAATGGTAAGTTCCAGAAATTCCTTTCAATGCTTAAGCAGTTGTCTGTGAACATATCATTGGTCGAAGCATTAGAGTAGATGCCAGGATATGCAAAGTTTATGAAGGACCTGGTGACAAAGAAGAGATTTGTGAGCTATGAGCCTATTGACAATGTGCATCACTGTAGTGGCATAACTACAAGGGTCTTAGTACAGAAAAGGAGGACCCAGGTGCCTCACTATACCATGTATGATTGGTAATGTCGAGTTTGCAAGGGCACTCTGTGATTTGGGAGCTAGCATTAATCTGATTCCCTTGGCTGTGTTTAAGAAGTTAAGATTGGGAGCTCCTACACCGACCAACATGCGGCTATTGATGGCTGACAGAACAGTTAGGAAGCCGGTAGGGATCCTGATCGATGTTCTTGTCAAGGTAGATAAATTTATATTCCCAGCGAACTTCATGATTTTGAATTGCGAAGTTGATTATGAGGTCCCCATCATTTTGGGGCGACCATTCCTTGCGATTGGGAGAGCACTAGTAGATGTAGAAGCTGGCCTATTGAAGTTTAGGCTGAATCAAGAGGAAGTCACATTCAACATCTGCAAGACAATGAAGCAACTCAAGGAATTTAGTGTGATCTCAGCACTGGAGGATAAGTATGAATCACTTGATGAATTTTGAGTAGTTAAGAGATTTGCATCGTGCCGCGATGTTAAATCAAGCACTTCTTAGAAGGTAACCCAAGTGGTGGACTGGTGAAGTCTGAGTAACCAGCTTACCTATGTCGTGCCGCGACGTTAAATTAAGCGCTTCTTGGGAGGAAACCCAAGTTATTGAACTAATGTGTGCTCAGTGTGAAGGGAAAATTGAAAACATGAGGCTGAAACATCAGCTGCTATGGCTCTCAGTAGGAACCGTAATGAGATTCTTCAAGCCGTAGCGGCAGTCGTGGTAAGGTTCAAAACAAAAAGATTCCAAGCCCCGACCTACGAGCTATCCTATGGATTGTATCTCGATAGTACGAGTCATAGGATGTATTCGTAGGTTGTCAGACAAGTTTTTTTTAACAGGTTGCCCTCGAGTCCAAGGGACGAGCCGTAGGATCTTTATACGACTCGTGGTACGAGTTGTGACGGATTGAAATTGGGATTAATACCCGACTCGACCCAATTTTTTTTAAAATTTGCCCTTACCTATTTAAACCCCTTCTCCCACGCTCAAGCATTCAAACACACGACTCCACTTCATTTTCCCTACCCGTAACTCAACAACACCCAAAGAATCAAGCAAACTTCTTGCTCGACCCAAACTCAGAAAACCCTAGGACTGTCATTTACCATTTATGAAGCATCAATCAAGTAAGTGTGTTGTGTTAAAAAATTGTTAAAAAGTCACATATTGAGATTGATGGTGTCAAAACCCCTGTGAGTCAGTCACTTGACTTGAAATTTGATGTTGGCAATAGACAATGATCAGGGTGTTGTTACTGTGCTTCTTCGACCAAAAAGGATGCTAGATTCTAGATGAATTGAGATTTTAAAAATTAATGAGTTACGGGTAATGGGTTAAGAAAGGGGAAGATTATGCTTGAGTTAAATTGAGTCATTGATGTGCCTAAACTAGGGGGAAAATCTGAGTACCCCAAAAATTGAAAAAGAGTCCTTGCAAAACTGAGAAAAGAAAATTTGAAGTGGTATAAGGCACAATATGGACTGTAGGTTTCCACTACGAGTCGTACTGAGCACTCGTGCCACCAATCTGAACATAGTTGCATGAAAATGTCCTTCCTACGACCCGTGGAATTGACCTACGGGTTGTACCATGAGTCATGAAAAAATTCAAAACAACATAAAAGCCGGGCTTCATTAGATGACTCATAGTACAGATTGTACCCTTGTGGTACGAGTCGTACCTGTGAGTCGTACTGAAAACTAGTTGCAATTCTGGGACTTTTTATGGGTCGTACCTTCATGGTACGACTCGTAGTGGTGACCCATGATGAAATTCAGAACATCTTCTCTAATTCTTCTTTTTCAAAAAAGGATTGATATCCTCTTTCTCTACAAGTACAATGAGATACAAACGCAGAGCAGACAAACCAAAAGCCCAAAGGAGACTGATTCATGAACCACCTAACTCGAAGTCTGACAAGGCCGGAGACTCACCTAGTGGTTCAATTGAGGAGTATCAAGTAGACACCTCGGACACCGATGGAACCAGAACCACTAGGGCAAGAGCAAAGGTCCAAGATGAAGCAACCACTTCCACATCCGCTCAAGCTCCTCAGTCTGAAGAGCGAGTTAGAGAGGAACATCAAAAGTCAAGGAGCGACTCCAATGCTGAAGAAGGGTCAGGAATGACCCAGAGTTACAGCCCAACCTCTTTGTTTGAAGCTTTGCCAGGAAGCTTCTACTTGTTGAAGCTTTGTTTCCCCTAATTCTGAAACACCACAATAGACTTGCTGCGAAGAGGAAAGCGGCAGTGATGAGTCCGAGGAAGAGGCTCTTGTGGTTGCACAAGAAGACCCCACCTAGAGCAAACTGTACAATCCTATGGAGAGTGTTGGGAGCCAAAGAAATCTATGAACAAGGCATCTCTCTCACCATAAAAATAAGCCACAGAGGAGCATTCGAGAAGAACAACGGATCCTCACAACCGCATTTAATGAAGTTGAGGAGATGAAGCGGATTTTTAACTTCTATGGTTTTGAGTGGATGGCCGAGACTCCAATACAGTACACAAAAAACATAGTCCGGGAGTTCTATGCCAACTACTTGGCCACCATGGAGGTAAAGGCAAAGGAAGGGTAGAAGATAAAAGACCAGCATTGTTTGGAGAGTGTTATGGTCCGAGGTCGAGAAGTTGATGTATCCGAGCAGACCATTGCTCGATTGTTGTAAGGCCCACAGTTCTTGCCTACCAGGATGATGCTAGAGTATGATTACAGGGTGGAGGCAATGAAGCAGATCAAATCCCTGAGTGTGTAGGAGCGACAGAGGTAGCTGCAATGGCTAGCAGGGTAATTGCTGAGAACAAAGATGAAGCTGAATGGGTTACAAGTAGAAAGCAGGTGACCAAGAATTCACTAAACTTCATTGCAAAAGCCTGCTGGACACTAGTGCGCCATTGGTTAGCACCTACGATCAATGACAACACATTGAGTGCTGACAGAGCGTCTTTGGTTGCATACCTCATGTCTCATTACCCCATTAATATTCCGAGGATCATAGCCAATGAGATACGAGATTGGGTTGGGGGAGTAAGCACTACTATCCCATTCCCAAGTCTTGTATTCAGATTATGTATGGAGGCAGAAGTTCCGCGAGGTGATGAGCAGTTAATTGGAGGCCAAAGGATTGCAGATATAGGCCTTATCCGGGATGAGATGAACTCTGTAAGCAGATCCAGGATTCCCATAGCTATCCCAACATCCCAGCCAGCAGGGGACGTACAGGTGAATGTCCTATCACAAAAGAGCAAAGCGAGACACTGACTATAGACGCTAGTCATTCAGAGTCAGCTTCTAGCACATCAGCTGCACCACTGCCCAACATGCAGGCTCAGATGCTAGTAGGGTACATCTTGGTACCACAGGACTTCCTCCAAAAGCTAGCTAAGAGATTGACCATGGCAGAGCGTAAGATTCAGGCCATGATGGATAATGTTAAACCATGGGTCAAGTTAGAGATAGAGACAACATCTCAGGCTCTACATGCTCGTCTAGATAGTTTTAAGAGCTGATTCAATGAGAGAATGGTGGAGCAGACCAATACCAGCAGTCTCCGTGTGGAGTTGGGGGCTCTTCGGAGCCAAGTAGTTGAGTTGTCATCACGACAACCAACATTTTTAGCAGCCCCCACTCTTCCGGACCTAGATGCCGTGCTTGATGAGGATATTGATTTGGCAGCATATTGGGAGCCGACCAAAGTTGGTGATAAAGGCAAGAAAAGAGCTACTGAAGATGCTAGTGAGGAGAGTTTAAGAAAAAAAAGAAAGAAGGAGAGAAAAAAGCGCAAGCGGGCTAGAGAAGAGAGCATGCAGACTCATGACACACATACGACTGAGCTGCATGAGAGAGCTAGAGGAGTAGGTATCTCCACCACACCCCAGCCCGAGCTTGCCAGTGTCCATGACCCTTCGGGAGAGCCACATTCAGCCTAGATATTTTCAGAGGCCGTCCAAGCGGTCACGACTACTGAAGGGGGAACCATTCTCCCTATTGACACACCATTGAGTGCGCCGACCACCGCTAGCGCCACTATTACAGTGGAGGTACTAGCTCCGCGAGATGACAGGAGCATCTAATGCACCACAGGTATGTTCTCTTCCCTATGTTCCTCTAGATGAGGCTTCGGGGATGAAGCTTACCTTTTAAAAAGGGAGGGGGTGTACTTGTGAATTTTGGAAATTTTTGTTCATCTGAGAGTTTTTCTTGCCGAGTTTCTTTTTCCTCAAGCATGCTATCTAGTAGAACTGGAATGTGTAAGATTTTTATTTTTAGTTTGTGATTTTTTTTAATTAGAAAGTAGCTTAGGAGTACTCAACCAATAAAAATACACTAGTTTTGGTTTTTGAAAAAAAATGGACCCTGTTTAAAAATTTTCTGATGCATTAGGGTGGCTAGAGTAGGGGTGCGTAAATGTTGGGAACGGAAGAAAGGAAAAGAAAAGAGAAAAGAAATGGTGAAAAATGAGGTACGGTGAGAAAAAAAAGAGATGAAAATGCTGAGAATCTTGAAAAAGAAAACTGAAAAGAAAATAAAAATGCTAAGAAAGTTGAAAACTCACCACACCCATGAAAATGTGTATAAAAATGGGTGAAAAGGGAAGAAAAGGGAATGAAAGAATAAAGGGTGAAATAGGTGAATGGTGTAGCCAATGTATGTAGTGCCAAGGAAGAGATAGTCACTTATGAAATCTTCCATCTTTATCATGTCCAGACTTAAGCCTACATTACAAGCCATATCAAGTCCTATAGTAATCCTAACCCGACCATCTGAAAAACCAAAGCAGAGGAAATAAGGGCAAGCCTATGGTATCTGACACATAATACTTGTAACTTCTTTGTGAGAGTGAGTGCCTTACTTGCTTAGTCCCATATCATGTTAGGCATTTCACATCTGAGCGGGGACTTCATTTGTGTGAGGGTACTTGAATTATATTTTCTTTTACCATTGGTCTGTGTGGAAAATATTGGCAATGACTTGATTACCTGTTGATAACTGAATGACATGTTTTGATCCCTGTTTATGATGTTTTGAGATTTCTTGTAATACATTAGTGATGTTGTTCCATGAGAAAGGGTCAATAAAGTTTGTAAAGAAAGTAAGTTCTGTTTGAATATTGGTTGTAGTATCTTAAGTCTATTTTCTAGTTGAGCGCATGTTTTAGTTTTTCTTTTCTTTGCCTGAGGACATGCAAAAGTCTTAAGTTGAGGGTGTTGATGTGCTGTGGATTTACAATACCTTAGACACTCAAAACTAAGAAAATAGCATGAACTTAGGTATGTTTATGTGGATATAAGACACTTTTCTTTTGATTGCAGGATGAATTGATGTTAGACCTAAAAATGGAAAAAGAAAGCCTGAAAGATGCAAAATAGGCTAAATGTGCAGACCACAGTACGAGCCGTAGAAAGGACCTATGAGTCGTACTGATGGCCATGAAAAGTTGCAAAAGGCTTAAGGTGTAGAGAGGCATTGTACGAGTCTTAGTATGAAACGTCCCAAGATGGTACGAGTCGTGATGAAGAAATCGTAACAAAATTCAAAAAAGTTGCATGACGGTCATGTTGAACTTCAGAAGAATTACAAAATTTCAGAATTAAACTACGGGAGCTCAATACGGGTCGTATGAAAGAGGTACGAATCATACCTGGATCCAAAACTTAGCCGAAATTCATCCAACAATGCAAGGTACGGCAGGCAGCTACGAGTCGTAGGAAGCTGCTATGGATCGTAACTTGGCTCGTGACGACTGCGGCACCAGATATGAAAATTCATCTAATTAGCCTAGGAAAAGGATTATTGTGTTTGTATAAATATGTTTTAGGTTTTATTTTTTTGGAGACAATTAGACAATCACAGAGAGGAGAAACAAGTAAGAGAGAGAGAGAGAATTGAGTTGATTCAACTTGTGATCAACCTTTTCTTGAATTCATATTGTTCTTGCTACTTTTTTGTCAAGATTTTGTGGAGTAATTGAAGGAAGTGTTTTTCTCAATCATTATTGTAAGTATGAATTTTTATTCTTAATCATGAATGCAAATCACAACCTTACAACTATGAGAGGCTAAAACCTCCATAGCTAGGGTTGTGGGAACCATGGTGAATTAACAAGCTAGGGTTACACAGAGTGATCTTAAGACCAATACAAACACTTATATTGTATTCTCGTCATGCTTAAACGTTTCTTAACGGTGTAACATTAGGAAGTGCCCGAATTCTTTACTTGCTTTGGTCGAAGAGGTAGAGATTAGGAAAAGAGAGTTACAACAGAGCCTTGATCTTGATGACCATTGTATTAACTTGAGTTGTGGTCGCAGGATAGTTAAATCTGGAACTTAGTGATAACGGATAGTTTGAAACTGCTCATGAGACTTAGTCTAGTGATTGAGTATAGTCATTCAATAGGGACTGGTCGGTCATTTTAATGGACCTAAGTTATCAGTTCTATAAGTAAGTATTGGTGATAATCACAAGTGTATACCCAAAGAAGATATGAACTCATGGGGAACACAAACCCTAGTTACCCTTTGATATTGAGTTAACATCAGAATTTTAATATTTTTTTAATTATTGATTTTCTTTAGAAACCCCCTATTTTTAAGTAACTACCTCACAAGTTCAATTACCGGTTATAATCCAGTATAGTCCAGTCTCCCTATACCCTGTGGGATCAACCTCAACCTCTAGTTGCCTTCTTTATTGAAAATGTCCGCTTCTCACTTTAGTAAGAGGTGTGGTTTGAGCATTATCATGGCACAGCTGAGGTTGGATCTTCGATGCATTTCTTCAAGAGTGACACATGGAATACAGGGTGCACGGATGCCAACTCTGTAGGTAACTCCAGCTCATAAGCTACTTTGCCGATTCGCCTCCGAATCCTGTAGGTTCCCACATACCTCGGACTGAGCTTTCCTTTCTTCCCAAACCTCATCACCCCTTTCATGGGTGAAATTTTCAAGTAAACCCAATCATCCACAGCTAACCCCAATTCTCTTCTCCTCACCTCCGCATAAGATTTCTGACGACTCTGAGCTGTTTTCTGTCTTTCTCTGATAAGCTGTACCTTATGCATTGCTTCATAAATCGAGTCTGGCTAGATTATAGCAGCTTCACCCACTTCAAACCACCCAATATGAGATCTGCACCTCTTACCATACAATGCCTCAAACGGGGCCATTTGAATGTTGGAGTCATAACTGTTGTTGTACGCAAATTTGATAAGAGGCAAATGGTCATCCCAATTACCCTTAATATCGATCAGCACGCTCTCAACATATCTTCTAGGGTCTGAATGGTCCGCTCAGCTTGCCCATCTGTCTGCGGGTGAAAAGTTATGCTGAGCTTGACCTGAGTGCCTAGTCCCTTCTATAAAGACTTCCAGAAGTGTGAGGTGAACTGAATTCCTCTATCTGAAATGATAGCTAAAGGCTCCCCATGAAGTCTGACTAACTCTCGAATGTAAAGCCTGGTATAGTCCTCAGCTGAATCCGTCGTTTTGACTTGGAGGAAGTATGCTAACTTAGTCATTCGGTCTACTACTACCCAGATTGAGTCATGTTTTCAACGAGTCCGAGGTAGACACGTAATGAAGTCCATATTTACTTCCTCCCACTTCCATATGGGTAGGCTGATATCCTATGTTATACCTCCTGGTCTCTAATGTTCCATTTTGACTTGCTGGCAGTTCGGGCACTTGGCTATGAATTCAGCGATGTCTCTCTTCATGCCATTCCACTAGTAAATATCTCATAGATCGCGGTACATTTTAGTAGAAGCATGGTGAATGGAGTATCTTGAGTTGTGTGCTTCATCCAGTATCTGCTGTCTCAACTTACCAACATTCCATACACACGACCTGTCCTGGTAACGGAGTACTCCATCTCCCCCTTTGGAGAAAGCCTCGACCTCCTTCTTGAGAATCGCTTCTTTGAGTTTAAGAAGGATGGGATCTTCATCCTGTCTAGACTTGACTTCCACAACCAAGGAAGAGTCTGACCCGCTTTGCACCACTACTCCACTCTCAGTCGAGTCAACCAACTATACCCCTAACCGAGCTAGCCTATGAACATCCTTGGCCAACTCCTTTTTGCTTTCTTCAAAAAAAGGGCCACACTACCCATAGGCACTCTGCTTAGGGCATCAGCCACCGCTTTGGCTTTGCCTGGGTGATGTAGCACGCTCATGTCATAGTCTTTCAGTAGCTCCAACCACCTTCTCTAACAAAGATTTAGGTCCTTCTAACTGAACACGTACTGACGACTCTTGTGATCTGTAAACACATCCATATTTTCAATGCAAGCACCACCGCTGCCAACTCTAAGTCATGAGTTGTATAGTTATTCATATGTACTTTGAGATGCCTGGAGCTATAGGATATCACCTTGCCTCGCTGCATCATAACGCAACTGAGTCCAACTCTGGAAACGTCACAATAGACAACCAACCCATCTGTTCCTTCTAGCAAGGTTAAAATTGGAGCGGTAGTTAGTCGAGTCTTCGACTCCTAGAAACTCTTGTCACACGCATCCGACCACTGGAACTTCACCTTCTTCTGAGTTAACTTAGTCAGAGGAGATGCTATAGAGGAAAAACCTACCACAAACCTTCGGTAATAACCAGCTAAGCCTAGAAAACTCCTGATTTCCGTCGGAGAGGTAAGTCTGGGACAATCTTTCACTGCTGCTATCTTTTGAGGATCTACTTGAATACCTTCACTCGAGACCACATGACCCATAAAAGTCACGGAATTCAACCAGAATTCACACTTGATGAACTTGGCGAACAACTGGCGGTCTCTAAGCGTCTGAAGCACTATCCTCAGATGATTAGCATGCTCTTCCTCATTTCTGGAGTATACTAGAATGTCGTCAACAAATACAATGAAGAACATATCCATATACTGCTTGAAGACTCTGTTCATCAAGTCCATAAAGGCTGTTGGGGAGTTTGTTGTCCCAAAAGACATCACCACAAACTTGTAGTGACCATACCGAGTTCTGAATGCTGTTTTTGGTATGTGACACTCTCTAACCCTTAACTGATGGTACCCTGACCTGAGATCAATTTTTGAGAAACAATTGGCTCCCTGAAGTTGGCCA
The DNA here is from genome assembly GCA_035772735.1 of Datura wrightii. Classification (NCBI taxonomy): domain Eukaryota; kingdom Viridiplantae; phylum Streptophyta; class Magnoliopsida; order Solanales; family Solanaceae; genus Datura; species Datura wrightii. Next base: position 180,410,261 of record JASDFA010000018.1, read on the forward strand.
AACAGGTCGTCAATTCTAGGTAGGGGATACCTGTTCTTAACTGTGACCTTGTTCAGCTTACGGTAATCTATGCACATTCTGAGGGTACCGTCTTTCTTATGCACGAATAGCACTGAGGCACCCTAAGAAGAGATATTGGGTCTGATAAAACCCTTGTCAAAAAGCTCTTTTAACTGCTCCTTTTAACTCCTTAAGCTCAGTTGGAGCTATTCTCTAAGGAGGGACAGGGATGGGCTGAGTATCTGGGAGGAGGTAGATTCTGAAGTCTATTTCCCGCTCAGGGGGAACTCTAGGAAGATCCTCAGGAAATACATCTGGGAACTCGCTGACCACTGGAACCGACTGGATAGTTGGGGTCTCGGAGTTGGAATCCTTGATCCGAACTAGATGATAAATACATCCCTTGGAGATGAGTTTCTGGTCCTTAAGGTAGGAAATAAACCTACCCTTAGGCGCTGAACTGCTGCTCCTCCATTCTAACACTGGCTCATTTGGAAACTGAAACTTAACAACTCTAGTTCTACAGTGGATTGAGGCATAACCGGAGGGTAACCAATCCATGCCGATGATAAAGTCAAAATCAACCATGTATAATTCTACAAGGTCAGCTAGAATGACCTTATTCAAGACTGAGAATGGGCAGTTTCTATACACCCGACGAGCTCTAACTGACTCGCCAACAGGGGTGGAGACTGAGAAAAGTTCTGAGAGGACCTCTGGACTGATATTGAACTAGACTACTACATAGGGAGTCATGAATAAAAGGGTGGCTCCTATATCTAGGAGGCATATATGTCCAGATGAAGGAGACGTAACATACCCGTGACTACGTCAGATGAGCTCTTCTAATCTTGACGGGAAGACAATGCATAGAAATGGTTTTGGCGCTGATCACCATAACTGATCTGTTGGCTTGCTGGGCTGGTCGACCTGTTGGAGTTGATGATGTGGTAGATTGTGATCTCCCCCGCCCGGCTGATGGGCACTCCCTGAGCTGATGTCCATGCTATCCATAACCAAAACAACCCTCACGACCCTGAAGGCACTCTCCTGGGTGGTTCTTGCCACACTTGAGGCAAGCTGGATATCTATTTCCGGCATTGTGGCTCTGAGACTGAGTGCAAGATGCTCCACCCCTCCGATCCTGACGGGACCGAAAGGTTAAGGCGCTAACTGAGCTGGGTGCTAGGGTTCTCTGCTATTGTTGCTCTTGCTACTTCTACTGCTGTGGATGGATACTACCGCTAGACCTCTAATGTCCGTAGTCAAACTGGCCAGTCCTTGCCCGTTTGTTCTTTCATTCCATGTCCTTCAGTTTTTCAGCCTTAATCTGCTGGGCATAGATAATCAGGCTGGAGAGGTCCATATCTCTAATAAGCATCGCTGTCCTGCACTCTTTGAGGACCAGGTTCAACACTCCGTTCACAAATTTCAACTTGTGAGCCCTTGGTTCGGCTATCATCAGGAGCGTACTTGGACAGCCTGGTAAACTCCAATGCGTATTCTTCCACAGTCCTCTTTCCCTGTCTCAAGTTCACATACTCCGCCATTTTTGCCTCCCCCAGCTCCCGAGGGAAAAACCTGTCTAGGATGGCTGTGTTGGACTCCTCCCATTCTACCGGTCCTGCTCCCGCTAGCCGCCCTTCTTTCCATTGTTCATACCAAATCTAAGCTACCCCTTTTAGCTGGTAGGCAGCCAGATTAGCACTCTCAGAGGACCTGACGCCCATAATGTGAGTAATATTCTTAATTACATCCACAAACTCTTGGGGGTCCCCCCCCCTTGGATCCCTAAAATGATGGAGGATTCATACGGGTGAAGTCTCGCACCCTAGCAGCTGCTGCAGACCTGTTGGTGTTCATCGGCACCACCTGGTGGTTCAACTGGTTAGTGACTGTTTGGGCCAGCAGTTGAATGGCCTTCCTGAACATGGAGGTAGATACCGAATCATCTTGAGGGGCTGTCGTGGCTGGTGGAACAGGTTTGTTGGCGTTACCGACCTTTTATTCTGTTACCGCGTCTGGGAGGCATGGTTCACTGAAACGAAATAGAGCATGAGTTAGAAGGATGTTTCGAGGTTCAAACTTTAACGCACGGTAAAAAATATGAACAAAAGAGAGTTTTCCTAATAACATCTTATAGCCTCCTCATCATAAGTGTGGCGCGCTTTACATCTATAACAAGGACTCTAATTGATACAGCTTTCAGACATCCGAGGATAATCTAAACCTAGTTCTCTGATACCAAGTTTGTCACTCTCCGAGTCTACACCCTAGACAAAACATGGTACTTGGAGTCACAAGTAACCCCAAGTCAACCCTTGGTCTATCATACACTAGTATTCTGAGTAAAACATGCATAGCGGAAGCTATGAAATAATAATATAAACAAATTTATGAGAAAATAAAACTGGAACATAAAGTTTAGAACATGTAGAGTCTGAAATTACTTCTGTGTCTAAAAGCCATCTAGCTGATGAGCTGCTGGGACAAGCCCCTAGCTAACTCTAAGTCTACTAAACATAATAAACTGTCTGAAAGAAAATGAAATAATGCCCTCGAATAATGAGGACTCACACTTCAACTGCGGAGGAGGAGGATCTGAACCACGATAATTAACGGTGCTGAGTCTAAGAACCTTCATTATTATGAAATGATATAGCATAAAAGTATGCGTCAGTACTTTGAATGTACTAAGTAAGTGGGAGAAAATATAACTGAATGTAATGCCTGAACTGATATGACATGCAATGACCGATAAGTATACTGAACTGAACTACTAAAATGAGCTGAGATGGTCAAAATGACCCTGTCTGATGGTCAAAGACATGCCCTAAGTTTGAAAGTTCTAAGTCTGAGATACTGCACTGAACTAAACTAAACTAATAGAGCTGGAACTGAACTAAGCTGCTTATTCTAAAACTGGACTGGACTGACTAGTGGGATAGTTTGTAACCGACATATAACCACGTGAGCTAGAAGTGGAGTCCGATGTATACACCCCACCGGTAGGACCCAATATACCTTGCAAGGGTATAAAGGCATGAACTGGGTAATCACAAGAGTCTGGATCCATTTAGGCCAAATAATACTGTAACCTACGCTTGCAACATAGTTTTGGAAACCTGGGTGCACTGGAACCCCGGCCCTCTCGGTGCTGAGTCCTACTTCCACCGGAAATCCTAGACTGAATTACTAAGCTGATAGCTCGAAATTGGGGTCCAAGACTAGTCAAGGATATAACTGAAAGTACCTTGAGAGTCTTATCGGACCAGATTCTGAAATTGGGTTCTAGACTGGTCAGAGTTGCTTATCTAGAAGCGTCATAACCGTCTAAGAACAAATTGTAATCTATACTAGGGTCCTAAGGCTAGTCAGAGCTATATATCTGAAATGTCATGAGTGCCTAATGGCCCAATAAATTGGATTTTGAATCTGATTCTGATAACTGGGAGGCACCACTGACACCTCAGGAAAAGACTGAAGTCAAACTAATTAGTTGACAAATTTTGTATGGTTCTGAAGAGATTCTACATTCTAACTAAACTGAACTACTAAACAGCTGATAGAGAACTCAACTCATCCTAACAACACGAAAATTCCATAATATGGAAAAAATTTCAAGAATTAAGGAAATCTCATCCGACAAGCAGAATTAAAGTTTTCTCATTAATGCCAGGGCTGAAATTATTCTTACCAAGGAAGTAATTACTCAACATCTAAACAATAAGGAATACTAGAAAATCAGCCCAAATCACACTTCACAAATCATGGGGAATTTGATGCATAAATGTGTTTCATTCCGAAACTCAGGGCTTAAATTCACTTTTGGAGGAACACCAACAATTTGGTGAAGAATTGATAGAGATCATATCAACAATAAGCATGAACATCATTCTATGTGAAATCAACGAAAACAAACAGGTAATCTCTTCGTATTCAAATGCTCCGGGATAAAACTGATGGAGAAACTATAAGAGGATTTTAGGGACAGAAGGGAAGAAGAATTCCCTTGTTGAATTCCCACATACCTGACTAAAAAGTCCCCAAAGAAGAAAACTCGAACTGCTGCAATGGAGGAAAACCCTAAGCTTGCTTGAGTGATCTTGAGAGACTCTTCGATGACTTTTATGAGAATGAACGTGGGGAATGAGGGGAGAGGCCGTTCATTCCCACTAATAGGTCTGAAATTACGTCTAAAACGATGTAGTTTAAGGTTTAAAAGAAGAGAAAATTACTAAATAACCCTTAGAAAACCATTGGGAAAAATAGTCAGGTGGTTCTAACGGGTCGTGATCAATGACTAGGACTCGTGGTCACACTCGTTGAGTATACTGCCTGGAAATCCCTGTAGGTCACCACGAAGGACCTAACGAGTCATGGTGAGTGACCAAGACTCGCAGTCACTTGTTGTGGACCACACTGCCCAAAAGACCTATAGATCCCCATGGGTGACACCATGACTCGTGGTCACACATAACGAGTCATGGTGAGGACTCATGGGGTACACTGCCTCACACCTTAACCTTTGACCCAAATTTGATCACGAGGAACCTAACAGGTCGTTAGGTATCATAATGACTCATTAGGTGAGTCATTCTGAGGCATTTTCTGTAGATTCCCAATTTTTTTAAATTTAATTCCCGAATCTAGTCTTTGAGTTTTTGGGGCATTACAATATCTCTCCCTTGGAAATATTCATCCTCGAATATTGGAAAACACACAGGAAAGCAGGGAATAACAATCACAATGATCAAATACTGCACATTTAACTCCAAAACTGACAGAATGAATATCCACGTTTCAACATACATAACTGAACTGAATTTACCTTTCATACATACATCCAAAATCAATAAAAAAAACTTAAACACATGAATTGAACCCAACAACTAGATCAGTTTCAAAGGTAAAACTAATATTTAAGCTGTAACAGAGTCGGTAGAGAACAAATGTGGGTATTTGGCCATCATATCTGCTTCGCCCTCCCACGTAGCTCCCTCAACCTGCTGATTTCTCCATAACACCTTAACTGAAGCTATTTCCTTGTTCCTTAGCTTATGAACCTAATGGTCAAGGATCTGGACTGGTACCTCCTCATATGAGAGACTATCCTTTATTTCTACACTGTCCAATGGCACAATTGCGGTTGGATCTCTGATGCATTTCTTCTAGAGTGACACATGGAATATAGGGTGCACAGATGCCAACTCTGTAGGTAACTCCAGCTCATAAGCTACTTTGCCAATTCGCCTCCGAATCTTGTAGGGTCTGACATACCTCATACTGAGCTTTCCTTTCTTCCCAAACCTCAATACCCCTTTCATGGGCGAAATTTTCAAGAAAAAACAATCATCCAAAGAGAACTCCAATTCTCTTCTCCTCACATCCGCATAAGATTTCTAACAGCTCTGAGCTGTTTCAATCTTTCTCTGATGAGTTGTACCTTCTGCATAGCTTCATGAACCGAGTCTGGACCGATTATAACAGCTTCACCCACTTCAAACCACCCGATAGGAGATCTACACCTCCTACCATACAATGCCTCAAACAGGGTCATCCGAATGCTGGTGTGGTAACTGTTGTTGTATGCAAATTTGATAAGAGGAAAATGGTCATCCCAATTACCTTTAAAATTGATCATGTACACTCTAAACATATATTCTAGGGTCTGAATGGTCTGTTCAGCTTGCCCATCTATCTGTGGGTGAAAAGTTGTGCTGAGCTTGACCTGAGTGCCTACACCCTTTTGAAAAGACTTCTAGAAGTGTGAAGTGAATTGAGTTCCTCTATCTGAAATGATAGCTAAAGGCACCCCATGAAGTCTTACTAACTCTCGGATGTAAAGTCTGGCATAATCCTCAGCTAAATCTGTCATTTTGATTGGGAGGAAGTGTGCTGACTTAGTCACCCGGTCTACTACTATCAAGATTGAGTCATGCTGTCGATGAGTCCGAGATAGACCCATAATGAAGTCTATGTTTACTTCCTCCAACTTCCATGTGGGTATGTTGATATCCTACGTCATACCTCCTAGTCTCTAGTGTTCCACTTTAACTTGCTGGTAGCTCGTGTACTTGGCTACGAATTCAGCGATGTCTCTCTTCATGTCGTTCTACTAGTAAATATCTCGCAGATCGCGGTACATTTTAGTAGCACCAGGGTGAATGGACTATCTTGAGCTATGTGCTTCAGTTAGTATCTACTGTCTCAACTTACCAACATCCGGTACACACAACCTGCCCTGGTAACGATGTACTCCATCTCCCCCTTTGGAGAAAGCCTCAACCTCCTTCTTAAGAACTGCTTCTTCGAGTTTAGAAGGATGGGATCTTCATCCTATCTAGACTTGACTTCTACAACCAAGGAAGAGTCCGACCCGCTTTGCACCACTACTCCATCCTCAGCCGAGTCAATCAACTGTACCCCTAACCGAGCTAGCCTGTGAACATCCTTTGCCAACTCCTTTTCGCTTTCTTCAACATGCGCCACACTACCCATAAACACTCTGCTTAGGGCATCAGCCACCACGTTGGCTTTGCCCAGGTGATATAGCACGCTCAAGTCATAGTCTTTCAGTAGCTCTAACCACCTTCTCTGATGAAGATTTAGGTCCTTCTGACTGAACATGTACTGAAGGCTCTTGTGATCTATAAACACATCCACATGAGCTCCATATAGGTAATGTTCCCATATTTTTAGCGTAAACACCACCGCTGCTAACTCCAAGTCATGAGTTGGATAGTTCTTCTCATGTACTTTGAGCTTCCTGGAGGCGTAGGATATCACCTTGCCTCACTGCATCAGAATGCAACTGAGTCCAACTCTAGCAGCGTCACAATAAACAGCCAACTCATTTGTTCCTTCTGGCAAGGTTAAAACTGGAGCACTAGTGAGTCGAGTCATTATCTCTTGGAAACTCTTCTCACATGCATTCGACCACTAGAACTTCACCTTCTTCTGAGTTAACTTAGTCAGCGGAGATGCTATAGAGGAAAAACCTTCCACAACCTATCGGTAATAACTAGCTAAGCCCAGAAAACTCCTGATTTCCGTTGGAGAGGTAGGTCTAGGCCAATATTTCACTGCTGCTGTCTTTTGAGGATCAACCTTTCTTCGCTCAAGACCACGTGACCCAAAAATGTCACTAACTTCAACCAGAATAACATGCCGAACTTAGTGAACAGTTGCCGGTCTCTTAGCATCTAAAGCACTATCCTTAGGTGATTACCATGCTCTTCCTCATTTCTAGAGTATACTAGAATGTCATCAATAAATACAATGATGAACATATCCAGATACTGGTTGAAGACTTTGTTCATCAAGTCCATGAAGGCTGTTGGGGAGTTTGTTAGCCCAAAATACATCACCACAAACTCATAGTGACCATACTGAGTCTTGAATGCTGTTTTTGGTATGTCATAGTCTCTGACCCTTAATTGATGGTACCGTGAGCTGAGATCAATTTTTGAGAAACAACTGGCTCCCTGAAGTTGGTCAAAAAGGTCGTCAATTCTGGGTAGGGGACACCTATTCTTAACTATGACCTTATTCAGCTAACGGTAATCTATGCACATTCTAAGGGTATCGTCTTTCTTACACACGAATAACATTGGGGCACCCCAGGGAGAGATGCTGGGTCTGATAAAACCCTTGTCAAGATGATCTTTTAACTGCTCCTTCAACTCCTTAAGTTCAGCTGGAGCCATTCTTAAGGGGGGATGGAGATGGGCTGAGTATTTGGGAGGAGGTCTATTCTGAAGTCTATTTCCCTCTCAAAGGGAACTCTGGGAAGATCCTCAGGAAATACATCTGGGAACTCGTTGATCACTGGAATCGACTGGATAGTTGGGGTCTCGGAGTTGGAATCCTTGACCCAAACCAGATGATAAATACATCCCTTGGAGATGAGTTTTTGGGCCTTAAGGTAGGAAATAAACCTACCCTTAGGTGTTGAACTGCTGCTCGTCCACTCTAACATTGGCTCATTTGGAAATTGGAACTTAACAACTCTAGTTCTACAGTTGATTGAGGCATAACTGGAGTGTAACCAATCCATGCCGAGGATAAGGTCAAAATCGACCATGTCTAACTCTACAAGGTCAGCTGGAATGACTTTATTTTGGTCTGAGACTGGGCAATTTCTGTACACCCGACTAGCTCTAACAGACTCGCCAATAGGGGTGGAGACTTAGAAAGGTTCTGAGAGGACCTCTGGACTGATATTGAACTGGACTGCTATGTAGGGAGTCACGAATAAAAGGGTGGCTCCTAGATCTAGGAGGGCATACACGTCCAGATGAAGGAGACATAACACACCCATGACTATGTCATGTGAGCTCTCCTGATCCTGATGGTGAAGACAATGCATAGAAATGATTTTAACGCTTATCACCATCCGTACCTAATGTGTTGGCTTGCTGGGCTGGTCGACCTGCTGGAGCTGATGATGTGGTGGATTATGATCTCCCCGGCCCGGCTGATGGGCACTCCCTGAGCCGATCACGAGATGTCCACAACCAAAACAGCCCTCTCAATCCTAAAGGCACTCTCTCGGGTGGTTCTTGCCACACTTGGGGCAAGCTAGATATCTATTTTCGGCACTGTGGCTCCGAGACTAAGTGCCAGATGCTCCACCCCAAAGATCCTGACGGAACTGGAAGGTTGAGGCACTGGCTGAGCTGGGTGTTAGGTTCTCTGTTGTTGTTGCTATTGTTGATGTTGCTGTGGGCGGCTACTACCGCTAGACCTCTGATGGTTGTAATCTGACTGGAAAGTCCTTGCCCGTTTGTTCTTTCTTTCAGTGTCCTTCAGTTTTTTGGCCTCAATCTGCTGGGCATAGACAATCAGGCTGGAGAGGTCCATATCTCTGATCAGCATCGCTGCCCTACACTCCTTGAGGACCAGGTTTGACACTCCATTCATAAATTTCAACATGCGAGCCCTTGGTTCGGCTATCATCTCTGGAGAGTACTTGGACAGCCTGATAAAGTCCAATGCGTATTCTTCCACGATCCTATTTCCCTGTCTCAAGTTCATAAACTTTGCCATCTTTGCCTCCCCCAGCTCCCGAGGGAAAAACCTATCTAGGAAGGCTGTGTTGAACTCCACCTATTCTACCGGTCCTGCTCCTGCTGGCTGCCCCTCTTTCCATTGTTCATACCAAACCTGAGCTACCATTTTTAGCTGGTAGGCAGCTAGATCAGCACTCTCAGAGGAGCTGACGCCCATAATGCGAGTAATCTTCTTGATCTCATCCCCAAACTCTTGGGGGTCCTCCCCCACCTTGGATCCCTGAAATGATGGAGGGTTCATACGGGTGAAGTCTCGCACCCTAGCAGCTACTGCAGACCCCTTGGTGTTCATCGACACCACCTACTGGTTCACCTGGTTGGTGACTGTTTGGGCCAGCAGTTGAACAGCCTCCCTGAACTTAGGGGTAGATACGGAATCATCTTGAGGGGATATCGGGGCTGGTGGACAGGTTTGTTGGTGTTACTGGCCCTTCTTCTGTTACTGTGTTTGGGAGGCATGGTTCGTCGAAATGAAACAGAGCACGAGTTAGAAGGACGTTTCGGAGTTCGAACTTTAACGCACGATAAAGAATATGAACAAAGGATAGTTTTCTTAATAACATATTGCAGCCTCCTCATCATAAGTGTGGCGCACTTCACACCCATGAAAAGGACTCTACTTGATGTGGCTTTCATACATTCCGAGAATACTCTAAACCTAGTGCTCTGATACCAAGTTTGTCATGCCTCGAGTCTACACCCTGGACGGAACACGGTACTTGGAGTCACAAGTAACCCCAAGTCAACCCTTCGTATATCATACACTAGTATTCTAAGTAAAACATGCATAGCAGAAGCTTTGAAATAATAATATAAACACATTTATGAGAAAATAAAACTGGAACATAAAGTTTAGAACATATGGAGTCTGAAATTACTTCTGTGTCTGAAAGCCATCTAGTTGATGAGTTGCTGGGTCAAGCCCCTAGCTAACTCTAAGTCTACTAAACATAATAAACTGACTGAAAGAAAATGAAATAATGCCATCGAATAATGAGGACACATACTTCAAATGCGGAGGAGGAGGATCTGAACCACAACGACTAACGGTATTGAGTCTGTGAACCTGTAGCTGTATCATGAAATGATACTGCATAAAAGTATGCGTCAGTACTTTAAATGTACTAAGTAAGTGGGAGAAAACATAACTAAATGTAATGCTTGAACTGATATGACATGTAATGACCGATAAGTATACTGAACCGAACTACTGAAATGAGCTGAGATGGTCAAAATGTCCCTGTCTGATGGTCAAAGGCATGCCCTAAGTCTGAAAGTTCTGAGTCTGAGATACTGGACTGAACTAAACTAAACTAATAGAGTTGGAACTAAACTAAGCTGCTTATTCTGAAACTGGACTGGGCTGACTAGTGGGAGAGTCTGTAATTGACATATAACCACGTGATCTATACATGGAGTCTGATGTATATACCCTATCGGTAGGACCCAATATACCTTCCTAGGGTATAAAGGCATGAACTGGATGATCACAAGATTCTGGGGCCAATCAGGCAAAATAATATTGTAACCTATGCTGGCTACGTAGTTCTGGGAACCTGGGTGCACTGGAACCCCAGCCCCCTCGGTGCTAAGTCCTACTCCTACTTGAAATCTAGACTGAATTACTAAGCTGATAGCTCGAAACTGGGGTCCAAGACTAGTCAGAGATATAACTGAAAGTACCCTGAAAGTCTTATCAGACTAGATTCTGAAATTGGGTTCTAGACTGGTTAGAGCTTTTTATCTAGAAACATCGTAACCATCTAAGAATAAACTGTAATATGAACTGGGGTCCTAAGGCTAGTCAGAGCTATATATCTGAAATGTCATGACTTCCTAATGGCCCAATAAACTGGATTCTGATAACTGGGGTGCACCATTGACACCTCAAGAAAAGACTGAAGTCAAACTGATCAGTTGACAAATTCTATATAGTTCTGAAGAGATTCTACATTCTAACTAAACTAAACTACTAAACAGCTAACAGAGAACTCAACTCATCCCAATAACACGAAAATTTCATAATATGGAAAAAATTTCAAGAATTAAGGAAATCCGACAAGCAGAATTAAAGTTTTCTCATTCATGTCAGGGCTGAAATCATTTTTACCAAGTAAGTAATAACTCAACATCTAAATAACAAGGAATACTAGAAAATTCGCCCGAATCACACTTCACAAATCATGGGGAATTTGATGCATAAATGTGTTTCATTTGAAAACTATTGGCTTAAATTCACTTTTGCAGGAACACCAACAATTTGGTCAAAAATTGATAGAGTTCATATCAACAATAAACATGGACATCATTCTGTGTGAAATCAACGAAAACAAATAGGTAATCTCTTCATATTCGAAATCTCTGGGCTAAAACTAATGGAGAAACTATAAGAGGGTTTTGGGGGACACAAGAAAAGAACAATTCCCTTGTTGAATTCCCACATACTTGACTAAAAATTCCCCGGAGAAGAAAACTCGAACTGCTGCAATGGAGGAAAACCCTAAGCTTGCTTGAGAGTTCTTAAGAGACTCTTTGATGACTTTTCTAAGAATGAACATGGGGAATGAGAGGAGAGGCCATTCATTCCCACTAATAGGTTTGAAATTACGTCTAAAATGACATAGTTTAAAGTTTAGAAGAGTAGGAAATTTCTAAACAACACTTAGAAAATCACAGGAAAAAACTGTCAGGTGGTCCTAACGGGTGACCTAACGGGTCATGATCAGTGACCAGGACTCGTGGTCACACTCATTGAGTATACTGTCTGGAAATCCCTGTAGGTCACCACGAAGGACCTAACGAGTCATGGTGAGTGAGCACGACTCGTGGTCACCTGTCGTGGACCACACTGCCCAAAAGCTCTATAGATCGCCATGGGTGACACCATGACTCGTGGTCACATATAACGAGTCGTGGTGAGGACTCATGGGGTACACGGCCTCACACCTTAACCTTCGACCCAGGTCTGACCACGAGGCACATAATGGGTCATTAGGTATCATAACGACTCATTAGGTGAGTCGTTCTGAGGCATTTTCTGCAGATTCCCAGAATTTTTTATTTAAGTCCCATATCCAGACTTTGAGTTTCTGGGGCATTACAAATATCTTGATCAGTTCTTCAATATTTTCCTTCCAATCCTTCTTTCTAGTTTTGACTTTGAGTCCTTTGGTAATTTATGCCAGCTCCTTGAAGTTCCTTTTTGCCTTATATCCTGCATCAAGTAGAATTAATTTGTCAACATTAAAATAATTTTAGAGGGATTTGATTCAACACTCTTTATTGTAACCTCACAAAACTCTTGATTAGTTTGACATATGGTTATAGAGAACCTTGTTGAGATTGGTGTCCCCAAATTTTCTCGATCACAAATAAGACATTGTGATTTGATGTATCGATGTGCCAATTCGCATTGTAGACCATAATAATATTGCTATGAATCTGAATTTTTTAACTCATAAAAATCATCAGCACGCTTTATTAGTATGTGAGACTTGTATTTATTGAACTCAATTTGATTGATGTTAGGCAAGGAATCATCCGAGTAGCTTTATTGTTCGAGCAAGGGAATATCATAATAGAGCATGAATTTACCACATCTTAGTAGATAATTTAAATGCATTCAAGCAACACATATGAGATGCTTTTAAAGAAAATTAATCAAACTAAGAATTAAAGTCTCACTTGCCTTATAATTTGTACACAAACCTCCCTTGAAATGCCAAACTTCGCTAAACAACCTCCGATGATATTAATCTATTCAAAATCATAGACAACAAATTCAAACTATTCTATAAAAATAAATCTTCTAATTTTAGGACATCTTGAGGTGGGTCTGATGAACTTAAATTGCCCCTTGAGTCAATGATTTGAAATTCAAAATTGGTTGTATATACACACTTTTTATAAGCTATGGAGTTCAATTCAATAATCAAAATTGAGTTTTGAAAATATTAGAAGTTAAATCAATCATTTACTAATTTTAAGTTTAGGCCTAAACTTTCGAATTTAGGTCTCTAAAATCACATGAATCCATGGTTCAAATCCTACCAAAATGTAGTATAATTTAAATACATATGTGGAGAATTCATACCTAAAATATCTTGATGAAACTTCAATCTTTGGAAAATTGATAATGTTGAACTATCATATGTGTTGATGACTAACAAGGTGAACCGGGTTCACTACATAATGAGTTAGGCTCACTAGATAGTTTGTCTTATTTCCAACTGTACAGGTAAACAAAGTTCATGGAGCAGTCAAACAATGAGAACATGTTGCAGATATTTAGAGAATTAGATAAGGAAAGAGAATACCACCAGATAAAAGGAGTTCAAGTCCACCTAGAAGTAAGACACATCATAATAGTCCAAAAGAAAACAAAATATAATTTTCTTGAGGGACTCCAAAACCTAGCAAGGGATGGCTATGGCAAATCGAGGTTGAATAGGACTACAAGACTAACTCTATATATAATCTACAATGTAGAGGAGAAGGGTGGACGATTGCAAGCCGAACATTGCACATCCTTGGAGAGTAATAGTCATTGAGAGTTCTGAAAAAGAAAAAAGCTAAAGTCGATAATAGTTACAATAGAGTTAGTAGATAGAGTTATTACTTATTCTGTGATTTAGATTTCAGAGAATAAAACTATTGTGAAGTTCTTAGGAGAGAATCTCAGTCTAGAGTTTATAATCTGAGTAGAGTTCATTGGTTAGAGCTAATTAATGATTGTGAGGTACTAGAATTAGTCCCTTTGGCTATCAAGTTGTAATCTAAAACTGCTCTTTGAAGTTTAGTGAAGTTGATTGAAAATCTTATTCTATAGTTAGTATTTTTTACTCCCTTGAGCAAGGAGGTTTATTCACAATAAATCTATGTATTTACTATTTGTTACTTCTCTTGCATGATAGGAGACTGAACTAGGTTCAGGTTGATAGATTATAACTGGTGGTGATTATTTCATCAATAATTTGTATCCAAGACCAAGAGCTCTTCTCCTCAAATTTGTAAAAATTACTATTGAATCTCAATATGTTTATATCAGTTGTCTTCATAATTTCAAATCCTCGATTGCACTTGAAAGGCCGTAAATATAGAATTACCTTAGCAGATGTGAAAATCCAACTGATCGATAACTTTTGCTTTTGAGACCTAGACTCTCACAGGTGGAAAAAAAAATTCAAATTGATTGAATTCTTCTTTTGCGGTATTTAGCTTACTTTTATGGAGACCAAGCCTGGCGCCTCTCTTTGAAAATGCGATCCTTAGCTGCAGTTCTGAATCACCAGTCAACAACAATTTCTGTTGTGCTAAAATTACAAGTTAGTTCAAAAAACATTTGAATTCCTCAGGTCCCTCTCGCTAAGTCTCAAATGATAAATACATATACTAAGTACCAAAATATATTTTGACATAATTTTTCAGAACAAGGGATTGAGTTGTTACATTTATTACTCTTGCGTTTATTACCTCATCCTTTGCATCATAGAGCTCCATAGATATGTTTGATGCTTATTTTGAGATTATGGACATTCATATAAATCTTGTGACAAGTTTTCTAATAATATTTTTCTTAAATAAAAATATTATATGGTGCAAGTTGACATGATTTTATAGAATTATTATTTAGGTTCTTTTCATGCAAATTAATTACATCGAATATCGTTCATGTTTCATCATAATTTTGTGTGTGACAAACAAAATATATCATATGATATTAGGACACCCATCAATAAGTACACGACAACACATTTCATATCTAAATGCATTCAAGAAACACATATGACATGCTTTTAGAGAAAAATAATCAAATTAAGAGTGAGGTGGATGCATAAGTACAAAAATATTGTGAAGTATGTTTATTAGCCGAGCTTAGTTAGAGGCAGATTTAGAATATCTAAAATATGGGTACACAACTTGAAAAAAGAAAGTACTAAGTGGGAATCGATCCCTATTTCTTTGGGTAAATAACTCAGTATTTAACAAGTACACCATTTAGTCTTTCTAAAATATAGGTGACAACAGATAATATTAGATCAATTCTAAAATATATGTACATAAAATACCTAGCTTTATAAAAAGATCATGAGTTCACTTTCTTTAAATCAACAAGAGGTCTAAAGTAGGGAGATCTACTATCTCCAACTCTTTTTATCATTGCAGCAAAGGCTTTTTCAAGAGGGCTAAATCCCTTAAATAAAAATGAAACATTGAAGAGATTTGGGGTTCCTAAATGGAACCTAATGATCAATCCATCTATCCTACACAGATGATACTATTCAATTTTTTATTAGCTGATAAAAAATCTTTAAACTTAATGATCAAGGTACTAAGGACTATGAAGATGCATTAGGACAACTAATTAATCTTGAAAAAAGTGCATTCAATGTGCATGAGGAGGCATCACATGGAATAGCAGCCAACATAAAAGCTTTGACACACACTAGAAAAAGTACTTTCCCTTTTATATACCTTGGATGCCTATTTTCTATGGAGGAATAAGATAAGTCATTGTGACAGTTTGATAAGAAAATAGGAAATGGGGTACAATCTTGGCAGAGTAACTGATATCTTGTGGATGGAGGACAGTGTTAATTAACCATGTGCTACGGAGCTTGCCAATTAAAGTAATGCCTGCTTTAAATCCTCCCAAAGGGATGATCATGCAGCTACATAGAATGTTTGCTAGGTTTTTCTGGGATAAGGCAGATTCTGAGAAGAGTAGACATTGGATGAAATGGAAAACCATGTGTCTACCTAAAGATGAAAGAGGGGTAGGTTTCAGATCATTGTTTGACATATCTAATGCTCTATTTTGTAAACTATAGTGGAAGATGAGAAGAACACCTTCTCTGTGGAGATCCTTCTTGGTAAATAAATATTGCAAAAAGCTCCATCTAGTAATTGTTAACAATAAGGGAGCTTCTATAGTATGGAAGAAATTAATAATAGCAAGAGAGTTAATGGAGCATTAAATATGTTGGAAAATAGGAAAGAAATTCAAGTTTATGGTATGATACTAGATTGGGAGCACTATATCATTACATAGAAGAGGTAAGGGAGGAAGAGATTGAAATTGAAATATTTGTTGATTCAAAAGGATGGAAGATTCTGTCATGACTCGAACATAGGTCCGGATAGAGATACGGGACAAGGAACCCCGAGAGGCTCCAAGTCAACCTGTGGCATGAACATAATAGCTAAGAGCATACACCAAGAGAAAACTGAAATAATAAAATATACTTAAGCGGAAGTCTACATACATAACAATCTTAAATTGAATCAACATTGACAAGATAATTTTCTACATATTGTTTGAAAAGCCTCTAACATAACTGATGAGCTGATGGGACAGCATCCCCAACTAGCTCGAAAAAAATCTAAAACTGAAATAACAAAACCACGGATCACTGAATGTCCTAGGAGGATAAGGACTCACCAATTCTGGCTAAGATAGGCCTGAGGGGAAAGCAGCACTAGTGATGCGGCTAAGGCTGATCCCTCGGACCTATATCATGAAATGATATAGGATAGAGTATGCGATCAATACTTGAAATGTACTGAGTATGCAAGGTAAGTAAAAATGGGATAGTTAAAATACATAAGAGTTCATAAGAGTAGGACAACATGATCATGGAGTAAATATCATAATGTAAACATAAGGACTCAAGGTTTTCAAACCATTAATGATCCAGTCGTAATCATAGTCATAAGAGAAATTTTATAAAACATAACTTGAGCCAAAAGTAACATAAACATATCCATGCATAAATCATGACGAACAATGGGAGGACTCGTCTTAACCGACACCATCATGATAGTGCTAGACACGGGACAAGGGACCCCGAGAGACCCCAAGTTGACACATGCATACAACTATACTCAATTTAACAGCGAGGCATTAAACATAAACATAGCGGAAACATAACCATAGCATAACATCGAGAAATATTGGATGTATACAAGAGCTGAGTACTACATACTAGTCTGAAAGCCTCTACTACATATGATGGGTTGATGGGACAACATCCCCAACTAACCCGAACAATACTGGAACTCAAGATAACATAAAATTCTGTCAAACAACCCTCGGAATATGAGGACTCACCAATGAACTGATAGCGTATGACGAGATGGACTAAGGATGAAGACGAGCCTGAGATCCGGACCCTGTATCATAAAATGATACAACATAGAAAGTATGCGGTTAGTACGTCGAATGTACAAAGTATGCAAGGTAAGTAAAATCGCGAAGCACTATAAATCCATTTAAGCAAGTTATACATATATCATAAGCTTTTAAGGATAAGAAGAAGACTACATGCATTCATTATGAAATCATACTCATATTATACATGATCATGCATGGATTTATAACATCATGACTGACTCAAATGACTCAAGCTGAAACATGACATTTATATCAAAAGCAAAACCATGAGTCAAACCTTACTTCTTGTACATGCGTGCATAACTAATCATCATGAATAGTAAATATGCAAATCTGAATGATATAGATAGTGGGAGACTCGTCACTTAACCGACATACCATGATAGAGCTTACATGGTCTCAACTATCACACTCAAGTGGGAAGAACCCTCCATAGCCTTCCTAGGGAAATGGATGCTACCAAGATATCGATATCAAGCTCAAGGGCCAATCGGGTCGGGGATAGGTCACAAGGGAGGTCCCAATAATGTACAAATATCAACCTACATTGGCGCGTAGTTCTAAGGCATAGGATAGTCGACCCTTAACCCGCTCGATGCTAGACTCTTCTCCCAAAAACATGAAATGCTTTACATCGTATATAACGAAGCTCAATATCGTCTATTGACGAAGCTCAACATGAAATCATGCATGACTCAACATCGTATGAAACAAAGCTCAACATTTTCTATTGACAAAGCTCATTAATGATATCATGCATAGACTGGACATCATAAGTCAACATTGTCCTTCAACAAAGCTCAATAATGTCATACATCTCAATTATAAATTTATGCATATGAGAAGCTTTATTTCGAAACATACCACAAGCTCAATCATAGGTGGAAGCATCTACTCCAAATCATGTGGTAAGCTACATGTAGAAATATTTACTCAACATACCACAAGCTAGAATTCATGATAAAAATTGGGAAATTTCACTTTAAACAATGTGGCAAGCTCATGTTGAGAAAATCACCGCTTTAATCAACATGTGGGCATTACCCAAAGCTCTGTCATTCTAGTATCCAGTCGATTCTTTTAGGGAACAACATCAAAATCATGGGTATTTTTAGAAACATGATTTTCATCACCAACTTCATCATCACCATACATTTACCATAAATCACCTCTTTATGAACTCTTCACCCATGGGCGTTTTAGATTCAATTTTTAGAAAAATAATTTTTATAAGAGAAAACAAGTTAGAATCCGCCCAAGATTTGTAAATCATCAATATCAACTCAATCTAATCATACCCATGAATAGAGATATAAGAATCATGCAATTGATCAAAACCCCATACTTAACCATTTATAATTTAACACAATTTGATAGGAATTGGCATAGGTGTGGAAGGAAGATACCCATTAACACCCTACATACCTGGAAATGGATTGACTCAAAGTTCCTTGAATACCCACAAGGAAATTGATGGAAACTTGGAGAAGAAGACCTTGAATCTCCCAAAAATCTCTCTAAAGTTCTTGCATGAGAATGTGCATGCATAAAGGACTTAACTCATCTTATCACACTCAGAAAATATCTAAAATGACGTAGTTTAGGGTCTAAAAGCGTGGAAAAGTAAAAAATACCCTTAATGAACCTGCCTTGAAAACTGACCGAATGAAACCACGGGTGGCACCAACGGGTCATGGAAACAACCCACGGACCATTCTGTCTTCTCGTTGAATGAATTGTTGAATGCCTTCTCTTCGGAACTTAACCAACGGACGGACAGGACGGGTTGTACTATGATCCAATGGGTCGTTCCTTCGGTCGTTGATTGCTCCCCTGAACCTTCTGAACTTCTATCCAACGAGCCTCACCACGGATCTTCGTACGCTTCAATGGGTCGTGGTTACTATTCGTCCTTTCTCACTGAGATCTGGGCTCCCTTACCACGGCTCCCCACAACGGGTCATTGCAAGCCATAATAGGTTGTTGCATGACCCGTCGTACCTTCCTACTGCCAAGTCCACTTCCTACCACGACAACAAACGATGGCTCGTGGTTCCTTACCACGGGTCATTGAGTCAGCCATTGTTTCCCCCTGACATCTGAACTTCTGAACAAACCACCACAAACGATGGCCTATGGTTACTTACCAAGGGTCGTGGTACTTGTCGTTCTGCAACCTTTTTTCCAACTTTTAGTAGTTTTGCATTTTAGCTTCCCGGGTCTACTCCTAAGAACTTCTGGGGTATTACAATATCTCCCCCTTGGGAACATTCGTCCTCGAATGTAGGAAACAAGCAATAAAAAGAAACATATAATTTATCATAACCATACACTGATCATTTTAATCTAAATTTTTACGGAAGACTACCTCCGAATAAAATCACATAGCTGAAATGATCTCATACCTCACATACACAGTACTACACATAAAAGAAACTTGTACACATGAACCTAACATGAAGACTAGATAGAGTCATAGGGAAAAACTGATACCTCAAGTCGGAAATGAGCCGTTAGAGAATAAATGTGGATATTTGGCCAACATATCTGCTTTAGCTTTCCACGTAGCTCCCTTAACCTGCTGATTTCTCCATAAGACCTTAACTGAATCTATTTCTTTGTTCCTCAACCTCTGAACCTGACGATCCAAGATTTCAATGAAAATTTCTTCATAACTGAGGCTGTCTTTCACCCCAATGTTGTCTACCGGGACTACCAAGGTTGGATCACCCAAACACTTCTTCAAAAGTGACACATGAGAAATGAGATGAACTGAGGACAACTCCGATGCCAAGTCCAACTCATAATCTACTTTGCCAACTCTCCTCACAACCCAGTAGGGACCTCCATATCGGGGACTGAGTTTCCCTTTCTTTTCGAACCGCATGACTCCCTTCATAGGAGATACCTTTAGAAAGACCCAGTCATCCACATCAAACTCCAAATCCCTCCTCCTCACATCAGCATACAATTTCTAACGACTCTGAGCGGTTTTCAATCGGTCCCTTATCAACTAGACCTTCACCATCGCCTCGTGAACCGCATCTGGTCCTATCAAAGCTGCCCCGCCAGCCTCAAACCATCTGATGGGAGATCTAAACCTTCGCCCATAGAGGGCCTCGAACGGTGCCATCTGGATACTAGAGTGATAATTGTTATTATAAGCAAACTCGATCAAGGGAAAATGATCATCCCAACTACCTTTAAAATCCATGACACATTCTCAACATGTCCTCAAAAGTCTGGATTGTTCATTCTGCCGATCGTCTGTTTGCGGATGGAGGTTGTACTGAGCTTAACTTGCATCCCAAGTCCCTTTTAAAACGAACGCCAGAATTGAGAGGTAAACTGAGTACTTCGATCTGAGATAATAGACAAGGGCACTCCATGAAGCCGAACCAACTTCCGAATATACAACTTAGCATAGTCATCCGCTGAATCCGTGGTCTTGACCGGTAGAAAGTGTGAAGCCTTGGTTAACCTGTCGACCACCACCCAAATGGAATCATGAAGTCGTCGAGTGTGAGGTAGGCCTGTAATGAAATACATATTAATATCTTCCCACTTCCAAGTTGGAATGCTAATATCCTGAAGTACGTCTCCCGGCCTTTGATGCTCGACCTTCACTTGCTGGCAGTTTAGACATTTTGCTACGAACTCTGCGATATCCCTCTTCATACCATCCCACCAATAGATTTCTTGCAAGTCCCGATACATTTTCATGGATCCTGGATTAATAGAATATCTGGTACCATGTGCCTCATGCAATATCCGAACTCTCTAATCATCAACATCTGGGACATATAGATGACCCTAGTATCATAACACACCATCTCTCCCTTGGGAGAAAACCTCCACCTTTTGAATTTGCACCGCCTCCTTCAGCTTCCTCAAAATTGGATCCTCATCTTTCCTGGATTTAACATCAACCACCAAAGACGATTCTAACTCATTTTTCACAACAACGTCGCCATCGGTTGAATCGATCAATCTAACTCCTAGTCTGGCAAGTCGATGGACATCCTTCACTAACTCTTTCTTTCCCTCATCCACATTGGATACACTCTCCATAGAGAGCCTACTAAGTGCATCCGCAACCACATTAGCCTTGCCCGGGTGGTAGAGGACACTCATGTCGTAGTCCTTCAATAACTCAAACCACCTCCTTTGTCGAAGATTTAGATCTTTCTGTGAGAACACATATTGCAAGTTCTTGTGATCGGTGAATACATCCACGAGGACCCCATACAATAATGCCGCCATATATTCAATGCAAATACCACCGCAGTCAACTCAAGATCATGGGTCGGGTAATTCTTTTCATGAACTTTCAGCTGTCTTGAGGCATATGCTATTACTTTCCCATGCTGCATTAACACATACCCGAGTCCAACTCGCGAAGCATCACAATACACCACAAAGCCATCCGTACCATCAGGTAGAGCCAACACTAGTGCTAAAGTGAGTCGGGTCTTCAACTCCTAAAAGCTTTTCTCACAAGCCTCCGACCATTGGAACTTTACCTTTTTCTGAGTCAATCTAGTCAATGGGGATGCAGTGGATGAGAAACCTTCAACGAACCTCCGATGATAACCTGCTAAGCCCAAAAAGCTCCTGATGTCTAATGGGTTCACCGGTCTAGGGTAATTCTTTACCATCTCGATCATTTGAGAATCTACTTTTATACCCTCGCTTGACACCACATGGCTAGGAATGCCACAGAATCTAACCAGAACTCGCATTTGCTGAACTTTGCATACAGCTGCTGATCCTTGAGGGTTTGAAGTACTACTCTCAAGTGAGCGACATGCTCCTCCTCGCTCCGATAGTATATGAGAATATCATCAATGAATACAATCATGAACAGGTCTAGATATTCCTTGAATATCCTGTTCATCAGATCCATAAAAGCTGCAAGGGCATTGGTTAGTCCAAAAGACATAACTACAAACTCATAGTGGCAATACCGGGTTTTGAAGGTCGTCTTTGGAATTTCAAACTCCCGAACTCTGATCTGGTGATATCCAAACCTGAGATCTATATTCGAGAAACACTTGGCACCCTGGAGCTAGTCAAACAAATCATCAATCCTGAGAAAAGAGTACATGTTCTTGACAGTGACCTTATTCAACTGTTGATAATCAATGCACATGCGGAGGGAGCCGTCCTTCTTTCGAACAAATAATACTAGTGTACCCCATGGAGACTTACTCGGCCTAATGAATCATTTATCCAACAAGTCATTCAACTGATCTTTCAACTCTTTCAGCTTGGCTGCGGCCATTCTGTAGGGCGGAATAGATATAGGTTGTGTGTCGGGAAGGTCTATACCGAAGTCAATCTCCCGCTCGGGAGTGACACCAGGAAAATCATCAAGGAAGACCTCTGGATACTCACGTACTACTGGTACAGACTGGATAGTCGAGGTTTTGGACTCCACGTCCTTAACCCTAAGTAGATGGTACATGCAACCTTTGGAAATCATCTTCCTGGCCTTAAGATAAGAAATGAATTGACCTACAGGCACAGCTGAACTACCCCTCCACTCTAAAATTGACTCACCCAAAAATCTGAACTCCACTGACCGGGTTCTACAATTAACTGAAGCATAGCATGCATATAGCCAATCCATACCGAGAATAACATTGAAAATCGATCATGACTAACTCTATCAAATCTGTTGAAGTGACCTTATGAAGAACTGAGACTGGGCAATCTCTATATACTCGTCTAGCTATAATTGAGTCACCTACTAGAGTAGAAACTGAGAAGGGCTGTGATAATACATTGGGATTGACTCCGAAGCTACTGGTTATATAAGGCATCACAAAAGATAGGGTAGCCCCTAGATCTAGCAAAGCATACACATCAACATGAAAGACTCTTAACATACCGGTGACTACATCTGGTGAGGCCTCCTGCTCCTGGCAAGTGGCTAAGGTATAGAATCTATTCTGACGCTGCCCGCCAGTTGTGCTAGTAGATGTTCCCTGATGTGCTGTGCGTGGGGGAGGTGCTGCTGAACTAGAAGTCGGGCCTCAGCCCGCAACCTAATCCTGTCTCACAGTAGGACAATCTCTGAGCATATGTCTCGGATGCCCATACCCAAAACAAGCTCCTGACCATGCCAAACACTGGCCCGTGTGCCCTCAGCCACATCTGCGGCAAGCTGGAATGCTGGAATCTATGGGTTTGCTTCCATGACCCCTCGAGCCTGACGCTCGCCCCTTCTGATTGTGACGGGTCCTAGATGGCACACTCATGGCTGATGCTGCAGGGGATGACGATCTCTGGTGGGTCTGCTATCGATGTCCACCGCCGGACCTCTGCTGAGAGAATCTATGGTCCTCAGTCCTGGCCCTCTTGGCCTCCCTTTCCCTCTAATGTGCTACCTCCATCTGCTGAGCGTACAACACAATGCGAGGGAAGTCCATGTCCTGATAGAGCATAGTTTTCCTGTAGTCTTTGTCCAAATATCCTGCTATACCATGCACAAATCTACTCACCTGCTCCCGCTGGTCAGCCACCAACTCAGGGGCATATTTAGATAAGCGGGTGAACTCAAGGGTGTACTCCTATACAGTCATCCTCCCTTTCTTTAGATTCACAAATTTAGCTGCTTTTAACTCCCTCATCTCTCGAGGGAAGAATCGATCAAGGAATGCAACCTAAAACTCCTCCCATGTGACCGGACCTGCTCCAGCGACTCTGTTGTCCTTCCACTGGCGGAACTAAATATGCGCAACACCTTTCAACTACTATTCCTGACTCTGGCCGCTGCCGCATTGCCATTTTGTAGAACATGCGCAATGGCCTGCTGATTAACCTGAGCGATCAAGACCTGCGCAAGCATCTGAATGGCAGCTCGGAACTCAGCATGGGCGGGCTCCGATGCCTGAGGCTCCTGAACTGGTGGGGCTGGCTGATGCTCATGACCGTTTCCATCCTTGTGGCCCTCACCACCTCCATTCATCTTTCGAGGAACCATGATTCTGCAATCGCGAATAGCACGAATTAGAAGGATAGAAAGACTTTTCATCGCACGACATAAATCATGAAAGAAGGGAACATTTCCTAAAACGTTTAGTATCCTCTTCATCATAAGTGTGGTGCATTTCACACCCATGAAAAATACTCTACCTAATGTGGCTTTCAGACTCCCTAGGACACATCAAACCTATTTCTCTGATACCAAGTTTTTCATGACCCGAACGGAGGCTCGGATTGTAGACATGGGACAAGAGACTCCGAGAGACCCCAAGAGACCCCAAGTCAACCCATGGCACATGTATACAACTACTCCCAATTTAACAACGGGGCACTAAAAATAAAACATAGCAGAAACATAATCATAGCATAACATCCAGAAATACTGGATGTATACAAGAGTTGAGTACTACATACTAGTCTGAAAGCCTCTACTACATACGATGGGTTGATGGGACAACATCCCCAACTAACCCGCATAATACTGCAACTCAAGATAACATAAAAGCCTATCAAACAGCCCTCGGGACATGAGGACTCACCAATGAACTGATAGTGTATGCCTAGATGGACTAAGGTTGAAGACGAGCCTAAGATTCGAACCTTGTATCATGAAATGATACAGCATACAAAGTATGCGGTCAGTACGTGAAATGTACCGAGTATGCAAGGTAAGTAAAACCGCGAAGTAATATAAATCCATTTAAGCAAGTTATACATATATCATAAGCTTTTAAGGATCAGAAGAAGACCATGCATTCATTATGAAATCATACTCACATTATACATGATCATGCATGGCTTTAGAACATCATGACTGACTCGAATGACTCAAGTTGAAACATGACATTTATATCAAAAGAGAAACCATGAGTCAAACCTTAATTCTTGTACATGCGTGCATAACTAATCATCATGAATAGTGAATATGTTAATATGAATGATATAGACAGTGGGAGATTCGTTACTTAACCGACATACCACGGTCCCAACTATCACACTCAAGCGTAAAGAGTCGTCCATAACCTTGCTAGGGAGATGGACCCTACCAAGATATTGATATCAAGCTCAAGGGCCAATTGGGCCGGGGATAGGTCACAAGGGAGGTCCCAATAATGTATAAGTATCAACCTACATTGGCGCGTAGTTCTAGGGCATAGGGTAGTCGACCCTTAACCCGCTCGGTGTTGGACTCTTCTCCCAAAAATATGTAATGCTCTACATCTTATATAATGAAGCTCAACATCGTCTATTGACGAAGCTCAACATGAAATCATGCATGACTCAACATCGTATGAAATGAAGCTCAACATTTTCTATTGACAAAGCTCAATAATGAAGTCATGCATAGACTAGCCATCATATGAAAATAAAGCTCAACATTGTCCTTCGACAAGGCTCAATAATTCCATACATCTCAATTATAAATTCATGCATATGAGAAGCTTTATTTCAAAACATACCACAAGCTCAATCATAGGTAGAAGCATCTACTTCAAATCATGTGGTAAGGTACATGTAGAAATATTTACTCAACATACCACAAGCTAGAATTCATGATAAAAATTGAGAAATTTCAGTTTAAACAATGTGGCAAGCTCATGTCGGGAAAATCATCGCTTTAATCAACATGTGGGCATTACCCAAAGCTTTGTCATTCTAGAATCCAATCGATTCTTTTAGGAAACAACATCAAAATCATGGGTAGTTTTAGAAATATGATTTTCATCATCAACTTCATCGTCACCACACATTTACCATAAATCACCTCTTTTATGAACTCTTCACCCATGGGCGTTTTAGATTCAATTTTTAGAATATAATTTTTATAAGAGAAAAAAATTTAGAATCCGCCCAAGCTTTGTAAATCATCAATATCAACTCAATCTAATCATACCCATGAATAGAGATATAAGAATCATGCAATTGATCAAAACCCCATACTTAATCATTTATAATTTAACACAATTTGATAGGAATTGGGCATAGGTGTGGAAGGAAGACACCTATTAAAACCCTACATACCTGGAAATGGATTGACTTAAAAGTTCCTTGAATACCCACAAGGAAATTGATGGAAACTTGGAGAAGAAGACCTTGAATCTCTCAAAAATATCTCTAAAGTTCTTGCATGAGAATGGGCATGCATAAAGGACTTAACTCATCTTATCACACTCAGAAAATATCCAAAACAACATAGTTTAGGGTCTAAAAATGTGGAAAAGTCGAAAATACCCTTAATGAACCTGCCTTCAAAATTGGCCAAATGAAACCACGGGTGGCACCAACGGGTCGTGGAGACAACCCACGGACCGTTCTGTCTTCTCGTTAAATGAATTTATGAATGCCTTCTCTTCGGAACTTAACCAACGGACGAACAGGATGGGTCGTACTATGATCCAACGGGTCGTTCCTTTAGTCGTTGATTGCTCCCCTGAATCTTATGAACTTCTATCCAACGAGCCTCACCACAACTTGTTGTACGCTTCAATGGGTCGTGGTTACTATCCATCCTTTCTCACTGAGATCTGGGCTCCCTTACCATGGGTCCCCACAATGGTCATTGCATGACCCATCGTACCTTCCTACTGCCAAGTCCACTTCCTACCATGAGAACAAACGGTGGCTCGTGGTTCCTTACCATGGGTCGTTGAGTCAACCGTTGTTTCCCCCTGACCTGAACTTCTGAACCCAAGACCACAAACGATGGTCCATGGTTACTTACCACGGGTTGTGGTACCTGTCGTTCTGCAACCTTTTCCCAACTTTTAGCAATTTTGCATTTTATCTTTCCGGGTCTACTCCTAAGCACTTCCGAGGTATTATAGCAAGTCATTATTGCAGGGAGACGATGGTACTAGTGTAGGAAGGTGGAGTTGTTTAATTAATTGTTGAAACCTCGATATATTCATATATGTGTTGGTGTATAATTGTGCAATTAACGGAGGAATAGATCAAGAACTGGCATAGCCTATGTGTGTGTTTGTTGTAGTTAGTAAAGGTTAATCAATTTCATGTCAATTATATACTGTTGTGTGAACTAATCCTGGTCAGCTGATGATGCTACCAGTATGTGTGGTATACTGATAATATCTTTCTATACCTTTTTGAGTGTAGGTTGTGGCAGGAGAATTGCAGTTTCATAATTGATGAGGGAGATACTCAGTATCAGCTTCTGCATTTCGTCCGCAAGTGAAGCAGCATCTTTTATTCTCAATATTCTATATAGAGCTCTTGTACTTATCTAGACTTGATCTTGGGTGAGTCAAGGTTTTGTGGGATGCATTTTATTGACCTTCAAATATTATTGATTTGTACAAAATAATGAGGGTTGTAAATATTATTATATATGTTATTTCAAAAAGGGGTTCTCCTATCGAGCTAAAGTCAATGTAGGTGCCAACATAATTCATCTGTTTGGGTCATGTCAAGTTGGTATCATAGCCTTTAGGTTATCGATCTCACAAGTACAGGAGCAATACCGAGTAGACATCTGTGGGTCGGTATGTAGACTTCCACATCTAATCTTCGAGAGGCTACAAAGCATCTAGGAAGTTCTCCATTATCGTGTCTTCCGAGCATGCTGGTCACCTGGGTTGAGTCCAGTGGGTATCTGGAGTATTTCAATTGGTATCTCAATGGGCTCAATTAGTATTTGGCGATGTGGATTATAGGGTACATGAGATGAACCGTGATGAAGTGTGTACTTACACACTTCGTAGACATATTTTGCCCACACTTTACTATGTTTTGAGAACAAATTATATGTGTTTTCATGTGTTTGTGCTACATATTTGTGAAAATGGCTAACACATGTGATGAGATGTTTTTAGGGCTTAAAATGATGAATTTGAAGGTATTGGAGGCTCATTGATCAAATGTGAAGAAGTGGGATTGGAGAATGCAAGGATTGAAGGTCACACGAGGATAGCACAAGTCGTTCGAGGCAACCACACACTCGGCGCAATACCAGGCGCGACGCGATAGCTGCATCGCGCACTGCCAGGCGCAAGGAGCCACTCTTCTGGCGCTATGCCCTGTGCGACGCCAGCCTTCCCCAGCACGATGACAGGTGCGAAGTAGTCCTCACTCCTGCATGATGGAGCATGCGACGCGACACTGGAGAGACGCTGTGGCATAGGCGACGCGAAAAGGGTGTCCAAACGGCCAAAATGGGTCTCCTACATCAACTAGGAAGAGGAAATTAACAAATCCCAAGGCAAATTCATCAAGGAACAAGGAAGACATAAATCTACTATAAATAACTCTTTATTTTCATGTAATAGCTATGAAGTTTGAAATCAAGCTTTACATCAAGTTTCAAGTCTTACAATCTAGTTTTGAGAGTTAGTTTTATTTTGAGATAGGATTGTAAAGTTGTTCTTCCGAATTTTGCATTAATCAAGTGAAGGTTCTTCCGATCATTGTTGTAAGTATTATTTTAAGATTTTGTCTATGAACGCTATTAAACTACTTATGAACATGATAGGCTAAAACTACCACAACTAGGGTTGTGAGAACCATGGTGAATTAACGAACTAGGGTTAGCACGAAGTGATTCTAAAACCAATACTAAACGCTTATATTGTATTCTCTTCATCTTTAACGATTCTTAATGGTGCACAACGTTAGAAAGTGCCTGAACTCTTTACTTGCTTTAGTCAAAGAGGTAGAGATTAGGAAAATAGGATTGCAACGGAGCCTTGATCTTGATGATCATTGTATTAACTTGAGTTGTGGTTGCAGGATAGTTATATCTGAAACTTAGTGATAACAGTTAGTTTGCAAAACTCATGAGACTTGGTCGAGTAATTGAGGATAGTCATTCAATAGGGATTGGTCGATCGTTTGAATGAACCTAAGTTATCAGTTTTATAAGTAAAGTATTGGAATAGATCACTAGTGTAAAACCCGAAGTAGTTAAGGACCCATGGGGAACACTTACCCTAGTTAATTGCATAAATTTGGAAACAACCACCAATTTCTCAACATTGTTACTTATTTTTACAAATCCCCCCTCTTAGGTAATAATTGACTAAAAAAGCTTAAGCACTAGCATTTTTATACATCCTTCCATATTCCCTGTGGGATCGACCCCAACCTCTTAGTTGGGTTCTTTATTGACAACGTCCGCTTCATACTTCAGTTGAAAGTGTGGTTTGAGCGTTATCAAAATGTGGCGTCGTTGTCGGGGAATACGGTTTAGGATTAGATTGATTGCTTGTGTTTAACTTTTAGTCTTTATTTCCTATTTTTTTATTTTTTTTCTTTTGACGTGTCACAGGTTAGCGTGGTAAAAAAGGTGGCCAAGATATGACCACGATCTCAACAGGTATCTTGATGAAGTCTGAGTAATCAAGATGTTTGTGTTGTGCCGCAACGTTAAATCAGGCGCTACTTCGGAGGCAGCCCAAAATGATTTTATTTGTTTCATTTTTATGCGTTTTTTCAAGTGTGTAGGTGATAGGTCATGAGTTTCAACAAAAATTGAGCTTAAACATTGAAAACGAGGAGTAGAGGCCAAGGGAGTTCTTCTTGCACTCTATTACTTTATGCATATTTGTTTTAGTATTGGGAACAGTGTAACTAATTAAGTGTGGGGTGGGAGAAATGAACTTCATATTACCATGCATTCCTTAATTGGAAAATCTGTACATGGTATGCCTAGTTTTTTTTTGGAATTTATGACTTATCTTGCATGCTTGTTTGTTTGTAGTATTTTTAGTTTTATTTTGTTTTGGGTTCCTTCGATTTTTATTTTCAGTACTTTTCCAGTGGATAGTCCCTTAGAACCGACTAGAGAGTCTAGATTTTTTTTTATTTTTAGTCATTGAGTCATGACTTTGCCCGATGATGGATGGATGACGACCGTCTTAAGGGTAAATTAGTCATTAGGAAGAACTAAAACTTGGGTCCTATGAATGCTAGGTACTTCACTTATGTATTGTTGAGACTTTATTAAATTCACTCAAGAATGCATGAAAAGGTAGAAACATTTTGTCTTTTGAAAATTGACTCGTGTACTTGAAAAATAGGGCTTAATTATGTTACGCATGCAATATGAATATATCTGTTTATGTGATCTTGATTTCTATTGTTAAACTATTTTGTGCCATTGTGTGAGTAAGGAATTTTTGATATACTCCATGCTTGTAAATTGATGTCTAGAACTTGCCCGGTGTATATACAAAGCAAAATAAGAATGATAGATTTAGGAAGTGATGTAGGCATTTCTTTGATAGCCTTATTTTTATCCTATTTTACCTACCTTGATTGTAAATTATCCTAGTTAGCCATGTTGAGCCTTAGCCTATTCTTTTGATAGCCATATTATAAGCTTGAATTCCTTTTTGTTCTATTGACTTATATTTGATCCAAATGACTCCTAGAGCACTTTAATGAAGTTTTTTTGTAGGAAAGGAGCATAATTGGAGAAGTGAAGGGAAAAGCTAAAAAGTGTGGTGAATGGGAAGAAATGAAAAGGGTGAAATTTTTCTAAACAAGGAGGGTGATTTTTAGTGGGAAAACAAAAAAAAAGAAAGAGCTTTAAAAAATTGAAGATTTACCGATTAACCGTACCCATTTATTTACAATGAACCTATTTTGGCCCTGGTCCGTCCTTGGATATTGTGAACCTCAACATAAGCAAAATACTTAAGTTGAGGGTGGCTAGAGTAGGGGTGTGTAAAGGGTGGGAATGGAAGAAAGGAAAAGAAAAAAAATGTATGTGAATGAGCTCAATGTTAAAAGAAAAATATTCCCACTAGTCACATAAGTTGAAAATTAAAAAATAAAAGGGGGTATAAGGAGAGAATTTGAAAATTGAGGAAAGTGCTAAAAAATTCAAAGTGTTGTGAAGTATTAAAGTGCTTAGGAGCTTAGTCACTATCTTGGCCAAATAGTTTCTACCCGTCTCTTAGCCTACATTACAACCAAATTTAAGTCCTAATTGATCCTTGATTCATAATTCTATATTAGCGGAGTATTACACTAAGGGCAAGCCTATGGGTCGTCGTTTGCATGTATGTTGAGTTCTTTTGTGAGAGTGAGCGGAAATTATTTTATTTATGTCCAAGTTAATCTTATTTTATATCTTGTGTGAAAACGGGCATCTCTCCATATTGTGAGGGGCACAATGGTAAGATTTTGGTAAATCTTGATTGTTAAATTACATATGATTCATGTTGGCCCAAAATATGTCTTGATGAGTTAGTTTTCAAAAGCTAAGTGATTTTGAACTTTGACATTCTAATGTCGATCCTATATGCATAAAAGTGACTTATTTGAGCTTCATTGATATGTCTCATGATCCTAAGTGTAAGTAGACCTGTTAGTAGGATGAATTTTGTGCTTAAATGTGAAAAGGGAAATAGTAGATTGTTCGAGGATGAACAATAGTTTAAGTTGAGGGTATTGATGAAGGGTGTACTTACACACTTCATAGACATATTTTGCCCACACTTTACTATGTTTTGAGAAAAACTTATGTGTGTTTTCATGTGTTTATGCTACATATTTGTGAAAATGGCTAACACACATGATGAGATGTTTTTAGGGCTTAAAATGATGAATTTGAAGGTATTGGAGGCTTATTGATCAAATGTGAAGAAGTGGGATTGGAGAATGCAAGGATTGAAGGTCGCACGAGGATGGCACAAGTTGTTCGAGGCATCTGCACACTGGCGGAATACCAGGCGCGGCGCGGCAACTGCATGCGCGCACTGCCAGGCGCAAGGCGCCACTCTTCTGGCGCTATGCCCTATGCGACACCTGCCTTCCCCAGCATGATGACAAGCGTGAAGTAGTCCTCACTCCTACGCAATGGAGCATGCGACATGGCACTAGAAAGGCGCTGTGGCATGGGCGACGCGGCAAGGGTGTTCAAACAGCCAAAATGGGTCTCCTACATCAACTAGGAAGAGGAAATTAACAAATCCCAAGACAAATTCATCAAGGAACAAAGAAGACATAAATCTACTATAAATACTCCTTTATTTTCATGTAATAGCTATGAAGTTTGAAATCAAGCTTTACATCATGTTTCAAGTCTTACAATCTAGTTTTCAGAGTTAGTTTTATTTTGAGATACTATTGTAAAGTTGTTCCTCCGAATTTTGCATTAATCAAGTGAAGGTTCTTCTGATCATTGTTGTAAGTATTATTTTAAGCTTTTGTCTATGAATGCTATTAAATTACTTATGAACATGATAGGCTAAAACTACCACAACTAGGGTTGTGGGAACCATGGTGAATTAATGAACTAGAGTTAGCACGAAGTGATTCTAAAACCAATACTAAACGCTTATATTGTATTCTCTTCATCTTTAATGATTCTTAACGGTGCGCAATGTTAGGAAGTATCTAAATTCTTTACTTGCTTTGGTCAACGAGGTAGAGATTAGGAAAAGAGAATTATAACGGAGCCTTGATCTTGATAATTATTGTATTAACTTGAGTTGTGGTCGCAGGATAGTTATATCTGGAACTTAGTGATAATGGTTAGTTTTTAAAACTCATGAGACTTGGTCAAGTAATTGAGGATAGTCATTCAACAGGGATTGGTCGATCGTTTGAATGAACCTAAGTTATCAGTTCTATAAGTAAAGTATTGGAATAGATCACTAGTGTAAAACTCGAAGTAGTTAAGGACCCATATGGAACACTTACCCTAGTTAATTGCATAAATTTGGAAACAATCACCAACTTCTCAACATTGTTACTTATTTTTACAAATCCCCCCTCTTAGGTAATAATTGACTAAAAAAGTTTTAGCACTAGCGATTTTATACATCCTTCCATATTCCCTGTGGGATCGACCCCAACCTCTTAGTTGGGTTCTTTATTGACAACGTCCACTTCATACTTCAATTGGAAGTGTGGTTTGAGCGTTATCAAACTGGTGGGTGGAAGTGGCTAAAGTTGACCTGAGGGACATAAATCCCTATTGGTGTTGACCTTAGTAAGTTTCACTACAGTGAAGGATTTCTTGCTACAGCGGACTCGCTACAACGAGGAAGGGACCACCATGGCGAGTTCGCTGCAGCAGAAGGGAGATCGCTGTAGTGGAAAGCTGCTATGCAAATATGTCAACTATGATTAAAAAAGCAATATGAATACGAGGAAAAATAACTATAAAATATAATGGAAAAGGCCCAAACACGGCCATTGTCTGAGGATGCCAAATGGGCACCGGTAACAACTAGTAGCAAGAAATAGTTAATATCCAAAAACAAGCAAGGGAAACAAGAATTGTATTACATGCCCCAAATGGGGCAACCCAAAGCAAGTATCTAAAAAAAGAGTAGGGGAGGGAGGAACACTGCAGCGATAATTCACTAGAGGCCTCGTCGCTGTCGCTGCTAAGGTCCCCGGCCACCTTATCCTCAAATTGGCTGAGGAAGGAGAATTTTGGAAGGTCCTCTATGGTCACCTAGGGTGTCCTAGATCTTCGGGAAAAGGTCTTCAAGATCTTCTTGATCTCCTTTCACATACGGACGAAGAGCTTATCTAGGGAGCGTCGCTTCCTCTTCTCCCTTTCCAAGTCCTCTCTGAGCTCCATGTGGTCCTAGGCCAATGAGGCGATCGCCCCCTGCACCCCCTATGGATGTGCAGCAGCTCCGCTGGATGGCCTACTACCTGAAGGCGGTCTGGGAAACCCTCCCAACAGCTCCCACATGGCGGCCATCTCTGTCTCAATCCGCTCAAAAGGACCCACTATTTCAGTCGCTAGAAGCATTCTTCCTCTTCTTCCTGCCCCTCCCGCTGTACCCTTCACCCTCAAGGGATAAAAAGATACATCAAAAGCCACCATGATATCCCTGGCCTCCCAGTACACCCTGGCACGCTTGCAAAGTAGGGTAATGAGAGAATGGAAAGGAAGGCCAGTGACACTCCAAACCGAGAAGTACCTGCACCCCTCCAGTATCTGCATCTCGACATTTACCTACACACTGCTCTGGATATAGGCCACCACTAATGCTTAGGCATAGGTCACGTCAGTCATATTGGTGGATAGGCTAATCCTCCGACACACCAAATTTAGTTACCTCCTGGCCTCCACAGTAAAGTGTGTACCCTGAATAATGAGACGAGGCCTTGTGCTCCTCCACTAGACACTACCCATTTCCATCTATGTTTCAGGCCCTCGGCTCATAATAGCAGCAGGGTTCAAACTAATTTGCCTCCCCATGACATAGGCGATCGGGTCCAGGTGATTCCAGTTCACAGTAGGGAGGTTGGCATAGAACTCCCTTACCCAAGCCTCGTTAGCCTTTCAAGGCTCCTTGACCAAAGGACCCCACCCCATCTCCTAAAGACGGGCGTAGAACTCCAGTGCCTTCTCCGTCACATCCTGCATGATGAAGCCCCTCTCATATATCAGGCCCTTGGCCGCCTGCTCACTGTGCCAGAACTGGCACTGGTTATTCATGAACCTAATGTAATTGAAAGTGTGGCTACTGCTGCTGCTGCTAGACATAGTGACAAAAAGAACCTATAGAAAAATGAATGCATTAGAAGAGGGATCAACGAGTAAAAGATAGAACTGGAATCAGAAATAAGAAATAGGTGACATAGCTCACTGCCTAAGGTGTGACCGCTGCAGCGAATGAGTTACCGCTGCAGCGAATCCGCTACAGCAAAGTGGACCTCTATAACGAGTCTGCTACAGCGGTAAGGACCCGCTTCAGCGGACATCGTCTTCCCTAGCAGACCTCCGACTCCAACAACATAGATCGGGTTTCCAACCTCCATTTTCATCCAAATTAGGCACAAATCGGGAAAAGGGCAGACTTACGCATTCCCTACCAACCATTTTCCACCCCAATAGATTTTGGATTCGATCCCAAAAGACTCAAAGAATCCAAACCATCACCCTACCTAAACCCCATCTACTGAAGCAATAACTACATGAAATCAATCAGGGACATGCAGAGAATGATGTAGAATACTTATGGATGTAAATGCAAGTAGCATGCTTCAAGAATCTAGTCTAATAGTTCAACAAGAAACCTACCTTTACTACCCCAATAACCACCCTACAATAGTGCAAGTGAGCATGATATCACAACCAATCAATAGGAAATGGGGAAAGGAAGTCATGAGAATGAGGATTACCTAAGGAATTTGAACAAAGGCCGCCGGTGAGTTGAGAAGATTTGCCAAAATTTTGAAGTGAAAAGGGTAAGAATGATACAAAAAACCGTCATTCTAGCCTTTAAACTGGTGTTTGTTCTGCTGTATCCGAACATGAATCACTATAGTGGACTGGCTTAAAATAATGACGTCTCAAATTCCCCAGGGGATAACCACATTTAATGTTACGTTTAGATGAAGTTCTATGGGAATGAGTAGTATATATGGGTGCATAGGCCCGGGGTACATGCTGTAAGTCACAATTGAGAAATTTGAAAGGCTCGGGCTTAGGCAGATCAAACCAGCACAAAACTAGCAAGTAGGAGTAAGAGTGTGGTTACTTCTTCCGGCTATAGCATAAGGATAAAATATTTGTGCTCCAGGTGACACGCCTTTTGGCTTCGTAGGACCTCGATTTAAGGTTCTAGTGGAGATACCAGTCTAAAAACCTAGAAATAATATCAGTAAGAGCACAGTGTCGATGAGGAACATCGGGATAATGACTCCATGTCAAGTAAACCGAAGCCTATTTTATGGGATCATTCAGGGACAAATGATTTTTTAATTGATATCTGATATAACGACCCTGCTGGTCTCTTAAACACTTGGCTTTGATAACCCTAAAATTTGAAGTTTTACAGTCGAATATAATTGCTAGTATGAGTAGAGGTAATGACTAGGTTTTAATTGGAAGGACGGGATTAGAAGTTTGTTGTAGCCCCAGCGATAGGACCGTTATGACGGGTACCTGGTCACCATGATGAGACAACTGTAACGGGTCTCGCATCGCTGTAATGGGTGATGCAAGCTAGAAATCCTCATTTTCCACTTTTTAAACCCAGATCCTAGAATAATAAGGTTTGGTCATTGAAAACGCCTTGAAACCTACCCTGCTTATTTTATAAAAGAAGGGGGAGGTTAGAGAAGAGGAAAACTTCACCAACCCCTTCAACAGAATTCTTCAAGGGAGATGAATTCGAAGATATACAATGGAGTCCTACCCTTCTCTTGATGATAGCTTGGTTTCCAGGTAGGCTATGGCTTACCTCTGTGTTAGACTTCGATTAGCAATTCGTATATGTGTGCATGGTTAATGTGTTCTTGATAGGTGAAACAAAAGTTATAATACTAATGACAACCTGTTCAGACTATAGTTGGTAATTGGTAATTGGTAATTGGGGAGAGGAAATAGTGTGAGTAACAAGAAAAGAGAGAGAAACCTATGTTATGCTGCAATCATAGGGGTATGAATAGATTTTAATGCTAGATTCTAAAATTTCATCATAGGCTGAAGGTCTTTGATCTTGGGCATATGTACATGCCAAAGTGATATTCTATACTCATCTTTATTCATGTTTGCACCTTATTTTAATTATAATCTCATGTATTTTGATTGAAATGGTGTTCATGAACTAACGTATATAATTAGCCTTTGTTGTAGGTTGGAATGCAAGCTAAAAGTGTCATTTGGAGTCATCAACGTGCCACGGAGAAGAAGTGGGGCGTTCAAAGCCATGTCACGGAGCAAGGAAGCAAGTTGGAATGTTAAGGGACTACAAAACAGTGAGCATCCTTGTTGGTAGTGTGTCACGGAGGCACTTTGGCATATTGGCCAGTGTGCCATGCTAAGGAAAATATCACTTGCTCAAAGCATTGCAGCAGCGCATAGGCAGCATATCACGGAGGCAAATCTCCGCACTAGCCAACATGTCACAATAGCAAATCTCTTTGATAGACAGCGCGACACAAGGACAGTCCACCACAAGCCAAATTTCGAAAATTATAAAAGGAACACTTAGCAGTTTAATTGGATATCACAGGTTATTTTTGAAAAAACGTGGAGAGCAGGAGGAGGAACATTACGGACTTCATCTTCTAGGGTTCTTTATCTTTTCCTTCTTTTCTCATTCTTTTAATACATGAATTCAAACACAATGTTGGATTCTTGTACTAGCATGAGTGGCTAAAACCCTTCTTCTAGAGTTGAGGCCACATAACATGATTGTATTTTCTTAATTTGATATTTGGTTCAAGTTTT
Source organism: Datura wrightii (assembly GCA_035772735.1). Lineage (NCBI taxonomy): Eukaryota > Viridiplantae > Streptophyta > Magnoliopsida > Solanales > Solanaceae > Datura > Datura wrightii. The sequence goes on from JASDFA010000018.1 coordinate 180,447,666, forward strand.
CATTGTTGTTAGTTCTTGCATTCTTGTTATTAATCATTTTAATGCTTGATCACCATTTAAATGAATCTTTTAAGCTTAGGAAAACTTGAAAGAGTGAACCCTATGATAGAATTAATAATGCAAGAAGTGAGTTCAAGTCTTTAAGGCTGATTCGCAATTAGGATAGAAATACACCTAACTCACCTCACTTGGCTATGAAACGGGAAGATAGCTAGACACCTAAATTTGAATTGTCACATCACCGCTATTAGATGTAGCTGTGAAGTCAAGTTTAGGTTAAATGGTTAGAGGTTTGAAAATCCAAAACCAAGGGCATTAACCCCGTAAACCACTCCACATAAATAATTGCATATGAATTAGGTTGTCATATCCCCGCTCAATGATGTAGTTGTGAGGATAATTTGATTATGTTTTGAGGATCGAAAGACCGTGAATATGGCAGTTATTTTGTGAGACAACAAATGAAAACAAATACTTGAACTATTGTGAATTGTAGCTATACATGAATGTTTGTCTTAACCCTGGATTCTTCTCATTACTATTTTTCACTTAAATTTGTGATCGTCTTTAGATTTAGCAATAGACAAACTTTAAATCTTGAAAAATTAGCACTTTTGAATTTTTGAATTGATACTTGAACTTGTTAATTCACTAAAAATTTAGTCCCTGTGGATTTGACATTCGGCTCCCAAAGAGCCATTGTATTACTTGAATGACCGCGTGCACCAGAGCATAGCAAGTTTTTGGCGCCGTTGTCGGAGACTGGAAACATTTGGTGAATTTCTTGTTTTTGTATTGTTTTATATTTTCTTAAATGTTAAAAAAACTTGGTCTTGGTCTTCTGATTTGCAGGTAACAGGGTTGTCCGTGCAGCAAGCTGGCAAAGGATAGAGAGCTGGTTGAACCTATCCCGAACCTGAAAGAAGGTTGCGATAGTTGAGAAGGGAAGGTTTGACTCTATATCCCATCCAAAAGGTTCAACGGGTGAGGTTGCATCAGCAGGGATAGAAGCGAGACTTATTCATATAGTGGCAATCCCACTCACGACGAATGTTGCCTCCAGCATCCGCAGATCGGAGCCTAGAGGTGGATTCGAACTTAAGCAGAATATAGTACAATTGTTGCACACGAGTGGCCAGTTTATAGGGATGACATATGAGGACCCATAGCAGCATCTGTAGAATTTTCTGAAGACCACTAACACCTTCGTCTCCACCAAAGTGTCAACTGATTATGTCAGGCTCACTCTTTTCCCTTTTTCATTATTGGGAGAAGCGAAGAAGTGATCAAAGGCAAAACCACCTAACTCCATCACTACTTGGGATGACCTGGCAAGGAAGTTTCTAATCAGATTCTTCCCATCTGGCAAGACTGCTAAATTGAGGAGTGAAATTTTGAGTTTCAAGCACCAGTCAGATGAGAATTTGTACCTGGCTTGGACAGGTTCAAGTCATTGTTGAGAAATTGTCCTTACCACCAACAATCTAATAAAATGCTGGCCCATACTTTTGTGGAGAGTCCAGACCCCCACACAAAGATTTTTCTAGACTCTATATCATGTCAGCAAGCATTGGAGAAGACTTATAATGAACTATACACTTTGTTAAACAAGATTGCACAGTGAAATCCAGAGTGGCACAGTGATGCATCCCGGGGAGTAGGCAAGAGAGCAGCTAGGTTGATTGAAGTTGATAGTGTGAATTCCTTGGCAGCCTAGCTAGCATCCTTTCAGCATCCGATGATGACTCAAATCAGCATGTTGAGTATGCACAGACGCAGGCACAGGTAAATGCAATTCAACCAGCTCCTGGCTAGTGTGAGATATGTAGAAACAGTGGTCATGGTGTAGACTCTTGCAGAGCAAATACAGAGTTTTGTTGGAAATGTGTAGAGAGGCAACCTGAATTATAGGAACACCTACAAAAGGAACTGGCAGAATCACCCAAATTTCTCTTGGCGTGGTAATCACGAGCAGAGTTAGAGTTATCAGCAACCTCAGCAGAATCAGTTTCAGTAGCAGAGTAGGTAGGCTAGTGGCTAATCTAGCAACATTGAGGAGATATTGCAGAACCTCATGGACAATCAGACTCAGATGGCAGCTGACCAAGCAAAATGGCAGCTGAGTTAAAAGATCAGCAGTTAGCCACTCGCAACTTGGAGAAGTAGATGAGTCAGATAGCAGCTGCTCAACATAATAGACTGCAGGGGGGTTTACCTAGTGATACAGATACAAACCCAAGGCAGGTCATGGTCATCAGTCTGAGGAGTGGCAAACAGTTGGCTGATGCACCAACAAAAGAGAAGAAGAATGAGGTGTAGCCAGATTTGGTCAGACAAGAACATAGAGAAGAAGGTTGCAGCAAGGAGGATACTTGTTTCCAAAAGTTCTTTGATATTTTCAAAGAACTTCACATAAATTTACCTTTGATTGACCTTTCGCAGGGAATGCCCAAGTACGCTAAGTACTTGAAAGATGTGGTGACCAACAAGATAAGGCTGATGGATGTGTAGACTTTGGCACTCACTGAGGAGTGAAGTTTTAGGGTGACAAGAAGGATGCCCAAAAAGCTCAAAGACCTAGGGAGTTTCACCCTCCCCGTACAAACAGGTGGAAAGGATTTGATGCGGGCCTTGTGTGATCTAAGGGCAGCTGTGAACTTGTTTCCCTGTCGCTGTTCAATACACTTGGTTTGGGAAAACGAAGGTCCACTAGAGTGATGTTGCAGCTGGCTGACAAGTCAAGGGTGGCCCCGGAGGGGATTATTAAGGATCTGCTCATCAAAGTAGGTAAGTTCAGCATACTGTAGATTTCATAATTCTTTACTTTGAGGTTGATGATAAGGTACCCCTAATCTTGGGAAGCCCATTCCTAGCCATGGGAGGAGCTATGATTGATGTAAGAGCTGGTACCCTGAAAATGAGGGTGAATGATGAGGAGGAGACCTTTAGAGTATATCAAGAGATTAGTCCCCCAACACACTATAGAGATCTTTGAAAGATCAGTATACTAACAGAGGATGAGTGTAGAATGGTAAATTCCAAAGGTCCACTTCTGAAGGATCTCTTAACAAGGAAGCGCAAAGTTTGTTGTTGGTCATATGCCGAAGAATCCGATGAAGAAGATGATAGAGGAAAAGAGGAAAAGTGTGGAGGCTTTTTCCTTAAAAGTCAAGATGAAGAGGAAATGATTTCTGGAAGGGAAGAAGTGTTTGAGAACATCCTGATAAGGATGATTTACATCATGTTGTAACGTAAATGCAGGCGTAGCTTGGGAGGCAACCCAAGTGTACCACAAGTACAATTTTTTCTTTTGTTTTTAATTTTGATTATTGTCACTTTTTTCTTGTTTTATTTGTTGAGTTAAGCAGATTGAGGGGAAGTCTGAGTATCCTTAGAAGTAGAAGCTAAGGAGCATGGAAAAATACAAGTGTGGGGTTGATGACCCTTGTGATGAAAAGCTGAAAGAGCATGTTGCTAGCTACGCCTAAAGGCCTCAAGAAGTATCCCTAACCCTTATTTTAATTTCAATTGATTCTTTGGGAACATAGCATAATTTTAAGTGTGGAGTAAGGGAAATTTCAAAATTATTGGATGTTGATTGACACTGAATGATGTACTTGGTTTGAAATTGTTAGATTTGAAAGTCTGAGTGAAGCAAAGTTCACCCTCCCTTTGCTTCTTTTCGGTTCTTTTCTGAAGGGGGCACTTTGAACCGAGAAAAAAGTTTTTAAGTTGTCTGTAACTATCTGGTTTAGTCTTAGTTAAGAACTTTTCCGATGGATGGATGACGACCGTCTTGAGGGAAAATTAGTCAATAGGATTTTTTGTTGAACCCTTAACTAATTGATGGCTTGATACTCTTGTTGAGTGTTGTACATGATTGTAAGAGGCAAGTAGATCTTAATTGTGAAGCATGTTGAGAAAATGGTATGAATTGGTTGAGACACTTATGCTCAAGAATATGACTCTATGTGTTTTGTGCTTAATTTTTGAATTCATGTGATTAGTTGTATTGAGAGTCTGTATGGGTCTGTCTAGACTTGAACATGTGCAGTGGGTGTAAGGTTCTTCGTATAATCCATGTTATCATATATTGTCTAGAACTTGTCTGGTGTATTTGCAAAGCAAAATGAGGGATGTTGAACGTAAGAAATGATTTAGTTATTTCTTGAATAAGCCTATTTTCATCCTTTTCTTTACCTACCTTTAATGCATAATCCTAGTTAACCCATTAAGAATTTAGCCTATTCATTGTTATCCACATGAGAAGCTTAATCTTTTTCTTTCAATAGACCTGAATTTGATCCAAACCTACTAAGCACTTAAGTGAAAAATGCAAAGAGTTAAAGGAGTAAGAATATTGAAAAAAAGGAAAATAGTTGGTTATGGAAGTTGAAGAAAAGATTAGGGGTGCAATGTTCAAAATACATAAGTGTAAGTAGGGAGTTGAAAAGAACAAAAGAATGATGAAGTGTTTAAGGTGTGATTACTTTCTACTAATAACATAAGTGTGCTAAAAGAATTGGAGAAACAAAAAGGGAAGTGATAGATGAAAAAGCAAGTGGTGAAGTAAAAGGAGATGATGTGCTTAATTAAAAAAAGTAATGTATTAAAAGTGCTTAGGGAAAATAATCACTACTACTAGCCATAATAGTACCTACCCATCCCTTAGCCTACATTACAACCCATAAAGTCCTACTTGATCTTACTTTTAGAGATTCCTGTGTTAGTGGAGTAATACACTAAGGGCAAGCAATGGGTCATTATGTGTTGCGTGTGAATTTTTTGTGAGAGTGAGCGTAATTGTATTCATATACCCATACGTGTTATAACTTGCACAATTGTAAGTGAAGATAGGTATCTCTCTTGTTTTGAGGGAACATGTTTGAGGAAAGATAGGGTCCATACTGGACTTCTTGATTGGTTAACTTGCATGAGTTTGTTGAAAGCTATAGAGTCGATTTTTGAGGCTAGGAGGTCTTAACTGGTCATAATTGGTTTTAAATGAGTCATATATAGCATGCTTCATTTGAACTTATCATCTAAGTCAATCATGATAGCACTTGATTTGAGTGTTCTTGCGTCAATTGGTAAATTAGGTGAGTCTTCCCCATGAATGTGATATAATAGATTTGTTCGAGGACCAAAAGGACTGTATCTGTGGGGTAGTGATCTTGGGCATATGTACATGCCTAAGTAATATTTTATACCCAATCTTTAATCATGTTTGCACCTTATTTTAATTATAATCTCATGAATTTTGATTGAATGGTGTTCATGAACTAATGTATATGATTAGCCTTTGTTGTAGGTTGGAATGCAAGCTAAAATTGTCATTTGGAGTCATCAACGTGCCATGAAGAAGAAGTGGACCGTTCAAAGCTGAGTCACGGAGCAAGGAAGCAAGTTGGGACGTTAAGAGACTACAAAATAGTAAGCATCCGCGTTGGTAGCATATCACAGAGGCACTTTGGCATGTTAGCCAGCATGTCACGCTAAGGAAAATATCACTTGCTCAAAGCAGTGCAACAGCGCATTAGCAGCGTGTCACGGAGGCAAATCTCCTCAATAGCCAGCGAACACGAAGGCAAATCTTCGTGATAGCCAGCGTATCACGAAATCAAATCTCCATGATAGCCAGCGTGACACGGAGGCAGTCCACCACAGGCCAAATTTCAATAATTATAAAAGAAACACTTAGCAGTTTAATTGGATATCATATATTATTTTTGGAAAAACATGGAGAGTAGGAGGAGGAACATTACGGACTTCATCTTCTAGAGTCCTTTTTTCTTTTTCTTCTTTTTCCATTCTTGTAATACATGAAGTCAAACACAATATTATATTCTGGTACTAGCATGAGTGGCTAAAAACCTTTTTTCTAGGATTGAGGCCACATAACATGATTGTATTTGTTTAATTCGATATTTGGTTCAAGTTTTCATTGTTGTTAGTTCTTGCATTCTTGTTGTTAATCATTTTAATGCTTGATTACCATTGAAATGAATCTGTTGAGCTTAGGAAATCTTGAAAGAATGAACCCTAGGATAGAACTAATAATGCAAGAAGTGAGTTCAAGTCTTTAAGGCTGATTCCTGGTTAGGATAGAAATATACCTAATTCACCTCTCTTGGTAATAAAACGGAAAGATAGCTAGATACCTAAATTTGAATTGTCACATCACCGCTTTAGATGTAGTTGTGAAGCCAAGTTTATATTAAATAGTCAGAGGTTCGAAAGTCCATAACCAAGGATATTAACTCCATAAATCACTCCACATATATAATTGCATATGAATTAGGTTGTCAAACCCCCGCTCAATGACGTAGTTGTGAAGCTAATTCAATTATGTTTAGAGGCTTAAAAGACCATGAACATGGCAGTTATTTTGTGAGACAACAAATGAAGACAAATACTTGAACCATTGTGAATTGTAGCTACACATGAATGTTTGGCCTTAACCCTGGATTCTTCTCATTACTGTTTTTCACTTAATTTATGATATTGAATTTTTGAATTGATACTTGAACTTGTTAATTCACTGAAAATCTAGTCCTTGTGGGTGTGACATCCAGCTTGCAAAGACCACTGTATTACTTGTACAACCGCGTGGCGCCGGAGATATATAGTCTTAACGGTTACTTTACCGGTATGCTCCTAAATAGGGTGTAGATTGTAATTATATATGTAATTCGATATTACTTGTGTGTGTGCAGTTAGTTTGTCGCGGTAGGAGAAAGGAGGGCTTCATAATAAATATGGCCCTGAGTAACTAGAGTTTGTGAGAAGGAACCTATAAATAATGAAAAACAGAATGGGAAGGAGAATTTCATAAAGTCTAGAATAAATGTTTGATACCCGTGTGGGTCCAGGAAGGCGAACTAAGCCTCCATACTTTATTGGTTGGTAAATTAAAAACGTAGAAACAGGATTAGGACTAGCGTCTTGAGTGTCGATACATTGATTTATATAATTGAATAGTCTTCGGACAATGATTGTTTTAGAAATTGCATTGATTAATTCTTGTTGTCGAATGTATGTTGTTAAGTGGATTTAACTGTGAGGTACTACTCTTAAACTATGGGTGGAGTACGTGGCAATTGATTGAGAGCATGTTGAAACATGTTGAGATAGAGGGATGCTACATCCTTACCCTGAAAGGAGAGGCTCAAGTCCAAGGTGAGCACCCAGACAAGCAGATCTGTGTGTATGAATACTTGGATATGAGTGGCTCGTGCTCGAGGTGAGCATCTAGGCGAGCAATACGGTATGAGTACACAGACAGGTGTGATATGATGATCATATGGCTGGGGTGTACAGTAAGAGTACACAGACAGGTATGATATAGTTTTCATACAGTTGGATGTACAGTACATGAATTTCTAGAGTCCCTACAGGTCATGACTAAAAGGGCAGAAATAAGACCCTCCGACATGTGTGTACATATAGATGTGTGACATGTGTACAAATATACAGATGTGTGACATGCGTACAAATATACAGATGTGTTACGTGATATAATGATGTGACTGATACAAAGGTGGGGTAGTATATGATGATATGGTACAGGTATGGTACTACATGATGTGAAAATGGTGTTGAGGTGTACAGAAGGAGATCAAAGAGATGCAGATATATGTTTGTATCCAGATTCCTGTGGGAACACGACTGTATTAGTATGATTGAACGCCTTCTTTGTTGATAACTTAATTGTGTTACTTGATGATTATTGATGAATGTATGATTGACGTGGTTACCCGCAATTCATGGGCGATTGCCTGATTTTGCAGAGTCTAATATAGTTGAGCTAAGTTGATTTTGGGTTATTAATGTTTCATACTGTGTTGATCCTGACTGTGAGAGTGGTTTCATTAATAGGTGTAGAGTTGAGAGCGGAAAAAGATAATATGGATTATCGGATGTTAACGATGAATAAAATAAAAGGGTAAGCGGCATAGGCAAAAATGTCACAGAGTAATGAATAGGGAATGAATAAAAAGAGTTTGCTAATGAAATTTGGATTTGGTAATGGGTAATGGGTTTACAATCTTAAAAATGGAGTGAAGAAGAGTTGTGTAAGTACCGTCGAGGTATTGTTTAAGTGGGTTACCGTTGCAGTGGGCATGTCTATGCGGCCACTGGACCGCAGTAACGGCAAGTCATCACTGCAGTGAGACGACGGTACCTATGCAAGAAGAAGGAGTTGATGAATTGATTGTTGAAACCCCAATGTATTCATATATGTGTTGATGTATAATTGTGCAATTAATGGAGAAACAAATCAAGAACTAGGCATAGCCCATGTGTGTGTTTGTTGTAATTAGTAAAGGTTAATCAATTTCATTTAATTATATATTGTTGCACGAACAAATCCTAGTCGGTCGATGATGTCTACCAGCACGTGTGGTGTACTAACACTATCTTGCTACACATTTTTGAGTGTAGGTTGTGCAGGAGAATTGTAATTTCATGATTGAAGAAGGAGATACTCAGCATCAGCTTCTGCATTTCATCCGCAAGCAAAGCTATTTCTTTTATTGTTAGTCTATATAGAGCTATTATATCTGTCTATACTAGATCTTGGGATAGTCAAGATTTTTGAGGAAGCATTTTATTAAACTTCAAAAATTGTTGATTTGAACAAAATAATGATGGTTCTAAATATTATTATTATATATGTTATTTCAAAAAGGGGTCTCCTATTGAACTAGAATCGATGTAGCCGTCCACACGATTCGTCCGTTTAGGTCGTGTCAAAAACAAACATATTGCTCGCTTCATTTCAATTTATTTTTCCTTTTTTTCTTCTTAATCCATTTTTAAAAGATTGTGTCTTTCCTTTCACGTGATATATTTAAAATCACAAGATTAAACGATATTTTGATACATTTTACACATCTTCAATTTAACACCCCGAAATTCAAACAAAAAGTTTACTTCCTTAAACTTATTACTCCGTCCATTCCATTTTAATTGTTAGAATAAGATTTGCACACTCATTAAGAAAAAATTAATAGAGATGATAATTTGACTAATATAACCCTATTAATTTTCGAACAACATACAATAATAATTCTTCATATTTTAGAATGACTTTAAATACTAAGGGTAGAATTAAAAAAACATGGTCAATTATCTCTTGAATTTTGAAACTTGCAAGTATTTTGAAACAGCTATTTTTAGTATACCTAGCAATTAAAATGAAACAGAGGGAGTATCAAATTAAAACCAGACAAATTAATTGAAATACAGGGATTAACTTTTCTTTCCTTTTTTAGTGTATCCTTTCATCTAAAGTATAAGGCTATTTATAAACCTCCAAGTGATAAAGTAACTCGGAGAGCTCAAATTGCTACAGTGCAGGCAGCAGGTCGACAACATTTATCAGCATTTTACTATTGGGTCCAGCGCGAGTGTAAAAGGGTAAAGAGCCGCATGGATTAGTGAAGACTACCGCTCTACAAACAAAGTATTATTCTCATTACTTCCCAAAATAAATCAGCACCTGATAGTTTCATATTCATTTTCAAATTTTTCCATGGTTGTACTCCTTTAGTCCCTTTTTAATCATGTCAAATCAGATCAATAATATAGCTCAAATTCCACCAAAAAGAACCACTTAAAGTACGCAAAATCACAGCAGCAGTAATTTAGAAATTACGGTACCGAAGCAAATGGATAGTTCATACATGCGAATCCACCAACATCAACTATACTTCCTCAAAGATCAAATACATTTTATGTAGTAGTTAAGCAAGAAAATGGAGACATGTCATAAATCAGAAACTCGAAGTTCCAACAGTCATCATATTTTTACTATTCGACCAGTAGGTTGACTTTGTACGCAGGCAGGCTAGTACAGAAAAGAATATATCTAGCTTTGCCAACAAGAAAGACCAAACAAAGCATGAAGAAAAGAAATAGTAACCTATGGTTTCAGGCTTTTCTTGTGAGTGGTTACAGGATAGAACAAACAATCTACCTGAAGTAAATGGACATTTGAGGGATATCAACATCATTGTCTTCATCATCCTCACAAGCCACTACCACGTCAAAATGTTTCCTGTATGGAGGCAAATCTGCCTTGGCCACTTCCTTAGCCAGATCCACCAGTTTGCGATCCATCCGCTCTTTATGCTTAGGAAACATGCTGTTATAAAGTAAGCAGCTCCCATAAGAGATGCTATAAGCGTTCAGACCTTTGTTTTGAAGCCACTGAAGAAGCTCCCTCAAAGTTGGATTGTCTTTCAAAATCCACCTGTCCCACACAGTCCAGCTCATGTCTTGATGCTTGATCACCTTTGGTGGAACTGGTTCAGCCATGGAAAATAAAGGAAGAGCCAAGTTGGCGAAAGTGTTGCGATAGTCCTCCACCTTATGACCTCCATCCAGAACCTTATAAAGCTCTAGACAAACAAGACCAGTGGCCATAGCAGTAGAAGTAGCAATTGCAGGAATGATCCTCCCTGCTATGAATTTGGCCTTCAGTTTATCCACTTCAGGAATACTATAGTTTCTAGCCCTCATGTTTGCAAGTCCAGCAATAAAGTCCATATGATAGTTGGTGTCATCGTCCTGTGATTTGGACAAACTTAGTTAGGACAGCAGATAGAAGAAATAAACACATGATTATAAATTGAACATCTAACACGAAATAGAAGTCCCATTATCTTCCTCATAAAATGTTTATTAAAACACCATGTGGTTCTTTAAGTCAGCACAAGTCTGTATATACATGTTAGATCCTTTTCTTTTCTTCCTCCCCGAAAACACATTCACAGAACCAAATGCTCTCTCAAAAGATGCCTATAACATATGCAACATGCACGTGAGAGAGAAAGTGTGTGTGTGTGTACCTTTTCAAATTGAATGGGGTTCATCTTGTAACCCGAAGGTAATTTCTGACGACATGTTTCCAGCTTCATCACCAACTCATTTATGACTGCAGCATCATCTATGGATGAAGCAGACATGCTGGTTGCTTTCTCATCTGTCACAATCTTCACACCTTTCTTTGGCTGGAAATCAGGGACAATCACTTTATCAACAGCTTCAGCTAACTCTTGGGGAGACTTAACCCAATCTGGAACGGGAATGCCAAATGTTTCTGCTCGTAACATAGAGGCTGCCAGGAGAAATTGAAGGTGACTGGCATCGTCAACAGAAAATTGCAAAGGCCTAGGGAAACGTTTTGGTGCTGACCAAAATGGAGCACCACTACTAGTAGTAGCATCCTCAGGAAAAGTATATGTCAACTGCTTCACCCGATCCGCAAAGTAATCTTCAAACCTGGTTACAAGGAAAAGGAAAAGGAAATGGTTAAAAGCATATATCAAATCTGCTCAAAAGGGTAAAAACTTAGTTGGTTTTTTTGTGGTTATACCTCAGGCGAGCCCAAGTTATGCAATCTTGAAATGTATCACATCTCTCCTTATCGAGGCACTCGAGAACACGATCCAAAGTGTCCCTGGCCTGTGCATCACCAGCCTTTTGCATAGCAGATATGTAGTCGCTAGGATTGATCAGATAAGCATTGACTTCAGTTGGCGTCTTCTCCAGCAAACCCTCAAATTCTGACCGTGCCCATGTTAAGCAATGGTCGATATTGTGTGGGAAAGAGTGAACTGTACACATAGGTGCTTGTTTTTCTGGTGGATCCCTTGACGCACCATAATTCTCCGTAAGGTGAGGAATTACCATCTGAGTGTTGCACTTGGCACCAAGGGTTCCTGACTCCAATAATGGTTTTTGAAAATACAAACATCTCTGATCAATGTAAAGCCTGGCATTCACGTTATCTAGTGCATTGACCACAACACTCAAATTCTCCCAGAATGTATCATCAAATACACTTTCTGTTTCAGGGCTTGCACGGTTTTGCAATGCTTCAATGTGAATGCAAGGATTGATCAACGAAGCAGCGGCAGCAGCAACAGTAGATTTGGCTTGCCCAATGTTCCAGTCACGGAAGAGGAATTGCCTACTGAGATTGCTCTTCTCAATGACATCATCATCTGTAATTGTTAACTTCCCTTTATCACCACAACAAACCCCCATGAGAGCTAAATTCTTCAAGAACTCACACCCAAGCGCACCAGACCCAACAACAAATGCTTTTGCCTCTTCTAGCTTCTTCTGTAGCTTGTTTCCAAAAACTGAGATTTGGGCATCATAACGACTATTCAAGGGCTTCAAATCATTTGGATCCAATGGTTCCGTTGGAAGAGATTCAACAGAGTCGAAGTAGAAAAACTGTCACAAAACAAATAGAAAAGAAGTGGTTCAGTGACAGAACATTCCAAATCTATTAACAAGCAAGCATAAATTACAACCAAAGGCTATATGCAGCATCCAAAACTAATTTAATCCAAAAATTCTACAGTTACCACAGTGCCAAAGATGCATAGGATGCCTATATTGACAGTCGAGAAGACAAAAACACAACATCATGCTTCAGAGGCAATATTATGTTCAGATTTTCCCCTTACACTCTGTTCTAATTGGTACTAAAAATTCTAGAAACAAGTCCTATATGATCTACTATGAACTTATTCAAAGTTTCAAACAAGGAAGTAACAATGTTAAACAGATCATCCCAACTAAAAACTGCATGTAATTTAAGAGTGCTGCCCCAATTAAAACAATTCATTTCCTGACCTGGTAAAGTGGATGAAACTTCCCAGAGCAAGCCTTCACAACTTCTTGCCCAACAATACCACCAAACATAGCCGCCATTGGGTTTAGCACAGCCCTTGCACCAAATGCAAAGTTCCGAAGAAGTTTCTGGTCAATCTCCTCAAGCTTTCCATCAGAGAGACTGTTGTTAAGGTCAGTCACAAATGATATTAGCCTCTGAGCATCTTCCTCAGATCCAGCAACAGGGAAACGTCCTGATACAGACACAAACTTATCTAGTGCCTGAAAGGCCAAGTGTAAAATAGGTGGACGGTCAAACTTGGAGAAGTCACTTAGAAGAAAGTCACCAGGATCCTTAATTGCTTCTCGTAGTGGCTTGAATTTTAACACTTTAGGTTCCTTGACCTGAGTGACAATACCCCCCCTTTCATATGCTGCATAATGTGTGGTGTCCTCTTCAATAGTAAATGAATATGGCCTAGCACTTTTTATTTTTCTAGGCTTCCCATCATTCAGCTCCGTCATGCCCCGAACCTCAGAAAATATAACCAAGTCCCCGTCCTGAAACTCAAGCCTCTCATCATCAATACATGCCACAAGAGCAGGGTCGTCATTGCTAATAGACGCTATGATTCCTGTGTGGGGATCCTCACCATCAACATCAGCAACTGCAAACTCAGGGCCAAAGTCACAAAACACACTACCAAAAAGGCCTCGAACTTCAGCTTTGATGAAAGCAATTGGAGGCTGGTGCTTATGACAGTAATCATCAAATTCAACAGCCTTCTCTAAGCTGATATCTGTAAATACAACGGCCTGCAGATAAAGTATAGAGCATTAAGGATGTTATTTCCCTCCACAACCCTGCCATGATGTTAGTAACATAATTATCACATCTCAACAAAATTTTAAAAACGTAACTACTAACGCCAATTGCTAACACTGTACCAAATGCTTCACTGCCAAAACAGTAGCACACATTTCCTCAAACAAATTGCCATTAACATAATTAGGATTTAAAAAAAAAATTGATGAATTAGTTGTATCGAAAGCATCAAGAAGGTGCACAAAGGTTTACAAATTAGGGAAAATCCAGGTACTGCAAAAATCTAGGATTTGGGAGCTAAAACCTAAAGCAGAAACTCAAGGCTATTAAGACACTGAGAGGGAGCTAGTGAAATCTTAAAGAGGAATAACATCATTTATAGGGGATAAACTACAACTAAAAAGATTCATCAGACACTTCATTTCAGAGAACAGTTGGGACTATTTGCCAAATCTTTTTGATGGTTCTATCCACTTTCCACAATAAATGTGAACATAGACCACTTGTGTTCTATGAGAACTTATTCATTATCACTGTATCGTGAAAGCAACTAAAATTTCATTAAACTAGTAACTTATTTAAATTAGATCTCTGTTTGGTTGGTATATGGCTATATCCTTTTGCGAATATAGTAACAGTTTTTATAAATTTAGGAGCTTCTTTTTCAGATAGGTAAAATTCAGCAAGAGCTTGAACCTTGATTGAAGTCGAATAAATTACAGATATTTTCTATTTTTATAGAGGGAAATAAAATACAGATGCTTTATGCAATTAATCCGGACATAGGTCATTTCTGTTCTGGATTTTTTTTTAAGTATGGTAACAGTCATTTCTGTTTGGGAAAATTTCACAATCATCACTTTTCGAATGGAAAATCTCAATTACTGTCACTTTCCATAATTAATCCGAGCATGTCATTTCTTCTTAGATAAAATCTTAACCACAACTATGTTTAACTATGATTATACTTAAAACAGATCTCAGCTTGGTGAGAGACTTGTATGTCCAATATAGGGGTAAGCATGAGATTTAGAGCTCCTATTTTTTCCTAAAGGATAATTAGTGAGTAGTGGAATAAATTTGACCCTAATAGAGTGGAACGGGCATAGACAATTTATACTGGCAAACTCAACTAGTTTAGGACTGATTTAAAGTTACTGTATCAGCATTGCCACAGTTGTACAATTATTAAGTCATCATGACACGAAAAAATATGCATAATTGTTAAAATCTATAGCATCAGGCACATGTCTACTTGCCTGAAAATTGGAAAGTTGTTCTTTAGTCAAAGCATTCGTCAACGTGGAGATAATGACAGAATTGTTTAGCTCTTGCAGCTTCTGGACAGAAGCAAGTGCCCTATTCTTCCCAACATCCTCCTCTGTGAAGATAAAATTGCTAGATAGATCCCACAATTCCACATTTCCTTCATCATGCAAAGTAACGGACTTCACACCCGCAAGAATAAGGTTCTTTGCTGCAATAAGGAAACACAATTCTGTTATATCACAGACTTTTAACAGAAAGTGTTCAGAATTTCATATTCAGCACATCGATGACTCACTATCACTTTCTCTTGTTATCACTTATCACTAACTCAAAAATCTACGAAAGTAGGTTTCACTGAAAGACCCATGCAAAACATACATTATCAATCAACTAGGCATCATTATCCATTCTACTGTATTCAGGCCCATTTCATTCCAATGCTAAAGTATTTGTAAAAAAAAAACCTACTATTAGATGAACAAAAATAAAATACAGGAAAAGAACCATCTCTAACAATCTTTCTGGAACAAATCGAGAATGCACAAATTTCATGGGCGAAAAGTGGAAATGAAAACTTTAAAAAGAAAAATAAAATCATGCTTCATTATATTCTCCTTTGATGCCAGACTTCGACCTTACAATTCCAGTACAGTAAATAGCAAGAGGAATAAAAAGAATAAATACAGAAGAAACAAGTATACCGATTTCAGCACCGAGGCCTTGCAAGCCAGAGATGAGAACATTAGATGCAAAAAGTCTACGCATGGTTTCACGTCCATAGACGGCGAGTTGACGGCTGTGAAGATCCTCGTCGATATCAGAGGAGTGAGGCGCATCGATCGGAGATTTGCCGTTATCACCGCTACGGCCATTAGTCGCGTTGCCGTTGGCGCTAACATCACCGATAGCAGAACCAGCTCCTCCCATAGTCACCGTCGACGAATCACCAGCAGCGGCGGCCTTGTGCTTCTTCGTCAAAGGATCCACTGAAACGGCGTCTTTCTCTCCTCCGACTTCAACTGTCGACGACCTCTTCACAGGAAGCATAAAGAGCTCTGAACTGCTCGATTCAACCATTTCACAAATCAAAGAAATCAACAAAAACACACGAGATTAAAAAAACACGAAAATTGAAAAGTTGTAAGAGAGAAGGAAGAGAAATGTATAGAGACGGTACCAGAAATGGAGAATATGAAGGAATGAAGGAAGTGAGATGCGCGTGATGATTAGGGTTTGTGTGAGAGAGAGGGTACTTTGAGCTTAGAGAGAGTGGAGGTGTGTGTGGGTTCGTATCGACGATAACAAGAAATGGACGAAGATTGTTTTGGGTGGGCCGAAAGGAATGCAGATATTCGATACGGAAAATATGTGAATTTGTTTGGGCTTTTGGCTTTTTTTCTTTTTTCTTTTCTGCAAAGAACATTCATTGTAAGGGGGGAAGTTAAAAATCGCTCTAGATGAACTACTAGTCTTTGATATTTTATTTTCACAAAGAAAGTCTAATAAAATTGATCTCAGTACGGGATGGTTCTGATTTTTAGATTCCTGGTGTTGGGCATATTTTTATGCCCATTTACCATATTTTTACCCATATTTGATCATGTTTTGAGTTCATAATCCTTAATTTATGTTTGAATTCGTGTATGTGTGTGTTTTAGGTGCTAACAAACAACTTGAGTTGGTTTGAGCATGAAACTAAGCAAAATGGGCTCAAAATGATGCAAGAAATGAAGATTTGAGGAGCTGAAGGGTTTGGTGCTATGGCTGGCGCCCCGCACTAAGTCCCAAACTTCAGATAATAAAAACTTCAGTCTGGTGTTATGCGCGCCAGCCCTTAAACTTTAGAGACTTGCACTTCACAAACTTGGCGAGATGAGTGGCGCCCTGTGCCAGAGGTGTCCAGACTTAGAGAAATTTGACGAACACCATGCCGAGATAGATGGGGTGACGCACCAGGCCTTGTCCAGAGCTTAAATTTCTAGAAATTTGACTAAGTTTGTGGTGAAATACATGGGGCGGCCCGCCAGGGTCATTCCAGGACGGAAAATGCTGATTTTAAAGCCAAGTCTTGAAGGGCAGAAGCATCATTTAAAGGCTCGTCTATAAATAGAGGTCTTGGGTTGTTTATTAAGCAGTTTTGGACTTCTTGAAGTAGTCTTTACTCATTTTTACATTCCGTAGTTCGTTTATGAAAGCTTGTAAGCCATTTGGAAGGAAGACAAAGTTCCACAACTAGGTTTTCTCTTCTTTACTTCATATTTTCGTATGATGATGACTAAATATTTATTTTTCCGCTTGTCTATGAGTGGCTAAACTCATATTCTAGGGTTGTGACCATGGTGAATAGTTGATTGTTTGAAAGACTAATTAAAATTGTTTTGATTCTTCTTTATGGTTGTTTATATTTATTTATGTTAATTTATTATTTATAAGATTGATAACCTTATAAGTAATCTGTTGGCTTTCGATTGAACTTGGGAAAGGGAATCAAAAGGGTTAAAAATAAATTCAGAACGGGAATTCAAAGACTCTTGAATCCATTGGTGATAGGATAGAAGTTATTGTTGAGGATAGGTATATACCCTTCAACTCGTTTAGTTGAAATACAAGCAGGAATAACCGTCGTTTCATTGTTCTCTTGCGACCATAGGGATATAGGCATTAGGGTTCATGAAATAGTTTTTGGATGTTAGAGATAGTGGCAAGAAATAGGATAGTAACTTGCAACTAACAACCATAGGAAGAATCATGCCAGTTTAATTACATCTGGAAAACTCAACTTGAAACCAACTAAGTGTCATTGCCCTAGTCTTTCACCATCATCAAAATACAATCAAGCTTGCATTTGTTCTAGTTAATTTTATATTTGAAGTTTTAGTAGTTTAATTTTCCAAACCAATCATTATTTTACTTGTTTTGTAGATTAGTGAAATTAAATTGACAATCTTATAACGATTAAATTAACTAGTCCCTTGGGTACGATATATGAACTTAAAATTCTATATTACTTGACAACCACGTACGCTTGCATGCGCTTGGACTAAGTTTTTGGAGTCGTTGCCGGGGACTTGAATATGTTTAATCATTTGTAGATTAGGATTTTATTCCGCTATTCTGGATATATTGTATAGATTTTTATTTTTTATTTGTTTTTTAGTATTTTACCACTCTTCTTAACATGACATCTTGGCATATAAATGGGTTGAATAATGGGTATTCAAATCTAGGTGATTTTTGTCTGAATTGTGGAAGACCCCACTTGTGGCAACACTATCATACTTGCGGTGTATGTGGTGGTCTGGATGGCCATTGGAGTAGTTACCCACATTTTTATTCCCCTTCCCCAAGCCTCTATTACGATTCTCCTGTTGTTTTTTATGCTTACAGGAATAATGAAGAGGAGGAACATCATGCTCAAATAAGTAATATGGAAAAATTGATCCTGAAGCATATTGAAGTAATGAGGGAGAAGCTTACTGAACAGGGAGGAGCCTTAAAAAGGATGAGTGACAAGCTCACAGAGATGATGGTTGAGACTATGACTTGTAATGATTTTACAAGTCACGGTCTTAGCCAATACTCAAGAGGAACCACAGGGGGAAGAAAAGAAGCTCAGACAAGAGATTAGCCGATTTGGCTTAAGTATCCATGACCTGTAGGGTCTTTTGAATGAAAACATTGAGGTGTCTGAGGCCCAACTACAAAGTATTGTGGATACTATCCAATGCATGAAACAAGAAGAAGAATCCTAACCATTAGATGATTCTTTAATGGTTGATGTAGATGTTGAGGAGGTGGATAAAAGTGAGGATGTCAAGCATAATCCAATCTTGGAGTTAGGGCATATTGGTCCTCATTCTAAACACTTTTCAACATTGTGTTTGGGTGGCAACCTAGAAATAGAGTCGTCCAAGCCTATGGAGAAATGTGTAGATGAGGAACAACACCCCTATATTCTAAAATTTACTATGCTAAAGACATATTACGACATCTCTCACTTAAGGGCCAAGAAGGAAAAGATACAACATTTATTACTTGGTCACTTCAGGTTTAAACCACTGCCCCTTGAACATAATAGAAAATTGAAAAAGAAATTGGGGTTGAAATTTATAAGCTCAAAGTTAAAGGAAAAGTGGTGAATCTTGATGACGTCAGCCCCGACGTAAAATCAGGAGCTTGTTGAGAGACAACCCAATTTGTAATAGTGTAGTTTTTATTATTTCTTATAATGTCACTTTTGTTTTATTTATTTTGTGTGCAAAGAAGAGTAAGTCTAAGTACCCGAAATCAAATCTAAAGAGCATGGTCTGATCTTAAGTGTAGGGTCGTATGCCCCGTAAATCCAAGAGACATGCTGCTAGCTAGGCCCTAGAGGGCCTCATGGAGTATTTCTCACTCTTGTATGATTTTTACTTTTTAGATGCTCTGAGGACAGAGCATGATTTTAAGTGTTGGGTGAGGGGATATCTCCCAAAAATTTGAGGTTAAGGGTGAGCATGCCAGCAAGTTTAGTTTAAAATTTTTGAAAAATGACATGTCTCATCCACCCTTCAATTTTCTTATGGCCTCGGTTCTTTTCCGAAGGAGAGATCTTTGAACCAGATAAAGTTTTTGTTTTATTTGGGTTTTGTGTCATCGTAAAGTAATGATGTTCTCTATTATAAATGAATGATGATCGTTTTAAGGGAAGTTTCGTCACTTTTTTATTTTATTTTTAGGATTGTGTCATAGGTCATCCGCTTGAATGAGTGAGGATCCATGAGAAACACACATATCTCTTTAAGAATCAACATATCCTTAGGGCTTAATAATGAATTAAACTTGTCATTCAATATGATTGTGTGAATGTGTAGCTGTAGAAACTGATTGAATTCTTCTTGCCATGAGAGGTGAGATGAATTGTTTCGTGTGTATATATTGTAGCATCTAGAACTTGCCTTAGTGTATGTAGGATACTAGTTGGTAGGGAGTTGAGAGATGTTCAAGGCATTTCTTTGAAGAAACCATTTTGTTTCCTATAGTTGTTTTACCCTCCTAATCATTCTCTTTAGTTACCCCCTTTGAGCCTAAAAGCCTTATTCTTTCTTAGCCTCAATAGTATTTTAATCCCCTTTTTTTGTAAGACCTCAGACTTATTGATTCAAAGTAGTCTTAGGCACTTTGAGACTTTAAAGTAAAGGTCCATCAAAGTATAATGTTAAGGGAAAAAGAAAAAGTTGTGGTAAGAAAAGAAAAGTGAGAAGAAGGGGTGCCCATAGAAATTGTATTGTCTACTTGCTGCTAGGAAATTGAAAGAGAGCTTTAATTGAAAAAAATCCTTAGTGATTCTATGAGTAGGAAACTAGCAGTCAAGTAGTGAAAAATGGGGCATGAAAAGAAAAGAAAAGGGTGAACAAGCAAGGAAAAAGGTGATGGACAAGAAAAGTGAAATATGTCTTAAAAGTGCTTAGGGTGGTAGTCACTATAAAACGAAATATCAATCCTACTCGTCCCTTAGCTGATATTAACAACCAAGAAAAGTCCTTGTGATCTTAATCTCTTGAAGCAATTAGGTAGTCTTAACATACATGAAGGGCAAGCCTATGGTATGTTACATATGTGAATTGCATCATTAGTGAGTGTGACTGTGCCTTGTTGTGTTCCATGTCTTTACATTGATGAATTTGAGAGAGGAACATCACTAAAAATGAGGGGGCATAAGAGGTCTAATTCGGTGTACTACTTGCTGCATGTGTCACACTTAATCATGTTGGCCCTTTGTGTTGAAAAGATGAGTCATTTATAGAAGTTGTGTATTCTTGATTGTGAAATCTTTATATGTGCTTTGTGAAATTGTTGTATGATGATAAACCACTCTATGAATGATCCATGCTAGTTGGTTGAGTATGAGTTAATAGAGGTGTCAAGTGTGATTGTGAAACATGAGTTTAGGCATGTTTTGAGGATTGTTCGAGGACGAACAATGCTTTAAGTGTGGGGTGGTGATTCTGGACATATTTTTATGATCATTTGCCATATTTTTACCCATATTTGATCATGCTTTGAGTTCATAATCCTTAATTTATGCTTAAATTCATGTATATGTATGTTTTAGGTTCTAACAAACAATTTGAGTTGATTTGAGTAGGAAACTAAGAAAAATGGGCTCAAAATGATGCAAGAAATGAAGATTTGAGGAGCTGAAGGGCTTAGTGCTATGACTGACACCCTGCACCAAGTCTCAAACTTCAGAGAACAAAAACTTCAGTATGGTGCTACGGCTGGTGCACCGTGCCCACCCTTAAACTTCAGAGACTTGCACTTCACAAACTTGGTGAGATGAGTGGCGCCTCGCGCCATAGGTGTCCAGACGGACACCTTGGCGAGATAGAGGGGGCGGCGCGCTAGGCCTTTTCCGGAGCTAAAATTATTGGAAATTTGACTAAATCTATGGTGAGATACATGAGGCGGCACACCAGGGTCATTTTGGGGATGAAAATGCTAATTTTAAAGCCAAGTCTTGAAGGGCAGAAGCGTCATTTGAAGACTCATCTATAAATAGAGACCTTAGGTCATTTGTTAAGTAGTTTTGGACTTCTTGGAACAGTTTTTACTCATTTTTACATTTCGTAGTTCGTTTATGAAAGCTTGTAAGCCGTTTGAAAGGAAAGCAAAATTCTACAACTAGGTTTTCTCTTCTTTAATTCGTATTTTCGTATGATGATGACTAAATATTTATTTTTTCCTCTTGTCTATGAGTGGCTAAACTCATATTTTAGGGTTGTGGCCATGGTGAATAGTTGATTGTTTGAAAGACTAATTAAAGTTGGTTTTAATTCTTTTTTTATGATTGTTTATATTTATTTGTGTTAATTTATTATTTATAAGATTGAACACCTTGTAAGTAATCTATTGGCTTTCGATTGAACTTGGGAAAGGGAACTGAAAGGGTTAAAAATAAATTCAGAACAGAAATTCAAAGACCCTTGAACCCATTGGTGATAGGATAGAAGTTGTTGTTGAGGATAGGGATATACCCTTCAACCCGTTTAGTTGAAATATAAGTAGGCATAACCGTCTTTTCATACCATAGGAATATAAGAGTTAGGGTTCATGAAATAGTTCTTGGATGCTATGGATAGTGACAAGAAATGAGATAGTAACTTGCAACTAACAACCATAGGAAGAATCATGCCGGTTTAATTACATCTGAAAAACTCAACGTGAAACCAATCAAGTATCATTGCCCTAGTCTTTCACCATCATTGAAATACTCAAGCTTGAATTTGTTTTAGTAAATTTTATATGTGAAGTTTTAGTAGTTTAATTTTTGAACCAATCTTCATTTTACTTATTTTGTAGATTAGTGAAATTAAAGTGACAACCTTATAATGATTAAATTGACTAGTCCCTTAGGTACGATATTTGGACTTCAAAATCCTATATTACTTAATGACCACGTGCGCTTGGTAAACATCAATTCCATTTAATAATTTTTTATACATAATTTCTGCTTCAAAAAATTTCAACTTTTACTCATAAGACAGACTTTCAGGATATTTTAAGTTAGTGAACCTGCTCAATTGACTTGAAATTCTACCTTTTAGGCAAAATTTAAAACTTAGGTAATATTTTCTAGACAATAAACCTACTCATTTGACTAGTTCTGTCTTATAAACAAAAGTTACATCTTAGATATATTGACCATTAGACATAAGCTCTAACTTTTACCCACGATGCAGATGTTTAGGAATTTTATAATAGTTAACTTGTTCAATTGACCACAAATTCTATCTTATAGACAAACATTATAACTTATGCGTAATGGACAACATAAATTCTTTCAAGCAATTTTTCTCAAGTTAAAGTAATTTTTTAAAGATTTTATTAGAGGGACAATTTTAAAACTAGACACTTTGGAGACACTTGTCATGCCCCAAAACTAGGGTAGGACGCGACTGGCTCTCGACTCGAAAGTGATTGAGAAATCGATTATATAGCGTCTGAACTATAACCCTTAGGCTAATAGGGCCACCCATCATAGTCATTCATAACATATAAATAGACTGATTGGGTCTCAACGAACACAATAAAGATAGTGTGCCGACAAAGCCACAATAGCAACTGAAATAAACTGCGGAGGGCCATCTAGGCCACAAACTAAGCTAAAATTGAATCACTGCACAACTAGTCCACAAAAGCCTCTAAAAGAGTAAACAATACTGCATGCACGGGATAGGCTCCTGGCCTACTCATATGTACATCAAAAGCTTAAAATGACTAAATCAAACATAGGGCTCTTGAAAGAAAGGAGCATATTAACTCTTCGTTGGATCTGGGCTCATATTGTATCGATCGATTTGAGCTCCTTTCTGCACCTGCAGCATGATTTCAAGGGTGCCTAAGCGAAGGAACATGAGTACAAAAGAAATGCACTAGTATGTAAAACTAAAAGTTGTAAATAAAGTAATACCAATGATAACTGAACCAGAGAAGGGAATAGCAACAACATGACACTCTAGAACTTGTCAACGTAAACAACGGCAAACAACAACTGAACATAACTCAGAAGGTAGAGTAGAGAGAGATAATCTATAACTCTACAATTGACTACCCTATATGCAGACTCTGTGCATGAGTATAACATAATTGACTCATATGCCAACACTTCCAATACTTGGACCAGAATTTATGAGAATCGACTCGGTGGCTACCTGCTACTTAGACCAGGATTTACGTATGGCTGCTTGATACTCAGACCAGGACTTTAAGAGTTGCCTAAACTTGGACCAAGACTTTATATGGTCGACCTAATACTTGGACCAAGATTTTCATATATCATCCTTCGCACAATCAACCATCTGATACTCGGACCAGAGCGGTCGTGCGGTAAACAAAATACAAATCATGCAAGTGAGCAACTGAACAATATAATATATATCTGACTCGGATACCGGGTCTAACTTGGAGGACCAACTTAATAATGCAAAGTAACTGACTCAGATAACGAGTCCAACTCAAAGGACCAAATAAACATAACACCCAGCAACTGACAGAAAGGGGATATAAAACATAACTTGACTTGAAAGCTTAACATGAACATGAGACTCGAGGAACATGACACTGGACCTTATTTATGGGTTCTTAGAACTAACTTGGGATACTTAGACTCAACTTTGAAATACTTGGATTCCACATGAATACTGGATCTAATTTAGAAAGCTCAGACTCAACTTGAACTCAACTGGGAGAACTCAAACTCAATTATGGATACCTAGCGTCGACGTTCGCTACTTTAGCACCCGGTAACTCGATAACTTATCAATAACTTAAGTAATAGGAGTTATGGAATTTATTTTAAGCCATATTAACTTTAAAAAATATATACTTAAAGGTAGGTGACCATATCAACGAATCGTTGTATTGGTACTCTCGTTTACCCTTACTAACTTGACATTCGTTCTTAGTACACGTTATTCTTATGTCGCCGTCTTAGCTTCAATTTCTAATTTCATAAGGTGAATAAAAACTCATGAATGATCAACATAACATATAACATAATATAAAATACGAGCTAAAAATACCCACGTTGGGAGTTCTCCAACTCGATGTACAATTACGATAACAAATCAATACAACATTACACTTTAAGCGCCTCTTTTGACTAGACATAATATCAACATTTATCTTCAATAAAATATGAAACTTAAAGCTTAAATATAGTTTGACATACTGGCTCAACATAAATTAGGAGTTTGTTGGCTTATTCAACTCACAACGCACGAATCGTGCTTGAAAGAACGACAGACAGGGAACCTTACATACCTTTTTCTGACTTTCCTTAGCCGCTTTTATTCTTCCCCGACCACACTTCAACCTTATTGATCTCTTGAATTTATAGGTAAAAAATAATCTTAATTTGTAGCACAAAATTTAGCCTAAAATAACTCATCAAAGACAGAAATAACAACAACAACAACAACACACGACAACATCAATAACTATAGTCATTTTCGCTACTAGTTTTCACTAGCTTTTGAGGGAGAAAAAAAAGGAAAACTTACCTAAATTCTTCTGAAATTCTTCCTTTCAATCTGATATATATTTTCAGCTAAAGAAATTGCAAAAATCCTTAAAATAAATTGAGCAAGAATTCAGTTCAAAATAGTCCAATCGACAGCTCACTTAGCTGCCAAATTCCAGCTTTTTACTTGCAAGTTCAGGGGCTTAAAGAGGGTAATATTCTTACCTTTCTTCTTGACTTAAATCCTTATTTAATAGGGGACATATAGGTAGTAAAAAACAGCTTTAAAACACAATAGACCCCCTTCAAACTTTTGTCAAACGAGCTCCAAAAATAGTCATCAAAACGGCTGGCTAGGATTTAATAAAAGTTTAATAGCTAGAATTACTTACCCTTTTACTTTAAGTAGTTCTAGGATACAAGAGGAGGGTTCTCCTTCAAGTTTCTTCCAGAAAATGCAGCACTTTGGTGATTGAAAACGCAACAAAACAACCTACAAACACACCACCTTCACCTTGCAAAAGAACTCTTAACTTGTCTTGTGATTTGATAGAATTTAACTTGATGTTTCCTTTTTTACTTTGCCTTATCTATTTGCTATAAATTGAGAGAATATAAGGGTGGAAACAAGAAATTCAATTCTGGAAAAGATGAAAGTAATTTCATAACACAAAACTCAAAATATAAAGGGGTTTGGATTGTAGCCCTTTTTTTTGGGCGGTGGCCACATCACTGCTGGATAGTGCCATCGTAAAATAACTATAACTTTTTACTCCAAACTCCAACTGATGAGAGGTTTGATTTTCTAAAGACTAGATTCAAATACCTTTAATTTGATGTATTGTAGGACTCCTAAGTCATTATAGATTAGGAGATATAGTTGTTTAAAGTTGACCCTTACTTATGAACTTCACATGCCTTTCGTTTTTCCCTTCGTACATGTTTCCCTCCTCACTTACGATTAATATACAATCTGTACTTTCCTTAACATAACATATAAACATCAAATAATCACCAAACATTTTTCGGGGTGTAACATCCTCTGCCCCTTAGGAACATTCATCCTCGAATGAGAATTAACTTCGCTTAACATGCTTCAAAATACATACTCAGTAACTTAGGTATCGAATACATACCTCAATATCACATTGCCATCATAAATGAGGATACTTCTTCTTCATTTCTTCCTCAGCTTCCAAAGTTACTTCTTCAATATTGTTACTTCGCCATAATACTTTGACGGAGGTGACTTTCTTAGTTCGGAGCTTCCCGACTTACCAATCAAGGATGGCAACTCGGACCACTGTATAGGTTATCTCCTCAAAAATTTGGACATCATCAATTGACATACTACGGGTCGGGTCTCCTATAGACTTCCACAACATCGACACATGAAATACTAGATGGACTGCCACTAACTCTGGCAGCAACTCCAACTCATAAGCTACTTTACCTATCCAGCGAATAACTTTGTAAGACCCAACATATCTAGGGCTCAGCTTGCCCTTTCGGCCGAACCACATAATGCCTTTCATAGGCAACACTTTCAGGAAGATCCAATCATCAACAACGAACTCCAACGCTCGATGGCGTATGTCAAAAAAAGACTTTTGTCTGCTCTGAGCTGTCTGAAATCTATCTCTGATAAGATTTACTTTGTCAATAACCCACTGCGCTAGATCTGGTCGCAATAGTTCTACTTTGCTAAGTTCAAACTAGCCGATTGACGTTCTACCTTTTCGCCCATACAAAGTTTCATATGGAGTCATCTGTATGCTTGCCTAATAACTATTATTTTAGGAAAATTCTATCAAAAGGTATGATCATCCCAACCTCCTTCAAAGTCTAAAATATAGGCACGCAACATATCTTCAAGCGTCTAAATGGTGCATTCGGCCTGTCTATCTATCTAGGAATGAAATACGGTGTTAAGATTCACCTGACTGCTCAGACCTTTCTAGAAGGACTTCTAGAAGTTTGATGTAAACTGAGCACCTCCATCTAAAATAATGGACAAAGGAATGTCATGTAGGTGAACTATCTTACAGATATACAACCTGGCATAATCCTCCACGGCATAAGTCGTCCTGACCGGTAAAAAGTTAATTCATCTAGTCAACTTGTATAGTGTTACCCAAATTGAGTCACATTTCCTGCTCGTCCATGGAAACCCAGTAATAAAATCCATATTAATCACTTTCTATTTCCATACTGGAATCTCCATATTCTGAGTCAAGCCTCTAGGTTTTTGGTGCTCGACCTTCACCTGCTGGCAATTAAGACACTGGACCACAAAATATATGATGTCCTTTTCCATGTCATTCCACCAGTATACGTGCTTCAAGTCGTGATACATCTTCATGGAACCTGAATATACTGAATACTGAGAGTAGTGAGCTTCACTCATGATTTGATCCCGTAGCTTATCCACATTCGGGAAACATAAATGAGTTTGGTATCTAAGAACTCTATCTAGCCTATACTCAAACAACGTCTGCTTCTACCATGGGATGCTATCTCTTAGCACTACCAATTCCGGATCCTCATCTTGTCGCTACTTGACTTCTAACACCAGGGAGGATTCTACAGTATTCTGAACTACTATACCTCCATCTTCAGTATCTAGCAATCGAATATATAGATTAGTTAACTATTGTATAGTATTTACCATCTAAACTCTATCAGCTTTCATATCTCTCAAGCTGCCATCGACTTGTGGCTTAATGCATCAGCCACAGTATTAGTTTTGCCTGGATGGTACAAAATGCTAACAACATGATCCTTCAGCAATTCTAACCACCTTCTCTATCGTAAATTCAACTCCTTCTGCTGGAACAGGCACTGAAGGCTCTTATGATCTGTAAAAATATCAACATGTACCCCATATAGGTAGCGCGAACACCATCGCTGCCAACTTTAGATCATGGGTAGAGTAATTCTGTTCGTGCTTCCTTAGCTGCCTTCAAGCATAGTCAATGACTTTATTGTGTTGCATCAAAACATAGCCTAAGCTAATTTTGGAAGCATCACTATAAACAACATAACCCTCTGTACCTTCTGGAAGAGTCAAGATAGGTGCTGAAGTAAATGTATCTCTCAATTCCTGAAAACTGCGCTCGCATGCCTCTGACCACTAGAACTTAGTTGCTTTATGAGTCAACTTTGTCAACGATGCGGAGATAGTAGAAAAACCTTCTACAAATATGTGATAACAATTTTCCAAACCCAAAAAGCTATGAACCTATGTAGGATTCAAGGGCCTGGGCCAACTCTTTATCGCCATAATCTTCTGACTATTCACTCTTATACGTTCAACTTTAATCACATGACCGCGGAAAGCCACAAATGTTAGTCAAAATTGATACTTAGAAAATTTAGCATACAACCTGTGCTCCTGGAGAGTCTGTAACATAGTTCTCAGGTGATCTCCATGCTCGGCCTCTAATTATGAATAAATTAGGATGTCATCAAGGCCTCAAAGAACTCCTTCTACTCAATTGGTTGTGCATCGGCTCCTCTGGATTGAGCCAAAGCCTTATACCATAAAATAGCTATATCACGCAGTCTGAATGCAACTAACTCTACCCTCTCTGTCCCTGTCGCTCGCATGACCTTTAACACTCGATAGGTCTGATCAATGAAATCTTGGGGGTCCTCACTCAGGTCTGATCCAGTAAACACTGGAGGGATCAAAATCAAGAACTATTACACCCCGTAAATTCTCGACATATAGATGGCCTATTCGCATGTTGGTTAAGAGTTTTTGTGTCACCCCCCGCCTTGGGGGGTATGACTGGCACCTGGTGCCCTACTAGGACCTGAACTGCTAGACTACTAAGCCTGAGCACATCTGGTGCCTGACTGGCTCTAACTCAGATTTCTGGAAACAAAGGGCTATATAACGACTGTAAACACAGCCTCCAGCCAACTGGGCCTATAGCCACCTGTACCTGTAATAACAGCTAACCAGAAACATCTCTATATAAGGGAGCCTATGCGGGCTGACAAGGCCACCATGCTGTCTAGTTATCTGTAACTCAACACAAGACTACTATAAGACTACGTGACCGACAAGGTCACCATTACTATCAAACTAAGGCCTCACACGGCCAACATAAACTGAAATGCTAAATAGCTTTAACAAACTGCACGGCCTCACACGACCGGCTCAACTGACCACAGGGAAATATATACAGACTGCAAGCCTCTAGGAATATTGATAAGATGGTCGGAACAGGGCCCCGACCTACCCTTATTGTACAATAAAAGGAAATGATATAAACCTCTAAAATATCAAGCTCCGGATGACAGGAGCTGATGACTCTACGCTGGCTAGGATCATGAAGGATCGCGCTCCTCGTCTATGAGTACTTGCAGGCAAGTAATGCAGCGCCCCATTGGGCGTCAGTACCACTGGTACCGAGTATGCAAAGTAACTGAAATAATACAACTGAATACAAATAACATAACTAACAAGTCCATGTGCAGAAGATAACTGAATCTGAAGAGCTGATAGGAACTAGATCAAACCTTTCTGCACTGATAGGCAGGAGCGTGTCTGTAATCACGGCGGCCTGCTGTCTATTAACTAATATATATAAAACACGTAAGTACATATACATTTAGCAAGCAAGAGCCAATACCAACCCCCATAAGCCGGATGTCGCCAAACAAGAAAATAATCTATATACCCCTACCCGGGTCAAAACCAGCCAAAAATAAGTCACTCTACTCATCTGCTCACTTCGGAGCTCTTCTACCGGCCCCCTGGGTCTCCGGCTCGGGCCATGGCCTCCAATATAAGCAACCGTGTCTGGGTCTAGAGGACTCCTGTGTAGACAGTAACAGATAGGGTCTGGATCCCCGGACACAACTCAACGGGGCTACCTAAAACCGGAGCTACACCTATAATAACTGAATGTACAGATAGTAACAGATAGGGTCTGGTTCCCCGGACACAAAACTCAACAGGGCTATCTGAAACCGGAGCTGCACCTGTAATGCTGATCAGACTGCTATGGGGAAAGCTTCATCCCATCTTCGTCCAAGCTGGGGACGACATGCCACTCCTCGGAGTGACGTAAAACCCACCTGCTCAGTGGGCGACATGATTACCAACCCAGGGGCGGCGAGGACGCTCAATAAGGTGCCCTCACGCCACATCAAGTCTCAACAAACAAATAGCACATATAAATAGCAAACATGTATAA
The DNA here is from genome assembly GCA_035772735.1 of Datura wrightii. NCBI lineage: Eukaryota > Viridiplantae > Streptophyta > Magnoliopsida > Solanales > Solanaceae > Datura > Datura wrightii. Next base: position 180,477,610 of record JASDFA010000018.1, read on the forward strand.
CTGAAATAGACTATCTGAAATCTGATTTCTTATTCTGATTTGTTTCTATACTGAACTGATTCTTTACTGATTATATTGATTCTAAAAATCTTTATTTAACTGCTTGGCTAATTTGTAGCCGGGATACTATCTGTCTGAATGGCTAATCTGTAGCCATAAAACTGTCTGTCTATCTGATTTTACTTTACTAACTTTTATTCTGAAAATATGCCTCTTTTTATTCTACAACATGCTTGCTAATCACACAATAAGCTATACTGAATCTGGAATGCTAACTCACCCTTTGGCGCATGCTTTACTAACTTTCGGACTGGATAGGATACGACAACACAACTCAAAATCTATTAGACTTACCTAATTCTCAACATTCAACTCCGAGAGCTTCAAATACGGAGTTTACTATGATTTACCAAGCTGAGACTTACTAACTTGCCGAAGAACAACTTTACATACCTTAACCTCGAGTTATCCGACTGTCGGACGAGGCTCAGTTAGTATTCCAGCTAAATCTCCCCAACTGCATTCATAAACACGCCAATTAGTACTAAATACAACACTATTCTGAAGGACGGCATCACTTTTGATATAATTATAGCCTAAATTTAGGCTTATCTAAAGATAGTCGAAAACTTGCTATTTTTCAGAAGTCCAGAAGGGAGAAGTATTCACTTCACAGCTAGGAACACATAGACACTAGTTTGGAGCAATTCCACTTACCTTAGCCCGGTAGCACGACGATTTATCGGCCGAATTTCGCGAAACTAAATCCGTAGAAATGCTCCCTACTGCTAAATACTTCGGTATCTGGAGTTAATTTAAGTTTGGACAACGTTTGGCAGCATAATCAAACAATAATATATTACCCCTCTTCGTCTCTCTCTGTTTCTCTGCATTTTCTGGAAATTAAATAAGGAATATAACCTCACAAATCGAAGTGGGGGCTTTATATACTTGGGCCTGGACAGGCCCAGCGTGTCACGGAGCCAACGCGGAGGCTCCACCTCTATGACACGTTGCCATCGCGGAGGGGCTCTGCCCCGGCTCCCTCCGTGATGGTTCGATAGGTTACTCGTCCAATCCTTTCCCGGGCCTTTCTCTAGCACGTATGGCTTTCAAATATGCTTAACCAACGTGCGAATAGGCCATCTAGGTGTCGGAAATCTTATGGGGTATAACATTCTCCCCCCCCCCCCCTTAGGAACATTCGTCCTCGAATGAAAGTGCTATTTAGAGGACTATTCAATTAACTCAACTTGCTCCTAAGGAAATTTCGGCAGAGTTTCCCCTGTAATATGGACTATACCAAAAACCTGAAACACAGAAAAGTCCAATACAGGTACTGCACACGATACTTAAGATTCACTTGATAGCTAAACATCAATCTTTTTTCATTTATACATACACAACTATAAAGTACCGCATAAACAATAACACGGACATACCTGTCGCCTGACTAGGCTTGGAATAAGTGAGGATATCTAGCTTTCATATCTTCCTCAGCCTCCCACGTCAACTCCTCTCGGTTCCTGTTACGCCACAATACCTTGACAGACGCAATATCCTTAGTTCTCAATCTACGAATCTGTCTGTCTAGGATGGCTACTGGAACCTCTTCATAGGCCAGTTCCTCCGTAACCTGGATATCCTGGACTGGGACTGCTCTGGACGGGTCTCCTATGCATTTCCTCAGCATAGATACATGAAAGACTGGATGAATAGATTCTAATTCTGGCGGCAAGTTCAACTCATACGCCACTTGGCCTATTCTTCTACGAATCTGATATGGCCCGACAAATCTTGGGCTGAGCTTACCTTTCTTGCCGAATCTCATCACCCCTTTGATCGGAGACACTTTCAGAAATACCCAGTCATTTACATCAAATTCCAAATCTCTGCGCCGCATATCAGCATATGATTTCTGGCGGCTCTGTGTAGTCAGTAGGAGTTCTCAGATAAGCTTTACCTTTTCCTCTGACTGCTGAACAATGTCTGGCCCAACCAACGCTGATTCTCCTATTTCAAACCAACCAATCGACGATCTTCTTTTTCGCCCGTATAATGCCTCAAAAGGCGCCATCTGGATGGCTGAGTGATAGCTGTTATTATAAGCAAATTCAATTAACGGCAAATGCTCGTCCCAGCTACCACCGAAATCTAACACACACGCTCGCAACATATCTTCGAGCGTCTGAATTGTGCGTTCAGCCTGTCCATCTGTCTGAGGGTGGAATGCTGTACTCAAATTAATCTGTGTTCCCAGACCTTTCTGAAACGATTGCCAAAATCTAGCCGCAAACTGTGCTCCCCTGTCCGAAATAATGGATACTGGCACTCCATGCAATCTGACTATTTCTCGAATATACAATTTGGCATAATCTTCAGCCGAGAAAGTAGTTCTCACTGGCAGGAAATGAGCTGATTTTGTCAATCTATCAACTATCACCCATATAGAGTCATGTCTGTGTTTAGTACGGGGTAATCCTGCTACAAAATCCATATTTACTGCTTCCCATTTCCAGAGAGGCACAACTATGTCTTGAGTTAACCCACCTGGTTTCTGATGTTCTGCTTTCACCTGTTGACAGTTAGGGCACTAGCCTACAAATTTAGCAATTTCTCTTTTCATACCTGGCCACCAGTAGTTTTCCTTGATATCGTGGTACATTTTCGTCGCACCGGGGTGAAGGGAATAACGGGCGTAATGTACCTCATTCATAATCTGCTGGCGGAGCCCTGAAACATCTGGAACACACAGACGATCTTTACAACGTAGCACTCCATCCTCAGTTACCTGAAAATCTGGCGCTTTACCCTGCTGGATTTGGTCTTTGAGCTGGATCAGGTCAGGATCCTCATATTGCTGTTCTTTCACTTCCACAACTAGTGATGACACGACGGTGTTCTGAATTACCGCTCTACTGTCCTCTGTTTTTGCTACACGAACGGCTAGGCTAGCTAACTGATGTATCTCCCTGACCAATTCTCACTGCTCGGGCTGCAAATACGCCAAACTCCCCATGGACTTACGACTGAGAGCATCTACTACAACATTGGCTTTTCCCGGGTGGTACAGAATATTCACGTCATAATCCTTTAACAGCTCCAACTAGCGACGTTGCCACAGATTCAACTCCCTCTGAGTGAAGATATACTATAGGCTCTTGTGATCTGTAAAAATATCAACATGGACACCATACAGGTAATGTCTCTATATTTTTAAGGCGTGGATCACTGCGGCTAACTCCAGGTCGTGGGTAGGGTAATTCTTTTCGTGTTTCTTCAGCTGCCTGGAAGCATACGCAATCACCTTACCATGCTGCATCAACACACAACCCAACCCAACGCCTGATGCGTCGCAATACACTGAATAACCCTCTGTACCTTCCGGTAATGCTAATACTGGGGCGGAGGTTAATCTGTCTTTTAACTCTTGGAAGCTCAGCTCACATGACTCTGTCCACTAAAACTTCGCTGTTTTCTGTGTCAATTTGGTCAGAGGTGCCACTATAGTAGAGAATCCCTCGACAAATCTCCTGTAATATCCCGCTAATCCCAGAAAGCTACGGACTTCAGTCGGAGTGCTAGGCCTAGGCCATGATTTGACTACTTCTATCTTCTGCTTGTTAACCTGTATACCAACATCCGACACAATATGCCCTAGAAAGGCTACTGAGTTAAGCCAGAATTCACACTTGGAGAACTTAGCATATAACTGGAGGTCCCTGAGAATCTAGAGCATTGTCCGTAAATGAGTCCGATGATCTACTTCGGAGCGAGAATACACCAAAATGTCATCAATAAATACTATTATGAACATGTCCAGGAAAGGTATGAAAATACTATTCATCAGGTCCATGAATACTGCTGGGGCATTCGTCAACCCAAAGTACATAACTAGAAATTCAAAGTGTCCATATCGGGTCCTGAACGCCGTTTTAGGAATATCTCTTTCACGTACTCGAACCTGATGATATCCGGACCGCAAGTCAATCTTAGAGAAATATCTGGCTCCCTGTAACTGATCAAATAAATCATCTATTCTGGGGAGCGAATACTTGTTCTTCACTATAACTTTGTTCAACTGCCGATAATCTATGCACATACGGAGCGAGCCATCTTTCTTCCTCACAAATAGAACTGGCGCACCCCATGGTGAAGTACTCGGCCTGATGAAACCTTTATATAACAAATCTTTCAACTGCTCCTTCAACTCTCTGAGTTCCGTAGGAGCCATACGATAAGGAGGAATTGATATAGGCTGAGTGCCTGGTAACAAATCAATAGCAAAATCTATTTCCCTTTCTGGGGGAAGACCAGGTAACTCATCTGGAAACACGTCAGGGAACTCGTTCACCACCGGAACAGATTGGAGTGTCAGGGGTTCTGCCCGAACATCCTGAACTCTGACCAGATGGTAAATACATCCCTTAGATATCAATTTCCTCGCCTGAAGGTAGGAAATAAAACTACCTTTTGGCGTAACGGTGTTGCCCTTCCAGTCCCGCACTGCTTCTCCTGGAAAGTGGAATCGGACCATCTTGGTCCAACATTCTACATTGGCGTAGCACGACACTAGCCAATTCATACCCATTATGGCATCGAAGTCTATCATTTCCAGCTCTACCAGATCTACAGTAGTATGGCGGTTAGCAACCTCCACTGTACACTCTCGGTAAATTCTGCTAGCTATAATAGAGTCACCGACGGGCGTGGATACTGAAAAGGGATGCTGCAATAATTCTGGTGCAATATTGAACTTTCGTGCCACAAATGGGGTAACATACGATAGAGTGGATCCTGGGTCAATCAACACATAAGTAGGGTAGGAGCAAATAGTCATCGTTCCTGTTACTACATCCGGAGACGCCTCTGAATCATGTCTCCCTGGTAGTGCATAAGTACGACTTAAACCCGTACCTGAACTGGAAGCTCTTGATCTATCTCGGCCTCTGCCTACTGAACCTGAAGGCCCACGACCCACTGAGGCTGCTGGGGCTCGTGGCCCTACGGATCCCCTGTCCTGACTGCCTCTACTCCCTGACCTCTAGTCGGACAATCTCTCATCTGATGCCCCTCCTGTCCGCAAATATAACACCCAATGGAGCCATATCTACAAGCTCCGGAGTGTGGTCGATTACAATAGGGACAGGGTGAGGGTGCAAATCTGCTCTGCTCTCCCCTTCTCAGCTGCGGTGATTCTATTGTTCTAGAACTGCCACTGGGCTCTGACTGCCCTCTACGAACATCTCTACCTCGCTGTTGCTGCTGTGGTGGAGGTGGGGGTCTAGGGGGTCTATTTGATAGTCGAGGCCTGGGTCCTCTCTGAACTTCCCTTTGCATCTCATCTAGTCTGTCTCTGTGGCGCTGTTCCTGACTGGTCTGTCTACTACCCTGCTACTGCTGTCTAAGACCCTCTATGGTCTGAGCAAAAGCCTGTACTCGGGCAATGTCCATATCCTCTCGCAATGTCGCTGTCATACATGCCTCAGTATACTCCGAATTCAGACCCATGATAAATCTGTGGACTCTCGCTGGCATGGTATCAACAAATGCTGGAGCATAACGGGCTAAGGAGTCAAACTATAAAGCATACTCGCGTACGCTCCTCGCCCCCTGCTCCAGATGCAAAAACTGATCCATCCGGGCCTGCCGGATCTCTCGTGGCAAGTAACGGTCTAGGAAGGCCTCCGAGAAGCTGGTCCAGGTCGGAGGGGTAACATCTCTCCCTCGGGACCTCTCCCAACTCTCGTACCATAGTACTGCTATGTCCCGCAACCGGAACACTGCCAACTCAACAGACTCTGAAGGGGTCACATGCATAACTCGGAATATCCTCTGCATCTGATCTAGAAAGTCCTGGGGGTCCTCTGCCTGATCTGACCCTGTAAACTATGGGGGACGTAGCGCCAAAAGTTCCCGGACTCTAGAACTGCCTGACCCAGCTGAGGACTCTGCTGCTACAGGTGGCATTGGCTGGCACTGTGTGGCCATCATCTGTGCTAACATAACTACAACGCTACGAACCTCTTGATCTGATGGCGAAGACACAGGAGCTATCGGGGGCGATGTAGTGCCCAATGTCTCCTGATGTGAGGGGGACTGCTGAGAGGGCTGTGATGAAGCCTCTATATCGCCCTCAGATCGGGCTGACTCTAAGTGAAGCTGAGGCATCCTGCTGGTGCCTTCTCCTGCTGCTGTGTCTAATCTCCTGCCTGTGGCAGGGTGTCGCTGATCTGCCATTCTTATCTGTAGACAAAGGATACGATAAGTTTTAGGAACTCGACCCTATACTGTACTGTGCTATGGCACGACTGAGTATGAAAGAAGAGTAACCATCCTATCATGCCTCGCAGCCTCCTGCCTATAGCATGTGGTGCACAACACATCTATAGACAAGACTCTACTTAGCACGGCTTGCAGACTCCCTGGGACACGACCTGCTCTGATACCAAATTTGTCACGCCCCGCCTTGGGGGGTATGACTGGCACCTGGTGCCCTACTAGGACCTAAACTGCTAGACTACTGAGCCTGAGCACATCTGGTGCCTGGCTAGCTCTAACTCAGATTTCTGGAAATAAAGGGCTATATAACGGCTGTAAACACAGCCTCCGGCCAACTGGGCTAATAGCCACATGTACCTGTAATAACAGCTAACAAGAAACATCTCTATATAAGAGAGTCTGTGCGGGCCGAAGAGGCCACCATGCTGTCTAGTTATCTGTAACTCAACGCAAGACTACTGTAAGACTACGTGACCGGCAAGGTCACCACTACTGTCAAACTAAGGCCTCACACGACCAACATAAACTGAAATGCTAAACAGCTATAACAAACTGCACGGCCTCACACGACCGGCTCAACTGACCACAGCGAAATATATACAGACTGCAAGCCTCTAGGAATACTGATAAGATGGCTGGGACAGGGCCCCGACCTACTCGTACTGTACAACAAAAGCAAATGATATAAACCTCTGAAATATCAAGCTCCGGATGACAGGAGCTGATGACTCTGCGCTGGCTAGGATCACGACGGATCGCCTCCTCGTCTATGAGTACCTGCAGGCAAGTAATACAGCGCCCATTGGGCGTCAGTACCACTGGTACCAAGTATGCAAAGTAACTGAAATAATACAACTGAATACAAATAACATAACTAACAAGTCCATGAGCAGAAGATAACTGAATCTGAAGAGCTGATAGGAACTAGATCAAACCTTTCTGCACTGATAGGCAGGAGCGTGTCTGTAGTCACGGCGGCCTGCTGTCTATTAACTAATATATATAAAACACGTAAGTACATATACATTTAGCAAGCTAGGGCCTATACCAACCCCCATAAGCCGGATGTCGCCAAACAAGCAAACAATCTATATACCCCTACCCGGGTCAAAACCAGCCAAAAATAAGTCACTCCACTCATCTGCTCACTTCGGAGCTCCTTTACCGGCCCCTTGGGTCTCCGGCTCGGGCCATGGCCTCTAATATAAGCAACCGTGTCTGGGTACGAAGGACTCCTGTGTAGACAGTAAAAGATAGGGTCTGGATCCCCGGACACAACTCAACGGGGCTACCTAAAACCGGAGCTACACCTATAATAACTGAATGTACAGACAATAACAGATAGGGTCTGGTTCCCCGGACACAAAACTCAACAGGGCTATCTGAAATCGGAGCTGCACCTGTAATGCTGATCAGACTGCTATGGGGAAAGCTTCATCCCATCTTCGTCCAAGCTGGGAACGGCATGCCACTCCTCGGAGTGACGTAAAACCCACCCGCTCAGTTGACGACACGATTACCAACTCAGGGGCGGCGAGGACGCTCAATAAGGTGCCCTCACGCCACATCAAGTCTCAACAAACAAATAACACATATAAATAGCAAGCATGTATAACCGAAAAAGACTATCTGAAATCTGATTTCTTATTCTGATTTGTTTCTATACTGAACTGATTCTTTACTGATTATATTGATTCTAAAAATCTTTATTTAACTGCTTGGCTAATTTGTAGCCGGGATACTATTTGTCTGAATGGCTAATCTGTAGCCATAAAACTGTCTGTCTATCTGATTTTACTTTACTAACTTTTATTCTGAAAATCTGCCTCTTTTTATTCTACAACATGCTTGCTAATCACACAATAAGCTATACTGAATCTGGAATGCTAACTCACCCTTTGGCGCATGCTTTACTAACTTTCGGACTGGATAGGATACGACAACACAACTCAAAATCTATTAGACTTACCTAATTCTCAACATTCAACTCCGAGAGCTTCAAATACGGAGTTTACTATGATTTACCAAGCTGAGACTTACTAACTTGCCGAAGAACAACTTTACATACCTTAACCTCGAGTTATCCGACTGTCGGACGAGGCTCAGTCAGTATTCCAGCTAAATCTCCCCAACTGCATTCATAGACACGCCAATTAGTACTAAATACAACACTATTCTGAAGGACGGCGTCACTTTCGATATAATTATAGCCTAAACTTAGGCTTATCGAAAGACGGTCGAAAACTTGCTATTTTTCAGAAGTCCAGAAGGGAGAAGTATTCACTTCACAGCTAGGAACACATAGACACTAGTTTGGAGCAATTCCACTTACCTTATCCCGATAGCACGACGGTTTGTCGGCCGAATTTTGCGAAACTAAATCCGTAGAAATGCTCCCTGCTGCTAAATACTTCGGTATCTGGAGTTAATTTAAGTTTGGACAATGTTTGGCAACGTAATCGAACGATAATATATTACCCCTCTTCGTCTCTCTCTGTTTCTCTGCGTTTTCTGGAAATTAAATAAGGAATATAACCTCACAAACCGAAGTGGGGGCTTTATATACTTGGGCCTGGACAGGCCCAACGTGTCACGGAGCCAACGCGGAGGCTCCACCTCCATGACACGTTGCCATCACGGAGGGGCTCTGCCCCGGCTCCCTCCGTGATGGTTCCACAGGGTACTCGTCCGATCCTTTCCCGGGCCTTTCCCTAGCATGTATGGCTTTCAAATATGCTTAACCAACGTGCGAATAGGCCATCTAGGTGTCTGAAATCTTACGGGGTATAACATTTTGAATTCCATACATGCTAGGAAAAGGCCGGGGAAAGACCAGATGAGAAATCCATCGAACCATCGCGGAAGGAGCCGGGACAGAGCCCCTTCGCGATGGCAACGTGTCACGGAGGGAGGGCCTCCGCGTTGGCTCCGTGTCATGGAGGCCCTGTCCAGGCCCAAGTATATAAGCCTCCAACTTCGGTTTTTAACTTCATTTTCATCATTGAATTTCCAGAATACGAAGAGAAATAGATGGTGCGAAGGTATGAAAACCAGATATCCTCACTTATTTCAACCCTAGTCAGTCAAGAGGTATGTTAGTATTGTTATTTTATGTAGTGCCTTATAGTATATGTATAAATGAGATAATCGATTCCAATCTTTCATGTGATGAATACTATAGTATTGTGTGGAGTACCTGTATTGGACTTTTCTGCATTTCAGGTTTTTGGGATGGTCCATATTACAGGGGAAACTCTGCCAAAATTTTTCTAAAAATAAGTTGAGTAAGTCGAGAATTCCTATAAATAGAGGTTTACATTCGAGGACGAATGTTCTTAAGGGGGGAAGAATGTTACACCCCGTAAATTCTTGACATGTAGATGGCCAATTTTCATGTTGGTTAAGAGTTTTTGAATTCCATACATGCTAGGAAAAGGCCCGGGGAAAGACCGGATAAGAAATTCGTCGAACCATCGCGGAAGGAGCGGGGACAGAGCCCCTTTGCGATGGCAACGTGCCACGGAGGGAGGGCCTCCGTGTTAGCTTCGTGTCACGGAGGCCCTGTCCAGGCCCAAGTATATAAGCCTCAAACTTCGGTTTTTAACTTCATTTTCATCATTTAATTTCTAGAATACGAAGAGAAATAGAGGGTGCGAAGGTTTCTTGATAATTTCCTTCTGATTACGCCATTATTCGCGGTCCAAACTCAAATTAACTCCAGATACCGAGGTATTAAACAGCAAGGAGCATCCCTACGTATTTAGTTTCGTGAAATTTGGCCAGCGAATCATTGTGCTACCGAGCTAAGGTAAGTGGAATTGCTCCAAACTAGTGTCAATATACTCCTAGCCCTAAAGTGAGTATTTCTCCCTTCTGGACTTTTGAGAAATAGCGAGTTTTCGACCATTTTTTGATAAGCCAAAGTTTGGGCTATATATATATTGAAAGTGATGTTTTCTTCCAAAATATTAGCGTATTTAGTTCTAATTGATATGTATATGAATGCAGTTGGGAGAAATAGCAGAAATACTACCCGAACTACGCCAGTTAGTCGGGAAATCCAAAGCGAAGGTATGTAAAGCTAATTCCTTCGGCAAGTTAGTAATCCAGTACAGTAGATAGCGTGACGTATAGTATAAAGAATTCAGAAGTCGAGAATTGAGTCGAGTATGAGTTTAGCAAGTGTGTTTTGAATCTAGCAAGCATGTATAATGTTGTGATATATATATATTCAGAATAAAAGTTAGTAAGGCAATATCAGACAGTCAGATGATATCTCAGTTACAGTATAATCAGATAGTCAGATAATATCTCAGATACAGTATAGTCAGTATGAGAATCAGTATAACACAGAAAAGAGTTCAGAATGAGAAATCAGAGTACAAATAGTATTTTCAGTTTAAACATGCTTGCTATATGTGATTATTGTTTGTTGAGACCTGTTTGTGTTATGAGGGCACCCTTTGAGCGTCCTCGCCGCCCCTGGGTTGGTAACTGTGTCGACCCATCGTGAGGGTGGGGATACGCCAATCCAAGGAGTGGTATGCCGTCCGCAGTAGGACGAAGATGGGATGAAGCATTCCCCATATCAGGCTGATCAGCATAGCAGTATAGCTTACCCTGTTGTGCGCTTGCGCCCGGGGGCAGATTACAGATACAGATATAGATACAGATTATAGTTTACAGTGCAGGAGTCCTTCGGGCTCAGACATAGTTATTTATATCAGAGGCCACAGCCCGAGCTGGAGACCCAGGGGGCCGGTAGAGGTGCTTGTAGTTAGTAGACGAGTGGAGTGATTTATTTTTGGATGGTTTTGACCCGGGTAGGGGTATATAGATTGTGTGTTGGTTGGCATCCGGCTTATGGGGGCTGGTATAGGTTCTTGTGTTATATATATATATATATATATATATATATATGTATGTATGTATATACATGATATCTACTAGTTGATAAACAGCAAGTCGCCATGACGACAGGTATGATTCTACCTTACCTTCAGTACAGGTAAGCCTATTCCAGATCCTGCTAGTTCAGACAGTTTTAGATACTTCCTGTTATTCAGAATTTACTAGCATTGTTGTTTATATCCAGTTATGTTCAGTTTGCTTTGCATACTCGGTACCAGTGGTATTAACGCCCGTTTGGGGCTCTACATTACTTGCCTGCAGGTACTCGTAGACGAGGAGCTGATCCCTTGTGATCCTAGCCAGCGCAGAGTCATCAACTCCTGTCATCCGGAGCTCGATATTCAGAGGTGTATTTCATTTTCTTTTGTTGTATAGTACGAGTAGGTCGGGGCCCTGTCCCGACCATCTTATCAGTATTCCTAGAGGCTTGCAGTCTGTATATATTTCCTTGTGGTTAGTTGTGCCGGTCGTGTGGGGCCGTGCGTATGTTTAGTTGTTTATGTTGGCTGTGTAAGGCCTTATCCAGTCAGTGGTGGTGACCTTGCCGGTCACGTAGCTATTCCACATTTGTTATATTGAGTTAGAGATAACTAGACATCATGGTGGCCTTGTCGGCCCGCATAGGTTTCCCTATATGAGAATGATTCTGGTTAGCTGATGATACAGTACAGGTGGCTATAGGCCTAGTCGGCCAGAGGGTGTATTTATAGCCGTTATATAGCTCGTTGATTCCATGAATCTGAGTTAGAGCCAGCCAGACACCAGATGTGCTTAGGCTCAGTAGTGTAACAGTTCAGGTCCTAATAGGGCACTAGGTGCCAGTCATACCCCCCAAGGTGGGGCGTGAAAAACTTGGTATCAGAGCAGGTCGTGTCCCAGGGAGTCTACAAGCCGTGCTAAGTAGAGTCTTGTCTATGGATGTGTTGTGCACCACATACTATAGGCAGGAGGCTGCAAGGCATAATATGATGGTTACTCTTTCTTCATATTCTGTCGTGCTATAGAACAGTACAGTATAGGGTCGAGTTCTTAAAACTTATCATATTCTTTGTCTACAGACAAAAAAATGGCAGACCAGCGACACCCTGTCACGGGCAGAAGGTTGGATACCGCAGCAGGAGAAGGCACCAGCAGGATGCCTCAGCTTCATTTAGAATCAGCCCGATCTGAAGGCAATATAGAGGCATCATCACAGCCTTCCCAATTGTCCCCATCTCACCAGGAGCCATTCGGAACGACACCGCCTCCGACAGCTCCTGTACCTACACCATCTAATCAGGAGGTTCGCAGTGCAGTTGTTATATTGGCCCAAATGATGGCCACTCAGTGCCAGTTAGTGCCACCTGTAACAGCAGAGCCCTCAGGTGGATTTGGCAGTTCGAGGGTTAGGGAATTTTTGGCATTGGGTCCCCCATAGTTCACAGGGTCAGATCAGGCAGAGGACCCCTAGGATTTCCTAGATCAGATGCAGAGAATCTTCTGGGTCATGCATGTGACACCTACAGAATCAGTTGAGTTAGTAGTATTCTGGTTTCGAGATGTAGCTGTATTGTGGTACGAGAGCTGGGAAAGGTCTCGAGGGAGAGATGTTGCCCCTCTGACCTGGTCCAGCTTCTCGGAGGCCTTCTTGGACCGTTATTTGCCACGGGAGATCCGACAGGCCTGGATGGATCAGTTTTTGCACTTGGGGCAGGGGGCGAGGAGTGTACGAGAATATGCCTTACAGTTTGACTCCTTAGCCCGCTATGCTCCAGCTTTTGTGCACACTATGCCATCCAGAGTCCACCGGTTCATTATGGGTCTGAACCCAGAATACATATAGGCATGCATGACAGCTACATTATGGGTAGATATAGACATTGCCTGGGTGCAGGCCTTTGCCCACACTATTGAGGGCCTTAGACAGTGGCAACAAGACAGTAGACAGATAAATCAGGAGCAGCGCCGCAGAGATAGATCAGATGATATACAGAGGGAGATTCAGAGAGGACCCAGGCCCCGTTTGTCAAACAGGCCCCCTAGACCCCCACCTCCATCACAACAGCAGAGGGGTAGATTTATTCATCGAGGGCAGTCAGATTCTGGTGGCAGTTCTCGAACGGTGGATTTACCTCAGTAGAGGAGGGTAGAGCAGAGTAGGTACACACCCCCACCCTGCCCTATTTGCAGCCGACCTCACATCGGAGCTTGTAGATATGGCTCTTCAGGATGTTATATATGCGGGTAGGAGGGGAACCGGATGAGAGATTGTCCGGCCAGGGGGCAAGGTAGCCGAGATGGCCAGGACAGGGGATCGGCAGGGCCACGAGTTCCAGCAGCCTCGGCAGGGCGTAGGCCCTCAAGTTCAGCGGGTAGAGGCCGAGGTAGATCAGGAGCCTCTAGTTCAGGTATGGGCTTAAGCCGTACCTATGCATTACCAGGGAGACAGGACTCAGAGGTGTCTCCAGATGTGGTAACAGGTATGATGACTATTTGCTCATACCCTGCTTATGTATTGATTGATCCAGGGTCCACTTTGTCCTATGTTACCCCATTTGTGGCTCGAAAGTTTAGTGTTGCACCAGAATTGTTATAGCAGCCCTTCTCAGTATCTACACCTGTCGGTGACTCCATTATAGCTAGTAGAATTTATCGAGGGTGTACAGTAGAGGTTGCTGATCGTCAAACTACAGTAGATCTGGTAGAACTAGAAATGATTGATTTCGATGCCATTATGGGTATGGATTGGTTGGTGCCATGCTATGCCAATGTAGAATGTTGGACCAAGACTGTCCGATTCCACTTTCCAGGGGAGGCAGTTGTTCGGTGCGTTTGTTGGGGTTATAAAACCGACACGCATGTGCACGTGGTCGAACAAGTAGTAAGTGGCTTTAGTAAGCCAAGTATCGATCCCACAGAGACTTGGGATAAGTGCAATCTGCTCAAGTATACTATATTTTTACTTCTAAATATGCTGACAACTAAATAACCAAAAATTGAATAATTTGTTTTATAAATTTTATACTAAACTACAAACAATTATCTACTTTGAATTTGGACTATGGATAAAAGCATGCCGAGGTTAAAGAACATGTAATGAAACTGATTATCATCATAAATTGGTTAATCTTTTCTTCTAGTTGCTAGCCAAGAACAATTACCAAGAGATTAAAACTCTAGTATTTAATCTCACTTAAGAATCATGAACCATCTGTCTACATTTCTGTGATCAAATGCAATTCATGTTCTAGCCATACATTTCCAGTTCCTAAATTGACTAATACGGCTTTCAAGTATATTTCTATCAGGAAAGCACATCAAAACTCAATTTTCCCAAATCAAGTAAAGAACAATATCCTATTAATTCACAACTTTCTAATTTTGTGCTCTCTCGAGTGAAATCGGACTTTTTAGATGTACATTAATGTAGGCCACACACCAATGCAGTAAGAACAAGAATTAATAGAACAACATGGAAGAAAAAGATGAAAAACCATATAATTAATAATCAAAATTCATCACAAGTGTTCATAACCTCAGCAAGGAAGGGAATTAGCCACTCATTTGTGGATTAATCATCCTAAAACAAGTGTTAATCATACAAACAATTGAATTAAAGAAGAAAGAAAGAGAGAAAAAACCCTGAACTTTTCGTCCCTCAACTGCCTGTAACCCACGTCCTTGCTCCACCAAGTCTGAATTATGAAAAATACACTTAAGTGTTCTATTTATACTAGTGGGAATTTTTCCCGGAATAATGAGCAACATGTCACGGAGTGCATCGCGGAGCACTGCCTCCGTGACATGCCGTGAAAGCGGACCCTCACTGGAACTGGGGGTCCGGGAAATCAAACACCAACGTGGCACAGCGTGCAACGCGGAGGCTAGCCACCGTGCCACGGAGCAGTTGCGAACCTCCACTGGAAATTGATGAATTTTCACCCTCCAGGCAGAATGCCTCCGCGATGGCAGCATGACACGGCTCCATCGCGGAGCCCCTTTAATTTGTGCAGTCCAATGCCTTGTCCCTTGCTCGCATCCAAGTCCAACTCCGATATCATCCAACATGTATTTTAGCTCCTCGAAATCACATTTTACCTACAAAACAATGCTAATCATGTTGGTTAGTATAAATTCACATTTTATTACCAATTACATGAAAATGTATATGCATTGCTAGATAAACAAGGCGAAAATGGTACTTTTGAGTATCACTTGGGCATATAAATCTGCCCAAGATCACTTACCCCACACTTAAATCCTTGTTCGTCCTCGAACAACAAACACACAATTCATGCAATTTACATCCCCACCTTCGCTACTATGGTACGACAATTCAAGCTACGGTCATACCGATCATTCAATATTGCAAATCATCAAGAAAACATGCATGGTCTTAACAATGCAATGACCTTCAATACATTAAGACTTCCTAGACTTTAAGAAACGACTCTCGATATCGGCAAACTCATGCAAATCAGCTAATCAAGATATCCGACACGAAAATCAGTCTTTCCTCAAGCATGTGCCCTCACAACTCAAGAGAATCTTCCCCTTTTTGCTCATGTGACACACAAACATTTAAGTAGGGGCATGTAAAAACAATTTCACTCTCTCTCCCAAAAGAATTCACATGCATCATGTCATGACCCATAAGCATGCCCTTAGTCTATTACTCCACTAATATAAAGAAATGCAATGTAAGATCACGTAGGACTTTAATGTGTTGTAATGGAAGCTATGGAACTAGTATATATTGAATTAGCCAATAATAACCACTAGCATCCTTAAGCGCCTTTGCAACACATTCCCATCAACTCATGGACATTGTTTCTCTCTTTTCTTTTTTCATCATCCCATTCTTGATGATTTACTTTAGTATGGCCCATTTCATTAAGCACACTTGACATAATAACAAAGGTTATTCATGCACCTTCATTATCGTTTATTTATAACCAGTGCACCTTCAACCTTTTCTTTTCTTCCCTCACTCTGCTTTTCTTTTTCTTTTCATTCTCACTCTTTGACACTTTGGGAACATTATTTTCTCTTCTTAAGCGCTTAAGAGTTTTGTATAGACTTTACGGCTAATGAAAATAAAGAATTAAGCTCGGTTTATACTTTTTGGACAAAAGAAAGAAATAATCAGCTAACGGCTCAAAGGGCTGACTAGGGTATACAATCACAGAAAGGGGGAGTATGACAAGAAAATTATAAACTCTCGGTTAAAACAAAAAGATGCCTACATCCTTTCCAACAATACACCTCCTTCATTTCGTTTTGTACACACACCAGGCAAGTTCTAGACACTTCACAATAGCATGGAATAATAATACCTCACTTCACACTTCATGCACATGGTCGATTCAAGATGTATTCATAGACTCTTCAATCAGCTAATTACATGAATTCAAACATTAAGCCTCAATCACACCGAATCGAACTCTACCGCCTAGGTATCTCAACATATTTACAAAATTGCAAGCTTTCATACGAATCACCTTTGCATTTTGAATATCAGGTACAACACGCAACCAAAATTTCGCAACCATATGTAAATACAGGTTTCGGGATGCAATCCACCAAAGAAAAATGA
This sequence comes from Datura wrightii, assembly GCA_035772735.1. Taxonomy (NCBI): domain Eukaryota; kingdom Viridiplantae; phylum Streptophyta; class Magnoliopsida; order Solanales; family Solanaceae; genus Datura; species Datura wrightii. The sequence continues at coordinate 180,494,378 of JASDFA010000018.1, forward strand.
AAAATAATTGGAAAAAAAACTACTCCTACCGACTACATTTCCGATAAGACGGTCGTCATCCATCCATCATAGGGAACAATCACTACTTAAGACGTCGGTTCAATGGGACCATTCTCGGTAAAAGAACCGAAAACAAACGCCGAGATATCCAAAATTTAAAAAGTTGAAAAATTTGCAAAATATCGATCATTTCGATTGCAAAAGAAAAATTTATGTACACAATATTTTAAAGAAATTTTTTTAAAAAAATTATCGATCATTTCGATAAACAAAAATATTTACCGAATCAGAATCAGCTAGCAACCATTCAACAACACACAGCAATTTCACAAATATTTACAAATACAGAACAATTTGAAAATTCACAAACACAGGGACACACAACATGCAAAAATACAGAGGAGAGCATACAAACAAAATAGCCCAGCCCAGCACCTAACTACTTCCACCCCACACTTAAACCGAACACTGTCCCCAGTGTTCACAAAAATTAAATAACACAAAATCGGGTGGTGGAACTCCCTGATCAGTCAAAGTATTCCACTTCTTCATCAGGTGCTGCTGCCTCATCTCCCATGTCCGAGTCGCCTCCGTCATCGTCATCAGACTCCACATCGGAGTCCTCCCGACGTGTCTCCTCGTCCGTGGGGACATCATCATCAGTGGGCTCTACAAAGGCTGGCCCCACTCGGCATAGAGCCCTGGCGTTTTTGCCAAACGGGTAATCTAGCTTGAGCTGCCATAGCTCCTCCTCCGTGGCTGGTCTCCCACCTATCCTGAGCTGGAGCATTTGCATCCCATACATCCGCGCCATGTACTGGTCATCACGAGCATGTCGCTCGCCAAGTGTCAGCACTGGCCCGTGGGTGGTGTCGGGAGCCTTAGTTTTGGTCACATCCAAGGCCCGCCGCTCCAACTGCGGGATATAATCCAAAGCCTCCTCCTCGACGTCGAGGCCTCTAAGAAAGGTGGTGAGTAGTCCACTGAAACCATACTTGTGGCCCTGGTGCAATCGGGCTCTATTCATGGCGGATATAATGACCGCCCCGACATTTATCTCCAGCCCTTTCATCAGGGCGTACACCAGCCAAACACGATCTCGGGTCACATCAGTCATGTGTACCCCCGGGATTAAGCACGAGCAGACTATCTTCAGCCAGATTCGGGCTTCCCTGTTCATTTGAGAATATGACAGAGTCTGGTGGTAGCCCCTTTCTTTGTGTCTGCTCCATCTAGCTGTGGATCGGGCCCCACACAGTGTGCGTCTGATGTCAGCATACGGTGGGGTAATGTTCAGCTGGCGGAGAACGTGGGCGTCTGTGTCCCGCGCTCCTATGATGGCATTGAGTTGGTGGGGTTCCAGAGTGACTATCTGCCCTCTGATCTTGATGGTGTGGCTTCTGATTGACGGGTTCCAATTAGCATAGAACTCCCGGACCAGGTGCAGGTTGCATTCTTTGGGCTCCTGAAATATGAAACTGAGCCCAGCTGCCTCGATCCGGTGAACCATTCTGGGGAACTCCTATGCTAATGGCTCCCGTGCTATATGCTCCTCGGGGAAATATTTGTTCTCTTTGTGCTTGGCATACCACTTTTTCCCCTCGTCAGTCACCCATCTCATTCCGTATTGGCGGTGCTGGCCGCGTGGAACTGCTGGGACTGCTGTGCCCAATCTGAGTCTTTTCCTTCCGGTGCCTGAAGTTGATGCACCTTTTCCTTTATCTTGTCGGCTTGCCATTTTTACCTGTCAACCCAAGTAAACAGGCTCAATGTTAAGCTAAATAAATATTAACTTCGGCTAAGGTCGGGTTACGCTAAATTACCCCACACTTAGTCCTTAGCTACAGTTATAACCATACGACAAGTATAACTTTATTTACACAAAACAACCAGCTATACAATCATGCTTAGTGCGTTTAAAAAAAGAAAATTCAACGGTAGACTTTCTGTGTACTACTCAGACTTCGTACAGCTAATCACAATCACTACCATCGCTAGCATTTTAACCATCGCACTTAGCAAAGAAAAACAACGAAACAAAAACAACAACAAAAATTATATACATATGAACCTATACAACCAACCAAATTTGAACAAATTTCAACATTTCCCCTAAACCCGAGAATTCATCGTCAATTAACGTTCAAACAATTATTTTACAACGACTCATCTCATTTAACAAGTACACCCCGGCATAGAATTCACGAATTCAACACATTACCAACTTCAAATTCAACAACAAGCCCTAGAATTGATTTCTTCCATCAAATTCGAATAATTCATGCAATCGACAAGTTCAAACGATCATTATAACATTCCGAACAATTATCAATCAACAAATAACTCGAATTCATGCTTAATTTCGACTTAGGGCGATTTATCTCACCTCCCATGCTTAATTTCGAATAAAGTCGACAAAAACTTGAGAGAGAATCAGAAAACATACCTTAACGTTGAAGAATCGAAGAAAACTCGGTAATTTGTTGCCTTAAGCCGTGGCACGTTGGTGGGAAAGGGGTTTTGGGATGTTTGGTCGCGGAGGAAATTGAAAATGAGGGGAAAAGGGGAGTTTTCGGGGTTTAAAAGGTAGAAAAACACGCGGGTCACCCGGCAACCCGGTGTGACCCGTCACAATTTACACGGCAACGTGTCACGGAGTGCATCGCGGTGCACTGCCTTCGTGACACGGAGCCATCGCAATAGCTTTCTGGAAATTTTAAAATTTCCGGGTTATACCTCAACGTGTCACGGAGGGTAACGCGGAGGTCCTCCTCCGTGACACGGAGCTATCGCCCCAGTTCACTGTCTTCTACATTTTATTAATTTTTCATACCTCGCCTTTTCCTTCACGATTCCGTGCACATTTTCTTCCGTTTGACCTGAAAATCATCTCACTAAACAAAATTGGTTAGAATAATAGGTTTCACCTAACTAATAATAAAAAATACTAACTAAAATGAAAATTTTTGTAATAAATCAAGAAAAAGAAAAAGTAAAATCTATTTACACTTACAAGATGAAAGAAAATTTTTTTTCACGGGTTGCCTCCCGTGCAGCGCCTGGTTTACCGTCGCGGCTCGACGTCATTTAAGCTCAATTGTCTGCTAGGGTGATGGACGATTTCTCACGATCACTGTCCTCCCCCCAGTAGTGCTTACACCTATCCGGTGGTCTTCCCATTAACTCTCGGGAATGCTTCAGCTACTTAGCATTACCATGATCAATCACATTGATCACCGAGAGTTCTTCATGCACCATCAGGATCTTGGGTGCTTTATACACATCGAACACCTCTACCTTATCGTGTGTTCGCATTGTGAGTTGCCCCGCAGCTATGTCGATTAATGCTTTCCCGGTTGCCAAGAAGGGTCGTCCCAAAATAAATGGGACTTCCGCGTCTGGTTCAAAATCCAGAACAATAAAATCTACCGGGAAAATTAGGGAGCCAACTTGCACTAGAACATCCTCAACAATGCCATCTGGCCTAGCTAAGGATCGATCCGCCAACTGCAAGATTACGGTTGTAGGTCTAGGACTCCCTTGTTACACCCCGTAGAATTCCCGGCACTTAGATGACCTATTCCCACGTTGGTTAAGCATATTTGAAGGCCATACGTGTTGGAGAAAGGCCCGGGAAGAGATCGGATGAGAAGCCTGTCGAACCATCGCGGAAGGAGCCGAGGCAGAGCCCCTCCGCGATGGTAGCGTGTCACGGAGGAGGAGCCTCCGCGTTGGCTCCGTGACACGTTGGCCTTGTCCAGGCCCAAGTATATAAAGCCCCACTTCGGTTTTAAATGATTATATCCTTAAAAATTTCTAGAGAAACAGAGGGCAACGTAGAGGAAAGGAAAGGAACGAAGGAAATTATATATTTTCGTCCGATTACACTGCCAAACGCTGCCCAAACTCAAATTAATCCCAGATACCGAAGTATTTAGCAGCAGAGAGCATTCCTACGGATTCAGTTTCGTAAAATACGGCCGACGAATCGTCGAGCCACCGAGCCAAGGTAAGTGGAATTGCTCTAAATTAGTGTCTATGTGTTCCTAGCTGTGAAGTGAATATTTCTCCCTTCTAGGCCACTGAAAAATAGCGAGTTTCTAGCCGTCTTTCGATAAGCCTAAGTTTAGGCTATAAACTATATCGAAAGTGACGTTGCCTTTTGAAATAAAGTTGTATTTAGTGTTAATTGATATGTTTATGAATGCAGTTGGGAGAAAACAGTTGAAGTACCGGCCGAGCCTCGTCCGATAGATGAATAATTCAAGGATAAGGTATGTAAAGCTAATTGCTTCGGCAAGTTAGTAATCCAGTACGATAGATAGCGTGATGTACAGAAGAAAGAACTTATAAGTCAAGCACTAAGTCCAGTTTGAATTTAGTAAGCGTGTTTTTATGATATTATGATATACATATACTCAGAATCAAAGTTAGTAAAGCAACATCAGATAGTTAGATGATATCTCAGTTACAGTATAGGCAGACAGTCAGATAATATCTCAGATACAGTATAGTTCAGTATTGCGTTATTATGAACATTGGTACAACATGAGAAGCATTGGGCTGTAACGTGTACGAGACCTATCAGTATGTGATGTAATATGCTACGTTAAGATATTATTGTGCTCAGCTGAGACCCTGCGGCGTAGTATAGTATCCGTAAAGCATTTCCGACATAGAATAGTAGACTAAAATAAAGTCTAAAAAGTATGTTAGGAATAGTAACTCATGTTACTGTAGAAAGTCAGTATACAACATAGTTTCAGCAGGAAGTCTATATCATGTTCAGCATTAGCCTCATTATAGTCTGGCAGAAGACTATATTCATACATACATATATATTACTTCCAGCCTCAGCATGTATTAAGTATGTACACATTTCTATTACTAGTCCAGCATATAGTGTATACAGAAACTTAGTAAACAGCAGGGTTTTCAGCAGAAACATTGTCTTATATAGCATTTGTTCCAGTACAGCCCGACAGGAGACTATACTCATATTTATACGTCTTTACCTGCCTCAACACGTATTAAATACGTACAGATTACTATCATTAACTCAGCATGTAATATATATGATACTTCACCCTTATTAGCCTCAGCATGTGAGATACCCAGACAGTATTACCAGTTGAGACCGTTGTGTTGTTTGGGGTTGGATTACCTAGCATCCATGACCGCCCAGGGTTAATAGCTGTGTCGACTCGTCCGCCAGAGGATGAGGATACGTCACTCTACGGAGTGGCATGCCGTTCCGCCAGGGGACGAAGATGGGATGTCAGTTTTTCCCCATACTTGTGCCTTGATCGGCCCTTACACACCCCAGTCGAGCGGATACGCCCGGGTACAGATTCAGGAGTCCTTCGGACTCAGATGCAGTTATAGTCAGGGGCTCAGCGAGCCCAAGTGCATACCCTGGGACCGGCAGGATGCTTACAACCACTATAGGAGATGGGATGACCAGGGTAGGGGTATAGATTCTGTGCTGGTTGTACCTCCCGGCTTATGGGGGCCGGGTAACGTTTGTGTGTGCTATGTTATGTTATTTCATGTTATGCCATGTTATGTTAGATACAAGTATATCAGCAGTAGCACGATACGTTTCCTGGTATGACTCTTATCCTTCCCAGTAAAGATTGAGAAAAGGTATGATGTACATTATCAGACAGTTAGTCTATTCTCTTTACTTCAGTTTCTTCAGTTATATCATTGTATTCAGACTTTGCTTTCAGTTATTGCTTTACATACTCAGTACCAGCGGTACTGACGCCCGGTGGGGGCGCTGCATTACTTGCCTGCAGGTACTCATAACTGAGCAGGCGATACTACGTGACTTCCTGTCAGCGGTCGAGTATTCAGCTCCTGTCATCCGGAGACTGAATTCCAGAGGTGTATTTCAGTTCTTTTGTTTTACAGCACGGGTAGGTCGGGGCCCTGTCCTGATCATTTCTATTGCTATTCTTAGAGGCTTGCAGTCTATATATTCCCTGTGGTCAGATGAGCCGGTCGTGTGAGGCCGTGCAGTTGTTTAGTTGCCAGTATTCTTGCTTTCTTTTACTTTGGCCATGTGGGACCATAGCTTGCCAGTAGTGGTGACCTTGCCGGTCACATAGTTTCTTTTTGTGCTTTATGATTGAGTTGCAGATAACTAGACAGCATGGTGGCCTTGTCGGCCCGCATAGGTTTTCCTGAGATAATATGTTTCTGGTCAGCTGCTAGTACAGGTACAGAAGGCTATAGGCCAATAGGCCGGGGGCTGTATTTACAGCCGTTATATAGCCCTTTGTTTCCAGAAATATGAGTTAGAGCCAGCCAGGCACCAGACGTGCCCAGGCTTAACAGTCCAGTAGGTCAGGTCCTAGCAGGGCACCAGGGTGCCAGTCATACCCCCCAAGGCGGGGTGTGACATCCCTAGACCCAACTTTCTGAATACTGAAGATGGCATCAGATTTATGCTCGCTCCCAGGTCACACAATCCACGAGCTCGGATGCTCTGCCCAATAGTAAGCTGGATAGTAAAACTCCCAGGGTCTTTTAACTTTGTGGGCAGTCTGTTTTGGATCCAGGAAGTGCACTCCTCCGTTAAAACCACCGTGGCATACTCAGTTAACCGACTTTTATTTGCCACGATGTCTTTTATGTATTTAGCATATTTAGGCACTCACTGCAAGACATCAACAAGAGGTAAGTTAACATGTACCTATTTAAGCACCTCTATGAATTTCTTGAAGCACGCCTCCTCCTTGTGTTTCTTGAGTCGTTGAGGGAACGGGGGTGGAGGTCTTTCTGATTTAGCTTCTTTGGTCTTCCCCCTTTCCGAACTTTGCTCCCCCTCAACTTCTGCTGCTCCCGAGTGTTGAGGTGGTCTTTCTGGTTCCACCTCCTTCAGCTGCAAACCACTCCTTGTGGTCACTGCATTTACCTGCTTCGGATTTGGATCCGTGTAGCTCGGCAGTCCTCCTCTGGGCCTTGTATTTTGGGCACTAGCAAATTGCCCAAATTGATACTCAAGAGCCTTGGTCGCTAACTGGTTATTTTTCACTTCGGCTGCCAATTTAACATAGTCAGCCTGCAATTGCTCTTGGTTAGCGATCATGGTCTTGAACATCTCCTCAATGCTGGGTGATGGTGGTGGAGGAGGTGCATTGTTATTTCTGAATTGAGATTGGTAGTTCTGTTGCCCTCCTTGATTCCTCTGCACACCCTGACCCGAACTTTGGCCTTGATGGTTGTTGCTACCCCATGAAAAATTTGGATGGTTCCTTCAATTTGAATTGTAGCTACTCCCATACTGCTGATGATTTCTTTGTGCATTCCCCACAAAGTTTACTGAGTCAGGATTGGCTCCACAGCACTTAGCTGAGTGCTCACTGCTTCCACACACTTCACACCACAATTGCTGGACTGCATTAATTGGAGCTGAAGGCTGGTTCAATGCCATGTTGCTGAAGTGGTTGTTCAATTGATTTTGCAAGGCAGCTATCTGTGCAGCGATAGCTGTAAATCCATCCACTTCAAGCACTCCTGCTGCTTTCCTTGTTCCACCTCGTGATGAATCAGCATTCCATTCTGGATTGCCCTGTGAAATCCGGTTTAGCAAGGTATATAGCTCCTCATAAGTCTTTTCCAGCGCTTGCCCTCCAGCTGCTGAATCTAGCAAAATTTTGGTATGGGGTTCCAAACCCTCAATAAATGTGTGCACCAACACGTCATTGGACTAATGATGATGAGGACAATCCTGCAACATGGATTTAAATCTCTACCAGGCTTGATATAAATTTTCTCCCTCCCTCTGTTTGAAACTTAGAATTTGACTTCTAAGTCTTGCTGTTTTGCCAGAGGGAAAAAACCTTATCAAGAACTTTCGTGCAAGATCATCCCACGTTGAAATAGAATTTGGTGGCTCCGCTTTCAACCACCTCTTGGCTTCTCCGAGTAATGAGAACGGAAATAATGTAAGCTGAACATAATCAGGTGACACTCCAGCGGGTATATAAGTGTCACTTATCTCCAAAAAGTTTTGGAGATGCTGTTGTGGGTCTTTATGAGGGAGACCGGTAAATTGCCCGCTTGTGTGCAACAATTGCACCATATTTTGCTTGAGTTCAAATCTCCCTCCAGGCTCTGGTTTGCGGATACTGGATGTAACATTGTTGTTATGTGGGATTGCCACCTCGCGAACCGACCTTGTTGCTGCTTCTTCGGGCACTAACACTGCCCTTACTACCGGTGGATTTTGTTGCTCCATAATGGTCTGTCTGAGAAACTGCAGCTTTCTTTGTAGAGCTTCTCTTCGTTTACTGTGAAATATACGTTCAGGCTCTATATAAGATTCCACCAGCTCTTTGTCTCTTGCCAGTGTTCACAACAATTAAGTATGCAAAATACAGGCTAAGACCAAGTTGTCAACACTAAAGAAAAAAAATAAAAATACAGTAAAATTAACACTTGATACAAATTCACCAATTGCCAAGTCCCCGGCAGCGGCGCCAAAAACTTGTTCGGTGCGTTTGTTGGGGTTATAAAACCGACACGCAAGTGCACGTGATCGAACAAGTAGTAAGTGGCTTTAGTAAGCCAAGTATCGATCCCACAGAGACTTGGGATAAGTGCAATCTGCTCAAGTATACTATATTTTTACTTCTAAATATGCTGACAACTAAATAACCAAAAATTGAATAATTTGTTTTATAAATTTTATACTAAACTACAAACAATTATCTACTTTGAATTTGGACTATGGATAAAAGCATGCCGAGGTTAAAGAACATGTAATGAAACTGATTATCATCATAAATTGGTTAATCTTTTCTTTCAGCTGCTAGCCAAGAACAATTGCCAAGAGATTAAAACTCTCGTATTTAATCTCACTTAAGAATCATGAACCATCCATCTACATTTCTGTGATCAAATGCAATTCATGTTCTAGCCATACAATTCCAGTTCCTAAATTGACTAATACGGATTTCAAGTATATTCTATCAGGAAAGCACATCAAAACTCAATTTTCCCAAATCAAGTAAAGAACAATATCCTATTAATTCACAACTTTCCAATTTCGTGCTCTCTCGAGTGAAATCGGACTTTTAGATGTACATTAATGTAGGCCACACAGCAATGCAGTAAAAACAAGAATTAATAGAACAACATGGAAGAAAAAGATGAAAAACCATATAATTAATAATCAAAATTCATCACAAGTGTTCATAACCTCAGCAAGGAAGGGAATTAGCCACTCATTTGTGGATTAATCATCCTAAAACAAGTGTTAATCATACAAACAATTGAATTAAAGAAGAAAGAAAGAGAGAAAAAACCCTGAACTTTTCGTCCCTCAACTGCCTGTAACCCACGTCCTTGCTCCACCAAGTCTGAATTATGAAAAATACACTTAAGTGTTCTATTTATACTAGTGGAAATTTTTCCCGGAATAATGAGCAACGTGTCACGGAGTGCATCGTGGAGCACTGCCTCCGTGACACGCCGTGAACGCGGACCCTCACTGGAACTGGGGGTCCGGGAAATCAAACACCAACGTGGCACGACGTGCAACGCGGAGGCTAGCCACCGTGCCACGGAGCAGTCGCGAACCTCCACTGGAAATTGATGAATTTTCACCCTCCAGGCAGAATGCCTCCGCGATAGCAGCGTGACACGGCTCAATCACGGAGCCCCTTTAATTTGTGCAGTCCAATGCCTTGTCCCTTGCTCGCATCCAAGTCTAACTCCGATATCATGCAACATGCATTTTAGCTCCTCGAAATCACATTTTACCTACAAAACAATGCTAATCATGTTGGTTAGTATAAATTCACATTTTATTACCAATTACATGAAAATGTATATGCATTGCTAGATAAACAAAGCGAAAATGGTACTTTTGAGTATCACTTGGGCATATAAATCTATCCAAGATCAGCAGTGCAAGAGTGGAAGGGCAGCACAGCTACGCCAAAAGGTAGGTTTATTTCCTACCTTCCGGCGAGGAGGTTGATAGCTAAGGGATGTATTTACCACCTAGTCAGGGTTCAGGATGTTTGGGTAGAGTCTCCGACACTCCAGTCTATTCCAGTGGTGAATGAATTCCCTGATGTATTTCTAGATGAGCTACCTGGTATTCCCCCAGAAAGGGAAATAGATTTTGCAATCGACTTGCTGCCAGACACTCAACCTATATCAATTCCTCCGTACCGTATGGCTCCTGCAGAACTTAGAGAATTAAAGGAGCAGTTGAAGGATCTGTTGGATAAGGGCTTTATCAGGCCGAGTACTTCACCGTGGGGTGTGCCAGTTCTATTTGTGAGAAAGAAGGATGGCTCGCTCCGCATGTGTATAGATTACCGGCAGCTGAATAAAGTTACAGTAAAGAATAAGTCCGCTTCCCAAAATAGATGATTTGTTTGATCAGCTGCAAGGGGCCAGATATTTCTCCAAGATTGACTTATGGTCCGGATATCATCAGGTTCGAGTTCGTGAAAGAGACATTCCTAAAACGGCCTTTAGGACCTGATATGGACACTTTGAATTCTTAGTTATGTCCTTTGGGTTGACAAATGCCCCAACAGTATTTATGGACCTGATGAACAGTATCTTCACACCATACCTGGACCTGTTCGTGATAGTATTTATTGATGATATTCTGGTGTATTCTCGCTTAGAGGCAGACCACCAGGCTCATTTACGGACAGTGCTCCAGATTCTTAGGGACCGCCAGTTATATGCTAAGTTCTCCAAATGTGAATTCTGGCTGAACTCAGTAGCTTTCTTGGGACATATTGTGTCGGATGCTGGTATACAGGTTGACGCGCAAAAAATAGAAGCAGTCAAAACATGGCCTAGACCTACCACTCCGACCGAAGTCCGCAGTTTTCTGGGATTAGCGGGATATTATAGAAGATTTGTTGAGAGATTCTCCACTATAGCGGCACCTATGACTAAGCTGACGCAGAAAGCAGTAAAGTTTCAGTGGACAGAGGAATGCGAGCAGAGTTTCCAAGAGTTAAAGGACAGATTAACCTCTGCTCCAGTGTTAGCATTACCGAAAGGTACAAAGGGTTATTCAGTGTATTGTGACGCATCAGGTATTGGGTTGGGTTGTGTGTTGATGCAGCACGGTAAAGTGATTACGTATGCTTCCAGATAGCTGAGGAAACACGAAAAGAATTATCCTACCCATGACTTGGAATTAGCCGCAGTGATCCACGCCTTAAAGATATGGAGACATTACTTGTATGGCGTCCATATGGATATTTTCATAGATCATAAGAGCCTATAGTATATCTTCACTCAGAGGAAGTTAAATTTGCGACAGCGTCACTGGTTGGAGTTATTGAAAGATTATGACGTGGACATTCTGTATCATCCGGGAAAAGCCAATGTAGTAGCAAACGCTCTCAGCCTTAAATCAATGGGAAGTTTGGCGTATTTGCAGCTCGAGCAGCGAGAGTTGGTCAGAGAAATACATCAATTAGCCAGCCTAGCCATTCGTGTAGCAGAAACAGAGGACAACAGAGTGGTAATTCAAAACACCGCTGTGTCATCATTAGTTGTGGAGGTAAAAGAACGGCAATATGAAGATCCTGACCTGGTCCAGCTTAAGGGCAGAATTCAGCAAGGGAAAGTGCCATATTTTCAGATAACTAAGGATGAAGTGCTGCGATGTAAGGGCCGCCTCTGTGTTCCAGACGTTTTAGGGCTCCGCCAGCAGATTATGAATGAGGTACATTACGCCTGCTATTCTCTCCACCCAGGTGCGACAAAAATGTACCACAATATCAAGGAAATCTACTGGTGGCCAAGTGTGAAGAGGGAAATAGCAGAATTTTTATCCCAATGTCCTAACTGCCAACAGGTAAAAGCAGAACACTAGAAACCAGGCGGGTTAACTCAAGACATGGTTGTGCCTCTCTGGAAATGGGAAGCAGTAAACATGGATTTTGTGGCAGGATTACCCCGTACCAGGTATAGATATGATTCCATTTGGGTAATACTTGACAGACTGAAGAAATCAGCCCACTTCCTACCAGTGAAAGCTACTTTCTCTGCCGAAGATTACGCCAAATTGTATATCAGAGAAATAGTTAGATTACACGGTGTTCCAGTATCTATTATCTCTGACAGAGGAGCATAATTTACAACTAGATTTTGGCAGTCATTTCAAAGAGGTCTGGGAACGCAGATTAATTTGAACACAGCATTCCACCCTCAGACAGATGGACAGGCTGAACGCACTATTCAAACGCTCGAGGATATGCTATGGGCATGTGTGCTAGATTTTGGGGGTAGCTGGGACGAGCATTTTCCACTAATTGAATTTGCTTATAATAATAGCTATCACTCAGCCATCCAGATGGCGCCCTTTGAGGCACTGTATGGGCGAAAATGTAGGTCGCCAGTTGGCTGGTTTGAAGTGGGAGAGTCAGCGCTGATTGGGCCAGATATTATTCATTAGTCAGAGGAGAAGGTAAAGCTTATCAGAGAACGCCTACTGATTGCATAGAGCCTCTAGAAATCATATGCCGATGTGCGGCGCAGGAACCTGGAATTTGATGTGAATGATTGGGTATTTCTGAAAGTATCTCCAAATGAAAGGGGTAATGAGATTCGAAAAGAAAGGTAAGCTCAGTCCGAGATTCGTTGGGCCTTATCAGATCCGGCGGAGAGTAAGCCGAGTGGCATACGAATTGAACTTGCCTCCAGAATTAGAATCCGTTCATCCAGTTTTCCATGTATCTATGCTAAGGAAATGCATAGGAGACCCATCCAGAGTAGTCCCAGTCCAGGACATCCAGGTTACGGAAGAGCTGGCCTATGAAAAGGTTCCAATAGCTATCTTAGACAGACAGATTTGTAGATTTAGGATGAAAGATATTGCTTCTGTCAAGGTGTTGTGGCGCAATAAGAACCGAGAAGAGATGACCGGGGAAGCAGAGGAAGATATGAAAACCAAATATCCTTACTTATTTCAAGCCTAGTCAGTCAAGAGGTATGTTAGTATTGTTATTTTATGTAGTGCCTTATAGTATATGTATAAATGAGATAATCGATTCCAATCTTTCATGTGATGAATACTATAGTATTGTGTGGAGTACCTGTATTGGACTTTTCTGCATTTCAGGTTTTTGGGATGGTCCATATTACAGGGGAAACTCTGCCAAAATTTTTCTAAAAATAAGTTGAGTAAGTCGAGAATTCCTATAAATAGAGGTTTACATTCGAGGACGAATGTTCTTAAGGGGGGAAGAATGTTACACCCCGTAAATTCTTGACATGTAGATGGCCTATTTTCATGTTGGTTAGGAGTTTTTGAATTCCATACATGCTAGGAAAAGGCCCGGGGAAAGACCGGATAAGAAATTCATCGAACCATCGCAGAAGGAGCGGGGGCAGAGCCCCTTCGTGATGGCAACGTGCCACGGAGGGAGGGCCTCCGCGTTGGCTCCGTGTCACGGAGGCCCTGTCCAGGCCCAAGTATATAAGCCTCAAACTTTGGTTTTTAACTTCATTTTCATCATTTAATTTCTAGAATACGAAGAGAAATAGAGGGTGCGAAGGTTTCTTGATAATTTCCTTCCGATTATGCCATTATTCGCGGTCCAAACTCAAATTAACTCCAGATAACGAGGTATTAAACAGCAAGGAGCATTCCTACGGATTTAGTTTCGTGAAATTCGGCCAGCGAATCGTCGTGATACCGAGCTAAGGTAAGTGGAATTGCTCCAAACTAGTGTCAATATACTCCTAGACCTAAAGTGAGTATTTCTCCCTTCTGGACTTTCGAGAAATAGTGAGTTTTCGACCATTTTTCGATAAGCCAAAGTTTGGGCTATATATATATTAAAAGTGATGTTTTCTTCCAAAATATTAGCGTATTTAGTTCTAATTGATATGTATATGAATGAAGTTGGGAGAAATAGCAGAAACACTGACCGAACTACGCCAATTAGTCGGGAAATCCTAAGGGAAGGTATGTAAAGCTAATTCCTCGGCACGTTAGTAATCCAGTACAGTAGATAGCTTGACGTATAGAATAAAGAATTCAGAAGTCGAGAATTGAGTCTAGTGTTCGGTTTTGTCTTGTGGGTATATAAAACAACACGCAAGTGCACGTGGTCGAACAAGTAGTAAGTGACTTTTTAGTAAGCCAAGTATCGATCCCACAGAGACTTGGATGAAGTGCAATTTTCTCAAGTGTACTATATTTTACTTCTAAAAATGCAGACAACAATGTAACCAAAAGTTTGATAGTTTGTTTTATAATTTTTATACTAAAGCTAAAACAATTATCTAATTTGAGTCTGAACTATGAATGAGAGCATGCTGAGGTTAAACGAACATGTAATAAAATTAATTATCATCATAATTTGGTTAATCTTTTCCTCCAGTTGCTAGCCAAGAACATTTGCCAAGAGATTAAAACTCTCGTATTTAACCTCACTTAAGAATCATGAACCATCCGTCTACATTTCTGTGATCAAATGCAATTCATGTTCTAGCCATACAATTCCGGTTCCTAAATTGACTAATACGACTTTCAAATATATTTCTATCCTGAAAGCAAATCAAGACTCAATTTTCCCAAATCAAGTAAAGAAGATATCCTATTAATTCACAACTTTCCAATTTCTTGCTCTCTCGAGTGAAACCGGACTTTTTAGATGTACATTAACGTAGGCCACACATTAATGCAGTAAGAACAAGAATTAATAGAACAACATGGAAGAAAAGATGAAAAACCAAAGAATCAATGATCAAATTTCATCAAAATTGTTCATAACCTCCGCAAGGAGAGGAATTAGCCACTCATTTGTGGATTAAACATCTTAAAATGAGTGTTAATCATACAAGCAATTGAATTAAAGAAGAAAGAAAGAGAGAAAAAACCCTGATATTTTCGTCCCTCAACTGCCTGTAACCCACGTCCTTGCTCCACCAAGTCAGAATATTGAAAAATGAACCTAAGTGTTCTATTTATACTGCTGGGGATTTTTCTCGGAATAACGAGCAACGTGTCACGGAGTGCATCGCAGAGCACTGCCTCCGTGAAACGCTGCGGACGCGGACCCTCACTGGAATTGGGGGTCCAGGAATTAAAGCTCAACGTGGCACGACGTGCAACGCGGAGCCATGCCACCGTGCCACGGAGCAAACGCGGACCTCCACTGGAATTTGGGCGAAATTTCCCTATCCAGGCAGAAGGCCTCCGCGATGGCAGCGTGACACGGCTCCATCGCGGAGCCCCTTTAATTCATGCTGTCCAATGCTTTATCCCTTGCTCGTATCCAAGTCCAACCCCGATATCATCCAACATGCATTTTAGCTTCCCGAAATTACATTTTACTTGCAAAACGATGCTAATCATGTTGGTTGGTATAAATTCACATTTTATTACCAATTACATGAGAATGTATACACATTGGTAGATAAACAAGGCTAAAATGGTACGTTTGAGTATCACTTAGGCATATAAATTTGCCCAAGATCACTTACCCCACACTTAAATCCTTGTTCGTCCTCGAACAACAATCCTACACTTCATGAAATTTACACCCTAACCTCGCTATTTAGGCTACGGTCATAACGATTATTCAATACAGCAAATCATCAAGAAAACATGCATGGTCTTATCAATGCAATGACCTTCAATACATTAAGACCTCCTAGACTTTAAGAATCGACTCTCGATATTGGCAAACTTATGCAAATCAGTTGATCAAGATATCCGACACGAAAATTAATCCTTCATCAAGCATGTGCCCTCACAACACAAGAGAATCTTCCCCTTTTTGCTCATATGACTCACAAACATTCAAGCAGGGGCATCTAAAAACAATTTTGCTCTCTCTCCCAAAAGAATTCACATGCATCATGTCATGACCCATAAGCTTGCCCTTAGTGTATTACTCCACTAATATAAAGAAGTGCGATGTAAGATCACGTAGGACTTGAACGGGTTGTAATGGAAGCTACGGAACTAGTAAATATTGGATTAGCCAATAATAGCCACTAGCATCCTTAAGCGCCTTTTCAACACATCCCATCAACTCATGGACATTGTTTCTTTTTTTTTTCATCATCCCATTCTTGATGATTTTCTTTAGTATGACCCATCGTATTAAGCACACTTGACACAACAACAAAGATTGTTCATGCACCTTCATTATCGTTTATTTATAGCAAGTGCACCTTCAACCTTTTCTTTTCTTCTCTCACTCTGCTTTTCTTTTTCTTTTCACCATTCTCACTCTTTGACACTTCAGGAAAATGATTTTCTTTTCTTAAGCGCTTAAGAGTTTTGTATAGACTTTACGGCTAATGAAAAGAATGAATTAAGCTCGGTTTACACTTTATGACACAAGAAAAAAATAATCGGCTAAAGGCTCAACGGGCTGACTAGGGTATACAATCAAGGTGGGTACAACAAGGAAAAATAGAAACTCTCGGTTAAAACAAAGAAATGCCTACATCCTTTCCTACAATACACCTCCTTCATTTCGTTTTGTACACACACCAGGCAAGTTCTAGACACTTCACAATAGCATGGAATATCAACACCTCACTTCACAGTTTTTGCACATGCTCAATTCAAGATGTATTCATAGACTCTTCAATCAGCTAATTACAGAAATTCAAACATTAAGCCTCAATCACACTGAATCGAACTCTACGGCCTAGGTATCTCAACATATTTACAAATTTGCATGCTTTCATACGAATCACCTTTGCATTTTGAATATCATGTACAACACGCAATCAAAATTTCGCAACCATCCAGTAACTACGGGTTTTGGGATGCAACCCACCAAAGAAAAAAACTGAAAAATAATTGAAAAAATCTACTCCTAACGACTACATTCCCCTTAAGACGGTCGTCATCCATCCATCATAGGGAACGGTCACTACTATGACTTCGGTTCAATGGGACTAATCTCGGTAAAAGAACCGAAAACAAACGCCGAGAAACCCAAGAAGTAAAAAAAATGTTGAAAATATCGATCATTTCGATAGAAAAATATGTACAATTTAAAAAATTTATCGATCATTTCGATAACAAAAATATGTACAGAATCAGAATCAGCTAGCAACATTCAGCAACACACATCAATTTCACATAAATTTACAAATACAAAACAACTTAACAATTCACACTCACAGGGACAAACAAATTTCACATACACGACAACAGAATAGAGCATACATACAAAACAACCCAGCCCAGCACCTAACTACTCCCACCCCACACTTAGTTCGAACACTGTCCCCAGTGTTCACAAAAATTAAAATAGTACAAAATCGGGTGGTGGAACTCCCTGATCAGTCAAAGTATTCCACTTCTTCGTCGGGTGCTGCTGCTTCATCTCCCATGTCCGAGTCGCCTCCGTCGTCATCATCGGACTCTACATCGGAGTCCTCCCGACGTGTCTCCTCGTCTGTGGGGACATCATCATCTGTGGCTCTACAAATGCTAGCCCCACTCGGCATAGAGCCCTGGAGTTTTCGCCGAAAGGGTAGTCTAGCTCGAGCTGCCATAGCTCCTCCTTTGTCGCCGGCCTCCCGCCTATCCTCAGCTGGAGCATCTGCATCCCATACATCCGAGCCATATACTGGTCATCACGAGCATGTCGCTCGCCAAGTGTAAGCACTGGCCCGTGGGTGTTGTCGGGAACCTTAGTTTTAGTAACATCTAAGGCCCGCCGCTCCATCTGCGGGATATAGTCAAGGGCCTCCTCCTCGACATCTAGGCTCCTGAGGAAGGTGGTGAGTAGTCCACCAAAGCCATACCTGTGCCCCTGGTGCAACCGGGCTCTCTTCATGGCGGAGATAATTACCGCCCCCACGTTGATCTCCAGCCCTTTCATCAGGGCGTACACCAGGCATACACGATCCCGGGTTACATCTGTCATATGTACCCCCGGGATTAGGCATGAGCAGACTATCTTCAGCCAGATTCGGGCTTCCCTGTTCATCTGTGAATATGGCAAAGTCTGGTGGTAGCCCCTCTCTTTGTGTCTGCTCCATCTAGCTGTCGATCGGGTCCCACACAATATGCATCTGATGTCCGCATACGGTGGGGTAATGTTCAGCTGTCGGAGTACGTGGGCTTCTGTCTCCCGCGCTCCTATGATGGCATTGAGGTGGTGGGGCTCCAAAGTGACTATTTGCCCTCTGATCTTGATGGTGTGGCTTCTGATCGTCAGGTTCCAATTGGCATAGAACTCCCGAACCAGGTGCAATTTGCATTCCTTGGGCTCCTCAAATATGAAATTGAGCCCAGCTGCCTCGATCCGGTGGACCATCCTAGGGAACTCCTGTGCCAATGGTTCTCGTGCTATATGCTCCTCGGGGAAATATTTGTTTTCTTTGTGCTTTGCGTACCACTTTTTCCCCTCATCAGTCACCCATCTCGTTCCGTATTGGCGGCGTTGGCCGCGTGGAACTGCTGGTGCAGCTGGGACTGCTGTGCCCAGTCTGATTCATTTCCTTCCGGCGCCTGAAGTTGATGCGCCTTTTCCTTTCTCTTGCCGGCTTGCCATTTTACCTGTCAACCCAAGTAAACAAGATCAATGTTAAGCTCACGGATATTAACTTCGGCTAAGGTCGGGTTACGCTAGGTTACCCCACACTTAGTCCTTAGCTACAGTTACAATAATACGGCAAAATTATCTTTATTTACACACAATAAACAACTATACAATCATGCTTAGTGCGTTCGAAAAATTCGACAGTATAACTTCTGCGTACTACTCAGACTTCGTACAGCTAATCACAATCACTACCATCGCTAACATCTTCACCATCGCACTTAGCACAAAGAAACAAAAACAACCAAAATTTATCTACACGAACCTATACAACTAACCAAATTCTTACAAATTTCAACATTCCCTTAACCCGAGAATCAGTCGTTCTATTAATATCCTAACAATTTGTACATCGACTCATCTCATTCAACACATCCATCCCGGCATGAAATTCCCAAGTTCAATACATTTTCAACTTCAAATTCAACATACAAGCCCTAGAATTGATATTATCAATCAAATTCAATTAATTTATGCAATCGACAAGTTCAAGCAATCATAATGACATTCCGAACATTCATCAACAACAATTAACTCGAATTCATGATTAATTACTACGTAGGGCAATTTAGCTCACCTCCCATGCTCAATATCGAAGAAAATCGATAAGAATTTGAGAGGAAATCAAAAACATACCTTGTCTTTGAAGAATCGAAGAAAAATTGTTGAATTTCTTACCTTACTCCGTGTCACGTTGATGGGGGATGGGTTTTGGGGGGTTTGGTCGCGGAGAGATTAAAAATTGAGGGAAAAGGGAGGGTTTTCGGGGTTAAAAGGTAAGGAAATCGCGCGGGTCACCCGGCGACCCGGTGTGACCCGTCGCAATATACAAGGCAACGTGTCATGGAGTGCATTGCGGTGCACTGCCTCCGTGACACAGAGCCATCGCGAGACTGTTCTGGAATTTTTTTTTTCAAATTTCCGGATTCTACCTCAACGTGTCACGGAGGTAACGCGGAGGTCCACCTCCGTGACACGGAGCTGTCGCCTCAGCTCACTGGTTGCCACTTTTTATTAATTTTTCATACCTCGACTTTTCCTTTGCGATTCCGTGCATATTTTTCTCCGTTTGACCTGAAATTCATCTCACTACACAAAATTGGTTAGAATTATAGGTTTCACTCTAAATACAAATAAAACAAAAATTAAAACGAATTTTTTTTGTAGTAAATCAAGAAAAAGAAAAAGAAAAGAAAAATCTATTTACACTTTATAAAATGAAAGAATTTTTTTTTTTCACAGGTTGCCTCCCGTGCAGCGCCTGGTTTACCGTCCCAGCTCGACGTCGTTAAGCTCAATTGTCCTCTAGGGTGATGGACGATTTCTCTCGATCACCGTCCTCCCCCCAGTAGTGCTTACACCTATCCAGTGGTTTTCCCATTAACTCCCGTGAATCCTTCCTCTGCTCATCATCGCCTTGATCAATCACATTGATCACCGAGAGTTCTTCATGCACCATCGGGAGCTTGGGTGCCTTGCACACATCGAACACCTCCACCTTGTCATGTGCTCGCATTGTTAGCTGCCCTGCAGCTACGTCAATTAGTGCTTTTCCGGTTTCCAAGAAAGGACGTCCCAAAATAAATGGGACTTCCGCGTCCGGTTCAAAATCCAGCACGACAAAATCTACCGGGAAAATTAGGGAGCCAACTTGCACCAGAACGTCCTCTACAATGCCATCAGGTCTGGATAGGGATAGATCCGCCAATTGCAAGATTACAGTTGTGGGTCTAGGACTCCCTAGACCCAACTTTCTGAATATCGAAGATGGCATCAAATTTATGCTCGCTCCCAAATCACACAATCCACGAGCTCAGATGCTCTACCCAATAGTAATCTGGATAGTAAAACTCCCAGGGTCTTTTAGCTTTGTGGGCAGTCTATTTTGTATCCGGGAAGTGCATTCCTCCGTTAGAGCCACCGTAGCATACTCAGTCAACCGACTTTTGTTTGCCACGATGTCCTTTATATACTTAGCATATTTCGGCGCTCCCTGCAAGACATCAACAAGAGGTAAGTTAATATGTACCTGTTTCAGCAGCTCCATGAATTTCTTGAAACACGCCTCCTCCTTGTGTTTCTTTAGTCGTTGAGGGAACGGGGGTGGAGGTCTTTCTGATTCAGCTTCCTTAGTCTTCCCCCTTTCAGTACTTTGCTCCCTCTCAACTTCTGCTGCTCCCGACTGTTAAGGTGGTCTTTCTGGTTCCACCTCTTTCAGCTGCAAACCACTCCTTATGGTCACTGCATTTACCTGCTTGGGATTGGGATCCGTGTCGCTCGGCAGTCCTCCTCTAGGCCTTGTGTTTTGGGCACTAGCAAAATTGATATTCAAGTGCCTTGGTAGCTAACTGGTTGTTTTTCACTTCGGCTGCCAATTTCACATAGTCAGCCTGCAATTGAGCTTGGTTAGCCATCATGGTCTTGAACATCTCCTCAATGATGGGTGATGGTGGTGGAGGAGGTGCATTATTGTTTCTGAATTGTGCTTGATAATTCTGCTGCCTTCCTTGGTTCCTTTGCACACCTTGACCCGAACTTTGGCCCTGATGGTTGTTGCTACCCTATGAGAAATTAGGATGATTCCTCCAATTGGAATTGTAGCTACTACCATACTGTTGGTGGTTCCTTTGCGCATTACCCATAAAGTTTACCGAGTCAGGATTGGCTCCACAACACTCAGCTGAGTGCTCACTGCTTCCACACACTTCACACCACATCTGCTGTACTGCATTAACTGGGGCTTGAGACTGGTTCAATGTCATGTTGCTGAAGTGGGTATTAAGTTGATTTTGCAATGCAGCTATCTGTGCAACGATAGCTGTAAACCCATCCACTTCTAGCACTCCTGCTGCTTTCCTTTTCCCACCTCTTGATGAATCAGCATTCCATTCTGGATTGCCCTGTGAAATACGGTTCAACAAGGTATACAGCTCCTCATAAGTTTTCTCCAACGCTTGCCCTCCAGCTGCTGAGTCTAGCAATATTTTGGTGTGGGGTTCCAAACCCTCTATAAATGTGTGCACCAGCACATCATTGGACTGATGATGATGAGGACAACCCCGCAACTTGGATTTAAATCTCTCCCAGGCCGGATATAAATTTTCTCCCTCTCTCTGTTTGAAACTTAGAATCTGACTTCTAAGTCTTGCTATTTTACCAGAGGGAAAAAACCGTATCAAGAACTTCCGTGCAAGATCATCCCACGTAGAAATAGAATTCGGTGGCTCAGCTTTCAACCACCTCTTGGCTTCTCCTAATAATGAGAATGGGAACAATTTAAGCCGGACATAGTCTGATGACACTCCAGTGGGGATGTAAGTGTCACTTATCTCCAAAATATTTTGGAGATGCTGCTGTGGATCTTCATGAGGGAGACCGGTAAACTGCCAGCCAATGTGCAGCAACTACACCATATTCTGTTTAAGTTCAAATCTCCCTCCTGGCTCAGGTTTGCGGATACTAGATGTAACATTATTGGCATGTGGGATTGCCACCTCGCGAACCAGCCGAGCTGTTGCTTCTTCGGGTACTAACACTGCCCGTACTACCGGTGGATTCTGTTGTTGCTCCATGATCGTCTGTCTGAGCAACTGCAGCTTTCTTTGTAGAGCTTCTCTCCGTTTACTGTGAAATATCCTTTCTGGCTCTATATACGATTCCACAAGCTCCTTGTCTCTTGCCAGTGTTCAACAGCAATTAAGTCTGCAAAATACAGGCTAAGACCAAGTTGTCAACACTAAGAAAATAAAAATACAGTAAATTAACACTTAAAACAAATTCACCAATTGCCAAGTCCCCGGCAACGGCGCCAAAAACTTGTTCGGTTTTGTCTTGTGGGTATATAAAACAACACACAAGTGCACGTGGTCGAACAAATAGTAAGTGGCTTTTTAGTAAGCCAAGTATCGATCCCACAGAGACTTGGATGAAGTGCAATTTGCTCAAGTGTACTATATTTTACTTCTAAAAATGCAGACAACAGTGTAACCAAAAGTTTGATAGTTTGTTTTATAATTTTTATACTAAAGCTAAAACAATTATCTAATTTGAGTCTGAACTATGAATGAGAGCATGCTGAGGTTAAACGAACATGTAATGAAATTAATTATCATCATAATTTGGTTAATCTTTTCCTCCAGTTGCTAGCCAAGAACATTTGCCAAGAGATTAAAACTCTCGTATTTAACCTCACTTAAGAATCATGAACCATCCGTCTACATTTCTGTGATCAAATGCAATTCATGTTCTAGCCATACAATTCCGGTTCCTAAATTGACTAATACGACTTTCAAGTATATTTCTATCCTGAAAGCATATCAAGACTCAATTTTCCCAAACCAAGTAAAGAACATATCCTATTAATTCACAACTTTCCAATTTCTTGCTCTCTCGAGTGAAACCGGACTTTTTAGATGTACATTAACGTAGGCCACACGTTAACGCAGTAAGAACAAGAATTAATAGAACAACATGGAAGAAAAGATGAAAAACCAAAGAATCAATGATCAAATTTCATCAAAATTGTTCATAACCTCAGCAAGGAGAGGAATTAGCCACTCATTTGTGGATTAAACATCTTAAAATGAGTGTTAATCATACAAGCAATTGAATTAAAGAAGAAAGAAAGAGAGAAAAAACCCTGATATTTTCGTCCCTCAACTGCCTGTAACCCACGTCCTTGCTCCACCAAGTCAGAATATTGAAAAATGAACCTAAGTGTTCTATTTATACTGCTGGGAATTTTTTCCGGAATAACGAGCAACGTGTCACGGAGTGCATCGCGGAGCACTGCCTATGTGACACGCTGCGGACGTGGACCCTCACTAGAATTGGGGGTCCAGGAATTAAAGCTCAACATGGCACGACGTGCAACGCGGTGCCAAGCCACCGTACCACAGAGCAAACGCGGACCTCCACTGGAATTTGGGCGAAATTTCCCTATCCAGGAAGAAGGCCTCCGCGATGGCAGCGTGACACGGCTCCATCACGGAGCCCCTTTAATTCATGCTGTCCAATGTTTTATCCCTTGCTCGCATCCAAGTCCAACCTCGATATCATCAAACATGCATTTTAGCTTCCCGAAATTACATTTTACCTGCAAAACAATGCTAATCATTTTGGTTAGTATAAATTCACATTTTAGTACCAATTACATGAGAATGTATACACATTGGTAGATAAACAAGGCTAAAATGGTACTTTTGAGTATCACTTGGGCATATAAATTTGCTCAAGATCATCTAGTATGAGTTTAGCAAGTGTGTTTTGAATCTAGCAAGCATGTTTATAATGTTGTGATATATATATTCAGAATAAAAGTTAGTAAGGCAATATCAGAAAGTCAGATGATATCTCAGTTACAGTATAATCAGACAGTCAGATAATATCTCAGATACAGTATAGTCAGTATGAGAATCAGTATAACACAGAAAAGAGTTTAGAATGAGAAATTAGAGTACAGATAGTATTTTCAGTTTAAACATGCTTGCTATATGTGATTACTGTTTGTTGAGACCTGTTTGTGTTATGAGGGCACCCTTTGAGCGTCCTCGCTGCCCCTGGGTTGGTAATTGTGTCGACCCACCGTGAGGGTGGGGATACGCCACTCCAAGGAGTGGTATGCCGTCCGCAGTAGGACGAAGATGGGATAAAGCATTCCCCATATCAGGCTGATCAGCATAGCAGTACAGCTTAACCTGTTGTGACTTGCGCCCAGGGGGCAGATTACAGATAAAGATACAAATACAGATTATAGTTTACAGTACAGGAGTCCTTCGGGCTCAGACAAAATTATTTATATCAGAGGCCATAGCCGAGCTGGAGACCCAGGGGGCCGGTAGAGGTGCTCGTAGTTAGTAGACGAGTGGAGTGATTTATTTTTGGATGGTTTTGACCCGGGTAGGGGTATATAGATTGTGTGTTGGTTGGCACCTTCTGGCTTATGGGGGCTGGTATAAGTTCTTGTGTTATACATATATATATGTATATACATGATATCTACTAGTTGATAGACAGCAGGTCGCCATGACGACAGGTATGATTCTACCTTACCTTCAGTACAGGTAAGCCTATTCCAGATCCTGCTAGTTCAGACAGTTTTAGATACTTCTTGTTATTCAGAATTTACTAGCATTGTTGTTTATATCCAGTTATGTTCAGTTTGCTTTACATACTCGGTACTAGTGGTACTGACGCCCGTTTGGGGCGCTGCATTACTTGCCTGCAGGTACTCGTAGATGAGGAGCCGATCCCTCGTGATCCTAGCCAGCGCAGAGTCATAAGCTCCTGTCATCCGGAGCTCAATATTCAGAGGTGTATTTCATTTTCTTTTGTTGTATAGTACGGGTAGGTCGGGGCCCTGTCCCGACCATCTTATCAGTATTCCTAGAGGCTTGCAGTCTGTATATATTTCCTTGTGGTTAGTTGTGCCGGTCGTGTGGGGCCATGCATATGTTTAGTTGTTTATATTGGCGTGGTGACCTTGCCAGTCACGTAGCTGTTCCACATTTTTTATATTGAGTTAGAGATAACTAGATAGCATGGTGGCCTTGTCGGCCCGCATAGGTTTCCCTATATGAGAATGATTCTGGTTAGCTGATGATATAGTACAGGTGGCTATAGACCCAGTCGGCCGGAGGCTGTATTTACATCCGTTATATAGCCTGTTGATTCCATGAATCTGAGTTAGAGCCAGCCAGGCACCAGATGTGCTTAGGCTCAGTAGTGTAACAGTTCAGGTCCTAATAGGGCACTAGGTGCCAGTCATACCCCCCAAGGCGGGGCGTGACAAGAACTCACGGGTTCTAGAACTCTTAGCTACCGAACCTCTATGTCACTGCATCGCCTTTAACCGTTGCTCCTGTCCAGCAGCAATATGAGCCATCAGCTAAACAACTCCCTCAAGACCCTGTCCTTCCAGAGCAACCGAAGGTACTACAGGCGTAGGAGGGTCTGCCACTCAATCACCCTCATGTACTGCTAGGGTGGGAGGTACTGGAGGTCTATCTGCCACTACTCTGGCTAGGGCTGGAGGAATTGTAGTACTTGGGGCAGGGAACTCACTTTTAGCCTCTAACCTATCTCCGTAATCCACTAGAAGGTGACTAGTACCCTCTCCTGTGGTTATACCAGTAAACCGCGAAGTCATCCTCCTTGTTACCGGCATACTCTAAAATAATAACATAACTTAGATATCACTATACTTATGACCTTGCTCTATAGCATGAACTATTAGTAAACGAAGTGAAACAACTCCTAAATGTACTGTAGCCTCCTGATTATAAGTATGGTTCACAAAATACCCATAAGAAAGATTCTACTAGATATGGTTTTATGGACTCCCTGGGACACGACTTCTCTCTAATACAAAGTTTGTCACACCCCAAAACTAGGGTAGGGTGCGAATAGCTCTCAACTACAAAGTGATTGAGAATCAGCTATACAGTGTCTGAAGTATAACCCTTAGGACAATAGGGCCACTGGCCATAGTCAATCATAGTAGAGAAATTGACCGATCAGGTCTCAATAAACATAACAAAGATTGTGTGCTGACAAGGCCACGATAGAAACGGAAATAAATTACGGAAGGCCAGCCAGACCACAAACTAAGCTGAAACTGAACCAGTGCACAACTAGTCCACAAAAGCTTCTAAAAGAGTAAACAATACTAAATGCACGGGAGAGGGGCTCTGCCTACCTATATGTACATCAAAAACTCAAAATGAACAAACTAAACATAGGGATCCTGAAAGAAAGGAGCGTACCAACTCTTCGCTGGATCTGGACTCCTACTATATCAGTCGATTTGAGCTCATGTCTGTAGCTACAGCACGATTGTAGGGGTCCCAAGCGAAGGGACATCAGTATAAAGAAATGCATTGGTATGTAAGGCTAAAAGTTGTAAATAAAGCAATGCCAAAGAAAATTGAACCATAGAAGGGAATAACAACAACCTGACACTCTAGAACCTGTCAACATAAACAATGGTAAACAAAGCTGAACATAACTCAGAAGGTAGGGTAGAGAGAGATACTCTATAACTCTGTAGCTGACTACCCTATATGCAAACTCTATGCATGAGTATAACATAACTGACTTATATGGCAACACTTTTGATACTTGGATCGGAGTTTATGAGAATCGACTCAGTGGCTACGTGATACTTGGACCAGGATTTAAGTATGGTTGCCTTATACTCGAACTAGGAATTTAAGAGTTGCCTAATACTTGGACCAATACTTTATATGGCCGACTTGATACTTGGACTAGGATTTTCATATATTATCCTTCACATAATCAACCATTTGATACTCGAAGCAAAGAAGGTGTGAGGCATCACACAATCAGCCATCTGATACTCGGAACTGAGAGGGTGTGCTGTAAACAAAATGCAAATCATGCAAGTGAGCAACTGAATAATGCAATATATATCTGACTTAGATACCGGGTCTAACTCGGAGGACCAACTTAATAATGCAAAGTAACTGACTCAAATAATGGGTCCAACTCGGAGGACCAAATAAACATAACACCCTTAGAAATTGACAAAAAAGGGTTATAAAACATAACTTGACTTGAAAGCTTAACATGAACATGAGACTCGAGAAATATGACATTGGACCTTGCTAACGGGTTCTTAGAACCAACTTTGGATACTTAGACTCAACTTTGAAATACTTGGGCTCCACATGAATACTTGGATTCAATTTAGAAAGCTTAGACTCAACTTGAACTCAACTAGGAGAACTCAAACTCAATTATGGATACTTAGCATCACCGTTCACTACTTTAGTACTTAGCATCACCGTTCACTACTTTAGCACTTAGTAACTCGGTAACTTATCAATAACTCAAGGAATAGGAGTTATGGAATTTATTTTAAGCTTTATGATCTTTAAAATACAGATGCATAAATACAGGTGACTATATCAAGGAATTGTTGCATTGGTACCCTCGTTTACCCTTACTAACTTGACATTCATTTTTAGCATACGTTATTCTTACGTTGCCGTCTTAGCTTCAACTTCTAATTTCATAAGGTGACCAGAGCCTCATACATGATCAAAATAACATATATAACTTAATTTAATGTACCAGCTAATAATTTTAACATTGAGGGGTGTCCAACTCGATGTACAACTACGACAATAAATCGACACAATATTACACTTTAAGTGCTTCTTTTGGCTAGACATAATCTCAACATTTAACTTCAATCAAAAATTGAACTTAAAGCTTAAATATAGCTTGAAATACCATCTCACCACACATGAGAAGTTTGCTGGCTTATATACAATGTATGAATCGTGCTTGCAAGAATGAGGGATGGGGCGCCTTACATACCTTTTTCTAATGAACTTTTCTTAGCCTTTTTTCTTCTTCCACGACCAGCCTTCAACCTCCTTATTCCCTTGAATTTATAGGTCAATAATAATATTAACATATAGCACAAAATACATCCCAAAATAACTCACTAAAGGCTGTCATAATAGCAATAACAACATACGACAATATCAACAACTATAGTCATTTTTGCTACTAGTTTTTACTAGCTTTTGAGGGGGAAAAAGAGGGAGACTTACCTAACTTATTTTGAAATTATTCCTCTCAATATGATTTATATTTATAGCCAAAGAAATTGCAAAAAATTATTTTAAAAAATTAAGAAAGAACTCAACTCAAAACAGTCCAATTGGCAGCTTGCTTAGCTGCCAAATTCCAGCTTTTTTACTTGCAAGTTGAGGGGATTAAAGAGGGTAAAATTCTTACCTTTCTTCTGGGATTCAGTCCTTATTTAAAGGGTTACATATAGGCAGTACAAACCAAACCTCCTTCAAACTTTTGCCAAAACGAGCTCCAAAAATAGTCACCAAAATGGCAGCCCACAAGGCTTCCACCGCCTAGCTTTAGCTAGGATTTTGTACAAGTTTAATAGCTAGAATTATTTACCCTTTCACTTGAACTAGTTCTTGTCTAAAAAGAGGAGGGTTCTCCTTCTATTTTCTGCTTTGGAAATACATCACCTTGGCTGTCCAAAATGCAGCAAAACAGCCTACAAAAACATCACCTTCCTCTTCACTTTGCCTAAGGTATTTGCTGGAAATTGAGAGAATATAAGGGTGGAAACAAGCAGTTCAATTATGGAAAAGATGAAAGTGATTTTATAACACAAAACGCAAAATATAAAGGTGTTTGGGAGGTGACCACATCACTGCTCGACAGTGCCACCATAAAATGCCTATAACCTTTTACTCTGAACTCTGATTGATGAGCAGTTTGATGTACTAAAAACTAAACTAAAATACCTTTAATTTGATAGGATATAGGACTTGTGACTTGTTATAGATTGGGAGATATGACTATTTAAAGTTTATCCCTACTTATGAACTTCACATACTCTTCACTCTTTCCTTCGTACATACCTACGGTGGCACATAGTTCATGAGATCCGGGGCTTAACCTGAACTCTGAACCTACTTGGTGTTCGATAATACTCCCAAGACATGTATAGTTCTCATAATAATACATACATGAGTTCATGGGCTAGTTAAATCATGATAATCATAGACATGCTTGAACATATGTAAACTAGCCAAGACATGAGGCCCGTGAGTCGACCAAAAACATAATTCATGATTAATAAGATTCATACATACTTGTAGATCATGCACATAGCTTGAATTTCTTAAAATCATAATGAATAACATAATAAATTCATAATTTAAAACATAATTCAACCTGGGCTTGTAGAGAACATCAATGGGAAAATAGATCATAAATCGATTCATCATGGGGCATGCTTAATTAAGCTTATTTGATTAGAACTCAAATCAACAATATTATAATTAATTTAAATCTTGAAAGATGATCAAAATCCATAGATTATGATAAGATTTCAAAATCACTAACCCATAATTAAATTATTAGATTTTATATAAATCAAATACAAAACCCCATGAGTTTTTGATAAATTTTAAGTAAAATCATAGAGTAGGAGCATGGGTGTGAAAGGATTCACCCATTGTTGACCTCACATACCTGGGATTATCTGGTTCTTAACTTCCCTTGCTGGCCCAAGATGGAATTTAGAGGAATTCAGAAAGAACACCTTGAATCACCTTCTAATCTCCTCTTTATTCTCTTGAATTCATGAACGAGGTTTAACATGAACTTAACCCCCTTAAAGACACCATTTAGACCTTAAAACGACGTAGTCTAGGCCATAGGAGTTTAGAAATTATGAAAACACCCTTACTAAAAACGTAGAAATTTCTAGTTGACAGTCCCCACGAGGCACCTCACGAGTCGTTGCCAGAGGGCACGACTCGTGGCGGGAACCTGTCATGCTCACTTCCCAAAATCACTTATGGGACCCCATGTGGGACCCCACAAATCATGGTGGTTGACCACGACTCGTGGTCACCACCCGTGATCCCCACTGCCTAAAACCTCCAAGGCAGACCACGGGGGACCTCACGAGTTGTGAGGTCTGACCACAACTCGTGGTCATGCCTGTGGCCTCCTGAACCTAAACCGACCAACCTTGTTGACCATGAGTTACCTCACGACTCGTGGTCACTTCTCACGACCTACCTCACAGGTCGTCTTGAGATCTAGTGCAAATTTTTAGTTTTTTCTCCGTTTTGACTCCCAGATCTGGTCCTTGGGTTTCCGGGGTATAACAATATCTCCCCCTTACGAACATTTGTCCTAGAATGTTAGAAATATGGAGAAAACTTAGAAACAAGCAACCATCATATGAAATTACTGATTATTTAACCCGAAAACTGGCGGAATGACTTCCTCCGAAATGGACTGCATAGCTGAACTAAATTTAGACCTCACGTACATCTATCATAACATAAATCAAACTTGTGCACATCAACTGAACATGGAAACTGATTAGAGAATTAGGGTAGAAACTGATACCTCATACTGAAACTGAGTCGGTAGAGAACATGTGTGGGTTTTTAGCCATCATATCTGCTTCGGCTTCCCATGTAGCTCCTTCAATATGCTGATTTCTCCATAATACTTTAACTCAAGCTACTTCTTTGTTCCTTAGTTTACGGATTTGATGATCTAATATTTTCACGGGTACTTCTTCATAACTGAGGCTGTCTTTTACACCAACGCTGTCCAGCAGGACTACTAAAGCTGGATCACCCAGATACTTTTTCAAAAGTGACATATGAAACACTGAATGAACTGAAAATAACTCCGAGGGCAAGTCCAACTCATATGCCACCTTCCCAACTCTCCTTACAACCAGGTAGGGGACAACATAGCGAGGACTGAGTTTCCCTTTCTTCCCGAACCGCATGACCCCCTTCATGGGGGATACCTTTAGAATTACCCACTTGTCCACCTCAAACTCCAGATCACTTCTCCTTACGTTACCATATGATTTCTGATGACTCTGAACAGTTTTCAACCGGTCCCTTATCAACTGAACCTTCACCATCGCCTCGTGAACTGAATTTGACCCTATCATATCTGCCTCACCAACCTCAAACCATCCGATGGAGATCTACACCTCCACTCATAGAGAGCCTCGAACGGTGCCATTTGGATACTGGAGTGATAGCTGTTATTATAAGAAAACTCGATTAAGGGCAAATGATCATCTCAACTACCCTTAAAATCCATAACACATGCCCTCAACATGTCCTCAAGAGTCTGGATTGTTCTCTTGGCTTGGCCATCCATTTGCGGATGAAAGGCTATACTGATCTTGACTTGATTCCCAAGCCTTTTTTAGAAAGACCGCCAAAATTGAGAGGTAAACTGAGTACCTCGGTCTGAAATAATAGAAAAGGGCACTCCATGAAGTCAAACCAACTCCCAAATATACAACTTGGCATAATCATCCGCTGAATTTGTGGTCTTGACTGGTAGAAAATTGGTTAACCTGTCTACCACTACCCAAATGGAGTCATAGTGTCGTCGAGTAAGAGGTAGGCCTGTAATGAAATCCATGTTAATCTCTTCCCCCTTCCATGTGGGAATGATGATACCCTGAAGTACGCCTCCCAGCCTTTGATGCTCGACTTTCACTTGCTGACAATTTGGACATTTGGCTATGAACTCTGCAATATCCTTCTTCATACCATCCTACCAATAGATTTCTCACAAGTCCCGATACATCTTCATGGATCCCGAATGGATAGAGCATCTGGTACCGTGTGCCTCATGCAATATCTAAACTCTCAAATTATCGACGTTTAGAACACATAGCCGACCCTGGTATCGTAACACACCATCGACCCCTTGGGAGAAAACCTCCACCTTTTGACTCCGCACCGCTTCCTTCAGCTTCCTTAAAATCAGATCCTCATCTTGCTTAGATTTGACATCAACCACCAAGGACGATTCTGACCCATTCTGCATAACAACACCGCCATCGGTTGAGTCGATCAATCTAACTCCCAATCTTGCAAGACGGTGGACATCTTTCACCAACTCCTTCTTTCCCTCCTCCACGTGGGACACACTCTCTATAAAGAGCCTACTAAGTGCATCCGCGATCACGTTTGCCTTTCCCTGGTGGTAAAGGACACTCATGTCATAGTCCTTTAGTAACTCCAACCACCTCCTTTGCTGAAGATTTAGATCCTTCTGTGTGAACACATATTGAAAGCTCTTGTGATCCGCGAACACGTCCACGTGGACCCCAACAAGTAATGCCGCCATATGTTCAATGCAAATACCACCGCGGCTAACTCAAGATCATATGTCGGGTAATTATTTTCGTGAACTTTCAGCTATCTTGAGGCATATGCTATCACCTTCCCATGCTGCATCAACATGCACCCGAGTCTAACTCGCGAAGCATCAAAATACACCATAAAGCCATCCGTACCCTTGGGTAGAGTCAACACTGGTGCTGAAGTGAGTCGGGTCTTCAATTCCTGGAAGCTTTCCTCACAAGCCTCCAACCATTGGAACTTTATCTTTTTTTGAGTCAACCTGGTCAATGGGGCTGCAATTGATGAAAAACCCTCAACAAATCTTCAGTAGTAGCTTGCTAGGCCCAAGAAACTTTGAATTTCTGAAGGACTCACCAGTCTAGGCCAATTCTTCACTGCCTCGATTTTCTGAGAATCTATTGTTATGCCCTCGCTTGATACTACATGGCCCAAGAATGCTACCGGGTTCAACTAGAACTCGCACTTGCTAAACTTGTTATACAACTGACGATCCTTGAGGGTCTGAAATATCACTCTCAAATGAGCAGCGTGCTCTTCCTCGCTCCGGAAGTATATAAGGATGTCATCAATGAACACAATCACGAACATGTCTAGATACTGCTTGAACACTCTGCTCATCAGATCCATAAAGGCTGTAGGAGCATTGGTTAGTCCAAATGACATAACTACAAACTCATAATGGCCATACCGAGTTCAGAAAGCTGTCTTTGGGATGTCACACTCCTGTACTCTGAGCTGATGATACCCAGACCTTAGATCTATCTTCGAGAAACACCCGGCACCCTAGAGCTAGTCAAATAAATCATCAATCCTGGGTAAGGGGTACCTTTTCTTGATAGTAACCTTATTTAGTTGCCGATACTCAATACACATTTGAAGGGACCCATCCTTCTTTCGAACAAATAGAACCGGTGCACCCTACAGAGACTTGCTCGGTCTAATGAAACCCTTATCCAACAAGTCCTTCAATTGTTCTTTTAACTCTTTTAACTCGGCTGGAGACATCCTATAAGGAGGAATAGAGATAGGTTGCGTATCGAGCAATAGATCAATACCGAAATCAATTTCCCTCTCCGGAGGAACACCTGGCAAATCATCGGGGAAAACCTCCGGATACTCACACACCACTGGAACTGACTGAATAGTCGGGGTTTTGGACTCTACATCCTTAACCCTAACTAGGTGGTACATGCAAACCTTAGAGATCATTTTCCTGGCCTTAAGGTATGAAATAAATCGACCGGCTGGCACAGCGGAATTACCCTTCCATTCCAGAACTGATTCACCCGAAAATCAAAATTCCACCGCACATGTCTTGTAATAAATCGAAGCATAATATGGAAACAACCAATCAATACCCAAGATGATGTTAAAGTTCCGTCATGGCCAACTCGACTAAGTCTGCGGAGGTAACCTTATGCAACACTGTGATGGGACACCCTCTATATACTCGCCTAGCTACTATTGATTCACCGGCTGGAGTAGATACGGGGAATGGTTCTGACAGAATTTCAAGACTAACTCCAAAACTACTATTAATAAAAGGGGTCACAAAAGACAAAGTAGCTCCTGGATATAACAAAGCATAAGCATCAATATGGAAGACTTGCAACATACCCATGACCACATCTGGAGAAACCTCCTACTCCTAGCGAGGTACTAGGGCATAAAACCTGTTTTGGCGCTGACCACCTGCTGAACTAGTAGAGGCACCCTGCTGAGGGGGTCATGCTGCTGGAGCGGTAGAACTGGCTGCAGGGCAATCTCTGATCCTGTGTCTGGGTTCGCCACACCCGAAACAAGCATCCACGCCGACTAGGCACCTTCCGGGATGATTCTTACCGCACTTTGCACAAACTGGAAAAGTGCGCTCCACTTGCATGCTACCATGATCCTTCAAGCCTGTAGCCCTGCTCCTATGGTCTCCCTTGAACCTGGATGGCGTGCTGGCCAATGATGGAGATGGAGCAATGGACCTGTGCTGGGACTGCTAACGTTGTCCACCCCCTATCCTAGCCTAAGAAACCCCGTAGCTGTCGGTCCTGACCCTCTTGGCCTCTATATGCCTCCTGTAGACCAACTCCATCTGCTGCGCATGCAATACAATACGGGAAAAATTAATGTCCTGGTGAAGCATGGCGATCCGGCAATCCTTGTCCATATAATTTGCTACCCTATGTACAAAACGGCTCACTCGCGCCCGCTGATCCGCCACCAACTCTGGAGCATATTTAGATAACCAGGTGAACTCCAATGCATACTCCTGGATAGACATGTTACCCTACTTCAGATTAACAAACTCGACTGCCTTTAGATCCCTCATCTCCTGAGGGAAGAACCAATCCTTGAATGTAGTGTGAAACTCATCCCAACCTATCGGGCCTGCACCTTCCACCCTGGAATCTCTCAATTTCTTAAACCATATATGTGCTACCCCCTTTAGCTAGTAGGAGGTCAAGTCAATGTATTCCCCATTGTTCACCCCCATAACTTGGGTGATTTTCAGAATTTCCTCTACAAAATCGTGTAGATCCTTGTCCACCTTTGACCCCATGAACTCCAGAGCGCTCATCCTCAAGAAATCCCTCACCCTAGCTAATGCTGCATTCCCATTTTGAGGGAAATGCACCGCTGTCTAATTCTAAACCTGGGCAGTCATGGCCTGTGCCAGCATCTGAATCGCTGCCCTAAACTCGGCGTGGGCAACTGGCTCTGGTACGTGCTCCTCGTGAACGGGTGGAGTTGGCTGATGCTCACCATCATGGGAACCCTCATGATCATTACCATTACCATTTCTCTTGGCGTTTACTCGACGTGGAGGCATGATTCTGCAAATGAATAGCAGGAATTAGAAGAGTAAGGGACGTTCATCGCATGACCTAGATCATAAAAGAAGGGAACATTTCCTAAAGGTCTAGTAGCCTCTTTGTCATAAGTGTGGTCCACTTCACACTCATGAAAAAGACTCTACTTAACGCAGCTTTTAAACTTCCTAGGACACATAAAACCTATGGCTCTGATACCAAGTTTGTCACGACCCAAATGTACACCTGAATCGTAGACACGGGACAAGGAGCCCCCAGAGACCCCAAGTCAGCCAATGGCATGAGCGTACATCTAATTCAGTCACATGAGCGGAAGACTTAACTTAAGAAAATGCAAACATATCATAATTACGGAGAAGAGACAATATATAATCCATACATGATGGCTGAATACAACTTATAGTCGGGAAAGCCTCTAATCATGATAGACGGGTTGACGGG
Organism: Datura wrightii; assembly: GCA_035772735.1. NCBI lineage: Eukaryota > Viridiplantae > Streptophyta > Magnoliopsida > Solanales > Solanaceae > Datura > Datura wrightii. The sequence continues at coordinate 180,529,934 of JASDFA010000018.1, forward strand.
ACAACTCCTCAACTAACCCAACAAAGCAGAAATTGAAGGAAAAGCGTAGAGTCTATGCATATGGCCCTCGGAACATGAGGACTCACCAAGTACGCTGAGATCAGATCTAAAGCTAATCTACTGGTGAGGATAAGCCTGAGAACTGGACATGTATAATGAAACGATACAACATAGAAAGTATGTGGTTAGTACGTGGAATGTACTGAGTATGCAAGGTAAGTAAAATGGACATTTAAAACATGTATGAAATTCAAAGTAATCATAAGAGTAGGACATCATGCTCGTATCATAAATCATAATAACATATCATTCGGCTCTAGATTTCAAAACATTCGTAAGATAAACATAATCATAATCATAACAGAAGAGATTTACTTAACATAACTTGAGCCAACATACATAATCATAACATGCATAAATCGTGAGGAACAGTGGGAGATTCTCTTAATCGACATACCCCATATGAGCACACATGAAGTTCGACTTGTAACCGTAGTCGGGAGGGTGTTCGTACCTTACCACGGGTAGAACCATGAAAGTGTGATATCACCATGAAAAGGGCCATTTTTGGCCAGGGACTAACATGAAAGGGGTCCCAACATACCTACGGCGACACGTAGTTCATGAGATCCGGGGCTTAACCTGAGCCTCGAACCTACTTGGTGTTCGATACTACTCTCAAAACATATATAGTGCTCATAATAATACATACATGAGTTCATGGGCTAGTTAAATCATGATAATCATAAACATGCTTGAACATATGTAAACTAGCCATGACATGAGGCCCGTGAATCGACAAAAAACATAATTCATGATTAATAAGATTCATACATACGTGTAGATCATGTACATAGCTTGAATTTCTTAAAATCATAATGAATAACATAATAAATTTATAATTTAAAACATAATTCAGCCTATGCTTGTAGAGAACATCAATGGGAAAATAGATCATAAATTGATTCATCATGGGGCATGCTTAATTAAGCTTATTTGCTTAGAACTCAAATCAATAATATTATAATTAATTTAAATCTCGAAAGATGATCAAAATCCATAGATTTTGATAAGATTTCAAAATCACTAAACCCATAATTAAATCATTAGATTTTATATAAATCAAATACAAAACCCATGAGTTTTTGATAAATTTTAAGTAAAATCATAGAGTAGGAGCATGAGTGTGGAAGGATTCACCCATTGATGACCTTACATAACTGGGATTATCTGGTTCTTAACTTCCCTTTCTAACCCAAGATGGAATTTAGAGGAATTGAGAAAGAACACCTTGAATCGCCTTCTAATCCCCTCTCTATTCTCTTGCATGCATGAATGAGGTCTAACATGAACTTAACCCCCCTTAAAGACCCCATTCAGACCTTAAAATGACGTAGTTTAGGCCTTAGGAGTTTAGAAATTATGAAAACACCCTTACTAAAAACGTAGAAATTTCTGGATGCCAGTCTCCACGAGGGACCTCAAGAGTCGTCGCCAGGGGGCACGACTCGTGGCCGAGACCCATCATGCTCACTGCCCAAACCACTCAGGAGACCCCATGAGGGACCCTACGAATCATGATGGTTGACCACGACTCGTGGCCACCATCCGTGATCCCCACTGCCCAAAACCTCCAAGGCAGACCACGGGGGACCTCATGAGTCGTGAGGTTTTACCACGACTCGTGGTCATGCCCGTGGCCTCCTCAACCTGAGCCTGCCAACCTTGCAGACCACTAGTCACCTCACGACTCGTGGTCTTTCCTCATGACCTGCCTCATGACCTACCTCATGGGTCGTCCTAAGATCTGGTGCAAATTTTTAATTTTTTCTCCATTTTGACTCCCGGGTCTGGACCTTGGGTTCTTGGGGTATAACATTACAACCAATTGTTACTCTTGAATTTTGTTTTTTTGCTTATTTGTTGAGAAAATAACCTTTAATCTATTTTTATATACTAACATAGACAATTTTATCCTTATGTAATATTGGTGTATTCATCCCATCTGTTTTGCAAAACTATATTGTTTTCCTCTCGCTCCTCTCGTCTTTGTATCTCTGTTTATTATTCTTTCCTTGATTTTCCTCTCACTTTCCTCTCTATCTCTCTCTATTTTTTATGGGATGAAATTGTATTGAAGACACGTAGCATCATCGATAGGTCAAGAGCAGAGTTTTGACACAACAAGGACGAAAGATTTCTAGAGGCTCTCTTCAGAATAAAGGTGGAGGAGAAGTTATCTCGTGCCGGATAAGGATCATGGAACTATCACCCATAATGACATGAAATAAAAGACAAAATGAGGGACAAGAATGTCAGGATGCTCAAATGCACGGACAAGCTCGTACGAGTTTGAGCTAGGCAGGGATATTAGCTGACACCTTCCAATGGACTGAATGAGTGGTGCCATAGTACATGGTGTAGTACTTTAGGGCTCCAACGGAGTTCCATTATTGGATTAGGACTTAATTCTATAAATTATAAATAGTCGACCCTCTTTTTTAAAAAAGGCATTTGGACTAATTCTCTCTCAAGTAAATACATTGCCAATGTACTGTTTTCTTGGGCTCCAAGCATTTCTTTTTATGACTGTCTTGAGCTTGATTAAGTTATTTTGAGTAGCTTATCTCGAGTTAGAGGCTAAGATCTAGGACATGTTGGCGGTTACTTAGGATACGCCTAGATTTATTCTCTTTTCTCTATTATTCCTGTTTACATTGTGCTCTAGTTATTTTCATCATCTATACTAACCATACTGCTAGTAATCAATCTAAAATAGGGTTTAATTGTAACATGTGTTCTTGACCCCCTATAAATTCAACTGTACTGATTTTAGGGTAAAGAGTTTGGTGCCCACCGTGGGGCCTAAGCAGCTGTGTGGATTTAACTTTATTTTTTCTTGCTAGCTTGGTTTGTGTCTTACTTTGACGGAAATAAGTTATGGCTAACAACAGAAATCGAATTGTGGAAGAGGTTGCTGATAATGTTGTAGGTCAAGGATGTGGAAATGCATCTACTTTAGATAGACTCATTTGTATAAGGAGCACTATCTCCTCAATGTGAACACAAATAATATGAATACATAATGAAGGGTTCGTAGGCCCCCCTTTGGAGCAGAGAAAGTAGAGGAAGAACTAGTTGTTGGCATGGAAGACCTCTTGAGGATCCTTAAAAGTATCGTAGATTCCCAAAGGGAGTTGATAGCTAGGATGGAAGGACAGGATAGGAGGATGAATGAGCTCTAAAACAATGTGGCCCGAGTAACTCCGAATTCTTCGAGGGAAAACGAGCGAGATTTTCTTAATGAGGTGGAACCTGATGATAGGTCGAGGGGAGCTTGCAACTGCTGAAATTGAGAACAGGTTTGAAACCCCTATGACTGCGACAACAATAATAATGGAGCTATTGAGAAAGGAAATGAACTCTCAATATGTAAAGCTGCAGTATCGTATGAATCACATCTTAGGGGTACCATTTGTCATAAAGGGTCTAGACTCTAAGAGTTATGCTAAAGTTGCCTACATGGCCAGTGCAGTAACTAAAGCCATCCTAAAGAGGTTTAACACGCTCGATATTTCCAATTATGATGGGAATTCAGAACCCCAGGAGCATTTGCTTTTCTTGACAATAGTTATAAATGATATCGACCTGATGAGAGACAAGGCTGATTCAATGATGGTGAAAAAGTTCAGAGAAACCCTGTTAGAGGAGCTTTGGTTTGGTATTCTCTTTTACCCAAAAATTCAATTGATTCATTTAACATACTAGCAGAAAATTTTATTAGGTCCCATGTTGGAGCCAAGAAGGTACAGCCACGAAGGGAGACGTTTTCAACATAGACAAGGGGATATGGAGCTGCTCTAGGAGTTCTTGGTGAGATACCAAAAGGAAAGGATGTAGTTGTTGATGGATCGGGTAATTGGGCGGCAGAGGCCTTTACTAAGTGGTTGAACCCAGAGAGCTCGACCGCCTTGTTCAAGCTAAAAGAAACCCTGACCAAGTTCAAGGCCACAACTTGACCGTACGTTCATAATTTATACCAGTTAATGATTAAGATTAAGGATGATTATTGAAGGGTCATTGGCAAGGCATCTCGAACACGAAATGAGCCAAAGGCTACGAAGGACCCGTCGTACCCTAGCGAGAGGACTACCTGATATCTTTCATGATAGTTTGACCCAAAGGTTATATCTTAGGGAAGGTACGGGCCATGCACAACAAATATGAGGTTAGGTACTGATGATGCCCGCAAGTGTACGGGTCGTACAAGTAATACAGTGGCCCTTTTTAAGAGCCGGATGTCGAACCCACGGGGGACTGGACCAATTTAGCTAACTATCAAGTTCAAGTGTGATATTAAATGCCACAAGTGTTGATTATAGACTTTTTCAAGAAATTTAATTAAGTCTAGATGTGGTCAACTAAATACTCTGAATTCATTCAAGGAGCAACTAGAGTTAATGCCGGATAATCATGCAATACTACAATTAGCAATGGTTTAAGTATAAAACTATCAATTGTCATCTCACATACTTAAAATTTCATGTTCATGGTCTTTCGAGCCTCTAAACATGACAAACTAGCCTCACAACTACATCGTTTAGTGGTGATGTGACATCCTAATTCGTGGGCAATTCAATTACGTGGATGTGGTTTACGTGGATGTGATTAGGGACTCTCGTACTTCTAATCATTTAACTCAACTTAGTTTCACAACTAATTCTTCGATGGTGGAGTGACATCTCTAAGTTAATTCATGTTCTCATCCCTTTTTATCAACCAAGCAAGGCAAATTAGGTATAATTTCTTATCCTAACCGCGAAGTATATCGTGGGATACAAACTTGCTTCCTACATTCTTTTGTTCTTGCCTAGGTTTTCTTTCTCAAGCATTTACCTAAGCTTAATGTGTGTGTTTTCATGGTGATCAATCATAAAAACAACCATAATTAATAATGCAAGACAAAACAACAATCAATAACTTAATTCCAAAACAAATTCGTAAAAACACAATCATAACTTATGGCTTCAACCTTAGAGGAAGGGTTCTAGCCACTCAAGTTCGTAAAATTACAAGAAAACATTGTTAAAGTAACATACTTACAAGAATTGGTAGAAGAGAAGATGAAATTGATGAACCCTAGATGAGTTCTCCCACTTCTCCCTTCACTCCTAGGTGGTTTTTCAGAATAAAATCGTGACTAAATGTTTTTAGGAGCTAAGGGACCTATTTACAGTAAATATGAGGTGTATAAAATTATTCCCGGCATGAAATAGCTCCGTGTCATAGAGGTTATCGCGCCAATATGCCTCCGTGACATGGAGGCATCGCGTAGGCAATCTGGAAATAAAAAACAATCACCAAACAGCAGCTGTCTGTGTTGGCAGCGTGTCACGCTGCTTGTGCAGCGCATTTGAGGGAGTGTCACGGCCCTTGTCGCGCAGCCTTCCTACTGTGGCACGTTGCCAACACGCAGGTGGGCTGTTTTGCGCATCCTCCTTTCCTACGTTTGCGTTTTACTTCCGATTCCATTCCTCTACTTCACCAACTCCTAGATTAGTTCCTCAAATTCATTTTAAACCTACAAAAACAAGAACTGATCATGTTGGTTAGTATATATATTCACATTTACATAAAAATACATGAGAATCTATATAATTAAGTCGATAACAAGACAAAACTAAGTTATAAAGCATCACTTGGGTATGCTATTTTGCCCGAGATCAGGTACGAGTAGAGGAGGTAGTTCATATACCTTGAATCAGCCTTGACCAGAGAAGAGGGTAGATAGGGACTCCTTTTTAAAGGGGTTGCAGGCTATGGAGGCCACAAAGCTGGTGGTATACATTATCGATAAGGTACCTCCTCTCTTGGAGTATTATTTTACCGTCACCCTGGCATAACTGGTCTCAGCCATACGAGAAATCAAAGGCTCCAAGTTTCCAAAGCCTATCTGCTCGAATCCAAATTCTAGGGATTAGGAACTCGTGGTATGAATACCACGAGACATATGTCCACAACATTGGGGACTGTCACCACCTTTGTGAAGTCGCAAATTTATTGAAGGATTGCCACCTACGAGAGTTCCTGAATGATCGAGCTAAAAAACAACTTCAAAAAAGGTGTTGAGGATAATAGACAACCTGCAAACCTAAGCATTCCCCGAAAGATGATAAGCTATACAGTGAGATGAACACCCCCCACGGTAGGGTAACAGATATGTTTCCTTGATCTCATTAATTTCTTAACTGTTTGTTTTCCTTTTTCCTCTCAAGCTCCTATAGGTTATTGAGAACAACTTTCTCGCCCGTATGGGGGATACGCTCTTTGGACGAGGTTAACGCTGACACCTAAGGACAGCAGGAGGAAGAGCTCCCAAGAACATCTAAAAGCGGAGAAAGCACTGCAGCTAGATAAAGAACTTAGAGGGCCTGGAAGGATAAACTACACTCTTTTTTTCCTTCCCCCAGTTTTTGTCCCTTAAGGGGTTGTTTGGTAAGATTTTATATGAGTTAGCAGTAGGAACTACCGGAAATGAATTAGAATTTCTATTTTCCGATATCATGTAAAGGCCGCAATGGTCTCAGAAAGACGTTAATATGAATAAAAGAGAATGTTCTTGAAAAGCATGGAACACTTTCTTTTACAAGTACTAAACTCCTAGAAAGTTCTAGATTTTAGATAAAAATTCTCTAGTATAAGTGCAATATGTCATGAGCACTCGGAGATCAAAATTCCAACGTCTGAAGAATACACATCTTGAAAAAAAATGGGCCGGGGAGAATCCCGAGTCCTGAGCCAACAAACCCCAATCCCCAGAATAAGGGACAAGCCTATACTTTAAAGTCCCCATCTGAACGGTCAGGCACTAGGGACTGGCAACGAAGTCAAGAATGAATTTTTAATGAACGGTCATGTAACTAATCTTCCAGATGAAACATTGGAGCCCCAACTCCGCCAGAAGAGTAAATTTATGCGAGACACACAAACTAATCACTTAAAATTGAAAAATTAAGGCTACACTACCATGCACTTGAGATGAGTCCAATTAGGAGGAACTCTCAAAATATAGTGAAACCTTAGTTCCTTATCAAGTCCAAGTCAAAAATCGACTAAATAGAGAGAATTCTCAAAGCACTGCACTCTAAAGTTATCTCAGAGATGTCTAGACTTAAAAAGCACAATAATTTTAAGAAATAAAGGGTTCCCTTCTCATTTCGTAAGGTGTAATAATGAATGGACTCGAAAATATCCAAGGTCGAATGAAAAGCTATGAACACCCCCACTTTAAGAGATGATCAGGTAAGGTGCGCCATACTATATAACTTGTCGACCACTATCTTTGATCATTAAATAAAAACACAGTGCTCGCTAAGATCGACTAGGGTTAGCCATTGCAATTTCTAAAAATGGATTACACAAAGAGTTTGACACCACAAAGCAAGCCTTCGAAGAATGATAACTCTCGTCTCCAGGAATGGTGCACCTGCCGTGAGGTTAAAACGAGTTTGGGCTCTTAGGTTAGAAGGAACGTAGAGAGAAACTTTAATGATTGGAATTTGTATTAGGAAATACTGAATCATTTGCTAAAACAAGTTTAAAATAGAGCATGCATGATGTAGTCATTAAAATGAAATACAACTATGTTAAGACTTCCTAACCTCAAGAATCGACTCTCAATCTTAGCAAACTCATGCAAATCAACCGATCAAAAAATCCAACATGAATGTTATCTTTCATTAAATATGTGCCCTCACAATAAGAGAGTTACCGATTTTTACTCGCAAGTTTTTAAAACACAACAGGTATGGGTATATGAATAGAATTACACTCACTCTTTCAAAGAATTCACATGCATCATGTAGTGAACTATAAGCTTGCCCTTAGTGTTTTACTCCATTAATTTCAGGATATATGAACGTAAGATCAAGTAGGACTTAATGGGTTGTAATGTAAGCTAAGCGACGGGTAGGTACTACTCTGGCCAGTAATAGTGGCTATCTTCCCCAAGCGCTTTTAATAACATCAACCTTCATTAAGGACATCTCTTTTCTTACTTCCTCCTCATTCTTTTCACTCTTGAATTTTCTCTTCTTGTTCCCATTTCTTTAAGCACACTCAGCTTATTAGTAAGGGGTACTTAAGAAACTTTTTCATTCATTTATTTCTTACTCCCTACTAATACCCAGGCACTTTTTGCACAAGTGCACCCTTGAGCTTTCTCAACTTTTACAACTACTACTTTTCCTTCTTTTTCATGCTTCTCACTCCTTCACTCTTTGGAATTTTTCACTTAAGCTCTTAGGAGTTTTGGATCAAATTCAAGGCTAATGAAAGAAAAAGGATTAAGCTTATGTTGTAGCTATCAAAGAATAGGCTTACGGCTCAATGGGGCTCACTAGGATTCAACATTTAGGGTAGGTAAAGTGAGGGATAAAAATTAGGTTCATTCAAAGAAATGCCTAAATCATCTCCTAGAGTTCACATCCTTCATTTCGTTTTATATATACACCAGGCAAGTTCTAGACATTCCACAATAGCATGGAAGATTCGAAAAACTTACACTCACAGCACATGCTCAATTCAAGACATATTCCGCAGACTCTTAACTCAGCTAATCACAAGAATTCAAAAATTAAGCTTCAATCACATCGAGTCAAATTCAAGAGCCTAAGTGTCTCAAATAAAGTTATACACTTCTTACATGCTTCAACGCTAACCACACTTGTATCCTGCAATAATGTATAGCACATAACAAGAACATCAAGCCATCAATTAACTACGGGTTCAAAAACCAAAACCTATTGACTAATTTTTCATCAAGGCGGTCGTCATCCATCCATAGTCAGAAATAGTCCCTAACTATGACTTAAAACACTATATAAAGACAAATAAAATTTTTATTCTTCGGTTCAAAGACCCCCCCGTCGGAAAAGAACCGAAAATAAAAACCAATGGGTGATGAAATCATGCTTAATTCAAAAATTTTGTTCCAATATTTCTCCCAAGCACTAATTCACCAAAATCATTAAGTACAACAAATTTTGAAATTTCCCTCACTCCACACTTGAATCATGCTTGTCCCCATAACATCAAATTAAAATTAAAAAGGGTAAGAAATACTCCCTGAGGCCTCTAGGCCTAGCTAATAACATGCTTTTCTTCATTTTTTCACAAGTGGGTGTTTGACCTCACACTTCTTCTCTTTCATACTTGTTAGCTTCCTCCTCCACGGGTACTCAGACTCCCCCTCCATCCGTGCTTAAATTTCCACCAAAAACACAAACACGATGAAAATAAACAAAATCAACACAAACAAAAATCACAAATTGTACCTGTGGTACCCTTGGGTTGCCTCCCAAGCAGCGCCTTATTTTACATCGTAGCATGACGTGGACTATCCTTTTCAGTACATCCTCATACCTGGGTTCCCTTTAGAGAACCATCTCCTTTTCTTTTGATTTTTAGAGGAAACAACCTCCACTCTGTTCCTCTCTTCCTCCAACTTCTTCACAATCTGAAGCCCTTTATCAGACTCGAGCTGAACATTTATCATTACCTTTGGCCAGTCCCTTGTGGAATCCACCACCCTACACTTATCCTCTGACAACAAACCAACCTTAAAAAGGTTTTTGTAGTGTGTGGGTGGGTTCATTTCTTGGTATACTCAGAAGAGTTCTTCTTCATCCTCGACCCTCATTTTCAGGGTCCCTGCTCTTAAATCAATTACCGCTCCTCCGAAGGAGGAAAAAAAGGATGGCCGTCCCAAGATTAAGGGTACCTGGTCATCAACATGAAAATATAAGATAATAAAATCAGAAGGTATAATAAACTTACCTACTTTGATGAGAAGGTCCTCTATTATTCCATTAGGTGCCACTCACGACTTGTCAGCCAGCTGCAGCATCAATCTTGTTGGCCGCGGTTTTCCCAACCCCAGGGTGTTAAATAAAGATAGGGGCATTAGATTAACTGCTGCCCCTAGATCACACAAAGCTTGTAGCACTTCAACTTTACCAATTTGTATGGGGAGGGTAAAACTCCCTGGGTCTTTGAGCTTTTTTGGAATTTTGCTTAATACCCTGTGACTGCACTCCTCTTTCAGTGCTATTGTTTGGACATCCACTAATCTAACTTTGTTAGCCATCACATCCTTCAAGTATTTAGCATACTTGGGCATTCCCTGCAAAACAACAATAAGAGGCAAATTTATGTGAAGTTCTTTGAAAATCTCAAAGAACTTTTTGAAGCATTCCTCCTCCTTGCTCTTTTTGAATCTCTGAGGGAATAGTGGTGGTGATCTTTGTGCTGGCTACAATGAAGATTGTGCATTTTATTGCACAACACTCTGATTCTCTCCTTTGTCAGTGGATGGTCCTTATCTACCCAACTCCGGCTGCACCTCATTTCTCTTCTCTTTAGGTGCTGCATCAGCTAATTGCTTGCCACTCTTCAGACTGATGGCATTGACCTGGTGGGGGTTAGGATCTGTGTCACTGGGTAGTCCTCCCTGTGGTCTCATGTTTTGAGCAACTGCTATTTGACCCATCTGCTTCTCTAGATTGCGGGTGGCCAATTGCTGATTCTTCAAGTCTGATGCCATCCTCGCCTGATTTTCTGCTAACTGAGTCTGGGTCTCCATGATTTTCTGCAATGTTTTCTCAATGTTGCTACTCAACTGGCCATTATTCTGCCTATTCTGCTGATACTGCTGCTGTTGAGGTTGCTGATAACTTTGCTTTTGATTTCCACCCCAAGGAAAATTCGGGTGGCCCTGCCAATTTTTGTTGTAGTTGTTTCCAAAATTCTGATTGTTCCTCTGCACATACCCAACAAAATTGACTGATTCCGAATTGGCTCCACAAGATTCTGCATTGTGCACATTATTTCCACAAATTTCACACCAATTCAAAGCTTGCTGAACTGCATTAACCTGACCCTGATGTTGGTTCATACTCAATTTATTGAACTGAGTCATCATCTGATGCTGGAACGAAGCTAACTATACCGCCAAGGCATTCATACCATCTACCTCTATCAACCCTGCTCTCTTTATTGCCCCTCTTGATGATTCGCTATGCCACTCTGGATTTCCCTATGCAATTCTATTCAACAAAGTGTACAGCTCATCATACGTCTTCTCTAAGGCTTGCCCACCCGATGGAGAGTCTAGCAAAATTTTTGTGTGTGGGTCTAGACTTTTTACAAAGGTATGGGCCAGCACTTCATTCGATTGCTGGTGATGGGGACAGTCTCTCAATAATGACTTGAATCTTTCCCAAGCCAAATATAAGTTCTCATCAGGCCTTTGCTTGAAACTCAGTATTGCACTTCTCAATTTTGCAGTCCTGCTTGAAGGGAAAAATCTGATAAGGAACTTCTTTGCCAAATCATTCCACGAAGTTATGGAGTTCGGTGGCTCTGCTTTCAACCACTTCTTTTCCTATCCCAACAATGAAAATGGGAAGAGGGTGAATCGGACATAGTCTGTGGACACTCCGGTGGGGACGAAAGTGTGACTAATCTCAAGAAAGTTCTGTAAGTGCTGCTGCGGGTCCTCATGTGCCATCCTAGTGAATTGACCACTAAAATGTAACAGCTGCACCATGTTCTGCTTCAATTCAAAGTTCCCTCCAGGCTCCGGTTTATGGATACTAGAGTTCACATTAGTCGCTGGTGGGATTGCCACTTCGCGAACTGGTCTGGCTGCCATTGCTTCCTGTGACAATTGTGCTTGTCCTGCGGGTGGTTGTTGTTGTACCTTTTATTGAAGTCGTTCAAGCTTTTGCTCAAGAGCTACTCTCCTTCGCAAATGGATTTGACGTTCAGGTTCAAGCAATGGTTCCACAAGCTCTCTATTCCTAGCCAGCTCGGCAGGACAACCTGTCACCTGCAATAAGTCAGACTAAGACCAAGTTTCTCAACACTTAAGGAAATTTAAAAATCACACAAAAATAGACAAATTCACAAAACTTCGCTGAGTCCCCGGCAATAGCGCCAAAAACTTGATGATGCTCGCAAGTGTACGGGTCGTACAAGTAATACAGTGGCCCTTTTTAAGAGATGGATGTCGATCCCACGGGGACTGGACCAATTCAGCTAACTATCAAGTTCAAGTGTGATATTAAATGCTGCAAGTGTTGATTATAGACTTTTTCGAGAAATTTAATTAAGTCTAGATGTGGTCAACGAAATACTCTGAGTTCTTTCAAGGAACAACTAGAGTTAAAGCCGGATAATCATGCGATACTACAATTTGCAATGGTTTAGGTATGAAACTATCAATTTTCATCTCACATAATTAAAATTGCATGTTCATGTTCTTTCGAGCCTCTAAACACGACAAACTAGCCTCATAACTACATTATTTAGTGGTGACGTGACATGCTAATTCGTGGGCAATTCAATTACGTGGATGTGATTAGGGACTCTCGTACTTCTAATCATTTAACTCAACTTAGTTTCACAACTAATTCTTCGAGTGGTGGAATGACATTTCTAAGTTAATTCATGTTCTCATCCCGTTTTATCAACCAAGCAAGGCAAATTAGGTATAATTTCTTATCCTAACCGCGAAGTATATCGTGAGATACAAACTTGCTTCCTACATTCTTTTGTTCTTGCCTAGGTTTTATTTCTCAAGCATTTACTTAAGCTTAACGTGTGTGTTTTCATGGTGATCAATCATAAAAACAATCATAATTAAGAATGCAAGACAAAACAAAAATCAATAACTTAATTCCAAAATAAATTCGTAAAAACACAATCATAACTTATGGCTTCAACCCTAGAGGAAGGGTTCTAGCCACTCAAGTTCGTAAAATTACAAGAAAACATTGTTAAAGTAACATACTTACAAGAATTGGTAGAAGAGAAGATGAATTGATGAACCCTAGGTGAGTTCTCCCACTTCTCCCTTCACTCCTAGGTGGTTTTTCAGAATAAAATCGTGACTAAATGTTTTTAGGAGCTAAGGGACCTATTTATTGTAAATGTGAGGTGTATAAAATTATTCCCGGCATGAAATAGCTCTATTTCACGGAGGTTATCGCGCTAATATGCCTCCGTAACACGGAGGCATCACGTAGGCAATCTGGAAATTAAAATAATCGCCAAGCAGTTGCTGTTTGCGTTGGCAGCATGTCACGCTGCTTATGCAACGCGTTTGAGGGCGTGTCACGACCCTTGTCGCGCAGCCTGCCTACCTTGGCATGTTGCCAACGTGCAGATGGGCTGTTTCGCGCATCCTCCTTGCCGACGTTCGCGTTTTACTTCCGATTCCATCCCTCCACTTCACCAACTCCTAGATTAATTCCTCAAATTCATTTTAAACCTACAAAAACAAGAACTAATCATGTTGGTTAGTATATATATTCACATTTACAAAAAAATACATGAGAATCTATATAATTAAGTCGATAACAAGACAAAACTAAGTTATAAAGCATCACTCGGGCATGCTATTTTGCCTGAGATCAAGTACGAGCAAAGGAGGTAGTTCATATACCTCGAATCAGCCTCGACCGGAGAAGAGGGTAGATAGGGACTCCTTTTTAAGGGGGTTGCAGGCTAAGGAGGCCACAAAGCTGGTGGTATACATTATCGATAAGGTACCTCCTCTCATGGAGTATTATTTTACCGTCATCCCGGTATAACTGGTCTCAGCCATACGAGAAATCAAAGGCTCCAAGTTTCCAAAGCCTATCTGCTCGAATCCAAATTCTAGGGATTAGGAACCCGCGGTATGAATACCATGAGACACATGTCCACAACATTGGGGACTGTCACCACCTTTGTAAAGTCGCAAATTTGTTGAAGGATGGCCACCTACGAGAGTTCCTGAATGATCGAGCTAAAAAACAACTTCAAAAAAGGTGTTGAGGATAATAGACAACCTGCAAACCCAAGCATTCTGATCTTGGGCAGATTTATATGCCCAAGTGATACTCAAACGTATCATTTTTACCTTGTTTGTTGTGCAATGTGTATATAATATCATGTAATCAGTAATAAAATGCGAATTTATACTAACCAACATGATTAGGATTTGTTTTGCAGGTAAATGTGATTTTTAGGAGCTAAAATGCATGTTGGAACTATATCGGAGTTGGGCTTGGATGCGAGCGTGGAAAAGACATTGGAATGCACATTTTATAGGGACTCCGCGATGGAGCCGTGCCACGCTACCATCACGGTAGCACACTGCCTGAACAGGAATTAAAATGGCAAATTCCAGTGTGCCATCGCGTCAGCTCCGTGGCACGGAGAGAGGCCTCCGTGCCACGTTGAGGCTAATTTACCGGACCCTGAAATTCCAGTGAAGGTCCGCGTCCACGCCGTGTCACGGAGGCAGTGCTCCGCGTTGGCCTCCGTGACACGTTGCTTGTTATTCCGGGAAAAATTTGCCACTAGTATAAATAGCACACTTAGGTTTATTTTAAGCAGTTTTTTAGTTTTTAGACTTAGTTCAGAAGTGGAGAGCAAGGACGTGGGTTAGGAGCAGTTGAGGAACGAAAAAGCTAAGGGATTTCTTCTCTTCTTTTCTTCTTTCTATCAATTGTACGTATGATTTACACTCATTTTAGGATGATCAATCCACAAATGAGTGGCTAATTCTCTTCCTTGCTGAGGTTTTGACACTTGTAATGAATTTTGATTATAATTGATATGGTTTTGTTCTTCTTCTTCCATGTTGTTCTATTAATTCTTGTTCTTACTGCATTAGTGTGTGGCCGACATTAATGTACATCTAAAAAGTACAATTTCACTCGAAAGAGCAAGAAATTGGAAAGTTGTGAATTAATAGGGTATTGTTCTTAACTTGATTTGGGAAAATTGGGTTTTGATGTGCTTTCCTGATAGAAATATACTTGAAAGCCGTATTAGTCAATTTAGGAACTGGAATTGTATTGCTAGGTCATAAATTGCATTTGATCACAGAAATGTAGACGGATGGTTTATGATTCTAAAGTGAAATTAAATACGAGAGTTTTAATTTCTAGGCGAATGTTCTTGGCTAGCAACATGAAGAAGAGATTAACCAAATTATCATGATTATCAAGTTCATTACTTGTTCTTAACCTTGACATGTTCATATCCACTGTCTAAATTCACAGTAAATAGTTGTTATTAATTTTAGTATATATAGTTTAGAAACAAAAACTCAAGTAACTGTTGGTTACATTGTGGTTAGCATAATTAGAAGTGAAATAGGAATATAGTAAACTAGGCAACTTTACATATCTTGAGCCTCCTTGGATCGATACTTGGCTACTTAGCCACTTTATTACTTGTTTGACCACGTGCACTTGCGTGTCGGTTTTTAACCTATACCGGAACACCCGAACAAGTTTTTGGCGCCGTTGCCGGGGAGGCTAGGCGATTTGTGAAATTGTGTTTAGTGTAAATTTACTGTATTTTTGTTTTTATTTTCTTAAAGTGTTAACAACTTGGTCTTAGCATGTATTTTGCAGATTTTGTTTCTGTGAACACTGGCAAGGGACAAGGAGCTTATGGAATCTTACTTAGAGCCTGAACGCGAATTTCATAGTCAACGTAGAGAAGCTCTACAAAAGAAGCTGCAGTTGTTCCGACAATCTATTATGGAGCAACAAAATCCACCAGTTGTGAGGGCAGTGTTAGTGCCCGATGAAGCAGCAGCAAGGCCGGTTCGCGAGGTGGAAATCCCACACGCCAACAATGTACATTCTAGTATCCGCAAACCAGAGCCTGGAGGGAGGTTTGAATTAAAGCAGAATATGGTGCAACTCTTGCACACAAGCGGGCAGTTTACCGGTCTCCCTCATGAAGATCCACAACAACATCTCCAAAACTTTTTGGAGATAAGTGACACTTATATACCCGCTGGAGTGTCACCTGATTATGTTCGGCTCACCTTATTTCCGTTTTCCTTACTTGGTGAAGCCAAGAGGTGGTTAAAAGCTGAACCACCCAATTCTATATCAACGTGGGATGATCTTGCACGGAATTTTCTGATTAGATTTTTCCCTTCTGGTAAAACAACCAGACTTAGAAGTCAAATTCTAAGTTTTAAGCAGAGGGAGGGAGAAAATCTATATCAAGCCTGGGAAAGATTTAAATCCATGTTGCGGGACTGTCCTCATCATCATCAGTCCAATGAGGTGTTGGTACACACATTTATTGAGGGTTTGGAACCCCACACTAAAATTCTGTTAGATTCAGCAGCTGGAGGGCAAGCGCTGGAAAAGACTTACGAGGAGCTGTACACTTTGCTCAACCGAATTTCACAAGGCAATCCAGAATGGAATGCAGATTCATCTCGAGGTGGAGCAAGGAAAGCAGCGGGAGTGCTTGAAGTGGATGGATTTACAGCTATCGCTGCACAGATAGCTGCTTTGCAAAATCAGTTAAATAATCACTTCAGCAATATGAACTTGAACCAGCCTTCAGCTTCAGTCAATGCAGTTCAACAGATGTGGTGTGAAGTGTGTGGTAGTAGTGAGCATTCAGCTGAATGCTGTGGTGCAAATCCTGATTCTATTAACTTTGTGGGCAATGCACAGAGAAATCAGCAGCAGTTTGGTAGTGGCTACAACTCAAATTGGAGAAACCATCCGAATTTTTCGTGGGGTAGCAACAATCAACAAGGCCAAAGTTCCGGGCAGGGTATGCACAGAAACCAAGGAGGGCAACAAAGCTATCAAGCTCAATTCAGAAATCACAATGCCCCTCCTCCACCACCATCACCGAGCATTGAGGAGATGTTCAAAACCATGATCGCTAATCAGGCGCAATTGCAGGCTGACTATGTTAAATTGGCAGCCGAAGTGAAGAATAATCAATTGGCGACCAAAGCTCTTGAATATCAGTTTGGGCAATTTGCTAGTGCCCAAAATACTAGACCCAGAGGAGGATTACCTAGCGACACGGATCCTAATCCGAAGCAGGTAAATGCAGTGACCACGAGGAGTGGTTTGCAGTTAAAGGAGGTGGAACCGGAAAGACCGCCTCAAAAGTCAGGAGCAGCAGATGTTGAGGGAGAGCAAATCTCAGATAAGGGGAAGATTAAAGAAGCTGAACCAGAAAGGCCTCCACCCCCATTCCCTCAACGAATTAAGAAACACAAGGAGGAGGCGTGTTTCCAGAAATTCATGGAGGTACTTAAACAGGTACATGTTAACTTACCTCTTGTTGATGTCTTGCAGGGAGTGCCAAAATATGCGAAATATATTAAAGACATCGTGGCTAACAAAAGTCGTTTGACTGAGTATGCCACGATAGCTTTAACGGAGGAATGCACTTCCCGTATTCAGAATAGGTTGCCCACAAAACTGAAAGACCCTGGAAGTTTTACTATCCAGCTTACGATTGGGCAAAGTATCCGAGCTCGTGGATTATGCGACTTGGGGGCAAGCATAAATCTGATGCCATCTTCGGTATTCAGAAAGTTAGGTCTAGGGAGTCCTAGACCTACAACGGTAATCTTGCAGCTAGCAGACAGGTCTTTAGCTAAGGCGGATGGCATTGTTGAGGATGTGTTAGTGCAAGTAGGCTCCCTCATTTTTCCGGTCGATTTTATTGTTCTGGATTTTGAACCAGATGCTGAAGTCCCATTTATTTTGGGACGACCCTTTTTGGCAACCGGAAAAGCATTAATTGATGTAGCTGCGGGTAAACTTACAATGCAAGCACATGACAAGGTAGAGGTATTTGATGTGTTAAAAGCCATGAAGCTGCCAGCCATAGATGAGGAGCTTGCGGAAATTAGTGTGGTTGAGCAGGGAGAAATTAGGCAGGTTATTGAATCTCTAGACCCATTAGAAAGAGCGTTGACACATTCTGATCATTTTGGGGATAGTGAAGCTTGTGGGATGGTCCAATTGTTGAATGGAGCACTTCATCATCCGAGGAGAAATGAATTTCAATCATTGATGAGATCACTAGAGCCGTTGCCGAAACCTTCTGTTGAGGAAGCACCGAAGTTGGAACTAAAAGAATTGCCTTCCCACCTAAAATATATCTTTTTAGGGGAGGGGGAGACGTTACCAGTTATCATCTCTGCAGACTTGACTGAGGAACAGGAAAAGGCAGCGTTGGGGGTCTTAAAGAAAAGGAAGAAGGCAATGGGTTGGCAAATGTCTGACATCCAGGGTATCAATCCAGCTTTCTGCACACACAGGATATTCATGGAAACAGGAGCCAAGCCAACTGTTCAGCCGCAGAGGAGACTTAACCTAGCAATGAAAGAGGTGGTAAGGAAGGAAATAATCAAGTGGCTTGATGCAGGTGTAGTCTACCCGATTTCAGACAGTGAGTGGGTCAGTCCCGTTCAATGTGTTCCTAAGAAAGGGGGGATGACTGTAATCACTAATGAGAAACATGAGTTGATTCCTACACGAACTGTCACAGGCTGGCGAATTTGTATGGACTACAGAAAACTAAATGAAGCCACGAGGAAAGACCATTACCCCATTCCTTTTATTGACCAAAGACTTGATAGATTGGCAGGGCAGGAGTATTATTGCTTCCTTGATGGGTACTCTGGCTATAACCAAATAGCCATCGCTCCTGAGGATCAAGAGAAGACTACTTTCACCTGTCCTTATAGGACATATGCTTTCAGGCGGATGCCGTTTGGGTTATGCAACGCACCCGCCACATTCCAGAGATGCATGATGGCTATTTTTCATGACATGGTTGAGGATTTTGTTGAGGTATTTATGGATGATTTTTCTGTTTTCGGTGATTCGTTTGCTACTTGTTTGCAGAATCTTGACAGGGTGCTGGCTCGATGTGAAGAATCCAACCTTGTGTTAAACTGGGAGAAATGCCACTTCTTAGTGAAGGAGGGGATTGTCCTGGGCCACAAAGTGTCTAAAAAGGGGTTGGAAGTGGATCGTGCTAAGATCGAGGTTATTGAAAAATTGCCACCACCAGTGTCAGTGAAAGGTGTGCGCAGTTTTCTGGGGCATGCGGGATTCTACAGACGGTTCATTAAAAACTTTTCCAACATTTCTAGACCACTATGCAGACTGTTAGAAAAGGAGGTAAAGTTTGAGCTGGACGATGAGTGTGTTACAGCATTTGAAAAATTGAAGCAGAAATTGATAGAAGCACCTATACTTACTTCTCCTGATTGGGAACAACCATTTGAGCTGATGTGTGATGCCAGTGATGTGGCTGTGGGAGCTGTATTGGGACAACGGAAAAATAGAATTTTTCATTCTATTTACTATGCAAGCAAGACACTGAATCCGGCCCAGAGTAATTATACAGTCACAGAAAAGGAAATGCTAGCTCTGGTATTTGCATTTGACAAGTTCAGGTCCTATTTGGTGGGTTCGAAAGTGGTAGTGTACACCGATCATGCAGCTATTCGGTACCTATTCAACAAGAAAGATGCTAAGCCCAGATTGATCAGATGGATCTTATTGCTATAGGAGTTTGACCTTGAGATTAGAGACAGAAAGGGGAGTGAGAACCAAGTAGCAGACCACCTATCACGACTGGAGAGCCGGTCGCATGTGATGGAAGGTGAAGACATAAACGAAGACTTCCCAGATGAGCAACTCTTGGCAGTGGGTGAAGCTGAAGTTCCCTGGTATGCGGACATAGTCAACTTGCTAGTGAGTGGAGTTTACCCACCTGAAACAACAGACCAGCAAAGGAGGAAATTGATGCATGACAGCCGACATTATGTATGGGATGAGCCATATTTGTTCAAGCAAGGAACATACCAGGTGATGAGAAGATGCATCCCAGAGAGTCAGATAGCAGAAGTGTTAAGGGGCTGCCATTCTTCGTTGTATGGAGGGCATCACGGAGGTGAGAGAACAACACATAAGGTTCTTCAGTCAGGTTTCTTTTGGCCAACATTGTTCAGAGATTCTATGGCGTATGTCAAAATGTGTGATAGATGTCAGCGGACAGGATCAATTGGCAGAAGACAAGAGATGCCTTTGAAGAACATACTGGAAGTTGAGCCCTTCAATGTATGGGGCATTGATTTCATGGGCCCATTCCCACCGTCATTTGGTAATCGTTACATCTTGGTAGCTGTAGATTATGTATCAAAATGGGTGGAAGCAATAGCTTGCCCCAGGAATGATAACAAGGTAGTAACGAAGTTTGTAAAAAAACACATTCTCACAAGGTTTGGGACACCCCGAGCAATTATCAGTGACGGAGGGGCTCATTTTGTCAATGCAAGTTTCAAGAAACTATTAACCAAGTATGGGGTGCGCCACAAAGTGGCAACAGCATATCACCCACAAACTAGTGGGCAAGTAGAGGTGTCAAATAGGGAGGTGAAACAAATTCTTCAGAAGACGGTGAACACACAACGGAATGATTGGTCTGGAAAACTCGATGATGCGTTGTGGGCCTACCAAACTGCTTATAAGACACCGATTGGAACGTCACCATACCGATTGGTTTACGGCAAAGCATGTCATCTCCCGGTAGAACTTGAGCACCGAGCTTACTGGGCTGTCAGAAAGTTAAATATGGACTCGGAGCTGGCGGGCAAAAAGAGACTGATGCAGCTTAGCGAACTTGATGAGTTTCGCTGGCATGCCTATGAGAGTGCGAAGTACTACAAGGAAAGAACCAAAAGATGGCATGATAAGCATGTGGTGCATCGCATTTTCGAACCGGGACAGCAAGTTTTGCTTTTTAATTCAAGATTAAAATTGTTTCCTGGTAAGCTGAGGTCTAAATGGTCGGGACCATTTGAAGTAGTAAGAATGACCCCTCACGGGGCGGTAGAACTGTGGCAAGAAGATAGAAGTGCTACGTTCTTGGTAAATGGGCAGAGATGTAAGCACTACTGGGGGGGAGGACAAGGATCGTGAAAAATTGTCCATCACCCTAGTAGACAAGTGAGCATAAAGGACGTCGAGCCACGATGGTAAACCAGGCGCTGCACGGGAGGCAACCCGTGAGAAAAATATTTTATTTTTCTTCTTTTTGCACAGTGTAGTTAATTTTTATCTTTATTTTTGTTTTTATTTTTTATTTCCAATTTTTATTTTTCTTTTTCTTTTCTTGATTAGGTTTAGATTTTCATTTTAGTTAGTATTTTTATTTTAGTTAGGGAAATCTATTAATCTAACCAATTCTGTTCAGTGAGGTGATTTTCAGGTATAACGGAGGAAATATACATGGAATCGAGAAAATGAGGCAAGGTATGAAAAATTAAATTAATTGAAGAAACAGTGCACTGGCGCGTTGGCGCCGTGTCACGGAGGTAGGGCTCCGCGTTACCCTCCGTGACACGTTGAAGGAAAAATCCGGATTTTTCAAAAATTCCAGTAAGCCAACGCGTTGGCTCCGTGTCATGGAGGAGGGTCTCTGTGTTACCCTCCGTGACACGTTGCCGTGTATTTGGTGCCGGGTCACACCGGGTTGCCGGGTGACCCGCGTGTTTTCTTAAATTAAAACCCCCGATTTCGCCCCATTTCTTCCCATTCCCTCTTCCCTTCGCGACCAAAACACCTATTTCCCCCTCCCCAAGCACCGTGCCACATTCCTAGGCAAGGAATACATCAAGTTTCTTAAATTTCTCAATTCAAAGGTATGTTTTCATCGTCTATCTCAATTTTTTGGCGATTTTAGTCAAATTTGGGCATGTGAGGTGAGATATATCACCTAGGTAGAAATTAAACATGAATGTTGGATTATTTGTGATTGATATATGTTTGGATTGTTGTATTTAGCATTTGAACTTATCGATTGCGTAAATAATTCGAATTTGATTATAGAATTGTATTCTAGGGCATGAGTTGTTGAACTTAACTTGAGTGACTTGATAAGTCGGCAAGTTAGATGCCGGGGTGTGTTTGTAAATTGAGAGAAGTCGTGGTAAATATTGTGTAAATGTTAAAAGACGACAAATTCTCGAATTCTTTTTTTGGGAAAATGCAAAAAGTGTGTAAATTGGTTAGATTGTTTGGATTAGATTGTATATAGAATGTTTTTATCGTTGTTTATATTTTGTTGCGAAGTGCGATATGTGAATTGTTAGCGATAGTAGGATTGGGATTAGCTGTATGAAGTCTGAGTAGTACGTTAACCGTTATGCTGTCGAAATTTTTTGTGAACGCACTAAGCATGAAGTGTATAGTGTTGTCTGTGGTGTAATTAGAGTTATTCTTACCGTAATTTTGTAGAAGTAGCTAAGGCCTAAGTGTGGGATAAATGTTGTGTAACCCAACCTTAGCCGAAGTTAACAAGTTTTTAGCTTAACTTTGTGCTTGTTTATGTAAATTGACAGGTACAATGGCGAGCAGACAAGATAAAGGAAAGGGTGCTTCTACCTCAGGCACCGGTAGGAAAAGGATGAGACTGGGCACCGCAGTCCCAGCTGCACCCGCTGTTCCGCGCGGCCAACGCCGCCAATACAGAACAAGATGGGTAACCGAGGAAGGAAAGAAATGGTATAATAAACATAAAGAAAACAAGTACTTCCCCGAGGAACATATTGCACGGGAACCACTCGCACAGGAGTTCCCTCGTATTGTGCAGAGAATCGAGGCAGCTGGGCTCAGCTTTATCTTTCAGGAGCCCAAGGAGTGCAACCTTCATTTGGTCCGGGAATTTTATGCAAACTGGAACCCAGCCATCAGAAGCCACACAATAAAAATCAGAGGGCAGATTGTCACTCTGGAACCCCACCAATTTAATGCCATCGTCGGAGCGCGGGACACAGACGCCCACGTTCTCCGCCAGCTAAACATCACCCCACCGTACGCCGACATCAGACGTACGTTGTGTGCGGCTCGATCCACAGCCCGATGGAGTAGACATAAGGAGAGGGGTTACCACCAGACTCTGCCTTATTCGCAGATGAACAGGGAGGCCAGAATATGGCTGAAGATTGTGTGTTCGTGTTTGATCCCGGGAGTTCATATGACGGACGTGACCCGGGACCGTGTCTGCTTGGTGTATGCCCTTATGAAAGGGCTTGAGATTAATGTTGGGGCGGTAATTATATCCGCCATGAAGAGAGCCAGACTGCACCAGGGCCATAGATACGGGTTTGGCGGACTCATCACCACCTTCCTCCGAGGCCTCGATGTCGAGGAAGAGGCCTTGGACTACATTCCGCAGTTGGAGCGGAGGGCCCTCGATGTGACAAAGACTAAGGCCCCCGACACTACACACGGACCAGTACTGACTTTGGGCGAGCGACATGCTCGGGACGATCTGTACATGGCCCATATGTTTGGCATGCAGATGCTACAGCTATGGATTGGTGGGAGACCAGCCACCGAGGAAGAATTATGGCAGCTGGAGCTGGACTACCCCTTTGGCGAGAACGCCAGAGCCTTATGTCAGGTGGGACCAGCCTTCGTGGAGCCGACGGATGACGATGTCCCTACTGATGAGGAGACACGTCGGGAGGACTCCGATGTGGAGTCCGATGACGAAGATGGAGCTGACTCAGATATGGGCGACGAGGCAGCAGCACCAGATGAAAAAGTCGAATATTTCGACTGATCAGGGAGTTCCACCACCCGAAATTTTGTTTTGTAATTTTTGTGAACACAGGGGACAGTGTTCGATTTAAGTGTGGGGTGGGGAGTAGCTAGGTGCTGGGACTTGGGCTCTAATTTGCTGTATGTTTTTCCTTGGTTTGGATGAATGTTTGTGCTCTCCCTGTTATGAACTGATTTGTGGTGTATGTGTATATATTTGTTTGTGTGGTTAATGATGTGTGGTATGAAAAGTTATGGCTGCCAGTGTAAATATTTTGTAAATATTTTTTTTCTTTTCTATCGAGATGATCGGTATTTTTCAAAATTTTCGCGAAAATATTTTGCACTTGTAAATACTTTCTTTCTATCGAAATGATCGATGTGTTGCAAAATTTTTCGATTTTTAATTTTTGGGGTTTCTCGGAGTTTGTTTTCAGTTCTTTTACCGAGAATAGTCCCATTGAACCGATGTCATAGTTAGTGACCGTTCTCTATGATGGATGGATGACGACCGTCTTAAGGGAAATGTAGTCGGTAGGAGTAGGATTTTTATTTGTTTTTAATTTTTCTTTGGTGGATTGCATCAATAAACTGTAGTTGCATTTATGGTTGCTAAAATTTCGTTGCATGTTGTAACTGATGTTCAAAATGTGAAAATGATTCGTTTGAAAGCATGCAATTTGATAAATATGTTGAGTTACCCGGGCTATAGAATTTGATTCAGTATGATTGAGGCTTAATCTTGAATTCATGCAATTGACTAATTAAAGAGTCTGTGAATGCATCTTGATTCGAGCATGTGCATGAAGTGTGAAGTGAGGTATCGCTATTCCATGCCATTGTGAATTGTCTAGAACTTGCCTGGTGTGTATACAAAACGAAATGAAGGAGGTGTAGTGTTGGAAAGGATGTAGGCATTTCTTTGTTTTAACCGATAGTTTCCATTTTTTCTTGTCAAATTCTACCTTTTTATATGTTGTATACCCTAGTCAGCCCGTTGAGCCTTTAGCCGATTTCTTTCTTTCTTTTATCCAAAATTGTATAAACTAAGCTTTATTCCTTCTTTTCATTAGCCTTAAAGTCTATACGAAACTCTTAAGTGCTTACAAAGAAAAGAAAATGTTTCCCAAAGTGTTAAAGAGTGAACAGAAAAAGAAAAGCAGAGTGAGGAAAGAAAAGATGATGTTGAAGAGGCACTTGTTATAATTAAATGATAGTGAGGGTACATGAAAACCCTTTGTTTTGTGTCAAGTGTGTTTGAGGAAATGGGCTGTATGAAAGTAAACCATCATGAATGGGAGAAAAAGAGGAAAGAGAGGAACAATGTCCATGAGTCGATGGGAATGAGTTGAAAAGGCGATTAAGGATGCTAGCGACTATTATTGGCTAATCCAATATATATATACTAGATCCATAGCCCCGTTACAAACCATTAAAGTCCTACGTGATCTTACATTGCATTTCTTTATATTAGTGGAGTAATACACTAAGGGCAAGCTTATGGGTCATGACATGAGGCATGTGAATTCTTTTGGGAGAGTGAGTGAAATTAATTTTTATATGCCCCTACTGGAATGTTTGTGTGCTGCATGAACATAAAGGGGAAGATTCTCTTGAGTGTGAGGACACATGCTTGATGAAAGATTGATTTTCGTGTTGGATTTCTTGATTAGCTGATTTGCATGAGTTTGCCGATATCCAGAATCAATTCTTAAAGTCTAGGAAGTCTTGATGTATTAAAGGTCATTGTATTGTACGACCAAGCATGTTTTCTTAATGATTTGCAAAAATTGAATAATCGGTATGACCGTAGCGTAAATGGTCGCACCATAGTGACGAAAGTTGGGATGTAATTTGCATGATTTGTGTATGTGTTGTTCGAGGACGAACAAGGATTTAAGTGTGGGGTAAGCGATCTTGGGCAGATTTATATGCCCAAGTGATACTCAAACGTATCATTTTTACCTTGTTTGTTGTGCAATGTGTATATAATATCATGTAATCAGTAATAAAATGCGAATTTATACTAACCAACATGATTAGCATTTGTTTTGCAGGTAAATGTGATTTTTAGGAGCTAAAATGCATGTTGGAACTATATCGGAGTTGGACTTGGATGCGAGCGTGGAAAAGACATTGGAATGCACATTTTATAGGGGCTCCGCGATGGAGCCGTGCCACGCTACCATCGCGGTAGCACACTGCCTGAACAGGAATTAAAATGGCAAATTCCAGTGTGCCATCGCGTCAGCTCCGTGGCACGGAGAGAGGCCTCCGCGTTGGCCTCCGTGCCACGTTGAGGCTAATTTACCGGACCCTGAAATTCCAGTGAAGGTCCGCGTCCACGCCGTGTCACGGAGGCAGTGCTCCGCGTTGGCCTCCGTGACACGTTGCTTGTTATTCCGGGAAAAATTTGCCACTAGTATAAATAGCACACTTAGGTTTATTTTAAGCAGTTTTTTAGTTTTTAGACTGAGTTCAGAAGTGGAGAGCAAGGACGTGGGTTAGGAGCAGTTGAGGAACGAAAAAGCTAAGGGATTTCTTCTCTTCTTTTCTTCTTTCTATCAATTGTAAGTATGATTTACACTCATTTTAGGATGATCAATCCACAAATGAGTGGCTAATTCTCTTCCTTGCTGAGGTTTTGACACTTGTAATGAATTTTGATTATAATTGATATGGTTTTGTTCTTCTTCTTCCATGTTGTTCTATTAATTCTTGTTCTTACTGCATTAGTGTGTGGCCGACATTAATGTACATCTAAAAAGTACAATTTCACTCGAAAGAGCAAGAAATTGGAAAGTTGTGAATTAATAGGGTATTGTTCTTAACTTGATTTGGGAAAATTGGGTTTTGATGTGCTTTCCTGATAGAAATATACTTGAAAGCCGTATTAGTCAATTTAGGAACCGGAATTGTATTGCTAGGTCATAAATTGCATTTGATCACAGAAATGTAGACGGATGGTTTATGATTCTAAAGTGAAATTAAATACGAGAGTTTTAATTTCTAGGCGAATGTTCTTGGCTAGCAACATGAAGAAGAGATTAACCAAATTATCATGATTATCAAGTTCATTACTTGTTCTTAACCTTGGCATGTTCATATCCACTGTCTAAATTCACAGTAAATAGTTGTTATTAATTTTAGTATATATAGTTTAGAAACAAAAACTCAAGTAACTGTTGGTTACATTGTGGTTAGCATAATTAGAAGTGAAATAGGAATATAGTAAACTAGGCAACTTTACATATCTTGAGCCTCCTTGGATCGATACTTGGCTACTTAGCCACTTTATTACTTGTTTGACCACGTGCACTTGCGTGTCGGTTTTTAACCTATACCGGAACACCCGAACACATTCCCCGAAAGATGATAAGCTATACAGTGAGATGAACACCCCCCACGGTAGGGTAACAGATATGTTTCCTTGATCTCATTAATTTCTTAACTGTTTGTTTTCCTTTTTCCTCTCAAGCTCCTATAGGTTATTGAGAACAACTTTCTCGCCCGCATGGGGGATCCGCTCTTTGGATGAGGTTAACGCTGACACCTAAGGATAGCAGGAGGAATAGCTCCCAAGAACATCTAAAAGTGGAGAAAGCACTGCAACTAGATAAAGAACTTAGAGGGCCTGGAAGATAAACTACACTCTTTTTTTCCTTCCCCCAGTTTTTGTCCCTTAAGGGGTTGTTTGGTAAGATTTTTAATGAGTTAGCACTAGGAACTACTGAAAATGAATTAGAATTTCTATTTTCTGATATCATGTAAAGGCCGCAATGGTCTCAGAAAGACGTTAATATGAATAAAAGAGAATGTTCTTGAAAAGCATGGCACACTTTCTTTTACAAGTACTAAGCTCCTAGAATTTTTAGATAAAAATTCTCTAGTATAAGTGCAATATGTCATGAGCACTTGGAGATCAAAATTCCAACGTCTGAAGAATACTCACCTTGAAAAAAAAATGTGGCGGGGAGAACCCCGAGTCCTGAGCTAACAAACCCCAATCCCCAGAATAAGGGATAAGCCTATACTTTAAAGTCCCCATCTGAACGGTTAGGCACTAGGGACTGGCAACGAAGTCAAGAATGACTTTCTAACGAACGGTCATGTAACTACTCTTCCAGATGAAACATTGGAGCCCCAACTCCACCAGAAGAGTAAATTTATGCGAGACACACAAACTAATCACTTTAAATTGAAAAATTGAGGCTACACCACCATGCACTCGAGATGAGTCCAATTAGGAGGAACTCTCAAAACATAGTGAAACCTAAGTTCCTTATCAAGTCTAAGTCAAAAATTGACTAAATAGAGAGAATTCTCAAAGAACTGCACTCTAAAGTTATCTCAGAGATGTCTAGACTTAAAAAGCACAATAATTTAAAGAAATAAAGGGTTCCCTTCTCATTTCGCAAGGTGTAATAATGAATGGACTCGAAAATGTCCAAGGTCGAACGAAAAGTTATGAACACCCCCACTTTAAGAGATGATCAGGTAAGGTGAGCCATACTATATAACTTGTCGATGACTATCTTTGATCATTGAATAAAAACATAGTGCTTGCTAAGATAGATTAGGGTCACCCATTGCAATTTCTAATAATGGATTACACAAAGAGTTTGACACCACAAAGAAAGCCTTCGAAGAATGATAACTCTCGTCTCCAGGAATGGTGCACCCGCTATGAGGTTAAAGCGAGTTTGGGCTCTCAGTTTAGAAGGAACGTAGAGAGAAACTTTATAGATTGGAATTTGTAATAGGAAATACTGAATCACTTGCTAAAACAAAAATGTGAAAAAGTAAAATAAAATGGAAGGGATATAAGATTGCGAGAAGTTCCCCTTTATTACAAGGCTAAAATAGGGCATAAAAATTACAAAGCCTAAAACGGGTTACAACTTACAATACAAAAACAAGGCATAAAAATTACAAAGCCCGAAAAGGATTAAAAATTTCCAACTCAAAGTGGGTCACAAAAGATCCAAGAATAAACTACCGACCATGATCTCGAAGCATCACAACAAGACAGATCTACCATTTTGCTTTTCTCATGCTCATAAAGCGAGAGTGGCCCATACAGATGGATGTCTTAAGGAGAACGAATAAGAGAACCTGGGAACCCCCTAAGAGAAGAAACCTCATGTTAGCCAGAAGGCTTCTCCCTTGTCCAACGTGATTTCTATTTCCTGAAAAATTCTCGAAGGTCAAAAGGAGGTATGGGGTTTCCTAAATCAAGTAATTTAACTAAGCTCAGTCAAAGTACCATGCCAACGGGCTTCCTCGAAAGCAGTCCGGAAAGCTTAGATACAACACGCAACCTACTGGAGAATCCTTGATGAGTTGAATGAGCATAACCCTAGGAATAAAACTCTATCCCAATCAACTAGCACGATGGTAGAGCACATGGTGCTACCAAGACTGAACCTAGATCCCAGTACTACTAGGGAGGAGAGTGGTTGGGTGGAATATTTTCCACCACTCGCCCTTTGCCTCTTCTATATTTTTACCTTAACCTTGTTAGGAGCTCGAGTAACCAAATCCCTAGTATTGTGCCGGGATCAAAGACAAGGATAAGGTAAAAACTATGGAAGGAGCAAAGCGCAAGTTCAAATGACTTAAGAAAATAAGGGGAGAAGTGTCCCATAAAGGGTCTCTCTCTTCATAACTAAGATACATAGAGAAAAAAAGTAACAATCTATAAGGAGTAAGGAACAGTGCGAGGAAAACTGGTTTTTATAGGCCAAATCTCATTGGACATGTAGAAGAAGGTGGGATAAGGATGCCCGCCACATGGATGGTGTAACTAATACCATCAAGGCATGACATAATAGTTTCTTCTGGAATCAAGGCTTATAGGGTGTCTCGCTGTTTCCTAAAACTAATAGCTCATGCAACGAGGAAAAATGTTTTGAGTTCTTTCTCCCTTAAAATACTAGTCAGGATACGAAATTTCGAGTCAAAGCAAAAAATGCTAGTGAGAATACAACATTCTAGTCAAAATACAAAATTCCATTTAGGATAAAACATTCTAGTCAAGATACAAATGATCAAAGTGTGAGCATGAGATGAAGATTTAAAAATTACATGAGGTAATGACCTTGTTTGTCGAGGGGTCAAACCTCACCTATCAGAATCATTGTCAAAGCTACCATTAGACATTTCAGTGGTGATAAGTTCCTCTTCTGAGGTAGAGGTAGGCCCCTCGTCATCAAAATATGACTGACTAGCGAGATCAACCAATGCTTGGGACTTTGTGACCTCCTTATCAAAATTGAGGGAGCCTGCACTAGTGTCTTTCAAACCTAGATTTACACG
This sequence comes from Datura wrightii, assembly GCA_035772735.1. Classification (NCBI taxonomy): domain Eukaryota; kingdom Viridiplantae; phylum Streptophyta; class Magnoliopsida; order Solanales; family Solanaceae; genus Datura; species Datura wrightii. The sequence continues at coordinate 180,559,711 of JASDFA010000018.1, forward strand.
ATCTAGGCATCGTAGGCTCTCTTTATGTCATGACATTTTTTATTGATTCTAGCTCTCTCTGTTAGAGTGTAAATCTTCTTATTTAGTAGATGAATCTCATCCCAGTACGAAACTAAAATAAGAAAGGAGGTAGAGGGCTCGACATGATGGCAATATCCTACACTCACTAGGTAGATGCTCTCTTTCAATTCAATTTGTCTGTTTATAAGGTTCTCAATAAGGTAATTGTGAAGCATTGTATTGATGCAAAGCTTCTGCCTCATTGAACTAATAAACGACGTCCTCTCAATAGCCCTCTCTCGTGTTTGATACCATATCCCGCTCGATTTTCAGCGCCTCAATTTTAAAGGACCTATGAGCCAAGATCTCAACTGAAGTGGATTGGTCTCGAACAGTGACATAGCATCCTCAAGCTTGTTGCACTTTAATTGGAGGCTCTCTATATCTTTTAGGAGCCACTCGAGGTCTCTACAACCAACACGCTAATTGAAATGAAGAAGAGAAGTCATTAACAAAGATGTAGGAATATCCTCGAGAGGATCAACGACCTTGGTAATGACATGGGCACAATAGTTCATAAGGCATTTAGTGGTAAGTTTGTCCATCCTACAATGATATTTTAGTGAGACCATGGAATTTAGATAATATACTATCCTCACCAACCTCAATATGAATCTAACCACGTTAGATATCTTTAGAACTACTATTCGACATTGCATCGGGTCTTGATCCAGTAAAGGTAGGACACTAGTTGTGGCATAAGAGCTTGTAGGCTCCACAAGAGACTACAACCTAGCAGGTAATGTGAAATTGGATCCCAAGACCTCATGAATAGGAGAAAGAGGGACCCTTGAGGCTCGACTTTCAATCAAGACTCCTAGGGAGAGCAGGGAAGGCACTGACTGTCTAATCTTGATGGTAATAAAAGAACTCATCCTGTTAGGAGTCATGGGAACCTCAACTCAAGAATGAACTTATTTAGCATTCTCCATTTTGAAAAATAATCCCATACCTCAAAATAGGGCACATTGAGAGCTCATATCCTCTGGGCTTACAGTTCACTCCTAGACTCTTCAGAGCTTTTATCTGAGATGACGATTTCAGGAATAAATTTCCCTATCCTCTCCACAACAGGAATATTTCCTTTTCCTTCTCTTTTTCTCTCTCCATGACATAGGGAATCTGTCTCGGAGTTTGGATGTGTCACTACATCAATAAGAGCATGGAGGTTACCATGAAGGTCTCAGCTAATGAGGTTGATAGAACATTTAAAAGTGAAATCAACACTGGACCAAATACTAGGCCTATACAATAAGAGTCTTAAGGAATAAATAAAAAATGAATGACAACATAAGAAAGCTATTATCTACTGTGGTTTCTTTCTTTTCATCCAAACGGGTTGGAAAGGTGCATCTAGGATCGGCTATCGATAGTGGAAGAATTTTGTAACCTTTGAATGAAGTTTACCAACCTAGTGAAGAAAGGGAATGCCCGTAGGTAGATGCCATTGAGGTGCTACATGGAATGCCAGAAAAGATGAGGTGTGGATGGAAAATAGTAAGGAGGAATGCAAAAAGAAAAATAAAAGAAAGTATGTTTCAAGTGCTCACGTTGCGTATTCCAAGGTTCTGGAAAAATATTCTCAAAGGGATCTTTGAAGGGTACAACAATGAAGCGATCAGTCCAACCCCAATCGTGGGCGTCATCTAAATTTCCTAGTAACAATTTCCTCCCATGGAGGGTTAATTATACTATCCCTCCTCGAATGAAGTGGGGGAGTAGTGTAGCAACAAATGCATTAAACTCTGCTCTGACCATTGCAGATAGCATGCAACGGTAAGGGACAACTCTGCATACTCTTGGGCCAAGCTGGCCCAAGATTAACTGGAAGGTATCACATAACGAGTTGATTACACAATCCATGGGGTTGTCGAGGCCCATGCTAAACCAATAAGTATAAATGAAGGAGTAACTGGGTCTCAATAAAGTGATGCTCTCAGAAGCTCTGGGAGTCTCTAGTCAATATTTGTCTGGGGGCTATCTACATTTTGCTCGGGCTAGGAATAAATCATTTTCCTTCACAAGGAAGCCCAACTCAATCACAGATCTTTTCTTCATCCTAGTACTGCGATATGCTAGGATCTTAAAGTCATCACAAAAGAAATATATACGGGAATAATTTTATTAGCATACGGATCAAGGTGAGCTTTTCCCTTTTTATTTTATTCATCGCCTTTTTGGTAGTAGGAGTGAAAAAGGAGAAATTCAGGGAAGAGCTAGATATATCAGAATGAGATAAAGACCAGCAAGAAGAGCTAGGAGTGATAAGGATTCATAAAGTCAATAAGTGGGTAAGGCAAGGATGTATTGGAATCAGGCTGAGAATGGTAAAGCCCTAGAGTTTATAGATCTGAAGGGTGGCCAACCCATATGACCTTGGGCAAAGAGCTGCAGTTGAGCCAAACACATACCGAAATAGGACCTTGCGTGATAGAGGCAATTCATTCTATTCTGGGAAAAAAAAGAGTGTGGCAGGCGAATAGAAATTTTAATTTCTTGTATGTCTCTCGGAAGCAGCTAGCGCCATACTCGAAAGTGGAGGGACTATCTATATGAGGTGAACTTAGATTGAAGACACGTGGCATCATCGACATATTTAGAGAAGTTTTCTAAGATGACAAGGACAAGGGATCTTAGAGGCTCTCTTTGGAATAACGATGGAGTAGACTCCATCTTGTGCCGGATAATAATTAGGGAACTACCACCTGATGTGGTAAAAAAGACAAATGGGGAAAAAGAATGTTAGGATGCTCAGCTGTGCAAATGAGCTTGTCTAAATCTGAGTCAGGTCAGAATATTAGCTAGGAATTTCTAATGGACTAGACACTTAGCGCAAGGGTACAAGGTGCAGTACTTTAGGAATCCAGTGGATTTCCTTTATTGGCTTAGACTTTAACTCTGTAACCTATAAATAGCCAGCTATCCTCTTTGGTAAAGACATTCAGACTCTAGTCTCTCTTAAACAAATACATTCTCAATATACTATTTTCTTGGGCTCCAAGCATATTCTTTATACTGTCTTGAACTTGATTAAGTTATTTTGAGTAGCTAATCTTGAGCCAGTGGCTAAGATCTTGAGCACGCTCGTAGTTGCTTTGGATACGCCTAGATTTGTTCCCTTTACTCTATTCCACTTGTCTACATTATGCTCTAGTTGTTTTAATCGTCTATTACTAACCAAACTACTAGTAAATCAAATCTAAAATAGGGTTGAATCATAATGCTCTTGAGCCTGTAAATTCAGTTGTACTAATTTCAGGGTAAATAATATTCTTTTTCTATCTTTAGTTTCCCTCTGGACACAATCTGTGTTTCCTCAATTCATGTAATAAAAGTAAGAAATTTTGATATTATTATGTTACATTTTTTTTAATAAACTTGATTTTCATTTTCATAGGCTATGATCACTGAACTAAATGGTTTGCGACCATAAATAGAAGTTGTTGAGGAGATTGTTAATTTATTTTCTAAGGAAAAAAGATGTTAAGAAGCAAATGATTTTGATGGTCCTAGATTTTTCTCTGTTGTTTACAACATAACCTAATGTTTCATAGGGAATAAGTTGTACACCCCACACCTTTAGATCGATTTAGTTATTAGGTTTTGGATGTACAGGTTTAGTTTTATTATTATGCATCATATATTAAGGGAAGGTTGGGAGTTAGAGTAGCGTGTGAGACATTGTAGGAGAGGGCAAAACACCCAAAATCTTAGGCAGAGGCTTACCGCAATGCGGCTGTCACGACCTGAGCTGGGACCCCAATTGAGACACGGGACCTAGAACCACGAATGGCTCCAAGTTGATCCATGGCATGAACATAGCAACTAAAGAGCATACATCAAAGTGGAAACTGATAGCTTAAACATGATTAAGCAGAAGTCTAAACAACATAATGTATAACAACGATCATAGACAGAGTCAACACTCAATAAAGCTGAAGGTCTATATAATGTTTGATAAGCCTCTAAACTGTCTGATGAGCTGATGGGACAACACCCCCAACTAGCTCGCTAAAGTTTGAGACTGAAATAGCATAATCAACAACTAAACTGAATGTCCTGGGAAGATGAGGACTCAATAATAATGGGAATTGAGTTGGACTGCAGGGCAGCTGGGCTAATGGAAAAACCGAGTCTGATTAGTCCGGCTTGTATCACGAAATGATGCAACAAAGAATATACAGTCAGTACTTTGAATATACTAAGTATGTAACTTAAGTAAAACATGCTGAGTAAATGTTAAATGAAATCTTACATATCAATATAAATCATTAGAACATGAGAGTAAACTGCATGCTGAAAACTGAATCTAAGACATCTATAGTCATAAGCTAAGTATCATAACTGAATATAGTGACCCAAGGTTAGAAATATAAATCATATGACTTGTCATAGCTGAAATCGTAAGTAAAAGCTCATAAAGATCATTAGGTCAAACCTACTGTAAAACATTATATCATAAGTCATGAACATGAATAACTGATATCATGAGGAAAAATGGGAGACTCATCATAATCGACATCATCACGATAGAGCTTACGTGATGCCACAACTATCACACTCAAGTGGGCAGAGCCGTCCAAAACCTTGTCAGGGCTAAGGACGATACCATGATATCGATATCAAGTTGAGGCCCCTTTGGGGTCAGGGGAAAACTCTCAACAGAGGTTCCAATATATATTTATACCTATGTTGGTGTGTAGTTCTGAGACCCAAGGTTTACCTGAACCCCTGGCCTACTCGATGCTAGACACTACTCTTAAAAACATGCATAGTGCTCCCATCGTTTTTCAACAAAGTTGAAATCATAATTACATGCATAGTCTAAAATCTGAACATTGGGTGTCTTGACTCCAAACATACCATAAGTTGAATTAGGAGTATTGACTCCAAATCATATGATAAGTTGATCTTGTTAACCTGAGCTAAATCATGAAAATATACTTAACTTGTGTGGGTTTGCCAAAATCTTAAAATCATGCATACTTGAAATAGACTTCATAAGTCAAAATCATAGATTCATACATGGGTAATTTATAAATATTTATTCATGCTAGATATCTCATCATACTTGAAATCATGAATCATAAACTTGACTTTTCATACAACTTGCATAATAGGGCATAATTTCTAATAACTTAAAATCATGAATTTATAATCAAATTATGTATAAAATCTACCTATAAATCTTAAAACATACTTGTAACGTGAGAGGAATTGACCCATAGACATATCATAGAGAATTTCATAAAATTGGGTTAAAACCCTATAAAACCATATACTTGAATCAGAACTTGAATTCATGAACTTGAGAAAACATTCGGGCATGAGAGTGAAAGAAAACTCTCATTCATAGCCTTCATACCTGGGTAGATTGATTTTCTAACTATCCTTAAAATCCCAAGAGAATTGGGGAAGAAATTGAGGGATTCAAGCTTGATCTTCATAGGGAATTTCTAAACTTTGCATACATGGGAGTCTAAAGCATTAGAATAGGTTAAACCCCCTTAAAACACTCCTTTCAGAGCTTAAAATGACATAGTATAGGAGTTAAAATCATAGAAAATTATGAAATTGCCCCTGAGAATTGAGTTAAAACTGAACGACTGTGCGATCTGATAGTGATCGTGACGGGCCATCGCCCTTAAATGGAACGGCCAATACCATCCCCCTTACTGATGGTAAAAATGATGGGCAGTCACTCCCTCGATGGTCCGTCAGGTCTTCCGTCACCCCTGGGCCCGGAAACCTTCCTTCAATAGTTTAAATGACGGTCTGTCACTGGGCTGACGGGCCGTCACACTCACTATCAAGCCACAACGCCTCAGGTGATAGATTGTCACTCTACTGATGATCTTCATTCACACCATTGGAACCACAACGCCTGGCAGGACAACACTAAGCTGGTGGGCTGTCGGCTCCTCCGTCGACCTCTATACCAGATCTGTAATTTCAGTTATTTTTCCTCCAAACAGCCATTTCAAAGTCTTGGGTACAGGTTTAGTTTTATTAATATGCATCACATATTAAGGGAAATTTGGGAGTTAGAGTGGAATGTAAGACATTGAAGGAGAGGGAAAAACACTCAAAAGCTTAGGTAGAGACTAACTGCAACGCGGGCCATCTAGCACTGCATGTCGGATAGGGTTATTGGCAACGGAGGACTATATATAATCTCTTAGAAAGTTCTTGTTCATTTTAAAACATTTTAAGAGGTGTAAATCCTTAATGTTCTCTCTAGATTTCAAGTGTTCATGATATAATTCAAAAGGATTGATCCATCCAAGCTAAATCCAAGTCTAGCTCCATAATTTCTTCAGCTAGTACATGTTTTTTCCCGTGGTGTTGCCTCTAGTTATTGTCATTTCAAGGGGAAGATTCCTAGGTGCTTGTCCTCCTCATTATCTTCTGGTTATCGTGAGGTAAGTGTTTGTAGATCCTCATTTTATTCCTATTTAGGGCTTCAAAAATTAGATTCAGAGTATACTTACCAATATCGAACTCATCATTCGATGAAGGCTCCACATTTTGACAAACCACCAAAGCAAAAACATGGTTTGAAACCTTCTTTGTAGTAGTTTCTCTACCTCTGTTTTGACTTCTGCCCATAATTGACTGAAACCTAAGTTCAATCAGACCTATTTGAGAAAATGATCCTGTTATCAATCCAGTTTGTTGTGCCATACCACTCTATTCCCAAGTTAGACAATCTCTAATCTTATGAATCTCAGTCCCACATGAATAACAAGTAGCTAGTGTCACGACCCGAGCTGGGACCTGATGTGCTGTGAGTTTATAGCACTTTCGATACTTAAAACTAAGAAAATAGCATGGACTTAGGTGTGTTTAGATGGATATAAGGAAAATTTTCTTTTGTTATAGGACAAATAGGTGTTGGAGCAAGAATGTGCAAAAGATATCCTGAAAGTGCAGAAAATGGGCTAAAAGCCACAGTTTCAATATGAGCCGTAGGATGATGCTACAAGTCGTACCGATGACCGTGATTAGTTTCAGATGGCTGAGTTATGAAGAGTGCATCCTACGATTCTCAGTACGAGTCGTACAAAACTTGTACGAGCCACAACATTGATTCGTGGAAACATTCAGAAGAATTGCACAAGAGGTTGACTCCTGGCACGGATAGACACTCGTGAAGAACTTTAGAAAAATTGAGAATTCTCAGAGTCAAGCCACGGAAGAATAGTACAACTTGTAGGAAGCATGTACGACCCGTACAATCCTATTACGATTCGTAGGATCTGTCATGGCTCAGGTGACACCAATTATGGAAATTTACCCTGTTAGCTTAGGAAAAGAATTCTCATGTTTGTATAAATGCATTTTATATTTTATTTTTGGTAAGGGAGGTTAGAAGTTGTTATAGGAAATGAGATAACATCGAGACAACATAGAATTGAGTTGATTGGCTTGTGATCAACCTTTTCTTGATTGCTTCTTGATCTTTGTGAATTGTTCTTGAGTTATTTTTGATATAATCACAAATGTTTTTCTCTCATGTACAATTGTAAGTAATGATTTATGTGTTTAATTATGAATGTATACCACTACCTTGCAAATATGAGAGTCTGAAACCTCCATAGCTAGGATTGTGGGAACCATGGTGAATTAATGAGCTAGGGTTGCACAAAAAGGGGAGGGGGTGTACTTGTAATTTTTTTAGTTCATGCTTCGGGGACAAAGATCAAATTTCAGAAAAGGGAGGGGGTGTACTTGTAATTTTTGGGATTTTTGGATTTATCTGAGGGTTTTTCTTGCCGTGTTTCTTTTCCCTCGGGAATGCTATCTAGTAGAACTGGCATGTGTAGGATTTTATTTTCTTATTTTGTGATTTTTGTTTAATTAGGAAATATCTTAGGAGTACTCATCCAATGAAAGTGCACTAGTTTTGAATTTTTGAAAAAAATTGACCTTATTTAAAAATTTTGATACATTAGCTATGTATTAGTGAGTGCATGCATGATTTCTGTGGATCTTTTGATGTCATTTAGGTTATTATCATGAGGAGTCTTGTTAAGCCATGTGTAAACTAGACAGGTAAATTGAATATAAGTAATGTGCCATGAGTGAGTGAGGTTGGATACTTAGTTCAGTATTGTGTTGAAGATCTAAAACTTGCCTGGTCAGTCTTTGCATAGGCTAAGGATGGTTGGTTAGGATATGATCATAGGCCATTTTCGTTAAGCTCACTTTTAGCCTAAATGACCATACCAAAATCATATGATCCCCTAGATCCCTATTTTAAGCCTTTAATAGACCATTTTTCTTTGACTAACCGATGAACCGTACCCATTTTCTTATAATGAACCTTTTTTGGCCATGGTCCTTCCTTGATATTATGAATAAGTTGAGGGTGGCTAGAGTAGGGGTGCATAAATGGTGGGAAAGAGGAAAAAGGAAAGAAAAGAGAAAAGGTTAAAAATGAGGTGTGGTATGACAGAAAGAAAAGAGATGAAAAAGTTGAAACACTTGAAAAAGAAAATTCAAAATAAAAAAATAAATGGTTGAAAAGGTCTAAAATACACCACACCCATACTAATACACACAAAAGAGGTAAAAAGGGAGGAAAAGGAATGAAAAGAAAAGAGGGTGAAATAGGTGAACGGTGAAGCCAATGTATGTAGTGCTAAGGAAGGGATAGTCACTCAAAAATCTCTCATATTTATCATGTACAACCCTAAATCCTACATTACAAGCCACAACAAGTTCTATAGTGATCCTAATCTGACCATCTGATTGACCGAAACAGAGAAAATAAGGGCAAGCCTATGGTATTTGATATAGAGTACTTGAAACTTCTTTGTGAGAGTGAGGGTCTCGCTTGTTTGGTCCCATGCAATATCTGACACTATATCTGTGAGTGGGGACTTCATTTGTTGTGAGGGTACATGAGTTACGTTTGCTTTTACCATTGGTCTGTGTGAAAAGCAGCGGCGATGACTTGATTGCCTGTTGATAGCTAGATGACATGTCTTGCTTAGCATGTTTTCCTATTGCCTGTGGTACATTAGATGATCATGGCTCATGGAAGAAGGGTCAAAAGTTATTGAATGTATAGTGCAAATTTTGTTGGATATTGGTTGTAGTATCCTAGATTTATTTTCTAGTTGAGCATCGTATTTAGTTTTTATTTTCTTTGCCTGAGGACATGCAAAAGTCTTAAGTTGAGGGTGTTGATGTGTTGTGAGTTTATAGCACTTTTGACGGTCAAAACTAAGAAAATAGCATGGACATAGGTGTGTTTAGATGGATATAAAGAACTTTTTCTTTGATTACAGGACAAATAGGTGTTGGAGTAAGAATGTGCAAAATATAGTCTGAAAGTGCAGAAAATGGGCTAAAAGTCACAGTCTCAGTATGAGCCATAGGATGATGCTACGAGTCATACTGGGGACCGTGAAATGTTTCAGATGGCTGAGTTATGAAGAGTGCATCCTATGACTCTCAATACAAGTATTACAACGCTTGTATGAACCGTAGCATTGAGTCGTGGAAATATTAAGAAGACTTGCACAAGAGGCTGACTCCTGACACGGATAGACATTACGAGTAATGGCGTCAAGGTACCAGTCGTACCATCACACATGTGAATAACTTCAAAAAAATTGAGAATTCTTAGAGTCAATCCATGGAAGAACAGTATGACTCGTAGAAAGCATGTACGAGTAGTAGCAAGGCCCAACATTTTGCCAAATTTCAGCAAGCCAAGGACATACGAATAGTAGGTACAACTAGTACAATCCTGCTACGGGTCTTCGGATCTGTCATGGCTTAGGCGGCACCAGTTATGGAAATTTACCCTATTAGCTTAGGAAAAGGATTATTATGTCTGTATAAATGCATTTTACGTTTTATTTTCAGTAAGGGAGGTTAGAAGTTGTTAAAGGACGTGAGAGAACATCGAGACAACATCGAATTGAGTCGATTGGCTTGTGATCAACCTTTTCTTGATTGCTTCTTGATCTTTGTGAATTGTTCTTGAGTTATTTTGGATATAATCACAGAATTTCTTATCTCATGTACAATTGTAAGTATTGATTTATGTGTTTAATTATGAATGTATACCACAATCTTGCAACTATGAGAGGCTAAAACCTCCATAGCTAGGGTTGTGGGAACCATGGTGGATTAATGAGCTAGGGTTGCAAAAAAGTGATTCAAAACCAATGCAAAACGTTTGTATTGTATTCTCTTCATGCTTAAACATTTCTTAACGGTGTACAACGTTAGAACTTACCCGAATTCTTTACTTGCTTGAGCCTAGAGAGGTAGAATTAGGAAAAAAGAATTACAACAAAGCCTTGATCTTGATGATCATTGTATTAACTTGAGCTGTGGTCGTAGGAATAGTTATATTTGGAACAAGTTGTTAAAGGTTAATTTGATTTCTCTCATAAGACCTTACCCGGTGATTGAGTGTAGTCATTTAATAGGGACGAACCAGTCGTTTGAATGAACCCTAGTTATCAGTTCTACAAGTAAGCATTGGTATTGATCGCATGTGTATACCTGAAACAGTTATGAACCTATAGGGAACACAAACCCTAGTTATTTTTAACTCTTGATTTTACATCACAATTTCAATCATTGTTTTTAATTATTATTTCTCTTAACCCCCCCCCCCCCCAATTGGAGTAACTAACCTATAAGTTCACTTACCGGCATTAATCTAGATCTTCCATATTCCCTGTGGGTTCGACCCCAACCTCTTTGTTGGATTTTTTATTGACAATGTCCGCTTCATACTTCAGTAAGAGGTATGGTTTGAGCATTGTCAAAAAGTTGCGCCACTGCCGGAGAATACGACAAAGACTAGATTAATTTCTTGTATTTGAATTTTGGTTGTTATTTCTCTGTTTATGTTTTCTTTTTATTTCTTCTGTGATTCTCTCAGGATACATCATAGGAACGATCCCTTGTTCAAACACCCAGATGGAATGTGATATGCTGCCAATGCCTGTGGAGGAGATGTGGAGGAATTAAGAGGAATAGAGGTAGTATACCTTGATGATGCCTGGCGAGTCATAAAAGTCACATCGTGTTGCGACGTTAAATCAGGCACTGCATGGGAGGAAATACATGAATGGCGAAGTCTGAGTAACTGCAGATATGTTCTTTTCCCTCTCTTCTTGTAGTTCATGCTTCGGGGACAAAGCTCAAATTTCAAAAAAGGGAGGGGGTGTACTAGTAATTTTTGGATTCGTCCGAGGGTTTCTCTTGCTGATTTTCTTTTCCATCAGGCATGCTATCTAGTAGAACTCGCATGTGTAGGATTTTATTTTATTATTTTATAATTTTTGTTTAATTAGGAAATAACTTAGGAGTACTCAACCAATGAAAGTGCACTAGTTTTGAATTTTTGAAAAAAATTGGTCTTATTTAAAATTTTTGATGCATTAGCTATGTATTAGTGACTGCATGCATGATTTCCGTGGATCTTTTGATTTCATTTAGTTTATTAGCATGAGGAGTCTTGTTAATCCATGTGTGAACTAGACACGTAAATTGAATATAAGTTATGTGCCATCAGCGAGTGAGGTTGGATACTTAGTTCAGTACTGTGTTGAAGATCTAGAGCTTGCCTGGTTGGTCTTTGCATAGGCCAAGGATGGTTGGTTAGGATATGATCATAGGCCATATTTTAAGCTCATTTTTAGCCTAAATCACCATACCTAAATCATATGATTCCCTTGGTCCCAATTTTGAGCCTTTAATAGACCATTTTTCTTTGACTAACCGATGAATCGTACCCAATTTCTTTTATAATGAACCTGTTTTGGCTCTGTTCCTTCCCTTGATATTGTGAATATATTGAGGGTGGATATAGTAGGGGTGCATAAATGGTGGGAACAAGGAAAAAGGAAAAAAAGAGAAAAGGTTAAAAATGAGGTGCGGTGTGACAAAAAAAAAAATGAAAAAGTTGAAATTATTGAAAAAGAAAATTCGAAAGGAAAAAAATAAATGCTTGAAAAGGTTGAAAATACACCACACCCATATAAATGCACACAAAATAGGTAAAAAGGGAGGAAAAGGAATGAAAAGAAAAGAGGGTGAAAGGTGAACGGTGAAACCAATGTATGTAGTGTCAAAGAAGGGATAGTCACTCAAAAATCTCTCATATTTATCATGTCCACCCCTAAAGCCCATATTAAAAGCCACAACAAGTCCTACAGTGATCCTAATCTGACCATCTAACAGACCGAAGAAGACAAAATAAGGGCAAGCTTATGGTATCTAATACACAGTACTTGAAACTTCTTTGTGAGAGTGAGAGTCTCGCTTGTTTAGTCCCATGCAATATCTGACACTGTATCTGTGAGTGGGGACTTCATTTATTGTGAAGGTACATGGCTTATATTTACTTTTACAATTGGCCTGTGTGAAAAGCATCGGTGATAACTTGATTGCCTGTTGATAGCTAGATGACATGTCTTGATCCCTTCTTAGCTTGTTTTGCAGTTGCTTGTGGTACATTAGCTGATCATGGTTCATGGAAGAAGGGTCAAAAGTTGTTGAATGTATAATGCAAATTTTGTTTGGTATTGGCTATAGTATCCTAGTTTTATTTTCTAGTTGAGCGTCGTGTTTAGTTTTTATTTTCTTTGCCCGAGAACATGCAGAAGTCTTAAGTTTAGGGTGTTTATATGCTGTGATTTTACAGCACTTTCGACGCTCAAAACTAGGAAAATAGCATGGACTTAGGTGTGTTTAGATGGATATAAGACACTTTTTCTTTGGTTACAGGAAAAATAGGTGTTGGAGTAAGAATGTGCAAAAGATAGGCTGAAAGTGCAGAAAATGGGCTAAAAGTCAGAGTCTCAGTACAAGCCGTGGGATGATGGTACGAGTTGTACTGAGGACTGTGAAAAGTTTCAGATGGCTGAGTTGTAAAGAGTGCATCCTACAACTCTCAGTAAGAGTCGTACAATGCTTGTATGAGTCGTAGCATTGAGTCGTGGAAATATTCAGAAGAATTGCACAAGAGGCTGACTTCTGACACGGATAGACAGTACGAGTAGTGGCGTCAATGTACGAGTCGTACCATCACACTCGTGAAGAACTTCAGAAAAATTGAGAATTCTCAGAGTCAAGCCACAAAAGAACAGTACGACTCGTAGGAAGCATGTACAAGTTGTACCAAGGTCCAACACTTAGCCCAATTTAAGCAAGCCAAGGACATTCGGATAGCAGGTATGACCTGTACAATCCTGCTACGGGTCGTAGGATCTGTTGTGGCTTAGGCGACACCAGTTATGGAAATTTAACCTGTTAGCTTAGGAAAAGGATTCTTATGTTTGCATAAATGCTTTTTATGTTTTATTTTCAGTAAGGGAGGTTAGAAGTTGTTAGAGGACGTGAGAGAACATCAAGACAACATAGAATTGAGTTGATTGGCTTGTCATCAACCTTTTCTTGATTGCTTCTTCATCTTTGTGAATTGTTCTTGAGTTATTTTGGGTATAGTCATAGAAGTTTTTCTCTCATCTACAATTGTAAGTATTGCTTTATGTGTTTAATTATGAATGAATACCACAACCTTGCAACTATGAGAGGGTAAAACCTCCATAGCTAGGGTTTTGGGAACAATGATGGATTAATGAGCTAGGGTTGCACAAAAGTGATTCACAACCAATGCAAAACGCTTGTATTGTATTCTCTTCATGCTTAAACATTTCTTAACAGTGTACTACATTAGGACTTACCCAAATTTTTTACTTTCTTGAGCCTAGAGAGGTAAATATTAGGAAAAGAGAATTATAACAAAGCCTTGATCTTGATGATCATTGTATTAACTTGAGTTGTGGTCGCAAGATAGCTATATTTGGAACAAATTGATAATAGTTAAATTTGAAATCTCTCATGAGACCTGACCCGGTGATTGAGTATAGTCATTTAATAGGGACGAACCAGTTGTTTGAATGAACCCTCGTTATCCGTTTTACAAGTAAGCATTGGTAGTGATCTCATGTGTATACCCGAAGCAGTTATGAACCCATGGGGAACACAAATCCTAGTTATTTTTAACTATTGATTTTACATCACAATTTCAATCATTGTTTTTAATTATTATTTCTCTTAAACCCCCCTATTGGAGTAACTAACCAACAAGTTCACTTATCAGCATTGATCTAGATCTTTTGTTTTCCTTGTGGATTTGACCCCAACCTCTTTGTTGGGTCCTTTATTAATAACGTCCGCTTTATACTTTAGTATGAGGTATGGTTTGAGTGTTGTCAAAAAGTTCTGCCGTCACCGGGGAATACGGCTAAGACTTGATTAATTGCTTGTATTTGACTTTTGATAGTTATTTCCCTATTTATGTTTTCTTTTTTTTTCTTGTGTGATTCTCTTAGGATACATCATAGGAACGATCCCTCGTTCAAACATCCAGATGGAATGTGATAAGCTGTCAATGTCTGTGGAGTAGATGTGGAGGAATTAAGAGGAATAGAGGTAGTATACCTTGATGATGCTTGGCGAGTCACAAATGTCATATCGTACCGTGATGTTAAATCAGGCGTTGCATGTGAGGCAACCCGTGAATGGCGAAGTCTGAGTAACTGCTGATATGTTCCCTTTCCTATGTTCTTGTAGTTCATGCTTTGGGGACGAAGCTCAAATTTCAAAAAGGGGAGGGGGTGTACTTCTAATTTTTGGATTCGTCCGAGGGTTTTTCTTGTCGTGTTTCTTTTCCCTCGGGCATGCTATCTAGTAGAACTGGCATATGTAGGGTTTTATTTTCTTATTTTGTGATTTTGTTTAATTAAGAAATAACTTAGGAGTACTCAGCCAATGAAAGTGCACTAGTTTTGGATTTTGAAAAAAAATTGACCCTATTTAAAATTTTTGATGCATTAGCTATGTATTAGTGACTGCATGCATGATTTCTATGGATATTTTGATATCATTTAGTTTATTAGCATGAGGAGTCTTGTTAATCCATGTGTAAACCAGAAAGGTAAATGGAATATAAGTCATATGCCATGAGCGAGTGAGGTTGGATACTTAGTTCAGTACTGTTTTGAAGATCTAGAACTTACCTGGTTGGTCTTTACATAGTATAAGGATGGTTGTTTAGGATATGATCATAGGTAATTTTTTAAGCTCACTTTTAGCCTAAATGACCATACCAAAATCATATGATTCCATTGATCCCAATTTTGAGCCTTTAATAGACCTTTTTTTTTTACTAACCTATGAACCGTACCCACTTTTTTATAATGAACCTATTTTAGCCCTAGTCCTTCCTTGGATATTGTCAACCTCAACATAGGCAAAATGCCTAAGTTAAGGGTGGCTAGAGTAGGGGTGCATAAATGGTGGGAACGAGGAAAAAAAAAGAAAAGAGAAAAGGTTAAAAATGAGGTGCGGTGTGACAGAAAAAAAAGTGATGAAAGTTGAAATTCTTGAAAAAGAAAATTCCAAATAAAAAAATAAATAAATGCTTGAAAGGGTTGAAAATACAGCACACCCATACAAATGCACACAAAAGAGATGAAAAGGGAGGAAAAGGAATGAAACGAATAAAGGGTGAAATAGGTGAATGGTGAAGCCAATGTATGTAGTGCCAACGTAGGGATAGTCACTCAAAAATCTCTCATATTTATCATGTCCAGCCCTAAATCTACATTATAAGCCACAACAAGTCCTATAGTGATTCTAATCTGACCATCTGACAGACCGAAGCAGAGAAAATAAGGGCAAGCCTATGGTATCTGATATAGAGTACTTGAAACTTCTTTGTGAGAGTGAGAGTCTCGCTTGTTTGGTCCCATGCAATATCTGACACTATATCTTTGAGTGGGGACTTCATTTGTTGTGAGGGTACATGATTTACGTTTACTTTTACCATTGGTCTGTGTGAAAAGCATCGGCGATGACTTGATTGCCTGTTGATAGCTAGATGACATTTCTTGCTTAGCAAGTTTTGCTATTGCTTGTGGTACATTAGATGATCATGGTTCATGGAAGAAGGGTCAAACGTTGTTGAATGTGTAGTGCAAATTTTATTTGGTATTGGTTGTAGTATCTTAGGTTTATTTTCTAGTTGAGCACCGTGTTTAGTTTTTTTTTCTGTCTGAGGACATGCAAAGGTCTTAAGTTAAGGATGTTGATATGCTGTGAGTTGACAGCACTTTCGATGGTCAAAACTAAGAAAATAGCATGGACATAGGTGTGTTTAGATGGATATAAGACACTTTTTCTTTGATTATAGGACAAATAGGTGTTGGAGTAAGAATGTGCAAAAGATAGCCTGAAAATGCAGAAAATGGGCTAAAAGTCACAGTCTCAGTATGAGCCATAGGATGATGCTATGAGTCGTACTGAGGACCATGAAATGTTTTAGATGGCTGAGTTATGAAGAGTGCATCCTACGACTCTCAGTACGAGTCATACAATGCTTGTACCAGCCGTAGCATTGAGTCATTGAAATATTCAGAAGAATTGTACAAGAGGCTGACTCCTAACACGGATAGACAGTATGAGTCATGGCATCAAGGTACGCGTCATACCATCAAACTCGTTAAGAACTTCAGAAAAATTGAGAATTCTCAAAGTCAAGTCATGGAACAATTGTACGACTCGTAAGAAGCATGTACGATTCATACCAACGCCCAATACTTAGCCAAATTTCAGCAAGCCAAGGACATACGGACAACAGGCATGACCTGTACAATCCTGCTATAGAATCTGTCGTGGCTCAAGCAGCACTAGTTATGGAAATTTACCCTGTTATCTTAGGAAAAGGATTCTTATGTCTGTATAAATGCTTTTTATATTTTATTTTTAGTAAGGGAAGTTAGAAGTTGTCAGAGGACGTGAGAGAACATCGAGACAACATAGAATTGAGTTGATTAGCTTGTCATCAACCTTTTCTTGATTGCTTCTTGATCTTTGTGAATTGTTCTTGAGTTATTTTGCATATAATCACCGAAGTTTTTCTCATCTCTACAATTGTAAGTATTGATTTATGTGTTTAATTATGAATGCATACCACAACCTAGCAACTATGAGAGGCTAAAACCTCCATAGCTAGGGTTGTGGGAACCATGGTGGATTAATGAGCTAGGGTTGCACAAAAGTGATTCAAAACCAATGCAAAATGCTTGTATGAAATCCAACACTTAGCCGAAATCCAGCTAGTCAAACAATGTATGAAAGGATGCTACGGACCGTAGGATCTCTCTACAGATCATAGGTTGACTCGTGACGCGGGCGGAACCAGATATGAAAATTCACCCTGTTAGCCTAGGAAAAGGAGTCTTATGTCTGAATAAATATGTTTTATGTTATATTTTTCAGTAGATGTTTTATCAGGAGAGATTTTTACGAGGGACATTATTGAAGACAAAATTAGACAATTGAGAGAAAGAGAGAATTGAGTTGATTTGACTTGTGATCAACCTTTTCTTGAGTTCTTCTTGTTCTTGCTATTTGTTCTTCAACATGTTGCTGATTAATTAAAGGAAGTGTTTTTCTCATTCATACTTGTAAGTATTAATTTATGTTTTTAATCATGAATGCAATTCACAACCTTACAACTATGAGAGGCTAAAACCTCCATAGCTAGGGTTGTGGGAACCATGGTGGATTACCAAACTAGGGTTGTGGGAACCATGATAGATTACCAAACTAGGGTTGCACAAAGTGATTCTAAAACCAATACAAACACTTATATTGTATTCTCTTCATTCTTAAACATTTCTTAATGGTGCGCAATGTTAGGACATGCCCGAATTCTTTACTTGCTTAGGTCTAAGAGGTAGAGATTAGGAAAAGAGAATTACAACGGAGCCTTGATCTTGATCATTGTATTAACTTAAGTTGTGGTCGCAGAATAGTTAAATCTGAAACTTAGTAATAACGGATAGTTTGAAACCACTCATGAGACTTGGTCGAGTAAGTGAGTATAGTTATTCAATAGGGATTGGTCGGTTGTTTGAATGAACCTAAGTTATCAGTTCTATAAGTAAGTATTGGTGATGATCATGAGTGTATACACAAAGCAGTTACGAATCCATGGGGAACACAAACCCTAGTTATCCTTTAATATTAATTCAAAACCATATTTTTGATAATTTTTTTTATTATTGATTTTCTTTAGACCCCAAATTTTGAAGTAACTACCTCACAAGTTCACTTACAGGCTGTAATCTAGCTCTTCCATATTCCTTATGGGATCGACTCCAACCTCTAGTTGGGTTCTTTATTGACAATGTCCGCTACATACTTCAGTAATAGGTGTGGTTTGAGTGTTATCAAAAAGTGGCGCTGTTGTCGGGGAATACGACTAAGACTAGGTTATTTTCTTGTATTTGACTTGTTGGTAGTTATTTCCTTAATTATGTTTATTTTTGTGTTTTTGATACCCACAGGCTATTCTCCGGTGAATGCCAAGCACTCAGAGTAGAGGAGATCCCCTTGTTCCACTAAATCCATAAATTGAAAGAGCACTGCACAGAATGGAGAACCACGAGCAAAGAGAAGCCCACGTAGCTAAAGAAGCTAGGCAAACCGAGCTAGCTCGGCAAGCTGCACTACAGCATGTGGAAGATGATAGAGAAGGTAGTAAATGCTGGTCGACATGAGAGGGCTAAAAGAGCTCATAGATTTCCCCCTCAGTTCTTCAATGATGAGGACCCAAATATCGATGAAGTCGGGACGACTAGAGAAATTGTGCCACCACCATTGCTTGCTGGGGCCAAATTTGACATTACAAGAACCATGATTCAATTGTTAAACATGAAAGGGGTGATCAGTGGTCACACAGCGGATGACGCCAACCTGCACTTAATGAACTTCATAGGAATATTCAAGGCGTACAGGTTGCCCGGAGTAAGTCAGGATGCCATACGGCTCAGACTCTTTCCTTTTTCTCTATCAGGGGAAGCCACTTTATGAGTATCGGAGTTGCCCAACAACTCCGTAACCAACTGGAGGGAGCTTAAACAGGCCTTTTTGGAGAGATTCTTTCCCCCATCCAGGATTTTGCAGCTAAAGGATGAGACCTATAATTTTCGACATTAAGACAGAGGCACTTCATGAAACTTGGTTGAGATTCAAAAAGAAGTTGATAAAGTGTCCTAACCACAAAATCCCAGATGATAGTTTGTTAGAAATTTTTTACAGGTCTCTAAATAATAGCACCAAAGCAGTAGCAGACACGGTGACTGGAGGTGCATTGATGAGTCACACCTGGGAGCAAGTTGCCACTGATCTTGGGCAGATTTATATGCCCAAGTGATACTCAAACGTATTATTTTCTCCTTGTTTGTGTGCAATATGTATATATTCTCATGTAATTGGTAATAAAATGTGAATTTATACTAACCAACATGATTAGCATTTGTTTTGCAGGAAAATATGATTTTTAGGAGCTAAAATGCATGTTGGAAGTATATCGGAGTTGGACTTGGATGCGAGCATGGAAAAGACATTGGAATGCGCAAAGTATAGGGGCTCCGCGATGGAGCCGTGCCACGCTACCATCGCGGAGGCACACTGCCTGGAGGGGAAATTAATTGGCAAATTCCAGTGAGGCCTCGCGCCAGCTCCGTGGCACGGAGATAGGCCTCCGCGTTGGCCTCCGTGCCACGTTGAGGCTATAATCCCGGACCCTGGAATTCCAGAGTGGGTCCGCGTCCATGCCGTGTCACGGAGGCAGTGCTCCGCGTTGACCTCCGTGACACGTTGCTTGTTATTCCGGGAAAAATTCCCACTAGTATAAATGGAACACTTAGGTTTATTTTAATTAATTCAGACTTGGTGGAGCAAGGACGTGGGTTAGAAGCAGTTGAGGGACGAAAAAGCTAAGGGATTTCTTCTCTTCCTTTCTTCTTTAAATCAAATGTATGTATGATTTACACTTGTTTTAGGATGATTAATCCACAAATGAGTGGCTTGCCGATATCGAGAGTCGATTCTTAAAGTCTAGGAAGTCTTGATGTATGAAAGGTCATTGCATTGTAAGACCATGCATATTTTCTTGATGATTTTCAAAAATTGAATAATCAGTATGACCGTAGTGTAAATTGTCGCACCATAGTGACAAAGGTTGGGATGTAATTTGCATGAGTTGTGTATGTGTTGTTCGAGGACGAACAAGGATTTAAGTGTGGGGTAAGTGATCTTGGGCAGATTTATATGCCCAAGTGATACTCAAATGTATTATTTTCGCCTTGTTTGTGTGCAATATGTATATATTCTCATGTAATTGGTAATAAAATGTGAATTTATACTAACCAACATGATTAGCATTTGTTTTGCAGGAAAATATGATTTTTAGGAGCTAAAATACATGTTGGAAGTATATCGGAGTTGGACTTGGATGCGAGCATGGAAAAGACATTGGAATGCGCAAAGCATGAGAAAACAAAAACTTATTTAACTGCTGGTTACGTTGTTGTTAGCATAATTAGAAGTAAGATAAGAATATAGTGTACTTAGGCAATTTTACTTATCCTGAGTCTCCTTGGATCGATACTTGGCTTACTTAGCCACTTTATTACTTGTTTGACCACGTGCACTTGCGTGTCGGTTTTACACCTATAGCAAACACTGCCGAATAGCCACTATTCTTGATAGGGTGACTAAGACAAACAGGGCCTGGCATACGAGCGAGGATGATGCAGTGGCAGGCACATATGCTGTTGGTTTGGCTGTAGGCCAACGAAGAAAAAGAGAAGAACGCAACCAGAAATTGGCTCATATGCGCACATCATTGTACTTGCTGACAAAGCATATTATGGGAGCTGGAGACAAAAAGGTAAACGCAGTGGGAACTCAAGGAAGGGAGCAAGGAGTTGATCACTCTGATTCTGAGCAAGAGGCAAACTTCCTGGATAGACAAGTGGCAGGTTTCCGTACCAACGCCCAAGCGTCTGGACAAGACAATTGGGGCCAAGGTTCTGTAAATCAAGGTAGAAACCAGTATAGAGACAGCTACAATAGAAAGGGGTTCAGAGACAAGATCCGAGGTCGTGAGCGCAAAGGAGATTGGAGACGAAATGATGGATACCGCAATGACCGAGATGGAGTCTATGTGCCTCCCAACGCACGAGAAGGGGAGGCTAGGCAATCAAAGTTGGAGAGCATGATGGATGAGATGTTGAAGAAGGTGAGGTCCGTTGATGATCAGCTGAAGGAGATCCGAAGTGACTTATCAAGTATGGGCCAGAAATTAGAATCTCATGCTACCGCCATCAAGCAGACCGAACATCAACTTGGGAAACTTTTAGCATCAATGAACCCTAGACAAAAGGGTACACTACCTAGAAACACTGTCCAAAATCCAAAGAATGATGCATATTGCATGGCAGTGATGACTAGGAGTGGTAAAACCACAGTTGACCCTCCGTTTCCAGTTGGAGTTGCGCGGACGAAAGAGAGCATAATTTAGGAAGATGATAAGAGTGTTGAGATAGATAATGGTGAGTTGCAAGAGGCCCCGAGAGGTGAGAAGGAACCTGACATTGATCAAGGGGCAACCCAAGTGCATAAAGCTATCCCACGACCACTGCCACCATTCCCTCAAAGGAGGAACAAAAAGGCGGAGAATGGTAAGTTCCAAAAAATTTCTTTCAATGCTTAAACAACTATCTGTGAACATACCATTGGTCGAAGCATTAGAGCAGATGCTAGGATATGTAAAGTTTATGAAGTACCTGGTGACTAAGAAGAGATCTTTGAGCTATGAGCCTGTTGACAATATACATCACTGTAGTGCCATACCTACAAGGGTCTAGCTCAAAAAAAGAAAGACCCAGTTGCCTTCACTATGCCATGTACGATTGGAAATGTCGAGTTCGCAAGGGCACTCTGTGATCTGGGAGCTAGCATTAATTTGATGCCCTTGGCAGTATTCAAGAAATTGGGATTGGGAGCCCCCATACTGACCAACATGTGGCTATTGATGGCTGATAGAATAGTTAAAAAGCTAGTGGGCATCCTAGTCGATGTGCTTGTCAAGGTAGATAAATTTATATTCCCAGCAGACTTTGTGATTTTGGATTGCGATGTTGATTATGAGGTCCCCATCATTTTGAGGAGACCACTCCTTGCAACCGGGAAGGCTCTAGTAGATGTGGAAGTTGGTCTGCTGAAGTTTAGAATAAACCAAGAAGATGTCACTTTCAACATCTGCAGGACAATGAAGCAACCCAAGGAATTTAGTGTAAGCTCAGCACTAGAGGATGAGTATGAATCATTTTACGAATTTTGAGTAGTCAAAGATTTACGTCGTACCACGATGTTAAAATCAGGCGCTTCTTGGGAGGCAACCCAAGTGGTAGTTTGGTGAAGTCTGAGTAACCAGGCTACCTACGTCGTGCCGCGACGTTAAATCAAGTGCTTCTTGGGAGGCAACCAAAGTTATTGAACTAATGAGTGCTCAGTGTGCAGGGAAATTAAAAATAGGAGGCTGAAACATCAACTGCTACGGCTTTCAGTATGACTGTGATAGGTTCCTACAAGCCGTAGCAGCAGTCGTGGTGAGGATCAGATAAAAAATGACTCCAAGCTCTGACCTACGGATCGTACCTCAGTTGTACGAGTCGTAGGATCTATTCATAGGTCACCAGGTAATTTTTCTTCAACAGGGTCACTTACGAGTCCAAGGTACGAGTCATAGGTACTTCCTACGACTTATGGTATGAGTCATGATGGGTCAAAAATAGCAATAATACCAAACTCGGCCTAGATTCTTTTAAAATTTTCCCTTACCTATTTAAACCCCACAAATGGAACCAACCCTTCTCCCGCGCTAATAACACTCAAATTCATGAGTTGAACTCACGGCCCCCACACCCGTAACTCATAACCATCAAAGAATCGAGCAAGTTTTTGCTCAAACCAAGTTCTTACGAACTCTATACGTTGATTTCCAGTTGAAGAAGCATCTATCAAGTAAGTATATTTCATTGAACATTGTTAAACACTCATATACTAAAAGTGATGGTGCCAAAACCCCTGTGAGTCAGTCACTATGCTCGAAAAATAATTTTGAAAAGAAAGAAAATGATCACGTTGTTATGAAATGGTTTTTGACTGGAGATATGCTAAAACTTTGATGAACTTAGGTATTAAAACACTCACAAAGAGTTACGGGTAATAGGTCAAAAGGCGGAGGATTGAGCATGGGTTAAATTGAGTTAATGATGTGCCTAGACCTGGGGGAAATCTGAGTACCTAAAAATGTGAAAAGTGAACCCTTGCAAACTGAGAAAAGAAAATAGACAAAGGTCTAGAAGTGGCATGAGGCACAGTATGGATCGTAGGTTGCTACTACGAGTCATACTGAGCACTTGTACCACCAAATTGAATAAGGTTGCATAAAAATCCTTTCCTATGACTCGTGGAATCGACCTACGGGCCGTACCATGAGTCGCGGCAAAGTCCATAGAAATACTAATGCGGGGGCTTCATCAGACGACTCAAGGTACAGATCGTACCTTTGTGGTACGAGTCGTACCTGTGAGTCGTACTAAAAATTTGCTGTAATTTTGGGACTTCTGACAAGTTGTACCTTCAGGTACAACCCGTAATGATGACCCATGATGAGAATCTGAAAATCTCCTATCTAATTCTCCTTTTTTGAAAACGGAATGCTAACTTCTTTTACAACAAGTACAATGAAATACAAACACAGAGCAGACAAATCAATAGCTCGAAGGACATTAATTGATGAAACAACTGAGTCGGAGTCTGAAAAGGTAGGGAACTCACCTAGTGGTTCAGTCGAAGAGTATCAAGTCGACACCTCCGACACTGATGGAACCAGAACCACTAGGGCAAAAGCAAAGGCCCAAGATGAAGCAACCATTGCCACATCGCTCAAGCTCCCCAATCTGAGAAGGGAGTTAGAGAGGAACAACAAAAGTCGAGAAATGACTCCAATTCTGAAGAAGGATCAGGGGAGACCCAAAATGGAAAAGAGAGCGACAGTGAAGAATCAGAGGAGGAGGCTCCTAATGTTGCACAAGAACAGACCCCACCCAGGGAAAGTTGTACAATTCGGTGGAGAGTGCCGGGAGCTAAAGAAATTTATGAGCAAGGCATCTATCTCACCGCCAAGAATAAACCAAGGAGGAGATGAAATGGATTTTTAGCTTCTATGGTTTTGAGTGGATGGCCAAGACTCCAGCACAGTATATAGAGGAAATAGTCCGGGACTTCTATGCCAACTATTTGGCCACCATGGAGGTAAAGGCAAAGGAAGGTAGAAGATAAAAGACCAGAGTGTTATGGTCTGAGGTCGAGAGGTTGATATATCTGAGCGTACCATCGCTCGAATGTTGTACGGACCACAGTTCCTGCCTACAAGGATGATGCTAGAGTAAAAATTACACGGTGGAGGCAATGAAGCAGATTAGACAGTTGAGTGTGTAGGAGAAACAGAGGCAGATGCAATGGCTAGCAGGGGTGATTGCTGAGAATAAGGAAGAATCTGAGTGGGTTACAAGTGGAAAGCAGGTGACGAAGAACTCACTAAATTTCATAGAAAAAGCTTGTTGGACACTAGTGTTCCATTGGTTAGCACCTACGTCAACGACAACACATTGCGTGCTGATAAGGCAGCTTTGGTGGCATGCGTCATGTCTCATTACCCCATCAATATCTTGAGGATCATAGAAGATGAGATATGAGACCGAGCGGTGGGAGTGAGCACTACTATCCCATTCCCGAGTCTTGTATTTAAGTTATGTATGGAGACAGAAGTTCCATGGGGCCTTATTCGGGATGACAACCAGAGGATTGCAGACTAGGCCTTATCTGGGATGAGATGAACCCAGTAAGAAGATCTAGGATTCCCACAGCGATTCCAGCAGCCCAGCCAGCAGGGGACGCATAGGTGAGTGTCCCCATCACATAGAAGCAAAGAGATACACCGGCTATAGATGCCGGTCATTCAGAGTTAGCTCCTAGCACCTCAGCTGCACCACTACCCAACCTACAGACTCAAACACCAACAGGGTATATTTTGGTACCACAGAACTTCCTCCAGAAGCTGGCCAAGCAGTTGACCATGGCGGAGTGAAAGATTCAAGCCATGATGGATAATGTAAAACCATGGGTCAAGTCAGAGATAGAGGCAGCATCTCAGGCTCTACATGCTCGCCTAGATAGTTTTGAGAGCTGATTCAATGTGAGGATGGTGAAGCAGAGATATACCAGCAGTCTCCGTGTGGAGTTGGGGGTTGTTCGGAGCCAAGTAGTTGAGTTGTCATCACGACAACCAACAGTTATAGTAGCCCCCACTCTTCTAGACCGAGATGCCGAGCCTGATGAGGAGATTGATTTGGCAGCATATTGGGAGCTGACTACAGCTGTTGAGAAGGGTAAGAAAATAGTTGATGAGGATGTTAGGGAGGAGAGTCCAAAAACGAGGAGAGAGAAGGAGAGGAAAGAGCGTAAGTGGGTCCAGAGCAGAGAGGATGTGGACTCATGACACACATGTCTGAGCTGCATGAGAGAGCTAGAGGAGTAGGTAGCTCCACCTTAGCTCAGCCTGAGCTTGCCAGTGGTTGTCACCCTTCGGGTGAGCCACATTCAACCCCGATAGTTACAGAGGCCGTCGAAACACCCATGATTACTGAGGGGGGGACCACTCCCCATATTGACACGCCATTGAGCCTGTCAGCCACCGCTAGCGCCACTATTACCGCGGAGATACCACCTTCGCAAGATGACAGGAGCGCCTAGTGCACCACAGGTATGTTCTCTTCCTTATGTTCTTATAGTTTATGCTTCGGGGATGAAGCTTACTTTTCAAAAAAAGGGAGGGGGTTTACTTGTGATTTTTTTGATTTTTGATTCGTGTGAGGGTTTTTCTTGTCGTATTTCTTTTCCCTCATGCATGTTATCTAGTAGAAATGACATGTGTAGGATTTTTTATTTTTAGTTTGTGATTTTTGTTTAATTAGAAAGTAACTTAGAAGTACTCATCCAATAAAAATGCACTAGTTTTGGTTTTTTGAAAAAATTGACCCTGTTTAATTTTTTTTTGATGTATTAGCTATGTATTTGTGACAACATGCATGATTTCTGTGGATATTTTGATGTCATTTAGTTTATTAATATGAGCAGTCTTGTTAATCCATGTATAAATCAGACAGGTGAGGTGAAAATAGTTCATGTACCATGTGTGAGTGAGGTATAGTATTCAGTTCGATATTGTGTTAAAATCTAGAACTTTCCTGGTTGGTCTTTGCATAGGCTAAGGATGGTTAGTTAGGATATGATCATAGGCCATTTTTGTTTAGCTCACTTTTAGCCTATATTACCCTACCAAAGTGCATGAATCCTTTGATCCCAAGTTTGAGCCTTAATATACCATATTTCTTTGATTTACCGATTAACCATACCCATTTGTTTATAATGAACCTGTTTTGGCCCTAGTCCTTCCTTGGATATTATGAACCTCAACATAAGCAAAATGCTTAAGTTGAGGGTGGCTAGAAGGGGTGCGTAAATGGTAGGAACAGGAGAAAGGAAAAGAAAAGAGAAAAGAAATGATGAAAAATGAGGTGTGGTGAGATAAAAAGAAAAAAGATGAAAACGCTGAGAATCTTGAAAAAGAAAATGAAAATGCTAAAAAAGTTGAAAACTCACCACACCCATGAAAATGTGTATAAAAAGGGGTGAAAAGGAAATGAAAGAATAAAGGATGAAATAGGTGAATGGTGTAGCCAATGTATGTAGTGCCAAGGAAGAGATAGTCACTTATAAAATCTTCCATCTTTATCATGTCCAGCCCTAAGCCTACACTACAAGCCATATCAAGTCCTATAGTAATCCTAACTCGACCATCTGAAAAACCAAAGCAGAGAAAATAAGGGCAAGCCTATGGTATCTGACACATAATACTTGTAACTTCTTTGTGAGAGTGAACGCCTTACTTGCTTAGTCCCATATCATGTTAGACATTTCACATCTGAGTGGGGACTTCATTTGTGTGAGGGTACCTGGATTATGTTTGCTTTTACCATTGGTTTGTGTGAAAAACATTGTCAAAGACTTGATTACCTGTTGATAGTTGAATGACATGTTTTGATCCCTATTTATGATGTTTTGAGGTTTCTTGTAATAAATTAGCTGATGTTGTTCCATGAGAAAGGGTCAATAAAGTTTGTAAAGAAAGTGCAAGTTCTGTTTGAATATTGGCTGTAGTATCTTAAGTCTATTTTCTAGTTGAGCGCATGTTTTAGTTTTTTTTTTTTTTTTTGCCTGAGGAGATGCAAAAGTCTTAAGTTGAGGGTGTTGATGTGCTGTGGATTTACAGCACTTTCGATGCTCAAAACTAAGAAAATAGCATGGACTTAGATGTATTTATGTGGATATAAGGAACTTTTCCTTTAATTACAGGATAAATTGGTGTTGGAGCTAAAAGATGCAAAAGATAGCCTGAAGTGTGCAAAATAGGCTCAAATTGCAGTCCACAGTACGAGTCGCAGGAAGGTCCTACAAGTCATACTAGTGGCTGTGAAAAGTTACAGAAGGATAATGCTGAAGAGATGCAGTATATGAGTCTCAGTATGAGTCGTACCAAGCTTGTACGAGTCGTGGTGATGAAGTTGTGAAAAGATTCATAAGATTTTCATAAGAGGCTGACTCCTACTACGGAAAGGAAGTACGAACCATGGAATGAAGGTACGAGTCGTACCATGGCGGTCGTGATGAACTTCAGAAATATTTCAAAGTCTCAGAGTGAAGCCATGGGAGCTCAGTATAGATCATAAGATGAAGGTACGAGTCATACCAGGATCCAACACTTAGTCGAAATCCAGCCAGTCACGCAATGTATGAAAGGATGCTACATATCGTAGGATCTCTCTATGGATCGTAGGTTGACTCGTGATGCAGGCGGAACCAGATATGGAAATTCACCCTGTTAGCTTAGGAAAAGGATTCTTGTGTCTGTATAAATACGTTTTATATTTTATTTTTTAGTATATTTTTTATCAGGAGAGATTCTTATGAAAGACATTATTGGAGACAACATTAGACAATTGAGAGAAAGAGAGAATTGAGTTGATTTGACTTATTATCAATCTTTTCTTGAATTCTTCTTGTTCTTGCTATTTGTTCTTCAACATTTTGCTGATTAATTAAAGGAAGTATTTTTCTCATTCATACTTGTAAGTATTGATTTATGTTTTTAATCATGAATGCAATTCACAACCTTACAACTATGAAAGGCTAAAACCTCCATAGCTAGGGTTGTGGGAACCATGGTGGATTACCAAACTAGGGTTGCACAAAGTGATTCTAAAACCAATACAAACACTTATATTGTATTCTCTTCATGCTTACACATTTCTTAATGGTGCACAACTTTAGAACATGCCCGAATTCTTTACTTGCTTAGGTCTAAGAGGTAGAGATTAGGAAAAGAGAATTACAACGGAGCCTTGATCTTGTTCATTGTATTAACTTAAGTTGTGGTCGCAGGATAGTTAAATCTGAAACTTAGTGATAACGAATAGTTTGAAACCGCTCATGAGACTTGGTCGAGTAAGTGAGTATAGTTATTCAATAGGGATTGGTCGGTTGTTTGAATGAACCTAAGTTATCAGTTCTAAGTAAGTATTGGTGATGATCACGAGTGTATACCCAAAGCAGTTATGAATCCATGGGGAACACAAACCCTAGTTATCCTTTAATATTAATTCAAAACCATATTTTTGATAATTGTTTTTATTATTGATTTTCTTTAGAACCCCCAATGTTGAAGTAACTACCTCACAAGTTCACTTACCAGCTGTAATTTAGCTCTTCCATATTTCCTGTGGGATCGACCCCAACCTCTAGTTGGGTTCTTTATTGACAATGTCCGCTTCATATTTCAGTAAGAGGTTTGGTTTGAGTATTATCAAGACTCAAATACCTTCAATATAATAGTCATAGGACTTCTAAATCATTGTAGATCAGGAGATATGATCATCCCAAGTTAGATCATGTACGAGATTATTTAAAATATTTTGTCATAATAAAACCATGAACTAGAATTTTTGTTACCAACATCCCTTTGGTCTAAAACTTCAATTTAATTCTTTAATCACCTTCATATATACATTTCATAATTTGATCACCCATTTGAAATTTCATTCTCCAGACACTTGTATAAGACATTGTCCATATCCTTAAATCCCTTAATGACATACAAACATCAAATAATCATCAAAAATTTTGTGGAGTTTAACAATTTATCTTGGTGCTAAGCAAGACTCCACTCTTCTAACCATAAAATACTACCACAATAAAGCTCATGACACCCACAACCAAATCGAATAACTTACGACAAGAAAATAATATACTAATTTTGATATCGATAATTATTCTATGAAATTAACTTTTGAAGCTCAGAAAAAAGAACAAAATGAGGATCTAGGACCATCCAATTTCACTTTCCAAAGGAGGTAGTGCGAGAATGGAATGGCAATGCAGTTACGCCGAAGGTGGGTTTATATCCTCTCTTCGAGCAAGAAACTTGATAGAGAAGGGTTGTATTTATCATATTATTAGGGTTCGGGATATGCAAGTAGAATCCCCGACTCTTCAGTCCATTCCTGTGGTTAGTGGCTTTTCAGACGTGTTTCTAGACGAGCTTCCTAGTATTCCCCTAGAGTGTGAGATTGATTTCTCTATCGACCTGCCACCAGGTACGCAACCTATATCCATCCCTCTGTACCGAATGGTTCCTGCCTAGCTAAAGAAATTGAAAGAATAATTGAAAGATTTTATAGATAAGGGCTTTATCAGGGATAGTGCTTCACCGTGGGATGCGCCAGTTCTGTTTGTGAGGAAGAAAGATGGCTCCCTACAAATGTGTATAGATTATTGGCAGTTGAATAAAGTTACTATTAAGAATAAATATCCTCTTCCAAGGATAGATGATTTGTTTGATCAGTTTTAGGGGGCGAAATATTTCTCTAAGATCGACTTAAGGTCAGGGTATCATCAAGTGCGGGTTCGTGAGAAAGATATTCCGAAGAAAGCTTTCAGGACCAGGTATGGTCATTTTTAATTCTTGGTCATATCTTTCGGATTGACGAATTCCCCAGCAGTGTTTATGGGTTTGATGAACAACATCTTCAGGATGTATTTAGATCTGTTTGTGCTAGTGTTTATTGATGACATTCTAGTGTATTCCCGCTCAGAAACTGAACACAGAGATCATTTGCGAAGGGTACTCCAGATCCTTAGAGACCGCCAGTTATATGCGAAGTTCTAAAAATGTGAGTTCTGGTTGAATTCCGTAACTTTCTTGGGCCATATTATATCAGATGTAGGTATCTAGGTTGATTCATGATGAAGGGCATGTTTACACACTTCATAGACATATTTTTACTCGTACTTTACTATGTTTTGATAACAAATATGTGCGTTTGCATGAGGTTATGTTATATATTTGTAAAAATGGATAACACATATGATTAGATGTTTTCAGGGCTAAAAGTGATGGATTTGAGTGTGTTTGATACATTTGTATTGAAGTTGAAGATACAAATATCGTTAACGCATATGATTAGATGTTTTCAAGGCTAAAAGTGATGGATTTGGGTGTGTTTGAGACATTTGGATTGAAGTTGAAGAAGAAGGAATGCACTAAGAAAGATTAAAGAAAGAAAAAATAAATAGAGGGCATTGCCACTGCTGCACGACGCGGCCCCTATGCTATGCGAGGCACTGGTCTCCCTACGCGACTGAGTGCACGACGCGGTGCAGAAGCTGCACGAGGCACAACCTTTATAGCACTACAGCAGGCACGAGGCGCCCTTCCACCTGCGTGATGCAGCCCATGGTGCACCAAGGGGTTTCCAACGAACAAAATTCAACTCCTACTTCAACTAGGAAAAGGAACTTTCAATTCCAAATTAAATCCGCAAAGGAACAACAAAAGCATAAATCTACTACTATAAATACCCTTTTATTTTTATGTAATAGCTATGTTGTTTTTAATTCTTCAAGGAGGATTAGAGAAGTTTTAAGTCTCAAGTTTTTAGATACGAGTTTGGTGCCTTACATTTTGAATTTTGAGACGATTGTTGGATTGTTCTTTCAAAGTTTTGCATTAATCAAGTGAAGGTTCTTCCGATCATTATTGTAAGTATTAATTTATGCTTTTGTCTAATTTACTTATAAACATTATAGGCTAAAACCACCACAACTAGGGTTGTGGGAACTATGGTGAATTAACGAACTAGGGTTTGCACAAAGTGCTTCTAAACCAATACTAAATGCTTGTATTATATTCTCTTCATGCTTAAACATTTCTTAACTGCGCGCAACATTAGGACTTGCCTGAATTCTTTACTTTCTTGGGTCTAAGAGGTAGATATTAGGAAAAGAGAATTATAACGGAGCTTTGATCTTGATGATTATTGTATTAACTTGAGTTGTGGTCATAGGATAGTTAAATCTGGAACTTAGTGATAACAGATAGTTTGAAACCGCTTATGAGACTTGGTCGAGTGATTGAGTATAGCCATTCAATAGGGACTGGTAGGTTGTGAACCTAAGTTATCAGTTCTACAAGTAAAGTATTGGGATAGATCACTAGTGTAAAACCCGAAGTAGTTAAGGGTCCACGGGGAACACTTACCCTAGTTAATTACATTAATTTGGAAACAACCATCAATTTCCCAACATTTTTATTTATTAATTTTACAAATTCCCCCTCTTAGGAAATAATTGACTACAAAGCTTAATCACTAGTGTTCTTCTATATCCTTCCATATTCTCTGTG
The DNA here is from genome assembly GCA_035772735.1 of Datura wrightii. NCBI lineage: Eukaryota > Viridiplantae > Streptophyta > Magnoliopsida > Solanales > Solanaceae > Datura > Datura wrightii. The sequence goes on from JASDFA010000018.1 coordinate 180,591,536, forward strand.
GGATCAACCCCAACCTCTAGTTGGGTTCTTTATTGACAACATCCGCTTCATACTTCTAGAGGAGGTGTGTTTTGAGCGTTATCAATTCACAAAAAATTAAGGCAGTAAAGACATGGCCTATACCCACGACTCCAGTTGAGGTTCGTAGTTTTCTGGGGTTAGCCGGGTATTACCGAAGGTTCGTGGAAGGATTTTTTGCCTTATCAGCACCGTTGACAAAGTTGAAAAAGGTAGCTAAATTCCACTGGATTGAGGCTTATAAGCAAAGTTTCTAGGAGCTAAAAGATATATTGACATCTACACCGGTGTTAGCCTTACCAAAAGGTTCAGAGGGCTATGCCATATACTGTGATGCTTCAGGCGTTGGATTAGGTGTGTTCTGATGCAACCCGGCAAGATGATTGCCTATGCTTCCAGGCAGCTAAGGAAGCACAAAAAGAACTACCCCGGCCATGATTTAGAGTTAGCTGCAGTGGCTCATGCCTTGAAAATATGGAGGCATTACTTGTATGGTGTGTATGTGGACATCTTTACTGATCATAAAAGCCTCCAGTAAATCTTCACACAGAAAGAGTTGCATTTGCAGCAGCGTCGTGGGCTAGAATTATTGAAAGATTATGACGTGAACATCCTATATCACCCAGGGAAAGCTAATATTATAGCTGATGCCCTTAGCCGTAGATCCATGGGCAGCCTAGCATATTTGAGGCCAGAACAACGAGTAATGGCTCAAGAACTGCACCAATTAGCCGATCTAGCAGTCTGGGTAGTAGATTCAGAGGATAATGGGGTTGTAATTCAGAATATGGAAGTATCATCTCTAGTTGTAGCGGTAAAGGAGCGACAGTACGAGGACCCTAGTCTACAACTTAGAGACAAGGTTCAACAGGGTGAACTATCGGCCTTTGAGTTATCAGAAGATGGGGTCTTGAGATTTAGAGGTTGACTCTGTGTTCCAGATAAAGCATGGCTCTGCCAGCAGATCATGGTAGAGGTACATTATTCTCGTTACTCCCTTTATCCAAGTTTGATGAAGATGTACCATGATATAAAAGAGATATACCGATGGCCTGGAATTAAAAAGGGCACAGCTGAGTTTGTGGCATAGTGTCCTAATTACCAGCAGGTAAAAGCTGAACAACACATCTGGTGAACTGACTCAAGAGATAGTTGTACCTATATGGAAATAGAAAGCAGTCAATATGGACTTTGTGACGGAGTGACTTCGCACTAGGCATAAATTCAACTCCATTTGGGTCATTCTCGACAGGTTGACAAAATCAGCCCATTTCTTGACAACCCGGACTACATTTTTAGCCAAAGATTATGATGAGTTGTATATTAAGGAAATAGTCCGACTGCATGGTGTCCCAGCATCTATTATCTTTGACAGAGGGGCACAGTTTACAGCTAGATTTTGGAAGTCATTTCAGAAAGATTTCGGGAGACAGGTTAACTTGAGTACAACTTTCCATCCTCACACAGATGATCAGGAAGAGCGCACTATTCAAATGCTCGAGGACATGCGATGAACGTATGTCCTAGACTTTGGAGGGAGTTGGGACGAGCACCTACCCCTTATTGAATTTTTGTACAATAACAGTTAGCATTCTGTTATTCAGATGGGGCCTTATGAGGCCTTATATGAGCGAAAATGTAGGTCCCCCATAGTATGGTTTGAAGTAGGGGAATCAGGGTTGATCGGACCAAATATGATCCATCAGTCAGAAGAAAAGGTGAAACTTATCAAAGAGCATTTGTTGACAGCCCAGAGTAGTCAGAAGTCCAATTTTGATGTTCAGCGTAGAGACTTGGAGTTTAATGTTGATGATTGGCTATTTCTTAAAGTTTCTCCTATGAAGGTTGTGATGGGATTTGGAAAGAAGGGCAAGCTTAGCCCTAGGTTCAGTAGGCCATATCAAATCCTTCGCAGGATAGGCTGAGTGGCATATGAGTTAGAACTACCTTCAGGTCTACAATCTGTTTATCCAGTTTCTTCACGTGTAAATGCTACAAAATTATACAGGAGACCCGTCCTGGGGTTTTATAGTTGAGGATGCTCAAGTTACTGAAGATTTGTCCTACGAAGAGGCTCTAGTTGCTATACTAGATTAACAGGTTTGCAGATTGAGAACTAAAGATGTAGCCTCCGTTAAAGTCCTATGGAGGAAAAGAAATGTAGAAGAGATGACTTGGGAAGTTGAAGACGACATGCGGTCTAGATATCCTCACATATTTCAAACTTGACTCAAATTATGTAGTTGAGGTGAGATGGTTGTTCAGTTATTGTGTTGTTACTTATATTATCAGTATTGTTCAGTTGTTTTGCTTTCACAATATGGAATTATGTGGTATCATTGCTTGTAGCATCCTGTGAGGTGCCTGTGATGGACTTTTCAGCATTTCAGATTTTCAGATAGTTCATATTACAAAGGAGACTCTGCCAAAATTTTTTCTGGCAATAGTAAAAGAGTTTAGTCTCTTGAGTTTAAGATTACATTTGAGGAAGAATGTTCTTAAAGGGGGGATGATTTTACACTCCATAAGTTTTTTATCATTTAACTGATGCGTGCGTACGTATGTTGATATTTTTAGAGTACGACCATGCTAGGAAGGGCTCAGGGGGTGAGTATACGAGCATGACATCGAGCGAATAGGAGATCGAGGCTAGAGGCCAGGCGCACAGGGCGCTCTACCGTGCTGCCAACCTGGTTTGAGCGTCGCGCCTCTTGCCTGGCACAATGGGCGACGAGCCGCGCCCCCTAGGCCACCACTCCACCTATATATATGTTATGAGTTTAATGTTCAAGTCATTATACAATTTCCCAATTATCAGAACTCGACCCTACAATATGTTCTCTCAACGTTTCATCCATTTTTCGCCGACTTACGTCATTAAACTTCGTTCAAATGCAAATCATCTTGGATAATGAGTTCTAGGCCTATGAGGAACGTCCTTATGGAGTTATTTCTTGAAAATTCGCTTGGAGTATCAAACCCCACCAAGTAAAAGTTGTAGAAATTGTTTCTAATTGAGTCCTAAGCGGCTGCAAGTGATAGATAAGCATTTCTACCTTCTAAACTCTCAGAAATTTGTGAGTTTTCATCAAAATTAAACAGAGTTGAGTTATAGTTAATATTATTGAAAGATATCACTATTTGTCGATTCCTACTATTAAAATAGCCTTATTCTCCCAGCGTAGAGGTGTAACACCCTAAAACTTTCCTAGTCCAGACTTAGGCATTTCAAGAAAGTCCAGAAGAAAAACCAAAATTTTTTTTATTGCAGAACGACCTAGACAATGGGCCGTGAGAAGCTCTAATGGGTCATTTTCTAAGTCGGTGTTAGCGTAGCAGTTGTATTTCGAGGGAAACAACAAGGCATAGGACAACCCGTTGGTTGAACTAATGAGCCGTCTTGTCGTCCGTTGGATTCCAAGTTTAGAATCCTACTCTTCAATTGGGCAACGAGAGGAACCAACAACTTGTGGTTCCTACCAATGGGCCATTGCTACCACCCGTCACCTAGTTTTGAGCCTAAGCAGTGTATACCACAAGTCGATGGAATGACCCGTTGGTCCAACCAATGAGTCGTTGTGTTGATCATTTCCTCAAGGCCCAGTTCCCCTAACAGTTCTAACGAGAGGTGCCAACGACCCGTTTGTTCTTCCAATGAATAGTGGTATCCTTCCGTGTTTCAATTCCAGTGGGCATGATTTATGGACCCAGAACCAATGGTAGGTTCCAACGAGTCGTGGGTCCGACTAACGACCCTTCTTAGGACCATTGGTCCATGTCGGCCAGTTTTCAGTTTTCTCTCCTAGGGGTATGTTGGTTGGTAATTTTCCACCTTCTTAATACTAAAACTCCATCCTTTTGGACTCGTTTATGAGGGAGTTAAAGAGGTAGAATGACCTTTTCCCCTTCATTTCACTCTCTTCCTCTCAAGCCTAAGCATAGAACAGACAAGAAGTTCAGAGTAGAAGCTAGGGCAAGCGTTGTTTTCTCAGGGATTTTTCTCCAGAATTTCTTAGCCAGGTATGTGGGAATTCAACAAGGGAATAGTTCTTCCCTTTTTTCCCCAAAATCCTTCTTTAAATTCTCTATCAGTTCTAGCCCTGAGACTTTTGAATGTTAAGAAATTCTTACTCATACTTGGTTTAATTCATGTGGAATATTGTTTTATGATAATTGTAGATATTTTCCACCAGTTTGTGACTGTATTGGTGTTTTTCCCTATAAAGTAGATTCTAGCCCTAGCTCTTGAATGCAAAATACTTGAATCTTGCAATAGTGCTTAAATGTTGAAATTTTGCTTGATTCTATTAGTGTTGGGGACTCACATGTTGTTAGTAGTATTGAAACTCAATTTGATTATTGTCAGTTCATTTTTAGTCAAAATTTTAGAATACTCAGTGTTAGTCAGAAATGTCAGCTGATCAGTTTGACTACATAAATTCCCGAGGTATCAGTAGTACCTCCCAATTATCAAAATTATACTTAGTATCAATTTTAGTGATTCGTTAGGTGGTCATGACACTTTCAGATAAGAAGATCTGACCAGCCTTAGGACCGCAATTTTAGATTACAATTTGTTCTTTAGATGGTTACGACGCTTTCAAATAAGCAGCTCTGACCAGTCTTAGAACCCAGTTACAGAATCCAGTCCGATAAGACTCATAGGGCGCTTCTAGATAAGTATTCTTGACTTAGTCTTGGCCCCCAGTTTTGAGCTATCAGCTTAGTAGTCAGTCTAGAAATATCCAGTGGGAGCAGGACTTAGCGCCGAGCAGACCGGGGTTCCAACGCACCCAGGTTCCCAGAACTATGTTGCCACCGTAGATTACAGTTTTATTGGCCTCATGGCCTCATATTTGTGATCACCTAGTTCATGCCTTTATACCCTGGCAAGATATATTGGATCCTACGATGGGGTGTATACATTGGACTCCATGTCTAGCTCACATAGTTATATGTCGGTTGTAGACTCTCCCACTAGTCAGCTCAGTTTAGTCTCAGTTTAGTCAGTTCAGATCAATTCACTCCAGTATCTCAGACTCAGTATTTCAAACTTAGGGCATATCTTTGACCATCAGACTGGGTCATCTTGACCATCTCAGCATATTTCTGATGTTTCAGTTCAGTATTTCAGTTGGTCATTGCATGTCATTCAGTATAGTTATTTATATCTAGTATTATGTTTTCTCCTGCTTACACAGTACATTCAAAGTACTGATGTATACTTTCTATGTTATATCATTTTATGATACAGTCGCAGGTTCTCAGGCTTAGCATAATTAGTCGAATTCACTCAGACTTTTCCAGCGGCATCAATGGTGAGTCCTCATCTTTCGAGGATGAAGATCGTCTCATTCAATTTTGTTTTCTTTTATTTATACCTGGAGTTTGCTGGGGGCTTGTCCCAACAACTCACATTTGTAGATGGATTTCAAACAGAATTGCATATGTTCAGTATTGTTGTTCTATCAGATCTATGAACTTGCTATTATATCAGTTTTTCTTAAATGATTTCGTTATTTAAAGCTTCCACTATGTTTTACTCAAAATGTCAATGTATGATAGACCAGGGGTTCATTTGGGGGTTACTTGTGACTCCAAGTATCGTGTCCCGTTCAGGGTGTAGACTCGGGGCGTGACAAGAGGCTGCAATTGGGGCGTGACAAGTAGGACTATTTGGGTGAGCAAAAACCGGCATTCGAGGTATGTTAAGGCTAACCTCTTTGGAATGTTATTCCTGTCGTATAGTAATACGACCTACGTCCTTGTAAGTAGGTCATAAGCTTATATATTGTGATTAGCTGCTATAGATAGTTTTGAGATTAAAATTGATTATTTCAGTTAGGATTGACCCCACCTATTATAGCCTTCCGTCGACCAACCTCAGGGTTACTAGTTGTGTCATCACTATATTCAGGCCTATAAGGCCATATTATAGTCCATCCACATATGGACTTCTTCTTTTATGCCATAAAAGCATCATTGACCCTTCATCAAGCCTTGTGTACCTAGGGTGCAGTTACAGGAGCCCAAAGGGCCAAGACACAGCTACAGGAACCCAGCAGGTTTAGTTGCAGATCCAAAGGCTAGGTAGGTTGTCTATAGTTACCCGTTGACTCATATTGACCATACTAGGGGTATATAGATTGAATTGTACTTGTCAGGGCTTATGGGGGCCCAAATGGGTTATTCTTTGCTGATTGTATCTTCCAGGATTATGGGGGCCAGGTAAGGTTCTTGTTTGTATTACTTACTTGTTAGCTATACTTCAGATTGTGAGGCTATTCAAGTTATAACTCTTATCCTTCTTAGTGATTACTTTCAGTTCTTTTATCAATTCTATTTAGTCATTTTCATTACTGCCTTACATATTCGGTACATATTGTACTGATGCCCATCTATGGGGTGTTGCATACTTGCCTGCAGGTGAAGATAGACGTGGTTCAAGACCTTCTAGCCATCAGCTAGAGTTAGCAGTTTAGTCAGCTCCTTTTCTCTAGGGTTGATAGTTAGAACGGTTTGCTCTTTTTTTTGTATAGCTTTAGGTAGGTCGGGGCCCTGTCCCGACCACTATTCCACTCTTAAAGGCTTGCAGACTACAGTTTTTCAGTTGTTGTTTGTTGTTGGCCATGTGGGGCCTATGTGTTATATTTTGCGTGTTGGCCATGTGGGGTCTAGTTTAGCTAGTTAGTTGGTAAACTTGTCAGCTATAGTATGAATATGACTACCTGTTTTCCTTCTATTATGACTAGACAGCATCGTGGTCTTGTTGGATCGCATAGGATCCCTTTATTGTTATGTTGATGGGTTAGTTGTTTTCCTTTATAAGTTTGTTGCGTGGCCTTGTTGGCTCGAGGCTGTGTTTACAACCGAGATATAGTAGTTTATTTTCTTGATATTGAGTTGCTGGCAGGAACTAGAGGTGCTTATACCCAGCTAGGGATCAGCTCCAGTCCCAGGGTGGCATTAGGTGCAAGTCATGCCTCCCAAGGTGGGGCGTGACAAAAATCATGCATACTTGAAATAAACGTCATAAGTCAAAATCATGGTGTCACGCCCCTTGGGAGGCTTGACTGGAACCTAATGCCACACTGGATTTTGATTGGTCTGGCTAGGCTTATGCACGTCTGGTGCATGCCTGCAACTCAATTCAAGAAGACAACAGGCTATATCTTGGCTGTAAACACAGCCTCTGGCCGATAAGGCTGTATAGCCACCTGAAAATAAAAACAGCTATCCAACAGCAGGCAACAAAAGGGATCCTATACGGATCGACAAGACCACCATGTTGTCTAGCTATAACTAAAATGAAAATCAGGTAACTATATCTATACTATAGCCAACAAGGCCGCTATCTAACAGCTAAATAAGGCCCCACACGGCCGGAAACCAACTAAATAACTGACGACTGTAGTCTGCAAGCCTCTAAGAATACAAATAGTGGTCAGGACAGGGCCTCAGCCTACCCCCAAATGCTATACAACTAAAGGACTGTAACCTCTACAACCTGGCAACTCTGAACGAGGGGAGTTGGCCAAACTTCTGACTCTGAATAGCTGCTACTGAAAAACCTGAGCTCTGTCTGTCTAAACCTACAGGAAAGTAATGCAGCGCTTGGGAGTGGGTGTCAGTATAATATGTGCCGAATATGTAAGGCAATACATAAGTTATTAAAGACTAAAGGTAAATAGAGAGAAGGGGCAAAAAGATTAACCTGTAAGCTGGCTTATTCATAATCTGCGTCTAGCAAGGCACTACACGTAAGCTAGACTGTACAATCATATATTCATAAGCTATAGCTAGCAGACAAGAATACAAACAAGAACCTAACCTGGCCCCCATAAGCTTGGAAGGTACAAACAACACAAAAATAACCTACCGGGACCCCCAAAAGTCATTGGCAAGTACACCTCAATCTACATACCCCTATACAGGTTTCTATGACTCTACTGGTGCTATAGCCAACCTACTTGTCCCCCTGGGTCTGCAACTGAGCCCGCTTGGCTCCTAATATGTAGTTGTGTCTGAGTCTGGTAGACTCCTGATAACTGCACCCTGGGCACCAGGCTCATCGGGGGTGTGGTGCCGATACGGCATAAAAATAGTCCAGCCATGGAATGGACTGTATAAGGCCCTCAGACCTCATCTTCGTCCCTTGCGGATGGCATACCGCTCCTTGGAGCGACGTCATCTAGCCCCTCACGGATGACGATGCAGCTAGTAACCCTGGGGTGGTCATGGAAGGATCCTGAGTGAGGGAAACCCAACCAAGATACTGTACTGAAATCTCAATCTATCCACTCAAAAGACGTATCTAGCCTCTGGGCCTAACGCTACCGCTGCTCGCCCCCTAGGATAGTCTGTAAGTCAGCTAGCAGGCACACCCTGTGCACCTGTATCTGATTAGAGGATCCTAATAGTGATCATTAGCTCTAATGGTCTAGACTGGATAGGGTGAGATCTGGAGTGGCCTAACATAACTCTAAATGTCCTGCCCGGACAACTATAACTCATAAACAACTGTGGGGTCGCGGATAACTAATTACTTAGTTCCTCTGCTTAGAACGACTATAGGGCTGTTACTGGCCGAACATGCTTTTGAGCAATCGGCCCCTAATCCTCCACAGGCAGCTTACCGACACTCTTAGCCTATGGGTAGTACTTTACTAACATGGTGCTAGTCCCTTAGACCTCATCTTGGTCTGGACAACTAGGATGGCTTCGTGAGAGACCTATTTGATGAATGCTAAATCAACTACGACTGACAATCACTGGTAATAGCTAATTAGATGGCAGGTTGTCACTCAGTTAACTAGATAACCCTAATCGGCTAACTCTAAAGTATGGCCTTCCTATCTAAATTTCTAACCCTGGGACGTGAGAGTTTCCAATGGCCCCTAGGCGTGCTTTCTAGACAATATAGGTGCCAAAATGGTAGTTAAATCCCTAGTTGCGCCTATGCTGTTCAACTTACTAACTCAGGCCCGATAACTATTCACAAGCTTCTAAGGTCTACAGCTAGAAATAAAACATACAATTCCTACTAATACAATGAACTGGAGAATGGAAGAGTTTCTATGACGCTTTTAGAGCGTATCACACTTAACATGTTCTTTCCCGATGAGGGATACTACGGTATAATCTATATACGTTTTCTAGCAGCTAACCACAACATATATAACCGTAATCTACTGATAGCATCTAATCACAACATATTTGATCTTTATATACCAGCAACAGCTAATTATAACATGTCTAATCACAATCTACTGGTAGCAACTATCTACAGCATATGGGACCGTTATTTCTATTAGAGAACATAAGTTGTAACACGATACGACGAGAATAACTTGCCGAGGGTTAAGTCTTATATACCTTGACTATCATTTCCTGAATAACCGATAAGTGTAAACTTGTATTCATTAGCTCTTTTCAGTTGTAACCGTTATACTAGGAGAAAGAGACAAATATCAATACCAAATTCGGCTTAAAATGATAACTTTCGATATTAATAGCAAGTATAATTCAACTATGTAAAATACTGCCGAAAACTTATAATTTCTCAAGGGTTCAGAAGGGAGGAATACTTACTTGATGCGTGTGATCATTTAGGAATCAGTTTGGAGCAATTTTGACAACGTTTGCTCGGCGGAGTCCCAATTTGCCAGGCGTATTTCGAGAAAATAACTCTGTAGTGATGCTCCCTGTAGGCTTAGAACTCGATACCCGAACTTAATTTGAATTTGGACGGCGTTTAATAGCGTAATCGGACGAAAATTAATCAAAACCTTTGTTTTCCCTCTTCTCTGGTCGAATGTGTTATATGGAAAATGATCTACAATTGTAAGAAGGGCCTTATATATAGGCTAGGGAGGTGGCAGGGGGGCGCCCCACGCAGCCCAGGGCGCCAAACCAGCCCCGCGTCGCCCCCCTAATAGCACCAATATGCTGGCCTGCCGCGCTGGCCCTTCGCGGCCTCGCCTCGCCCGACCCTGCTTCTGAGGCTTCTCTGCACGCGTTGTACTTTCTTTATTCATCACAAATCCACCCGCACGCTTATTAATCGTTAACATTTTTTACGAGGTGTAACACATGGATTCATACATGGGTAATTTATAAGCATTTATTCATGTTAGATATTTCATCATACTTGAAATTATGAATCATAAACTTGAATTTTCATAAAACTTGCATGATATGGCATAATTTTTTAGAACATGAAATCATAAATTCATAATTAATTTGTATAAATCTTCCCATAATTCTTAAAATATGCTTTGAAATATGAGGGAAATTGACCCATAGATATATCATGGGGAATTTCATAAAATTAGGTTAAAAACCCTATAAGATCATACACTTGAATTAGAACTTTAATTGATAAACTTGAGGAGAAATTTGGGCATGAGAATGAAAGAAACTCTCATTCATAGCCCTACATACTTGGGTAAATTGATTCTCAACTTGTCTTTGAAAGCCCAAGAGAATTAGGGAAGAAATCCTACAAGAGAATTCAAAGCTTTGATGCATGGAAAAGCCTAATGACTTGATATAGGCTAAACCCTCTTAAAACAATGTAGTTTAGGACTTAGGAGCTTAGGATTTATGAAAATACCCTTAATGATTTCGCAAGAAAAACTGCACTTCCAATTGCTACGACTCATACCATAAGTCATACAATCCTCCTATGACTCGTGGTTAGATCCTGTAATTAGCCATTCTAATTTCCTCCAACTATCTAAAGATTTCCACGACTGCTACCATGACTGATATATCATTACTACAATTCATACAATCGATCGTAGGATCAACACCTGAAAAATCTTATGTCCTGCTACAACTCTTGATCACAAGTCGTACCCACATACCACAACTCTTGGTGGGGAGTCCTGGTTGGAAGGGTGAACTTATGGCTCTCCACCATGGGTCATCCTACGACCCATACAACCTTATTACGACTCATATGAGTCATACTAAGGAAAAACTTTTAGAATTTCTGCTGAAACATACTTCAAATTCCGAACCTAGTCTGAGGAACTTTTCGAGTATTACAATATCTCCCCCTTGGGGCATACTGAATGGCAGGGTAAAGAAACTACAATCCCAAATACTGAACATCTGAAGCTGAAAAATGACAAAGTGACTGACTCCAAACTGAAACATATGACTGAACTAAATTCATATATCATACATACATGCTAAAACATGAAAAGAACTGAGAGACATGAACTTGACCTGAAACTGGATGGAGTACTAAGGAGGAAATTGATATCTTATGCTTAAACTGAGTCATAAGGGAAAAGATGCGGGATCTAGCCCTCATATCTGCTTCGGTTTCCCATGTAGCTCCCTCAACAAGCTGATTCCTTCACAAAACCTTCACTGAAGCTACTTTCTTGTTTTTTAACTTTCGAACCTGACGATCAAGGATCTCAACTGGAACCTCCTCATAGGTAAGGCTATCCTTCACACCTATGCTCTCCACTGGGATAACTAAAGCCAGGTCACCAATGCACTTCTTCAATAGAGATATACGGAAAACTAGATGTACCGAGGCTAACTCCGGTGGTAGCTCCAACTCATACGCCACTTTGCCCACTTGCCACAGAATCCTGTAAGGACCAACATATCAGGGACTTAGCTTCCCTTTCTTTCCAAACCTCACAACTCCCTTCATGGGAGACACCTTCAGAAATACCCAATTGTCAACCTCAAATTCAAGTTCTCTCCTTACATCATATGCTTTTTGCCGACTCTGAGCCATCTTCAGCGTATCTATAATAAGATGAACCTTTTCCAAGGCCTCGTGAACTGAATTTGGCCCTATTAACATAGCCTCGCCTACTTCAAATCATTCGATAGGTGCTCTACTCCTTTGCCTATAAAGAGCCTCAAATGGATTCATCTAAATGTTGGAGTGATAACTGTTATTTTAGGCAAACTCAATGAAAGGCAAATGATCATCCCAACTACCCTTGAAATCAATTACACATGCTCTCAACATGTCCTTAAGAATCTGAATGTTCTGCTTAGCCTAACCATCTATCTACGGGTGAAAGGCCGTGCTAAGTTGATTTGAGTACCAAATCCCTTTTGGAACAATCTCCAAAACTGTAAGGTAAACTGAGTACCTCTATCTGAGATGACGGACAAGGGAATTTTGTGCTATCGAACTAAATACCGAATGTACAATCCAGCATAGTCCTCAACTAAATCGGTAGTTTTGACTGGTAAGAGATATGCTTATTTGGTCAACCTGTCTACAACCATCCATATAGAGTCGTACTGTCGACATGTACGAGGCAATCCAGTGATGAAGTACATATTGATCTCCTCCCACTTCCAAGTAGGGACACTAATGTTATGTAGCATACCTCTAGGTCTCTGATACTCAACTTTCACTTGTTGACAATTCGGACACTTAGTCACAAACACTGTTATGTCCTTCTTCATGCCATTTCACCAATAGACCTCCCATAGGTTATGATACATCTCTATGGCACCTGGGTGGATCAAATACCAAGAACCATGAGCCTCATCCAACATCCGCTCCCTTAAGTTATCAACATCTGAAACATATAAGTGACCCTAATAACGAAGTATACTATCTCCCCCTTGGAAGAAGACCTCTACCTTCTGATTCTAGACAGCTTCTTTTAGCATTACGAAGATAGGATCCTCGTCTTTCCTAGCCTTGACCTCGGTCACCAATGAAGATCCTGACCCATTCTGAACAATGAAACCCCCATCTGTTGATTCAACAAGGCGAACCCCTAAACAAGCAAACCTATGAACATCCTTTGCCAACTCCTTCCTTCCATCCTTTACATGAGAATGGACAGCCTACTAAGGGCATCTTCCACTGCATTGGTCTTGCTTGGATGATAAAGGACACGCATGTCGTAGTCCTTAAGAAGCTATAACCACCTCTATTGTTGCAAATTCAGGTCCTTCTGAATGAACACTTACTAAAGGCTTTTGTGGTTCGTGAACGCATCCACATGCACCCCATACAAGTAGTGTCTCCAAATATTCAATGCAAACACCACTGCTGCTAAGTCTAGGTCATGCTCGGATAGTTCTTCTCATGAGTCTTAAACTATCTAGAGGAATACGCAATGACCTTACCATGTAGCATCAACATACAACCAAGGCCAACCCTCGAAGCATCACAATACACAATAAATTCATTTGTGCCCTCGGGTAGAGTCAATACTAGGGTTGAAGTGAATCAAGTCTTTCACTCTTGAAAACTCTTCTCATAGGAGTCCGACCATTGAAATTTGACCTTCTTCTAGGTCAACTTAGTCAACAGTGCTACAATAGATGAAAATCTTTCAACAAACCTCTGGTAGTAGCCAGCTAAATCCAAGAAAGCTTCTGATATCTGAATGTCCAACTGGTCTAGCCAAATCTTCACGGCCTCTATCTTTTGAGAGTCCACCTACACACCCTCATTTGACATCACTTGACCTAAAAATGCAACTCAGTTCAACCAAAACTCACACTTGCTGAATTTAGCAAACAGCTGGCAATCCTTGAGAATCTATAGCATAATCCTCAAATAAGCAGCATGCTTCTCCTCACTCTGAAAGTATATGAGAATATCATCTATGAAGAAAATTACAAACATTTCTAAATACGGCTTGAACACCCTATTCATCAAATCCATAAAAGTTGCAGGAGCATTTGTTAGTACAAAAGACATAACTATGAACTCATAGTGATCATACTGAGGCCTGAAGGTTGTATTCGGAATGTCACTCTCTCTAACTCTGAGCTGATGATAGCTGGATCTGAGATCTATCTTTAAGAAGCACTTAGCACCCTGAAGTTGGTCAAATAAGTTATCAATCCTAGGGAGGGGATAGTTGTTCTTGATTGTGGCCTTTTTCAACTGTTGATAATCAATGCACATTCTAAGGGAACCATCCTTCTTTCGAATAAAGAGAACTAGTGCAACCCACTGGGATTTAATAGGCCTGATGAAACCCTTATCTAGGAGACCTTTCAACTGTTCTTTCAACTTCTTTATCTTGGTTGGAGCCATTCTGTAAGGATGAGTGGGTATAGGTTGTGTATTAGGAAGAAGTTCGATATCAAAGTCCATCTCCCTCTCGGGAGGGACTCCTGGTAAATCATCTAGAACCACCTCCGGATACCCATACACTATAGAAACTGACTGAAGAGTCGGGTATTAAACGTCGCATCCTTAACCCAAAATAGATTATACACACAGCCTTAAAGAATCATCTTACTGGCCTTGAGATAGGAAACAAAACGACCTACAGGCAGAGCTGAACTACCTTTCCATTCAAGGACTAGCTAACCTTGAATCGAAACTCTACCGTATGGGTTCTATAATTTACTGAGGCATAACATGCATGAAACCAATCCATACCAAAGATAACATCAAAATCGGTCATGTCTAACTCTACTAGATCGACTGAGGTGAATTTCTAAAGGAATGTGATCGGGAAATTTCTATATACCCATAAAATTATAACTGAGTCACCGACTGGGGTAGAGACTGAGAAGGGTTCTGATAGGATTTTGGAACTAACTCCGAAAGTAATAGCAACATAAGGAGTCACAAAAGATAAGGTATCCCCTGGATATAACAATGCATACACATCAAGATGAAATACTCATAATATACAGTGACTACATCTGGGAGACACCCTTCTCCTGATGAGATGAGAGGGCATAAAATCTGTTCTGACTCTGACCATCAGCTGTACTAGTGGATGCACCCTGGTGAGCTAAGCATGCTGGTGGAGCTGCTGAACTAGTGGATCTGTCACGAATGCTACTATGGCCCTATCTGGCTAAAGGGTAGTCTCTGAGCAGATGTCCGGGCTTCCCTCTCCCGTAACACACTCTTCAACCCGCTAAGCACTCTCCGGTGTGCCTCCTACCACAACTGCCACAAAATGGAATACTGGGCTTTCCTGACCTGCTCCCCTAACCTCTGCAACCTGATGCCCCACCCCTCTGATCACGCCTAGGTCTAGATAGAACACTGGCTGATTATGGCTCTGGGGATGATGACCTCTAATGGGACTGTTGACTATGTCCTCCACTGGACCTTTGTTGAAATTGTCGGAAACTCCCTGTCCTGGCCCTCTTGGCCTCTCTCTCCTTTTCCTTCACCTGATCCGACTCTATATACTAGGCGTATATGACCAATCGTGAGAAGTCTAGATCACTGTTCAGCATGTGGTCCTGCAATCCTTGACCAGCGAGTCTGATAATTCATTCACAAACCTGCTCATACGATCCCTCTAATCCGCAACCATCTCCAGCGTATACTTTGTTATACCCCTTAGGATTCCCGACACCTAGATGACCTATTCGCACGTTGGTTAAGCATATTTGAAGGCCATACGTGCTAAAGGAAGGCCCGGGGAAAGATCGGACGAGAAACCTGTCGAACCACCGCGGAAGGAACCGAGGCAGAGCACCTCCGCAATTGTACCATGTCACGGAGGTGAAGCCTCCGCATTGGCTCCGTGACACGTTGGCCTTGTCCAGGACCAAGTATATAAAGCCCCACTTCGGTTTTAAATCATTTTAACTTATAAATTTCTAGTGAAACAGAGGGGAAAAACCAGAGGAAGAAAAGGAACGAAGAGGGTAATATAATTTTCATCTGATTACGCTGCCAAACGTTGTCCAAACTCAAATTAACCTCAGATACCGAGGTATTTAGCAGCAGAGAGCATTCCTACGGATTTAGTTTCGTGAAATACGGCCGACGAATCATCGAGCTACCGAGCTAAGGTAAGTAGAATTGCTCCAAACTAGTGTCTATGTGTTCCTAGCTGTGAAGTGAATATTTCTCCCATCTGGACCTCTGAAAAATAGCGAGATTTCGATCGTCTTTCGATAAGCCTAAGTTTAGGCTATAAATTATATCGAAAGTGACGTTGTTCTTTAAAATAAAGCTATATTTAGTATTAATTGACATATTTATGAATGCAGTTGGGAGAAATAGTTGAAGTACTGGCCGAGCCTCGTCCGACAGATAGATAGTTCGAGGATAAGGTATGAAAGCTAGTTTCTTCGGCAAGTTAGTAAGCTCGGTATAGTAAAGTAATTTAAAGGCCAGTAGAATGTTCAGAAGTCATGGGTTGTTTATTACGAATGTTGGTACGATATTAGAAGCATCATGTTATAATTAACGCGAAATTTGCTAGCACGATATAGATTCTAAAATAAGTATTAGGAACTGCACAGCATGCTCAGTATGTGTTGTAATACAGGATGTTAGGATACTATCGTATCCAGTTGAAACCCAGTAAGATAATGTAATATCTGTAAGGCTCCTTAGAAATAGAATGATAGGTTGAAACAAAGTTTAGAAAGCATGTCAGAGATAGTAAATCATGTTATTACAGAAATTCAGTATACAGCATGGTTTTCAGCAGGAAAACTATATCTTGTTAAGTGTTAGACTCGGCACAGTATGGCAGAAGATTATATTTATACCTATACACTATCATCAGTCTCAGCATGTATTAAATACGTACACATTACCAGTACTAGTTCAGCACACAGTATGTAGGGATATTTTACTACTATTAGCTTCAGTATGTGTGATATGCAGATAGTATTACTAGTTGAGACCATTGCATTGCTTTGGGGTTGGATTACCTAGCATCCATGACCGCCCTAGGGTTGATAGATGTATCAACTCGTCCTCCAGAGGACGAGGATACGTCGCTCTATGGAGTGGCATGCCGTCCCACAGGGGACGAAGATGGGATGCCAGTTCTCCCCATATTGTGCCTTGATCATCCCTTACACACCCCTGTCGAGCGGATACGCCCGGGTGTTAATTCAGGAGTCCTCCGGACTTAGATGCAGTTATAGTCAGGGGCTCAGCGAGCCCAAGTGCATACCCAGGGTACCGGCAGGATGCTTATAGCTATTATATGAGATGGGATGACCGGGGTAGGGGTATAGGTTCTGTGCTGGTTGTACCTCCCGGCTTATGGGGGCCGGGTAAGGTTTGTGTGAGCTATGTTATGTTATGTTATGTTATGCCATGTTACATTAGATACGAGTAGATGGGCAGTAGAACGACACATCTCCAGGTATGACTCCTACTCCTTCCAGTATAGTTAAGAGTAGGTATAATTTACATTATCAGACAGTTAATCTATTCCTTTCTATTTTAGTTTCATCAGTTGTATTGTTGTTTTCAGATATTTCCTTCAATTATTGCTTTACATACTCAGTACCAGCGGTACTGACGCCCGGTGGGGCGCTGCATTACTTGCCTGCAGGTACTCATAGACGAGCAGGCGATCCCTCGTGATTCCTGTTAGCGATCGAGTATTCAGCTCCTGTCGTCCGGAGACTGAATTCCAGAGGTGTATTTCGCTTTCTTTTGTTGTACAGTACGGGTAGGTCGGGGCCCTGTCCCGATCATTTCTATTGCTATTCCTAGAGGTTTGCAGTCTGTATATATTTCCCTGTGGTCAGTTGAGCCGGTCGTGTGAGGCCGTGCAGTTGTATAGTTGTTAGTACTTTTACTTCTTTTGTGTTGGCCGTGTGGGGCCATAGCTTGACAGTAGTGGTGACCTTGCCGGTCACGTAGCTTTCCAGTATTTCATTATTGAGTTACAGATAACTAGACAGCATGGTGGCATCGTCGGCCCGCATAGGTTTCCCTATATTGAGTGTGTTCTGGTTAGCTGATAATGCAGGTACAGGTGGCTATAGGCCAGTTGGCCGGAGGCTGTGTTTACAGCCGTTATATAGCCGGTTGGTTTCTTGGAATAGAGCCAGGACCAGCCAAAAGCACCAGACGTGCTTAGGCTGGACCACCTAGCAGTCCAGAGGCTAGCAGGCATCAGGTGCCCGTCATACCCTCCAGGGTGGGGTGTGACATACTTGGACAGCAGGATAAACTCCAAGGCATACTCATAGACAGTCATTTGGTGCTACTTCAGGTTGACGAACTCCTCCGCCTTTACCTCCCTCAACTCCCTAAGGAAGAACATATCCAAGAAGGCAGTCACAAATTTATCCCAACTCACGGGAACTGCTCCTACTGCTCTACCATCCTTCTACTGGAAGTACCATATGTAAGAAACCCCCTTCAGCTGATAGGAGGCTAAATCCGCACTCTCTGCTCCACTCACCCCCATAATCTAGGTGATCTTCTACACCTCCTCAATAAACTCATGTGGGTCCTCATCCACTTTTGACCCTATGAACTCAGGTGGATTCATCCTGAGAAAGTCTCAAACTCTAGTCGTCGTTGCATTCTTATTCTGAGGAACATGAGCCATTCCTATTGATTTACCTGTGCAGTCATCGCCTGTGTCAACATCTAAAATGTCTCTCTAAACTCGACATGAGTGACCTGCTCGGGTATAAGAACTATTGGTGTTGGTAGGGCTTATTGATGCCTGTCTCCATTGCCATTGTCATGGACATTTCTATTGCCATTCCTTCTTTCATTCACTTAGTGAGGAGGCATGTTTCTACAATCGCGTATAGCATGAGTTAGAAGGATAGAGAGATACTTTATCGCACGACTTAGATCATGAAAGAAGAAAAATTTCCTAAAATGTCTTGTAGCCTCTTCCCTATAAGTATGGCATTCTTCACACCCATAGAAAAGAGTCTACTCAACACAGCTTTCAAATACTCTAGGACACTCCAACCAAGTTTGTCACAACCCAAGCTGGGACCCTAGACCGAGACACGGGACCTAAAACCACGAATGGCTCCATGTTGATCCATGCCATGAACATAATAACAAACGAACATACATCAAGAGGAATTTGATAACTGAAACATGAATAAGTGAAAGTCTGAATAACATAATAATCATAAACAGAGTCAACACTCGACAAAGCTGAAAATCTACATAATGTCTGATAGGCTTCTAAATTGTCTGATGAAACTGATTGGACAACATCCCCAACTAGCTCGCTAAAGTTCGAAACTAAATAAAACATAATTAAACAATAAACTAAGTGTCCTCAGAAAATGAGGACTCACCAACAATAGGAACTAAACTAAATTGCAAGGAGCTGGACTAACAAAGGAACTAAGTTTGATCGTCTCGACCTATATCATGAAATAATACAACATAGAGTATGCAGTCAGTACTTGAAATGTACTGAGTATGCAAGGTAAGTAAAACATGTTGAGTAAATATTAACTAAAATCATGCATGTAAACAGAAATCATAAAATCATGAGAGTAAGGACTGCATGTTGAAATCTGAATCTGAAACATGTATAGTCATCAGCTGAATAGAATGACCCAAATCTAAAAATAGAAATCAAATGACTTGTCATAGCTAAATCATCACAAACTGATCATTGGGTCAAACCTGCTGTAAAACATAATATCATAAGTCATAAACATGAATAACTAAAATTGTGAGGAACATTGGGAGACTTTTCATAACTGACACCATCACGATAGAGCTTATGTAATGCCCCAACTATCACACTCAAGTGGGAAGAGTCGTCTAAAACCTTATCAAGGCTAAGGACGCTACCATGATATTGATATCAAGCTAAAAGCCCCTTTCAGACGGAGAATAGTCTCTTGGGAGGTCCTAAATAAATATATAAACCTATGTTGGTGCATCGTTCAGAGATCGGAGAACCTCGAAACCACAAGCCAACTCGATGCTAGACACTACTCCCAAAAACATTCACAGTGCTCCCATTATTTTTCAAATAAGCTGAAATCATAATCACATGCATAGTCTGAAATCTAAGCATGGGGAATCTTGACTTCAATACATATCATAAGTTGTAATGGGAGCCTTGACTCCAAAGAATATGATAAACTGATCTTATTAGCCTTGGCTAAATCAAGAAAACATACTTAGCTTGTGTGGGCTTGTCCAAATTTTAATATCATGCATACTTGAAATAAACTATAAAAGTCAAAATTATGGATTCATACATAGATAATTTATAAACATTCATTCATGCTAGATATCTCATCATACTTGAAATCATGAATCATAAACTTGACTTTTCATAAAACTTGCATAATAGGGCATAATATTTTAAAACTTAAAATCATGAATTCATAATTAATTTGTGTATAAAATCTGTCCATAATTCTTAAAACACGCTTTGAAACATGAGGGAACTTGAACCATAGAAATATTACGGGAAATTTCATAAAATTGGGCTTAATACCCTATAAGATCATACACTTGAATTAGAACTTGAATTAATGAACTTGAGGAGAAATTTGGGCATGAGAGTGAAATGAAACTCTCATTCATAGCCCTACATACCTAGATAAATTGATTCTAAACTTTTCTTTGAAATTCCAAGAGAATTAGGGAAGAATTGATAGGATTTTTACATTGATCTTCCAAGAGAATTCAAAGATTTGCATGCATAGGAAAGCCTAATGACTTGATATAGGCTAAACCCTCTTAAAACACTCCTTTCAAGGCTTAAAACAATGTAGTTTAGGACTTAGGAGCTTACATAGGAAAAACTGCACTGCCAGTTGCTACAACTCATACCACAAGTCGTACAATCCTCCTATGACTCGTGGTTAGCTCCCTTAATTAGCCATTCCAATTTCCTCCAACTCTCTGAATATTTCCTCGATTACTACCACGGCTTGTAGTTCCTTACTACGAGTTGTACAATCATTCGTAGGATCAGCAGCTGAAAAATCTCATGACCTACCACGAGTCATACCCACACACCACGACTCATGGTGGGGACTCGTGGTTAGGAGGGTGAACTTTAGGCTCTCCATCACGGGTCATCCTCTTACTCGTACAATGAGCAATACTAAGGAAAAACTTTCAGATTTTCTGTTGAAACATACTTCAAATTTCAAACCTAGTCTGAGGAACTTTTGGGGTATTACATTGAGCTAGAGATAGTCAAAACCTACATCTCCACTCTATTAAAGGGTTGAGACTAAAGATAGCTTGACCTTCCTTAAACTTTGTCGATGAATATTTGATTGTGACTTTGGAGTTTGAGAACGTCCAAGGCAAAAACATCCTTGTGGTTGAAAAATAAGTGGATGTAGTGATATCCATGCTAGAAATTGAATTTAAAGCAATTGCATCAATCCCAATCTAGTTGGCACTTCATTTATTGTACATCCCTAACCTTCTCCCATCATTTGCAATAAATCACTTGCTCAACCTTGTTTTATAAATATGAATTAGATATTATTTTTCCTTTTTTCCCCAATTTTACTTTTCAAATATTAAATAATGATGCATTCTAGTTTGAGCTAGTTGGAGTATCACTCTCAATTCCTTTTGGGATTCAGCCACAACACTCATCGGGTATTTTATTTTTGACAATGAATACAACTACCTTCCTTAATCGGGAGAGATGTATTGGGCATTATCAATTTGTAAAGAGGATAATTAGCTTTTTTTCTATTTTGTGCATAAAAAGCACCCTTAGTAACATTGTCTTGTCTGAAGGCTCTTCTTTGTTCTTGTGCTTGAAGAGCACTTATTAGTTCTTCAACGGAAATGGTAGAGAGATCTTTAGACTCTTCCAGAGATAGAATTTTAGACTCAATTCTCTCTGAAATTGTCACAAGAATTTTTTCTACTATTTTTTCATCTTTGAAATTCTCGCCAAGAAACCTGATTCTATTAACAATCAAAGAAATTCGTCAGAATATTTAATAATTGTCTCATTCTCTTGCATTTAAAGAGATTCAAAATTCCTTTTCAAATTCATAATTTGCATTTGTCTGACTCAATCACTTTCTTGGTACTCTTTTTTTAGTTTTTCCCAAGCTTCTTTTGTTGTCTCACAGGCGATGATTTTTGAAAAAAATTGAATCTACAACTGAATTTTAAATTACAATTTTGGCTTTGAATTTTTTGATTTTCTCTTCTAAATGAGATTTAATTTGGGCAAGGAAAGAGATTTCAATGAGTGGTTGTAAGGGTGTATCTTTCAGTACAACTTTCCACAAATCATAGACTTCAAGATATGATTTCATTTTCACTGATCAAATTTGATAATTTTCACCAGTGAGTTTTTGGGAGATTCAAAGAGAGACTGTTGTTTGTCATGTTTGTAGCAGGTTAAAAGTTGATTTGGTTGAAAATAGCCCTGCGCGTTGAAAATAAGCACGGATCAAAATTGGATTGAAAATAATTTTTGAAACTGGTCCTTTAGATGAACTCAGAGATCCTGTAAGATCAATGAGGCTCTTGATACCATTATTTTTTCTAAAAAAAAAAGATGGCACAACAAAAAGATTGAAAGTGATTGAAATTCTCTCTCAATATTTTATCAAGCCATAATTAAGAAGACTTTAAATATTCAATTTGAAAACATAATATGCAGAAAATCTGCAACTCAAAAATTCAAAAAAATAAAGCTAAAATATCTCAACAACTTAACGAAAATTTAAAATTTAAATTCATCCTAAACCCAAACAACTTATTATGTTAAAAATTACTGCAGTAACTGAAAGCAAACTTCAACAATATCTCTTTGTTGCTCTCTCTTTTTATATTGTACAGGTTGAAGGGAATAGATATTTTTTGTAATGCTCGCCACTATCCTGTTACGAGAATTCTATGATACTTAGGGGTCGTTTGGTATGGGAGATAGGATAAACAAAATTGTCCCATGGATTGGGATATCTTATGAGACTAGTTATCCCGTCATATATTTGGGATAACTTATTCCATCATTATAGTATAAATAGTGGGATAAATAATTTCGAGAGTAATTAATACTCCTTACCAAACACAGAACTAATATTTCCTACATTTTATCCAAAAATTATTATCTCTTATTCCACATACCAAAATTGTTATACTCCGTAAAAGTTAACGATTAGTAAGCATACGTGTGGATTTGTCACGACCCGAGATTACATCCGGATCGTAGACACGGGACAAAGAGCCCCGAAAGACTCTAAGTCAACCCATGGCATGAGAATATATCTAATTCATACACATAAGGCGGAAAACGTAACTTAAAAAATCATGAATTTAAATGAAACGTGACATGATATATAAGATACGATAATTCATAATCCAAGCATAAATAGCGGAATTCTATAATTAAATCTGAAAGACTCTAATCATAATATACGGGTTGAAGGGACAAGACCCCAACTAATCCCAATATTCTAGAAACAAAAGATAAATAAGGTCCGAACATGAAGCCCTTGAATCATGGGACTCACCATTAAGAGCTGAGAGCAAAACTAAGAGCAAGCTAGGAATGATGCTGAACCTGCGAACCGGATCCTAAAAAAATAGATGGGTCAGTACTTGAAAGGTACTGAGTATGTAAGATATGCAAAAGAATACTTAAAACCATAAAATTATAGGAGTTGGGACATCATAATCATAAGACTGAAATCGTAAGTATATCGTAAGGCTCAAGATTTCTAAGATATCCGTAAACCTGTCATAGTTGTAACATGTGAGAAAAACATTTCATAAAACATAACTTGAGCCAATATAACATAATCATGCATGCATTAAA
Source organism: Datura wrightii (assembly GCA_035772735.1). NCBI lineage: Eukaryota > Viridiplantae > Streptophyta > Magnoliopsida > Solanales > Solanaceae > Datura > Datura wrightii. The sequence goes on from JASDFA010000018.1 coordinate 180,615,052, forward strand.
ACCATGAGGAACAATGGAATATTTCTACAACCAACACAACCCATATGAGCACACATGGAGCCCGACCTGTAAACCTAGTCGGGAGGTCGTCCATACCTTGCCAAGGGTATGAACCATGAAAGGCATGATATCATTCGTGAAGGCCCCATAGGGCATAGGGGACATTCACTGAGGAGGTCCCAAGCATAACCTACGGTGGCACGTAGTTTTGAGAGGTTATGCCCCGAATCTACTCGGTGTTAAGTACTACTCCCAAAACATGCAACTTGCTCATAGAAATTCATACATGACATGCAGGGCTAGTTAAATTATGATAATCGTAACATGCTTGAGAATTCGTTATACTAGCCATGGAATTGGGCCCGTGAATCGGCCAAAATTATAGTTCATAAATCATAAGTGACATGTGGGAATTTCCCATAATTCCAATCATGCTTGAAATAATTAAATTTATGGGAACATGTTCATAATAACATGAGTAGTTGAAGACAAGCTTAAAATTCCAAAACAAAAACTCGTGTTATGCTTGCGAAATCATCATGACCATGAATTTTACTGAAAGTTTCTCATGATTGGGCGTATATACTTTTAGGGGGTTAATTCATAAAAATATTGAATAAACAAGTAAAATCAGCCCACTAACTCAAAATTCATAAGTTAGGCATACTACAACAAGCTCATTTCAAATTTTAAGGAATCATGCAATTTGATAAAGACCCATAAAGTTTTGGTAACTTCAAACATAGAATTAGGGAGAAATTGGGCATGGATAAGGACTAAACTACCCATTCAAAACCCCACATACCTGGAATTACTTTCTTCTAACTCCCTTGAAAAACCCTAGGTGGAAACTTGAAATTAAAGAAGAACCCTTGAATCTCCTCCTACTCCCTTCTCTAGTTCTTGCAAATGCCAAATGAGATTTAGCATGAGTTTTTCCTCCTTAAAAGACCCTATCCCGACCTCAAAACATCGTGATTTAGGGTCCAAAAGCGTAGAAAAGTCAAATTTTCCCTTGATGAAATTTCCCTGAAAAATAGTTCCGGCCCCGACCACGACTCGTACCACGAAGTCACAACTCGTACCACGAAGTCACGACTCGTGGTCACGTCACCACTTTGCAATCTTCTGAATCTAGCCACGACTTGCATACCATGACTCGTAATACCATCCTATGGGTCATACTATCAGTCGTGGTACCATCCACGCATACCAAACACGAATTAAGCACGACTCCTCATCACGACTCGTTGCTACATCCTACAAGTAGTACCATGACCCGTGACGACTCACTCTGGCACCAGTGAGAATTTCACCACGAGTCGTACCTATGCTTGACGATTCATAGGACCTCACATGATATGACCTCAGGCTCCCGATTTCATCACGACTCGAGTCACGAGTTTTAGGTCCTCACCACGATTCGTATCTCGAGTCGTACTAGCGAAAAATTCCAAGTTTTCTGCAGTTTTCAACTTCAACTCCTGGGTCTATTCTTAGGCCTTTCCGGGGTATTACAATATCTCCCCCTTAGAAATATTCTTCCTCAAATGTAGGAAACAAGTAGCAAACAGAAACATATAATTACCATATGCAAATACTGATCATTTAAGCTGAAATCTGATGGAATGACTACCTCCAAAAAGAACTACATACTGAATTCAGACATCACACATATATATATCGTATCATAAAACAAACTTGCGCGCATGAATGGAACATGAAAAACTGATTAGAGGTTTAGGGAAAAAACTGTTACCTCAAACTAAAACTGGGCCGGTAGGGAACAAGTGGGGATATTTAGCCATCATATCCACTTCAGCTTCCCACGTAGCTCCCTCAACATGCTGATTTCTCCATAACACCTTTACTGAAGCTACTTCCTTGTTCCTCGGCCTTTGAACCTGATGATCCAAGATTGCAAAAGAAATTTCTTCATAATTGAGGCTATCCTTCACGCCAACACTTTCCACTGGAACCACCAAGGATGGATTTCCCATGCACTTTTTCAAGAGCAATACATGAAATACAGGATGAACTGAAGCCAACTCTGAAGGTAACTCTAACTCATAAGCTACCTTACCCACTCGTCTCACAATCCGTGTATGGGCCAATATAGCTGGGACTGAGTTTCCCTTTCTTTCCAAATGTCATTACTCCCTTCATGGGAGATACCTTCAGAAATACCCAATCGTCGATCTCGAACTCAAGCTCCCTTCTCCTCACATCCGCATAAGACTTTTGGCGACTTTGAGCCATTTTCAGCCTTTCTCTTATTAACTGAACTTTCTCCATAGCCTCATGGAGTGAATCTGGACCCATTAATGAAGCCTCTCAGACTCCAAACCACCCAATAGGAGATCTACACCTTCGCCCGTAAAGAGCCTCGATCGGTGCCATCTTAATGCTGGAGTGATAGCTGTTGTTGTAGGCAAACTCAATAAGAGGCAAATGCTCATCCCAACTACCCTTGAAGTCAATAACACAAGCTCTCAACATGTCCTCAAGAGTCTGGATCGTCTTCTCCGCCTAACCATCTATTTGCAGATGAAATGTCGTGCTAAGCTTGACCTGGGTGCCAAGTCCCTTTTGAAAAGATCTCCAAAGCTGAGAGGTGAACTGAGTACCCCTATATGATATAATGGACAAGGGCACTCCATGCAATCTAACCAACTCTCGGATGTATAACTTAGCATAATCTTCTACTAAATCGGTGGTTTTGACTGGTAGAAAATGAGCAGCCTTGGTCAACCTGTCCACCACAATCCAAATGGAGTCATATTGTCTACGAGTGCGGGGTAAACCCATTACAAATTCCATATTGATTTATTCCACTTTCAAGTAAGAATGTTGATATCTTGGAGTACACCCCTCGATCTCTGATGCTTGACTTTCACTTGTTGGCAATTCGAGCACTTGGCTACGAATTCTGCAATATACCTCTTCATTCCATTCCATCAGTAGATTTCCCGCAAGGAATGATACATTTTGGTGGTACCTGGATGGATAGAATATCTGGATCCGTGAGCCTCATTCAACATCCGACTCCTCAAATCCCCCACGTTCGGAACACATAAGCGATCCTGGTACCGAAGTACACTATCTCCCCCTTTGGAGAAGACTTCTACTTTTTGATTTTGGACAGCTTCTTTCAACTTTACCAATATTGGATCTTCCATCTTGTTTATGCTTCACCTCCGTTACCAAGGACGACTCTGACCCGTTCTGAACTACTACCCCACCATCGGCCAAACCAACTAATCTAACTCCCGACCATGCAAGTCGATGTACCTCTTTTACGAGCCCCCTCTTTCCATAGAAAGTATACGAAGGGCATCTTCTACCATATTGGCCTTACCCGGGTGGTAAAGGACACTCATGTCATAGTCCTTAAGTAGCTCCAACCACCTCTGTTGCCGAAGGTTTAGTTCCTTCTATGTGAACACATATTGTAAGCTATTTTGGTCCGTGAATACATCTACATGAACCCCATACAAGTAGTATCGCCATATCTTCAAAGAAAATACCACTGCGGCCAACTCAAGATCATGGTTTGGGTAAATTTTCTCGTGAATTTTCAACTGTCTGGAAGCATATGCTATGACTTTCCCATGATGCATCAATACACATCCCAATCCGACCCTCAAAGAATCACAATATATGATGAAGCCATCAGTACCCTCCGGTAAGGTCAACGCCGGTGCTGAAGTGAGTCTGGCCTTCAAATCCTGGAAGCTCTTCTCACAAGCCTTCGACCATTGGAACTTCACCTTTTTCTTAGTCAATCTAGTCAGTAGGGCTGCAATGGATGAGAAACCTTCCATGAACCTCTGATAGTAACCCGCTAAGCCCAAAAAGCTCTTGATCCCCGAAGGGTTTACCAGTTTGGGCCAATTCTTTACCGCCTCTATTTTCTGGGGTCCACCCTTATACCTTCGCTTGACACTACATATCCCAAGAATGCAACTGATTTCAGCCAGAACTCACATTTGCTGAACGTGGCGTATAGCTGGTTATCCTTGATGGTCCGAAGTGCTATCCTCAGGTGTGCGGCATGCTCCTCCTCGCTCTTGGAGTATATTAATATGTCGTCAATGAACACGATCACGAACATGTCCGATATGCCTCAAATACCCTGTTCATTAGATCCATAAAAGCTGCAGGGGCATTGGTTAGTCCAAAAGACATAACAACAAATTCATAATGGTCATACCGGATTTTGAAAACAGTCTTTGGGATGTCGCTCTCCCGAACCCTGAACTGGTGATACCCGGACCTGAGATCTATCTTGGAGAAATATTTGGCACCCTGAAGCTGATCGAATAGGTCATAAATTCTGGGTAAAGGGTATCTATTCTTGATGATGACCTTGTTCAATTGCTTATAGTCAATACACATCCAAAGAGAACTATCTTTCTTCAGGACTAACAACACCGGGGTACCCCATGGGACTTACTCGATCTGACAAAACCCTTATCCAGCAAATCCTTCAACTGCTCCTTTAACTCTTTTAGCTCGGCTGGGGCCATTCGGTAGGGAGGAATTGATATGGGCTGCATGTCAGGTAAAAGATCAATCTCAAAATCAATCTCCCTCTCGGGAGGAACACCGGGCAGGTCATCTGGAAATACCTCGGTATATTCACATACATAGGGACTGACTGAATGGTCGAGGTCTCGGATGTGACATCCTTAACCCTAACCAAATGATAACTACAACCCTTGGAAATCATTTTCCTGGCCTTGAGATAGGAGATAAAGAGACCTACAGGTACCGCTGAAACACCCCTCCATTCTAAAACTGGTTCACCTGGAATCGAAACTCCACCGCTTGAGTTCTATAGTTAACAGAAGCATAACATGCAAACAACCAATCCATGCCCAAGATGATGTCAAAACCAGTCATAGCAAATTATACTAAGTCTGTGGAGGTAGCCTTATGCAATACTGTAATGGGGCAACCTCTATATACCTACCTTGCTACGACTGAATCACCAACCGGAGTAGATACAGAAAGTGGTTCTGACAAAATTTCAAGACTGACTCCAAAATGACTAGAAATGTAAGGTGTCACAAAAGAAAGTGTGGCTCCCGGATCTAACAAAGTATAAGAATCAAAATGAAAGACTGGCGACATACCCGTAACCACATCGGGAGAAGTCTCCTGCTCCTGTCGAGAGCCAAGTGCATAAAATTGGTTCTGGCGTTGGCCGCTAGCTGAACCAGTCGAAGCACCCTGCTGAGTCTAACGTGCCACTGGAACTGCTGAACTAGTTGCTGAAGTGCAGGCTCCACCACCCCCTGACCTAGCTGGGGGCAATCCTTGAGTCTGTTTCCGGGTTTGCCACATCCGAATCAAGCATATGAGCCCACCAAATATTTCCCCGGGTGATTCTTGCCACAGTTAGCACAATATGGAAAAGTGTGCTCTGTGCGTATGCTATTTTGACCCCTCGAACCTGAGGCCCTGCTCCTCTGATCGTCTCAGGGCCTGGATGGGGTACTGGCTTAAGATGGTGCTGATATAATGGACCTGTGCTGGGACTACTGGTAAGGCCCACCCCTTAGCCTCGGCTGGGAGAACCTGTGGCTATTAGTTTTGGCCATCTTGGCCTCTCTCTGCCTCATATGAGCTGCCTCCATCTGCTGGACATAGAGGACTATCTGTAGGTAGTCCATATCTTAATGAAGCATGGATATTCTACAGTCCTTGTCCAGATACTCGGCTACTCCCTGTACGAATCTGCTCACTCGCTCCCTCTGGTCCATCACTAACTCCGGGGAATACTTTGACAAGCGAGTGAACTCAACTGAATATTCTAGCACCGTCATCTTTCCCTGTTTGAGGTTAACAAACTCAGCTGCTTTCAATTCCCTCATATCCCGAGGGAAGAACCTGTCGAGAAAGGCCATGTGGAACTCATCCCAGCTGATAGGGTCCACTCTCGCTGCCCTGCTGTCCTTCCATTGCTTGAACCAAATATAAGAAACCTCCTTCAGCTGATAAGAGGCCAAGTCAATGCACTCCTCATTCTTCACCCCCATCATTTGAGTGACCTTCAAGATCCCTTCAATGAACTCATGTGGATCCTCATCCACCTTTGCCCCGGTGAACTCGGGAGGGTTCATCCTTAAAAGTCCCTGATCTGGGATGCCGCTGCATTACCATTCTGTGGAACATGCGCAACAGCCTGCTGGTTGACCTGAGCGGTCAAATCCTGCGCCAACATTTGAATAGCTTCTTGAAACTCGATGTGGGCAGCTGGCTCTGGTTCCTAGGGCTCCTGACAGGTGGGGCTTGCTGACGCCCATTATCATGGCCACCCTCGTGGCCTTCATCATTTATGTTCCTCCTTCCATTTATCCTTCTGGGAGCCATAATTTTCTACAATCGCAAATAGCACAAATTAGAAGGATGGAGAGATTTTGATCGCATGACATAGATCATGAAAGAAGGGGATATTTCCAAAAACATTTAGTAGCCTCTTCGTCATAAGTGTGGCGCGCTTCACACCCATGAAAAGACTCTACCTAACGCGGCTTTCAGACTCCCTAGGATAAATCTGAACCTATTGCTCTGATACAAAATTTGTCACAATCCGAGAGTTCACCTGAATCTTAGACAAGGGACAAGGAGCCCTGAAAGACTACAAGTCAACCCGTGGCGTGAGCATACATCTAATTCATACACATAAGGAGGAAAACTTAACTTAAAAATCATGACAATGAAACGTGACATGAAATATAAGATACAATAATTCATAATCCAAGCATAAATAGCGAAATACTACAATTAAGCCTGAAAGCCTCTAATCATAATAGACAGGTTGAAGGGACAAGACCCCAACTAACCCCAACATTTTGGAAACAAAAGAAAAACAAGGTCTGAACATGAAGCCCTCAAATCATGAGGACTCACCACTGAGAGCTGAGAGCAGAACTGAGAGTAAGCTAGGAATGATGCTGAACCTACGAACCGAATCCTGAAAATATATGGGTTAGTACTTGGAAAGTACTGAGTATGTAAGGTATGCAAAAGAATACTTAAAAACATAAAAGTTATAGGAGTGGGGACATCATGATCATAAGACTGAAATCGTAAGTATATTGTAAGGCTCAAGATTTCTAAAATATCCGTAAACCTGTCGTAGTCGTAACATGTGAGAAAAACATTTCATAAAACATAACTTAAGCCAATATAACATAACCATGCATGCATTAAAACCATATGGAACAATGGGAGATTTCTACAACCGACATACCCCATATAAGCACATATGGAGCCCGACCTATAAACCTAGTCAGGAGGTCGTCCATACCTTGCCAAGGGTATGAACCATGAAAGACATGATATCACTCTTGAAGGCCCCATAGGGCATAGGGGACATTCACTGAGTAGGTCCCAAGCATAACCTACGGTGGCACGTAGTTTTGAGATTCGGGGCGTAACCTAGGCCCTGAATCTACTCGGTGTTAAGTACTACTCCCAAAACATGCAACGTGCTCATAGAAATTAATACATGACATGCATGGCTAGTTGAATCGTGATAATCATAACATGCTTGAGAATTTATTATACTATCCATGGAATTAGGCCAGTGAATCGGCCAAAATCATAGTTCATAAATCATAAGTGACATGTGGTCATTGCCCATAATTTCAATCATGCTTGAAATGCTTAAATTTATGGGAACATAATCATAATAACATGAGTAGTTGAAGACATGCTTAAAATTCCAAAAAAAAAACTCGTGTTATGCTTGCGAAATCATCATGACCATGAACTTTACTAAAAATTTCTCATGATTGGGCTTCTATACTTTTAGGGGGTTAATTCATAAAAATATTGAATAAATAAGTAAAATCAGCCCAAATAACTCGAAATTCATAAGTTAGGCATACAACAACAAGCTCATTTCAAATTTTAAGGAATCATGCAATTTGATAAAGACCCATAAAGTTTAGATAACTTCAAACATAGAATTAGGGAGAAATTGGGAATGGGTAGGGACTAAACTACCCATTCAAAGCCCCACATACCTGGAATTACTTGCTTCTTAACTCCCTTGAAAAACCCTAGGTGGAAACTTGAAAAATTGAAGAAGAACCCTTGAATCTCCTCCTACTCCCTTCTCTAGTTCTTGCAAATGCCAAATGAGACATAGCATGAGTTTTTCCTCCTTAAAACTCCCTTTCCTGACCTCAAAACGTCATGGTTTAGGGTCCAAAAGTGTAGAAAAGTCGAATTTGTCCTTACTAAAATTTTTCTGAAAAACAGTTTTGGCCCCGACCACGACTTGTGGCCACCTCTCGTGGTCACCTCACCACTTTTCAATCTTCTGAATCTGGTGATGACTCGCATACCATTACTCATAGTACCATCCTATGGGTCGTACTGTCAGTCGTGGTACCATCTACTCATACCAAACATGACTTAACCATGACTCCTCATCACGACTCGTTGCTATATCCTATGAGTCATACCATGACTCTTCACGACTCACTCTGGTACTACTGAGATATTCACCACGAGTTGTACCTACGCGTCACGATTCGTAGGACCTTCCATGATATGACCTCAGGCTCCCTATTTCATCACCATTCGAGTCACGAGTCGTAGGTCCTCACCACGATTCGTACCTCGAGTCGTACTGGCCAAAAGTTTTAGGTTTTCTGCAGTTTTCAACTTCCACTCCCGGGTCTATTCTTAGGCCTTTCCAGGGTACTACAAGATTCATGATGATAAGAAGAGCTTGACGTGTGTAGAAAAAGTCTCAGAAGCAGGGTCGGACCAAACTAGCATGACACGCCAGCCAGCAGCGTAGCGCGCCAAGCCTGTTGGCACCTTGAGAGGCACGACGCGGTAGGGTGGCACGCCCCCTTCCACCTTCCTTGTATATATATACACCCCTAGTTTGATTGTAAGTCATTTCCCAATTATTTCATTCGGCCAGAGATAGAATATTTCGAGGTTTTCAATAGTTTTTCATCCGATTACGCTGCCAAACGCCGTCCAAATTCAAATTAACTTCGGGTATCAAGATTACTACAGAGTTATTTTCTCAACATTCTCTCAGCAAATGATAACCCCGCCGAGCAAAAGTTGTCAGAATTGCTCCAAACGGATTTCTAAACGATCATAAGCATCAAGTAAGCATTTCTCCCTTTTGAACTCTAAGGAAATTATAGGTTTTCGGTCGTATTTTGTGAAGTTGAAGTATTATTGTTATTAATATTAAAAGATATCATTTTAAGCTGAATTTGGTATTGAAATTCGTCTCTTTCTCCCAGTATAACAGTTACAGCTGAAAAGAGCTGAGGAATACAGGTTGTAACTCGTCGGTTATTCAAAAAATGACAATCGAGGTATGTAATGCTTAACCCTCGGCAAGTTATTCTCGTCGTATAGTGTTGCGACTTATGTTCTCGAATAGAAATAACGGTCCCATATGCTGCACAGAGTTGCTACCAATAGATTGTGATTAGACATGTTGTAATTAACTGTTGCTGATACATAAAGATCAAATATGTTGTGATTAGCTACTATCAGTAAATCATGGTTATATATGTTGTGGTTAGCTGCTAGAAAATGTATATAGATAATACCGCAGCATCCCTCGTCGGGAAAAAACATGTTAAGTGAGATACACGCTAGAAGTGTCATAGAAACTCTTCTATTCTCCAGTTCATTGTATTAGTAGGATTGTATGTTTTATTGCTAGGCCTAGACCTTATAAGCTCGTGAATAGTTATCGGGCCTGAGTTAGTAAGTTGAATAGCATAGGCGCAGCTAGGAGATTTACCTACCAGTTTGGCGCTTGTATTGTCGGAAAGTACGCCTAGGGGCCATTGGCGTAACCTCACGCCCCAGGGTCAGAAATTTAGGTAGGAAGGCTATACTTTAGAGTCAGCCGCCTAGGGTAGTCTAGTGAACTGAGTGACAGTCTGCCATCTAATTAGCCATTACCAGTAATTGTCAGTCTTAGTTGATTTAGCATTCATCAAACAGGTAGCCCAGGAAGCCAGCCCAGTTGTCCAGACCAAGATGAGGTCTAAGGGACTAGAACCATGTTAGTACAGTACTACCCACAAGCTAAGAATGTCGGTAAGCTGCCTATGGAGGATTAAGGGGCGATCGCTCAAAAGCATGTTCGGCCAGTAACAGCCCTACAGTCATTCTAGGCATAGGAACTAAGTAATTAGTCATCTGCGACCCCTCAGTTGTTTATGAGTTATAGTTTTCGGGGCAGGACGTTCAGAGTTATGTTAGGTCACTCCATATCTCGCCCTATCTAGTCTAGACCATAGAGACCATGATCACTATCAAGATCCTCTGATCAGATACAAGTGCATGGGGTGTGCCTGCTAGCAGCCTTACAGACTATCCTAGGGGGTGAGCAGTGGTAGCATTAGGCCCAGAAGGCCAGATATGCCTTTTGAGTGACCAAATTAAGATTTTAGTACAGCACCTTGGTTGGGGTCGCCCTCCCTCAAGAGCCTTCCACTACCGCCCCAAGGTTACTAGCTGTGTCGTCACCCGTGAGGGGCTAGATGACATCGCTCCAAGGAGCGATATGCCGTACGGGAGGGACGAAGATGAGGTCCGAGGGCCTTATACAGTCCATTTTATGGATGGACTATTTTTATATATCAGCACCACACCCCTCATCGAGCCTGGTGCCTGGGGTACAGACAGCAGAAGTCCACCTGACTCAGACACGGCTACAGATTAGGAGCCAAGCGGGCTCAGTTGCAGACCCAGGGGGATAGGTAGGTTGGATATAGCACCAAGTAGAGTCATAGAAACCTAGATAAGGCTATATAGATTGAGGTGTATTTGTCATGGCTTATGGGGGTACCCATAGGTTATTTCTATGTTGCTTGGCTTATAGGGGCCAAGTTAGGTTCTTGTTTGTATTCTTGTCTGCTAGCTATAGCTTATGAATATATGATTGTACAGTCGTAGCTCACATACATGTAGTGATTTGCTAGACACAGATTACGAATAAAGCCAGCTTATAGGTTAATCTTTCTGCACTTTCTCTCTATTTACTTTCAGTCTTTAACAGCTTACTTATTACCTTGAATATTCGGTACATATTATACTGACACCCATCCCCGGGTGCTGCATTACTTGCCTGCAGGTTTAGACAGACAAAGTTCAGGCTTTTCAGTAGCAGCCGTTCAGAGTTAGAAGTTCGATCAGCTCCCTTCCTTCGGAGTTTCCAGGTCATAGATGTTACAGTCTTTCAGTTGTATAGCACTGGGGGTAGGCGAGGGCCCTGTCCCGACCACTATTTGCATTCTTAGAGGCTTGCAGACTACGGTCATCGGTTAGTTAGTTGGTTGCCGGCCGTGTAGGGCCTATATATATTTTATTTCGTGTGATGGTCGTGTGGGGCATTATTTAGTTGTTAGATAGCGGTCTTGTCGGCTATAGTATAGATATAGTTACCTGATTTTCATTTCAGTTATAACTAGACAGCATGGTGGTCTTGTCGGCCCGCATAGGATCCCTTTTGTTGCCTGCGGTTGGATAGCTATTTTTATTTACAGGTGGCTATACGGCCTTGTCGGCCGGAGGCTGTGTTTACAGCCGAGATATAACCCATTGTTTTCTTGAATTGAGTTGCAGGCATGCACCAGATGTGCATAAGTCTAGCCAGGTTAGCCAGAATCCAGTGTGGCACTAGGTGTCAATCATACCTCCCAAGATGGGGCGTGACACAAACTACCCTTACTGAGTGGTATACTCATTCTATATTTCTGCACTATGTGTAAGTACTGATCCGAGCAGTAGTGAGCTTCGAGATTGCTTTTGTACTCAGCGGTGAGTTGCCATCTTTGTCCGTGGTAGCCAGGATTCTATCTATTTATGGTTCTTATTGCCATCTTTCGTAGTCGATTGTACTTAATTTCTAATAGTATATGCTTATGACTCGTAACGCCAGTCTTGGAGAATTTATGATGACATGCTTCCACGTTGTAATAGCTAGACAGTTTCATTGTACTATCTTTAATTGCTTGTAACTCTGTCTTTGAATTTCCTTAAAGTGCTTTGTATTTATTATTGTTGGTTTGCTTGACGTGGAGACTGTTTAGGTGTCATAACGATTTAAGAAATCGGAGCATGATAACAACAATGGCTGTTATTAATACATCTCAATCAAGCATGTTTGCGTTAGTTTTATGAATTTTTATTGCTCATATTGCTTCATTTAAATTTGTCTTAGTCCAATTTTGTATACGATTTTCTAGCAGTGTAAGTCTTTAATTTTCATTACTGAAAAGGTTATGCCCTTTTTATTTCTCTTTTATGGTAGATGTTTTGTTATTATTGTTGCTTTGTTAGAAGAGGATTTGAGACTTGTTATCCCATAATGAGCTTATTTTCAACCCAACAGGTCCTTCTGTGGGATTTTACCGGTAAATTTATACGAGGCTTATAAAGGGGAATTGATACACATGAACCCGATGTCTCCTTGTATTGGAAGAATAATTATTACTTTCTTCATTTCAAAATAAGTGTTGTTTTAGCTTTCTCACTTTGTTTCAAAATAAATGATATTTTACATTATCAATAAGACAATAATGATGTTTTTCTAATTTTATTCTTATTTAAATAAAGAGATATTTATAAACTACTAAAGAACTACATCTTTTTCAAAGTATTTATTAAGGGTAAGTTAGTAAAAATGCATTTTACTTTTTAGAAGTGACTAGTTTTTTAAGATGTGTGCCCAAGCTAAAAATACCACTTATTTTAAAATGGAGGGAGTAATTGAATAAAAGAATCAGAAAAGGGTCAAATATACCCCTGTACTATCAGAAATAGTTTAAATATACCCCTCGTTATAATTTGGGTCCAAATATACCTCTCATGTTATACTTTTGGTTCAAATATACCCCTTCCATCATACTTTGACACAAATTTATCCTTAATTTTAATGGAGGGACACATGTCAAATTCATAATCAAATGAGTCGGTCCCTATTTTTAAATACTCATTTTTTTTTAAGAAATTCATCCGTTTAATCCAATCCGGCCTTTTTTTCTTTCTTTTTTCTTCTTTTTCCTATACCCAAAAATAGATTTCTCTAATACTTTTACGCGACGGACCCGTACCTTTCCCTTTCCTTCAATTTTTTGTAAATTTATTTTTCTTATTCAATTTTAAAACAAAGGAACCCATTCAAAACAAGGAAGATCGTTAATTTTTTAGGATTTCAATATTACCTTTTGCTAATATTTCTTTTAAAAGCTGGCATACATCTCAATTTTTTAATCTTAGCTCCAAAAGAAATATAATAATGCGAGCACTACTAATTATAATAATGTTTCTCAATTCATCTAATTTCTTTGTTATTTTTTTAAAAAATAAAATTTATAGTGAAAAATAAGCTTTGAAATTTTGGATATTTTAAGTAGTAAATCAAAAATGATTAAAAAAAATAAAGAGGGCGGGTCAGATTAAACGGGTGAATTTCTAAAAAAAAATTGGGTACTTAAAATAGGGAGCGGGTCATATGTGTCTCTCTGTTAAAATTAAGAACAAATTTGTGATAAAATATAATGGAAGGGGTATATTTAAACCAAAAGTATAACAGGAGGGATATATTTGAACCCAAAGTATAACGAGTGATATATTTAAACTATTTTTGATAGTACGGGGGTATATTTGACCCTTTTCCGTAAAAGAATTCGTGTGAACAAGATCGCATCATTATTGCTAACATTAGTACAATATTGAATGTCCGTGTTGATATATTCGCTGTGTTTCAAAATAAGTAGTGTTTTTAGCTTGGCTACACTTCTTAAGGAATTATTCATTTCTAGAAAGTAAAATGTACTTTTACTCATTCACCCTTAATAATTATCTTAAAATCTTGGTTATGTAAAACTTTCTCCATTTAAATAGGGTAAAATTGAAAAAACATCATTAATGTTTTCTTGATTATATAAAACACCACTTAATTTGAAACAAAATAAAAATGCTAAAACACCACATATTTTAAAACGGAGGGAGTAAGTCCTTTTTTTTGGTCATCCTCTTCAGCAACAATATTAATCATTTTCCATAACTGAAATTCAGATATTGATAGAAGTCCATTTATTAGCATAAGAGTTGCTGCATCATATTTCAATAAACACAAAACTCATTAAAAGTTCACAAATTTGTGCACTCAAAATACAACTTAGCTACTCCACACACTTATCACACTGCACCTCTATTGGTTAGTTATCATCTAAAGCAGACTTGAGGACTACTATCTGGAGCGTTAGCTTTATTAATCTCGAACTGTTTGGTTTTGCAAGCTTGTGGCATATTGCGTCCTCTATAAGCTCTACAAATATATGCTATAAAATTCTGGTAATCCTGCAGCCAGATGTAAAATATCTTAATCCATATCGTCTTGCTCGTAGTTTATACACGAATGAACACAAAAGAGGGAGAGATCTAGAGAGAGATTGAGAACTAACTTCTTGAAGAGGCTGATTATTCACTAGCAGCCATGGTACAAATCTGTGAGTCGGGTTTAGGTTTGCAGTTTCATCTGCATATGCTATCTCTAGCTGTAAGTTCATTTACATAATTAGAAATTTATCAATTTCCACTTAAGTAGAAACAAAAAGAAAATCAACTAACTTGAAAGATATATTTCTTTTCTTTTTTTTACTTTTGAATGATCAATAATAGTGACTTAATTGGAAATTTTAACCGAAGTAATCCCATATTTAAACTGTTAACAAATATAATACATTTTTAATCATCTATTATTTTAATTAGTAAACAAAAATAATACTACAAATTTTTGAAAATTTTCTGAACTAGTTTTAATGTATTCCACATAACGACATACAAAATTTTTATTTTTAACTTTTAATCAGTAAAAAAACTAACGGTTGACGGCGTTTTGAGAGTTTTCAAGATTTTTAAAGCGCGATACAAAATACAAATCATATATATCAATGACATTTCTACTATCCCGCTTAACTTTTTCTTAAAACAACATTTCTTTACTGATAGTTCTCATTTTTTGATTAAAATGTAACCCATACGTCTAGTAGATCTTCCTTCAACTTGTCATTAAATAGAATGATATTGTTCAACTTGATTTTTCTCATCCTAGTGTAAAGATCCGCATGCTCGTTTTGTGTTTTGGAACCTTCTAATGCTATTTATGACTTGAGGAGATGGATTACATGGTTCTCAGGGCAATCAGTTGCATTTTGTAGAAGAAATACTGAAATTGAAAGTTTGAAAGCTTGAAGTTTGATCAAAGTCAACAAATTAGATAAACGAGCTTGGAATTGAGTTTTGACAGTTTCATTAGGTCCAAAAGGTAGTTTATAACTTGGTTGGATATATTGCACGAGGCTAGAGGCGCCCGAGAGTGCTTCGGACCATTGAGTTGATTGCTAGTTGTTTTTAAGTTAAAATTTGACCACCGTCGATATGTAATAAAGATGACTTTAGATCGGTGTTTTGAGTATCTCAATGAGTTTGTAGGTATCACAGGAGTGATTTGTATATTTCGTTCATGTCCTGAGGGGTTCGATTGAGTTTTTGAGCATAAAATCGGATTGGATACATAATAGCTGAAAATTTTAATATCTAGTATGAACGCAATTGCAGTGAAGGAAGAGGGATTGTCAGTGCTATTATTCTATGGGTGCGCAATCGCGCACAAGAAGATGCTAAACATGTTTGGTTAGAAATCAGTCCTAGGCAGCACAAAAATGTTGAAGGGAAAGTTTGGTCAGCGCAATCACACTAGTCTATGTTTTTCGGGTTAAGCGCAATCGCGTTGCATCACCGCAGCTGTGATAAATGTTCTACAAAGGGTTAAAGGGAGAAAAATAGAGATTTGAGATTCATTTCACCATTTTTAAAGTTATAGAGCTCAATTTTGGATGATTTTATAGTTGTGATGCCAAACCTCATCAGTTCTAGTTATTGTAGTTAGATTTGTAGCAGGGTGTGTACGATCCAGTGCGGCACATGGTGCAAGTTATACCCCTCCAGGTTTGAGGTGTGACAATGATGATATACCTCTTAATGATATTAAAACTTTGTTCCAAATCTTAATGGTTCATACTATATAACTTTTTAAATCTAAATAAAAACAAACACACTTAATGGCCTAAAGTCAAAACAATTTAGATTCAAACCTCTATTAAATGTAAACAAATATGGCATATGCCTTTGTAAAGTTTATCCCGTAGCAATAACTATCAGCATAATTATTGTCTATGTAATATTGTGTTAGGATTTTAGAATTTCTTGTTTTATCTAATTTATCAATGAGCTCTATGTATGGGATAACAAGGCAAAGAACGAGTCTGGCACCAAAATAGATAAATTTCTTTTACAGAATTCCAAAATCGATCATCTCTTTTGTGGTTTACCAAAATGGATACATCGTTGCCTAGGCAACGAGGATCTATTAATGTATTTAAAAGAATTATTGAACCTCATTGGCTTCCATTTAATTTTAAAAAAAAAACTTTTTACATGCTGAATACAAATGAAAAAAAAAACTCTAAAGAACCTCGTTGGACAGTATTAACAGATAATCACTGTTGCCAGTTAGTTTAGGAGTTTGTTATTAGTTCCTATTTTACATCTATTAGGACTCTTGATAGTTTCCTATATTTTAGTATTTTAACTGCACTGTATCTTATCTGATTAATATGTATCTTAGGTTTAGCATTTTTCTGTTCGTATCTGCTCTATATAAGGAGCTTGTTGTTCATGAATAAAATCATTTTTCTCTTATACATCTCAAACCTTTATATGGTATCAGAGCTTTTTTCTCCTCACAGAGATTTAAGTTTCTTATTTCCCACCCACCACAAATGGCACCCTCGGTTACCAATTCCGATGCAACCAACACTACCGCCATTATTTGATTCAACTCAGTTACCCAACTTCCAATTAAACTTGTTGGCAGCCATAACTTCTCCCTATGAAAAGCACAAGTGTACATGCTCATCAGGACACAATCTTTATGTTCATCTAGATGGGACTATCCCTGCTCCTGTCAAGACCACCATCACAAACAACCAGACAATTGCCAACCTTGAGTATGTTAATTGGTTTCGCTAGGACCAATTGATCCAAAATGCAATTTTAGCATCAGTAGATCCAACTCTTGCTGCTATGGTAGCCGCTACAACTACTGCCAAAGCATCCTGGGATTCCCTCCATACTGCTTATGGTAATAAGTTGCAAACTTGCATATTCAGCTTGAGAGATCGCCTCGCCTGTTTCTCTAAAGAGAGTCTCCTGTAACAGACTATCTCAATCAAGTCCAATCTCTCTGCTATGTGCTTGCAACTGCAGGAGCTCCTGTCACCAACGGTGAACTCACTGGTCTTGGATCAGAATATCTAAAAATCTCAGCAGTGATTCGAGCACGTGACACACCAATTTCATATGCCAAACTATTTGAAAAGCTTATTGATCACGAGCTTTTCCTCAAACACAATGCCCCGGCTCAATCCATCATAATTACTGCTGTTGATGCTCAAAAGACTACCCATCAAACAATGACCAACGCCACCAAAAAAATAGGCATCAAAACAACAACCATCAGCACCATTATCAGATCGGGCGCAATCATCACACCAATCCGCAAGAAGTCAACTTAGTGTGTCAATTATGTGACTGACCTAGACACTCTGCTCGTGTTTGTCGCTCTTAGTCTCATCATCATTTTTAGGCATAAGCAAACTTTGCTAGACAACGCATGCAGCAATCTTCTCCATGGATAGTTGATTCAAGGGCTACACACCATGTTGCATCGGATGTGCAAACTCTCACAACCATTACCGACTACAATGGTCCGGAAGAAATTGCTATAGGAAATGGTAGAACCATACCAATTTCTTACACTAATAACACTGATTTATATGCATCTAATTCTAACTTTCAACTATCTAATATACTTTGCTCTTCTTCCATTTCCAATAACTTAATTTCAGTTTCTCAATTTTGCCATGATAATAAATCATCTATTCAATTCTTTTCGAATTCTCTTTTTTTTGTGAAGGATCTGAGTACGGGGGCGCTCTTAGTTCAAGGATGGAGTAGAGTACGCCTTTATGAGTGGCCGCTAGACAATCTTTCTTCTCAACTGCAATGTAATGTGGTTGTGTCTTTAGATCTATGGAATTGGCGTTGGGGGCATCCAACACGCCGTACTTTAGATATATTTTTAAATAAATTTTTCATTCCAGTTAAAAAAGACTCCCTTTCTATTTGTAACTCATGCCAATCAAATAAAAGCCACAGGCAATCATTTTCTACAAACTCTCTGCAGAGCCACAAGCTTCTACAAATTATTTACAGAGACCTATGGGGCCCATCATTAATTTTGTCCGTTGATAGAAAAAGATACTATATTTTGTTCGTAGATCAATTTTCAAAATCATGTGGTTCCACACAATTCAATCCAAACATGAGGTTTTAGATGTTTTCAAAATACTACATCCATTACTCGAGCGTCGGTTTCAAACAAAAATATTATCTTTCTATATCGACGGAGGAGGTGAATTTCAAAGTTTAACTTCTTATTTAAAATCACAAGGCATTGAACACTTAATTTCCCCACCTTATAATCCTCAAAGAGTTGCTATAGTAGAAAGACAACATTGCCATGTTGTCGAGACTACAAAAACTCTAATGCACCAAGCTTCTTTACCAGTCACATTTTGGAGTTTTGCATGTCAACAAGTTGTTTTTCTCATAAACAGAATGTCAACTCCAAATTTAAAAGATAAGTGTCTATACGAGCTTTTATTACAAAAATCACCAAGTTATGACAATATCAAAATTTTTGTTTTTTATGTTATCCATGGCTAAAATCATATGCACAAAATAAGCTTGATTGAAAATCAAAGCCCCGTGTCAATGTGGAATTTTCAAATAAATATTATTGTCATCAATGCTTTGACCCAACAACCTCCAAAGTTTATCTTTCAAGAGATGTAGTATTTTTTGAAACTAGTTATTCTTTTACCAATATTTTCTCTTATTATAAAAATCAGAATCTGAAGATTTCTAGGGATGACTTATCTCCACCAAAAGAAAGGGATACTGCTATCCCAGCAAAGTCACATTTTCTTGAACTACCTCAGCCATTGTCTACAGGTGCACAAAAATCTCTCTCATTCCTTCCATAGCGGCATCGCCAAGCTTAGGTACATCTCCACCTTCTCCTTCCAATCCTGCAAGAACTTTTGTTTCTCCCTACCCCACTCAATCAGCACCTACTCTCCTTTCTCCGACAAGAACCAGTAAGCCACCCATCACTCACACATATAGTCGTTGCACCTTGGAGTTTACCACATTTGTTCAAGCCCCTTAGCTACCTCCAACCACTGCATCGCAGCCACCAAACCTTAATGTCTCTGCACCGCAACCAAAACTAGCCAACCTCTCTCATCCAATGGTTACCCGCTCAAAAACAAATAGCCTGAAACCAAAGAATTTTCTTGCCAAAATCAATCTCTCGCCACCAATTCCCTGCTCCTACCATTAAGCACAACTTTATCCCCAATGGAAAGAAGCAATGAAAGCAGAATATGATGTTCTAGTCAGAAATCATACATGAGATTTGGTCCCTAGTGATCCCTCTCGGAATATTGTGGATTGTAAGTGGTTTTTTAGAATTAAATATAAATCTGATGGAAGCATTGACAAGTACAACGCTAGCCTAATAGCCAAAGGCTTCACTCAAAGACCCGAATTAGATTGTCATTCTATATTCAGCCCGGTTGTCAAGCCTGCAACAGTCCGCTTGGTCCTTGTAATTGTTGCTCAATGTTCCTGGCATATTCATCAGTCAGATGTAAATAATGTATTCTTGCAACGCAATCTTGAAGAAGAAGTGTACATGCGACAACCTCCTGATTTTGAGTCCTCTCAAAATCCAACTTACATTTGCAAAGTCAAAAAGGCCATATATGGACTAAAGCAGGCTCCTAGGATGTGGTACACCGAGCTCACCAACTACTTGATAAGTATTGGGTTTGTTAAATCAAAATATGGCTCATCTCTATTTATCCTTTATAATTTTGGGGTTACTGTATATATTCTCATATATGTTGATGACAAATTATTACGGGAAGCATTCAGAGAAGTGTCAAGTCTATAATTACATCACTTTCTCAACGATTCTCTCTAAACGATCGTGGACTCTTACATTATTTTTTGGGTGTTGAGGTGATATCGACACCAACTGCCATATATTTTTCACAACACAAATATAGACAACCTACGAGGTTCCTTTTAAAAAATTTTATATGTTGATTACTGATTAAAAAAAAATTTAAACAATCTCGTTGGGTGCCCAATGAGGTTCCTTTTAAATCTTTTTAATATATTGATTACTCATTAAAAAAATTCTATAGAACCTCATTGGCTACCCAACGAGGTTCCATTTAATTTTTTTTAAAAATATTTTATATTCTAATTGCTGATTAAAAAAATCTATTTAAATTTTTTTAAAAGTTTTTTACATGATCCTTATTGGAGATAAGTTTTATATATATATATATATATTAAATGTGATTGAAGTGAAATATAAAGAAACAATTCAACAAAATTGAATTAATCTTTTTTAACTAAAGAATGTTGAATAAACTAAACTTTTTTTAAAAAAAAATTATTAACCTCGTTGGAAGTCCAACAAGGATGTAATAAAAAAAATTATTCAGCAAGAAAAATTTAAAATAAAAAATTTAAAGAGAACCTTGCCAATAGATTTATTTTAAAGCTTATTAGTTATTTTTAATAAGAAAAAAAATTAATAAATTATAAAGATACTTTTATTTATTATAATTATTCACGATGAAGACATGTAGGTACAGGTAGAATTACATGACGTCTTTTCATGTCACTTCCAGTTGGTGCAAGCGGTCTGGTCGATCATTAAAATTTCACTTGCATTTCTTGTTGTTGCACTTGTTCTGTTGCTTGCGCTTCTTCTTCTTCCTCCTCATTACTTTCACTATCTTGAACAACGACTAAATTTAACAAACTAGCAAATGTAGAATTACGTTATGTGTGTTACTTTGAACTGCTCCTCCAAAATTATGTGGCATCCAAGACTTAGAACCGTTAAATTATGCAAAACCAAGTGCAACTACAGGTGGAGTGACAAACCCAGTTGTATGATTTTGGAGAATATCGCGAGGACACTGAACGATTCACAGAAATCAAATGTAAGGTAATATGGTTCAATAGGGGTTACTGTCGATGAGCCAAAAAAATTAAATATTGGGTTAACTTCTATTATACCCCAAAAGCTCTAAGATCATACCCGGGAGTTGAAACGCAAAAAGCAGAATTTTCTGCACCAGATCACAGAACGAGTCGTCCTGTGACCCATCAGGTTGACCACGAGTCGTTAAGTGACTCGTGCTGAGGAGTGTTGACTTACCTGGAAAATTCAAATTTGGGGTGACCACAGGTATCACCACGAGTCGTTAAGTCACCCGTGGTCAAGGGCAATTGGAAGGTGAAGGAGGAGTTGGCAATGTACCTCACGATTGGATCCACGAGTCATGATCAGACACCATGATTCATTAGGTGAGTCGTGGTCAGCATTTGGTGAATGACTTAAGGAGTTGGACAGTGGAGGTAACGGGAGGTGACCACGAGTCGTGGTCACCAATTACGATCTGTTAGGTCCCTCGTGAGGACCCTTTGAAGAAAAGTGGCAGTGCACCTAACGACAGCAGATGATGACTCATGCCTTGGGGTAACAACTCGTCCAGTCCCTCATTGGGAGTGACAGTCAGTTTTTCTCTGCGAATTTAGTAAGGGCTTTTTCGTAATTTCTATGATCCTAAAGCCTAAACTACGTCCTTTTAAGCTATTAATAATGAGTTTTAAGAGGGATAATTTCATTCTAAGTTATTCCTATTCATGCATGCAAGAGTAAAGGTCTAGAGAGGTAATCAAGCTCAAATTCTTTTAAGTTTTTCATAAATTCTTCTTTGGGCAATCAAGGGAGTTGTAGAATCAGTTCTTCTCAGGTATGTAGGGTTATGAATGGATGAATTTGTTCACACCCATGCTCAATCTCTCCCTATTCATGAAATTCTATTGATAATTCTATGGGGTTTTATCTCAATTCTTATGAAATCCTTATGATCTATCTATGGGTTAATTCCTCTCTTGTATAACTTCATGTTTTATGAATCATGGGTAGATTTTATAACTATTTAGATTTAAATTTTCTACAAAACTATGCCCAATTATGTATGTTTCATGATAAATCAAGTTATGATTCTACTTTGATGTTGATGTTCATTAACCCATTATGATTTATGACTTATAATATGATTTCTCTCAAATTCTCATCATGAATTTATGAATATCAAGTATATACATGTTTTACAAGTATGTATGAACCTCATGATTTATGATTTATGATTATAGCCGACTCACGGGCCTTACTTTCATGGCTAGTTCACGTATTTCAAGCATGCTTATGATTAACATGATTTTAACTAGCCTATGAATCTCATGTATATTATCCTATGAGCACTATATATATTTTGGGAGTAGTATTTAACACCGAGTAGACCCGGGGTCTAAGCATACCCCGAGTCTCAAAACTACATGCCAACATAGCCATGATGGGACCTCCTTTGCGACTGTCTCTTTTGCCCGAATGGGCCTTTCATGAGTGATATCACACCTCTTTCATCGTTCTACCCTTGGCAAGGTACGGACGCCCTCCCGACTGGGAGTTTACAGCTTGGGCTCCATGTGTGCTCATATGGGGTATGTAGGTTATAAGAATCTCCCATTGTTCCTCATGATTTATGTATGATTATGATTATATACTTTGGCTCAAGTCATGTTTCATAAAGCTTTTCTCTTATGATTATAATTATGAACAATTTACGAATTTTTTGAAAACTTTGAGCCTTATGTTTGCATTATGATATTTATGTTATGATCATATTGGCCTACACTTATGAACTTTTATGTATTTTAAATGTCTGTTTTACTTACCTTGCATACTCGGTACATTTCATGTACTGACCGCATACTCTATGTTGTATCATTTCATGATACAGGCTCCGATCTTCAAACTCAGCCCCATCACTAGCCAGTTCTTCTGAGTTAGCATTCAGCCTCAGTGGTGAGTTCTCATCTCTCGAGGACTACTTATTTCCAGTTATCTTGTATTTTCAGTTTTCATACTTGTCGGGTTAGTTGGGGGCGTTGTCCCATCTACCCATCAGATATGTTAGAGGCTTTCAAACTGTATATAGTAATCAGCTTGTCATGTATGAAGTGAATTCCCATTCTGATGTCATGTTATGATTATACTTTCGCTATGTTATTAAGTTAAGTCTTCCACTTTGTTTGATTGAGTTAGATGTATGTTCGTGTCGTGGGTCTTGGAGTCTCTCGGGGCTCCTTGTCCCGTGTCTCGATCTGGGCCTATGTTTGGGTCGTGACAAACTTGGTATCAGAGCAAGATTTTGAAGTGTCCTAGGATGTCTGAAAGTCATGTTAAGTAGAGTCTTTTTCATTGGTGTGAAGTGCGTCACACTTATGACGAAGAGGCTACGAGATGTTTAGGAAATATTCCCTTCTTTCATGATCTATGTCTTTCGATGAAATGTCTCTTTATCCTTCTAACTCATGTTATTCGCGATTGCAGAATCATGCCTCCCCATAGAGTTAACGGCAAAAGAAATGAAAAATGGAAATGTCTACGAGGATGGAAATGGAGACAGGCACCAACAAGCCCCACCAGCCCATGAGCACCATGCACTGGAGCCGGTTGCCCACACTGAGTTTAAGGCAGCCATTCAGATTCTAGCCCATTCTTTGACCGCCAAGGTCAACCAGCAGGCGGTAGCACATGTCCCGCAGAATGGGAATGCAGTAGAAGCGAGGGTTAGAGACTTTCTGATGATGAACCCTCCCGAGTTCCTTGGATCGAAGGTGGGAGAGGATCTACATGATTTCATTGAGGAGATTTTGAAGATCACCCAGATTATAGGGGTGACTGGAGAGGAGTGTGCCGATTTGGCCTTATATCAGTTAAAGGGGGTTGCACACATTTGGTTCAAATAGTGGAAGGAGTGTAGGGTAGTCGGAGCAGGTCATATCAGTTGGGACCAGTTCCATGCCACTTTTGTTGATCGGTTCTTTCCTTGGGAGATGAAGGAGCTAAAAGGGGATGAGTTTGTGAATCTTAAGCAGGGAAAGATGATGGTTCAGGAGTATGCTTTGGAGTTCACACGTCTATCCAGGTATACACCCGAGTTGGTGGCGGATCAGAGAGCCCGTGTGAGCAGGTTCATACATATTATAGCAGACTCCTTGGTCAGGGATTGTCGGACAGTGATGTTTCTCCAGGATATTAACTTTTCCCGGATTGTCCTGTATGCCCAGTAGATGGAGGCGGTACAGATGAGTGAGCGATAGAGGGAGACTAAGAGAGACAGGACTAATAGCATCAGATTCTCCCAACCGAGGACTAGTGGGCATCGTCAGCAGTCTCATCAGAGATATTTATCCCCAGCACCATCATCAGCTAGTGTTCCGTCCTAATCCAAATGTGATTAGAGGGGTAGAGTGTCAGGCTCGAGGAGCCGGGGGAGCATTTCAGGAGATCGCACCTTTCCATCATGTGTGAACTGTGGAAAGAACCACCCAGGGAGATGTTTAGTTGGGTCAAATGCTTGTTTCAGGTGTGGCAAACCCGGACATAGGCTCAAAGATTGCCCTTCAGCTAGATCAGGTGATGGTGGAGCCCGTACTCCAGCCTTAGTTCAGCATCTCCACTAGCACGCCCCGCTCAACAAAAGGGCTTCTACTAGTACAGGTGGCAGACAACGCCAAAATAGATTTTACGCCCTATTATCCTGCCAGGAGCAGGAGGTCTCCCTAGAAGTAGTCACTGATATGTAACGAGTTTTCCACCTTGATGTATATGCATTGTTAGATCCAGGGGCTACCTTGTCTTTTGTGACACCTTATGTGGCTAGTAGTTTTGGAGTCAGTCCCAAAATCTTGTCAAAATCCTTCTCAATATCTACTCCAGTGGGTGATTCAGTTGTAGCTAGGCGGGTGTATAGAAGTTTCTCGGTCACAGTCCTTCGGAAAGTACCTCAGCAGATTTATTAGAGTTAGCCATGAAGGATTGATGTTATTCTCGGCATGGATTGGTTGTTTGCATGCTATGTATTAGTCAATTGTAGAACCCGTGCGGTAGAATTTCAATTTCCGGGTGAGCCAGCCTTAGAATGGAAGGGTAGTTCAGCTATGCCTATAGGTTGGTTCATTTCCTACCTTAAGGCCAGAAAGATAATATCTAAGGGTTGTGTGTACCATCTAGTTAGGATTAAGGATGCTATATCCGATACCCCGACTATCCAGTCAGTTCCAATAGTATGTGAGTATCCAGTAGCATTCCTAAATGATTTACTAGGAATCCCTCCAGAGCGGAAGATTGATTTTGGTATTGACCTTCTTCCCGATATGCAGCCTATATCTATTCCTCCTTATAGAATGGCTCCAGCCGAGTTAAAGGAGTTGAAGGAGCAGTTGAAGGACCTGTTAGACAAGGGTTTCATTAGACCGAGCAAATTCCTATGGGGTGCACCAGTTCTCTTTGTCCAAAAGAAAGATGATTCTCTTCGTATGTGTATTGATTATCGGCAATTGAACAAGGTCACCATCAAGAACAGGTATCCTTTACCCGGGATTGATGATTTGTTTGACCAGCTTCAGGGTGCCAAGTGCTTTTCGAAGATAGACCTCAGATCCGGATACCATCAGCTCAGGTTCGAGAGAGTGACATCCTGAAGACAGCGTTCAGGACGCAGTATGGTCATTATAAGTTTGTAGTTATGTCTTTTGGACAAACGAATGCTCCTGTAGATTTTATGGATTTAATGAACAGGGTGTTCAAGCCATACTTGGATATATCTTGATTGTGTTTATTGATGACATCTTGATATACTCTCGATGCAAGGAGGAGCATGCCTCTCATTTGAGGGTGGTACTACAAACTCTCAAGGACCGCCGATTATATGCCAAATTCAACAAGTACAAGTTTTAGTTGAACTCAGTGGCATTTTTGGGCCATGTGGTGTCAAGTGAGGGTATAAAGGTAGACTCTCAGAAGATTGAAGCGGTAAAGACTTGGCCTAACCGGTGAATCCTTCAGACATCAGGAGTTTCTTGGGTTTAGCTGGGTACTATCGGAGATTTGTTGAGGGATTTTCATCTATTGCAGTACCATTGACCAAATTGACCCAAAAGAAAGTGAAGTTCCAATGGTTGGAGGCTTTTGAGAGAAGCTTTCAGGAGTTGAAGAGTCGACTTACCTCAGCACCGGTGTTAACCCTACAAGAGGATACCGATGGATTTGTGGTGTATTGTGATGCTTCTAGAACCGGCCTTGGTTTTGCATTGATGCAACATGATAAAGTAATAGCATACACTTCCAGATAACTAAAAGTTCATGAGAAGAATTACCTGACCCATGATCTTGAATTAGCGGCAGTGATATTTGCCTTGAAGATATGGAGACACTATTTATACGGGGTCCATGTAGATGTGTTTATGACCACAAGAGCCTACAATATGTGTTTACACAGAAGTATCTAAATCGACGCCAAAAGAGATGGTTAGAGCTACTCAGGGATTATGATATGAGTGTCCTTTACCATCCAGGTAAGGCCAATATAGTAGCAGACGCACTTAGTAGACTCTCTATAGAAAGTGTTTCCCATGTGGATGAGGGGAGGAAGGAGCTGGTGAAGGATATGCATCGGCTTGCAAGGTTGGGAGTTCATTTGGTTGACTTGACCACTGGTGGTGTTATAGTGCATAATGGGTCAAAATCATCCTTGGTGATTGATGTGAAAGCTAGACAAGACGAGGACTCCATTTTGGTAAAGTTAAAGGAAGTCGTTCAAAATCAGAAGGTAGAGGTCTTCTCCAAAGGGGGAGATGGTGTGCTTCAATATTAGGTTCACTTGTGTGTCCCGGACATTGATGATTTGAGAAATCGGATGTTACATGAGGCTCACGGTTCCAAGTATTCGATACATCCAGGTGCCACCAAAATGTATCGTGACCTACGAGAAGTTTATGGTGGAATGGCATGAAGAAGGACATCACTGAATTTGTGGCTAAGTGCCCGAATTGTCAACAAGTGAAGGTTGAGCATCAGAGGCCGGGGGGTGTACTTCAAGACATCAGCATTCCTACATGGAAGTGGGAGGAAATCAATATGGACTTCATCACAGGGTTTTCTCAAACTCGTCGACAATATGACTCCATTTGGGTGATAGTAGACTGGTTGACCAAAGCTCTCATTTTCTACTGGTCAAAACCACTGACTCCGCAGAGGATTATGCCAAACTATACATTTGAGAGCTAGTTCAGTTGCATGGAATGCCCTTGTCCATTATATCAAATAGAGGTACTCAGTTTACCTCTCAGTTTTGGAGATCGTTTCAAAAAGGACTTGGTACTTAAGTTAAGCTCAATACAGCATTTCACCCACAAATGAATGGTCAAGCGGAGCGAACAATTCAGACTCTCGAGGACATGTTGAGAGCATGTGTGATTGACTTTAAGGGTAGTTGGGATGACCATTTGCCTCTTATTGAGTTTGCATACAATAATAGCTACCATTCCATCGTTAAGATAGCTTCATTTGAGGCTCTCTATGGGCGGAGGTATAGATTGCCTATTGGTTGGTTTGAAGTCAGTGAAGCTGCGATGATAGGACCGGATTTAGTCCATGAGGCCATGGAGAAAGTTCATCTCATACGGGACAGGTTGAAAATAGCTCAAAGTCGTCAAAAGTCCTATGTGGATGTGAGAAGGAGAGAACTTGAGTTCGAAGTGGATGATTGGGTGTTTCTGAAGATGTCTCCCATGAAGGGAGTGATGAGATTTGGAAAGAAAGGAAAACTCATCCCTCGTTATGTTGGCCCCTACCGAATTGTGAAGGGGGTTGGCAAGGTGGCATATGAATTGGAGTTGCCCTCAGAATTAGCTTTTGTTCATCCAGTTTTACCTGTATCTCTCCTAAAGAAGTATTTGGGTGATCTAGCTCTAGTTGCTCCAGTAGAGAGTGTAGGTGTGAAAGACAGCCTTAGTTATGAGGAGGTTCCAGTGGAAATACTGGATCGTCGGGTTCGAAAGCTAAGGAACAAGGAAGTAGCTTCAGTCAAGTTTTATGGAGGAATCAGTATGTTGAGAGAGCTACATGAGAAGCCGAAGACAATATGATGGCTAGATATCCACATTTATTTCCTACCGGCTCAGTTCCAGCTTGAGGATCAGTTTTTACCCTAAAACTCTATTCAGTTTCATGTTCAATTCACGTGCCCTAGCTTCTTGCATGTATATGGATGTATGTATGATTCATGAATTCAGTTCATTCATGTAGTTTAAATCGGGATTAGTCATTCCGTCAGTTTTCAGCTTATGTGATCAGTATTTGAGTATAATAATTGCATTTCTCTGCTTTTCTGTATGATTTTCAACATTCGAGGATGAATGTTCCCAAGGGGGAGATATTGTTATATCCCGAAAGCCCTAAGATCAGATCCGGGAGTTGAAATGAAGAAAATAGGATTTTTTGCACCAGTCACAGAACGAGTCGTCCTGTGACCCGTCAGGTTAACCACGAGTCGTTAAGTGACTTGTGGTGAGGAGTGTTGACTTGTCTAGAAAATTCAAATTTGGGGTGACCACGGGTGTCACCACAAGTCGTGGTTAGCCTCATGATTCGTCAGGTCACTCGTGGTCAAGGGCAATTGGAAGGTGAAGGAGGAGTTGGTAGTGTACCCCATGATTAGACCCCACGAGTCATGGTCAGACACCACAATTCATTAGGTGAGTCGTGGTCAGCATTTGGTGAATGACTTGAGGAATTAGACAATAGAGGTAAAGGGAGGTGACCAAAAGTCGTGGTCACTAATGACGATCTATTAGGTCCCTCGTGGGGACCCTTTGAAGAAAAGTGGCAATGCACCTAATGACAACAGACGATAACTCGTGCCCTAGAGTAACAACTCGTCCAGTCCCTCGTTGGGACACTTAGTGGGTAAGTTCATCCTAAGTTATTCTTATTCATGCATGCAAGAGTAAAGGTCTAGAGAGGTGATAAAGCTCAAATTCTTCCAAGTTTTTCATAAATTCTTCATTGGGCAATCAAGGAAATTGTAGAATCAGTTCTTCTCAGGTATGTAGTGTTATGAATGGGTGAATTTGTTCACACTCATGCCCAATCTCTCCCTAATTCATGAAATTCTATTGATAATTCTATGGGGTTTTATCTCAATTCTTATGAAATCCTTATGATCTATCTATGGGTTAATT
Source organism: Datura wrightii (assembly GCA_035772735.1). Classification (NCBI taxonomy): domain Eukaryota; kingdom Viridiplantae; phylum Streptophyta; class Magnoliopsida; order Solanales; family Solanaceae; genus Datura; species Datura wrightii. Next base: position 180,644,440 of record JASDFA010000018.1, read on the forward strand.
CCCTATCATGGATAGATTTTATAACTATTTAGATTTAAATTTTCTACAAAACTATGCCCGATTATGTATATTTCATGATAAATCAAGTTATGATTTTACTTTGATGTTGATGTTCATTAACCCATTATGATTTATGACTTATGATATGATTTCTCTCAAATGCTCATCATTTTATGAATATCAAGTATATACATGTTTTACAAGTATGTATGAACCTCATGATTTATGATTTATGATTATGGCCGACTCACGGGCCTTACTTTCATGGCTAGTTCACGTATTTCAAGCATGCTTATGATTATCATGATTTTAACTAGCCTATGAATCTCATGTACATTATTTTATGAGCACTATATATGTTTTGGTAGTAATATTTAACACCGAATAGACCAAGGGTCCAAGCATACCCCGAGTCTCAAAACTACGTCAACGTAGCCATGATGGGACCTCCTTTGCGACTGTCCTTTTTGCCCGAATGGGCCTTTTATGAGTGATATCACATCTCTTTCATGGTTCTACCCTTGGTAAGGTACGAACACCCTCCTGACTAGGGGTATACATGTTGGGTTCCATGTGTGCTCATATTGGGTATGTCGGCTATAAGAATCTCCCACTGCTTATGATTTATGTATGGTTATGATTATATACTTTGCTCAAGTCATGTTTCATAAAGCGTTTCTCTTATGAATGATTTACAAATGTTTTACGAATGTTTTGAAAACCTTGAGGCTTACGTTAGCATTATGATATTTATGTTACGATTATGTTGGCCTACTCTTATGAACTTTTATGTATTTAAAATATCTGTTTTACTTACTTTACATACTCGATATATTCCACGTACTAATCGCATACTCTATGATGTATCATTTCATGATACAGGCTCCGATCTTCAGCCTCAGCCCCGTCACTAGCCAGTTCTTCTGAGTTAGCATTCAGCCTCAGTGGTGAGTCCTCATCTCTCAAGGACTACTTATTTCCAGTTATGTTGTATTTTCAATTTTCAGACTTGTCAGGTTAGTTGGGGTCGTTGTCCCATCAACCTACCAAATATGTTATAGGCTTTCAGACTATATGTAGTAATCAGCATGCCATGTATGAAGTGAATTCCTGTTCTGATGTCATGTTAATATTAGACTTCCGCTATATTATTATGTTAAGTCTTCCGCTTTATTTGATTGAGTTAGATGTATGTTCATGCCATGGATCGAACTTAGAGTCTCTCAAGGCTCCTTGTCCCGTGTCTCAATCCGAACCTATGTTCGGACCGTGACAACTTCATTAACCAAACTTTGATCGGCACGACGTCTACCCCGACGTTGACTAGTCTCCCCTTCACCACGACGTGCACCATCGATAGAAATAAATTATCTCAAATAATGTCGAGTAGACACTTCCAGGAGTTACTCAATTTCTTGTGGTGGTGCATACTCTAGAGCGAAGCTTATTCTAGTTTTTGAGAAAGCAACGGTCATACATTCCACTGAAATTGCATCAAACTGTTGTATTATTGATCTAGCCTCATCGGATGTGTTTGGATTTTCTTCAATTGTGCATAACAACCTGTGTTGTCTTTTCATGTCCCTGAGCCTACAAAAATAAATTACAACTGTTAAAAAATAAAATAATTCACATTTATGAAAATATAATAAAATAGAACAGGACACCCAACCAATGTCTCATGCCTGTCTGCCAATTGTTGATAACCTCTATTCACTTGCAAGTTAGGATTTCCAATGAAGATGCGCGAGTGATGTTGATACCAACGAAAATAGTCCAAAGGATCATCCACAGCATGAGGATGAACAATATGATTTCTTCATTGTTCCCAATAAAATGAATTCCCGCAAAGAATTATTAATCTTGTCGAGTTATTTAATACCACTTATCACACTTGTAATGAAGTTCCGAAAATAAATTATAAGGTCCAAGTATATGCTGAATATAACTGAATTGTCTTAAAGCTCGGTCCACCATGTCTCACACTAGATAAAAATCACAAATAAGCGGGACTTGTGAAATTCAAATTTGCATACCTCTCTGACACCATTCGGGCAACTCAAAAATGAGATCCCGTTAATAAGACTGCCACATAAACTATTTTGAAAAAAAATGTTCACAAAATTTTATTATGTGTATATGACATATATTAGTATGTTATATATTATTAATATAATAAAATAATATTTTACACTATCAGACTTTTCATTATTATAACAGATAAAACTATCTGAATATTTTATACTCATTTGGCTCGCTTGCCTTATCTTTCAACTTGACATATGGTGGACTTGTTATTATTAGTAACCATTTATGTATGCGTACAGAACTCTTTTTTATAAAAATAGTAAATAGAAATTTAATAGATATTTTTTTATTATACTGAAAATAAGAAATAAAAAATGTGAGAGTAATTACAAGATGATAAATTGAATGGTGGTTAACGTTCATGAAGTGAATCACTTGAACTTTGAGCATAAGTGGTTAAATTCATGAAACTAGACAGAGTAAGTAAAAGAATTTGCATGTCAATCTCTTCAAAAGCAAATCTATTAAATATTTTAAAATTCACAGTTTTCTTAAAAAAATATACTTGTTCTTCCGTTAAACTGTCAAGTACATTCCTCATAACACCAACCAAGTTTCGAGCCTCATTGGTGAACCCGACGACGAGTCCACTTACGTGCGAGTGTTGTTTGTGGAATATCAGGAACATGTTAGTTCCCCCTTACAGGATGAGCTAAAGGTTATAGTAGAATAACACACTCCCAAGTCCCACACCTACATTTAATAAAATTATATGTCATATTAACATAAGTAGGATAGATAAATAATAGGTCAAAGATTAATAATCACATACCTGTAACAAAGAAAGAGATTCATAAATATCGTTAGATCCAGACAAAGAGGTGCGACACAGTGCATTGTAAAGGTATGATAATGCGACTGCTCCCAATGCCTGTGTCGACATCGCCTGCAGATCCTACATGCTTATTAAAAATCCAGGGAAAGGTAGGCACCAGATTTATTGAGAAATAATGTCCCGCCACACAGCCAAAACAGGTATAACCTAACCCTACGCTGAACTTCAATTTAAGTTGAATAGGCAGTGATAGCAGGTAAATTATTGATATGGTTAGCTAAACTAGTAACACTAATTCTGCTAACTCCATCAAAATTTTCTTGTGTGGTTTCCCAAGCAATCAAATCACTAAACATTTACTGCCACCCCTCTGAGACATACATCTAGCATCGACATTAACTACGGGACTACCGTCAATATCCATATCAAATAAAATCTCCACATCTTGTAAGGTGATTGTCGCCTCACCTATACGCATGTGAAATATATGGATCTCGAGCCTCCACCTCTCGACCAGTTCGGTAATGACTCCAACATCCACAATTTCCCTAAATTCACAGAATTCTAAGTAATTTAGTACTCATTCGTGTAATGAATTATTTTTTGAATGTTGTCATAATTCATGATCCACACGTTGTGAATGTAGGCACACCCCCTTCTCCACTCAAATGACCATTCCACACAGCTTTGGATCGATATTTTCAATGCATTGTTAGTACGTGGTCCACTATTAGTCTAGGATGACAATATACATCTTGAGGATTCATATCAATAATCAACGAAATAATATAGTTAATTTTGCATATTATAATTGACATAAATTTTGAATATGAAATCCATAATAAATAATATGTTACATGTATAATAATTGTATACGTTATCAGAATAAAAATAAGTATCATTATTACAAAAATAATATCATATAAAGTTTTACTAACTTACTGTAATTGAAGTAGCCAAAAGAATTTAATCAACAAAGTTACTCAACTTCTAACTCTTGATTTTTCTTTTTTTTTTTCCAAACAAACTTCTTAAAATTACATGTGAATTTATGTGAAGCTTGACATGAATTTATAGGAATGTCCTTTCATATAGGATGAATTTCAGTATAAAAAATGATATTAATAATTAAATATGTGATATCTATAATTAAATATTTTAAAATATATTTTTAGTAAAGATAAATATTTGATGTCTATAATTAAATATTTAAGAACAAATTATTATAAAATATTAAAAATTAAATTATTTTGTTACCCATTTGGTGGTGCATAGAGGACATAAAATGGGATTTTATGTCACTCCTGATTGGTGTTCTGATTGTGAAATGTTATTCTCATAATTTATTCTTAAATATTTAATTATAGACATAAAATATTTATATTTACTAAAAATATATTTTTAAATATTTAATTGTAGATATCACATATTTGATTATTAATATAATTTTCTATACCGAAATTCGTCCTATATGAAAGGACATTCCTATAAATTCATGTGATACTTCACTTAAATTCACATGTAATTTTAAGAAGTTTGCTGGGGGGAAAATTCAAGAGTTAGAAGCTTTTCGGTTAGAAGTTGAGTAACTTTGTTGATTAAATTTTTCCGGCTACTTCAATTACAGTAAGTTAACTTACTAAGCTTTATATGATATTATATTTTGATAATGATACTTATTTTTATTCTGATAACATATACAATTATTATACATGTAAAATATTATTTATTATGGAATTTTATGTTAATTTATGTCAATTACAATATTTAAAAGTAATTACTTTATTTCGTTGATTATAGATATGAATCCTCAAGAAGTATATTGTCATCTTGGACCAGTAGGGTACGATGTACTAACAATGCATTGAAAATATTGATCCGGAATTATGTGGAATGGTCGTTTGAGTGGAGAAGGGACGTACCTACATCCACGACGTGATGATCGTGAATTATGGAAATATTTAAAAATAATTTATTACGAACAAATACTAAATTACTTAGAATTATGTGGATTTAGGGAAACTGTGGATGTTGAATTTATTCCATATGATTTTGGAGTCATCACCGCACTGGTCGAGAGGTGGAGGCCCGAGACCCATACATTTCACATGTGTATAGGTGAGGTGATAATCACCTTAAAAGATGTGGAGATTTTATTTGGTATGATTGTTGAACGCAGTTCCGTAGTTAATACCAATGCTAGAGATATGTCTTAGGAGGGGTGGCAGCAAATGCTTCGTGATTTGGTTGGTTGAGAAACTACGCTAAAACATTTTGATGGAGCTAGCAGAATTAGTTTTACTAGTTTAGCTAACCACATCAATAATTTACCTGCTATCACTGCCTATTCAACTGAACTTGAAGTTCAGTGTAGGGTTAGGTTATACCTATTTTGGCTGTGTGGCTGGACAGTGTTTTTTGATAAATCTGATGCCTACCTTTCCCTAGATTTTTTAATAAGCATGCAGGATCTACAAGTGATGTCGACACAGGCTTAGGGAGCGGCTGCATTATCATACCTCTACAATGCACTGTGTCATGCCTCTTTGTCTGTATCTAGCGATATTTATGGATTTCTTTCTTTGTTGCAGCTATGTGATTATTAATCATTTGACCTATTATTTATCTATCCTATTAGTGTTTATAAGACATATAATTTTTTTAAATGCAGGTATGGGCTTAGGAGCTTGTTATTCCACTACAATCTTTAACTCATCCTGCAAAAGAACCAACATGTGATATTCCACAAACAACACTCGCACGTAAGTGAACTCGTCGTCAGGTTCACTAAAATGAGGCTCGAAATGTTGTTGGTGTTATTAGAGATGTATTCGACAGTTTAATGGAAGGATAGATATAATTTTTTTAAACTATGATTTTTAAAAATATTTAATTGATTTGCTTTTGAAGAGTTTGACATGCAAATCCTTCTACTTATTCTGTCCAATTTCATAAATTTTAACCACTTATGCTCAAAGCTCAATTGATTCACTTCATTAACTTTAACCACTGTTCAATTTATTATTTTGTAATTACTCTCATATTTTTTATTTCTTGTTTTCAATGTAATAAAAAAATATCTATTAAAATTTTTTAAAAAAAATTATACGCGTATATAAAGGGTTATAATAATAACAAGTCCACCATATGTCAAGTTGATAGATAAGGCAAGCGAGCCAAATTAATATAAAATATTCAAATAGTTTAATTTGTTATTATAATTAAAAGTCTGATAGTGTAAATATTTTATTATTATATCAATAATATATATAAAAAAAATATACGTCATGCACATAATGATATTTTGTAAATATTTTTTTAAAAATAATTTTTATGGTATCCTTATTCATGGGATCTCATTTTTGAGTTATCTGAATGGTGTTGGAGGGATATACAAATTTGGATGTCACAAGTCCCGCTTATTTGTGATTTTCACCGAGAGTGGCACATGGTGTACCAAGTTTCAAGACAATTTTGTTATATCCAACATATACCTGGACCTTGTAATTTATTTTCGAAAAACTTCATTACAAGTGTGATAAGAGACATAAAATAACTCGACATGATCAACAATTCTTTGCGGAAACTCAACTTTATTGAAAACAACGGAGAAACCAATAGTTCATCCTCATATTGTGGCTGATCATTCAGACTATTTTCGTTGGTATCGACATCACTCGCACATCTTCATTGAAAATTCTATCTTGCAGGTGAATAGAGGTTATCAATAATTGGCTGGCTGGCAGGCAGCATGAGGCATTGGTGGGTGCCTTGTTCTATTTTGTTATATTTTCATAAATATGAATGATTTTACTTTTTAACTGTTATAATTTATTTTTGTAGGCTCATGGACATGAAAGACAACACAGATTGACACGCACAATTGAAGAGAACCCAAACACATCCGATGAGGCTAGATCAATAGCACAGCAATTTGAAGCAATTTCAATGGAATGTATGACTGTTGTTTTCTTGGGAACTAGACTGAGCTTCGCTCCAGAGTATGCACCACCAGAAGAAACTAAGCAACCGTCGGAAGTGTCTGCTCGACGTCGTCCGAGATAGTTTATTTCAACGGATGGTGCACGTCTTGGTGAAGGGGAGACTAATCATTGTCGAGGTAGACGTCGTGCCGATCAAAGTTTGGTTAATGAAGTTAACCCAACGTTTGATTTTTTCGGCCCATCAACGATAACATCTATTGAACCATATTATGCAATATTTAATTTCGGCGAATCATCAAGTGTTCCTCGCGATATTTTTCAATATCATACAAATGGGTTTGTCACTCCGCTTGTAGAGACACTTGGTTTGGCACAATTTAGCGGTTCTCAGTCTCGAAAACCACATAATTTTGGAGGAACAGTTCAAAGTAACATACTTGAGTTTCACAGACATAATTCTCCATTTACAAGTAAGTTAAATTTATCGTTGTTCAAGATAGTGAAAGTAATGAAGAGGAAGAAGAAGAAGAAGAAGAAGTGCTAGTAGAAGAACAAGTGCAACAACAAGAAGTACAAGTGAAATTTCGAAGATCGACCAGATCGCACGCACCAACTGGATGTGGCACGAGAAGTCGTCATACAATTGTATTTGTACCTACACGTCGTCGTCGTAACTAGTTATAATAAATAAAAATATCTTTGTAATTAATTAATTTTTATGCTTATTAAAAATAAGGGGAAATGGCTCAAAACACACTCCAACTATGCTCGAATTTGCTGTTACACACTCCAACTTTGCGGGGGTCCTGTAACCCCCCTGAACTATTTTAAAATGGAATATATTCACTCTTATATGCTAATGTGGTAAAGAAAGTGTAATACACTCTCCTTGAGAGAGTGAACGAGTTATATTCCCATTTTTTTAAGAAAAAATATCTTCTTTACTGTTTTTTTTTCCTTTTATCTTTCTCTCTAACCCCCCTCTCCCCCTTCTCTCTCTCTCTCTCTCATCACTTTAGAGCCACCAACACCTCCTCATCCACCACCTCCCTACCACCACCAAAAGCCATTATCTTTTCACCACATCTCTAACTATTCAATTCATCACCATGAAATTCACTCATTCTTCAATATCTCCTATACCATTAAAATCATGGCATGACATGAACTTTCAAAAATTCATTACCAAAAAATAATCTAAATAGCAATCAAAATCTCCAAAAACACTCTTAGTAAAGTAAATAACTTAATTAAAAAATTAACTTCTCCAACCACAACAATTGTTAAAAATAGATGCTACGATAAGAAATTGAAGCATTTGCCCAAAAACTTTTTCGGCCACCATTGATTCTTCTTTCTTTCTACCTGATTATCTAAAAAATATTTCTACTTATTTGACTTTATAAGAAATAATTTTTTTAAAAAAAAGGGATAAAAGATAAAATAGAAGGAAAAAGAGAGAAAAAGAAAAAGAATCCATAAAAGAAAGAAAAAGAATACATCTGAAAGAAAAAGTAAGAGCAAAGAAGGGAAAAAGAGATAAAAATAAATGGAAAAAGAATAAGAAGAAAAGATAAAAGAAAATAATAAATAAATAAATAAAATGACATGTGGGCGCGTGTTTTTCACCAATTTAACACAAATCTAGGTGTTACTTTTTAAGGGTGAATATATTTCATTTTAAAATAGTCAGGGGGGTTACAGAACCCCCGCAAAGTTAGAGTGTGTAACAGCAATTTCGGACAAAGTTAGAGTATGTTTTGAATCATTTTCCATAAAAATAACTAATAATTTTTAAAATAAATTTACTGGAAAAATTCTCCTAAAATTTTTTATTTTAACATTTTATTGTTGAATAAATAAAATTAAAATTTTTTTATTACATCTTCGTTGGACTTCCAACGAGGTTAACAATTTTTTAAAAAAAATTAGTTTATTCAACATTGTTTAGTTAAAAAAATTAATTCAATTTTGTTGAGAAACTTATCTCCAACGAGGATCATGTAAAAAAAATTATAAAAAAATTAAATGAAACTTCGTTCGGCAGCCAATGAAGTTCTTTAGAAATTTTTTTTAATCAGCAATCAGCATATAAAATTTTGTTTAAAAAAATTAAGTGAAACCTTGTTAGGCAGCCAACGATGTTCTTTAAAAAAATTTTAATCAGCAATCGGCATATAAAAAAATTTTAAAAATAAAAAAAATTATAAGGAACCTCATTGGGCAGCAAATGAGGTTCTTTAGAATTTTTTTTTATTTTTACTCAGCATGTAAAAAGTTTTTTTTAAAAAATTAAATGAAACCTCATTGGCTGTCCAACGAGATTAATTAATTTTTTTTTAAATACATTAAATGATCCTTGTTGCCAGGCAATGAGGTGTCCGTTTTGGTAAATTACAAAAAAATGATCCGTTTTGAAATTCTATAAAAGAATTTTGTCCCTTTTAATGCCGAACTAGCAAAGAACAAAGTTTGTTCACTGATTTGTTTTTTCTCAATTGTTCATATGGACTTCAAATTAGTTCTAAAAAATTCATCCAAGAAAATGACTACAAATTTGTTATGATATTATTGCAAGAAATGGGACTTGAGTCCCATATTAGTTAAATGGAAAACTAATGTGGTACTTATACAATCTTGGGCTCTTACATCTTAATAGCTAGCTTTTGGAATGTGGTTCTCCTAAAATTGTACCAATGGTATCAAAGCCAATCACCGCCCTCCATGTCAATCTTGCCTTGGGATGATGAGGTCGATATGGCAGTGTTCACCCAGGGTTAGTAATGTCTAGTGCACAACCGTCGAGGACGATGGATGCGAAGCTTGGTGGTTTGTTATGGTATTATTGCAAGAAATGAGACTTGAGTTCCACGTCGGTTAAATGGGGAATTGATATGAGGCTTAAATAGCCTTGAGCTCTCCTACCTTAATAACTAGCTTTTGGCGTGAAGTTTTCCTGAGGCTATATCAAAATTATTAACTCGAGCACAAGTCAAGACTATCTAGTATGGACGAATAAACAGCTAAGAACATATTTCAAAGTGATGGCATTTTAATGTCAAAGTTGTCAAACGGACACTAATAATCCTTCAATAATATAGCTCTGGCATTTGGATAACCTGTTAATATTCATATCCAATCCAGCCCGAAGCAACTCAAAAGTTTTGATGATTGACATAGTAAATCTGATTTACTGTTATCTTATGTTTACCATGTCAGGTGAACTAGGTGTCCCTTAAGCCTGCTAGCTACGAGCTCAGCCAGGAAAGGAAGTTCAACACAGATAAAGAAAAAAAATAAGGAAGAAGATATTTAGTCCAAGTAGAACTCAACAAAGCAGGAGTCCAACAGAAAAGGAAATAAAAGTTTTCTTATAGGACTCAATGTCCTAGTGGAACAAGAAAAGAGAGTTTCTGAGTTATTCTAGGACACAAACATATGTGTGTGTGTGTGGAGGAAAGAAGATTGACGTGTCTTGGTGACTGCACACGGAGAAGTTACTTACTAGCGAGCGATTGCCATTTAAGATATAGAAGTTCATCATAACAACACGGGATCAGGTCTGCTAGTTGTTAGGGTGTCATTGAATGATAGAGAGATCATTGAAATTTTAGCTTTTGTCAAGAATTGATTTGCTGATTGACGGTTTGGTGAATAAAAGACTACAGAGATTAGTCAGTTGGAGCATATTGATGAGCGTGATGAGCGTGAGTTAGTGGAGTTAGTCCTTTTGATTATTGGATTTGCAATTTAAAACTGTTCTTTTTTTATTAGTGAAGTTTGCTAAAATTTCTATTTTAAAAATCGTGGCTTTAACTCTCTTGAGTAATGAGATTTTCCATGGTATATATCTTATTACAGTCTGGATAGCTTTATACTCTTAGGTTGAACCTGATTCAGCAACCTAAGAACTATAACGTGAAGAGTATTTAAGGGGTAAATTATTGCACATGCAATAACGCAAGTTTAGCAAAAACAAAAAATGGACCTAAAACATAAACGAAAGAGCTAATATTTTTAACAGAAAGGGAAAACACCAAGCCATTCTCTTCCACTAACTATACTAATTTAATTTATGGGGAAAAAACATGCATACCTCAATGAAAGAATAACTCTGTGCCAAGCCTTTCCGAAAGACTTTTTGGCAGCAAAATCCCATAAAATAGCGGGTTTTCAAAGTTTATCATCTCTGATGTGTGGAATTTCATTAAAAAACGATGTGAATCTGCATTTTCCAACAACAATTGCAGCGTGGGTTGGGATATATCGTCTACTGTTGTTGTGTAGTCTAATTTCATGACTGTGAAAGGGTTTTGTTCAAGGGAGGATATAACACGGAGTAACGTAAGAGCATTAAATCGTAATTGAGTAACGAAGATCAGGCTGAACGACATCGTTTTATTTAATGACAAGCTGTGGAGGGACAACCACTAGACGGTACCCTAGGTTACATTTTAATCTTAAAATGTATCTATTAGTAACGAAATACTGAAAAAGTTAAATGGGACAATAGTAACATTATTGATAATTATGCTTTATATTTATATCATGCCCGCAAACCTACAAACTCTCAGACGCCACCCAATCATTAGTTCTTCTTTTGCCTATTAAAAATTTTAAAATAAAAATATTGCATAGATCCTTACTGTGAAATATGTTTATGCTAGTTCTGAAAATTTTTAAAAAATTATATTATTTTATTGATTGATTAAAATAACAAATCATTTCGGACCTGATCAACATTTGACCGATAATCAACACAACTTAACATATGAGTGCAACGACTTTAGTTCTTACCCGATATCCAAGTCCATCATTGTAGCAATTCTCGATGGGACTTTGGCTCAAACCAGTTGAAGCGAAACAAGATTGCCACGATGAGTGCCTATTTTCCAGATGCAATCGTTCTACGCAACTTATAAACTTGAAATTCATCTCCTGTAAGTTTCATCAATTACTTAAAGAAACAACTTGTGGAATTAGTAAACTTTGAGTTATTAACTGAATATCTAACCCTACTATTTATGCATGCTCTCATATTTCTTATATAATGCTAGCTATTTTTGCTCTTAATATTTTGTAATTAACAATTTATTGTATAGTATGTGTCAGCAGGTGTTACTTACCAGATTTGACCAAACCTTGATAGCACAAGCTTCCACTGTGTTTAACTGACACTCATCAGTTCCATGCTGCATGTTACATTTAACCATCAAATTGACATGTAAAAAATTGGCAACTTGACTTGACAAGATATCGAACAGGACAGAATTCAGTTCTAAGGTTTTGGAGAGTTCTTCATTAGAGCACTCAAAAAGTTGGTAGAATATCAGAGCTTTCTAAATTTCAGGCTTTTTTTTTTTTTTTAATTCCTCTTAAATTATTAATTGTCTTAATTACTCATGAAAATCTTTAACCTCTTGCACCATTTTATCCTAAGAGAGCGAGATACACTCTACTATCATGTAAATTTTTTTATCCACGTGTCATTTTTAAAAATATTATTTTAATTTTAATTTTTAAAATTCATTATTCAATTAGTAAAAGAAAATTTTGTTAGAACTCTATTTTTAAGCAAGAAAATAATGAAATTATGATTTATTTGTTTTTTACATATTTTGTCCGAGAAGAAAAAGTTTGTTATTGGAACAAATAGTCATTATATTTAAGTAAAATATAATAAAAATTATATAGTTGAAACTAAAAAATTATACAAGTGCAACTCCATTATTTGGGTTAAATTATTTTTTGTGTGAATAAAAATGACGGGATTTCAAAGTTTTTTTAAATTGATTTAGGTCTGAAAAGAGAATACACAACTGAAATAAATAGCATTTCTCTTATTAAAAAAAATTACACAATTGATACTTCATTATTTCATTTTTCTAGAATAATAAAATTCGAGTTATTGTTTTAAAAATAAATAATTGAGAGCTGACTTATAATTTTTTTTCTCATACACACATACTTAAAAGAGAGTGCCATATCAGCATTTAGAGGTTAAAAACTATCAAATAGATAAGTTTAGAATGATAAGTAAAACTACTAATAGTATAGAAGAAAATTTGAAAAAAACACGTTAAATTTAAAAAATTCTTTAGCTAATCTGCCTGAAAAGTTTGGCTACAATCAGTGACAAACACAGGAATTAGCATAATTGGTGTTGGTCTACGGTCACCATTGAACTTGGATTCAGTCTTCTGTCTAGGCCATGCATGGTTCTAACTTCCAAGACCAGTTCTTGTACCAATTTAATGTTTATTTTGCATCATCTTTTAAGTGGTATGACTGCTGTCAGCCTTAGGATACTTTTGGTGTGTGTTAACAATCTTTACAACATAATAAATTAATAATTATATATTTAGTGAAATCGCAATAGTGTGATTTGAAGAGAATAATATGTATAAAGTTTTATTATTATTTTGTAAAGATAGAAAAACTATTTTCGATAGACCTCCGATTCAAATAACTCATATTAGCAATCAAGTATATAAGCAAATACAATATTCAAAAAATCCCATTAAACAAATAATGTACGAGAGAACAGTAGCAAGCAACAAGTAATATGATAATTGAAGTAAAGAAAACTGAGAAATAACAGCAGAACTAAAATCGAAAAACAAGCTCATGCAAGAGTAATACGAACAAAATTAATAAGAAAACTAAACAACGGTTGACTACCTACTAATCATACCCTTCGTTATACTTTTTCAACATATTTATCCTTTTTATACAATTTTAAGGTCATATTTGCTCTTGTATACTAAAAAAAGTCATATTTACCTCTACGATATTAAATCACTGTGTCTTCAACAGATTTGTCCTTTTCATCCAATATTAGGTTCATATTTGTCTTTGTACTCTAAACAAAAATAATAATTAAACCTATTACATTAATTCTCCATGTCTGACCTTAATTTATTTATGTGGTGCCTTTGTGACTTTTTTTTTTTCAACCAAATCTACTAACTAATTAAACTCTTTTAACCCGCCTGACCTACTAAAAAATGTAAATCCAAAATCTTCATTGTTAATCCATGTTAGATACAATTTCACCACTAAAATCTCGTTCAAATTAAATTCTAACTTCTGTTATTGCGATAGGGTAATAGTTGTACCAAAATTCTTATTTATTGCACTGATTTTCTAATAGCTAGTTGTACTAGTTAAATCTCCATGTCTAACATACTAAAAAATTAAAATTATTGCAACAACTATTACCCTATCGTAATAATATAAGTTGAATTTTATTTTGGATGAGATTTGAGTGGTGAAATTGTATTCATCATGGATGGACAATGAAGTTTTTGAATTATAATTTTTTGATAGGTCAGACGGGTTAAAAGAGTTTAAATGGGTTAATAGATTTTATTGGAAAAAAAAAGTATTCCACGTAGGCACCACATAGAAAAATTAACATTGGACATGGAAGGAGTAATTATAACTTTTTTAAGAGTACAAGGACAAATATAATGCTAAAACTGTATGAAAAGGAAAAATATGTTGAATACATAGTGATTTAATGTCGTAGAAGTAAATATGATTTTTTTTTAAAGTACAAGGACAAATATGATCTTAAATTAGATGAAAAAGACAAATATGTTGAAAAAGTATAGTAACGGACACATAACTTATTTGTGAAAATACATGAGCAATATGACCTTTTTTCCTAAAATAAAGCAGAGTGAACATTTATACTCCCTCTGTTTTAGTTTATTTATTTTACTTTTCTTTTAGATATGTTTTAAAAATAAATTTTCACATGATATGTTTAGAATACAAAATTAAAAAATGCTTTAATACATTTTATATATCTTTAATTTAAAATCACAAAATTCAAAAAAATCATATTTACTTTCTCAAAACTTTTATCAAATTAAAACCATACAAATAAATTACAACTGAGGGAGACGGTATATATTAAGTACCAAAGTGTTCAGCAAAGCGCTATTCGGTGTTAAAACTTCACAACTAAGGCATAAGCAAGCCTTAGGTTGAGAAAGCAAGGAAGTAACCAAATTCTACAAGTTGAAGGTTGGAAAGGAGTATTAATTAATATCAATTTAGAGGGAATTTGGAGAAAAAGAAATTGAAACCTGACAAATCCAGCTGCTGTTAGGTGCAATCTGAGTATTACCCCAAGGAACCAGCCTAAGATTTACAATTGAACCAAGATCTGTTTCAAGAACCTTAACTAACTGATTCACAATGAAATCTGCACAGTATGGACACAAGGATTCATAGTACAAGGACAAGTTAACTTTGTCTTGTGAAGAAGATACATGAGGTTGAAACATGAGCCATGGAATCAAAGCAAATGTAATGGTAATTCTGCATATTCTATTATGAAATGCCATTTTCCCTTGTGGAACTAAAACTTTCTTCTGATCTTTTATCCTGTTTCTGTACTGAAAGTTCAACTTTTTCAATACTTTATCTTTTGCAGTTTGCTTTAGCTTTTACACCTATCTGCACTTCCATTCCTCCCCCCACCTACCACAATAAATTGTTGAATTATTAACTTCTGAACTTTTCAGGTCTGATTGAACGGCAGCAAGGGAAAAGAGAGTTATTGGGCATCTGCTTTTAAATTAGTACAACTAGTAGTAACATTGTTTTAGGTGGGACGGGTCTCCAGAATCCGCTTTGATTTTAATTGAGTATTCGAATAAAAACACAATGTTTGCAGTATCATTGAATTATGTTTTACTAGTTTGACAGTGTAATCACATACAAAGATAAACTATATCGTATAAAATTATAGTCTAAAATCGTACCTTGTTACAATAGTTCTAACTCTTTTCGGAGAAGAAGTTTTCACAAGAATTTTCAAGAATTGAAGAAGGAAGAAGAAGAAATTTCTTTGTCTGTTGTTTTTCTGTGTATGTTAGAAAAAACAGAGAGATTCCTTCTTATATTTAAAGAACGCAAGACACCGGTTCAGGAGGAGCCTTAATCATTGTGTCTTTTCATTATTTTTTCATTTAAATTAAATATATCACAAATATATATTTATTTATTATTTATATGGATCCGAATTAACCCAAATAGGTGACCCAGATCTAACTCCTTCATCATGTCCATTCGAGACATGATAGATGGCTAGAATTGATATGGTATTAAAAGAAAAGGCCAGGTTTATCAAAAAATTACTCATGGAATCTCTGTTCTGATCATTCTACAGGAAGTGGAAGTGTTTACCCTTAAAAATAAGATACAAATGAATTTATAGTGAAGCTATAAAGATACAAGGTTATTTACTTTGGCCAAATAAATGAAATAAAATACAAATAGAATAGACATTTAAAGTAAGTAAAGAATTTACCTGATGACTTAAATTTTGAATGATATTCTTGATGAGTTGCGAACTTGCTTGCTAAATAAGAATAAAAAGAACGAAAGCTATATTCTTGAAACAAGAAGTATATTTTCTCGTGTGTTCTTTGATTATCCTTAGTTGTACAGATACAAATGTTTATATAGGATCTGATGTGTTTATGGTGTTAATGTCTGACGATCATTGCGCATTATACTATCTTAAATGAGGAATAAATTGTATTAAATGTTGGTGGAGTAATGGATGGAGACGACTCCAGTATAACTGTTTAGCTTCCGTCCTTATCTGCTCTTTCCTCCAATTGCTCTGTTTATATCCAGATCTATTCTCCCGTTGACCTCTATTTGCTCAGGAATGATATTCTTTAATCATCACAGAAGGTGCTTATCTAATGAGACACATGTATTCATCTTAATTGGTCCACGTGTTGAGCCTCTTTTTAACCTATACAGATAGTCTCCACCCTTTGAACTAAATTTGTGCTTTTATCTAATAAGTGTTGAATAATTACTTTCTACCATTATTTTCAAAACAGTTTCTCTTTCTTCAAAAGAGCAGGAAAACTTTCCATCTTCTCGATACTCCTTCATGGCTTTCTGGTCACGGTCTCGATTCGACTGGACTTTGAACAAATTAAATTTTTGAAGCGTCGTCATAATGATGGTTTGTCACTTCTGTATTAATTGTTTTCCATCTTTTCACCTCTTTATATACAACCATTTGAATTTTCCTTCAATCTTCCTTTTTTGCTACAAATTTCTCCTTGCTCTACTCCTTTTTTCAGTATTCTCTTTGTTCAACCATTTGCTTTCTTCCTTATCAAAAAATGTCTTCTACTCATGATCAACTTTCTTCCGCCGTCATTGGTGGTGGTTCTTCTGATGCTTCTCCACTGTTAGTCGTGGTTTAGAAAATTACTCAATCAATTGTGTCATCCATTCTACCCATTCTTTGGAGTTTTAAGAACGGCTGTATCATCCATACCCCTAGTGACAGGGGTGAGTTGGCTTAAACCTTTTCTTCGCTTATCAAAGCTTCTCATATTAAACTTGTCAAAGAAGAATGTTCTTAGAAGGCCCTTTCTGAGACTTTAATTCCTGAAGAGGCGTATAGAATCACCACTCTAAATTAGGTTATTCCAACATTTACACCTATCCCTTTACTTTAAGGTTCAAATCAATCATTGATCCGGTAATATATTAGATTTATGCAGATCATATGACATCTATCTTGCTCAAGTTGGTCCTTCTGTATGGAGGGTCATTTTCTGTCTATTTTTTCTAGTGTAAAGGGTTTCTGAAGTGAAGAAAGTGCACGTGCCCTGCACCCTCAGTCACTTTATCCACCTCTACGCTCCCATATTCTTTCGAGGCAGAGTTATGATCCTTTCTAAGAGATGACAAACTATTATGCTCTCCAGCTTGAACGAGGATAATGATTGTCATTGGATGAAAAGGTTTGTCACTGTCTCCACTCTTGAAACTATTTCGGAGACGTATCATCTTTTTTTGGAGATATGAAATTTGAGCAGTAAGTTTTTTTTTACTTAGTCCTATTCTTTCGATTTTAGTCGTAACCTTGAATTGTTTTGTTTAGTTGAAGCAGCTACCATATGGATACCAAGTACTATTATGGATCTTCCGTAATAGATCGAGACCATATTAGAAGTTTCTCTTTTGGGAGAGAGAACTTGGAAAGATATTCAAAGATCGGTGGATGGCTTCAAATCAGGGTAAGAGTTTTATCTTTATTGAATTTTACATCTCTCCAGTACTGTATTCTTTTTTTGCATTTTGATAGGATTGTTCAAGGGAGATGGGAAATATCATAACTCTGATCCAGTGCTTGACCCTCAAGCTTCTTCTCACCACATTTCTCAAATAAAGCAAAAGAAAAGAAGCCATGCTACTATTATTTCATCAAATATATCTTCTCTATTTGCTAATACACCTCTTAAGAAGAGGAAAAATGAAAGAACTAGATCCTCCGGTATTGTTGTCACATCTAGAGTTCCACCATCTCCTCCACCTCTTGAACCTATTCTAGATGTGATTCTCATTGAGGAGGATGAAGAAAACCAAAGATGAGACCTTAGTCGCCAGAAGACCTCAGTCGAGTTTAGCCAATGATTCTCTGCCCAACAATTTGAAGTCGTCAATAATGATGCAATTTGATGAAGCTAATTTGCCACTCTTCTAAAGATTTTTCAGAGAAATTTGTCTCTAGTTGTCGGACCTCTCCGAACTTGTAGGTCTTCTCAGCCCAAGCTCATGAGCGTTTTAATAATCCTAACAAGAATTCAAGACAAACATGATCCACCATAATAACTGTTCCAGTTGATACAAATTTTTTTCTAGGCTAGTTGGTATTGCTCATTATCCAAGACCATTAATCTCCATCTGAACAAGGAGAAAATGAAAGATTTGTCGGAGTATTGCCTCTTCAATGAGGGCATTCATGTCACTACTGGGGTAATTATTTGTCTTTTTTATTCTCCATTCAATTTTTTAGCTATACTCTTACTTTTATTCTTGTCCTTTTTCTACGCCAGAATTTTAATCGGTGAAGGTCTTCAACTTAGCCTTCACAATAATAAGAAGCTCAAAAATTAAATAAATTTTCAAGAATATAAGATTATTTCTTTGAAGGATGAACTAGCTAGGAGGATGGAGGAACTGGCTTGTACCAGCCACACAACAAGTTTGAAGGCAAAACTTGAGAAAGCTAAACATGAGCATGCATTAGCTTTTCAAGAGCTAGATTTGACCAACTGAAAAAGAGAGGCTTATAGCATATAGGCCGAGCAGCTCCTCAATAATCTAAATACTTTAAAGAGTTTCATCAGACTCAAGAAGCTGCTCTGGAGATGGGTGTTGAGAAGGAACCCTTTATGAGGTTGACCTTCTCCAACTTAACTCTCAACTTTTAGCCAAAGAAGCTGAGATGGTTGTCGAGGAAGCAAATTTGCTATCTAAACTTGTGGCTAAAAAAGCAAAGATACCCGCCTGCGAAGCAAAATTTCTACGTCATCTGGAGAGTTTTCATGACTTAGTGGAGAAACAGAAGTCATCTATGAAAGATTTGGATTAGTGTATAGAGGTTTTGACCTTGAAAGCTAGGGATCTCAAACTTCAATAAGATAGGGCTTTGGCCGACCTTAAAGGTCGGGAGGATCGTTTGGCCCCGAAGTCTGAATTTATTACTTAGAGTGTATAGAGGTATATACTTGAACAAGACAAAGAAAGTATAGATGATATAGATACTAATATCCTCGAGGAATAAGAACTAGAGGCTGCGACCTGTGATAATATTCCTCCTTTTCCCCTCTTGAGTCCTGCAAGTTTGAGCAGTTTATCCGATAATGAAGAATAAGATGATGAAGAGCCTACGACTCTCAGATCTGATATTCCTCCTTCTATCTCTTCTGCTCCTCTTCGCGATTTCCCAAAATTGTAATATCTACAGGTCTTTCTTCGACCTTTATCAATATAACTTGCTATTTTTCTATCTCTTCCTTTATCTCATTTTACTTTCTTTTATGCCAATATTACCTTTCACAAATGTTTTAGCTTGTAATATTTTGTGATTTTAAACTTTATCTTGTGTCAGTTTTACTCTTTATCAGGGATATTATGAGGAGTTTTCGAGAGTTATTTGTCGTCTCAATTTGTTTAGAGCATGTTCTTCTTAATGGGCTGCAACCTGAGTTTGCTATTTTGACCATATTTTTCTGATCATGTACTACTTTTTTGATCAAGTGCCTTTCATAGTATTCATTTGTTTATTGGGGACTTTAGTACTTTCGATAGTTTTAATCAGGGAAAAATTCATATGGTCAAAGTTATTTCGGAAATTCAGTACATCCGGTTCTCATGAGCAGGTAAAATTACCTCCAGATTGTCTTTTATTTGTCTTTTAAAAAGACTTGGGCCCTTTATCTTTTTTGTGCTCATGAAATGGACATCTTCGATTCATGTTTGACATATTTTTTTAAGAACTTTACATCTTCTAATCTTTTGCCTAGTTGTTGGAATTTATATCATCATCTTTTGTGCGATTGTTGAGATTTTTGTTCTCTGCATAATTTATTGAGATTCACCCTCAATTTTGCGTAATCATTGGGTTTTTAACCTCAAAACTTACTTTATTGGATATTTATCCTCCTTTCACATGATTGTTTGGTTTTTATCTTCAGCCTTCACTTTATTGTATTTTTATTCTCTTTTTTGCCTGATTGTTGTTTTCTATCCTCCTTTTTGCATGATTATCCTTAGTAATATAAATGTAGTCCATTATATAGGATTCAATGTGTTTATAGTCTTAATGTCTAATAATTATTGTGCATTAAACTGCCTTAAATAAAAAATAAATTATCTTAAATATTGATGGAGTAACGGATAGTGATGACTCCAATATAACCATTTGCCTTCTGTCCTTATCTGCCCTTTTCTTTGGTTGCTTTATTTATATCCGAATTTTTTCCTCTATTGATCTCTATTTGCTCCGGAATGCTGACTATGTCTTATTCTTGAATCTTTGTAGAAAGTGTTTATCTTATAAGACATGTGTCTTCTCCTTAGTTGGTCCATATGTCAAGCTTATTTTTACCCTACAGAAAGTAGGAATTTCTAACTATTGTTTACTAATTTATGACAATGGGCATAATAGTGATAATTGTACCTCAACCCCATAGAAATTGGTACCGATTATATGAATCCTAACCATCCTTGTCTCCTTTAAGCTCATATACAGAAATCCAATATAGTACAAGACAAAATCCAAAAAAGAAAAGTATTCCCTCTATCTCAATTTATATGATACTCTTTCCATTTTGTTTAGTTTCAAAAAGAATGAAATATTTACTAAATGATCTTAAATTTAGTAACGATTTAACTTTAAACTTTTTATCTTACTTTTAAGCCTCATTTGTTTTCATTAAGATTAACATATCTAAATCTGAATAAACATTTGAATGATTAAGATATTATATCTAAATTTAAACATTGAATGATTAAGAATACTCATTTTTTAACATCTAAATATACATTATTTATTTAATTGTAAACATAATAAATATATAACTGAAATAAAAAAGTAACTAATACTAAAACAAAATATAAATTTAATAAAATAAAATTATCATAGGGTAAAAAATAAAACATTCATGTTTGTTGATGATTATTGAGATGGTTTATAGTTGAGGTGATGGTAATGGTTGATGTTAGTGGTTAGCAGCGGTGGTGGTGATAGTTGTGATGGTGGAGGTGATTGGTGTCATAGTGACCAACATGATGGTGGTGCTGATGGTTGTGATAGTGAAGTTAATTGATGTTAGTATAGTTGACGATGTTGATGGTGATGATTGAAGAATGTGTGGTGATTAACAATGTGTTAGTGGTAGTTACCGACGGTTGTAATGATGGAAGTGATTGGTAGTGCGGATTCATCAAAGTGGTGGTAGTGACTGATAGTGATAGTGGTGGTAGAGGTGGCAGTGACATCAGTGACAGCTGTGTGGTGACAGTGGATATAATTATTATGATTGATGTTGTAACTGTAGTAGCGACTGATAGTAGTGGTTGATAGCAACAGTGATTGCTAGTGATTGTAGGCGACGGTAATGGTGGTTGTCAATAGTGAAGGTGACTGTGGTGACAGGGGTGGTTAGTGGTGGTGTTTGGTGATTGTGGATAGAGTTCGGGTGAAACTTATCCCACAAAAATACTTCCTTATGATATTAAAACTTTATTCAAATATTAATGATTAAACTAATTCAAAATAAACACGTGTTTAAATCTTAATGTAAATAAATGCACTTAATGGCGTGAGATTTGAAACATTTACATTCAAAACTCCATTAAGTACAAACAATGAGGTCTTAATGAAATGGTTTATAACCACACAAATATCTATTGCTTATTTTAGAACACAAGTTTTAAAAATATTCCTTTATTATTAATCTAGTAAATTTTCCCGCGCTTTGAATGGTTATAAAAAAAATTACTTAATTTATGAATATATTTGTAAAATAAAAGCCGAAAATTTAAGTGTACAACAATTAAAAAAAATCTTAAAATCTATCTTACAATCAGATAATGTTGAAATTTAGGCTGCAAAAGACTTACGAAACTTTAAAAGAAAAAAGATCGAAAATATAAGTTTGCAATAATTGAAAACATCTTAAATTTATCTTATAATAGAAGAATCTAAAGTTAAAATATACAATTCCAACTTAGAAGTATTTCACAAATTTATATCTAAATTCTGATTGTTTTGTCCATCGAACTGTCCATCTAATATTAAAATCGAAACTAAAATTTTAAAGCCAAACATAATCTTAAGGAAAAATAAAAAGAAGAAGTCGTGATAGCACAATCATCATGCTAAATTTTTTGTTTTACTTCAAGATTCTTCTTTAAAAAAAAACTTAAGAATATTTTTCTTTACTTTTCATCATTATAAATGTACACTTCATTAAAGAACATTTTTGGTAAAACTTAATTATCTTGTTCTCTTTTAAAATTTTATTAGTTTTTTTATAATTATTTTTTGTGTTTTGCTTCTTTTTTCTTTTTATTTTAAATCATTTTTAATTTCTTTTGTCTCTTTCAAATCACTCATCACCTTCTCATAATTTATACCTTCACGTTTTTCTTCAATTCATCGGCTCCTCATCTTTCCAGCATTATCCCAAAAAATGATATTAAATAGCGATTATTTTTTTTTGATTCTATATTGGTATTTATTGTCACACCCCACCTTGGGAGGCATGACGGACACCTAGTGCCATACTAGAATCTAACTAACCTGGCTAGGCTTATGCACGCCTGGTGCATGCCTGCAACTCAATTTAAAATAACAACGAGCTATATCTCAACTGTAAATACAGCCTCCGGCAGACAAGGACATATAGCCACCTGTAAAAGAAAACGGCTAACTAACAACAAGCAATAAGAGGGAATCCTATGTGGGCCGACAAGACCACCATGTTGTCTAGTTATAACTGAAAAGAAAACTAGACAACTACAACTATACTATAGCCGACAAGGCCACTATCTAACCGCTAAAAAAGGCCCCACATGACCATCACACGGAATAAGATATATATAAGCCCCACACGGCCAACAACAAAATAATCACAGGAAATTTATAAATCTGCAAGCCTCTAGGAGAGGAATAATGGTTGAGACAGGGCCCTGACCTACCCATATACTATATAATAAAAAAGAGTAAACCTTCTAACTGTTAGCTCCGAAGGAAGGGAGCCGATTGTAATGCTAAGTTTGGCTGGATGCTAGGAAGGTCCTGATCCGCGTCTATCCGCACCTGCAGGCAAGTAGTGCAGCCCCCCAAGGATGGGCGTCAGTATAATATGTACCGAATATGTAAGGCAATAACGGAAACTAACTGAATAAACTTAAAATGAAACTGAAGGTAACTAAGCAGAAGGGATAGGGATATAACCTGAATAACTTAACTTCCTGCTGTCTAATCTATCAGTAAATAGTGCATACAAGAACCTTACTATCCCCCATAAGCTGGAAGGTACAAACAACATAGAATAACCCACTCGGGGCCCTCATAAGCTCTAGCGAGCACACTTCAATCTATATACCCCTAGCAGGGTCAAAAGGAGTCAACTAGTAACTATGGACAACCTACCAATCCCCTGGATCTGCAATTGAGCCCACTCAGTCCCTGAACTATAGCTGTGTCTGAATCCAATGGACTCCTGATAACTGCACCCCGTGCACCAGGCTCGACGGGAATGTGATGTCGATACGACATAGAACTTATAGTCCAGCCATGGAATGGACTGTATAAGACCTTGGGCCTCATCATCATCCCTTGGAACATCATATTGCTCCTTGGAGCAACGTCATATAGCCCTTGGCGGGCAATGACATAGCTAGTAACCCTGGGGTTGGTCATGGAAGGCTATTGTCACGCCCCGCCTTGGGAGGCATGACTGGCACCTGGACTGCTGGACTACTGAGCCTAAGCACTTTTGGTGCCAGGCTGGCTCTAATTTTGGATTTATGAAAACAACGGGCTATATAACGGCTGTAAATACAACCTCCGACCGACAAGGCCTATATCCACCTATAGGCATATAACAGTTACCCAGAACAACTGAACATAAAGGAACCTATGTGGGTCGACAAGGCCACCATGCTGACTAGTTATCACTGAAAAGTAGAATCAAGCGCTAAACTAATCTGTGACCGACAAGTCACCAACTGACAATTGAACAAGGCCCCACATGGCCATCACGTGCAAATTGAAACATACATAGGGCCCACACGACTGGTACAACTAACCACACGGAATATACAATCCGCAAGCCTCTAAGAATAATAAGATGGTCGGGACAGGGCCCCGGCCTACCCATACTGTACAAACAAAAAGGGAAGTAAACCTTTAGCTGTCAAGCTCCGGATGGCAGGAGCTGAAGACTCTGTACGCTGGCTGAAACTACGAGGGATCTGCTCCTCGTCTATGAGTACCTGTAGGCAAGTAATGCAGCGCCCCAAAACGGGCGTCAGTACCACTGGTACTGAGTATGCAAGCAATAACTGAAAATAACTGAAAGCAAACAATAATACTAATAGATACTGAAGTAATAGGAGACGGGCTGAGACTGACTGAAAAGAGCGTAACTTTACTGAAGTGAGTAAGAGTCATACTTGATAACATGGCGGTCTGCTTTCTATCTATTAATAACTAACACAACATAGCATACAAGAACCTTACCAACCCCCATAAGCCGTAAGGTACCAACCAGCACACAATTTATATACCCCTACCCAGGTCTTACCATCCACCTAGTAACTATGAGCATCCAGCCGGCCCCCTGAGTATGCAATTTGGGCTCGCTGAGCCCCTGACTATAGTTGTATCTGAGTCCGGAGGACTCCTGAAATCTGAAATCTGAAAACTGTAATCTGCACCCCAGGCGCAAGTGCTCGACAGGGGGTGTGGTATAGTGTTGATCATCCTGCTATGGGGAGTCTGCATCCCATCTTCGTCCGCTAGCAGACGACATGTCACTCCGTAGAGCGACGTATCCTCACCCTCCGGCGGGCGGGTCGACACAGCTATTAACCCTGGGGCGGTCAAGGAAGCTCTAAGGGTGCCCAACACAGATCAATCATGTCTCCAAAAATAGCAATAACCGCATGTAATATATATATACTGAATCTGATAATAATATTTCTGGAATATTCTCCTGGGACTTATATTGTTTTATTGAATTTCATGTCGAACACTGTATTATAGTTCTAACATGCTTACTAAATTTCATACTGAACATAATATACGATTTATGGAACACTCTACTAAAATTCGTACTATTTTGCTATACTAGAACTACTAGCTTGCCGAAAGAAACTGGCTTTACATACCTCAACTGCCGACTTTCTGGTTAACTGGCGTAGCTCGGCTAGTATTCAGCTATTTCTCCCAATTATATTCATATTCACGAAAGAATAGAATTAATTAGACTATTATTTTGGAAATAAACCATACTTATGGATATACCTACTGCCTATTCTTCGACTTATCAAAGAACGGCCGAAAACTCGCTATTTCTCGGAAGTCTAGAAGGGAGAAATACTCACTTTAATGCTAGGAGTATATTAATACTAGTTTGGAGCAATTCCACTTACCTTGGCTCGGCGTGAAGACGATTCACCGACCGAATTTCGCGAAACTAACTCCAAAGGAATGCTCCCTGCAACTTTATACTTTGCTACCCAAAGTTAATTTGAGTTTGGAGTGCGTTTGACGACGTAAACTGAAGGAAATATAATCAAACCCTTCATTCCCCTCTGTTTCTGTTTGTTTACTAGAAATTATATGAAGGAAAAATGATTTAAAATGAAGTGGGAGCCTTATATACTTGGGGCCTTTAAGTCTCATTTGTCGAATGTGATTTATAAGTCTCATTTGTCGAATGCGATTTATAAATCGCATTTTCCTTGCGACGCTCCGACTTGGCACTTGTCCGGTCTCTCCCCGGGCCCTTTTCTTGCACGTATGTCATTCTAAAACTCTTAACCAACATGTGAATAGGCCAACTAAGTGTCAAGAACTTACGGGGTGTAACAGCTATATAGGGTAAAATCAATTCCAAACCAAACATAGAGTAATGGTCTCAGCTAATGGCAACAACTAATCACAATAACAATACTTTTGGCTCCTTTACTGGGATTCAAACTATGTTACAATGCTATAGAAACTAACTTGCCAAAAGAATTCACCTTAACATACCTTAGTTGCTGATTCCCGATTATCTGACGAGTTTCAATTTGTATTCAATAGCTCTTTCCAATTGTACATGTAATACTAGGAGAAAGAGATCGATTTAAATATCAAATTCGGCTTAAAATGATAACTTCTAATACTAATAATAACTAAAATTTAACATTGCAAAATACGGCTGAAAACGTATAATTTCCTGAGAGTTCAGAATTGAGAAATGCTTACTTACTGCCTATGACTGTTTAGGAATCAATTTGGAGAAATTCTGATAACTTCTACTCGACGAGGTTCTAATTTGCTGGGCGTATTTCGAGAAACTAACTCCATAGGAATGCTCCCTGTAGGCTTAGAACTCGATAACTGAAGTTAATTTGAGTTTGGACCTCGTTTAGTAGCGTAAACGGAAGAAAATTTGGATGGATTGTGTGTTACTCTTCCTCTAGACGAGGGTCTCTTATTTGATATTAAACCAAATGAATCTATTGAATTTATATAACATTGGGAGGTGGACATAGGGGGTCCATGTCACGGCCCCCAACGCGCCAATTTACGGGCTTGTCACGGTGCCCAACGCGGAGGGAGGGGGTCCATGACATGCTGCCCCTGTTGTAGCCTGCTCCGGCCTTCTCCCTCGCTACCTTGATTCCACGCTTGAACGTCCTTTTTTCGGACCCTTTCTCGTACGCATTGTACTATAAAACTCTCGACTTATGTAGGAATATGCCGACTAAGCGATAGAAACTTACGGGGTATAACATCCTCCTCCCTTAGGAATATTCATCCTCGAATGTCAACTTCAACTTACAGGAGTTAACTCTTTTAACTAATGTTCTGAAAAAATTTCAGTAGAGTCTCCCCTGTAATATGGACTATCTGTAAAACCTGAAACGCAGAAAAGTCCAATACAGGTATCTCACAAGGCACTATAGCAACTATTTTACAAAAAAATGGTAGTCAACTGAATAGTATAGATAACATGAATCATAAAATAACAGCTGAACAACAGCTTTACCTTAACTGCATAATCTGGATTAACCCTGGAACAAATGAGCATATCTGGATTTCATGTCGTCCTCAGCTTCCCAAGTCATCTCTTCCTTATTCATGTTTCTCCACAATACCTTAACAAAGGTGACATCTTTAGTCCTTAACCTACGAACTTGCCGATCTAATATGGAAACTAAAATCTCTTCGTAGGCTAACTCCTCAGTAACTTGAATGTCCTCAACTGGTACAACTCAGGATGGATCCCCTATACATTTCTGCAGCATTGACACATGAAAGACCGTGAATAGATTCTAACTCTGGAGGCAAGTCTAGTTCGTACGCTACTCGGCCTATTCTCCGGAGGATCCGATATGGCCCAATAAACCTAGGGCTGAGCTTGACCTTTTTACCAAACCTCATTACGCCCTTCATTGGCGAGACTTTCAGAAATAACCAATCACTAACACTGAATTCCAGGTCTCTATAACGTACATCAGAGTAAGATTTCTGGCGACTCTGAGCTGTTAGCAAGAGCTCTCTGATAAGCTTTACTTTCTCCTTTGATTGGCGGATCATGTCTGGTCCAATTAACTCTAATTCTCCAACTTCGAACCAACCAACTGGGGACCTGCATTTCCTCCCATATAAGTCCTCATATGACGCCATCTGAATTGCCAAATGATAACTATTGTTGTAAGCAAATTCAATAAAGGGTAAATGCTCATATCAACTGCCCCCGAAGTCTAACACGCATGCTCATAACATATCCTCGAGCGTCTGAATTGTATGTTATGCCTGCCCGTCTGTTTAAGGATGAAAGGCTATACTCAGATTAACCTGTGTTCTCAAGCTTTCTGAAATAACTGCCAGAATCTAGCTGTGAATTGTGATCCTCTGTTAGAAATAATGGATGCTAGAACACCATGTAGTCTAACTATCTCTCTGATGTATAACTTAGCAATAGTCCTCGGCTGAAAAAGTGGTCCCGATGGGCAGAAAATGAGCTGACTTCGTCAATCTGTCAACAATCACCCAGATAGAATGAAATTTGTGCCTGGTACGGGGTAATCCTATCACAAAATCCATGTTGATTACCTCCCATTTCCACCTAGGCACCATTATCTCCTGTGTCAATTCGTCGGGTTTTTGATGTTCAGCCTTTACCTGCTGGCAGTTAGGGAATTGTGCCATAAATTCTGCTACACTCTTTTTCATTCCAGGCCACCAGTAAATCTCTTTTATGTCATGGTATATTTTTTTCAAACCCAGATGAAGAGAGTAATGAGAGTAGTGTACCTCATCCATAATCTGCTGGCGGAGCCCTACTACATCTGGAACGCAAAGGCAACCCCTACATCTCAAGACCCCATCTCGGTTGACTCAAAAGCTGATACTTGACCTTGCTAAATTTTATCTCTAACTTGTGCCAAATGAGGGTATTCATAATGTCGTTCTTTCACCTCAACAACTAGGGATGATACTGCGGTATTCTGAATCACAGGCCCACTGTTTCTTGAGTCTATTATTCGAATGGCTAAGCTAGCTAACTGATGCAATTCTCAGGCCAAATCCCGTTGTTCGGGCCGCAAATATGCCAAACTTCCCATAGATCTATGACTAAGGGCATTTGCTACAATATTGGTCTTCCCTGGATGATACAGAATGTTCACGTCGTAGTCCTTCAACAGTTCTAACCAGCGATGCTGCCGTAAATTCAACTCAATCTGAGTGAAGATATACTGGAGACTCTTATGATCAGTGAAAATATCTACATGGACACCATACAGATAGTGCCTCCATATTTTTAAGGCATGAACCACTGCAGCTAACTCCAGATCGTGGATGGGGTAGTTCTTTTCATGCTTCCTCAGCTGCCTTGAAGCACAAACAATTACCTTACCGTGTTGCATCAGAACACACCCTAATCCAATGCCTAAAGCATCAAAAGATACTGCGTAACCCTCTGAACCTTATGGAAAAGCTAATACCAATGCTAACGTCAACCTGTTTTTCAACTCCTAAAAACTCTGTTCACAAGCTTCCGTCCAGTGAAATTTGGCCACTTTATGAGTTAACTTGGTCAAAGGCGCTGATAAGGTAGAAAACACTTCTACAAATCTTTTGTAATACCCGGCTAATCCTAGGAAACCGCATACTTCAGTTGGAGTTGTAGGTATAGGCCATGTCTTCATTGTCTCGATCTTCTGTGAGTCTACCTGAATACCATCATCTGACACAATATGGCCCAAAAAGGTTACAGAATTCAGCCAGAACTCACACTTAGAAAATTTTGCACATAACTGGTAATCCCTGAGAATCTGGAGTACTGTTCACAAATGATCTCGATGTTCTGCTTCTGAACGAGAATACACCAGAATACCAGAATGTCATCAATGAATACTATCACAAACAAATCCAAATACGACCTGAAGATGTTGTTCATCAGATCCATGAACACTGCAGGAGCATTCGTTAACCCGAAGGACATGACTAGGAATTCAAAATGGCCATACTTGGTCCTGAAAGTCGTTTTCGGAATATATCTCTCCCGAACCGCACCTGGTGATACCCAGACCTTAAGTCAATCTTTAGAAAAGTATCTCGCCCTTTTTATCTGATCAAACAAGTCATCTATTCTGGGAAGTGGGTACTTGTTCTTGATAGTAACTTTATTTAGCTGCCAGTAATCTATACACATGCATAGGGAGCCATCTTTCTTTCTTAGAAATAAAACAGGCGCACCCTACGGTGATGTACTCGGCCTGATAAAGCCCTATCCAACAGATCTTTCAGTTGTTCTTTCATTTCTCTAATCTTAGCAAGAGCCATTTAGTACGAAGGGATGGATATAGGCTGGGTGTCTGTAGCAAGTTAATAGAAAAATCGATGAGGGATTCCAGGGTGTTTATCTGGAAACATGTCTAGAAATTCATTAACCACTGTAATAGACTGGAGAGTTAGGGATTCTTCTTGGACATCCTGAACCCTAGCAATATGATAAATGCAACCCTTTGTTATCAACTTTCTCGCCCGAAGATAGGATATAATCTACCTTTTGGCATAGCTGCATTGCATTTCCACTCTCGCACTACCTCCCCTGGAAAGTGAAACCGGACAGTCTTCGTCCAACATTCTACATTGGCATAACATGGTGCTAGCTAATCCATATCCATAATTGCATCAAAACCAATCATTTCTAGCTCTACTAAATCTTCTTAAGTCTGGCGACTAACAACCTCTACTGTGCAACCCCAATAGATCCTTTTAGCTATAATAGAATCACCGACAGACATGGAAACTGAAAAGGGTCACTGAAGCAATTCTGGCATTATACCGAACTTTCGGTCTACTAGTGGTGTTACATAAAACAAAGTGGAACCTGGGTCTATTAAAATATAAACTGAATGAGAACAAATGTCCAGCATACCTGTCGCAACGTCCGGCGACGACTCCAACTCCTGTCGCCCCGGTAAGGCATATGTGTGATCCGGACCAGTGCCTAAACTAGACGCCCCTAACCTGCCTCAGCCTCTGTTTTCTAGACTTGAGGGCCTGCGCCCTGCTGAAGGTGTTGGGGCACGTGACCCTACTGAAGATCTGTCTTATCGGTCCCGATCACTCTGACCTCTAGCTGGACAGTCTCTCATCATTTGACCCTCTTGTCCACAAGTGTAACAAGCAGTAGAACCATACCTACATGCCCCAAGATGACATCGACTGCAGATAGGGCAAGGTGGCACAGTGAATCTACTCTGCTCTGACCCTCTCTTCTGTTGCGAACCTGATGGTCGTGAACTCTCGCCGGGTCCTGACTGTCCCTAACGGCCTGGTTTACTACCCTGCTACTGCTGTGGAGGTGGGGGTCTGGGTGGTCTTCCTGATAGTCGTGACCTGGTCAGCCCTAAAACTCTGCCTGAGTATCACTAGGTCTAGCCCTGCGGCGCTGCTCCTTATTTGCCCTCTCTATCTCCCGCCGCTGTTGTTGGATCCCTTCAATACTCTAAGCAAATGCCTGAGGACGGGCGATATCCATGTCCTCCCGTAGAGTAGCTGCAACACAAGTCTCCAAATACTTTGGAAGCAGCCCCATAATGAACCGATGCATCCTGGCTGGCATAGTGTCTACGAAAGCTGGTGCATATCGGGCCAAAGGAGTCAATCTCATAGCATACTCCCAAACACTCATCGAACCCTGATCCAAATGTAGAAACTGATCTATCCGGGCCTGTCAGATTTCTCTCGGCAAATAGTGGTCCAAGAAGGCCTCTGAAAAGCTGGACCAAGTTGGAGGGGGAACATCTCTACCTCGGGACCTCTCCCAACTCTCGTACCGTAACACTGCTATGTCCCGCAATCGAAATACCACTAACTCAACCAACTCCGAAGGCGTGGCATGCATTACCCTGAAGATCTGTTATAGTTGCTCCAAAAAGTCCTGAGGGTCCTCATCTCGATCCGTCCTCGTGAACGGCGGGGGACCTAGTGCGAGAAACTCTCGGACCCTCGAACTACTAGGTCCTCCCGAAGATTCAGCAACCACGAGTGCCACTGGCTGACGCTGCGTAACCATCATTCGAGTTAGCATGAAGACAACGCTCCTAACCTCCTGATCTGATGGTGTCGATATAGGAGCTGCTGAAGGCGGTGCAGATGCATCCGCCGCTCTGGATGGCTCCGGCCTTGGCGGAGAGTGCTGGGGAGTCCGTGATGAATTCTCCCTGTCGCCCTCAGATCAGGCTGGCTCTAACTGGGACACCCTGTTAGTTCCTTCTCCTGCTGCGATATCTAGCTTCCTGCTAGTCGTGGTCTGTCGCGTGTGTTGACACCCAATTTTGACCTCCCTACGCCTTAATATGCTGCTTATATATATTTATTTATTTATTTATTTATTTTACGCAAATATTCGACTTACTTTTATATTTATAAAATAATTTATTATCATAATATTGTGAAAATTATTTCAAGTTACATATATATGACTCATATTAATTTTAGTTTTTGATATTAAATAATTATATAATATATTTCGTATTAATATGGGCCCTTATTTTGAAATATATTCTTTACTTAATAAACTATTTACCTAATTTTACTAAATTTTATAAATTTATTTGACTAATAATATTACTCAAATTTATAAATTATTTATGTTAATAATATGATTTTTATAATATTTGATAACTTAATCTTATTTTCTAGTCACTAAATTATTTATAAATATAATAATTTAATTATATGATATTTACATGAGTATACTTAAATTTAGGATTTATTTATATTAATAATAATGTTTATGTGATTTTTTCATAATTTAAATTACTTTATTATCTATTTTATTAAATTATTTAAAGTGTAGTATATTTATTCATTTAATAGCAGCTAAAATTCAATTTCATCCAATTTATTTCAAATCTGGCCACTTTCTATTCAATTTATGCCAATTTTAGCCACTTCTGATCAATATTGGCTATTATTTAAATTCAATTTCAGCCTAAATTAATTCCTAACCCAATAACCCATCCGGACGACCCAATTAACCCGCGACCCGGCCCATCTATCCTAGAATTTAATCCCGGTCGCTCATTCATTTTAATCGGACAGCTCTAATTAATTCTAACCCATTTTCCTTATTTAATTACTTACCCCCCAAACCCTAAACTCCCACTTTCATTTTCCCTCTCTCTCTCTATAGTGCAGCCACCCCTTCCCTCTCTTTCTCTCTCTCACCAGCTGACCATTACCCACACCACCGGACTACGCCGCCCATCTCCCTCTTCCCTTCACTGTCGCACGAACCCCGATCGAAAACCACCATTGCTGCACCCTCTCCCTCGCTAGTCTCCATCTCCGTCGG
The DNA here is from genome assembly GCA_035772735.1 of Datura wrightii. NCBI lineage: Eukaryota > Viridiplantae > Streptophyta > Magnoliopsida > Solanales > Solanaceae > Datura > Datura wrightii. The sequence continues at coordinate 180,677,688 of JASDFA010000018.1, forward strand.
GTCACCACAATCGCTGCACCCCCTCCTCTCCTTCTTCTCCCTCCGCCGCAACTCCAATCCCGTCCAAACCAACACCAACAGACGCCTTCCACCTCCGGCAACCCGCCAAAAAAACTCCATAATCTCCGGCGACATTTCCTCTTTCCCCTTCTTCTCTCCCTTCTTCCCTCACCTTTCCCCTCACCCGAACACCACCAACACCACCCGAAATTCCAACCATTTCTGAACCTTAGAAGTCCTATGGTAGGGCAGATGTTTATGGACTCGTTTTGGGTTCGGGTTTTTCTATCATTATTCGTCTTTCTATATCTCTTCATAGATTCTCATTATTATTAGCATGCCTTTGATTTGGTTCAAATTTTTTGATTATCATTTGTTACAAACTCTTATCCACTGTCAGACCTTACATTCTTTTGAGTGACGTTCCGGTTTTATACGTGTGATATATTTAGATTTCTCGAATTTAAACACTATGAGTTTTCTTCTATTTAAAACTCTATTGCTATTTGCTTGATGTACCTGCTAATCAATATGTTTAAGTCATGTATGGTTTTTTCATTTCTCACATGATTCTGTTTCTTTCCCTGGCAAACTGGAAATTCATGATAGTTTATGAAAATGATTATGTGCCTATTAAGTTTTAAATGCATTATAACCCAAAAATTTGTTATTCCATTAAAAGCCGGATTAATTTCTATGCTAAAAGGAAGGTCTATTTCGATTCATACCCCTCTCCTTATTTTCTTTCATTAATTGAAACAGCTTTGCTATATTGAACTATTTATGGTAGATCTATTCTGATTTACCTTATTTGAATTCTTAAAGCTGTATGATGTTTGCTATAATTTGTTCCCTTCTTGGTTTAATTTCGACAGCTTCCATGTGATAATTATGGTAATCTAGTATTTATTTTCGGATTTAGATATTAATAAGTTTTACTATATTTCTTGTAAAGGTTTTCATCCCATATATTGGTAAATTTTCCTTAATTGATTCTTTCCTTTCTTTCAGTACTTGTAATTGTGGTAAAAATACGGTAGGATCTTACATATTGTAAAAATCTTGTACCGTTAATTATGGTAACCATATATCTATATCTTGTATACTATATGATCTCTTTTGCATTGGTTTATTTATGGTAACCTTTGGTTCTATATTTGTATAGTTAATTAATATGAAAATTTTAGTATTAATCAGTTTTGGTAAACTTTGATTGATCCCAAACATAATTAACTAACTCTTTGCTTTAATTTGGTCATAATCATTATTTACTCCCTTCAATTATTCGGGTAGTCTGAATGAGATTCATTTATGGAAAAATATATTTAGTCCTAAACTTTTTGATTTTGATTATTCAATTAAGGAAATTTTCTTTAAATTGATTGCTGAATTTCTTCCCTTCTCTTTACTCCTCTAACTATATAAATGACCCCTCCACTTCTCTTTGGAGGACGGGCGAACAATGATAAAACTACAATACTTGATTTCACAAATATTACTCTATTTTTATATATTTTTGTCCCACTTCGACGCGAGCACTGCTCGAGATCCAAGAGATCCTCGTGAGCTTGACGTGTCGAATTTGGGTTCCGATCATTGAAAAGCTTTCTCTCAAAATTGGTGATTGTTGCCTTGCTTCTTTCACTGATTTAACCGGTTATTCCACATTTTATTTTAATATAAATTTCGTGTTATGTGAACCTGCTGCTTGCATCAGATTCCACAAGTATGAATTTTACATTTATGTACATGTATGTTATAATATAATATGTTCAAATAGATGTTTGTTTATAAATTGCACAATCTGTTATAGAGTATAGTGCACAATCTTGTCGTATAGTTCTGTTTAACAGGTTGGAGCGAAGAGTTTGCCAGGATTGGAGGGTTTATAATTTAGCCAATTTATTTTGTACATATATCGTGATGTATTTTATTTATTTTATTTATTTTATTTTTGTCGATGTTAATAATGTAAACGAACACTGATTAATAGTGGAATGGGGTCTGGGGGTGGGCTTTGTATGTTTTTTACTTTATTGCATCTAATTATTAAATTCACCTAGAAAGCATGTTCATAGGTTTCTAATAATACATGCAACATTAGAAAGCATGCCTATAGGATTTTTTTTCATAACATACGCAACGAATAGAAATTATGCCTATAGGTACCATAATTAATTAATTAAAGCATTATTAGTAAACCCGCCTATAGGAGCTATTTTGGTAAATGTCAGTATGTTCAAATGGTTTAAAGAATGGTTTTTATTTATTTTTCTGCAAGCAGATTCTGATACCTGAATATTGATAACATACTAGATATCATGCCCATAGGATCAACAAACTTGAGTGATTTGTCAGAAACTATGCATATAGGAAGTAATTAATACAAATTCATCTTACCAGGCCTATGTTTTAACATCCTAATCACGTAGAATTTTTTTTTATAAATAAGGTTCATGTTCTTTTACTTAACAAGTTCTGCTAAAACACCAGTGATTTAAATTTTAATATATCTTGCGCTATTTGATTTTAATTTTTACTATCTGATTTCATAATATTGCGAGAGTTGTAAGCATGTAAATCTAGAATAATTTGGAGTACGTCTAGGACCCAAATCAGTTTGATAAAAGGCATAAAGGTGTTCACGTTTCTGCATATGGTATATTTAATCCCACTGTGCTCATACGCGTATGATATTTTAACTTACTGGTTGTCCCCTTTCAACCTAGGAATTATGCCTATAGTTCAAATCGGCAATTTGTTTAACTGTTCACAATGCTCATTTATTTCAAACAGGCGCCCTTTTTATTTTGGTTTCATACATGTAGTGCGGTGCATTTGCATTAAAAATCATTGTTTTGCACCCATTTAGAAATCATGTTCATAGGTTTAAGCGTATAGGCTTATTTGAAACCAATATTTGCCACTTACTTTAATCAACTTTGTTTGTGTTTAATTCGCTTATAAAGCCTTAAGATTTTAGAACCAAAATCCAGAATAGTTGTCCAACACCTCTTGGATGTTAAGTTTGGGGCGGGTAGGCAAATGTTAGGGCATTAGTCTTCTTCATCTAGAACGATTTAAGTTAATAATTAATTAATTAGATGGGTAGATGGGACATGATAGTCTGTGCTCGCTGAATAATACGAGCAATCCAAAGGGTTGCAAAGTATTATTTAAGTTGCACGGGGTAATCCCATTAGGACAAACAACCCCCTCTTTGGTAGAACTACGTTCCTGATTCCCTTAAGGGATACGTAGGTGCCTCACCGAGGTTCGGCCCCATATTTAAAACAATTGTTTATTTGTTTATTTGTTATGTATCAATAACTTATTCACTTTTGTTTATGTTTTTTTTTACTTACTTCATTTACCATAACTTTGTATTTATTGTTAAGAGAAAAAAATAAAAATAAGATAAACTACTTTTAGATTTTATTTTGCCCAAACTTCTTTCTTCTTGCTTGTCTATGAGTTTAATTATTTGTTTAGCTATTTATTTCTTTATCAAATTAGTTTAAATACAAATAATAGAGGTTAATATCAATTTTATTTGTTCACTTAGTAAATCCCCCATATTAATGAATTCGGCCGAGAACCACCTTTGTGGACCTCGAAAGGTGCCTAACACCTTCCTTTCGAGGTTATTTAATCCCTTGCCCAACTCTGGTAACTTAGGTAACAAAATTTAGCTTAGAACGGTGCCCTAACGCACCTTAATCCGTTAGGTGGCGACTCTTCAAATTAATAAACCCTTAAGAGACGTCACATGTTGTATCCCGCTTTCTGCAAGGAAAAATGGGGCGCGACAGCGTTTCCGACATTTCTCTATAGACAAGCAGAATATAGTAAGCTTAGGGACTCAATCCTATACATCACAGCTCTATGGCATCACTGCAAGAGAAAGAAGAGTAACCACCCTAACATGCCTCGCAGCCTCCTGTCTATAGAATGTGGTGCACAACACATCCATAGACAAGACTCTACTTGGCAGGCTTGTAGAATCCCTAGGATACAACCTGGCTCTAATACCAAGTTTGTCATGCCCCACCTTGGGAGGCATGACTTGCGCCTAGTGCATACTGGAATCTAACTAACCTGCTAGGCTTATGCACGTCTGGTGCATGCCTACAACTAAATTCAAGAAAACAACGAGCTATAGCTTAGCTGTAAATATACCTCTAGACAACAAGTCCATATAGCCACCTATAAATGAAAACAGCTAACCAACAACAAGCAATAAGAGGGAACCCTATGCGGGCGGACAAGATTACCATGCTGTCTAGTTATAACTGAAATGAAAATCAGGCAACTACAACTATACCATAGCCGACAAGGCCACTATCTAACAGCTAAACAAGGCCCCACACGACCATCACATGAAATAAAACATATATAGGCCCCACACAGCTAATAACAAACTAACCACAAGGAATCTGTAAATATGGAAGCCTCTAGGAGTGGAATAATGATTGAGACATGGCCCCGACCTACCCATATATTGTATAATCAAAAAGAGTAAACCTTCTAACTGTTAGCTCCGAAGGAAGGGAGCCGACTATACTGCTAATTTTGATTGGATTCTAGGAAGGTCCTGATCAACATCTATCCGCACCTGCAGGCAAGTAATGCAGTGCCCCAAGGATGGGCGTCAGTACAATATGTACCAAATATGTAAGGGAGTAATGGAAAATAACTGAATAAACTTAAAATAAAACTGAAGGTAACTGAGTAGAAGGGATAGGAATATAACCTAAATAACTTAACTTTCTTTTGTCTAATCTATCCATAAATAGTGCAAACAAGAACCTTACCTGGCCCTCATAAGACGAAAGGAACAAACAATGCAGAATAACCCACTCGGGGCGCCCATAAGCCCTGGCGAGCATACTTCAATCTATATACCCCTAGCAGGGTCAAAAGAAGTCAACTAGTAACTATGGCCAACCTACCAGTCCCCTGGGTCTGCAACTGAGTCCACTCAGCCCCTGAACTGTAGTTGTGTCTGAGTGCAATGGACTCCTGATAACTGCACCCCAGGCACCAGGCTCGACGGGGGTATGATGTCGATACGACATAGAACTGGTAGTCCAGCCATGGAATGGACTGTATAAGGCCCTTGGGCCTTATCATTGTCCCTTGGGACAGCATATCGCTCCTTGGAGTGACGTCATATAGCCTCTGAGGGGCAATGACACAGCTAGTAACCCTGGGTTGGTCATTGAAGGCTATACAGGGTAAAATCAATTCCAAACCAAACATAGAGTATTGGTCTCAGCTAATGGCAACAACTAATCACAATAACAATACTTCTGGCTCCTTTACTGGGATTCAAACTGTATTACAATGCTATAGAAACTAACTTGCCGAACGAATTCGCCTTAACATACCTTAGCTGATATTCCCGATTATCTGACGAGTTTTAATTTGTATTCAACAGCTCTTTCCAACTGTAACCGTAATACTGGGAGAAAGAGAATAATTTCAATACCAAATTCGGCTTAAAATGACAAGTTCTAATACTAATAATAACTAAAATTCAACTTCGCAAAATACGGCCGAAAACGTATAATTTTCTAAGAGTTCAGAAGGGAGAAATGCTTACTTACTGCCTATGACTGTTTAGGAATCAATTTGAAGCAATTTTGATAACTTTTACTCGGCGAGGTTCCAATTTGCCGAGCATATTTCGAGAAACTAACTCAGTAAGAATGCTCCCTGTAGGCTTAGGACTCGATACCTGAAGTTAATTTGAGTTTAGACCGCGTTTAGCAGCGTAATCAAAAGAAATTTGGATGGAAATTATGTATTACTCTTTCTCTGGACGAGGGTATCTTATTTGATATTAAACCAAATGAATTTATTGAATTTATATAACATTGGGCGGTGGATAGGGGGGTCCGTGTCACGACCCTCCAACGCGCCGATTTACGGGCGTGTTGTGATGCCCAACACGGAGGGAGGGGGTCCGTGAATGTTGCCCCTGTTGCAGCCTGCTCCAACCTTCTCCCTCGCTACCTTGATTCCACGCTCGAACGTCCTTTTTCCGAACCCTTTCTCGTACGCGTCGTACTCTAAAACTCTCGACTTACGTACGAATATGCCGATTAAATGATAAAAAATTATGGGGTGTAATATTTATATTTGGAGGAATTAATGTAGTTTGTGAGTTCATGCAGGGTAGTTCTACTCTGGATAAATTATTTTATTCTTAAAGACGATTTTGTTCTCAAAGTTTAATCTAAAATTCTAATTAATAATTGAGGGATATGAGATTAAACTTTATATTTAATGTAATTCAAAAGACTAATTAGTATAAAAGAAGAGTAGTTGAGAGTAGCACTCACTTGAACAAAAGAACAATCCATCAAATTCTCAGCATCACAAGTCTTATAACATCATCACGCACATACCTTCTTATCTACAAAATAAAGAAAATAAAAACATTCTCATTACATTTATATATATAACAACTCTACATGCTCAAATAAATTTTGATGAAAACAAATAGAAAGTGATCTGAAAAAGGCGGTTAGGGCAATGAGGAATACACAAAGGAGGAAAAAAAATTAATAGCTACTTTAATAATATTTATATGTCTATTATTTCTAGTGTTGTCAATGTTGCAATTATATTTAAGTTATAGGTGATGAATTAATTGGATTTAATAATTATTTTCAAGGGAGGAAAAAAAGCTCTAAAAAGAGTTTCTCATCATAATTAAGTGTGTTAAAAAAGGGACTTTTGAGTTTTTCTACACAAAATAAATGGTAAAAAAATTTCACAAGACCAAAACTTTAAAAAGTAGAAAGTGAAGAAAAAGACTAAAAAGATGAATCCAAATGTAATATGAAGAGGTACAAGAATTAACACCAAAAATATAATATGAAGAGGCTTAAGAATTAATTAACATATGCTTATTTAGAGATTAATACATATTAAAACTATTATATTTATAAATGATCTAACCTCTAATTGAGTTCTAATGAAAACCTATTTACCATTATTTAGGGAAAAAATGGTATATATATTCATCATGAATGACCAAGAAAACTAAAGTTAAGGAAATAGAAAATCATTAAAAAGTTGAGAAAAATATAGTTTTCTGATCTTAGAAATATGTCATGTCACTGGTCCTAAGACTAGAATTATATAACATATAGATGAAACATTCATCTAATTAGTACCACATGCATCATGCATTAAATTTCAACAATTAAGTTTATAGAAGAACGAAGTCATTGGAATTCCATATTCGTATCGGAAGATTTGAAAGAAACTCAAACATCATATCATAATTATAAATATTCTATATTTTGTATTAAACATTGTCTTCTCAAATTTCACCGACTTCAAACTAAAAGAATACAAACAAGTAATAAATGAGGGGATCAAGGAAAAAAATAGAAAAAGATAATTAATTTGAGATGTTTATTTATAATTTTACACGAAAATATTATATAATTGGTGTTTGATTGAAGGAAAAAAATATCATTTAACTTATGATGGTTATTTTGATGTTTTAATTTTATATTTTGGGTCTTTTATATATATTTATATTTATTAAAGGTTAAATTTACCTTTTTGTATAAAATTATTAATAGGAGTAGTGTTTAAGTAAAGGGTAAAATGGTCGTTTATTATTTAATGGATATTTTGGTAATTCAACTTTGTTATTAATGGGCTTCTCACTTATATAGTAATATGATATTCACACAGACACACACACACTTCATTTTAACATATTTTTATTCTTTATAGAGGAAATAAAACGTTGCAATAGTAAATATTTAGATTTTTAAATATTATAATAAAGAATAAAAATAAGTGGAGTAGTAAATTTTGAGACATTTAATTTTTTACAATAAAATAAAAATAAATAGAGTAAGTAGTAATAGACACATTTATTTTTGTATAATAATAAGTAAATAGAAATATGAGGAAAATTATCCAAAAAAATGAGAAAAAAGATAAATAGAGTCCTCGTCAAAAGAGAGGTGTCACATCACTTCTCTAATGCTTAACTTTATATTATATAAAGATATAGATAGATAATATATATATAGATAGATAGATTTAGATGTGTTACATTGAAAAAAATAATTTAAAAGAATTATTCTTTTAACTCTCTTAATTATATTTTTTTCTTAATTATGTTAAATGAGTTAATAAAATAATTTTTAAAAGGAGAAAATAGTCAAAAAAAATCACAAAAAAAAAGGGGAATGGAGGCTTTAGAAGCATGCCACATGAGCATATTTCTAAGTATCCTTTATATATATATGTATATAATTTTATGTCCAGTCAAACACCATTACATAAATTAAAATGAGAAAAATATCAAAAATTTTATATTTCCTGCTAGTATATAAATCTCTTATTAGGCTTAAAGACTATTAAAAAACAATGGAGCTAAAGTAAATCTATTAACATGACTAAAACTTAATACCAATTAATTGGCATCGCAAATATAAATCTCTCTTTCAATGCCTTATTTTTTGCTAAATCTACATGAATTCCAAGAGATGTTAGGTGTTTTGAGAAAAAGTTTTTAATGCCATTTTATATTTATCTCGTCCTTTTTTAGCATCATTATTGTAGAGTCATGACGACATATATGATAGTGTCTTGGTAGCCCTATACCAATTTCTAGAGCTGTCAATATGGTCAGCCCAACTCATTCAGGCTAGTCCACATGGGCTTTGGAGTTTAACAGGCTAGGCGGGGTCGGTCCCTTATTTTGATGGGCCATAAAATAGCAAGTCCACCTCATCAATACGTGGGCTGCGAGCCTTGCCGGGCTTCACTTTTAAAAAAAGATATTTTCTAAAATAATTTATTAATTTAAATTTAATTTAAAAATATTAACATAAATATTTACAACACAATATTACATGGTGTTACTACTTGCTAATATTCAAGTCTTAAATTCACAAATAAAATAATCCTAATAATACTTATTAAATTTTACTTCAAGTAAAGATTTGATTGTATGACTTCAATCTAAAACAAGTGTCATTCTATCAAATATCTTGGGTACAAACCTACAAGAATACGATCTAGATGGACATAAAATTTCTGTGAAATTCAACAACTTTGGACATGATATCCTTCAAACCAAATAGAGATATTAATATGAAAATTAAACGATTGATGAGTACCAATACAACTAGTTAAATAGAAATATTAACCTTATATTAAGCCCACGGGCCGGCCTAACCCACTTTGCTCAAGCTCTACGGACCCGCAGGCTTATCTGGGCCGGGCTAAAAGCCTAGTTCTTAAATGAGCTTCAAAAATCAAAGATCAATCATATCAAATTACGAGTTAGGCTAGGCCGGCCCAACGGGCCTGTCGCGCTCTATTTTCCTCGGGGAAAGCGGAACTCGACACGTGACAATTCTTTTAGGATTATTAAATTGAGGAGAGTCGCCACCTAACGAATTAAGGTGCGTCAAGGCACCATTCTAAACTAACTAAACGATAACTTTTGTTCAACTAGTCTACGTCACCAAAACTCGAGTAAGGGCTCAAGTTACCTCGAAAGGAAGGTGTTAAGCACCTTTCGAGTTCCACAACTGTGGGTCCCAACTGAATTCATTATTATGTGGGATATTTACTAAGCGATTAAACAAGATTGATTTATTAACTTAACCGTGTGATCGGATAAACTCTTACTAAAATAAATAAGTTTTTTTAAAAAAGGTCATTTACTAATTAACAAAAGAAAAAACTAAAAGACGAGATATTAACTAAAATTATTTAGCAAGTATATGAAAAATAATTTCAATACCAGTAAACACTCAAACGTATATTAACTCCCCATTTAATTTAAAACCTAAGTTATAAATTAATTTACACATGCAAACTTATTTGTTAAACACATGAACAACTAGAAATGGCATTATTAATTCAAGAGACTAAATTGTTCAAACAAGCAAGGAGAAAGAAATTTAAAACAATATTAACAAATATAATGTATATACTTTAACGCAACTAAAACTTAAGGTAAGTAAAGATTAAGAATATAAATTATATCAATTATTAAAATATACTTAAGATGTCAGAAAAACATGAGAGAGTTAATATATATATATATATATATAAATGTTTGTTGCTTTGTCGGGATGACAACACGATATTATGAATCGTGATCATCAACCTTAGCAATAATCTAATTGGAGGTCAGTCTTAAGTTTAAAATAATAATAATAATAATATATTTCTAAACAACAATTTAAATTTTAAACATAAGCACATAAGATTTTTACATATAAATACAAATAATTATTTTTGAAACTCAGCTTGCGAGGAACGGGTTGGGTTGGTTTAAAATTTTGGAATTAAACCTCATAATTTCTTTACTTTCCCAATAACTATATGTTAAGGGAGAGCACTTATCTTCATAAGAATTTATATTAAAAAAATTTGCAACACATCACCCAATTCAAATAACGAATGAATCTGGACAATGATTTTAGTTTGAACGGAAAAACAACAAATAGTTAAAATCATGTGAAAATATTTAACTTGGAACTAAAAAAGGTTGAACAATTAGCACATAATCCCCACCCCCTTAGTCATCCCCTTTTTCACTATATTTAGAGTTTATTACAAACATTACGACTAATAAAAACGAATAAATAAATAAATAAATTACAAATATAAAAATACAATTATAAAATAATTAAATTCCCAAGAGCCATTTCTTGTCCCAACGACTCTTCAATGGAATCCCACAGTAAAATAACCTAGACCTGTTAAAGGTTAGTACAACCGTAGATGCAACAATAATCTCAAACTTGACAAGTCATGTTAAAGAACACGATAACACATAGTCATGATGAGAGATGCGATTAGGAAGAATAAATAACAAGATTTAACAAATAAATGAATCATTAGAGTAAATAAACTAATCGGTAAATGACAAAAGTAAAAGAAAATCAAATGTCACAAATGCCTTGATTGTTACCCACACTCAACATGTCAAGATCACGAGAATCTCAAGGATTCTGAGCATTTCTTGTGTTGAGGAGAGATAAAGAAATTAGAATTATAGAAGAGAGTCGAGCATGTAGCAAAATATTTGGTAGTAGTATTAGTGTAGCAATGGAGGCAAAATACTAGTCAATGATACTATTTAGTGAAATAAAATCATATTTCAAGACTATCAGCTATGTTTCACATGTCATGTTGCCAAAGAACAACCATTTCTTTTCATCAATGATCCGATAGGGGGAGGCCTCCTTATATAGCTTAAAGGGTTGAAAAGTTTAAAGGAGAGAGGAATCTTTCAAAAAAACCACAAATAATTACTTACTATATATAACTTAACTGAATTATTGGAATAAAATCAAGGGAAGAAATCTTTTTTTTTAACCATAATTAACGAATATTAAAATAATTAGAGGGAGCAAGAATCAATCATTGTCTAAGTCACAGAGTCAATTAAGGAAATAAAATGAGAAAAAATAATCAGAAAAATCAATCAAAGGGCATAATTTAATAAAATCATATCAATATACTAGAGGAATATCCTACTTTACCAATATATATATATATATATATATATATATATATATATATATATATATATATATATATATATATATATATATATATATGTGTGTGTGTGTGTGTGTGTGTGTGTGTGTGTGTGTGTGTGTGTGTGTGTGTGTGTGTGTGTGTGTGTGTATTAAATTAATTAAAGAAAGCAAGAATCAAGTCGTAGAAAATTTTAAATTAAGTCAGATCCTATCAATATCTTACCAAAGATTGCTCAAACATGAGCTCTAAAATATTCAAAAATAATTTCAAGGTTACCATAATTAACAATGAAGGGCTGTCACATAGAAAAATAAATCATTTAAAGATAATCTTATCATAAGCTATCAAGTACCAAACAATTTAAATAAATTCCCCATAGAGGATTTTCACTACCATATTTGATACGAATTCACTTTGATATGGGAAGAAAACAAACTAATCTTTATATAATAGGAATCTATCAAGGCCACATGCACAGAAATCCAAATTGTCACATACACAAGAGTTAAAGTGGAGGGACAAATGAATGAATCATAAAGAAATACAACGAAATGATATTCATTTATGGTACTTTATCAAAGATTTCACAAAAATAAATAAATAAATAAATAAATAAAAACTGCTTGAGCTTGGATATGAAATTATATGGGTGTATAATTTAAACATGTAAGGCATAGACAATCACATGCTACATGTGTCACAGGGTATTGGGAATGGACATGGAGTCTATGGACTCATAGCACTTCATCAAGAAAGAGAGCAGAGATACAAACTAATAATCACTTTAAAAAAGACACAAACATTAAAAATCAAGCAAAGTACATAGACACAAAGACTAATGAACTTTCATTATCTGTTAATCTAGAGGCGCAACAAATAATAATTAATAATTCATTTGCTTAGTGCCAGATTTAAAGTCAGTCAAAAGAGATCGTAAGCGAGGAAATGGTAAATATCAAGCATGATAGTATTCATACTAGAGGCGGATTTATAAGAATCCATCATGAAAGTAGGTTCAACACCTTAGACCCCAAAGAAGATCGAAATTGGAGGCTGCTTTCTGGCCAACAATGGCAGGAAAGAATGGTAGACGAGTAGGGTACGAGGATAGAAGATGAGGGAAAGGGTGGTTTTGGCTGGTTTCAAGGTGTCTCGCTGCGTGCTGTTGCAGCACTGGTTGTTTGGGGCAGAGGGGAAAAAGGTGGCGACCAGAGTTGGTTGAGATGAGAAGAGAGAGGTGTCAGTGCTCTTTTGTTTCACTGGTGATTCGTCGGTAGTTGCTGGACGAAACTAGAGAAGGCAATGGATGGTAGCTTTCTCACCGGATTCTCGCTGACTGGAGCTGCGGCACTGGCAGGGGGAAAGAGGAGAGACGAGGAGAGGGAAAGAGAGGAAGAGGGCATTGTGGTGGTCGACGGGAGAGGGTGGAGAGACGGGCAGCGACGGGGTTTGGTTTGTGCTCATTGGCGAAGAGAGGGGAGAAGCGGCGGCGACAGTCAGGTTGTGAAGGTTTCACCAGAGAGGAGAGAGGAAGAGGAAGGTCGACTGGAGTTGTAAAGAGAATGAAAAAGTCTAGGGTTTTGGGGATGAGGAAAGTATAGGATTTAATCTAGACCATAGGATTAGATCGAAATAAAGGCTGGAATTAAATCAAGATATTTGTGGGTCACAGAGCGGGTTGAGTATTATTAGATGGGCAGAATTTGATCTGTATTTAAATAGTAGTAGCCAGAAAAAATTAAAAGAGGCTACAATTGACATACATTTGAAAGGAAATGGCCAGATTTTAAATAAATTGAATGAAATTTGTCACGCCCCAAAATTGGGGTAGGGCGCAACTGGCACTCGATTCATGATTGATCGAGAAGCCGGCTATTTGACATCTGTAACTATAACACTTACACCATTTAGGACCTCTGTCACAATTAACTGAAGAATAAACTGGACGCATAAGGTCTCAACAATACGGGGTAAATAATGAAAACGCAACCAAGGCAATTAGTGTAAGAAACAATAAGCTGACGAGACCACAAACTGAATAACACTGTACACACTAAGTCCACAAAGCCTCTAAAGAGTAAACTGACTGATGGTCGGAATAGGGCTCCGACCTACCCATAACTACATCTCAAAACTCAAGCATAAATAACTAAGCCCTAGTTCCAGGAAGAAAGGAGCATACCAACCATCTGTTGATCTCACGAACTGCTACTCAACTGGCCATCCTGACCTCTACCTCCACCTGTGGCACGAACGCAGGTCCCCAAGCAAGGGGACGTTAGTACGAATGAAATGTACTGGTATGTAAGACTGAAACTGTAACCATGAGATAACAATCCTTTAATAACTAACTTAGCACATAAACATATAAAGGAATATACCCTGAAACTCTGCAACCTGTAATTGATAACAACTTACTATAACATAACTGAACTCAAGATAACTAAACCAGGAATAAGGAATGGTAACAACCTGGAATCCTGAAAACTGAAACCTGATAATAACTCTATAATGAGATGAAAATGTAATTAAGAAATGCACAAGAAAGAAACTATAATTGTAATGCCAGAGACCAGCCAACTGTAAATCCATATATAAAATTCGTCCAGCCGGTGTACCACACTGGGGTAAAATAAAAATATCTCCAGCCGATGTACCACACAATGGTAAAATAAAAAGATCTCCAGCCGGTATACCAAACTGGGGTAAAATAAAAATATCTCCAGCTGATGTAGCACATCGGGGTAACATAAAAATATCTCCAGCCGATGTACCACATTGGGGTAAAATAAAAATATCTCCGGCCGATGTACCACACCAGGGTAAAATAAAAAGATCTCCAGCCGGTATACCACACCGGGGTAAAATTAAAAGAAATCTTAATCACCATCATAACAGAGCTCATACAAACTATCTAAATACTGAAAACCATAAAATATGCTGGTCAGTAACTATAACAAGTGTAGGATCTTACCACGACCCCTAATACTACAATTATGTCATACACATATAGGTCTTTCATTTAGCACTTAAATACATACATATGCTATGAATGAATTCTAGGAAAGTTCCTAGAACTGGAATATCATAAAGACATGTGTAGACTCACGTTCATGATTTTAAACATCTCCTAGCAATTCTAACAAGAGGAGCAGAGAGGAATCACTTAACCTAACATTTTCTATTAACAATATTAGCATTCATTTCTTGCTTATACTCGTTTGACTTTCGTACTTCCATATCAAGAATTGTGAGCATACCTCATTCATTGTACATCATATCACATCTCGAGGTAACTTATGAACAGGAAGACATAACTTGTGTATCTCAAACCTGGAGCTCTTTAATATACAAATGCTAGGTAATTGTCTGGGGGCTGCCTTAAGATAAATAAAGACTTATAGTCATGTTTCAGACAATGTAGGAAAAGTTCATGTGAAACATTGCAATATATGTGGAGCTTAGAAAAACTTAGCAGCATTATAAACAGTTTAGAAACTTCCAAGAAAAATAAAATTCTTTAAAACTTGAAAAAGTTAATCCAACTCTTAAAACAAATAATCAAAGATAATTGTTTAAAAGTACACTGAAGAGCTTCTCTTTAACTTGAGTTACTATCTCAAAATATTCGATTCTAATTATTTCTTAAGGAGTTAACACTTTACTGGCATTTCATTAGCTTAACACAACTGAACATAAACAACTTTATTTATAACTCTTTTGCTAAACGTCTTTAGAAAAGGGTAAATCTTGCTAGCTATTTGCCTAATTCATTAACAATCGTAACACTAATCATCAAATTTAACAACCTTTAGCTCTACTTTTCATATTCATCTTAAATTCTTTTCCAAACAGGATTCTTCAATCCTTACCTCATTATTTACTCTCGTGTTCACTATTCCAGCAATTCTTGTACGCACTTATCTTCTTACCTAATTGTCAACCTTGTCTCTTAAACTCATCTTTCTCATATTTTAACGTCGCTCAAAGGTTCTTGAAATCAACTACGGACAGAAGGCATAGACCTCACATATTACCTTAAAAGGTCTAACAGTTACCCTTATCTCTCCTTTGCTACTAGCTTCTCAACTTTTACACTTAGGTTAATTTCCTTACACATTTACGACTTTCAAAGAACATGCGACGTGTCTACTTAAAGCCTACAATTCTCAGGAGGTCTAGATAACTCAAGATCTCTAATAAACATATAGCGACTTTCTAAAGGCAATCCTTGCTACTTTAGCGCGTAATTTGAATGTAAGCATAAACATATATATATATATATATTATAATTTTCGTCTAACATGTTAACATCAAGATATTGTTCATGACCTTCCCATAAAGATGGTCCTATAGAAATATCAATATTTTACCCATTCGGGTTCTATCTTCCAAGTTTAACATATCGGTTAATTAAGAAACGTATTAATTAGTATCTTAGCTTAAGGTATAGGGATCGAGGAATCTTCTCATAGCCCTAGGCACCTTAAAACATGAATATAAGAGGGTACGTAACTGTTGTAGGGAAATTCCATTTTGTTACTCTCGTTAACCCTTATTGTGTTAAAACCAATTTCAACTATTAGGTTTGCCCGCGCGTCATCGTCTTGCCATGTTTACCAATTTCCTTAGCAACCATAATGTAAAACAACTTTGAAACCACAAACACATAATGTAATGTAAAGGACCAGCTCACAGTGCCCACGCCGAGGGACTTCAGAATCAATTTAAACCTATGACCATAATTGAATGCAATTGCCCTCTCCGCTTTACATTCATGTGTTCCAACTCTTTAGAAAATACACAACTTGATACCAAGTAATTATAACAACTGAGAAGAACCATAATATGCTACTACATAAGCTCAAGTACAGGGGAATGTCGGATTAATCCTCGGCATGAATTTGGGCTTGAAAATCAAGAGACAAAGAGCGCTTACGTACCTTTTTTTTTCCAGCGAATGTTCTTATGTCGTTTCTTTCTTTCAACAACCAGAACTTTAGCCCCTTAAATTGCTTGAGTTTATCACCAAGTGAAAAGGTTGTTTCAGGCCAATTCATCCAGCCAAAATGTTACATCACCAGGCAGTCACAACACAAACAAATAAGGAAACACTTAGCATTTCTTATTTCAACTTGTTTCAACAACTTTGGGGGAAAATAGAGGTAGGAAATTACCTAACTTTTCTCATGAAAAACTCCCACAAATATATAGTATATTCTCAGCAAAACACAGTTATTCCAACCTTCATAAACGAGCAGAACTTCAACAACAACATACCAACAACGGCAGCCCAACATAACCTCCAACTTCTAGCTTCAGCTAGGATTTTTAGGCAAGTTAAGCAATTAGAAAATCTTACCCTTGGCATGAGAATATTTTTGGATATAATATGAGTATTTTCCTCCAAATCAATTCCCAATAAATCAGCAATCTTGCTGCCCAAAACGCAGCAAAATAACAGCACAACAACTACAACAAGTCAACATACAAACCATAACTTTCTTCTAGTTTTCCTTCAAAAATTCATACACTTATTAGAGATTTCAAAAAAGGGAAGTGACTTACTATTTCTTATGAACAATTACTACTAAGATGGAGTATAACATTAGATCAAGATAGTCCCAAACACGCAACAACAACACTGCCAAAACGAAGCTACAAGGCAGCAACAACTTCACCGCAATGTTGCCTTCACTTCCATCAACTTTTGCTTGAGTTTTGATGGTGTTTTCTTGAGGGATTTCCTCTTGGTTTCTAAGGCTTTTCTACTGGAAAAGGGAGAGGATTTCAGAGGGTAAGCAAACACCTCAAACATGGAAAATTTGAAAATGATTTCATAACCAAAAACTTAAAATATAAAGGTGTTTGGGCGGTGGCCGTTTTTAGGGCCATGTCACTGCCCGATAGTGCTACTGTAAAACGCCTATAACTTTTTATTCCAAACCCCGATTTACGAGTTGTTTGATGTTCTGAAAACTAGACTCAAAGACCTTTAATTTGATAGGCTGTGGGGCTTCTAATTCATTATATACTTGGAAATATTATTATTTAAAGTTGACCCTTACTTATGAACTTCACATACTCTTCGGTTTTCCGTTCGTACACATTTTCCTTGTCATCTACGGCAAATATACAACCCGTACTTTCCTTAACATAGCATACAAACATCAACTAATTACCAAAAATTTTCCATGGTGTAACAAAATTGAATAGAAAGTGGCTAGAATTTAAATGGATTGGAGGAAAATTGAATTAGCTGCTATTAAATTAATAAAAACACTACACTTGTAAAATAAACTAATAAATAGTTTAATTTACTACACTTGTAAAAAATAAATTAATAAATAGCTAATATAATAATTTAGTTTATGATAAAATAATATAATATTATTATTCCAAAATTAAATATAAATAAATTACATACTAAGTAAATTATATTTTTTAAATAAGCATCATTTAATTGAAAATATGTATGCATACGTTAATACACAATATACCATGTATGACCTAATTACATAACATTAGAAAATTGATGAATTGAAACTAAATGCAAATAAATATTTCAGAATTATAATTTAAATAATATTATGCAAAATTTAAGAATTATGATAATTAATTATTAAAATATTATGAATGCAGACTAAACAATTACGTAAAAGAAGTAATTTTAAATATGCATTATATATATCAATAAGCAGCTAAGACGAAGCGTAGGGAGGTCAAAATTGGGTGTCAACAGTTGCCCCTCTTTGCTCGGTAATGAAGGATGAATTGTCGAGCAAAGAACGTTGACCTAGTAGCCAATTTTGTCCGACCAAAAGAAATATTTCGATGTGGCCGGATGAAAGAAGATGGAGTTATGAAGATATTGCGGCCAATACTTCACTATCAAGTCTCCTACATATCTCGAGTTTCACGAGAATCAGGCCGTGTGTAGTTCTAGATTTAGGGACGAACTAAATCCCTAAAAGAAGTTAATAGACCAAGGCTTGAATAAAGACGGAAGTAGCACGAGGTGATAAGAATAGGAGATGAGAGATGACGATTGGAAATTTTAATATCATCTTGCGATGATTTCGGAATGAGAATTATTCGAGGACGGAAGATTAAAATCTAGTGTTGCATTTGTATCTGTAAACTTTAACACTAATAGATAAAATAGTTAATAATATAAAATATGGACTAATATAAAGGTAATTCCATAAGAAATAACAATGAGGGTAAAATATATAATTTTCTGAGGAAACTCAGAAAATCTATCCCAATCTCGATTTTCCAACGGTGATACCTGCAAAACTTAGATGAACTTATCAGTACTCGAATACACATGTAAAGATTTTAGAATTGATATATTCCATTTTAGGGTGGATAAAATTCAATCATCTTATTTCACAGCTGACGGGCTCAAATACAAATAACGGGCTCGAAAATGTAAATCGTAGGGCTAAAAAATGTAAATCACAAGGCCCAAAATAATGTAAATCATAGGGCTCAAGATTAGTTCGCGGGCTCAAAAATATTATAAGGCTCAAAATACCCTACTCGAGCTCGATTGTCCATTTTATGACGGACTAATCCAAAATATCCTATTTTATGACGGACTAGCCCAATTGTCCATTTTTAGGGCGAACTAACTCAATTGTCCATTTTTAGGGTAGACTAACTCAAATTGTCCATTTTTAGGCGGACGAACCAATTGTCAATTTTTAGGGCGGACTGACCCAGTTGTCCTTATTTTAGGGCGGACGAGCCCAAAATGTCCTGTTTTAGGGTGGACGAACCCAATTGTCCTATTTTAGGGTAAACTAATCCAGTTGTCCTATTTTAGGGTGGACTAACCCAGAATATCCTATTTTATGACGGACTAGCCCAATTATCCTTATTTTAGGGTGGACGAACCCACATAATAATAACATAACTTTAATAGCTCAAATAATAGTAGTTGATTCAAAGTAGCCTGATAAGTAGCACGATAGTATCTTGAGAGTAGCTCGAAGTAGCACAATAATAGCAATATAAATGTAGCTTGAAGTAGCATAATAATAGCTTGAAATAGCATGATAATAATAGCATAATAGCATTTTCAAGTAGCACAGCGGTAGCTTGAAGTAGTGCAATAATAATAACCGCATAGTAGCTCAAAATTAGCACAACGGTAGCTTGAAGTAGCACAATAGCACCATAACAGCATAACAGTAGCTTGATAGGAGCAAATATATAGATTGAAGATTACAAAATAGTGGCTTGAAGATAGCATATTAGTGGCCATATTGAAATAGTGGCATAATAATAGTAGCGTAATGGGCCTGGTTGAATAACACAATAGCAGCATGACATGATAATAACTTGAATATTGGGTTGACAGTAGCACATGACGGGCCCGATGGTAGCATGATAACCACTTAGCATGGTAGTTTGACTTGGTGGCACAATAAACTTGAATCAAAAGGCACCGTAATAACTCGATAATAGCAGATTGGCGTCACAATAAAATTTGAATCTAAAGGTAGCACAACTGGTGTCAAATAATATATGATCCAAGAGTAAAATAGTCCAGCCTTTGATTGAGAGAGAAAGGCATAGGTCCTTCTCGACCACGAGAATATTTCTTAGACGGGTGTGCCTATACTCGAAGAAATTTTGTGAGTTTTTAAAAGCAAGGTTAATACGTACCTTTGCATGTTCTTTGTTCCTCGTCGTTGTTTCGACCTTTGTGGACTTCGCACTTGGTGAAATTTTTGAGGAATCCTCAACAATTTCTGCCCCAATATAGAACGCGAAGTGTTTTCACAAATCTCCTTGTTGCATGCTTGTGGAATTTTTGAGGTTTCCTCAAAAATTCTGCCCCAGTTTGATTTAAGGACTTTGTGTTCCTGCTTCACTCAAAAAAATTTATCAGTTCAACAGAAACGGTTGCCTTATATTTGAAAATCAAAATTTAGTTTTGAATTCATATTTGCCATTTGAGTGTTGAACGAAATTACCATGGATTCATATTTGAATGTGAGCAAGATATTTGGCTATGAAAAGAAAAAAAATTATTTGATTTAAACCGAACCCAAAAGTGGGATGCCTACGTATCCAAAAGGAATCAGGTCAGACGTAGTTCGGAATACAAAATACATGAATAAAGATGGGAAAGCTATAGAGCGGGGAATGAAGATTAAAGGCACTTTGCTTATGACAGTCCTGTATTTGGTAGTTCCTTTTATGCTTTCTTGTCAAATGTCTTGGAACTATTTTCGTTGCATCACCTTGGACAACGATTGCTCCAGGAGTAATGAGCTCGTAACTCATCAGTCCTCGATGCACTACTATCTTTCTTTTCTCAATAAAATCTTGAATCTTGTACCTTAGTGCTACACATTCTTTAGTATCATGGCCTTTGAATATTCGAATGGTATGCGCATCTCCTGGATGGATAAAAATTTGGGGACGGGTGTTTGGGAATCCATTCTTCTCTTGGTTTCAAAACTCCTTGGGCCCTCAACCTTTCAAATATGCTTGTCAAAGGTTCAGTTAGAGGGGTAAACATGCGAGACCTTACTTCCTTTAATTGATTGGATTGCACCGGATGAGTTTGGTGTCGAAAGTCATGTTGGTTGCAATCAAGCGGTGTCTGATAAACTTGGTGTTGAGAGCTCTGCTCATTGCTAGAGTTAAAGATGGTGCATACTTGTTGTACATCCTGATGGTGTTGTGGTGGAGGAACAGTGGTCGAGATACCTTTTTTCCTTTTATTTGGAGGACTTTCTCGTGCTTGAGAACTTGTTTGTGTTGTGGCAATATCAATAATTTTTTCTGTTCGAATGCCATACTCCAATTCTTTCCCAATCCGAATTAGACTTGCGAAGCTATGAATGATTGTGAAATATAAATATCTACAGTATATACCATCTAGTGACTTGATGAAATATTGAACTAATTCCTTTTCAGATAGTGAGTGACGTATCTTAGAGGCTTCTCCCCTCCATCGTCTCATATATTCCTCAAAAGATTCATGAGTCATTTTTCATATCTCAAGCAAATCCAGAAATGTTGGATCGTCCTTAGTGTTAAACTTGTATTATTCTACGAAATCTCGAGTCATATCTTTCCAAGTATGTCATTTGTTGAAATCTTGCTTGATATACCAAGTGAATGCCCTTCCCAACAGACTCTGCATAAATAATCTCATTAGGAGAGCTTCATCATGTCCAATTCTGACTAATCTGCCGCAATAATCCTTCAGATACTCGATTGGGTCTCCGTGCCCATCAAAGATGTTGAATTTTGGGAACTTATATCCCGGCGGCAACTTAACATTTGGGTGCAGGCACAACTTTTCATATCTCAGATCTGAAATATTTCTCGAGCGTAGTTTCTCATCCACGATCTTTTTCAAGTTATTAAACTCTTTTCGTAGTGTCATGATCTCACCTTCGAATGTTGTCATGTCTTGCATAGTGCCAAGATGGGCATGCGATGAAGGAATTTGTGGAGGGAGTGTAAGAGATGGAGTTGATGAAGAGGTATCGTCGAGAAAATACTTTGTGTCGAGAGAGGACCAAAGTTTGGGTTAAGAAAAGGGCTAGAATTGTTTGAAATATCAGACATTTTGTCAAATTGCAGATTCTCAACTTAATCAATGTTCAAGTACCTGACAACCTTTAGACAAAATATAAACGAATTAGATGCAAACATTAGTAGAATATAGAATAAGATATTAACAATAACACCAAAACAATGATTTTGTTAAAGATTTTCAAGCCAAATAGACAAATTTAAACTCGATCATAATGCAAAATCCGGAGGCATGAATGGGGTGATAATGATGAAACTTGTGATGTGACACTTGATGAATACCAGAAATATGTGATATGAACGAGTAGATGGTGATAGTGCTAAATAATTAGCAAGTCAATGGAATAAGCAAAACCAACTTAGATTGAATATCATAACTTTGATTTTGAAGGAAAAGGGATATGTATTGCTAAATAACGAATCGATGTTACGATATTTTTGTTAAAAGCGAAACCTTAATAGAAAGACAGTAGACTAAGGCGAAGTTTGGACTTAATTTGAACAAATAAGGAAAGGATGCGTCTTTTAAAATATTCACATGCTAAAGAGGATACTTTTAAAGACACATATGTCAATAATATGATGGAAGAAAAATAATTTAGACTAGGCTCCGAGATTATATGATTTGAGCCTAAAAGTGTAAGATATATGGAATATATATTTTAAACACGAAATAAGTCTAGGATCATCTAAAGATTAAAGCTTGAACAACAAAGAAAAATAAATAATAAAAAATTACACAAATATATCATAATTTAACACATAGCAAATAATTCGTGTTTCCTAATGCAATGCGATCTCTTTGAGCCAGAGGTAAGCCTAGCGAATTTTGAGAGACGAATATGCCATAATGTGTCATTCCATTTTCTCTCATTAAGATATCAACATAAATAAAATAAATAACTTTTTTTACATAATGAAATATTACAAGAATGAAAAATTACAAAAAACTAAACTATAGTAAAAAATGAAATATATTCCTTCTCCTTTTGGCTTCTTCAAAGTTTATATGACATGATTTAGTAACTTGCAACATAAAGTGTTAGTTTACTCTAAAAAGCAAATAGTCTACAATTTTTAGGCATATTCAACTCTCAAAAAAGAAAATGCAAATAAGTATAATAATGTCCTTATCGAGACCGTAAAATTCTTTGGACTTCGTATGCGGTCAAACTAATGGTCTCAATAACCCAAGGATATCAAAATCTCCTAGGGATAATGCATGCATGACTTAATATACATTTCTAAGAGTTGGTGGACATGGACTGAAAGGTTTCTTATGCGAGAAGGCACGTGATCACATGGTAGTAAAACTATCTATTCACCCCACGTATATGTCAACTCTCTAAATAGGTGTTTGAAAGAAATTTGAAAAAGTGCAAAGCACAACTCACGAGTACAGTGTGTGATAGTGAGAGATTCCCAAGTGGGGAAAGTATGAACGGAATAACAGTTATAGGAATAGTAACAATTAGCAAGCAATGAAAAATATACACAATTAAAAATATCAAATAATAGTGAATAAGGGAGTGAGAACTAAATATTAAGACAAAAAAATCATTAATATTTGCTATAAAGAAAGGAAATCAAGCAAAATAATTTAAATATGACAACAAATAAGGGGAATAAGGAAATGGATTAAGCATGTAAGGAAAAGAAGATCTAAATATGTTAGCAAATAAGGAGAAATAAAAACAAATACACGACAAATAAACAGGCATAATGAGGGGGTTTAGAAGACACGATTCCCTCAAGCGGACAACTTGAGAGTGGAAAGCTCATGACCGTCGACGCACCGCTGATTGACCAAATCACGAGACATTCCTCGACAAGTGTATTAACAACCATGAAACCACGGAACCGTTATCAAGTGTCTGAGTGAGAATTTTCAGGGTTTAGAAGAACAAAATAACAGTTAACAATTAAAACATAAACATAGAGCATATATAGAAATATATTAACAAAATAAGCAATTTATAAGAAAATGGGTAAAACTACAAGCAATAAATTAAGCAACCAAATAATAAATTATTTAGTCATGAAATTAAGCAAATAATAGTTTCTGAAATATAGAATAAGCAGCAGTGCAAATAATGGGAAAATAAGGAGAGGGGTTAACATGGAAGTAATTAACTAGATAAAAGAACACCAAAAAATAGAGTTTAAATATGGAAGAAATTAATCATTTTAATATTTTATCATGAAAATAGGTTAATTATTTACGAAAATAAATTAGTGGAAAGAAATTAATCAATACAAAAAAATTTAAGTAAGGAAACAAATAAACAAAACGAAATATATTATGTAAGGAAATAATGTATGCAAATAAAAAATATGCATGAAAGGAGCAAATTTAACTTAACTAGCAAAAATAAATAAAAAAGAAGGAAATAAATACTAGAAAATGAAAAACACAAATAAGTAAGCAAATAAAATCCCACATAAGCATGAATATGTATTGGTTAGAACCGAAAATATCCCCAGCAGAGTCGTCATGCTGTCGCGCTCTATTTTCCTCGCGGAAAGCGAAACTCGACATGTGACAACTCTTTTAGGATTATTAAATTGAGGAGAGTCGCCACCTAACGAATTAAGGTGCGTTAGGGCACCATTCTAAACTAACTAAATGATAACTTTTGTTCAACTAGTCTACATCACCAAAACTCGGGTAAGGGCTCAAGTTACCTCGAAAGGAAGGTGTTAAGCACCTTTCGAGGTCCACAACTGTGGGTCACGACCGAATTTTCATTATTATTGGGGTATCTACTAAGCGATTAAACAAGATTAATTTATTAACTTAACCGTGTGATCGGATAAACTCTTACTAAAATAAATAAGTTTTTAAAAAAAGGTCATTTAGTAATTAACAAAGAAAAACTAAAGAAGCACAAACAAAAGGAGAGAGAAAAAGTAGAAAAGAAAGGGGGTAAAAGGTCTAGTGCTAGTTCTTACTACGGAAACGGGCACATCGGTGGATCAGCCAGAACCAGAACCAGGACATATGCCGCCTGCTATTCAAGTAGCTTCCCCGGGGAATGAAGCTGGTCCATCGAATCAACGAAGGCCTTTCAGAGATTGACCTTTCTTTCTTTTCTTCCCAGTCTGATCGATCGAGCTCTCGTAATCGATCACTCAGAAATATGTAAAATTATCCCTCCTAAAAAGATTATTCCAGAATAAATGGGCAATAGTGATTGAAAGCTGCTGCTCAGAAACCACAAAGGTCACACTTACTATCTTTAGAATATTGGATTGGAAGGTTTGGAACCCTCAATGCTTATCTAAAGGGGAAAATAGTAAGTTTTCTCCAAAACGGGAACGAAGTTGATGCTCCTACATCCATAGGATGAGTAGTTAAAACAAATGAATGATTTGAAATTCAAGTTATTTCACGGAATAACACTCGTATATATTGAGCTTGTAACATTCAACTTTAGCTTCTGAAGGAGGTATCATGTCACTTGGAATTTTGAAAAGTGAATCCTCTCATATCGGAGCTTTTGCTAAAGGAAGTGGTGATCCCTAGCTTGAGACTCAAACTCCAGAAGCTGACCTGCCAATAGACATTGTGGGAGAATAATCTTCACCATCATCAGACACATGAGGTGGCGGGTTTGTCTAGGTAACATAATGGAAATGTATCGAACTGCAAATACTGGAATGACGGTTCGACCCCGTCCTTGGCCTCGAGGAGTGGTGAGCAGTACGGAACTTGATAAGGGGAATAGAGATGATGATAGAGATCTTACTGAGAAACAGAATAATTTTGTACGGGTACAACTATTATTTGAACGAAGTGAAAAAAATGCGATCTTTGTTGTATAATAGGAAAGCGGGCATCTTTCCCTCTATATATTATGCTAAGTGGTCGTCACCTTCTCGTCGGCGATCACCGTCGCCAAGAATGGCATAGTCACAAAGCTTCGTCGTGCCATACAACCTTTCAGTAGCTTGAATTAGAGTTCGAACTCTCCTTCTTTCTTCTACTTCATAGCCTCTTGCGTATTCTCAATCAGAATAGCCAGGCCAACAATCTTTTCTTTTATTAGGAACCGAATCCGAAAGAGAAGCAGGACATTGGCTTCTGCCAACAGTGAACTATTAAGGATCGCATCCCGCGCATATTCTACATTATTGTCTGCAACTGATTCAGCTTCTGCTTCTGGGAGATCAACAGAATGAGGCTCCCATTGTGAGATCTATTAGTGATTGGGCGACCCCTCCTGGAAAAGAAAGAAAGGCAGGTTCAGTCCGTGCTCTTATCTTTGGAAGCATCTTCAATGTCATGCATGACAGCCATCTATCTTAGCTCACCCTTCTTTAGTCCTTTGACTAGTTGCATCGCGGATAATTGCGGGTGTGGCGAGGTAGCGGGCATTGTTAGAATGCTATGCATTCTCCACTTTAGGATCTCGCAAAGAGAGAACGTGTTTTTTCCTTTGACTTTCTCTCTCATTTGCGGAGCGAAGAAAGCGGGCTTTGCCCCAGCTACATTCAGTCAATCTACGCAGAGTGAATCGGTCCCTAAGGAACCCCCAAAAGGGCAAAAGTGTGCAGTGAGGGTGCTTGTAAATCACTAGGTAGCCTAGCTCGACCCAAGCAATTCCCAAAAGTCCCATGCCTTTCTTGGTCGGACCAACCCAACCGGTGATTTCTGACAAGTCTTTCTGAATTGGAAGAGCAAGATATAACTTCAATTCCATAATTAAGAAAAAAGGTGAAAAGGGCGGGTAAATCTAGTTCAGCTAATGAGCTACTTCTGATCCAATTCATAGTTTCCCTTCGCCAAAGAACCCAACTGGTGAAGTGGATACCATCTCATTCAGTCAATCAATCCCATATTTCTTCAGGTCAAATGCAAGGAATTAGTCGGCCCACAATGCCTCTCTTCTTTACTAAAATACTATTTCGGATGAAGGGGAATTACGTCGCTCTTTGATCTGCAGAATAAGGCTTAGGAGCTCTCTCTTTTATGGGCCCTTGGGCCTTCGTTCATTTTGTTTAAGAAGGCTGCGACATATACATACTCAATTGGATCTTTAGGAAGAAAATCCCCTGAATTGTCCCGGAGCCATTGACCTTGCTAGCCTTTTTCTTCCTAAAGATGCATTACCATAACAAAAAGAAAAAAGGATTCAAAAAAAAAAAGATTGCTCTTTTGACTCTGGATGAACCTTTATCGGTGGAGGAAAGGAATAGCGGGCGCCCCCTTTCTTTCTCAAAGTCAACTTTCTCCCTTCTTAGTCAAGATTTGAAGTCCCTACTTTATTTAGATTTTGGGGATATTTGAAGAAGCGCAGGTTTGGAACCCTATACCTATAATCTTACAACAAACAGGAGTTTTTCCATTGTAAATTCGTACGGAGCAATCAACGAATTCCGGCTAAATAGAAGATCTAACTTTTACTTTGATTAGCCAATCGAGTGCGGAGAGTGCTGTGCTCCTCTTCATTTGTTCCCGTTAACGACCTCATTAATAGGAAGATTACAACTCTGAGACACCGAACGAATTCCCTAGGACTGCTATAACTGGCATGATATAGACCACAAAGCCCCTCTCTTCTTCACTCAAAGAGGCAATGCACCCTTTGTTTGAATAGTACTTGATTGATAAAGAATGATTCTTTTGAAGTTATACGAACTTTCTTAAAAAAAATGCCACGTGGAGCGTGTCCGAAAGCAGAATTGAAACCCTTCTCCAAGGGTGGCTAGGTGATTTAAATAAGAAGATTTCAAAAAATGCGTATGTAAAAAATTATCTGGTGTTTTGTCTTCTCGATCGAGATATTGGCCTGAGATTCTCCATTGAGTGGTTTGTACTTACGACTTGGATTATCTCTTTCGTGGCTCACAAGAAATCAATCATTCTATCGAGAAATTATCTCGTCGTATCTAAACCAGTGAGACATCAAAGTTTGACGCATACATTCTTTTCTAGCCGGAGATAGAGGAAAATAGAAAGATATGGACTTTCAATCAAGATTTTCCTTGCAAGCCGACTCCCCAGCTCCTGAATAGGTGTTGCACCCCTGCAGATTTTACCCTATGTATACGTCCACCTACGAGACTCACCTTTGGCTTTCGTCTCGGTAGGTGTATTATTATACATTTTTCCTAAAGAACATTCATTCATTTCTTTCTTCCCCGTCGACCACGATGACTGAAACGACGCGAAACCCACACTTAATCAGCATTTGATAGATTATCCAACCCCGAGCAATCTTAGTTATTGGTGGGGGTTCGGTTCATTAGATGGTATTTGTTTAGTCATTCAGATAGTGCCTGGCGTTTTCTTAGCTATGCATTACACACGCCCCTACCCCCGCATAGGTTGAAGTCTCTATCTATGATCAGATCCTTTCTGCGAGAGATTAACTAAAATTATTTAGAAGGTATATATGAAACCTAATTTCAACACCAGTAAACACTCAAACATATATTAACTCCCCATTTAATTTAAAACCTAAGTTATAAATTAATTTACAAATGCAAACTTATTTATTAAACACATGAACAACTAGAACTGGCATTATTAATTCAAGAGACTAAATTGTTCAAACAAGCAAGGACAAAGAAATTTAAAACAATATTAACAAATATAATGAATATACTTTAACGCAACTTAAACTTAAGGTAAGTAAAGATTAAGAATATAAATTATATCAATTATTAAAATATACTTAAGATGTCAGAAAAACATGAGAGAGTATAATATATATATATATATATATAATATATATATATATATATATATGTTTGTTGCTTTGTCGTGATGACAACACGATATTATGAATCGTGATCTTCAACCTTAGCAATAATTTAATTGGAGGTCTGTCTTAAGTTTAAAAAATAATAAATAATAATATATTTCTAAACAACAATTTAAATTTTAAACATAAGTTACATAATATATTTACATATAAATACAGATAATTATTTTTGAAACTCGGCTTGCGAGGAACGGGTTGACTTGGTTTAAAATTTTGGAATTAGACCTCGTAATTCCTTTACTTTTCCAATAACTATATGTTAAGGGAGAGCACTTATCTTCATAAGAATTTATATAATAAAAATTCGCAACACATCACCCAGTTCAAATAACGAATGAATCTGGACAATGATTTTAGTTTTGAAAGGAAAAACAGCAAATAGTTAAAATCATGCCAAAATATTTAACTTGGAACTAAAAAAGATTGAACAATTAGCACATAATCCCCACCCCCTTAGTCATCCCCTTTTTCACTATATTTAGAGTTTATTGCAAACATTACAACAAATAAAAATGAAATAAATAAATAAACAAATTACAAATATAAAAATATAATTCTAAAATAATTAAATTCCCAAGAGCCATTTCTTGTCCCAACGACTCCACAATGGAATCCCACAGTAAAATAACTGAGACCTGTTAAAGGTTAGTACAACTGTAGATGCAACAATAATCTCGAACTTGACAAGTCATGTTAAAGAACACGATAACACATAGTCATGATGAGAGATGCGATTAGGAAGAATAAATAACAAGATTTAACAAATAAATGAATCGTTAGAGTAAATAAACCCGGTAAATGACAAAAGTAAAAGGAAATCAAATGTCACAAATGCCTTGATTGTTACCCACACTCAACATGTCAAGATCACGAGAATTGCGAGGATTCTGAGCAGTGCTTATGTTGAGGAGAGATAAAGAAATTAGAATTATAGAAGAGAGCCGAGCATGTAGCAAAATGTTTGGTAGTAGTATTAGTATAGCAATGGAGGCAAAATACTAGTCAATGATACTATTTAGTGAAATAAAATCATATTTCAAGACTATCAGCTATGTTTCACATGTCATGTTGCCAAAGAACAACCATTTCTTTTCATGAATGATCCGATAGGGGGAGGCCTCCTTATATAGCTTAAAGTGTTGAAAAGTTTAAAGGAGAGAGGAATCTTTCAAAAAAAACACAAATAATTACTTATTATATATAACTTAACTGAATTACTGGAATAAAATTAAGGGAAGAAATCTTTTTTTTTTAACAATAATTAACGGATATTAAAATAATTAGAGGAAGCAAGAATCAATCATTGACTAAGTCACAGAGTCAATTAAGGAAATAAAATGAGAAAAAATAATCAGAAAAAAAGCAATCAAAGGGCATAATTTAATAAAATCATATCAATATACTGGAGGAATATCCTACTTTACCAATATATATATATATATATATATATATATATATATATATTAAATTAATTAAAGAAAGCAAGAATCAAATCGTATAAAATTTTAAATTAAGTCAGATCCTATCAATATCTTACCAAAGATTGCTCAAACATGACCTCTAAAATATTCGAAAATAATTTCAAGGTTACCATAATTAACAATGAAGGGCTGTCACATAGCAAAATAAATCATTTAAAGATAATGTTACCATAAGCTATCAAGTACCAAACCATTTAAACAAATTCCCAATAGAGGATTTTCACTACCATATTTGATACAAATTCACTTTGATATGGTAAGAAAACAAACTAATCTTTATATAATAGGAATCTATCAAGGCCACACGCACAGAAATCCAAATTGCCACATACACAAGAGTTAAAAGGGAGGGGACAAATGAATGAATCACAAAGAAATACAACGAAATGATATTTATTTATGGTACTTTATCAAAGATTTCACAAAAATAAATAAATAAAAGTTGCTTGAGCTGGGATATGAAATCATACGGGTGTATAATTTAAACATGTAAGGCATAGCAAATCACATGCTACACGTGTCATAGGGTATTGGGAATGGATATGGAGTCTATGGACTCATAGCAGTTCATCAAGAAAGAGAGCAGAGATACAAACTAATAATCACTTTAAACAAGACACAAACATTAAAAATCAAGCAAAATACATAGACACAAAGACTTTCATTATCTGTTAATCTAGAGGCGCAATAAATAATAATTAATGATTCATTTGCTTAGTGTCAGATTTAAAGTCTGTCGAAAGAGATCGTAAGCGAGGAAATGGTAAAATATCAGGCATGGTAGTATTCATATTAGAGGCGGATTTATGAGAATCCATCATGAAAGTAGGTTCAAAACCTTAGACCCCGAAGAAGATCGAAACTGGAGGCTGCTTTCTGGCCAACAATGGTCGGAAAGAATGGTGGACGAGTAGGGTACGAGGGTAGAAGACGAGGGAAAGGGTGGTTTTGGCTGGTTTCGCGGTGTCTCGCTGCATGCTATTGCTGCACTGGTTGTTTCGGGCAGAGGGGAAAAAGGTGGCAACTGGAGTTGGTTGAGATGAGAAGAGAGAGGTGTCAGTGCTCTTTTGTTTCACTGGTGATTCGTCGGTAGTTGCTGGACGAAACTAGAGAAGGCAATGGATGGTAGCTTTCTCACCGGATTCTCGCTGACTGGAGCTGCGGCACTGGCAGGGGAAAAGAGGAGAGACGAGGAGAGGGAAAGAGAGGAAGAGGGCATTGTGGTGGTCGACGGGAGAGGGTGGAGAGACGGGCAGCGACGGGGTTTGGTTGGTGTTCGTCGGCGAAGAGAGGGGAGAAGCGATGGCGACAGTCAGGTTGTGGTGGTTTCACCGGAGAGGAGAGAGGAAGAGGGAGGTCGGCTGGAGTTGTAAAGAGAATGAAAAGTCTAGGGTTTTGAGGATGAGGAAAGTATAGGATTTAATCTAGACCGTAGGATTAGATTGAAATAAAGGCTGGGATTAAATCAAGATATTTGTGGGTCATGGAGCGGGTTGAGGATTATTAAATGGACAGAATTTGATCTGTATTTAAATAGTAGCCAGAAAAAATTAAAAGAGGCAACAATTGACATACATTTGAAAGGAAATGACCAGATTTTAAATAAATTGAATGAAATTGAATGGAAAGTGGCTAGAATTTAAATGGATTGGAGGAAATTTGAATTAGCTGCTATTAAATTAATAAAAACACTACACTTGTAAAATAAATTAATAAATAGTTTAATTTACTACACTTGTAAAAAATAAATTAATAAATAGCTAATATAATAATTTAATTTATGATAAAATAATATAATATTATTATTTTAAAATTAAATATAAATAAATTATATACTAAGTAAATTATATTTTCTAAATAAACATCGTTTAATTGAAAATATGTATACATACATTAATACACAATATACCATATATGACCTAATTACATAACATAAGAAAATTAATGAATTGAAACTAAATGCAAATAAATATTTCAGAATTATAATTTAAAATAATTATGCAAAATTTAAGAATTATAATAATTAATTATTAAAATATTATGAATGCAGACTAAATAATTACGTAAAAAAGGTAATTTTAAATATGCATTATATATATCAATAAGCAGCTAAGACGAGGCGTAGGAAGGTCAAAATTGGGTGTCAACAGGGCCTAGGCCATATTGACGGCTCTACCAATTTCAGTATTAATAAAAGGGATAACACAGTTAATTTTTTTTTTAAAAGAACGTTTCTGAATTATGAATTTCTTTTAAAGAAATATTGAAATTTTGTGAGGGTCCTAATATTCTCCTCAATTAGTTTAAAGTGAATTATTGGCCCTTTTGAGACCTGTACATCACTTTTTTTATAAGGATCATTCGCATAAATGCCTTTAATTTGAGGTGGTCTTTAGTTTTTACTCCTCAAATTGGTGATTTTTAATTTTTGTTTTTCAGCACTTTGAGTGAT
Organism: Datura wrightii; assembly: GCA_035772735.1. NCBI lineage: Eukaryota > Viridiplantae > Streptophyta > Magnoliopsida > Solanales > Solanaceae > Datura > Datura wrightii. The sequence continues at coordinate 180,710,504 of JASDFA010000018.1, forward strand.
AAAAAAAAATGATCAAAAATATCCTTCACAGTGAAAATAAAATAAAAAATTTGCAAAGGCATAAGTTTTTGTGCAATTTATGCCTTAAGGCAAAATTCATAAGTTAAACATGAATTTATGCCTTGTGCCACAAGGTATAAATTTAGTAGGCACCTTGTACCTAGAAGCAGAAGTTCAGCAACGTGAATTTTTGCCTATTGAACATGTGCCTACTAGCTACTAAATTTCTGCCTACTACACTTGTGCCACAAGGCATAAATTCAGCGGGCAACTTGTGTCTAGAAGCAAAAGTTTAGTATCATGAAATGTATTGAAGTTTTATAACATGAATTTATGTCTTGAGGGGAATAGTTCAATAGAAAACTTGTGCCTGGAGGCAGAAGCTCATGCAAGTGAACTTTAGCCCATAGGAACAAGTACAAATAATATGAATTTATGTCTTGGGGTAGAAGTTCAAATAACATGAATTTATACCTTGGGGCCTAAGTTCAGTAGGAAACTTATGCCTACAGGGAGAAGTTCATGCAATTGAACTTCTGTCTATTGAACTTGTGCCTTAGGGCAGAAATTCAGTAACATGAATTTCTGCCTTCTAGGGTTAACCTATGTCTTGCGATTTTTTTCTGTGATTTTTAAAAAAATATTAAGGATATCTTTGGCCTCTTTTTATTACTTAATATACTGAAGGGCAAAAATTAAACACCGTCAATTTTAAAAAAATAAAAATTAAAGACCACCTCAAAATAGAGACAGTTACTAAAAAAACTATTTTTCGGGAGCATGAAAGACTGAAAAATATGATAAATTTTATTTCTTGCAACATCTTTATTAAATTTATCCTATTACTTCTTTTCCTTTTTGGTTCAAAATTTTTCCTTTTTCTTTTTTGCTTTTTTATTTATTCTGCTCCTTTCCCGAATAGAAACTCTTCCATTTTTAACTTTTTTTCATTTCTTTTCGTTCTCTTTTTTATTTCTTCTCTTTCTCCAGATGAATGCTTCATCTCCTCTTTTGCTCCAAAAACTCAGTCATCCATTTTCCTTTAGATACACCATAATTACATTTTCTCTTTTACTTTAATTTTTTGATACAAATCTTTAAAAAGAAAAAGAAGATAAGGGGAAAGGACCGAAATTAGTGATGTTTTTGTAATGGTTTTATATAAGATCTGAAAAAGAGTTTAGATTAATTTTTAAGAGAAAAACATATTCACTTCATTGAAAAAAATAATTGACGCCAGTGAAAAAAATTTTGAGCAAATAAAACTTTTTTTTTACATCCCCTAAACTTCTTCTATTGTTTCTTTTCTCTCCTTCGATTGTTAAACCAATCAATTAGTTTATCTATAAAGAAAAGAAGAAGAAAGGAAGAAAGAGAGAATAATGTGGATGAAGTGACCAAGGAAAAATTTCTCTTGAACTTCTAAAGGATAAAGAATAACAAAAAAGGGAAAACTAGAAAAGAGAAAAGAAGTAAAGAAAAAGCAATAAGGAAAATGAATTAAAATATATAAATAATTTTTTTAAAAAATAACTTGTCAAAATAGGATAATGTATAAACTTTAATGTACACATCCTTCTTTAACTTGATATTGAATTTTAAAAGTTCTATTAATTCTATTTTAAATTGATTCTGAAAATAATAGAACTCCTATAAAATTAAAAAAAAATTATGTATATATATATTATATATATATACATATATATATATATATATATTTTTTAAAAAGATACTAATTTAGAAGCAATTATGAATCATCTCTTAATACAAATATGACTATACTTTATTCCACGCATATTTTTAATCAGTCTTTTTGTATAAAGGCATCTTAATCTTCAGAAAAGTGATTCTTACTTTATTCTGATATGACTGATCATCAGAATTTTATTCCACACAATTGAAAAAGAGGGGTTAGCCACTTATGTTTCGAAAAATCAAAATTTATGCAACTCTCATGGATAGAACAGTTTCTGATCTTTATATTGAACAAACTATTCCAAAGTTTCATTTCAGTAGGATATGTATATATGTCACTATATTATTATATTCTCCTTGGATTTTTTCAACTTCCGGAGGTGGTGATTGGCAGATTGCAGGGGGTTTAGGTCCTGTATAAGCCTTGTAATTCATAGTTCTGATAATCCTGCAGTTAGAATAATCTATTGATTGCATAAAAGTATAATAATAAAAGGTTTGTTATTAGAAATAAGATGAGACATTGAAAACTAACATGTTCAAGAGGATTGTTGTTCACTACCGGTGTTTTAAAAGACGGAACGCGAGATGAGACGTTTTACGTAATATAAAATGTGGTGTAGGCTTCAAAATACCGAGCGTAAATTTCATGAATTTACAGTCTGACGTACACCTCATGTATTTTTAATTTCATAATTTTATTAGTAAGAAAATAAGTAAGAAATAATATTTTAAATAATTCTGCAAACAAATTCAAATAAATCACCATTAATATAGAAAAGAGTATTATAGTTGTCATTTGAGAAAGGTAACAACACAAAAAGTTGATAATAACCGAGATATTCTTTAAAATGAAATCATCGTCGATCTTCACGTCTACTAGTCCTTCTCACCCTCAATTAATATTTGCACGGACTATTATTTATATATTTCAAAGAAGAAAAATGATAAATAGTATAAGAGTAATATCAAAATACACATAAAGTTGTATCGCGATCATAGTGCTATTGAATCTCTATCCTATCAATTTTAGGCATAATCATCTTTAAAAAAGAAAATTATGGCAATGTCATTTTCTACGAGAATTGCTTTTTTTATTAAAATAGTTTAGAGAAAATCACTACAATATGAAAATATGATAGCATAAAGTGTAACTATCATTACACCAATAAGTTTAAAAATATGATTTATAGCAAAAAATACTTTTAAAAATACAAAAATTAATTTTAACACCAGAGGCATACATTTTTACACCTGAGATTTACGTTTTTATGTTTAAAACATACGATCAAATTTTGAAGCTTATGATTTATGAATCTACATTTTTTAGTAGCATCCCGAAAATTTTTTGATATGTCTCACCTTAAAACTTGTCTCGAAAATGCTTTTGAGAACACTCTTAACTAGCACCCAAGTAAGAAATTTATGTGGTGGGTTAGCAATAGCTGTTTCGTTGGCATAGCCCACTTCAAGTTGCAGCAAAATTTCTTTGCATTAGTGATATAGTCAAAGGGTGTCTTTTGGTACGGAGAAAATACTTTTTAAAGAATAATTTTTTATTTTTTTGTGTTTGATTGATAAAAAAATTTTAATAATATTTTTTTAAGTAAAATAAGCTTTTTTAGAATAAATTAAATGTTATAAATATATTTGTATTATAGTAAATGTCTATAAATGTATTTGTATTGTAGTGAATACGTGTGTCTACACTATAGTGAAAGTCTATCTTTTGGAGAAAAGTTAGGAGGAATTATCCCTTTAAATATGGGGTTCTCCTTCATTGTATTTCAACTCATCAAGAGAAATAAGAACTTCTCTCCTTCTCTTTTTCTCTACATATTATTGTTCTTTCTTTATTATTTCATAACACGTTATCAGCATGAGTTTCTGCCTTGAGCACTCACTTTGAACAATCTGAGTCAAGAAAAATTAAAATTTCTTTTTTCGAAAGATGTATTACTTAACAACATGAATGATATTCCTTTAGTGATATTGTTGCTCTACGACTCTACTGTCTCAAAATTTGAAGGCCATGGTATTACTTTTCTCTTAGATTTAATATGTCTAACCTTATGAAACTTGATTTCGTTGCCCTTCAAAGTTCGGGCAAGAACTACCTTTCATGGGTGTTGGATGCTGAAATCTATATGGATGCAATGGGTCTTGGAGACACCATTAAAAGTGAAAATAAAACATCAAACCAAGATCGTGCTAAGGCTATGATATTCTTGCATCATCATCTTGCCGAAATTCTTAAAATTGAATATCTCATGGTTAAGGATCCACTTGTTTTGTGGAATAGTCTAAAAGAAAGGTATGACCACCTGAAGATGGTCATCCACCCAAATGCACAATATGATTGGATCCATCAAGACTATAAGTCTGTTCATGAGTACAACTCTTCAACATTCAAAATTGTTTCTAGTTGAATCTATGTGGAGAAGCTATTAATGATGTTGATATGATGGAATATGTGGTAGTACATAAAATTAATTGGGAGCCCTAAAAGAGCACTAGTAAGTCTCAAAAAGGAAACTTATAAGTTTCAAAGGTATTGAAAAAAATTGAGACTATAAATTATGGAAAGATCTAATATCTTCATATTACTACAATTGAAGCGGGTTATAAATATTCATGTAAAATATTACCCGCTGTTTTCTTTTGTTTGTAGTACATAAATATGAGTATGATGACAAAATCACATACGAAAGTAAGCTAGAAGTTTACTGAAATAAAGATAAATTGGCATAACTGATTGGCCATTCCGGTTCAAATGTGATGCAAAAATAATTGAGAATTCACGTGGCTATATGTTAAAGAAATAAAAGATTCTTTAAGAATTCTCTTGTGTTGCTTGTTCTCGTGATAGAATAATCTTGGTTAGCTAAGATTGAAATTATATTTACTGAAATTTTGAAACTTATAAAAGGATAAATATGGGCCTGTTCACCTGCCATGTGGACCGTTTGCTATTATATAATTTTAGTAGATGAATCTATGGTATGGTCACATGTGCTTTGTTATCAACTTGCAATTGATTTTTGCAAGGTTGTTTGCTCGAATTGTTAAAGTAAGAGTACAGTTTCAAATTATAAAATCATGCTGATAATGCTAGTTCATATCTAAGTTGGTTTAGCAAAAATTGTATGCCTCTAATTATAGTTAAACCATTGGTTATGAGAATAAAAACCGTAAATAAAATTTGGTATGAGATATATTTATTTAACATATAGCAACACTTGAATGCATCAAGCCAACAAGGTTCCCCTATCACAATTGGTTCAAGGTCAGGAACCAAATAATTCCATCTAAAAATTTGAATATGTTGTATATGATTCAATTGCTCCACCACAACGCACAAAGATGGGACCCCAAATGAGCTTGGAGGGTAAATGTTAGTTTTTCTAACATTAGGAGAAGAAGTGATTAGCAACTGAAAATTGAGTGTGCGATCAATTATTTAGATCCTCGAAAAAAAAATATGAACTTAAAGTTCAAGAGATAATTCACTTACAAATATTACAAATCAATTGTCAGATGTATTTGCTGACCCTATTTTATAATTCACTTGCAAATGCTCCAATGAAAGTCCTTGAAAGACATGGTCTATGAGACGCCTGAAGCGTGATAGACCAAACGGTTCCAAATATAGAACTCCTTGAAGAAGGAGAGAACCAAATGATTAAGATGATCATAATGATGAGGCAAGTGCTTTAAGAAAGCACTACGACATAACACTTCATAAAACCCTGACAAAGGTTCAGGTACCTGAAAATGATGAAAAATAAAGAGATCTCAATAAGTTATGTCGCATTGGAACTGATATCAAAATGATCGTCGACGATATCTTTAACATAATGTTGCGCTCAATATTATAAATATTGACGAGGATCTTGAATTCAAATCTGTCAAAAAGTATGGACAAATAAATGATTGGCCAAATAAAAATACGCAATTCAAGTATAATGTCAGTGGGTATAAATGGATTCTTGTGGCATAAAGATATTTCGTATATCCTGACATTATTATATGAAGAGGTCCTCTTTTGGTGGATGCAATTATTTTGAGGTTACTCATAAGTCTGGGAATACATGAAAAACTTGATATGCATATAATGAAATTCTTTTCATGTCTAGATAGACTGGAGGATATATGAAAATCCTTGAAAGATTTAAAAGAACGAGGAAATTCTTGGTCCTGAAGTACCATATCTTAGTATAATTGGCGCACTAATGTATCTTGCTAATACTACAAGGCCTGATATAGCTTTTTCGGTTAATTTGTTAGCAAAGTATAGTTTTGCTCCTACTAGGAGACATTGAAATGGGTTCAAACACATAATGCGGTATCTAAAAGAGACTACCGATATTAGCTTATATTATTCTAACAATTGCAGTCCCTATCTTGTTGGTTATGTTGATGCTGAGTATTTATCTGACCCACACAAAACTCGATTTCAAACTGGCTACGTGTTCATATATGGAGGTATTGTCATATCTTGAAAATCTACAAAGCAGTCTCTCGTAGACACTTTATCAAATCATACTGAGATAATAGATATTCATGAAGCAAACCGAGAATGTGTGTGGTTGAAGGTCCATGATACATCTCATTACAGAAAAATATGGTTTGAAATGTGACAAAGTACCCATAATTTTATATGAAGATAATGCAGCATGCATAGCATAGCTAAATGGAGGATTCAACAAAAGAGATAGAACGAAGCACATCTCGCCAAAACTTTTTTGCACATATGAGCTCCAAAAGAATGGTGATATCAACGTGTAACAGATTTGTTCAAGTGATAATATGACTGATTTATTCACCAAATCTCTAGCAACTGCAACTTTCAAGAAGATGGTGCATAAGATTGGGATGCAAAGATTCAAGGATGTTCTAATTAGGGGGAGTTAATACGCATTGTACTCTTTTTTGCTTACGAGGTTTTGTCCCACTGGATTTTTCTTGTACGATTTTTAATGAGGCAGCCAAAATACGTATTATTAGATATGTATATTCTTTTTTCTTCATTAGATTTTTTCCACTGGATTTTTTCTAGTAAGATTTTAACGAGGCACATTATCTATCAAATAGACATTCAAGGGGAAATGTTATAAATGTATTTGTATTATAGTGAATGTCTATAAAGGTATTTATATTGTAGTGAATATGTGTGTTTATATTATAGTGAAAGTCTATCTTTTGGAGAAAAGTTAGGAGGAATTATCCCTATAAATAGAGGGGTTCTCCTTCATTATATTTCATCCCATCAAAAGAAATAAGAACTTCTCTCGTTCTCTCTTTCTCTACAATATTCTTGTTCTTTCTTTATTATTTCATAACACTAAATGATTTTTCTAATAAAAGTAGGAAAAATAAGTTTTCCACCCTCACAGTTATCCACTTCACTCACCCACTACCACCCACCTAGACCCCACTATCCCCAACACCCCACCAACCCACCACATCAACCCCTACCGCTACCCCATCAACCCCAGCCCACCCACCTACATCACTCTCACCTCCAACCCACCCCACCTCCCCTCACACCCCATCACACCATGTTTTCTAAAAGAATGTTTATTAAAAAATATTTTTCATGAAATATATTTTTCTTCGTACCAAACACACCCAAAGTCTTGAAAAGTTTAAAGAAATAATCTTATTTTTGGGGAGAATGAGAAAAGCTGTCAATCGAAAGTGATTTTGCGAAAATATTTGTTAATAATATGTTTTAGGATATTATAAAAATAAAATAAATATTGCATTATCTTTAAAAAATTTCAGTAAATCTATTAATAGTTAACTTTTTGAATTTCAAAATTTATTTTGTTAGCTTAAATTTAGGAGTTGTTCTTTGCAGATAAGTCAGTAGAATATTTTTTTACTTTTTAGTTAGAAATTGCAGTTATAAATGGATGTCTTTGAGTTATTTTTCTGCCTTTTATTTAGAAACTGCATTGCCAGTATTTCTCTCTAATTTCTTCTCTGTTATTTTCCTATGTTTTATTTGTTAAAAATTAACAATTAGTATCAGAACCATTTTCTTGAGGGATCAGTGAGTGAGATGAATTCTAAAAATAATTTTTCCCAAGTAGCTCCTCCTTTCTTTGATAGTGAAAATTACCATCTCTGGGCAATAAGAATGGAGACTTATCTTGAAGTTTTAGATCTTTGAGAGGCTGTGAAAAAGGATTATGATGTTCTTTTGCTGCCCGATGATCCCACGTTGGCCTAGATCAAAAGCCAAAAGGAAAAGAAAATCAAAAAATCAAAGGTAAAAGAAACTTTATTTGCTGGTATGTCTGCAATAGTTTTTTTGAGAATTATGGCTCTCAAATCAGTAAAAGAAATTTGGGATTCTCTGAAGGAAGAATGCACAAGAGATGAAAAAATATGAGGCATGAAAGTGCTGAATTTAATAAGAGAATTCGAGTTGCAAAAGATGAAGGAATCTGAGACCGTCAAAGAGTACTCAAACCACTATTATGCATAGTTAACAAGGTAAGATTACTTGGCACTAAATTTAAAGATCCAAGAATTATTGAAAAAATTCTTGTTACAGTGCCAAAAAGATATGAAGTATCTATAATTATCTTAAAAAACACAAAGATATATCCAAAATTACCTTGGCAGAATTGCTAAATATATTGCAGGCACAAGAGCAAAGGAGGCTTATGAGGCATGATGACATGGTTGCAGGAGTTTTGGTAGCCAACCACAAGACTCAAAGCAAGGGTAATAATTCAAAAAAAATTACCCACCTTGTCAGCACTGTGGTAAAAAGGTCATCCTTTATTTAAATGTTGGAAGAGGCTAGATGCACAGTGCAAGATCTGCAATCAAGTTGGTCATGAAGCTGTGATTTGCAAAAGTAAATCTCAAAAATATGAAGTAGATGCCCAAGTCGCCAGTGAAGAAGAAGAAGACCACTTATTTGTGGCAATATATTTTTCAACTAAAAAAAATCTTATTTTTGGATAACTGACAGTGGTTGTACAAACCACATGACATATGACAGAACACTTTTTGAAGAGTTTGTGTCTATGGAAAATAAGAAAGTTAGAATTAAAAATGGTGACTATATTCTTGCTAAAGAAAAAGGTACCGTTGCAATGAAAACAAGTTCAGGTACAAAAAAATTTGAGATGTTCTTTATGTGCTTGATATTGATTAAAATCTATTGAGTGTTGGTCAGCTAGTGGAAAAAGAATTTAAATTATTATTTGTAGACAGGTATTATCGAATCTTTGATGCCACTAAGAAAGAGAATTTACGAGTCAAAATGAGAATTAAAAACTTCTCATTTAATCTAAATGAACACAATTAAAAATGCAAGACCAAAGATGAGTTACCAGATTTATTCACAAGGTCAATTCTAGACAAGATTACAGTCTACAATTCCTGATCTGAGGAGTGTTGATAATATGTCTCAGGATATTATAAAAATAAAATAGAAATTGCATTATCTTTAAAAGATTTTCAGTAAATCTATTAGTAGTTAACTTTTTGAATTTCAAATTTATTTTGTTAGCTTAAATTTAGGAGGTAGTTTTTTGCAGATAAGTCAGTAGAATATTTTTCTATTTTTTAGTTAGAAATTGCAGCTATAAATGTATGTCTTTTGAGTCATTAATAGAATAATTCTCTTTAACTGCATTACCAATTTTCTTTATTTTATTTGTTAAAAACCAACAATATTCGATAGGTTTCCCGCTATAAAACTTGCACAATATGGACTAAGGGCTCCATTGTATAGTGAAAGGTTTACTTTATGATCACCAGAAACATCTTGAGGTATTGTATCAACATCCCCATATTCTTCATAGTCGTTTGAGAAAGCACTTGACAGATTTATGAAACATAAACAAGAAACAGAGAAGATCAAAAATGTAAAATTAGCTAGTTTTTCTTTATGAGAAACTATTTTACACTACACAATAAAACTTAACCACAATTCTTGATGTTTTAATTTATTATTACTAAAGTGATACTGAAGATAGCTACCGGCATGTCCTCCTTTTAATGTTCACTTAATTTATCTTTTGCTACTCAAGTCAAACTTCTTAAATGACTTCAGTTACACAAAGATCATGCTTTCTGATGTATAGATGATTAGTGTGTTGAGTTTGAATTTTATATATTTGACAGTGTAAAAAACAGTTATAGAATCATATTATTTATAAGGTAATAACTCGATCTTTAATAATTGGTAATTTGGTAAAAATAATAACTATCCTTCTATAATGCTACTATACATGTTAAAACTAATCACTTTGGGTGATTGAATTTAATTTTTATATCCAAATTGAAACTGAAATTTTAGATGTCTTTAATCCTGCTTAGGATCGAATTCTACTCCACTTTTACTTTTATATTTGGAACATTATTTACACTATCATATTATTATATAAGTGGGAAGTCCCTAAGTTAAAAATTAGATTATCATTTTGCCCTTTTACTAAATTAAAATTTAATTAATACATAATTAACTATTAATATTTTATCATATCATATCATATTTATATATTTATTACTATATAAGTGGAAATTCAAAAAATGAACATTTAAAATAAATAAATAATATAAATAATAAATAATAAATAGTAAATAATATAATAATCATAATAATAATAATAATAATAATAATAATAATAATAATAATAATAATAATAATAATAATAATAATAATCATATTATACTAAAAGTAGAAAGCCCTTATTCTAAAAGTTGGATTACCATTTTTCCCTGTAGCAAATATAAATATAATAAATATCTAATTAAATAGTAATATTTTACCATTAAATATCTAATATTCTTATCGTTACATGTTGACACCCAATTTTGACCTCCCTACGCCCCGTATATGTTGCTTACATATATATATATATATTTTATTTACCTTTACACAAAAATTTCGGCTTGCATTTATATTTATAAAATAATTAATTATCGTAATATTGCAAAAATTATTTTAAATTACATATATATGTACATATAATTTTGATATTAAATAATTATGTCGTATATAATATATTTCGTATTAATATACGTCCTTATTTTGAAATATATATTTTACTTAATAAACTATTCACATATTTTTTATTAAATTTTTACAAATTTGCCTAATGATATTACTCGAATTTATAAATTATTTATATTAATAATATAATTTTATTGTCACACCCCACCTTGGAGGGTATGACGGGCACCTGGTGCCTGCTAGGCTCTGGACTGCTAGATGGTCCAGCCTAAGCACGTCTGGTGCTTTGGCTGGCCCTGGGCTCTATTCCAAGAAACAAACCGGCTATATAACGGCTGTAAACACAGCCTCCGGCCAACTGGCCTATAGCCACCTGTTCCTGTACTATCAGCTAACTAGAACACATTCAATATAGGGAAACCTATGCGGGCCGACGAGGCCACCATGCTGTCTAGTTATCTGTAACTCAACAATGAAATGCTGGAAAGCTACGTGACCGGCAAGGTCACCACTACTGTCAAACTATGGCCCCACATGGCCAACATAAAAGAAATAAAAGTACTAACAGCTATACAACTGCACGGCCTCACACGACCGGCTCAACTGACCACAGGGAAATATATACAGACTGCAAGCCTCTAGGAATAGCAATAGAAATGATCGGGACAGGGCCCCGACCTACCCGTACTGTACAACAAAAGAAAATGAAATACACCTCTGGAATTCAGTCTCCGGATGACAGGAGCTGAATACTCGATCGCTGACAGGAATCACGAGGGATCGCCTGCTCGTCTATGAGTACCTGCAGGAAAGTAATGTAGCGCCCCACCGGGCGTCAGTACCACTGGTACTGAGTATGTAAAGCAATAACTGAAAGAAATATCTGAAAACAACAATTCAACTGATGAAGCTGAAATAGGAAGGAATAGATTAACTGTCTGATAATGTAAATCATACCTACTCTTAATTATACTGGAAGGAGTAGGGGTCATACCTGGAGACGTATCATTCTACTGCCGATCTACTTCATATCTAATGTAACATGGCATAACATAACATAACATAACATAGCACACACAAACCTTACCCGGCCCCCATAAGCCGGGAGGTACAACCAGCACAGAATCTATACCCCTACCCCGGTCATCCCATCTCCTATAATAGCTATAAGCACCCTGCCGGTCCCCTGGGTATGCACTTGGGCTCGCTGAGCCCCTGACTATAACTGCATCTGAGTCCGGAGGACTCCTGAATCAACACCCGGGCGTATCCGCTCGACAGGGGTGTGTAAGGGCCGATCAAGGCACAATATGGGGAAAACTGGTATCCCATCTTCGTCCCCTGTGGGACGGCATACCACTCCATAGAGCGACGTATCCTCGTCCTCTGGTGGACGAGTCGATACAGCTATCAACCCTGGGGCGGTCATGGATGCTAGGTAATCCAACCCAAGACAATACAGAGGTCTCAACTAGTAATACTATCTGCATATCCCATATACTGAAGCTAATAATAGTAAAGCGTTTGTACATACTATATGCTGAACTAGTAATAGTAATATGTACGTACTTAATACATGCTGAGACTGATCATAGTGTGTATGTATAAATACAATCTTATGCCATGCTGTACCGAGTCTAATGATGAACAAAATATAGTCTTTCTGCTGAAAACCATGTTGTATACTGAGTTTCTATGGTAACATGATTTGCTATTTCCAATATGCTTTCTAAACTTCATTTTAACCTATCAGTCTGCTTCTGAGATGCCTTACAGATATTACATTGTTCTACTGGATTTCAACTGAATACGATAATATCCTAACATTTTGTACTACATAATATACTGAGCATGCTGTGCAGTTCCTAACACTTGTATTAGAATCTATATCGTGCTAGCAAGTTTTGTGCTAGTTATAACCTGATGCTTCTAATATCGTACCAACATTCGCAATAAACGTAACACATGATTTCTGGACATTCTACTGGTCTTTAAATTACTTTACTATACTGAGATTTACTAACTTGCCGAGGAAACTAGCTTTACATACCTTATCCTCGAACTATCCGTCTGTCGGACGAGGCTCGGCCGGTACTTCAACTACTTTCTCCCAACTGCATTCATAAATATGTCAATTAATACTAAATACAGCTTTATTTTAAAGAGAAACGTCACTTTCGATATAGTTTATAGCCTAAACTTAGGCTTATCGAAAGACGGTCGAAAACTCGCTATTTTTCAAAGGTCCAGAAGGGAGAAATATTCACTTTACAGCTAGGAACACATAGACACTAGTTTGGAGCAATTCTACTTACCTTAGCTCGGTTGCTCAACGATTCGTCGGCCGTATTTCACGAAACTAAATCCGTAGGAATGCTCTCTGCTGCTAAATACCTCAGTATCTGAGGTTAATTTGAGTTTGAGCAACGTTTAGCAACGTAATCGGATGAAAACTATATTACCCTCTTCGTTCCTTTTCTCCCTCTGATTTTTCCCCTCTGTTTCACTGGAAATTATAAGTTTAAAATGATTTAAAACCGAAGTGGGGCGTTATATACTTGGGCCTGGACAAGGCCAACGTGTCACGGAGCCAACGCGGAGGCTTCACCTCCGTGACATGCTGCCATCGCGGAGGGGCTCTGCCTCGGCTCCTTCCGCGATGGTTTGACAGGTTTCTCGTCCGATCTTTTCCCCGGGCCTTTCTTTAGCACATATGGCCTTCAAATATGCTTAACCAACGTGCGAATAGGTCATCTAGGTGCCGGAAATTCTATGGGGTATAACATTTATAATTTTTGATAACTTAATTTTATCTCCTAGTCATTAAATTATTTATATATATAATAATTTAATTATATAATATTTACATGAGTCTACTCAAATTTATGATTTATTTATTAATAATAATTTTTATATGATTTTCCCACAATTTAAACTATTTTATTATCTATTACTAAATTATCTACAAGTGTGGTATATTTATTAATTTAATAGCAGCTAAAGTCCAATTTCATCCAATTTATTTAAAATCTGGCCACTTCATATTCAATTTATGTCAATTTTAGCCACTTTTGTTCAATTTTGGCCATTATTTAAATTCAGAATTAGCCAATTCAATTACCCACGACCCAGTTAGATTACCCGCAACCCGACCCGGCAACCTAAAGTTCAATCCTAGCCGTCCATCTAATCTAATCTAACGGTTCAAATAAACTCTACCCTAATTTCCATTAATATTTCCCCTCCCCCCAAAACCCTAATGAACATTTTCATTTTTCCCTCTCCCTAAAAAATGGTCACCGCACCCTCTTCCCATCCTTCTTCCCCCCGTCCTCTCCGGCGGGCACAACCGCCGCCTCTCCCCCTCACCACCAACACCAGTCGCCGCACTCCTAACCTTCTCCTCTTCCCTTCGTCATTTTCTCCCCATCCCAACCACCGAAACGCTACCAAACAACCGTCGAACACCCAAAAACCTCCTCCCACCGTAACACCGACGAAGCTCCATTGCCACCACCATTATCCAGATCCGCCGTCGCCACTAGACCTCACCGTACCACTTGTTCTCCGGCGAAATGGAGATAAAATAGTCACCATTTCTTCCTCCGCTCCCCGCCGTCTTCCTCTTCTCACTTTTTCTCCGGCGGACCATCGTCTCCCTCTTCTCTCCTCACCGAAATCACCGCACCACCACACTCTGAAATAGATCCATCAGACAAAATCCGAACCCAACCAAAATAAAATAACCAACACCTCCATTTTTTTTCGACCACCAGCCGCACAGCGCCACCACCACCTGACACTCCCTCATTGTTCTTATTTGTTCCACCCGAACACCACTGGCAAAGCATTTCTATTTTTATTGCTAACTATATCTAATTCTTTTATTTATTTATTTATTTATTATTTATGATTTGCTAGTAATTTTTCTTTGTTATTATCTCCATTATTATCTGTAATCGCTGTAAAATAACATGAAGACCCCGAACATGTGTCAAACCTCAAACATATGTTTAAGCTATTACTTGTGATCATGTGTCAAAATAAATCTTGTGTGGTTCAGCTTGTTTTTCCATTGTCGCATGTTATTCATGCATACCTGTATAAAATCAAAATTCTTGTAGTTCTCTTCTATTCGCTGTGTAAAATTCTGATATCGTATATGCACTATTATGTGAGCTACCCTGTTTGAACAAAAGTCCTGACATATTCATGAACATATTTTTTGTTGGCCTTTGCCTCTGCCTTACTTGTTTTCTTTTGATAGGATGAATGAAATCAAATGTTACTTGGCTATGAATGTCTTAGTATACACATATATGTGCCTATATTAAGCATTTTTTTCTCTTTCTTCTTTGACCTCTATTTAACATTCTCATATTATTTATCTGGTGCACATACCTCATCTTATTATGTGTGATCCTTCGTGTCAATTGTTTTACTTATTAACTATGGACACTTTAGATTGTACAATATTGTGACAGTTCTTGCTTTGTGCACTGTATGATTCTGTTCCGGTAAAACCTTCAAGTGATTCTCATTCCTTGTTAACACTATTACATGCTCTTGCATTTCATATGGTAAAAGATACGGTAAGATCTTACATATTGCAAAAACTTCTGCACCGTTAATTATGGTAACCATATATCTATACCTTGTATACTATATGATATCTTTTGCATTGGTTTATTTATGGTAACCCCAATTAGGGGACAACTTTACTTGACTGTTTGGTAAATTCTCAATTATGGTAACCGTTGGTTCTCTATTTATATAGTTAATTAATGTGAAAATATTAGTATTAATCAGTTTTGGTAAACTTTGATTGATCCCAAACATAATTGATTGATTCTCTGCTTTAATTTGGTCATAATCATTATTTACTCCCTTCAATTATTCGGATAGTCTGAATATATGTTTATTTATGGAAAAAGTTTAATTAGTCCTAACTTTTTGATTTTATTCAATTAAGGAAATTTTCTCTAATTGATTGCTGAATTTTTTCCCTTCCCTTTACCCCTCTAGCTATATAAACGACCCTTCTCCTCTATCTTTAGACATTCGAACATTGTGAAGAATATTATTTTTACTATTTCTTCGTTCCTTCTTAATTCATACTCTTTCCCTCCCACTTCAACACGAGCACTGTTTGGGACCCACGAGGTCCTTGTGATCTTGACCTGTTGAAGATCGGGTCTCAATTTGTTGGCCAAACCGTTCAAAAAATTATTGGTTGTTGCTCTCTTCCTTATCTGGTTAACCGGTTAGTTCATTTTTTTTATATTTATTATTTTAGTCTAAATTTTGTGCTATGTGAACCTACTGCTTGCATCAAATTCCACAAGTATGAATTTTACATTTATGTGCGTATCTGTTATAATGTAGTATGTTCAAATAGATGTTTGCTTATAAATCGCACAATCTGTTATAGAGTAATGGTGCACAATCTTGTCGTATAGTTTTGTTTAACAGGTTGGAGCGAAGAGTTTGCCGGGATTGGAGGGTTTATAATTTAGCTAATTTATTTTGTATATTGGGATGTATTTTTTTTTTTTATGTTGGTATGTAATATGTAAGTAAACACGGATTAATAGTGGAATGGGGTCTGGGGGCGGGGTTTGTGTGTTTTACTTTATTGCTTCTAATTATTAAACTCACCTAAAAATCATGCCCATAAGAAATTAATTGAATCAATAATGTATGTTTAAGTAGAAAGCATGCCTATAAGATTTTCATAATGTACATGGCGATAGAAATCATGTCTGTAGGATTTCAAACAAACACAACTCGAAAACGTCTTACAATCGCATCCTCGAAATACTTGCTCCTGGAAATTCGTTTAATTGGTAACGTATGTGACACTAGAATTTATGCTTCTAGGACTTTAATATAAAATAAACAGCTGACGTATGTAAGAATTATATGGTTAATTAGTTAAAAGTGATGCCTGCATAAGTTATAACATCTTTAAATTTTATTGAATGGTATTGATAAATCTGCTTGAATGAAATATTATTCTGTGTTTAATCTTAAATTAATTCAGTAATAAGTCCGATGTAGATGATTAAGAAAAATTGGCCTATACTACTTGTAATTGTCAGCCTTTCAAGAACTAGGCAAAATTCTGAAAATTGTTTAATCACAGTCTGTTTCTTACAAGAAATATTTAGGTAACATGACCGTTAGAATAAATAAGTAAATATTGTTGCACCCACTATTTTAATGTGTTTAATCTAGTAATCAAAAGTCATACTCATAGGTTAATATTAAAATAAAGTCGATATATTTGCATTAGAGATCATGTTTATAAGATTCACTTGCATCCATTTAGAAATCATGCTCATAGGTTTAATGCAGAAGCCTATTTGAAACCTTTATATGCTAGTTGTGTTGATTACCTTTTATTTGACGTGCATCACCGTTAAAAGCCTTAAGATATTTAGACCCCAAATCCAAATTAATTGTCCAACGCCTCTTGGACATTAGGTTTGGGACGGGTAGGCAAATACTAGGATGTTAGTTTTGTCACATAGAGCGCTTTAAGTTAATAACCAATCAATTAGGTGGGTAGATGGGACATGATAGTCTGTGCTCGCTGAATAATACAAGCAATCTAAATGGTTGCGAAATATTGTTTAAGTTGCACGGGGTAATCCCATTAGGTTAAAATAACCCCCCCCTCCTTTATTTGTAGAATTACGTTTGGCCTGATTCCCTTAATGGATACGTAGGCACCTCACCGAGGTTCGGCCCCATAATTAAATAAATGTTTGTTTGGTTATATTTCGTGAATTTTTTTTTTGCTTTGTCCTTGATTGTGTTACACTATTTTGTTTATTTGATTTGCAACATTCATTGTACGTATTATCGACGAAAAAAAAAGAAGAAATAAATCACTTTTTAAATTCATTCTGTCCAATTTCTTTCTTCCCGCTTGTCTATTAATTTAATTATCCCTTTATTTATTTTTATTAATCCAGTTTAAATAACAATAATATAGGTTAAAATTAACTTTATTTGTTCGCCCAGCTAATTCCCCCACATTAATGAATCTGGCCGGGAACCATTTTTGTGGACCTCGAAAGGTGCCTAACACCTTCCTTTCGAGGTTATTTAAGTCTTTGCCTGACTCTAGTGACTTAGGTAATAAAATAGGCCTTTAGCTTAGAACGGTGCCCTAACGCACCTTAATTCGTTAGGTGGCGACTCTTCTATTCAATAAACCCTAAAGAGTTGTCACATGTTGTATCCCGCTTTTCGCGAGAAAAATGGAGCGCGACAGCATGGCGACTCTGCTGGGGATTTTTAGTCTTTAACCACAACGTGTTCATTAAGTGGGGTTTTAACTTTTAAATTTGCTAACTGTCGGGTTTAAAATCTTTTACCTTCATTATTTCTATCAATATTTATTCACTTCTTTATATGATTTTGCCATGAAGTTACTAATCATTTTATTTTTTATTTCTCCGTTATTATTTATTATTCATTTGTCATTTGTAATATTCAATAATTATTTGAAAAAAAAACTATTGTATTTTATGAACCGCATAACACTCATATTTTCCCCCCACTTGGGAATTTCTCACTATCATACACAACAACGGTTGTATGGTTTCACGGCCGTTCATCATTAAAACACCTCGAGGATTGTTTTGTGATTTGGTCGATCAGCGGTGCGTCGACGGTCATAAGCTTCCTCACTCTCGAGTTGTCCGCTTGAGGGAACCGTGTCATATCCACTCTTATTCCTAAATCTTGACCGTGTACACCTTTAGTAAGGTATACACATCATATTAAACTTACAAAAAATCGCGACGTCCATGGTAAGTCAAGATTAACTAGAAAACTTGCCCTAAGTCTTAAGGAATTTTTAAATCCCGAAAAAGGCGATCCACAAATTATGTGCATTGTTTGAGAGAAACAATGTTTAAGTAATGTCATTTTGCTCCCGGGTGGGTAGGTTAGTCTAACTTTCCTTCGTATTGCAGGTACAATGAGTCTCCCAACCTCTTACCCAAGATTTGGTATGTTTTGGTGCATGCCTGTAGGATTGAAAATGTGGTGGTGTGATTTAGGGGAATATGGACAAAATGAGGTGAGGAAAGTGTTGGGACACTTGCCTTCCCTTATGCAAGTTACCCCCTGTCGAGAACTCATAGAAGCAGCCACTGCATTCTGGGACGAGAAAAGGGTAGTCCTTAGATTTGGCGATGTCGAAATGACTCCGTTGTTGGAAGAAATTGGTGGGTATGTGGAAAACGTGAGTTTATTGTGGAGGAATAAGAAATGGGAAAAAGCGGAGATGATTATACCCAAACGCGTCACCCTAGAAGACGCGTGTAACAAGTTGGGATTGCAAGGTAGCAACATGGTCTCCTTTGTAATGAAGGGAAGGATGCCAGGAAAATATTTGCTCAACTGGTTTGGTCATAATTCTTCTTGAGAAATCTACAAAGAAGAGAGTTCCGATCCAAACTCGTGGATGAGAATATTTGCCTTCACGGTTTATTTCTTAGGAATGGTGGTGTTCCCACGAGGAGCTGAGGAAGTCATTGATATCCGCCTTATTTCAGTCGTTCACGCCTTATGCAAAGGTATGGACAAAGGACCTTGCAAAATTATCCCAATGATCGTGGCCAACATCTACCGATCTCTGGGAAAGTGCAAAAATGGGTTTAAGCACTTCGAAGGATGTAACTTATTGCTTCAACTCTAGCTTATTGAACATCTTCAAAAGGTGCGTAGCAATCCGACCATGCCTCGGCCTACAGAAATCAATCACATTTCCACTCACCATTACAGGGTCACCATGGGAGTTAAACCAATAAAACGACCCGAAGAGGTAGAAAAATGGGGTCAAATATTGGGTAATTTGACCGTAGACTTTGTACAGTGGATGTTAGATTGGTTTCCAAGATCCAACTTCATAGTGTATACCAAGTCTCGATATTACTTGGTTTTGATAGGACTTTAAGGTCTTTAACCGTACTCTCCAATGCGAACAGTGCGGCAGGCTGGAAGGATTCAAATAATACCCAGGGTTGCTGACGTGGATGCATACCAAGTGGATTACGAGGATGACTTTTTTCCGCATGCTCTAGACATTGCAAAAGCGTGGAACAAAAAGATCTACCTCGATTAGAAGAGCATAGAGATTGGCCGATATCAAGCAGGCTACGTAACAGGATATATTGAGTGGCTACATGATGATTGGGCGGGTACTGCAATATCGAGTGTTAAGCGAGGCAAGCATGTAGAGGATAAGGAAGCCCAAGCACAAACCCCCTATCACCGTTTAAAGAGAAAAGTCCAAGATTCTGAGGCTTGCCACCGGCAGTTACACGACGACAATGCCAAAGAAATTGCTGAGATGGGCAAAGAATTGGAATATTGGAAAGATCGAGCCTTAGGTCTAGATTCAAGGATACAGGATTTGCGTGATGAATTCAGCAAACATGGAGAAGAATGCCTGAATGGGGGAGCTATGGGGAAAGATCTAGCATTGGCCTATCTTCTGTCCAGTCGCCACCGCTTTGACAAAGTGCTAGAAGATCCAAAGAAATCAGACGTCGATGAAGAAATTTTCAAGATTTAATGTTTTTTTAGTTTGTTTCTTGTAATTCTTGCAACTTTTATTGTAATAAAGTTTTATTTTCGGCTTATTTTGGGAGCAAAATGACAATACTTAACAACATGTTTCTCTCAAACTTGTTAGACCTACCTCTGGATAAAAGAGGGCCCAAAATTAGGAAATACATCATTATTTTTGTTTGATCTTTACTTTAATCAACATTATTTCTAACCTCTATTACTAACTATGATTTGTTTGTTGTTGGTCTTAGTTTTCCCCTTCCCAAAGGTTGATCTATGCAAACCTAGCCTACTACACAAGGTCAAAAGGGGCTCCTCCTTCTCCTCCTCCCATTCCTAATCGCAATAGGGGAAAGAACAAGATGGATGAGCATAACAGCAGTGGTAGAAATGCACCCAGAGATGAACGGGATAATTTCGAAGGGGTCGGCCCTCCGGGTTAAAATGAGGTGATTATGAGGCTCGAGCAAAAAATTTTTGAGCTCCAAGAAGAATTAGCACAAGTTCGCAATCTAAATACACAGACGACATTATTTGGGAGCCAAGCAGATGCCTCGGCTTCGAAAGCACCAGCCAGTCTTCCTATGTCCTCACAACCCGCAGCTCCACCACAAGACACTCCACCCCGACATTACCAATGTTCTCCATATACTTATCCAAATCTGCCAGCTCCAGCTACCTCCCATTACCCATCACCAGCTCAAGAAATACTTCCTCTGACCAACATAAGTGCAACCTATGCCCGCACTCACACCAATCCGATATATGTGGAGACGACGCCTATAACTCATCATTTGGAAGAATTCGAGCCTTCAGAAAAGGATAGATTGATCCAGACTCTAGCAGAGGAATTAAAGAAGATAAACAGCAGGTTGCAAAATGTTGAAGGCAACAAGGGAATAACAGGTCTGGATTATGAAGACCTATGCATACATCCGGATGTCGAATTACCGGAGGGGTACAAACCTCCTAAGTTCAAACTGTTTAATGGAATCGGTGATCCAAGGGCCCACCTGAGATTGTATTGCGACAAACTTGTAGAAGTGAGATGAAATGAGAAGATAATGATGAAGTTGTTTATGCAAAGTTTGACCGGTGAAGCTCTTAGCTGGTATGTAGAGTAGAATCCAAAAAAAATTGTTTACTTGGGCAGAAATGGCAACAGCCTTTGTGGAGCGTTTTGGGTTCAATACAGAAAATGCCCCTGACTTGCATTACATCCAAAACCTCAAGAGGAAGCCCACCGAAACTTTAGGGAATTCGCAACTCACTGGAGGACTGAGGCCGCTAGAGACCCCCAATAGAAGAGTTACAGATGAAGGATATTTTCATGCGGGCTTTGGACCCGCAAGTTTATGACAGGTTGATGCTTGTCAGCGAAAAAAATCTTTGCAGAGATTATCAAGCTGGGAGAGAAGATTAAGGATGGTATCAAGGATGAAAACATTATTAATTTGAATGCATTACAAGCGGCTAACAAAGCCTTTCAGTCTGGAACTGCTTCAAAAAGCCGCAAGAAGAAGGAAATTGGCCCAGGGGCCGAAAAGTTATGTTTACAGACCCCAGACTCCAACCCCACACTACCAAATGCCAACCCCGCACTACCAAATGCCAACCCCGCACTACCAAACTTCACCTTACCAAACTCCATCTCCACCATATCATGCTCCATCATCACCTTATCAAGCTCCATCACCGTGTCAAAATCCCCATTCCTACCGAGCTCCATATCAAACTCCCCCTCCAGCCCATTTCCAAACACCTCCATCATATTACCAAGCCCCCACTTATCCCGTTTATAGCACACAACCCTCTTATCCACGACCTTCTCACTCACGACCTTCTTCCTCACCAAGCCAAAGGCCTAGCGCTCAATTTAAAAGGAGGCCAACAAAAACTTATACCCCATTAGCTGAACCAATTGACCAGTTGTATGTGAGATTGAACGAAGCTGGTTACATTGAGCCTATTCCTGCGCTCCCGGTTGATACCTAAGCTAAGTGGTATGACCACAACAAAGTGTGTATGTATCACTCGGGGATGAGGGGGCACACTACAGAGTCTTGCAGGTCACTAAAGGACAAAATACAAAGGTTGATTGATACAAAGGTTATTCACCTCAAGGATTCGACACCGAATGTGACAAGTAATCCCCTACCAAACCACCAGGTGAACATGATTTCTTGTGATGAGGCTGAAGACTTGTCGAATACTATTGGGGTGATTGAACACAAAGCAGGTTCTTTTTCAGACTTATCTAGGAGAGTACAGGTACGTCCTCCGTTCGAGGTCGAGATAGCTACACCAAGGCCTCCATTTACAGGGTTAGAGCTACTCCCACTTCATACAAGACAGTACCTTAGAGTTACAAAGAAAATGCCTCACAGAAAATAAAGGTATTGGAGGCAGATGCAGCACAAGGAGTGACGCGGTCTGGAAGAGTATACACTCCTGATACCTTAGTTCAAGGAGCCGATATAGGAAAGCAGCCAACGGTGGAAGCAGAAAATAATGGGGTCTGGAAAAAGGTGCAAGCGGAAGAATACTCGATGGTAGAACAGTTGCGCAAGACCCTGGCTCAAATTTCTATTTTATCACTTCTGCAGAGCTCTGATCAACACCAAAAGGCTCTGATGAAGGTGTTAGGAGAAGCATACGTTCCGGCAAGCATATCTAGCAGTGAGGTGGCCCATATGGTAGGTCAGGTATTTGAGGCCCATAAAATATCATTCCATGAAGATGAGTTGCCTGTGAAAGGCGTGACCCATAACAAAGCGCTGCATACCGCAGTGCAGCCCTCGGACAAATTCATTACCAAGGTATTGATTGACCCAGGCTCCGGTTTAAATATTTGTCCGCTGAATACTTTGACCTGGCTGGAAGTTGACCTCACCCGAATCAAGCAGTGGAAGATGAACGTCGCGTTTGATGGTTCACAAAGGGACATTGTTGGGGAAATTGACTTGGACGTGCTAGTTCGCCCTGCCACATTCACCATGACATTCCAAGTAATGGACATCCCAACCTCCTACAATCTGCTATTGGGACGCCCATGGATTCATGCTGCGGGAACGGTGCCTTCAACTCTGCACCAATGCTTGAAGTTTGAGTGGGACCATCAAGAGGTCGTGGTCCACGGGGATGAAAGCCGTCCAATTTACACTGCTCCTGTTATCCCTGTCATCGAAGGAAAGGGAAGTTTGGATGGGGAGAGTTTCCACACCTTAGAGCTTGTCAGTGTCGTTGAGGAAGGAAGGTGGTGGAGCGATAAGATCTTGAGTATGCTGCTGTGGTTCCGATTTGAACCAGGCCGGGGTCTTGGAGCCAAAT
The DNA here is from genome assembly GCA_035772735.1 of Datura wrightii. Classification (NCBI taxonomy): domain Eukaryota; kingdom Viridiplantae; phylum Streptophyta; class Magnoliopsida; order Solanales; family Solanaceae; genus Datura; species Datura wrightii. The sequence goes on from JASDFA010000018.1 coordinate 180,734,103, forward strand.
TGCAAGGAATTTCGGAGCCGCTACAGGTAGCAACACAAAAAACCACTTTCGGATTGGGATATCAACCTACTGAAGAAGAGCTGGACAATTGGAAATATTCCTTGGGAAAGAGAAGTTTTTTGTTGCCAGACCCACTGCCTTCGCTTCAGCAAACCTTCGTTTCTGAAGGTTTTCTTGATGTTAAGCAGACGGAAGAAGACGTCGTGCTGCTCAGTCTAAGGGATTTGTTTTAGGATGATAACAGTTGTCACGCCATTATCAACGGGGAGGAAGGAGGGGCCCCACAACAGAAAGCAGGAGTTCAAAGAGGAATCGCCAATTGGACAGCCACTCCATCCAGAGCTCGCCGGGCATCTGGGTAGACTAAAGGATCAGTTTTCTACTGTTTCAAAATAAATATTTGCTTCCAAAATTGTGAAATTTCTTTGGAATATTATGTCAAACTTTTGATCATTTTCTAATTAATAAAATCATTTTTCTTTCCATATATTTTATTCAATTTTATTTATTTTTCAGCATCTCTAATATCGAACGAGTTGAATCTAAGGCCATGGCTTGTAATGAAACTGTACGACATAACCCAGGCAATTTATTAGAAGCCGAAGAAGATGAGTTACCTACTGAAATTGTCAGGGAAATAGAAGAGTTCGAGGACAAGCCCAAAGCAAATCTGACAGAGACCGACGTGGTAACTTTGGAAGATTCAGAAACACCTAAAGAGACTCAAGTCAGCACTCACTTTCCAAAAGATGAGATTGAGGAGTACATAGAGTTTCTGAAAGAGTATAAAGACGTCTTCGCCTGGTCCTATGCTGATATGACAAGGCTCAGCCATTCCATAGTAGCGCATAGGTTGCCTACTGATCCAGCATATCCTCCCGTAAAGCAAAAACCGAGAAAATACAAGCCTGACATGAGCCTGAAAATCAAAGAGGAAGTGGCTAAGCAGATCGACACCGGAATCCTCAAAGTAGTAGAATACCCCACTTGGTTGGCCGATATCGTGCCAGTACCGAAGAAGGACGGAAAGGTCAGAATCTGTGTGGATTACAGGGACCTCAACAAGGCCAGCCTAAATATAAATTTTCGCTACTAAACATCCACATCCTTATCGACAACTGTGCCAAGCATGAGACACAATCGTTCATAGATTATTTCGCTGGCTATCATCAAATCAGAATGCATGAAGAGGACGCTGAGAAAACTGCATTCCTTTCCCCATGGGGGGTATATTGCTACAAGGTAATGTCATTTGGTTTGAAAAATGTTGGAGCCACCTACATGCGGGCCATGACTACCATCTTCCACGACATGATCCATAAGGAAATTGAGATTTATGTGGATGATGTCATCATCAAGTCGAAGAAAAGCTTAGATCATCTAGAAGACCTTAGAAAGTTCTTTGACAGACTGCGGAAGTACAATCTGAAGCTAAATCTGGCGAAATGTGCATTTGGGGTTCCATCGGGAAAATTATTGGGATTTATCGTCAGCCGTCGCGGTATCGAGTTGGATCCAACCAAGATTAAGGCTATCCAAGAGCTCCCGCCGCCGAAAAATAAGAAAAAAGTCATGAGCTTCTTAGGACGACTCATCTACATTAGACGTTTCATTGCTCAGTCAACAGTTATTTGTTAGCCTATTTTCAAACTGTTGAAAAAAGATGCTGCTACAGAGTGGACTCCTAAGTGTCAACAAGCTTTTTATAGAATCAAAGATTATCTATCAAAGCCTCCGATTTTAGTCCCACTAGAACAAGGAAGACTTTTGCTCTTGTATTTGTCCGTGCTAGAAAACGCCTTTGGCTGTGTTTTGGGACAACATGACGAGACAGGGAGAAAGGAGCAAGACATATACTATTTGAGCAAGAAGTTCACACCGTATGAGGCTCGGTATACATTGTTGGAAAGGACATGTTGCGCTTGGACTTGGGTTGCTCAGAAGTTGAGGTACTATTTGTCTGCCTACACAACTTATTTGATTTCCAGGATGGATCCATTGAAGTATATCTTCCAAAATCCCATGCCTACAGGGAAGCTGGCCAAGTGGCAGATATTGCTAAGTGAATTTGACATTGTCTACGTTACGCAGAAAGCCGTAAAAGGATAGGCTCTTGCAGACCATCTGGCAGAAAATCCTGTAGATGAGGAGTATGAACCACTGAAGACATACTTTCCTGACGAGGAAGTAGCCTTCATCGGAGAAGATATTGCCGAAGAATACGATGGTTGGAGGTTATTCTTTGATGGAGCAGCAAACTTTAAAGGAGTGGGCATTGGAGCAGTGTTGGTATCGAAAACTGGGCAACATTACCCTGTATCAGCTAAGCTTCGATTCTCTTGTACTAACAACATGGCTAAGTATGAGGCCTGCATCTTGGGTATATGACTGGCAGTTGACATGAACGTGCAGTCGTTACTGGTAATTGGAGACTCAGACTTGCTGATGCATCAAGTGAGGGGAGAATGGGCCACGAAGAACACGAAGATCTTGCCCTATCTGCATTATGTGCAAGAATTATGCAAGAGGTTTACCAAGATTGAGTTCCAGCATGTCCCTCGAATACAGAATGAACTTGCGGATGCTCTGGCTACGTTGTCTTCGATGATCCAGCATCCTGATAAGAACTACATTGATCCCATTCCTATTCACATACATAAGCAGCCAACTTATTGCTTTCATGTTGAGGAAGAACCGGACGGTGAACCATGGTATGCTGACATCAAAGGGTATCTGAAAATTGGGGGTTATCCTGAGCATGCTACAAGCGTCCAAAAACGCACGATTCGGAGGCTAGCCAATCAGTTTTTCCTAAATGGAGAAATCCTTTATAGGAGGACCCCGGACTTGGGATTGCTAAGAAGTGTGGACACTAAGGAGGCAACAAATTTGATTGAGGAAGTTCACGTTGGAACCTGTGGACCCCACATGAAAGGTTTCGTGTTGGCGAAAAAGATCTTGAGAGCTGGCTATTTTTGGTTGACTATGGAGATGGACTATATCAAGTACGTGCAAAGATTTCATCGCTGTCAAACCCACGCAGATGTGATTCGAGCTCCTCCCAATGAGCTTCATGCCACGAGCTCGCCTTGGCCATTCGCAGCTTGGGGAATGGATGTAATTGGTCCCATCGAGCCTGCAGCGTCTAATGGACATAGATTCATTCTGGTTGCAATTGACTACTTCACTAAATGGGTTGAAGCTACCTCTCACAAGTCTATCACAAAGAAGGTGGTGACAGATTTTGTCCGCGACCATCTCATTTGTCGATTTGGGGTACCTAAATCTATTATTACTGCCAATCTTATTATGTGTGATGCACATACCTCATCTTATTATGTGTGATCCTTCGTGTCAATTGTTTTACTTATTAACTATGGACACTTTAGATTGTACAATATTGTGACAGTTCTTGCTTTGTGCACTGTATGATTCTGTTCCGGTAAAACCTTCAAGTGATTCTCATTCCTTGTTAACACTATTATATGCTCTTGCATTTCTTATGGCAAAAGATACGGTAAGATCTTACATATTGCAAAAAATCCTGCACCGTTAATTATGGTAACCCCAATTAGGGGACAACTTTACTTGATTGTTTGGTAAATTCTCAATTATGGTAACCTTTGGTTCTATATTTATATTGTTAATTAATGTGAAAATGTTAGTATTAATCAGTTTTGGTAACTTTGATTGATCCCAAACATAATTGATTGATTCTTTGCTTTAATTTGGTCATAATCATTATTTACTCCCTTTAATTATTCGGATAATCTGAATATATGTTTATTTATGGAAAAAGTTTAATTAGTCCTAACTTTTGGATTTTATTCAATTAAGGAAATTTTCTCTAATTGATTGCTGAATTTTTTCCCTTCCCTTTACCCCTCTAGCTATATAAACGACCCTTCTCCTCTTCTTTAGACATTCGAACACTGTGAAGAATATTATTTTTAGTATTGCTTCGTTCCTTCTTAATTCATACTCTTTCCCTCCCACTTCAACACGAGCACTGCTCGGGACCCACGAGGTCCTTCTGATCTTGACCTGTTGAATATCGGGTCTCAATTTGTTGGCCAAACCGTTCAAAAAATTAGTGGTTGTTGCTCTCTTCCTTATCTGGTTAACCGGTTAGTCCATTTTTTTTATATTTATTATTTTAGTCTAAATTTTGTGCTATGTAAACCTACTTCTTGCATCAGATTCCACAAGTATGAATTTTACATTTATGTGCATATCTGTTATAATGTAGTATGTTCAAATAGATGTTTGCTTATAAATCAGACAATCTGTTATAGAGTAATGGTGCACAATCTTGTCGTATAGTTTTGTTTAACAGGTTGGAGCGAAGAGTTCGCCGGGATTGGAGGGTTTATAATTTATCTAATTTATTTTGTATATTGGGATGTATTTTTTTTTTTATGTTGGTATGTAATATGTAAGTAAACACTGATTAATAGTGGAATGGGGTCTGGGGGCGGGGTTTGTGTGTTTTACTTTATTGCTTCTAACTATTAAACTCACCTAGAAATTATGCCCATAAGAAATTAATTGAATCAATAATGTATGTTTAAGTAGAAAGCATGCCTATAGGATTTTCATAATGTACATGACGATAGAAATCATGTCTATAGAATTTCAAACAAATACAACTCGAAAACGTCTTACAATCGCATCCTCGAAATACTTGCTCCTGGAAATTCGTTTAATTGGTAACGTATGTGGCACTAGAATTTACACTTCTAGGACTTTAATATAAAATAAACGGCTGGCGTCTGTAAGAATTATATGGTTAATTAGTTAAAAGTGATACCTGCATAAGTTATAACATCTTTAAATTTTATTGAATGGTATTGATAAATCTGCTTGAATGAAATATTATTCTATGTTTAATCTTAAATTAATTCAGTAATAAGTCCGGTGTAGATGATTAAGAAAAATTGGCCTATATTACTTGTAATTGCCAGCCATTCTAGAACTAGGCAAAATTCTGAAAATTGTTAACCACAATCTGTTTCTTGCAAGAAATATTTAGGTAACATGACCGTTAGAATAAATAAGTAAATATTGTTGCACCCACTATTTTAATGTGTTTAATCTAGTAATCAGAAGTCATACTCATAGGTCAATATTAAAATAAAAGTCGGCATATTTGCATTAGAGATCATGTTTATAAGATTCACTTGCATCCATTTAGAAATCATGCTCATAGGTTTAATGCAGAGGCCTATTTGAAACCTTTATATGCTAGTTGTGTTAATTATCTTTTATTTGACGTGCATCACCCTTAAAAGCCTTAGGATATTTAGACCCCAAATCCAAATAATTGTCCAACACCTCTTGGACATTAGGTTTGGGACGGGTAGGCAAATACTAGGACGTTAGTTTTGTCACATAGAGCTCTTTAAGTTAATAACCAATCAATTAGGTGGGTAGATGGGACATGATAGTCCGTGCTCGCTGAATAATACGAGCAATCTAAATGGTTGTGAAATATTATTTAAGTTGCACGGGGTAATCCCATTAGGTTAAAATAACCCCCCCCCCTTTATTTGTAGAACTACGTTTGGCCTGATTCTTTTAAGGGATACGTAGGCACCTCACCGAGGTTCGGCCCATAATTAAATAAATGTTTGTTTGGTTGTATTTCGTGAAAACCTTTTTTTCTTTGTCCTTGATTGTGTTGCACTATTTTGTTTATTTGATTTGCAACATTCATTGTACGTATTATTGACGAAAAAAAAGAAATAAATCACTTTTTAAATTCATTCTGTCCAATTTCTTTCTTCTCGCTTGTCTATAAATCTAATTATCCATTTATTTATTTTTATTAATCCAGTTTAAATACCAATTATATAGGTTAAAATCAACTTTATTTGTTCGCCTAGCTAATTCCCCCACATTAATGAATCCGGCCGGGAACCACTTTTGTGGACCTCGAAAGGTGCCTAACACCTTCCTTTTGAGGTTATTTAAGTCCATGCCCGACTTTGGTGACTTAGGTAATAAAATAGACCTTTATCTTAGAACGGTGCCTAACGGACCTTAAGTCGTTAGGTGGCGACTCTTCTATTCAATAAACCCTAAAGAGTTGTCATATGTTGTATCCCGCTTTCCGCGAGAAAAATGGGGTGCGACAACATGGAGACTTTGCTGGGGATTTTTAGGCTTTAACCACAACGTGTTCATTAAGTGGGGTTTTAATTTTTACATTTGCTAACTATCGGGTTTAAAATCTTTTACCTTCATTATTTCTATCAATATTTATTCACTTCTTTATATGATTTTGCCATGAAGTTACTAACCGTTTTCTTTTTTTTTCTCCGTTATTATTTATTATTCATTTGACATTTGTAATATTCAATAATTATTTGAAAAAAAAACTATTGTATTTTATGAACCGCATACTGCTCATATTTTCCCCCCACTTGGGAATTTCTCACTATCATACACAACAACAGTTGCGTGGTTTCACGGCCGTTCACCATTAAAACACTTCAGGGATTGTCTTGTGATTTGGTCGATCAGCGGTGCGTCGACGGTCATAAGCTTCCTCACTCTCGAGTTGTCCGGTTGAGGGAACCGTGTCATACCCACTCTTATTCCTAGATCTTGACCGTGTACACCTTTAGTAAGGTATACACATCATATTAAACTTACAAAAAATCACGAAGTCCATGGTACGTCAAGATTAACGAGAAAACTTGCCCTAAGTCTTAAGGAAATTTTAAATGCCGAAAAAGGCGATCCACAAATTATGTGCATTTTTTGAGAGAAACAATGTTTAAGTAATGTCATTTTGCTCCCGGGTGGTAGGTTAGTCTAACTTTCCTTTGTTTTGCAGGTACAATAAGTCTCCCAACCTCTTAACCAAGATTTGGTATGGTTTGGTGCATGCCCGTGGGAATGAAAACGTGGTGGTGTGATTTAGGGGAATATGGACAGAATGAGGTGAGGAAAGTGTTGGGACACTTGCCTTCCCTTATGCAAGTTACCCCCTGTCGAGAACTCATAGAAGCAGCCACTGCATTCTGGGACGAGAAAAGGGTAGTCTTCAGATTTGGCGATGTCAAAATGACTCCGTTGTTGGAAGAAATTGGTGGGTATGTGGAAAATGTGAGTTTATTATGGAGGAATAATAAATGGGAAAAAGAGGAGATGATTATACCCAAACGCGTCACCGTAGAAGACGCGTGTAACAAGTTGGGATTGCAAGATAGCAACATGGTCTCCTTTGTAATGAAGGGAAGGATGCCAGGAAAATATTTTTTCAACCGGTTTGGTCATAATTCTTCTTGAGAAATCTACAAAGAAGAGAGTTCCGATCCAAACTCGTGGATGAGCAAAAGAATATTTGCCTTCACGGTTTATTTCTTAGGAATGGTGGTCTTCCCACGAGGAGCTGAGGAAGACATTGATATACACCTTATTTCAGTCGTTCACGCCTTATGCAAAGGTATCGACAAAGGACCTTGCACAATTGTCCCAATGATCATGGCCGACATCTACCGATCTCTGGGAAACTACAAAAATGGGTTTAAGCACTTCGAAGGATGTAACTTATTGCTTCAACTCTAGCTTATTGAACATCTTCAAAAGGTGCGTAGCAATCTAACCATGCCTCAGCCTACAGAAATCGATCACATTTCCACTCACCATTACAGGGTCACCATGGGAGTTAAACCAATAAAACGGCCCGAGGAGGTAGAAAAATGGAGTCAAATATTGGGTTATTTGACCGAAGACTCTGTACAGTGGATGTTCGATTGGTTTCCGAGATCCAACTTCATAGTGTATACCAAGTCTCGATATTACTTGGTTTTGATAGGACTTCGAGGTCTTTAACCGTACTCTCCAATGCGAACAATGCGGCAGGCTGGAAGGATTCAAATAATACCCAGGGTTGCTGACGTGGATGCATACCAAGTGGATTACGAGGATGACTTTGTTCCGCATGCTCTAGACATTGCAAAAGCGTGGAACAAAAAGATCTACCTCGATGAGAAGAGCATAGAGGTTGGCCGATATCAAGCAGGCTACGTAACAGGATATATTGAGTGGCTACATGATGATTGGGAGAGTACTGCAATATCGAGTGTTAAGCGAGGCAAGAATGTAGAGGATAAGGAAGCCCAAGAACAAACCCTCTATCACCGTTTAAAGAGAAAAGTCCAAGATTCTGAGGCTTGTCACCGGCAGTTACATGACGACAATGCCAAAGAAATTGCTGAGATGGGCAAAGAATTGGAATATTGGAAAGATCGAGCCTTAGGTCTAGATTCAAGGATACAGGATTTGCGTGATGAATTCAGCAAACATGGAGAAGAATGCCTGAATGGGGGAGCTATGGGAAAGATCTAGCATTGGCCTATCTTCTGTCCAGTCGCCACCGCTTTGACAAAGTGCTAGAAGATCCAAAGAAATCAGACGTCGATGAAGATGCATGTATGTATATATATTGACAAATGCGGCCTAAATTTAATTATTCGCGTTATCGACTTATTATGATCTATTTAATATGTTATATCTCATATTCCCAACAGACTTTATTCGGTCCACTTACTACTGTTCAAGAATATATATTTTTCTCAAAGATATGATATTAATTTAAAGAATGCATTGTATATATACCTTTTGTTGGAAAGAATTTAATTTCAGGTTCTAAACAGTTAAGAGATGGATATTCAGTTTATTCTTCTTATAACTTTTCTGTTATTGAACTTGATAAACTTTTTATCTCTTGTGGTACATAAATGCATGGCCTCTTTATTATTAATCTCTCTCTTGAACAGAGTAATATTAATTTATCCCATAAGAGAAAATATTCTTTAATATTGAATGAAACTTATGTGGTCTATCAGCTTTTAGTCATTTATTCTGGATAGGATTTCAAGGTTGGTTAATTGATAAACTTGAAGGTTCATTGAAAGTGAAGACACCACCAACTTTTGAGTCATGTTTAGAAGAAAAAAAATGAACTAAGATATATTCCTTTTAAAAGGAAATAAAGCTAGTGATAAGTTTGAATTAATCCATTCCAATTTGTGTGGTCAAATGAGAATCTAGGCAAGAGGTGGTTTTGAGTATTCTGTATCGCTCACAGAATATTACTTAGGATATGAATATTTTTATTTGATGCTCCATAAGTCTGAGTGCTTTGACACAGTCAAGGTATTTATGACGGATGAAAAAGCGTCATGAAAAATATATTAAGTCACTGTGATCTGATCGTAGTGGCAAGTACCTCTTTGGAGAGTTTATTAATCACTTATCAGATAGAGGGATTGCAAAGTTGTCTACATCAGGTACTCTACAGTAGATTGATGTAGAAGAGGAAAGAAATAAGACTTTTATGGAGATGATAAGATTAATGATTGACTTATTTATTTTTTTTTTTTGTCAAGGGATATTCTTTTAAAACTCAAGTTACATTCTTAATTTAATTCCTTCTAAGTCGGTACCTTTGACACTTATGAACTGTGGATTTGATGTAAGTCCAGTTTGTGACATGTTCATATATGGAGTTGTCCAGCACATATATTGAAAGGGAAAACAGATGAGTTGGAATTAAGAACAAATGTGTGAGTGTTTATTGGATATCCAAAGGAAATGAAAGGAGGTTTATTTTATTGTCCTAAAGAAAATATGGTAATTAATAATAAAAATGACAGATTTCTAGAAAAAAGGACCATTTAATAAAGCATGTTCCTAGAAGTAGGCAAAGAAATAACAAATGAGTCATCTAAAATTCATAAGTTCAAGAACATCTAACCGAGAAGTCAGAATTGACATTCCATTGCATTTATGTAGTGGGAGATATATTATTAGATGTAAGGAAATTCATTACCTCAAAATAGTGGGAGTGATGTTGAGAAAATAACATTATATGAACTCGTTAATATTTCACTACTGAAAAGTAATGAAGAAACTATTAGTGACAATAGTAGTGATAGTACTTAGTCATAGTGGGAGAATGATAACCTAGATCGGTTCGGTGTATAGTATTGGGAGAGTTACATGATAAAATACCTAAAGATACTAATACAGAACCGATCAGTTACGATGAATTACTATTAGACAAAGTTGCATTAGAAAATAACTCGGCAAGTTCCTTTTGCAAAGGTTATTGGCTAAAACTTTTGAAAGCCGTTTAAAAGGAATGCCTGTAAAAGTTAGATTCATGGTTAAGAGTCTAAGTGGGAGATTGTTGGGGTGTATACCAATAACCATGCATTTAGATATGACATATTCTAACAATTACAATGGTTAAAAGTCTAAGTGGGAGATTGTTGGGATATATACTATTAACTATGAGTTATGTACTGTTAACCGTGTGTTTAGATATAGTATTTATTATAGAACAATTGTTTATTTAATTTTAGTAAAGATTTAAATAGATCATATATTTGTTGATGTGTCCTTTACTTATAAAGTAGATGATTTAGTATATAAAGTTTAGCTTATACATAGAAGATTAAATCATCGGTTCTTATAAGTATAAAGTTTATATATGTTCACAATCTAAGATGAAAATTGGACAAATTCATCCTTACGATTGTAGCACAAGATTAAATATAATTTATCTTGATTATGGGAATTGTATAATTCCAACTTCTTGTGCTAGTACATTTTGTATGTATTGAACGGACCAAGTAGAGATAAGTATTTATTTTGACTTAATAAAATAAATTCTCTAGATCATTAAATGTACTTATACTCTTAATCTTGATATAATTATTATGAATAATATAATTTATTTGTTTTTTTTATCTATCAAAGGGTGAAACTCGATCTTTCGTGAGTTAAAAGGTTCCAGATAGGTTAGATGACGACAAATGAAATTTGTAAAATAATAATTAGTTGATTGAATCCATGTCTCGACCTTGAGATTGATGATACCCCTTTATGATTGCTTTTAAGTTTTCATGTGAAAACCCTGCAGGTGAATTCGTATCCATCACATGAAATAAGTTAAGTATTTGAATAAAGGATTAAATTAATCAATGAATTAAATAGTCAGAAATTTAATGCGATTGATTGGTATCTGTAATCTTAACATGGGGAGTTAAATAAGATTTAATGAATGATTTTGAAATTATACCGAGCAGTGTAATTACGGATTTCTAAAGGAATAATCCTTAATTTATTATGGTAGGTTAATTCATTTATTTTGTGAATTAATACCATAACTAGTCAATTTACCCGCGCTTCTCGCGGTCATTTTAAAGTAGAAGTCAGTTTGCTTAGTTGATCATATAATATAAATTGGTCCATAGAAATATAAGAAACATGAAAAATACTTTAACTAATTTTCACCTATAAAAGACATGTCTAAAGTCTAAACTAGTCAAATCTCTTTTTAAGTAAAATTTGAATGTATTATAAAGTAATATAACTGCAATGAAAGAGTTTCTAAAATTATAGTAAATCAATATAAAATAGACACTTTTTCCATCATTGCTCCCTCCTCAAAATTATTCTCAAAATAATCTTAATAAATAAAAAGATACCACAACCCTTAATTGCAAATTCATAAGCATAATATAACCGCTTTTCTTCTCGTTAGGGTGGAAAGTATCTAGGGTATATAAATAGCAACATTTTCCTTAATATTTATAATTTCTTTTGATACCTGCATTGTCTTTGCACTTCCATCATGCACCAAATTTGAAAAATATTAATATATATTATTGATAAGAGAAAGCCAACTAAACCAACAAACACATAAAAAAATAAATATGAATGACAATGCTGCTAGAACTTTCAAATTCTCTAGCCACTTCAACTAAAGAGGAATTTTTGATATTCACTTAGGACACTAAGAAATTCTCATAACCCATAACAAATTATAGATACAACTTCAGACTGATCAATTAATGAAGAGATTATACTTAACTATTATATTTTGTATTAGCAAAAACGTAAAATTGTTATACGACGTAATGAAAAAATATGCATATAAAGTCATAAAAAATTTGTTTCTCTATTAATTACAAAGAAAAAGAGCATGCTTGGCCGGACGATTATTAACTATTAAACAAAAGAACTCAGCTACTGGATAAATATTTTATTAGGACTTGCATAGGTTTGTAATATACAATTACTGAACCAAAAAATCTAACAATATTCTTTTATCTTGACAATATTCTCCTTCAAAAGTTATATTTTTTTTGAAAAAAAATAATCCAACACAATTGTGACAACATTTTACAGAGAGTCCAAGCAATATGGGTTGTAATCATAAATAAAAAGTGATGGACACAGTGGTGATTCGTATAATTATCTTAAGTTTGTTTGGAATAAGGCTTATAGTTGTTGTAATGAAACTTTATTGATTGAGCTAAAATAATTTATCCTAACATTATTAAGTTAAACAGGGAAGATACAACTCATATATTTATTACTTTTGTACAAAACAGAAAAATAAAAAGTTGTTATGGCCTTTTTTGGTATCCCAGTTCTTCCAACTTGGACTTAAAAAATGACTCTTGGTTTTATTATGTCTATCCAAGTTGAGGAAAGAAACTATTTTTTTCTTTAGAAATCAATTTTTAGAAATGACATAAGTAGAAATAGTTTAATCATTGTCTAATTTAAGGCACATAGCACTTGAAAGACCCACACCAACTATGCAAGAGTCATCCTTGTTCCTTTTTTTTTGTACTTCTTCCTCTGCTTCCATTAATAGAAGTTCAAATCTTATTTATCACCTTAAATATCACATTTAATGAGTATATATATCATATGACCCCTAAATTTTTTATCAAAAAAAAAAAGGTTGTGAGTAGATAACCCTAAGTTGGTTATAAAATAGTACTATCACGTATCTACGTCAAATATTTCAAGCATATAAATAAGAATATTTAAAAAGAGACAAGGAGGAAAAGCAATGGATGAGATCAATGGTCATGGTTAAAGTTATTAGTTATCTACAAGAACTGAAAAATCACAAGAATAACAGATAAAAAATAAAAGAAGAGAGTGATATATACTGTCATGATGCTAAAAACTGGATACAAAAAGGTCATTGCGTTGTTCAAATTTTATAATAATTTATTAATTTTTGTGGGACTAATTCTCTCCTTTGTCCTTTCATATTCCTAATAAAACATTCAAAACAATCATCAAAACCAAAGTGCCACAATATAAATAATAAAAAACTTTAGAAACTTTCCAGTAAGAACACATAGGCTTCTTCAAATAAGGAATAATATTACCAATAAATAAGTAACCATAAAATTATAGTCCATCAATCACAGATGCATCACAAAATAAAAAATAACCTATTATAATATAAAAATACAATAATTTCAACAACTACATCTAATTTTTTAAATGAAATGGACAATACATTACAACTCTAGTTTTACTATATAGTCAATATGCTACCAAATCAAACACATTCTCTTATAGGGTAATTATTTTATCGTGATTAAGCAAATCTTTAAATCAATTACAACATATGTTGTGAAACAATGTTGCAGTAATTTTATTTTCCTACTTCTGAGAAAAATATTTAAAAAAATAATTACAAACATGTAACTTGAGTAAAGGTGAATATTGCTCATAACAAAATCTCAAATCTCCTACATGTTTATGTTTTTGGGGCCCTATTATGAAGTTTCTGGTAGAGACACAAAGTTGGATGACAACATTATGCAGCTATCTTCTCTTTCCCCATTTTCAAGTCATTCTCAATCTTAAAATTCATTTTAAGATCCTCAAGTTATTGTCAATTCGTCATAAAACTTGAAAATAAGACAGTCTAATAAGGTATGAATAATCTCCCAACTTTTATTAATAACTGACTTATACGGTTGAAAGTTTTTTTTGGTTAGGTAAAAACATAAAATATGGATCATATGTAATAGATGAAAAGGGATTAAAATTGATGGTACATCATTTTAAAACTCCCATTGAAAATAGAAGATGTATGTACTTTCAAAAAAAAGAGAAACAACCTTTCAGTGTGTTGAAAAAAATTTAAAAAAAAAAAGAAAAGACCATTATAATTATTGAGAAAGTGCAAAAGTTGGGGATGTGAAAGGGTGTAATTAAAAGGGGTTAATAATAGTGACTTTTGACTTTTTCATAAAACACCTAAAAAATCCCAAAAATCTGAAAAGAAAATGCAAAAAAAAAGTAAAAAGGATAAATAATTTTTCTGATCAATGAAGCATGTCACGTCATCTGGTTCAGGTTTCTATTTTGCATAAATGTGTTACCCTATTTTCACTGTTCCTTTATTGAAATAGTCTAAAGTTTGAACATTAGGTTTTTTATTTTTCTTTTGATGATATAATAATTAATTAAGTTTTTATTGGTTTTAGGTGTTTTAGAGTTTTTGAAATAGTTAAAAGTTTCAAACTTTCTATTCTTGATGCTTGAAAGGTAATACAACAAAATTATCCATTCAAAGGTATAAAAATATAAGTCGATAAGAACGACAACGATCATTGCCACCTTTTTTCCGCTCAAAAAATATTTTTATCTACTTTGTTTCCCCTTTCTCTTTTCTTCCTCATATATAACTTTTTATTTTCTGCCTTTTTTTGGTCCAAAACAATCTAAGGGTATGTTAATATGGAGTACAAGAAAGTCATTTTACTAAAATATTTTAAATGATAAAAAAATTCAACAACACCACATAAATTTTGATTATAGTTTAGTTCCATGGAGTTTATACTTAGATTTGTATTGTAGCTTCAGATATTGGTATTGAAGAACGATTCATTTTTTCTATTACTTTTTATTTTCTTTTGACTCTACATAATTTGTTATATTAGTATCATAATATTTGTCTAAAGGTGTCGAATATCAGTGACTTGCCTACACAAACCACAAGCCTTTACGTTGAGAATTTTATTTTCAAGTGAGTATTAAATAATTTTAATCTGAAAGAGGGGCTTGATTATATTACAGTACCAAAACTTTTTATTCCAATTGAGAATTTGGAGTTACAATAAATATTAAGAAAAGAAAAAAGGGTATTATAATATAGGTTGTTTCGATTTTCTTTCACTGAATTATTAACGACTAAACCCCAATTATATACTTCAGAATGTACTTTTTTCCACCAAATCACAAACGACTATCACCTATTACATTGTTGGCAGTTAATTTTTTGTCAATTAATTTACATGATGTATACAAAATTTTTGTATAGTTATTCGTTCACTCACGATAGCCATAACCTCCTGATTCTCCAACTATTCAAATGAAAATTATATTAAAATTTGAATTAGGATCTCCAAGTAAGATCAAAATTTGTTATAGCACCTTTATGGGTATTTAGGGACCATGTCATTTAAGAGCTAGCATTTTAAGCGGAACTTGTTGCATTCATTCAAGACTTTGATGATGTTCCATGGATTATTTTTGAAGTACTTTTAGTTGTATGTTGGAAAGATGAAAAATCATATAAATAAAATACAAACTTATTTCTTTGAAAGCATTAGGAAGATATTCTTCTTTCCCTTGTGACACAAAGTTTTAAATTTTTTGCGTTGTGTATTTTAATGCATTACTTTAGTAATCTAAAAATACTTTTATAAGATGTACATTTAATTCATAATAACTGTAACATTACTTTTGAGATAATAACACCAGGTAAGAAATAAAAATTACCATGCATTAACTTCACAAAATAAAATAATTATAACAATTTCTTTAAAGAACAAAGTTATTATTGAAAAAATAGATAAAATATATAAAGAGTAAATCAATTTGTAATCCAAAAAATGTAAGCAAGGTTAAATTGTCATAAAACTTATTGTTGGAGAAGTCGACTATGTCGCAAGACATTAGGTACCACGTGCAGTAAATTATTTAATACATTGAAGGTAAAAATCAAAAGATAAGAAAAATAATATTGCAAGCAAATATTAGATATAGATTTGTTGATTTCAATTACTGGTCAAATGAATAATTTTTGAAAAATACCATTATTGATTGTATTAGTACCATACTAAAGACTAATTGAGGAACTTAAACCAAATTAAAATACACTAGAAAAAGATAGGAGAAACCACAAAACTTCAAATTAATATATTCCATGAGATTACTGAAAAGACATATTCAATTGAAACTCTATTTAAAAAGATTTGCTAAAAATGATAAAATAATACTTTGACAGAGTTTCTTCAGTATTTTTTTATTCTTGTTCAATTGAGGAGCCACCATCACTTTATTATATGCACCTTCATCTAACCATAACAATGCATAAAGATCACATTCTCATTTTCCAACATAGGCTAGATAGGTACATTGTCCATCTAGAGCTAAAAAATAAGCAACATTACTTTTCAGAAAATAACATGGGAATTTTGAAAATGCTGATAATCATAGACATAAATCTAATAATACAATATGCAATTCATTTACCATAAAAGACGCGTATTTCAACTTTAAAAAAAGATTTTCTACTTTACCTTTCCTTTTCCAACCAGTCAAATCCCTAATTTTTCTCCTCTATTTCTTTAGGCAAAATTCTCATGCTTCTGAAAAACCAAGAAATTATAAAAAAAATATTTTCTTATTCTTGATTAGTTCATCGCACCATTTATATAAATAAATAAATAATAAAATAGTTTAAGGAGAGAAAGAAAATGTTGAAATGAGATCATACATGTACACTAAAAGATACTTTTGAAAACCCATAATCATACCCAAAAACAGAAGTCAAAGTTCATCTTATCATTTATATTAGTAAATAAATACGAAGAAGTTAAAGAGAGGAAGAGAATGCTGAAGTAAGATCATACATGGACACTGAAGGATATTATTAAATATGAAATACTGAAGTGAGATCATACATAAAAATAGAAAAATATCTTTAAAAACACAGAATCATACTCAAAAATCAAAGTCAAAGTAGTGATAAAAATCCAAATAGAAATTAGTAATTAGATTTAATAAAGAGCAAGAAACTTTTTATTGATATCTCAGCAAATGACAAATAAAAAGGGAGAATAAGAGGCAATTGAACTCCTCAGTATTGGACATGATTGAAATGAATGAATACAAAAGTAACCAAGAAATGACATAAAATGGAGAAAGGAACGTAGAATTCCTATGGAAATTAAATTCAGTTACTTTTTAGGAGAGAAAAAATCAAAAGTAAGACTCAACAGACACAATATTTAAAGACTTTTTAAACAACTATTCCGAACCGATATATCAATTTATTTTTTATTAATTAATTAAATACAATTTAAATACAAGATAAATGCAAAAATTCGAGAATAAAGATAATTAGAGATTCTATCTAAGGGAGTGCCACATCACACGGTCTAGGTTCCTTCTTTATATAGATATATAGATTGGAAACCTCACTAATTAAATTTGTGGTGCTGCTATGCTAGATTAATTAATGAACTTGGAAAGGAAGAAACCAATTTTCTAGAAGCAGTAAAATCCTACAAGATTTTGGTAAAAATAAACTAGACTTCTAAAAGGAAAGTTCTACTGTTAATTGGAGAGAAAGATTCCGATACTGTAACACCGCAGAAGGGCCTAAGAATAGACCCGGGAGTTTAAGTAAAAAAAACTGCAGAAACCTGGAATTTTGCACCAGTAAGACTTGAGGTACGAGTTGTGGTGAGGACCTACGACTCGTGACACGAGTCGTGAGGAGACCGAGAGCCAGAAGTTGTGTCACGGGTAGTCTTACGAACCATGGTGAGATGGTATGACTCGTGGTTAGGAGTTGTGGTTAATATCTTAGTGGTGCCAGAGTGAGTCGTCACTGGTCATGGTACGACTCGTAGGATGAAGCAATGAGTCGTGGTGAGGAGTTGTGGTTAAGTTGTAGTGGCTTAGGTGGTTGGTACCACGGTTGACCGTACGACCCGTAGGATGGTGGTACGAGTCGTGGGTTATCAATCATGGCCAAATTCAAAAAATTGGGGAAAAGGGTAAAGTGACCACGAGAGGTAACCGCGAGTCGTGACTTGATGGTACGACTCATGGTCGGGGACAAAACTGCTTTTCAGAAAAATTTCAGTAAGGGCAATTTCGACTTTTTTATACTTTTGGGCCCTAAACCACGCCGTTTTGAGGCGAAACAAGGTCTTTAAGGGATGAAAACTCCTGTTAAGTTCCTTTTAGCAATTTCAAGTGTTAGAGAAGGGAGTAGGAAGGGTTTCAAGCCATTTTCTTCAAGTTCTTCAAGTTTTCACTTAGGGTTCTTCAAGGGAGTAGGAAATTATGAAATTTTCAGGTATGTGGGGTTTTGAATGGGTAGATTAGATCCTACCCATGCCCATTTCTTCCCATTTCCTACAATTAAGTTACCAAATTCTTGTGGGTCTTAACACAATTACATGATTTCCCAAAAATTTACATGAAAGTGTGGTAGTATGTTTAAATTATGGATTTTGAAGTATTTGGGTTGATATTGCTTGTATATTTTATATTTCATGATTTAAATCTCTAAAAGTAGGATTGCAAATCATGGAGAAATTTTTAGTGAATTTTATAGTCAAGATGATTCCGAAAACATAAACAAGTTTCTCTTATATTTTAAAGCATGTCTTCAAGTTTTAATTTCCCATGTTAGCATGATCGTTTTATTATGATTTTAAACATGTAAAGTATGTTTGAAACTATGGGAAATTCCCACATGTCACTTATGAATTATATTACGATTTGGCGGACTCACGGGCCCAATTCCATGGCTAGTAATATGAATTCTCAAGTATGACATGATTTCCATGTTTTCACTAGCCATGCATGTCATGTTATGAATATTATGAGCACGTTGCATGTTTTGGGAGTAGTACTTAACACCGAGTAGGTTCGAGGCCTAGGTTACGCCCCGAATCTCAAAACTACGTGCCACCATAGGATTATGTTTGGGACCTCCTGAGTGACTATCCCCTATGCCCTATAGGGCCTTCATGAGTGATATCACGCCTTTCATGTTTCATACCCTTGGAAAGGTATGAACGGCCTCCCAACTAGGGGTACAAGTCGAACTTCATGTGTGCTCATGTGAAGTATGTCGGTTATAGAAATCTCCCATTGTTCCTCATGGTTTTGAATCATGCATGGTTATGTTCTTTTGGCTCAAGTTATGATTTATGAAATATTTTTCCCCGCAGGTTATGACTTTGATGGGTTTATAAATATTTTTGGAAATATTGAGCCTTACGATATACTTATGATTTCAGTTTTATGCTCATGATATCCCCACTCCTATAACTTTTATATTTTCCAGCATTGTTTTGCATACCTTACATACTTAGTACTTTTTGAGTACTGACCAATATATTTTCAAGATCTGGTTCGCAGGCTCAGCATCGTCCCTAGTTTGTGCTTAGTTTCGCTAAATCTCCAGTGGTGAGTCCTCATGATCTGAGGGCTTCATGTTCAGAACTTGTTTATCTTATATTTTCAGACTGTTTGGGTTAGTTGGGGTCTTGTCCCTTAAACCCGTCTTTTATGATTAGAGGCTTTTAGACTTATGTGTAGTTTTTTATCAGTGATGATTCTATTTCGGTTTGTCATTCCTTACAAATTCATGATACGATTTTCAGTTAGTTTATGATTGATAAGTTAAGTTTTCCGCTGTATATGAATGAATTAGTGTTATGCTCACGCCATGGGTTGACTTGGGGTCTCTTAGGACTCCTTGTCCCGTGTCTACGATCCTGGTGTATTCTTATGTCGTGACAAACTTAGTATTAGAGCAATAGGTTTTGAGGTGTCCTAGGGAGTCTGAAATCCGCGTTAGGTAGAGTCTTTTTCATGGGTTTGAAGCGCACCATACTTATGAAGAAGAGACTACTGAACGTTTTAGGAAATATTTCCTTCTTTTATGATCTATGTTGTGCGGTCCAAATCTCTCCATCCTTCTAATTTGTGCGTTTCGCGATTGCAGAAAATTTATGGCTCCCAGAAGGATAATACGAAGGAGGAACAGAAATGATGAAGGCCATGGGGGTGGCAATGATGATGGGCGTCAGCAAGCCCCACCTGTTTAGGAGCCCCAAGCACCCGAGCAAGCTGCCCATGCCGAATTTCGGGCGGCTATTCAAATGCTGGTGCATGCCTTGACCTCTCTGGTCAACCAGCAAGCTGTTGTGCCTGTTCTCCAAAATGGCAATGCAGCAGCGGCCCGAATCAGGGACTTTTTGAGGATGAACCCTCCTGAGTTCACTGGGGCAAAGAGGGACAAGGATCCACACGAGTTTATCGAAGGGATTTTGAAGGTCACTCCGGTCATGGGAGTGACAAGTGAGGAATGTGTTGATTTGGCCTCTTATCAGCTGAAGGAGTTCACTTACATTTGGTTCAAGCAATGGAGGGATAGCAGGCAGGGGGAGCAGGCCCTATCATCTGGGATGAGTTCCGCATAGCCTTTCTCGACAGGTTCTTCTCTCAGGAGATGAGGGAACTAAAAGCAACTGAATTTGTCAACCTTAAGAAAGGAAAGATGACGGTGTTGGAATATTCACTTGAGTTCACTCGCCTGTCAAACTATGCCCCGAAGTTAGTGATGGACCAAAGGGCGCGGGTGAGCAGGTTCGTGCAGGGAGTAGCTAAGTATCTGACAAAGACTGCAGAACATCCATGCTTCATCAGGATATGGACTATCCACAGATAGTCCTCTATGCTTAGTAGATGGAAGCAGCTCATATGAGGTAGAGAGAGGCCAAGAGGGCCAGAACTGATCGCCACAGGTTCTCCCCGCCTAAGCCAAGGGGTGAATTTCACCAGCAGTCCCAGCACAGGTCCACTGCACCACTACCATCTTCTGCCAGTACTCCATCCAGGTCACAAGACGGTCAGAGTAGCAGGGCCTCAGGTTCGAGGAGTTAAAACAGCATGCGCATAGAGTGCACTTTTCCATCTTGTGCTACTTGTGGCAAGAACCACACAGGGAAATGTTTGGTGGCCTCAGACTCTTGTTTCGGGTGTGGCAAACCCGGACACAGACTTAAGAATTGCCCGGCGACTAGGTCAGGGGGTAGTGGAGCCCGCACTTCAACAGCCAGTTCAGCCGTCCCAATGGCACGTCAGACTCAGCAGGGTGCTCCGACTGGCTCAGCTGGCATCTAATGCCAGAACTGGTTTTATGCACTTGGCTCTCGGTAGGAGCAAGAGACTTCTCTCGATGTGGTTATAGGTATGTTATGAGTTTTTCACATTGATGCTTATGATTTATTAGATCCAGGATCCACACTATCTTTTGTGACACCTTACATTTCTAGTCACTTTGGAGTCGGTCCTAAAGTCTTGTCCGAACCATTTTCTGTCTCTACCCCGGTTGGTGATTCAGTCGTAGCGAGGTGGGTATATAGAGGTTTCCCTATTACAGTATTGCATAAGGTTACCTCCGCAGACTTAGTAGAATTAACTATGAATTATTTTGATATCATCTTAGGCATGGATTGGTTATTTGCATGTTATGCTTCTGCTAACTGTAGAACTCGGGCAGTGGAGTTTCGATTTCCAGATGAACCGATTTTAGAATGGAGGGGTGGTTCAGCGGTGCCTGTAGGTCGCTTTATCTCCTATATCAAGGCCAGAAAAATGATTTTCAATGGTTTTATTTACCATTTGGTTAGGGTTAAGGATGTCATGTCCAAGACTTCAACCATGCAATCATTCTTTGTGGCATGTGAATATCCCGAGGTATTTTCAGATGACCTACCAGGTGTTCCTCCCAAGAGGGAGATTGATTTTGAAATTGATCTTTTACCTGACACGCAATCCATATCAATTCCTCCTTACCATATGGCCCCAGCCAAACTAAAGGAGTTAAAGGAGCAGTTGAAGGATTTGCTAGATAAGGGTTTCATTAGACCTAGTAAGTCCCCGTAGGGTGCTCCAGTGTTGTTCGTACGGAAGAAAGATGGGTCCTTACGGATGTGTATTGATTATAGACAGTTAAACAAGGTCACCATCAAGAATAGATATCCTTTACTCAGGATCGATGACCTATTCGATCAGCTTCAGGGTGCCAAATATTTCTCCAAGATAGATCTCAAGTCCGGACATCACCAGCACAGGGTTCGAGAGAGCGACATCCCAAAGACTGCTTTTAGAACCCGGTATGGCCATTTTGAATTCGTCATTATGTCTTTTGGACTAACCAATGCCCCTGCAGCTTTTATGGACCTGATGAACAGGGTATTCAAGGCATATTTGGATATGTTCGTGATCGTGTTCATCGATGACATATTAATATACTCCCAGAGCGAGGAGGAATATGCCGCACACTTGAGGGTAGCACTCCAGACTCTCAAGGATAACCGGTTATACACCAAGTTCAGCAAATGTGAATTCTAGCTGAAATCAATTGCATTCTTGGGACATGTAGTGTCAAGCAAAGGTATAAGGGTGGACTCCCAG
This sequence comes from Datura wrightii, assembly GCA_035772735.1. Taxonomy (NCBI): domain Eukaryota; kingdom Viridiplantae; phylum Streptophyta; class Magnoliopsida; order Solanales; family Solanaceae; genus Datura; species Datura wrightii. The sequence goes on from JASDFA010000018.1 coordinate 180,756,459, forward strand.
AAAATAGAAACAGTAAAGAACTGGCCCAGACAGGTAAACCCTTCGGAGATCAGAAGCTTTTTGGGCTTAGCGGGTTATTATTAGAGGTTCATGGAAGGTTTCTCATCCATTGCAATCCCATTGACGAGATTGAATCAGAAAAAGGTGAAGTTCCAATGGTCGGAAGCTTGTGAGAAGAGTTTCCAGGAATTAAAGGCCAGACTCACTTCAGCACCGGTGTTGACTTTATCGGAGGGTACTGGTGGCTTCGTCGTATATTGTGATGCTTCGAGGGTCGAACTGGGATGTATATTGATGCAGCACGGGAAAGTAGTAGCATATGCTTCCAGACAGCTGAAAACTCACGAGAAGAATTACCCGACCAATGATCTTGAGTTGGCCACGGTGGTATTTGCTTTGAAGATATGGAGACACTACTTGTATGGGGTTCATGTAGATGTATTCATAGACCACAAGATTTTACAATATGTGCTCACACAGAAGGAACTAAATCTTCGGCAATGGAGGTGGTTGGAGCTACTTAAGGACTACGACATGAGTGTCCTATATCACCCGGGTAAGGCCAATGTGGTAGCAGACGCCCTTAGTAGACTTTCTATGGGAAGTGTGTCACATGTGAGTAAAGACAGGAAGGAGCTGGTAAAGGAGGTACATCGACTTGCAAGGTTGGGAGTTAGACTAGTCGGCTCGACCGATGGTAGGGTAGTAGTTCAGAAGGGGTCAGAGTCATCCTTGGTAACAGAGGTAAAGGCTAAACAAGATGAAGATCCAACATTGGTAAAGTTGAAAGAAACTGTTCAAAATCAGAAGGTAGAAGTCTTCTCCAAAGGGGGAGATGGTGTGCTTTGGTACCAGGGTCGCTATGTCTCCCGAACGTGGGTGATCTGAGAAGCCGAATGCTACATAAGGCTCACGAGTTCATATATTCTATCCATCCAGGTGCCACCAAAATATATCATGGCTTGCGGAAAATCTACTGGTGGAATGGCATGAAGAGGGATATTGCAGAATTTGTAGCCAAGTGCCTGAATTACCAACAGGTGAAAGTTGAGCACCAAAGACTGGGGGGTGTACTTCAAGACATCAGTATTCCTACTTGAAAGTGGGAAGAGATCAACATGGACTTTGTAACAGGTTTGCCCCACACGTAGACAGTATGACTCCATTTGGGTAGTAGTGGAAAGGTTGACCAAACTGCTCATTTCCTACCAGTCAAAACCACCGATTCAGCAGAAGATTATGCGAAGTTATATATCCGAGAGTTGGTTAGACTGCACGGAGTTCCCTTGTCCATTATATCAGATAGAGGTACCCAATTCACCTCTCAGTTCTGGAGATCTTTTCAAAAGGGACTTGGCACCCAAGTCAAGCTTAGCATGGCATTCCATCCGCAAACAGATGATTAGGCAGAGCGGACTATCCAGACTCTCGAGGACATGTTGAGATCTTGTACTATTGACTTTAAGGGTAGTTGGGACAAGCATTTGCCTCTTGTTGAGTTCGCTTACAACAACAGCTACCGCTCCAGCATACAAATGGCACCATTCGAGGCTCTTTACGGGCGACGGTGTAGATCGCCCATTGGGTGGTTTGAAGTCGGTGAGGCTTCATTAGTGGGTCCAGATTCAGTCCATGAGGCCATGGAGAAAGTTCAGTTGATAAGGGAAAGGCTAAAAACGGCTCAAAGTCGCCAAAAATCTTATGCAAATGTGAGGAGAAGGGTCTTGAGTTCGAGGTCGATGATTTGATGTTTCTGAAGGTATCTCCCATGAAGGGAGTAATGAGATTTGGAAAGAAAGAGAACTCAGTCCCCGCTATATTGTCCCATACAGGATTATGAGGTGAGTGGGTAAAGTGGCTTATGAGTTAGATTTACCCTCAGAGTTGGCTTTAGTTCATCCCATATTTAACGTATCGCTCTTAAAAAGTTCTTGGGAGACCCAGCCTTAGTGGTTCCAGTAGAAAGTGATGGTGTGAAGGATAGTCTCAGTTATGAGAAAATTCATGTTGAAATCTTGGATCGTCAGGTTCAGAGACTGAGGAACAAGGAAGTAGCCTCAGTAAAGGTGTTATAGAGGAATCAACATGTCGAGGGAGCCACGTGGGAGGATGAAGCGGATATGATGGCTAAATACCCTCATTTGTTCCCTACCGGCTCAGCTTCAATTTGAGGTATCAATTTCTGCCCTAAAACCTCTATTCAGTTTTTCATGATCTATTCATGTGTATAAGTTTGTTTTATGATATGAGGTATGCAAGTGATGTCTGAACTCAGACCAGCTATGTGGTTATTTTTGAGGGTAGTCGTCCCGTCAATTTTCGGCTTGAATGTCAATGATTAGCATCTATATATAGTGATTGTTTGTTTCTGAATTTGCTGCTTATTTCCCTACATTCAAGGATGAATGTTTTCAAGGGGGAGATATTGTAACACCCCGGAAGGGCCTACGAATAGATCTGGGAGTTTAAGTCAAAAAAACTACATAAAAACTAGAATTTTGCACCAGTACGACTCAAGGTACGAGTCGTGGTGAGGACCTACGACTCGTGACACGAGTCGTGAGGAAATCGGGAGCCTGAGGTTGTGTCACGGGTAGTCCTACGAACCATGATGAGATGGTACAACTCATGGTTAGGAGTCTTGGTGAATATCTCAGTGGTGCCAGAGTGAGTTGTCACGGGTCATGGTATGACTCGTAGGATAAAGCAATGAGTCGTGGTGAGGAGTTGTGATTAAGTTGTAGTGGTTTGAGTGGATGGTACCATGGTTGACAGTACGACCTATAGGATGGTGGTACGAGTGATGGGTTACCAGTCGTGGCCAAATTCAGAAAGTTGGGGAAAATGGTGAAGTGACCGCGAGAGGTAACCACGAGTCGTGACTTCATGGTACGACTCGTGGTCGGGGACAGTACTTCTTTTCAGAGAAATTTCAGTAAGGCCAATTTCGACTTTTCTATGCATTTGTGCCCTAAACCACGTCATTTTGAGGTCAAAACAGGGTCTTTAAGGGATCAAAACTCCTGTTAAGTTTATTTTAGCAACTTCAAGTGTTAGAGAAGGGAATAGGAAGGGTTTCAAGCCATTTTCTTCAAGTTCTTCAAGTTTTCACTTAGGGTTCTTCAAAGGAGTAGGAAATCACAAAATTTCTAGGTATGTGGGGTTTTGAATGGATATAATACCCTACCCATGCCCATTTCTTCCCATTTCCTACGATTAAGTTACCAAATTCTTGTGGGTCTTAACCCAATTGCGTGATTTTCCACAAATTTACATGAAAGTGTGGTAGTATGTTTAAATTACAGATTTTGAAGTATTTGGGTTGAATTACTTGTATATTTTATATTTCATGATTTAAATCTCTAAAAGTATGGATGCCCAATCATGGGGAAATATTTAGTGAATTTCATGGTCAAGATGATTCCGAAAACATGAACAAGTTTCTCTTACATTTTTAAGCATGTCTTCAAGTTTTAATTTCCCATGTTAGCATGATTGTTTTCTTACGATTTTAAAAATGTCAAGTATGTTTGAAACTATGGACAATTCCCACATGTCGCTTATGAATTATATTACGATTTGGACGATTCATGGGCCTAATTCCATGGGTAGTAATCCGAATTCTCAAGTATGTCATGATTCTCATGTTTTCACTAGCCATGCATGTCATGTTATGAATATTATGAGCATGTTGCATGTTTTGGGAGTAGCACTTAACACCGAGTAGGTTCGGGGCCTAGGTTACGCCCCGAATCTCAGAACTACGTGCCAATGTAGGATTATGTTTGGGACCTCCTTAGTGATTGTTCCCTATGCCCTACGGGACCTTCATGAGTAATATCACGCCTTTCATGGTTCATACCCTTGGAAAGGTATGAACGGCCTCCCAACTAGGGGTACAAGTCGGACTTCATGTGTGCTCATGTGAAGTATGTTGGTTATAGAAATCTAGTTATGTTCTTTTGTCTCAAGTTATGATTTATAAAATGTTTTTCCCCGCAGGTTATGACTTTGATGGATTTATGAATATTTTTGAAAATATTGAGTCTTACGATATACTTACGATTTCAATTTTATGATCATGATGTCCCCACTCCTATAACTTTTATGTTTTCAAGCATTTTTTTGCATATCTTACATACTCAGTACTTTTCGAGTATTAACCCATATATTTTCAGGATCTGGTTCGCAGGCTCAGCATCGTCCCTAGTTTGTGCTCAGTTTCACTAAATCTCCAGTGGTGAGTCCTTATAATCTGAGGGCTTCATGTTCAGAACTTGTTTATCTTAGTTTGGGTTAGTTGGGGTCTTGTCCCTTCAACCCGTCTTTTATGATTAGAGGCTTTTAGACTTATGTGTAGTATTTTGTCAGTGATGATTCTATTTCGGTTTGTCGTTCCTTACAAATTCATGATACGATTTTCAGTTAGTTTATGATTGATAAGTTAAGTTTTCCGTTGTATATGAATGAATTAGTGTTATGCTCACGTCATGGTTTGACTTGGGGTCTCTCGGGACTCCTTGTCCCCGTGTCTACGATTCGGGTGTACTCTCAGGTCGTGACATATACATTTTGGGACTAGAATTTTATACCCTAAAAGAGTGGTTATAAAGAGAATTCGCTTCCTCCATGAATTATGATGAAAAACTTTGACCTTTTGGAGATGCAGTACTTTCCACACAAGTATTCCCTACTCGGAGATTTTTGAGGTTATAGTAAGAAGATCGCAAACCTGAAGAACGCATTGGACAATTTGTATAAAGATTCAAGAGGATTGATTCGCAGTCACGCTTCAAGAGATAAGTTTTGATCTTATGTTTGATTAAAATTTGTGTTTATGTGTTGTCTATATTACATGCAAGTATGATCCTGAATTATTTGCTTATGCTGCGTATGCCTGTATTTCAACACTATGCATATATCCCTTAGCAAAATGGTATAGTTGAAAGGAAACATAGGCATATCTTAGAATTACTATGGCCATTAGATTTTAAGGCCATATTCCCACTAAATTCTGGTGACATTATGTGCATTCTGCCATTTATTTGATAAATAGGATGCCAAGCACTATGATGGGAAATCTCTCTCCTTATGAAAGACTTAATGGTAATAACTCATGTCTTAGTCATCTTAGAATACTTGAATGCTTATGTTTTTCTAAGGTTAATTAGGAGAAATGACAAACTCATGCCAAGAATCAAAATGACAGTATACATAGGATAATCAGAGGTACAGAAAGGTTATATCTTATTTGATATTGCTAATAACTTTTTCTTTGTTAGCATAGATGTAAGCTTTAAAGAAGATGTTTTTCCATTTTCTAGACAAAACCAAGATAGAAACCTTCTATTTCGAGATACTAGCAATAGTATTTACTGAATGATAGATACTGTTCTTTTTATATCGGTTGGATCTCAATCTTGTCCCACTACTAAATTAGAGACATCACATCTCTCTAATCAAGAACTAATGCCTCCTCCAATTGATTCAATAATAAAAGTTGGCATCTATTGATCAAGAGGTCTTTCCTATCTCAACATACTAGTCCTTCACCTAAACAAGTCTAATAATCCATATTTTCATAGTAGAAAGTTAGGGAGAATACACATCCTCCCATATGGATGAATACTCCATATGCCTTAAGTAAATATCTTGGTTATTAGGACAATTAGGTAAACATGGTGATACTAACTCTCAAAATTATTTTTTTTATCAAACACAAAAATAGGATAATTAGGTAAATATGAAATATTCATACTTTTTTATTTGTGTCGGATCTCACAAAAGGCTCTAATGAATTTCCTACAAACTTTGATATCAATTTAAAGAAAATAAAAATATCTAGCATAATAATATAGGAATAAGTAAAAGACCCAACAATGACTATATAGAAGAAATTTATCAAACTAGAAAGAAGAGATAGGAGCCTTTAGTCAATAATTCATAAACTCTTAAATTTTACTACAAGAAAGTATGTACAGAGTACTACCACCCCTATTTATAATACTAGAAAACTAAATTAGTCTAGGAGCTCATTTGGATTAGCTTTAAAGAAAAAAATGCTTAAAAGATAAAAAAGCAAAAAAATGGGGGATAGCTTTTTGCTTGTTTTAAGCAATTTTTAATTTATTTTAAATAGTTTTAAATTTTTCCAAACACTTAAAAAAATTAAAAAGAAAAAAGAGACTAAAAAGTTGATTTAACTAGATTTTAATCCAATTCAAACAGGATTTAGGACTAGAAAATCTATTCCAATATGAATTTGATAAAAAATTCTAGCTAGACATGAGTTAAATAAGTATTAAATATCAAATTCTAAATGATTTTCGATTATTAATCTTGGTTTAGTTCCAATACGAACTACAACATAAGAAAAATTTATATATGGAGTTACTATCGTGAAACTAGGTATCAGAAAGTTTGCTATTTCATTAATTCTCAACTCTCAAGGAAAGTATTACTTAAGTTCCGACCTAAATATGTTAGTATCAAAGAATTCAAAAGTCTTTTTTATCTTTCTCTTTTACTTCTCCTTAAAAAAATAAAGAAAAGTTTTTTAAAGAAAATCTATTGACTAATTTTTCTCAAGATGACTATCAATCATTCATCGTCGGAAATAGTCCTTACTACTTTTAAAGAAAAAAATTAACCCGATTTAAACTACATCTCTCAAAAAGAGTTGATGCACAAAAAAAAAGTTAAGAGAGAATATTAATTACCTAATAAAGCAACACATAAAAGTATTCAAGCAATATGACATTCCATACTTAAAACTATACATTGTCTCAGTGTACACTATGAATAATAAGCGGGTAAAAAAAACTCTCGAGCAGTCTAAAGGGCAAAGCATAAGCAGTTTATGAGATAGTAGACTTCTCCCAACATGACATGATTTTTTATATGGGCATCCCACACTTAGATCCAATAGTGTGGCTTTGTTTTTGCATACTTCTAAAGGCTTTGCTTTCATACTTATACTCCTACAAAAATAAAAACAATATTATAAAAAAAATATAATAAAAATAAAATAAAATAAAACAATAACATTGGATTCCTCTTAACAAACGTTTGATTTAACATCGCGGTACGACGCCTTTACTTTAATCACTTTTTTCTTTGTTTTACGAATATAAATTTTACCCCTGATTTTGTATTAGTTTTTCTACTCTTCTCTTTGGGAGGGGGTGCAAACATAAAGGAACCAAACAATAAATGTCGCCTTTTGCACTTGTTGGCCCTAAAGTGAGGGATACCGTTTTGTCTCATTGGCATAATAAATTTTTGAATGTAGGGATCTTTTCCTCATTTACACACTTCTCCCCGACAAGTTTGGAAGACTTGATTTTTATATTGACAATATAGAATAAGGTCCAACAATCCCCAACTTCAAAATCACATTATTTTTGACATCTTCACTTTTTTTACACCTCCTCAACATTAATATCATCAACAAAAAGAATGATTGAATTTTCTTTTTATGCTCCTCAGACTGGCCAGTATCCATAACAATTGATGGTTGGACATCAGATATCTCAAGCTTTTTATTCAAGTGAGTTTGCAAGTCATAAATATCTTAGCCAAATTAGTCTAACTCTTGTCGAAGATTTATCCTCCCTTACATTAGTTATTTTGCCATGTTTAAAAGACCATCATGGATAAACCCATAAAATTTTAATTGTTGAGCTTGTTCCCAAAGCCAATATTGAATCACTATAGCCACTTCATTAAAACTATCTTCTTGTGAGAACTTGCTCTCTTATTTTATTTGAGGTTCTTTTTGGGTCTTAGATATATCCATAACATGAAGATCATTATAATTTTTGGATCTAGCCTCCATCTCGGTGAGCTAGACGCTAATTCATTTTATGACTTTTCATTGTTCAACGTTCTGCTCAATTATTGTTATTATTATTATCATCTACTCTCTTATTAATGTACTCTACTCAAGTATATATTTAACGTATTGCTAACCTAAGCATGACATTTTACATCCTTCGTTATTTCTATCAACATCATAAAAAAATAGAAGAATCATAATAGGGTCCGGAGATAGGGAATATAAGTTAGGACAACCATTTCAATGGATGTCTTAATTCCTACATATATTGCAAATATTTCATTCAAAGGATTGAGGTTTGCACACAACTGGTTTCTGAAAATATTATGAAAGTGTTGCCATAAGTGAGGTTGTTGGGTAACTCCAACATCCTGCCTATGGCAAGGCCCAGGAGGGTTGGAATAGCTCATGTTAGAGTTATGATCGAACATGGTGCTTTCTTGGTGGACTTATTTAAGAAATAAAGTTACGCTCTTGCTATACGTGATAACACTCAAACTCACACTTCCTGACAAAATATGAAGTGGACATTGTCAATAAAGAACCCAACAAAGAGGTTGGGGTCAAACCCATAGGGAATAAGGTAAGATCTAGACTAATGTCGGTAGTTAAACTTGTTGATAAGTTATCTCCAAATTGGGAGTTTTAAATAAAAACAATATTAAAATAAAATCGTAATTGTGGTTGTTGTCAAGATTTACAAATAACTAGGATAAGTGTTCCCCATGGGTTCATGACTACTTTGGGTATACACACGTGATCAATCCCAATGCTTACTTGTAGAACTGATAACTAGGATTCATCCAAAAAACTGGTTCGTCCCTATTGGATGACTATACTCAATTACCGGCTTAGGTTTTATGAGCAATTTATTTTTAACCATTATCAATATATTTCAAATTAACTTTTCTGCGACCGCAGCTCAAGTCATACAATGACCATAAAAATCAACGCTTTGTTGTGATTCTCTTTTCCTAATCTCTACTTCTCTAGGTTCAAGCAAGTAAAGAATTTGGGTAAGTCTTAACATTGCGCACCGTTAAGAAACGTTTAAAGATGAAGAGTATACAATACAAGTATTTAGCATTGTTTTGAATCACATTGTGTAACCCTATTTCGTTAATCCACCATGGTTTCCACAACCCTAGTTGTGGAGGTTTTAGCCTCTCATGATTGCAAGATTGTAATTAGCATTCATAGACAAATACATAATTAAATACTTACAACAATAATTGGAAAAAAACTTGCTTTGAATATCAATGAACAAACTCAAGAACAATTGATAAAATCAAATGTTGATCCTAAGAATTGCTCTCCAAAACTTTATAATATATCACAAATAAAATTTTTCTCAAGGTAATCACACGTCTACTACCTTCTCTCTATGTTTTTCTACTAAAATAAAACATAAAAGGTATTTATACAGACATCAGAAACCTTTTCATAAGCTAACAGAGAAATTTTCATATCTGGCTTTGGCTTGACTTACAGCTAATCATACGACCCGTAATATGATTGTACTGGTCGTACCTGTCTCTAGCACATTACTTTGTTGTTGCAGATTTGACTAAGTGTTGGCAGCTGGTACGACTCGTACCATAGTCCTACGAGTCGTATAATACATCCATGGGTTGACCCTGAGAATTTTGACATCCTCTGAAGTTTTCTACAAGTGTTGTGGTACGCCTCGTACCTTCCTCCTACGGATCATACTTTCTTGTTGCATCTGGAGTTATGCCAAGTTTTTAAGAATCACTGAAGCTCCCATCGGCTCATGGTACGGGTCGTAAGTAGATGTTACGATCCATGGGTTCCACCCATACCAAGAGACTGCCTTGTATAAATTTGCTCTGAATATTTCCATGACTCCAGTTATGGCTCGTACTGAGAGTCACACTTTGCCTTTGCCTTGTTTCAGCCTTCTATGTTTTCCACGAGTCTCAGTACGACTCGTACAATCAAGGTACGACTCGTACTAACATTGGTACTTGGCTGATTTTCTGCACTTTTATGAATCTTTTGAACATTTTTGCTCCAACACTTATTTTCCCTGAAAACAAAGTAAAAGAACCTCACATCCATATAAACATACCTAAGTCCATGCTGTTTTCTCATTTTTAAGCGCCGAAAGTGTTTTAAACTCACAACACATCAATAAGCTATAGTTTGGTAAGCGCTTGATCCTAACAAGCGCTATCCACTACTAGAAATTTGTTATTTTCTGACTACAAATATGGTCAAAACATAGTCAGGAAAAAGCATTTTCCGACCCCCTACCGATCGTTTTGGTGTAGTCGGAATATTGCATATTGGAAGATAGTTTTCGACTACTATGGTTGGAAATTTACTAACTGTTGTAGTCGGAAACATTAAATATAGACCCGACCAATAAAATAATAAATATTTTGACTACAGTAGTCGAAAAGCTATTAAAATAATTATTTACTAATTCATACATTTTCGACTACAATAGTCGCAAAAAACTATTAAATAATTAATTTATTTATATATATTGTGACACCAGTAGTCGGAAATAACATTTAATTATTAATTAAAATTTATTATTTATTAATTGTTGATTACAGTAGTCGAAAAATGTTGATTTTCCAGAAAAATTATATGTTGTTTTTGATCATTGTAGTCGAAAACCTGTAGTCTAATATTAGAGCCAAGATCATGGGTTCGATCCTAAGAGCAGCATACTGCATGAGGCAGGTGTTGGGAGGGGGATCGTTGGGTAACTCCAATATCCTATCTATGGCAAGGCCCATGAGGGACTAGGGTGGTCCGAGTTAGAGTCATGATCAAATATGACACTTGCTTGGTGTACTTAGTTAAAAAATAAAATTGCGCCCTTGATATAGGCTATATCTTTTGGTATGATGGTAAGCACTTGATCCTAATAGAGGTCCTCCACAAATCAGACAAGGATTACCAAAATAAGGAAAACCAACGTTCGACCAATTTATATTTCAAGATGTCATGTGTTCGCGTGCAAGCGCACGCGGTCGTACAAGTAATAAAGTGGCTCTTGTGAGCCGGATGTCGAACCCACAGGGACTATACTTTTAGTGAATAATCAAATTTAAGTATTAATCTCAAAATTCACAAGTGCAACAATAACCAAGAATTTGTAATTGTTTGCTACTAAAATCTAAAAGTGATCACAAACTAAGTACAATAAGTGGGAAATATTCTAGAGTTGAAGCTTATATCCATGCCTAGCATTAATTCAAAGTAGTCAATTGCTCAACTTGATTATTGATTATAGGGTTAAAAACATGGTTATGGTCTTTCGAATCTCTAAGTGTTTTGCATTCGGATTGACCTCACAATTATATCGTTGAGTGGTGATGTGATATATCAATTCTCTTGCATTAAGCTATATTCCCATTTTTATAACCAAGTATGGTGTATTAGGTATATTTCTATCCTAAACACAAATCTTGTTCAAGAACAAGATCATACTCCTCACATTCCACATTCTATCTCAAAGCTTTCTCTCTCAAGTCTGCTTAAGATTTTTAGGTGCATTTTAATGGTAATGAAACATTAAAATGATAAAACAAGAAGCAAGAACAATCATATAAGATAGGTAATTAAACCAACCAAGAATTAAGCATAAGCATTCATGTTTGTGGCTTCAACCCTAGAATGAGGGTTTTAGCCACTCATAGTCTTACAAGAATCCAACACGGTAATTGAATTCATGTTAAAACAAATGAATGAAAAAGATAAAGGAAGAAAAAGAACCCAACAATGGTGAACTCCTTCATCGTTCTTTGCTCTAGTCTCCCTTTCCCAAAATTATGTCGTGATATCCAAATAAAAATGCTAAGTGTGTTATTTATAAGAACTGAACTTTTGCCCGTTGAAATGTGCCTCCATGTCACGTTGGTTGTCGTGTAGCTGGACTGGTGTGACATGGACCTGTCACACTAGCACACTGATATTGACATTGGCATGGCTTGCTTGTGGAATGGCACGTCGCCTAGCACACAACACGTTTGGTGTGACAAGCTGATGGGTGCGGACACGACCTGGCGTGGCGCGGCGCAGACACGCACAGCTACTGGACAGCATCCCTCGCGCGCTAATCTGCCTGAATGGCATGTAGCCATCGCCCAAGCCATCTTCCTATGCCATTTGCATGTCATCAACTTGGGGATTGATCCCTGTTGCCTTTTCACTCATGCATCTTCATGTTTAGCCTTGTCCTTAGCATTTTTCACCTACATAAATATGCTAATCACATTTGTTAGTCCATGCACATATTTATAACCAAAACACATGAGATTATATTTAATTTAAGATACAAACAATGCTAGAACATGGTATAAAATAGCATTTGGACATGTAAATATGCCCAAGATCACTACCCCACACTCAAAGCCTTGTTTGTCCTCGAACAAATAATTTCTATCTCATGTTACAAGAAAGCTCACACATTATCAATTGAAGCAAGACCACATAAGTTAAAGCTACCATGACTGACTTATATGCCAAGTTCATATCAAGCATGTTCTTTATAACATAGTTAAAATCATGAACAACTAAGTTAAAGCCTCCTAGCCTCAAGAACTGACTCTACAACCTCAGAAAACTCATGCAAGTTAACCAATTAATAAATCAAATATGCAACCTATCTTTCATTAAACATGTGCCCTTGCAACAAGATAGTTACCCATTATCACTCACAAATATGCAATTTATAACAAGTATGGGTATATGAATAATAATTACGCTCACTCTCACAAAAAATTCACATGCAACGTGCAATGAACTATATGCTTGCCTTTACTGTATTACTCCACTAATATAGGAACATCTAAAAGTGGGATCAATTAGGACTTTACAGGTTCTAATGTACGCTAAGGGATAGGTAGGTACTATTTTGGCTATAGTAACTATTTTCCCTAAGTACTTTTAATACATTACTCTTTCTTATTAAGCACAATCTTTTCTTTGTCTTCACCTCTCGCACTTTTCATCTACCACTTCCTCTTTATTTTCCCATTTCTTTAAGCACATTTATATTATTTGTAGGGAATACTCAAGCATTAAACACTTTTTCATTCATTTATTCTTTTCTATTCCCTACCAACATTCATGCATTTTGAACAATTGCACCTTTCATCATTTCTTCAACTTTCACACCAGCTATCTCTCCTTTTTCAAAATTCACTCTTGTGCATTTCTCACTTAAGCGCGTAGGAGTTTTGAATCAAATTCAGTTCAATTGAAAGAATAGGATTAAGTTGCTAATGTAGCTGTCAAAGAATAGGATAAAGGCTCAATGGGGCTAACTAGGATTATGCATTGTGGGTAGGTAAAGAAAGGCATAAAAACAATTTAACAAAGAAATGCCTAAATGATCTCCTACAATTAACATTCCTTATTTTGCTTTGCAAACACACCAGACAAGTTTTAGATATTACATGATAGCATGTACTATACAAGAAACCTTCCACTCATTGCATATTTCAACTCAAGACAGACCTATACAGACTCTCAATTCAGCTAACCACATGAATTCAAAATTAAGCATAAAGCATACAGAGTCATATTCATGAGCCTAGGTGGCTCAAACAAAGTCATGAAATTAACTAACATGCTTCTCAATAAAATCTCTCTTGCATCTTTCGATCATGTATAGCACCCAACAAAAGTATCAAGCATTCAATCAGTCAGGGGTTCCTAGTGACTACATTTTCCTCAAGATGATCGTTCTCCATCCATCATCAGGAAAAGTCCCTAACTATGACTAAAAACAAATTTTCACACAAAAATTCAAATATTTTATTCTCGGTTCAAAGTGCCCCCCTTCGAAAAAGAACTGAAAACAAAAACCAAAGGGTGGGTGAAATGTTCTTTACGCATACTTTCAAACCAAGAACATATTTCACCCTCATTCAACCTCAATTTTTTTTAATTCCCTCACCCCACACTTAAAAATATTTATATCCCCAAGGCATCTACTTAAATGAAAACAAGGGTTAGGGGTACTTTCTGAGGCCTCTAAGCCTAGCTAGTAGCATGTTTCATCAACTTTTTTTGTCAAGGGTCCATGACCCAATACTCATACTCTGTCATGCTCCCTAGCTTCATTCTATGGATACTCAAACTTCCCCTCAGTCTGTTCTAAAAAAAACAAAAACAAAAATACAAGTGATAATAAACAAGAATAAAAATAAATAAAAAGTTTTACCTACTAAACAACTTGAGTTGCCTCCCGAGCACCGCCTGAGTTTATGCTGTGGAACAACGTGAGTTACATCCTTTTTAGAATGTTGTCAACCTCTTTTGCCCTTTTGGGCATATCTTTCTTCGTTTCTTGACCTTTGAGGGACTAGCCTACACAGTTTCCCTCTTATCATCCATCACTTCTCGCACAAAATCACCATGCATCTTCTCAATGACAGGATCAATTTCTCTTTTTAAGAGGTCCTTCAGTGGTGGAGTTGTCAGCTTGCACTCATCCACCCCACACTCATCCTCTACTATCACAGTGATCATACAGAGATCCATGTAGCGTGTCAGGGTGTTGAGTGTTTGGTACACTCTGAAGTTCTCCTCTTCATCATCTACCCTCATCTTCAGGTTGCCTGCCCTGACATCTATCAATGTTCCTCCCATGGCCAGGAATGGACATCCCAATATGAGGGGTACCAGGTCATCAACCTCAAAATCAAGAATAATAAAGTCAGCAGAGATTATAAATTAACCTACTTTGATGAGCACATCCTCTATGATCCCTTAGGAGTCATCTTGCTTGTCAGCCAGCTGCAGCATAATTCTAGTAGGCCTTGGTTTTCCCAAAACAAATGTATTGAACAGTGCTAGGGTCATCAAGTTCACAACTTCCCCTCAATCGCACAAGGCTTGCATCAGCTCTCTTCCACCTGTTTTTACTGAGAGAGTGAAACTCCCTGGATCTTTGAGCTTCTTTAACATCTTGCTTAGAACCCTAGAACTGCACTTTTCAGTAATTGCTACAGTCTCCATATCCACCAGCCTCTTCTTGTTGGACATCGCATCTCTCAAGTACTTAGCATACTTGGGCATTCCCTGAAAAAGGTTAATAAGAGACAAATTTATACGAAGTTCTTTGAAAATATCAAAGAACTTCTTGAAACAAGCATCCTCTTTGCTTTTCTGAAGCCTTTGCGGGAATGGTGGTGGTAGTCTCTTTGGTGGCTACACTGCTAGTTCTGACTTATTTTCTGCAGCTACACTAGTTTTACCTCTGTCAGCTAATGGGCCTAGTCTTGTCAGTTCTAGTTGCACACATTCTTCTTCTACTTCACTGATGCATCGCCACTCCTCAAACTGATTGCCATTACCTGCCTCGGGTTTGGATCTGTGTCACTCGGTAAACCCCGTTGAGGCTTGGTGTTCTAAGCTACTGTTAGTTGCCCTATCTGTTTCTCCAAATTTCTAATGGCTAACTGCTGATTTTTGGGTTCAGCTGCCATTTTTGCTTGGTTAGCTGCCATATGAGTTTGGCTAGCCATAATCTTTTGCAACATTTTCTCTATGTTTCTTAAGTAGGCACTATCTTGCTTACCCTGTTGCTAGTATTGCTGCTGAGGCTGCTGAAAATTCTGACTCTATCCCTGATTTCCACCCCAAGAGAAGTTGGATAATTCTTCCAGTCTGTTGTAGGTGTTCCCATAATTTTAGTTGCCTCTCTGCACATTCCATACAAAATTAACTGACTTTGAATGTGCTCCACAGGTGTCTGCCATATGACCGTTGCCTCCACATATCTCACACCAGCTTTGAACTAGTTGAACTGTATTTACTTGTGCATGTGATTGTGCCAAATTCAGTCTGCTGAACTGAGTCATCATTTGATTCTAGAAGGATGCCAACTGGACTGCCAATGCATTAACACTATCCATCTCTATCATTCTAGTTGTTTTCCTGACTGCTCCCCGAGATGCCTAGCTGTGCCACTCTAAATTTCCTTGTGCAATCCTGTTCAACAGAGTGTATAACTCCTCATAAGTTTTCCCAATGCTTGATCCCCTACTACAGAATCTAATAAACTTTTAGTGTATGGGTCAAGGCTTTCAAAAATATGAGCCAGCACTTCATTGAACTATTTGTGATGTGGGCAGTCTCTTAGTAAAGACTTAAATCTCTCCCAAGCCAGGTACAAGTTTTCATCTAGTCTCTGCTTGAAGCTTAAAATTTTACTCCTTAGCTTCGTAGTCTTTCCGGATAGGAAAAATCTAGTGAGGAACTTCCTCACCAAGTCATCCCAGGTGGTGATGGAGTCTGGTGGTTCTGCCTTTAACCACCTCTTAGCTTCTCCCAACAATAAAAAGGGGGGAATGTGACATAATTAGTTGATACTCTGATAGGACGAATTTGTTACTGATTTCCAAGAAGTTCTACAAATGCTGTTGTGGATCTTCATGTGTTAAGCCTATGAATTGTCCACTAGTATGCAACAATTGCACCATATTTTGCTTCAGCTCAAATCTGCCTTCAGGTTTTGATTTTTGGATGTTGGAGGTAACATTAGTCGCAAGTGGACTGCCACTCTCTAGTCTCGCTGCCATCTCTGCTGGTGCAACCTCGTCGTGTTGAACCTGCTGGATGGGATAAGAGTAACACCTTCCCTTCTCAACTGTCTCAACTTTCGTTCAGATTCAGGGTACGGTTTTACTAACTCTCTATCTCTTGCCAGCTTGCTGCAAGGACCAACCTATACCTGCAAAATTGGTGACTAAGACCAAGTTGTTTGCACTTAAGAAAATACAAAAATAATACAACAATAAAAAATTTACTAATTTTGCC
Source organism: Datura wrightii (assembly GCA_035772735.1). Classification (NCBI taxonomy): domain Eukaryota; kingdom Viridiplantae; phylum Streptophyta; class Magnoliopsida; order Solanales; family Solanaceae; genus Datura; species Datura wrightii. The sequence goes on from JASDFA010000018.1 coordinate 180,773,104, forward strand.
AGTCTCCGCCAACAACGCCAAAAAACGTATTCGCGCTCCACAGTACTCGGTCGTACAAGTAGTAAAGTGGCTCTTGCGAGCTGAATGTCGAACTCATAGGGACTAGAGTTTCAGTGAATAATCAAATTTAAGTATTAATCTCAAAATTCACAAGTGCAAGAGTAACCAAGAATTTGTGGTTGTTTGTTACTAAAAATCTAAAAGTGATCACAAACTAAGTGCAAACAATAATTGAGAAATAATCTAGAGTTGAAGCCTATATTCATACCTAGAATTAATTCAAAGTAGTCAATTACTCAACTTAATTATTGATTATAGGGTTAAAGACATGGTTATGATCTTTCAAATCTCTAACCGTTTCGCATTTGGATTGACCTCATAACTACATTGTTGAGTGCTAATGTGATATCTCAATTCTCTTGCATTAAGCTTTCTTTCCATTTTTATAACCAAGTATGGTGTATTAGGTATATTTCTATCCTAAATACAGATCTTGTTCAAGAACAAGATCATACTCCTTGCATTCCATGTTCTGTCTTATGGTTTGCTCTCTCAAGTTTGCCTAAGATTCCTAGATGCATTTGAATGGTGATCAAATATTAAATTGATAAAACAGGAAGCAAGAACAATCATACAAAATAAGTAATTAAACCAACCAAGAATTAAGCATAAGCATTCATATTTGTGGCTTCAACCCTAAAATGAGGGTTTTAGCTACTCATAGTCTTACAAGAATCCAATATGGTAATCGAATTCATGTTAAAAAAATGAACAGAAAAGATAAAGGAAGAAAAAGAATCCAACAATGGTGAACTCCTTCGTCATTCTTTCCTCCAGCCGCCCTTTTCCAAAATTATTTTGTGATATCCAAATAAAAATGCTAAGTGTGCTATCTATTAAAACTGAATATTTGCCCGTCTAAATATGCCCCCATGTCACATTGATTATCTCATAGCCGGGCTTGTGTGACACGACCCTGTCGCGCTGGCACACTAGATATCGGGATTGGCATGCCTGCTTGTGGCGTGGCATGGCGCCTGGTGTGCTAATCTGCCTACATGGCGCGTTGCCATCTCCCAAGCCATCTTCCTATATCATTTGCATGCCGTCAACTTGGGAATCAATCCTTTTGCTTTTTTGCTGATGCTTCTTCATGTTTAGCCTTGTTCTTAGGATTTTTCACCTACATAATTATGCTAATCATATTTGTTAGTTCATACACACATTTGTAACCAAAACACATGAGATTATAGTTAATCTAAGGTACAACCAATGCCAGAACATGGGTATAAAATAGCATTTGGACATATAATATGCCCAAGATCATCATGTCAAGAAGCGTTGTTACTACACAAAAAATATATGTACAAAAATAAAATAAAAAAGATGAATAGATAAAAATAAAAGTCTAATATAGATGAACAATTAACATTTAAGTCCCTGACAACGGTACCAAAAACTTATTTCTCCCAAATACACATGCAAAAGTATGTGGTTGATAAGTAAAATAGTAACAGGAAAGTCGGATATCGTACCCACAGTAACTTGTGATTAAACATCAACTTGTGGGTTATGAATTTATTAAGACATAATATTCTGAAATTGAACTTATGCCTCTACAGGGATAAATACTGTAGGAACTAAGTTATGCCGTAAGGCATAACTTGTGGGTTATGAACTTCTTAACGCATAATATTTTAAAACTGAACTTATGCCTCTATAGTCATAAGAAAATCAAAATAATACCTTATAAGACATAACTTATGATTATGAACTTTTTAAGGCATAACGCTTTGAAACTGAACCTATACCTCCATCACCTTATAAGGAATAACTTATGAGTTATAGAATTATTAAGATATAATATTCTAAAATTGAACTTGTGCCTTATAAGACATAACTTGTGTCATGCAATTTTTTCTTTTTTAAATTTATTTTTTATGTCAAAGATATTAGGCCTTTTTTTAATAATTTAAAGTTCTAAAAGGCAAAAATTGGACACTATCAATTTGAGAGGCAAATATTTAAGAGTTAGTAACTCAGAAGGTAATCGAACTATTGACAGTTATCTCACAAATTCTTTTGTTTTTAGTAAGAAGGTCATCAAACTATTGGTAATTATCTCACGAAGTCACTTCTTTTTATAATAAAGGTAAGCCAACTTTGCCATTATCTTTTCAAAGGTCGCCCTATTGGTAATTGGCCCGTAAAATATGACATGACATTTTATTTAATTTACATGGACATTTTTTTTCCTCAGTTCACATGACAATAAACCACGATCCCACTCGATACTACCCTTACCCATAACCCAAATTAACCTTATTCATTTGGACAAATTAGAGTACCATTTACTTTGAAAATAATTTGGCCCCTCGTTTTATAATTCATGTTATCTTTTTTGGCATTACTGTCAAGATTCTTTTTATTGTTCATCCAGGTAACAAAAGTTACTTGTATAAACTTTAACCAAACAACCCCATTGTGTAAGCTTAATAAATTGACATGCTCAAGAAATAAAATAAATCTTTATTACAACCATTTTAGATTAAGACTTTAACTAAACAACTAATTGTGTAGTTAACTAAATAAAAAAATCTATACTACAAACATTCTATATATTTTGAAGTTTTGATGAGAGTAAAAAGTTTTCCTCATAATTTTGTTCAAGTGTAGGATTAATTTAGTATGAGTTAGGATTGAATCGGGTTGGATTCGATTGTAATTTATTACCACGTAGATTGAAGAAAAAAAAAGTCTAATATAAACTAAATAAGATGTCATGTAATATTTATTAGCTAAATATTAATAAGATGACACTTTTAAAAGATATAAATAAAGTTAAATAATCTTCTTGTGGCAGAAAAAGGAAAATAAGTTTGTGAGATAATTACTAAATGACCTTCTTATTAAAAAAAAAAAAAGAAGAAAGGATTGGTAAGATAGTTACCCATAATTTTATTAGTGACCTAAAAATTTCAACACTAATTTGAGCATTCGTTCCAATCACTTTCTTTTCTCGTAAAGAATCACTAATATTGGGCTTTATAAACTAATGGACTTTCGAGAGGCAAGATACATTGCCGGCCACATCTCCCTCGTCTTCCTCATCTTCCCAGTCACTCACAGCTCCGCCCTTTTCAAATACTCTTTTCCTCCATATCCTCTAAACCCATCTAAAACCTCAAACCCTACGAAAATCCTCAACTTGAATTTCTAAATAAAATACTATCCAGAGAGTTCCATTTTTCATTCATGGCGTCAATCAATTTCAACCCATTCAACAACAACTGGTTCAACAAACCTTCAACACCATTTCAACCAATTAATCTTCTATCCCACTTTGATTCCCTAAAACCCCAGCAATATTCTCCGCCTTTTGCAGCTATTTCAAATCCATTTTCAAGCAAACCCAAAACAGCTCCCGAAAAACCACCTCATTACCGGAAAATGCTGGACCAGCTCTACTGGGAATGCGAGACCCGACCCGACTTCCGACATTCGCCAGAAGTTGAGCGGATTCTGAACGAGGACCCGATTTTTGAGAAAAAGGAGAACCCGACTCCGGAAGAGATTGAGGAGAATGAGAAGTGGTTGGCTGAGTTCCGGGAAAGCCCAGTGATCCAATTCTTAGCTCAAGCTGAAGAAATTGCTGATAAACTCAATGAGCTTGAGCTTCAGGAGAATTCGGCTCCTTTTCGAAGGGAAGATAAGAAACTGTGGCAGGTATTCAGAATACTATTCTCTATTGTTTGTATTTAGTCATACCTCAATGTGGTCAAATGAGAAGAGAAGCAAACTTTTGATGTTTACTACGAGTCCTTTTAGCCTGTTTAGAGATTTCTAGGTTAGTGAAAAATGTCTAGAATTTTTAGTGTTAGAGAATCCAATATTAAGCATTGGAATGAAAAAGGTCCAAAAGCAAAAATAGATATTGAGAGTTCGTTTATTCATGTAGTGAACCTGAATTAGCTTAGGATTGAGACCCTATGTAGCTTAGGATTGTTAGTTGTGGAACTTGTTTATCGTTAGTAATGGAAGAAGATTGTGAAGTAGGAGTTGAAATTTCATTAGTAATAATTTTTTATACCCCATTTATGAACTTTAAAATTTTTAATTCAATTATCAGTTCAAGTTTGAAGTTTGAAGTTTGATGTGATGTTTTGTTACTCAAATTAGTTTAAGCGACTATTTTGATATTTATTTTAGCAATACTAATATGATACAGTCACATGAAATGGGACATGAGATAATTCTGTTTGACTATTGTGATTTAGCTTTACAGGTGACAGTCTTCTAATGGTCTCTAAAGGTAACTTATGTAGCTATTTAAGTTCTTTTTCTATGATATGCTAAATGTAAATCTAGATTTTGATAAGTCACAATTGTGAAAAAAGTTGAGTTCCAGCAACAGTAGAAATTTAAGATGATCATGGGTGTGTTTGTTGGGTATACCTCGCTAGTTGTCTATGTCCATTCTATTTCAAGAATTTCCCGACTAAGATCTATTCATGTGAAGGCAGTGCCAAATGTCATTGGATTCGATGGAAGGCCAATGCCCAGAAAAGCCATAAAGACAAAGAAGGAATCAGATGATAAGTTTTGGGATTTTGCAAGGCAGTTCTTTTTTGGGCTTTGGGGATTTCGTCAACGACCATACCCACCTGGAAAGCCCATTGATGCTGCACAGGCTATTGGGTACAAAAGGCTTGAAAAGCGATATCATGACTGTAAGTTCACTTACATTCATTCTACACTTAATATGCTCAAGATTATGTTATTCTTTCAGTTACTAGCAAAATATTGTGCTCACTTGTTCTATACACCTTAAACCACTGAGGATTCTGGCTCTTTAAATCATGAATTATGGGATAATTAGTGAGAGTGCCTAGGTTGGAGATTTTTATCTTGAATTTGCTGCTGTACTGCTTTTCTTGTGGATTTATTTAGTCATCTTGATGGGCATTGTGCTCTTTTGATGCTTGCAATCTTTGAGTAGTGTATATTGTTGTCTGTGTTTCGATTTCTTTGGACAATAGGCATCTGAAGAACCAATGTTCCTATTGAATCTCATTTGCAATTGACGACCAAAAACAAGGGAGTTTACATGTTGTTTATCAAGCATTCTTGTTAATAAAGAGATTTTAACGCATAGCACTATGAAGTCAGAAATCCCCCATATCTGAGAGTGGGTGGAGCAAAAGTTGCTTAATTCCCTCTTGTAGAAGATCTTGGTGTGATGAAAACACACATTCTCTCATTTGATCTGAGTGTATACAGTTGCAAAGGAAATGATACAAATTCCTACTGGCTGGCGAAGGGAAACTAAAACTGAAGAGTTGTCGACATGCACCTAGTGGAGAATCATCATCATTTTCCTTGCAAGATATCATTCGAAGAGTTTATAGCTTATCTGTTATTCTCGTTACTGTTAGCTCATAGTTTCAGCTAGAGTATTTGCTATTAGCTTATCATGATTAGCTTATCTGTTAGTTGAGAGTGATCTGGTGCTGTATTGTTAGTTATGCTCTTAACTATTTGCTAATATTAGTTTATCATGATTACATTAATTTAATTTGACGCTAAACAGCTTGCACTTTGTGATCTGGTGCTATGCTGGTTACAAAGAGACTCTGTCAGACATGTTGGTTCTGTTGTTTATCCTTATTTTTCAACTGCTGACTGTTGTTATAATGCTTGAATTCCAGTTATTATGCGGAGTGGTGGGTTGTTCTACAAGGATCGATTAGGTCGTTCGAGGGGACCAATGGAATTAATACAGCTTAAAACTGCTTGGGGGGCTGGAATCATTGATAAGCATACCTTCATTTGGGGTGAGGATATGGATGAATGGGCTCCCATCGGAATGGTATATGGCCTAGAAAAAGCAATTGCCACTTGGGAAGGTTTGTCTTTGCAAGTAATCCGCACAACTTGTCAAGATTACTCTGCATATGAGCTAGTTTTTCAACGATAAATTAATTAGAAAAGGGAGGTTTTCTAGAATCCCTGGCATTTTGAAGCATATGCTCATATCAATTTACTTTGTAAATCATAAATTACTCCCAACAAGCATTTTAAAATTATTACATCTTTGTCTTCAGATGTTCGGCACCATTCTATGTTACCTTTGTGCTCATTCTGTAGTTGTAGAATTTGGTCTTGTTTCTCTCAGTCCATGGAGGTTGAGGTCCATGTTGTCATATGGTTGATCCCTTGCATTTATTTGGCTGAAGTGCAGTTAGACTAGGTGCTGCTGCTACTGCTCTCCTTCACAAACTACAGAAAGGTATACCTCCTTGGGTTCCTCTCAGAGGACACGAGCCGAAGACATATAAGCAGATGCAAGAAGAAGCTTATGAAAGTAAAAGGCGTGATTTAGCTGTGCTAGAAGCAAATGATGGTGTCTGGCCTGGTGTAAGGACTCCGAGTCATGCCCTGTTTCTCTGGGCTAGTGGTTCAGAGCTGACATCAATTTTGGAGGCTGACCACATGCCAAACAAATATATCCCAAAAGATCTCAGGTATGTAGAATTATTTCATGTTGCCACATTTTTCTTTCTACTGTTAATGTCAGAAACTTATAAGCCATCTCTATTTGTCAATACTAGCAAATGCGATGCTTGTTCGCAGTATGCTGTAGGATATGCATTCTTACAGATTGTAACTAAAGAATCTTGAGAATGTTTACTTTATGGTGAGAGTGGTATATATTCTGTTAGGCAACCAAAAAAATAAAAATAAAAACAAACTGTAAGGCACTTTCAGATATGTAGATTTCTGTTCCTGGTACACAATGGCATCACGTGTGTCATTTCATGGAAAGTATTGCACTTGGATGAACTATATTTTGACATGCACAGGAAACATTTAGATTCCTTTAGCAAATCGGTCGCGCCTGGCCGATGCATATTCTATTACTAAGTTGGTGAAGAAGTATGTATGATCATTTGATCTTGCATTCACCACTTGTCATTGTCATACGTTCTGAAACACTATCAATTTCTTTATATCACTATAATTTATGGTTCTCTCTAGTTAAAGGCAAAGAATAGTTGCGTTAAAAAAAGAAGATTCTCAGTTGTATTAACTACTAGAGTCCTTTTGCAAAAGTTTCGAGCGATGATTCATGATCTGATAACTGAGCTGGTCATTTACATGAAACAGGAAAGAATTAGAGAAGGTTATTCCTGGATTGAGGCCATGGGAGGTTCTAAGTGTTGAACAAGCCATGGATCAAATAACATATGGTGGTGAATGGTACCGTGAGCCTCTTGGTTCATACACTACAGGTCCTCCATATATTGCTGAATGGAACGCGGATGTCATGGTACATGCTGGATTCCAACTAAGAACAAAGTTTCTTTTTTCATATGTTGATTGCTGAATCTGACTTTTGGCCTTTTTGTGATCTTGTGGTGTGTATTTTGACAAGTTAGTGTCTATGTATTACTACTCTTTGGTGCTTTATGTCATATGTGGATTCATATGATTTTGATCTTCTAGTTTTAGATTAGAACTAAGCAAGTTTTAATGTACCTTAAGGTAAAGCTTTATATCTATTTATCGCAGGTTATTTATGGTGCAAGGTCCTATATTCAGGATTCTCCATGCTAATCAATAAGGTCACATATTGACAGTTTTTACCTTGGATATGCAGAGATTGCTTGAGATATTCCACGACCTCAGCGTCCAGGTCTACACCAAGCTGTACAAGGAAGTTCCCGGTTTTGATAAAGTAATGGAAAAAGTTCAAATTGATTCAGCTGCCAGAACAACCAAAAGGATGCAGAAGAGGGCTGCAGAGAAGAGGGCCGAGGAGGAAGCTGCATTGTTTGGTCATGTTCGAAGTGATGATGAGTAACAAACATTGCTGGTTTCATCTTGACTACATTTTGAACTGAAAAAGATTTTCTGTAAATCAAAATTCAGACGTCTCTGTATATTGATGCCTTGATGGTAAGGATCTGATGCAATTTAGGATCTGCTAGATTTCACATTTAGCGGACTTATGCTGTGTCATGAGAGTTTTTTTTTTTTTTTTTTGTAGCTTGGCAATGAATTAGTAACTTTTCCAGTACAAGCACTTGATACATAGGTTGCAAATAGCAGTTCTAGCTTTTCCGACAACTTTAAGCTCAGCTTCTTTTAATGACTGTCTTAAATATCCCAGGAAGTTTTTCTTCTGTCTTGTTTATAAAGCATTTTCTATGATTAATGATAATTATTTCCAGGTTCCATCAGTTCTAATAGTAAGCCTCATTTGTTTTCATTAAGATTAAAATGTCTGAATCTGAATGTACATATGAATGATTAAGATGTTGTCTCTAGATCTAAAAATTGAATGATTAAGATCGTTTGTTTTTCAATATATGAACGTGCATATTTTAATTATTTGTAAAATAGATTAAATATACAATTCAAATAAAAAATAATTAAATATTAAAAAATATTAATTTAATAAAATAAATGTATTATTTAATTAAAAAATAAAATAAGTATATCTGCTAGTGATGGTGGTGTTGGTTTATAGTGGTGGTGGTAATAATTGGTGTTAGTGACTAGTAATTATAGTAGTGAAAGTAACTAGTAATGGTGGTGGTGATAGTTGTGATGATGGAAGTGGTTGGTGTGATAGTAGCTGACGTGATGGTGGTAGTCGATAGCGGTGGTTGTGATGCTAAAGTTGATTGATGTTAGTAGTTGGCAGTGTTGGTGGTGTTGATTGAAGAATTTGGTGGTTGACGATGTGCTGGTAGTATAGTTGGTGACAGGGCAAGTTGTGATGGTAGAGATGGTTGCTAGTAGGGATTGACAGCAGTGGTGATTGTGACAGATAGTTGTGGTAGAGGTAGCGGCAGCGGCGGTGGTGGGGAGGCGGTGACGGGGATGGTTACGACAGTGGCTATGATAGTGGTAGTGGATATAATTATAATGGAGGTAGTATGTATGGTAACGACTGTAGTGGTGGTTGATGACGAAAATGGTGGTTGACAATGGTGACAGAGGTGGTTAGTGATGGTGGCCGGTGGTCGGCGAAGGTAATGATGGTGGTGGTGGTTGTAATGACATAGGTAGTTAATGGTGATTGGTGATGGTTGGTGGTTTTGGATGTAATGATGGAGAAAATTATCTACGTAAAGATACATTTTAATGATATTAAGACTTTGTTTCAGATCTTAATGATTAAGACCTATTCAGATCAAACAAGTGTTTAAATCTTAATGAAAACAAATGCACTTAATGGTCCAATTCAGACCTTGATTAAGTGTAAACAAATGAGGCCTGAGATTTTTTTTAAAATCTTAATGATTAAGATCTATTCAAACTAAATAAGTGCTAAAATTTTAATAAAAATAAATACACTTAATGATTCAAGACCTGAATCATTCAAATTCAGACCTTTATTGAGTGCAAACAAATGAGGCTTAAACAGAGAATGTATCGAATGTCAATTTAAGTAAAAAAATTCTCTTCTTTCATTTTCAAGCAGAGATAGAGAGGCACATGGTGGATCCACGTTTTGAGAAGATGAGTGCATTATTACAAAGAGATTGATTTAGTATATAAATTTGATGGACCTGACTTTTAGTTTCTTACTATTATATTCATTGTTTCTATGCTGTATTCTCCCCTATTACTAATTTCAGTATACATATTTGATTTAATTATCTAAAATTTTACGATGACACGAGGGAAATAAGAATTTCAACATGTCAGACTTGAAGTTTACAAAGAATAAATTAAACAATGAAAAAGAAAGGGAAAAGACATAAAATCTTTCTGAATTTATTCACACAATTCATTTTAGCACTTTAACTTTACGGTATTTGTTTATCTCTCTAATCTTATTTGAAGTCTATTAAATATCACCCAAAAGACTGATATGGAAAATAAATAAATAAAATTAAAATGCGCGTAATTAGAAAAAAAGGTGAGTCCGTCAATATTTATATTATATAATATATAATAGAATAAACAATAAAAATTTAAAAAAAAAAAACCTACCCAACTCTATCTTCTTCTTCAAACCCCTCCACCCCCTTCTTTTTCTTTAAATTTGTCAATCTTCTCTCCTTCTTCAACCCACCCCGCCACCCCCTTTCTCCTCCCCCCCTCCCCCCCCATCCCGCCTTCCCCAGACCTATCTTCTTAATCGAACCCCCACCCATTTTCTCCTTCTTCGGACCCCCACCTCCACCATTTCTCCATCTTCAACCTCACCTCGCCCAACCAACACCCCCCCCCCCCTCCTCCTCGCACACACACACAAAAGTACACTTATTTATCAATTTCTTTTACTTTGTACTTTCTAGATTTAATTTTTGTAGAAAAGTTTTGAATTTTTTTGAGAAATAAAGATACCCAATGGAGAAAAACATGTAAGAAAAAAATGTGTCTCCTTTTTTTTGGAGACGTTTAATATGGTCCACATATTTGATAATAAATTATTTACTTTATCTTCCAAGTAAATAATATATATGGTAGATAATATTTTTGGTTATGCATATATGAAAGTTTTCTTGATGGAAGGAAACTATTAATTAGGATTCCTTAGGGAAACCATATTTTATGGAGAAGTATCTAGAGTTAAAGTATTTTGCCTAAGAGTCTCTAGCCTATCTATAAATGTGTCTGTGACTCCATCAGTCTGGCATACACTTTGAAAGGCATAGGCTAGAAGACTACAGGGTTTTTACTATTCTTTTTAGGGTTACAAGTTTGCTAAAGACAAAGATGATTTTTTGACAAAACTTGAACAACCATGGCTAAAGGTACATCCCTATTTATTTTTTCGCTACGTTTTGGCTCTACATATGTATTGAAATTTCAATATGTGGTATCAGAGCTATACCTTTAATTGTGTTGTTTGGTGTCGAAATTGTGTTGATGATAATTCAAATCTCGCTATGACAAATCTATCTATGTAGTTTTATATATATTAACCATAATTTTTGATTTGTGGATTATGAAGTTATATTCTATTAGATGAATTTTGTCCAAAGAGTCCGCGACTTTACTATTACAATACATGTTTCTTGTATAAGTGAATCCCTTATGATTCTCTAAAAAAATTTTGATGTATTATCAGAATTCTTGAAGTTATTTCTAAACGATAAGATTTAATTATTTCAATTTATAAGATCAAGATGAAGAGATGTATTGATATACTAGTAAATTGTGCTATTGACTTTATCTTCTCGGATTGAGTTTCTGTTAGCTTTGGATCTTAATATATAGGTTATTCCAGAGTTTATCAATATTTATTTAGTGGACATGTTTTTAAATTCCTTTTACTTAAAATTGTTCTCATGATATTAAGATTAATTGTAAGATTTATGAATGAGGGCCGAAGGCTTTGCATATTCCTTTGTTGAGCGGTTTATCTTTGGATTTAATTATTGGCGTGAGATATTTTGTACATCCGACTAATTTTATATGTAGGCTCTGCCTATACAATCCGTTTGAGCATTTTAATAATTAACACTTTGTTTAAATTAGTTATTAATGATAACTATTGTAAGATGTCGTTTTTGAGTTCTTTTGTTATATGCTTGGGATTAGCCACAACATCCTGGGTATATGACATAAAGAGAAATTATATTCTTTAATCACATAAAATTGAGTGATTATAATAATGACATTTAACAAAGTCTTATTATCTTATCAAAATGGTAACCTTACCCCACAGGGAGGTAACTATTTTGGTTGGATTAATTAGAAAAAGATAGTAAACTTTTCAGTTGAAAATTATTCTATGCTCACAGGTACGAATTATTTTCGAGATTTATTTTGATTTACTATTCTAATAAAGTTAAGTAAATTTTGTGCATGGGTTGCAACCTCTGCCCACGGGAAGGTTTAGAATTTACTTAGAATCGGTATTTACGCGATTCACTTTTGATGGTTTGTACTTCATATTTATATATGTGTAACCCTGTTTTGCTGTTTACACAACTTTTTCTAATGTTATTTTTAACAAAAATGCTCAAAATCTGATTCTATCTTGTGACAACTTTACAGAATGGAAGGAGTAAATCCTTCTCACTTTAGGGTGCTCTGACTTGGATCTGGCTATCTATGTGGAAGAACCACCTAAGCCCACAGAATCAAGTACGCTAGAGGCTAAGGCTTTTTATAAGGGGTAGGAGCGATGCAATCGTTTGAGGTTTAATGGTCATAAAATCTCATATAAGCCAAAGCATTAGGGGTTCTATCCCTAATAGTGATAAGGTCAAAGCTTACATGAATGCAATTGATGAACAATTTGTAAGCTCTGACAAGGCCTTGGCCAGTACTCTTATGAAGAGCTCTCAAGTATAACCTTTGACAGAAGTCGTACAATGCGGAAGCACATTATGGAGATGAGAGACATTGCTGCTAAACTCAAGTCCCTTAAGGTTGATGTGTCTGCACCATTTCTTGTGCATTTTGTCCTCAACTCTCTTCCTGCGGAATATGGTCCGTTCAAAATATCTTATAACACACATAAAGATAAATGGTCAATCAATCAACTTTTGACCATGTGTGTTCAAGAAGAGGAGAGGTTGAAACATGAGATACCTGAAAGTATAAATTTGGTGACAATGATAAAAGAAATGCAAAGACGGGCAAAATTGTTCCTATGAAGAAGAAAGATAGTATTAATAAAGATTCTTGTCGTTTCTGCAAAAAGAAGGGACACTGAAAGAAAGATTGCCTGAAATACAAGAAATGAGTTGAGAAGAAAGGTAATTTTACCTATGTATGTTATGAATCTAATTTCACTAAAGTTTCTAATAATACATGGTAGATTAATTCTGGTTCCACAACTCATATTGCTCAAATCATGCAAAGTTTTTCTCTAACTCTAAGGATGGGGACTTAGAGGCTCATGTAAAAGATGGTTTTTAATTAGATTTAGAAAATACTTTGTATGTTCCATCATATTCTACAAATTTAATTTCTCTTTGAAGACTATCAATTGTTGATTATGATTTCAATTGTCATTATTCTTTGGTGAAACTTTTGAAAAACAATAAAGTTGTTGGCTTGGAAATTTAGATGGAAAAGTTATTTAAATTTAAGTTAGACCCCGCAGTTGTATGTAATGTTGTAACCCTGCATGATTAAAAAATTAGCACTAAGTGATGTATTGTCAATGAGACTCATCAAGTTTTTGGCACAAGAGATTGGGTCACATCTCTATTGAAAGAGTCAAAAGGTTAGTTAATGATGGAGTTCTAGAAGCTCTTGATTTTCCTGACTTTGGGACTTGTATGGACTGCATAAAGGGCAAGCAAATCAACAAATCCACTAAAGGTGCCAAAAGGAGTTCTCATTTTCTTGAGATCATACACACAGATATTTGTGGATTTTTTCCTACCCCTTGTTTGACTAGTGAGAGATATTTTATCTCATTTATTGACAATTATTCAAGATACATGTATCTCTATTTTTTATTTAACAAATCAGAAGCACTTGATGCTTTTAAAATTTTCAAAATAGAAGTAGAGAAACAAATTAAAGCTCAGATCAAAATCGTTAGGTCTGATAGGGGTGGAGAATATTATGGTAGGTACACGATACGGATAAGTTAAAGGTCCATTTGTCGAGTTCCTTGAAAGTGAAGGTATAATTGTTCAATATACCTGCCAGGAACACCACAACAAAATGGTATGGCAGAATGAAGGAAATGGACATTAATGAACATGGTAAGAAGCATGGTTAGTAGATCAAGTTTATCTTTATCCTTATGAAGTGAAGCCTTAAAAATCGCTGTGTATATTTTAAATAGGGTTCCATCCAAGGTTGTCCCCAAGACGCCTTTTGAATTATGAGAAGGATGGAAACCTAGTTTAAGTCATTACACATTTGGGGATGTCCAGCTGATGTGAGGGTTTATAACCCACAATTAAAAAAGTTGGCTAAAAGAACAAAAAGCGGTTTCTTTATAGGCTATGTGATTCACTCTAAGGGATTTAAGTTCTATTTTCCTTCTCATTCTCCTAAAATTGTTGAGGCTAGAAATTATAAATTTCATGAGGAACATAGAGTAAGTGGGAGTGGTTTCACTCAAGTGGTGGAATTGGAAGAAGTAAGGGAACCATCTAAGGTACCTTTGTTAGGAACTTGAATGCTAATCAGACAAATTATCATGAATTCTATTAAGAGCAACAAGTTCAAGAGCTGCCACCACCTGAAGAGCCACATGAAGAACAACCACTTTACCTGAACTCGTTGAAGAATATTTGAACAAGTGGGAGTAAGAAAATCCTCAAGAGTTTGTAAGCCAGCAATTTCTAGTGACTATGTTGTATATCTCCAAGAGTCTGACTACGATATAGGACTTAAAAATGATCCATGCTTATTTTCACAAGTCATGAGTGGAGAAAACTCCACACTTAGGTATGATGCCATGAAGGAAGAGTTCGAATCTATTGTCGAAAAAAATAAAGTCTAAAATTTGGTTGAATTACCAGAAGGAGTCTCTCCTATAGGATCCAAATGGATTTATAAAACTAAAAGAGACTCATCTGGTAATATTGAACAATATAAAGTCAGACTTGTAGCCAAAGGTTTCACTCAAAAAGAAGGCATTGATTATCATGAAACCTTCTCTCCAGTGTCTAAGAAGGATTCATTAAGAATAATCATGGCATTAGTAGCTCAGTTGATTTAGAGCTACAACAAATGGATGCGAAAACGACATTCTTGAATGGAGATCTTGAAGAGGAGGTGTATATGCGACAACCTGAAGAATTTTGTGATTTTGATATAAGTCACCTTGTATGCAAGTTGAATAAATTAATTTAGGGACTAAAACAGGCTTCCCGCAAATGGTATATTAAATTTCATAATTTTGAATTTACGGAGAACATTATTGATCAATGTATATACCTTAAGATAAGTGGGAGCAAATATATTTTTCTAGTCCTATATATTGATGATATTTGACTTGCTAGTAGTGATTTGAATTGTTGCATGAGACGAAATAATTTCTTATCCAGAATTTTGAAATAAAGGATATGGGTGAAACCTCCTATGTAATTGGCATAAAGATTCACAGAGATAGATCTCAAAGATTGATTGAACTATCTCAAAGGGCCTACATTGACAGAATTCTGGAAAGATATGGAATGAAGAATTGTTCATCAATAGCAACACCCATCATTAAAGATGACAAATTTTTATTGAATCAATTTTTGAAAAATGCATTAGAACAAGAGCAAATGAAAAGCATTTCATAAGCTTCACTTGTTGGGAGCCTTATGTTTGCATAGATCTACACTAGACCTAATATTGGGTAGGAATGCTTGATAGATATCAAAGTAACTCTGGTCTTGATCATTGGAAAGCTAGTAAAAGGGTATTGAGATATTTGCAAGGAACTAAGGATCGTAAGCACATACAAATATTCTAACTCATTTGACGTAATTAAATATTCAGATTCTATTTTGGTGGATGCAAAGACAGTGATAAATCTACTTCTAGATACATTTTTCTCCTTGCTAGAGGTGTTGTATCTTGGAGAAGTGTTAAGTAAACTATTATTGCAACATCCACATTGAAAGCTGAATTTATAGCATGCTATAAAAATACATTGCAGACATTATGATTAAAGTATTTTATTTGGGGCCTTAAGATTGTCGAATTGTGTTTCAAGGCCCATTGAGAATCTTTTGTAATATCGACATAAAGTTTTAATAGTTAAAGAATGTGTGAGAAAGCAAGATTGCATTTTGATTTTGGTAGTACTACTTTTGATGATGTTGATCCTATGACTAAAGATTTATCAGCTAACGTTTCAAGGATCATGTAACCCATATGGAGATCACTAGATCATTTTGATCTTGCTTTGTTCTCTAACACTTTATCTAGACACTATCATTTTTGATAACATGACAGTGTACGCTTTGATTTTCATGTATTATATTTGTGATCATTGGATCAATAAAATTGGACTCTGAATAACTTATATTAAGTTCATTCATAAAGTTGTTGGACACTTTGTTAGAATATACTATACATTGTAATACATGAAAGGAAGTGTTTGATTAAGAGCATAACCTTCATGATTCATGTAGTAATGTGATCTGATTAAAGTGCTTGTTGCATAACGATTTAGTTGGGTGAATAAAGTTCATGGTCATATCTATCACTCATAAAGAATTATCTTATAGTAATATGTGGACCAAGTGGGAGAATGTAAGAAGAAAACGTGTCTCCTTTTCTTTTTTGGAGACATTTAATGTGGTCCACTTATTTGGTGATAAATTATTTACCTTGTCTTCCAAGTAAATAATATATATAGCAGATAATATTTTTGGTTATGCATATATAAAAGTTTTCTTGATGGAAGAAAACTATTAATTAGGATTCCTTAGGGAAATCATATTTATGGAGAAGTCCCTATGGTTAAAGTATTTTGCCTAAGAGTCCTTAGCCTACCTATAAATACGTCTGTGACTCCATCAGTCTGACATACACTTTGATAGGCATAGGCTAGAAGACTACAGAGTTTTTACTATTCTTTTTAGGGTTACAAGTTTGCTAAAGACAAAGATGATTTTTTGACAACACTTAAACAACCATGGCTAAAGGTACGTTCCTATTTATTTTTCCATTGCATTTTGGCTCTAGATATGTGTTGAAATTTCAATAAAACAACCTTCATTTTTCTTGAATTAATTAGGATTAAAAATTAATTAGTGTACAAAAATATAAGTAAGGAAAAGAAAATATTGTGAATGAGCAAAAAAAATAAAAAATCAAAATTTAAATAATTTTCAACGTGGTCGTAACGTGGCCCGAGTGTAAAACACTTCACGTCGTGAAAGTGATATTATTCTCTTAGGGTGGTATTTAATAACTTCAAACGATATTGGAAAGGGGGGGGGATAAAAAATTACATGTAAAGTTAAAGTGTTAAAGTAAGTTGTGTTGACAAGTTCAGGAGGGATTTTAAAAAATTACTCATTTAAAAGTAAGAAGAGACACACCTAGTGAAAGTGTTTATTGGGAAGAGGGACAAGAAGAAGGCTTCAGATCTCATTTGGAGAAGGTTTTCACTTCTCCTTCTCCTCCAAATCGACCAACCCAATCTTTTATCCCAAATCTCCTCCTTCTATAAACGAGATCTGAAGTTTTCTTCGTGAAAAACGAGATATGAAGAAGAGGAGTGAATAATAAGAAAGCTGCGAGTTAAGGATTTGGTGGTGGTCTGATGATTATTGAGAATGAGGGAGTAAAGGTGGAGTTTGGTTAAAAGCGTGCGGGTTGGATATATTGTTGGGCGGGTTAGAAGGGTGTGGTGCAGATCATTTAGTTGTCTGGATAGTTATATTTTGTGGGTTAAACCAAGTGACTTAACTTATTTAATTAAGATCACATGTAAAAAATAGTATTGTAAAATCAGATATTTGAGTCGTTAAAAAATAAAGGCGTGGATAGGCATTTTGTGTTACAACAATGGAATAAATGAGCCCACTATTAATGGATGGCTTATTTGAACCTTTTCTAAAAGTACCATAATTTATTTGAGCTTTTTCTCATTTGTATTTTATTTGTTTCGTTATGTATATATTCGCTTAAAGTTATATTTACTCACTCAATATTAGTGTATCAATTCATTTTTTTATTTATTACATTTGTTCGCTTTGATACGGATCGAATCTATACAAAATAAATAGATAAAACAAATGTAAATTAATACAAAATATATAGATACATTGAACTTTTATTATATTTAAAAACTAACCAAATTATCACTATGATTAGTAGTTAGCATTTAAAATACCTCTATTTATAAAATTCAAATTCTTGATGTATAATTGCATCTAAGATACTTTGAACTTAGATGTATACGTATTTATTTAAATAAGGGGACATGTAAATTCAGGCTACACCATTGTCAGTGCATCTAAAGATGAGAGAGAAATAATTAAAAAAATAAGAGTACAGTGAAGTGGACCAATGTAAGTTTTTATCTGAATATTAAAATTTGAGATAAAATGATATAATAAAGAAGGGTAGAGGTACGAGTCATTATTCACAAAGAATTAGATTTTGAATTTTCATAATTTTCATTATGTTTTATTGACCTATAGCTAGAGCACATGTTTAGATGTCAGATTTGAGTGCTTCTTAAATCAGAAAACTGCAGATTAAAACAAAGTTCAAAATAATACGCTCAAAGCGTTAACTGTTGGAAAATTAAACTTTCTTATTAAAATTAATTTTTTTTGTTTTTTAATAAAGAATCACAACATCAATTAACCTATTTGCAAATGAAAGAATATTGTAAAATGGAAAACCACTAACAGTTTGGAAGGTAAATTTTGTAGCAAATGGATGAAGGCTAGAGTTCTTGTTGGCCTTTGCGGACATTACATGACGTCCTTTTCCCAACAAAGTGCTGCACCGTCCCTCTTCGATAAGTACTCCATTTTGCTTTGCAGCCATATCAAAGCCCATCTTTAACCTATACTAGCTGAATTTTTCCACATTAGAATTGTTTAGGTGAAGCAATTCAATATTTTTCTCCAATAAGTAAAAATACATTTTGTGTATAACGAGAACATGAATGAATTTTTTTTATAATCATATGGTATCGGATTTTTATTTGCCCAGTTTATTTTAATTCAACGCCATGTAGGATTTAAAAAGAGAAATTTTTTTATTAGAAATTTTTTTATTTTCATAATTCGATTTAAGAATGAAAATTCTATTCAAACTCATTACATTTTCGAGGTTTTAGAACATCAACGATAAAGACTTTAGTGGAAAGATAAAAGTGTCGAATACTCAAACGCCAAAAACTACATACTTCTTTCAAGACTTTTTATCTTCATTTATCTCTTTTGTTATTTTAAGGATAAAGTCTTATATCTATTATGTTAGGGATATAAATTGATGTGCTCTAAATTCAATTTCACACGTGATGATTTGAATATATTTTTATAAATTCTATTTGATAATATATGACATCTAATATTTTATCATAGTCTTTTTTTTGGAACATCAGGATAACCCACAACCGCTACAACCTCCGTTACAGCCTCTGCCCTTCGGGTGAACACTCTGTGGTGAGCACTTTGTGTGTACTGGGTAAACTCCCACATGTGTAATAGCCTGCAAACCACACAAGGGGACATAAATCCCACTAGGCAAGTCCTGTGCGACAGGCTTGGCTCAGAAGGCATTAAGGGGGATCGAACCCGGTTCATCCGTGTGGATAACCACCCTCCAAACCAACTGAGTCATCCCGAAGGACTTCTTTTGTCATAGTTATTATCAAATTATTTGATTAATGTGATAAAATCCTTGATTAAGTTTGGGACTTGATATCATGATGTAAGAATTATTATATTTGTAGTCTAATTAATATAAAGCTCATAACTAATATTTAATGAGGAATAGGTCTCGTCCGTACCCCAGTCATTTGATGGACTTATCGAATTAAATATTAATTAATCAACCTCTATAAATTGGTCCTCCCTCCACCCATTAGGATTACCATATACTCTCTATACTTTTTCCACTGTTGAACGACTGTGGTAACGTAAGGTTAGAGAAAGGAGGTATAAATAAATTTTTCTAGTAACGCTTCAGCTCTTCTCTGTGATAATATTTTTTGTAATGTGTCTCTGTAAGATTATCGTATTCAAAATCTTGAGTATGTGTTTAATTTATATACTAAATTAAACTTACATGTGGCATTAGAACCTAAAATTTAAACTGATAATCTTCATAAAAAAGAATTTATATATTTATGATTTTGTTTGTTCCGGAAGTACGGTATCCTTAAAATTAGAACTTTCTTTTTTTTTCATTCAATAATATTAATCATATGCATGGAGTTTCTGTTTAAGGAGAATGGCTCTCATTATGAATAAATAAGTAAATAAATAAAAATCATATGTGATAAATATTCAGTTTCGATGGAACTTTCCGTTTAATTTAAATAGATTCATTCTTGAAAGAAGAAAGCCAAACAGTGGTTTCAAAACTTATTTGCCCATTAAAATTGTGGACTTGGTTTGACTTATTAATGTCCCTACAAAAGTCAATTTCAAGAAGTTGAGCCAGAAAATATTATAGTGTTTGGGCTATTTATGTATTTAAGTTATTAATTTAAAAATGACAATTTATCCAAAGGTCAACGCCGACGATATCATCTGTTTAACCTTCTTAGGGTTTTCTGCTTGTACAAGTTTTGGCCCATGAAATTAATGTTTATTTCTTGAGTCATAAATATTTTTGTTTTGTACTATTTAATATGTTTAGTGTGTTTTATTTTTATATTAAACAACAATGGTGTATGCGTTTATTATTGCATAGTTTGTTAGTCACTAAAGTGGTTAAACTAGTATGTTTAAAATAAACACATACATAATATTTAAATTTATTTTATGCATGTAGCATGTTTATACTTTGTTAGTCACCAAAGTGGTCAAACTAGTATGTTTAAGAAAAATATGCATACATGAAATTGCCATTTATCCATGAAAATTACAAATGCCTATTATTAAGAAATAAATGGATAAATTTATTTTTCACAATTGCTAGAATTCAAGAATTTACCCAAAGGTAAATTAATTATTCTATGAATAGTGAATATTATGAGGTAAATTAATATTCTTTAGCCAAATATATATTATATATTCAAAAATATCATATATCTTTGACTAAAAATATTTAATTGCATGCTGAAGTTTTAAAAATGACATTTAGATTATGCTAGTATGTCGTAGTAACCCAAAGGTGAATTATTATATACTTTTATTGTTTTATTAAATCCACATATTTTTTTAATTGTGAGCATGTATATCTATTTTGCAGTTATTCCTCTTCATTCGCTTGCTTCATCTGTTACTGTGCTCAATGGATTACACTTTTCTGAATGGCATGAATAAGTCCAGCTCCACTTAGATGTGATGGGTCTGGGCTTGGCTCTGCTGAAAGATAAGCTTACTGCTATTACTGATACGAGCAGTGAAGATGAGAAGCCTTTTCATAAAGCATAGGAACACTCTAACAGGCTGAGTCTTATGTTTATGCTAATGACTATTACCAACAACTTTAAGAGTACTATTCCACAAACAGAAAGTACTAGGGAATACCTAAAGTTTGTGGAAGAATGTTTTTTGTGGAAGAATGTTTTTATTCTGTTGATAAGTCTCTCGCTGGTCTGGGACATAACAAGCTTTCGGCATCTTGTACCACCCTTTTTCACTCGCGTTGTTCCCTGCAGTCCTTCTCCCACTTCACTTCAAAGAGTGGGCTCCGATTTTTCTAATTGCTTTTTTACGAACGTCGGAGTCCCTGCCGGTGAGATGGCATTCCCGGGCCGCCCTCAAGTCTCCCCTAATCTGCCTTATCTCGATTGGCGTGGGGAACTTGAGCACCTAATGAAAGGTTGAAGGTACGAGCCCTATGGAAATGATCTATGGCCTCCCCAGGATGATATTGTACCCTATTTTTTCATCATCATTAAAAACAACAACATACTCGGTATAATCCCACAAAGTGGGGTTTGGGGAGGGTACAGTGTATGCAGACCTTACCTCCACTTCAAGGGCAGAGAGGTTGTTTCTGATAGATCCCCAGCTCAAAGTCAAAAAAATCAAAGCACTCCAGATAAGGAAAGTAACGTACGAAAAAAAAGCATATCAAAATATCATGTGAAGTAAACTACAATATACAAGGTTCAAGAAATAATAGACAATATCAAAAATCTATGACAACTGGTATAGGCGGATCAGCTAAAAAACACTTTATTCCCCTATTTTACTACCCTGATTCGTGTCCTCCACAACCTCCTATCTAGGGTGATATTCTCGGTAAGTTGCAACTGTGACATGTCATGTCTAATCACCTCTCCCCAATACCTCTTCGGTCTACCTCTACCTCTTGAAACTATCCCTCGACAATCTCTCATACCTCCACACTGGGGCCTCCGAATGTTTCCTCTGCATATGATAGAACCATCTCAACCTTGCTTCCCGCATCTTGTCTTCCACTAAGGCTACTCCTACCTTGTCCCAAATATCCTCATTTCTAATACTATTTCTCCTACTATGCCCATACATTAATGATAATATCCTCATTTTTGCAACTTTCATCTTCTGGACATGGGAAGTATTAACCGGCCAACACTCCACCCCATATAACATAGTAGGTCTGACCACCACTTTGTAAAATATACCTTTAAGTTTTGGTGGCACCTCCTTATCATAGATAACTCCATATGCGAGTTTCCATTTCATTTATCCTACACTAATATGGTGAGTGGCATCCTCCTCAATCTCCCCATTACCTTGAATAATAGACCCAAGATACTTGGAACTTTCTTTCTTTATAATAACTTGTGTATCCAGCCTTACTACCACGTCAGTTTCATGCACCACCTCACTGAACCTGCACTCTAAGTATCCAGTCTTCGATCGACTCAACTTGAACCCTTTGAATTCCAGTGTTTTCCTCCAACCCTCCAACTTGACATTAACTCCTTCACGTATTTCATCAATCAGGAATATGTCATTCGTAAATAACAAACACCATGGTACCTCTCCCTAAATTTGTCGTGTTAATGTATCAAGTACCAAGGCAAATAGAAATTGGCTAAATGCTGATCTTTGCTGCAGTCCCATTAAAACTGAAAAGTGCTCCGAGTCCCCTCCCACTATCCTGACCCAGTCTTGGCACCCTCGTACATGTTCTTGATCGCCTTAATGTAAGCCACTGGCACACCTCTAGCTTTCAAATATCTCCACAAAATCTCTCTTGGGACTTTGTTGTAAGCCTTTTTGAGGTCGACGAATTCCACGTGTAGGTTCTTCTTCCTCTCCCTATACTGCTCCACCAATCTCCTTATGAGATGAATGGCTTCTATAGTAGAGCACCCTGGCATGAATCCAAATTGATTCTCGAAAATAGTCACGCCCCTTCTCACCCTCAGCTCCACCACGCTTTCCTACACCTTCATATTATGGCTTAGCAGCCTAATACCCCTGTAGTTGTTGCAATTTTAAATGTTATCTTTATTTTTGTACAATGAAATTATCGTACTCCATCTCCATGCTTATGGAATCTTTTCCAACTTGGAAATGACATTGAAAAACTTAGTCGGCCATACCAAAACCACTCTATCTACGCTCTTCCAAAATTCCACTGGATCTCATCAGGCCTGACCGCTCTACCTCTACGCATCCTACGGGAAATAGCCTGGACCTCCTCGATCCCTATACACTGACAATACCCATAATCGCGATCTCTCCTAGTTCTTCAAATCCCCCAACTCGATGTCCCTGTCCCATTCTTTATTCAAGAGTTTATGGATGTACGTCTACCATCTTTATCTAATAGGGGCCTCCTCCACCAGTGCTTTACCATCCTCATCCTTGATGCATTTCACTTGGTCTAGGTCACGAGCCCCCCTCTCCCTCGCCTTGGTTAACTTGTACAACTTCTTATCCCCGCCTTTGTCCTACAATTCCACATACAGGCATTTAGAAGCTGCCATTTTTGCTGCTGTAACCACTATCTTTGCCTCTTTCCTTGCCATCTTATACTTCTCCCAATTCGTCCTTTATTCCTCCTCGTCCTTGCTTTCCACCAACTTCACGTATGCCACCTTCTTTGCCTTCACCTTCCCTTGGACTTCTCCATTCTACCACCAGTCCCTACAGTGCCCACCAAACCGACCTCTCGAGACCCCCAACACCTCTTTAGTCGCTTCCCTAATGTCACTAGAAGTCTTATGCCACATAACATCTTCATCCCACTACATTCCCAAGACCCTATAGCCAAAAACTTCTCCCTTATCTCCTTGGCCCTAACTATATCCAAGCTACCCCATTTCATCCTCGGTCGGTTGTTCACAACCCTCTTCCTCTTCTTCCTCTTGATCTCCAAATCTATCACTACTAGCTATTGTTGGGTCATAAGATTATCTCTTGGGATAACCTTACAATCTCTACAAAGACCTTTATCCTCCTTCTTAAGGAGCAAATAATCTATTTGGGTCTTGGCCACCAGACTACGAAAGCACCAAGTGCTCCTCCTTCTTCGAAAATCTCGAATTTGGCTATCACCAACACAAAAGACCTAACGAACTCCAATAAGAAGCCTCCCTCTTCATTCTTATCCCCGAAACTAAATCTTCCATACACATCATCATAATCACTCGATGTGTGCCCAATATGTCCATCAAAGTCTCCTCCTAAGAAAAGCTTCTCAGTATGTGGTATTCCTTTCATCACCTCATCCAACACCTCCCAAAAACGTATCTTGACCTCCTTGTCCAAGCCCTCTTTTGGGGCGTAAGCTCTAACAATGTTCAAGGTAGATCCTACAACAACTAGCTTAATCGTCACCCCCCTATCATTAACCCTCCTAACCTCCACCACTTATTTCACCAAATGCCTATATACTAGGATCCCTACTCCTCCTATCCCTAGTACCCCCTGAGTACAACAACTTATATCTGTCCACATCCCTTGTCTCGGTTCCTACCCATTTGATTTTTTGAACACAAGCTATACTAATCCTCTTCTTCTTGAGGATTTTCACTAACTCTATGGACTTCTCTGTTAACGTTCCTATGTTCCAAGACCCAACTCTCAGCTTAGGAGCTCTCCTACCCCATGAAGCGCCCCTACCCCACACCTCTGTTGCTGATTGAGAGCATGACCCTAGTCTACCATCGCTCACTGCAGCCACTAAAACAAATAAAAACTAATCGCAGGTTTGCATTCGAAAGAAATTAACGCAATGATATTAAGTCCAAAAGCTATATGGAAAAACTAAGTGAAAAAGTAGGGAGTGCAAAAGCAAGAATTAACACTAAAGCTACACCAAAATTTCAATAGAACTATACAGGAAGATTACAAAGTTTGGACAAGAAAGAAAAATAAAGGCAAAATTAGGAAAGAAAATAGAGAGCAAGGGCAATGGTAAGCAAGCAATATGCAATATATAACAGAAACTATTAAGAACAGGGGAGCATAAATAGAATAGGGGATAGCAAAAAATAAAAACAACATAAGGAATTGAAAGCAAACAGTAAATCACACGAAATAAAATTTAAAAATAGTGTAGAAAAATTAGAACTTGAAGCTTAGATTTGCCGGGGCAATGCAGTAAGGCAGCGATTTTTCATCTTAGATCTGAAAGTTAGAGGAAGATTCTTGGTTCTTGTTCGGGGTTCTTCAATCTTGATTCAAGTGATAGGAAGGTACCAGACCCTTTCTTTGTGAGATGAGTTTGAACAACAGGAGAAATCTACAAAAGTTCTTCTGTCATCGGAGTGACGATGATGCTGGAAGACGGTGGTGGTGAGGGAGTGATAATGGTGATGTAAGATGGGGATGGTGAGGGAGTGACGATGGTGATGTTTCATTCTAAAAGTAGACGTCGTCGCCGAAGAAAGAGATGACGCTAAATGTGGAGGCTGATACCAATGGAGCTCGGAATCGACCCTTCGGTTATCGTAATTCTGGGGTTTTGAATCGGCGATAGAAATTATGGTGTAGCAATCAACCTAATTGTTAGTTGTTCGGTGCATTTGTAGGGGTTATAAAACCGACACGCAAGTGCACGTGGTCGAACAAGTAGTAAGTGGCTTTAGTAAGCCAAGTATCGATCCACGGAGACTCTGGATAAGTGAACTTTGCTTAAGTATACTATACTATATCTCACTTCTAAATATGCTGACAACAACGTAACCAAAATTTGGATAATTTGTTTTATAAATTTTATACTATAACTACTAACAATTATCTACTTTGAATTTAAACTATGGATATGAGCATGCCGAGGTTAAAGAACATGTAATGAACTGATTATCATCATAAATTGGTTAATCTTTTCTTCCAGTTGCTAGCCAAGAACATTAGCCAAGAGATTAAAACTCTCGTATTTAATCTCACTTAAGAATCATAAACCATCCGTCTACATTTCTGTGATCAAATGCAATTCATGACCTAGCAATACAATTTCGGTTCCTAAATTGACTAATACGGCTTTCAAGTATATTTCTATCAGGAAAGCACATCAAAACTCAATTTCCCCAAATCAAGTAAAGAACAATATCCTATTAATTCACAACTTTCCAATTTCGTGCTCTCTCGAGTGAAATCGGACTTTTTAGATATACATTAATGTAGGCCACACACCAATGCAGTAAGAACAAGAATTAATAGAACATGGAAGAAAAAGATGAAAAACCATATAATTCAATAATCAAAATTCATCACAATTGTTCATAACCTCAGCAAGGAAGGGGATTAGCCACTCATTTGTGGATTAATCATCCTAAAACAAGTGTTAATCATACAAACAATTGAATTAGAGAAGAAAGAAGAAGAGAAAAAACCCTGAACGTTTCGTCCCTCAACTGCCTGTAACCCACGTCCTTGCTCCACCAAGTCTGAATTATGAAAAAATGAACCTAAGTGTTCTATTTATACTAGTGGAAATTTTTCCCGGAATAACAAGCAACGTGTCACGGAGTGCATCGCGGAGCACTGCCTCCGTGACACGGCGTGGACGCGGACCCTCACTGAAAATTGGGGGTCCGGGAATAAAGCATCAATGTGGCACGACGTGCAACGCGGAGGCTTGCCACCGTGCCACGGAGCTGTCGCGAGCCTCCACTGGAATTGATGCATTTTTCACCCTCCAGGTAGAATGCCTCCGCGATGGCAGCGTGACACGGCTCCATCGCAGAGCCCCTTTAATTGGTGCAGTCCAATGCTTTTTCCCATGCTCGCATCCAAGTCCAACTCCGATATCATCCAACATGCATTTTAGCTTTCCGAAATCACATTTTACCTACAAAACAATGCTAATCATGTTAGTTAGTATAAATTCACATTTTATTACCAATTACATGAAAATGTATACACATTGATAGATAAACAAGGTGAAAATGATACATTTGAGTATCACTTGGGCATGTAAATCTGCCCAAGATCACTTACCCCACACTTAAATCCTTGTTTGTCCTCGAACAACAAACATACAATTCATGCAATTTACATCCCAACCTTCGCCACTATGGTGCGACAATTTGAGCTGCGGTCATACCTCATTCAATATTTCAAATCATCAAGAAAACATGCATGGTCTTAACAATGCAAGGACCTTCAATACATTAAGACTTCCTAGACTTTAAGAATCGACTCTCGATATCGGCAAACTCATGCAAATCAGCTAATCAAGATATCCGACACGAAAATCAATCTTTCATCAAGCATGTGCCCTCACAACTCAAGAGAATCTTCCCCTTTTTGCTCATGTGACACACAAACATTCAAGTAGGGGCATGTAAAAATTAATTTCACTCTCTCTGCCAAAAGAATTCACATGCATCATGTTATGACCCGTAAGCTTGCCCTTAGTGTATTACTCCACTAATATAAAGAAATGCAATGTAAGATCACGTAGGACTTTAATGGGTTGTAATGGAAGCTATGGAACTAGTATATATTGGATTAGCCAATAATAGCCACTAGCATCCTTAAGCGCCTTTTCAACACATTCCCATCAACTCATGGACATTGTTTCTCTCTTTTCTTTTTTCCTCATCATCCCATTCTTGATGATTTACTTTAGTATGGTCCATTTCATCAAGCACACTTGACACGAAAACAAAGGTTTTTCATGCACCTTCATTATCATTTAATTATAGCAAGTGCACCTTCAACCTTTTCTTTTCTTCCCTCTCTCTGCTCTTCTTTTTCTTTTCACCATTCTCACTCTTTGACACTTTGGGAAAATTATTTTCTCTTCTTAAGCGCTTAAGAGTTTTGTATAGACTTTACGGCTAATGAAAAGAAAAAATTAAGCTCAGTTTATACTTTTTTGGACAAAAGAAAGAAATAATAGGCTAAAGGCTCAAAGGGCTGACTAGGGTATGCAATCACATAAAGGGGGAGTATGACAAGAAAAAAATAGAAACTCTCGGTGAAAACAAAGAAATGCCTACATCCTTTCCAACACTACACCTCCTTCATTTCATTTTGTACACACACCCGGCAAGTTCTAGACACTTCACAATAGCATGGAATAACAATACCTCACTTCACACTTTATGCACATGCTCGATTTAAGATGCATTCACAGACTC
The DNA here is from genome assembly GCA_035772735.1 of Datura wrightii. Lineage (NCBI taxonomy): Eukaryota > Viridiplantae > Streptophyta > Magnoliopsida > Solanales > Solanaceae > Datura > Datura wrightii. The sequence goes on from JASDFA010000018.1 coordinate 180,801,218, forward strand.
TTCAATCAGCTAATTACATGAATTCAAACATTAAGCCTCAATCACACCGAATCGAACTCTACAGCCTAGGTATCTCAACATATTTACAAAATTGCATGCTTTCATACGAATCACTTTTGCATTTTCAATACCAGTTACAACACGCAACCAAAATTTCACAACCATATAGTAACTACAGGTTCCGTGATGCAATCCACCAAAGAAAAAAACTGAAAATAAATTAAAATAACTACTCCTACCGACTACATTTCCCTTAAGACGGTCATCATCCATCCATCATAGGGAACAGTCACTAACTATGACGTCGGTTCAATGGGACCATTCTCGGTAAAAGAACCGAAAACAAACGCCGAGAAACCCAAAAAAAAATAAAAATTGAAAAATTTTGCAAAACATCGATCATTTCGATGGAAAAATTATTTACAAAATATTTTAAATATGAATAAAATATTTTCGCAAAATTTTAAAAATATCGATCATTTCGATAAGCCAAAATATTTACAAAAATTTTACGGACTTAGCTGGCAACATCAACATTCCACAACACACATCAATTTCACAAATAATTACAAATACAAAACAATTTGCAAATTCACAAACACAGGGAAACATACATACAAGAATACAGAGGAAAGCATACAAGCAAACCAGCCCAGCCCAGCACCTAACTACTCCCCACCCCACACTTAAACTGAACACTGTCCCCAGTGTTCACAAAAATTTAAAATCACAAAATTGGGTGGTGGACTCCCTGATCAGTCAAAGTATTCCACTTCTTCATCAGGTGCTGCTGCCTCATCTCCCATGTCTGAGTCGCCTCCGTCGTCGTCATTGGACTCCACATCGGAGTCCTCCCGACGTGTCTCCTCATCTGTGGGGACATCATCGTCAGTGGGCTCTACAAAGGCTGGACCCACTCGGCATAGAGCCCTGGCGTTTTCGCCAAATGGGTAATCCAGCTCGAGCTGCCATAGCTCCTCCTCCGTGGCTGGTCTCCCACCGATCCTGAGCTGGAGCATTTGCATTTCAAACATCCGCGCCATGTACTGGTCATCACGAGCATGTCGCTCGCCAAGCGTCAGCATTGTCCCGTGGGTGGTGTCGGGGGCCTTAGTTTTGGTCACATCCAAGGCCCGCCGCTCCAACTGCGGGATATAATCCAAAGCCTCTTCCTCGACGTCGAGGCCCCGGAGAAAGGTGGTGAGTAGTCCACCGAACCCATACCTGTGGCCCTGGTGTAATCGGGCTCTCTTCATGGCGGATATGATGACCGCCCCAACATTAATCTCCAGCCCTTTCATCAGGGCATACACCAGGCAAACACGGTCCCGGGTCACATCAGTCATGTGTACCCCCAGGATTAGGCACGAGCAGACTATCTTCAGCCAGATTCGGGCTTCCCTGTTCATTTGAGAGTATGGCAGAGTCTGGTGGTAGCCCCTTTCTTTATGTCTGCTCCATCTAGCTGTGGATCAAGCCCCACACAATGTGCGTCTGATATCGGCATACGGTGGGGTAATATTCAGCTGGCGGAGAACGTGGGCGTCTGTGTCCCGCGCTCCAATGATGGCATTTAGCTGTTGGGGTTCCAGAGTGACTATCTGCCCTCCGATCTTGATGGTGTGGCTTCTGATTGTCGGGTTCCAATTAGCATAGAACTCCCAGACCAGGTGTAGGTTGCATTCCTTGGGCTCCTGAAATATGAAGCTGAGCCCAGCTGCCTCGATCCTTTGAACTATTTGGGGGAACTCCTGTGCTAATGGTTCCCGTGCTATATGCTCCTCGGGGAAGTATTTGTTTTCTTTGTGTTTAGCATACCACTTCTTCCCCTCATCAGTCACCCATCTCGTTCCGTATTGGCGGCGCTGGCCGCGTGGAACTGCTGGTGCAGCTGGGACTGCTGTGCCCAGTCTAAGTCTTTTCCTCCCGGTGCCTGAAGTTGATGCACCCTTACCTTTATCTTGCCTGCTTGCCATTTTACCTGTCAACACAAGTAAACAATCGCAATGTCAAGCTAAATGAATATTAACTTCGGCTAAGGTCGGGTTATGCTAAGTTTACCCTACACTTAGTCCTTAGCTACAGTTACGATACTACGGCAGAATAACTTTATTTACACCAAAATACCAGCCATACAATTCATGCTTAGTGCGTTCAACAAGAAAAATTCGACGGTATAACTTTTGCGTACTACTCAGACTTCGTACAGCTAATCCCAATCACTACCATCGCTAGCAATTCAACTATCGCACTTAGCAAAGAGAAACAACGAAACAAAAACAACAACAAAAATTCTATATACATGAACCTATACAACCAACCCAATTTGAACAAATTTCAACATTTTCCCCACAACCCGAGAATTCGTCGTCTATTAACATTCAACCACTTCTTACAACGATTCATCCCATTCAATACGTACAACCCGGCATAGAATTCACAAATTCAACACATTACCAATTTCAAATTCAACAACCAAGCCCTAGAATTGAATTTCGCAATCAACTTCGAATAATTCATGCAATCGACAAGTTCAAACAATCATTACAACATTCCGAACTTTTATCAATCAATAAATACTCGAATTCATGCTTAATTTCAACTTAGGGTGATTTAGTTCAACTCCCATGCTTAAATTCGAATAAAATCTACAAAAACTTGAGAGATAATCGGAAAACATACCTCGAAGTTGAAGAACCGAAGAAAACTTGGTAATTCTTTGCCTTAAGCCGTGGCACGTTGGTGGGGAAGGGATTTAGGGATGTTTGGTCGCGGAGGAAATTAAAAATGAGGGGAAAAGGGGAGAAATCGGGGTTTAAAATGTAGAAAAACACGCGGGTCACCCGGCAATCCGGTGTGACCCGTCACAATTTATATGGCAACGTGTCATGGAGTGCATCGCGGTGCACTGCCTCCGTGACACGGAGCCATCGTGATAGCCCTCTGGAAATTTTAAAATTTTCGAATTACACTCAACGTGTCACGGAGGGTAACGCGGAGGTCCTTCTCCATGACACGGAGCTATCGCCCCAGCTCACTGTCTTCTACATTTTATTACTTTTTCATACCTCGCCTTTTCCTTCACGATTCCGTGCACATTTTTCTCCGTTGACCTGAAAATCATCTCACTAAATAAAATTGGTTAGAATAATAGGTTTCCCCTAACTAAAAATAAAAAATACTAACTAAAAAAAAATCTAATCAAAGAAAAAGAAGAAGAACAATCTATTTACACTTTACAAAATGAGAGAAAAAATATTTTTTTCACGGGTTGCCTCCCGTGCAGCGCCTGGTTTACCGTCGCGGCTCGACGTCCTTTATGCTCAATTGTCCGCTAGGGTGATGGACGATTTCTCACGATCATTGTCCTCCCCCCAGTAGTGCTTACACCTATCCGGTGGTCTTCCCATCAACTCTCGGGAATCATTCATTTGCTTAGCATTACCATGATCAATTACATTGATCACCGAGAGTTCTTCATTCACCATCGAGAGCTTGGGTGCTTTGTACACATCGAACACCTCTACCTTGTCATGTGCTCGCATTATAAGTTGACCAAAATAAATGGGATTTCCGCATTTGGTTCAAAATCCAGAATAATAAAATCTACCGGGAAAATTAGGGAGCCCACTTGCACTAGAACATCCTCAACAATGCCATCCGGCCTAGCTAAGGATTGATCCGCCAACTGCAAGATTACGGTTGTAGGTCTAGGACTACCTAGACCCAACTTTCTGAATACCGAAGATGGCATCAGATTTATGCTCGCCCCCAAGTCACACAATCCACGAGCTCGGATGCTCTGCCCAATAGTAAGCTGGATAGTAAAACTTCCAGGGTCTTTTAGCTTTGTGGGCAGTCTATTTTGGATCCGGGAAGTGCACTCCTCCGTCAAAACTACCGTGGCATATTCAGTCAAACGATTTTTGTTGGACACGATGTATTTAATGTATTTGGCATATTTAGGCACTCCCTGCAAGACATCAACAAGAGGTAAGTTAACATGTACCTGTTTAAGCACCTCCATCAATTTCTTGAAACACGCCTCCTCCTTGTGTTTCTTGAGTCGTTGAGGGAACGGGGGTGGAGGTCTTTCTGATTCAGCTTCTTTGGTCTTCCCCCTTTCCGAACTTTGCTCCCCCTCAACTTCTGCTGCTCCCGACTTTTGAGGTGGTCTTTCTGGTTCCACCTCCTTCAGCTGCAAACCACTCCTTGTGGTCACTGCATTTACCTGCTTCGGATTCGGATCCGTGTCGCTAGGCAGTCCTCCTCTGGGCCTTGTATTTTGGGCACTAGCAAATTGCCCAAATTGATACTCAAGAGCCTTTGTCACTAACTGGTTATTTTTCACTTCGGCTGCCAATTTAACATAGTCAGCCTGCAATTGCGCTTGATTAGCGATCATGGTCTTGAACATCTCCTCAATGTTGGGTGATGGTGGTGGAGGAGGGGCATTGTTATTTCTGAATTGAGATTGGTAGTTCTGTTGCCCTCCATGATTCCTTTGCATACCCTGACCCGCACTTTGGCCTTGTTGGTTGTTGCTACCCCATGAAAAATTTGGATGGTTCCTCCAATTTGAATTGTAGCTACTCCCATACTGCTGATGATTTCTTTATGCATTGCCCACAAAGTTAACCGAATCAGGATTTGCTCCACAGCACTCAGCTGAGTGCTCACTGCTTCCACACACTTCACACCACATTTGCTGGACCGCATTAACTGGAGCTGACGGCTGGTTCAAAGTCATATTGCTGAAGTGGTTGTTCAATTGATTCTGCAAAGCAGCTATCTGTGCAGCGATAGCTATAAATCCATCCACTTCAAGCACTCCCGCTGCTTTCCTTGCCCCACCTCGTGATGAATCAGCATTCCATTCTGGATTGCCCTGTGAAATCTGGTTTAGCAAGGTGTACAGCTCCTCATAAGTCTTTTCCAGCGCTTGCTCTCCAGCTGCTGAATCTAGCAAAATTTTGGTATGGGGTTCCAAACCCTCAATAAATGTGTGCACCAACACGTCATTGGACTGATGATGATGATGAGGACAGTCCCGCAACATAGATTTAAATCTTTCCCAGGATTGATGTAAATTTTCTCCCTCCCTCTGTTTGAAACTTAGAATTTGACTTCTAAGTCTTGTTGTTTTGCCCGAGGGAAAAAACCTTATCAAGAACTTTCGTGCAAGATCATCCCACGTTGAAATAGAATTTGGTGGCTCAGCTTTCAACCACCTCTTGGCTTCACCAAGTAATGAGAACGGAAATAATGTAAGCCGAACATAATCAGGTGACACTCCAGCGGGTATATAAGTGTCACTTATCTCCAAAAAGTTTTGGAGATGCTGTTGTGGGTCCTCATGAGGGAGACCGGTAAATTGCCCGCTTGTGTGCAACAATTGCACCATATTTTGCTTGAGTTCAAATCTCCCTCCAGGCTCTGGTTTGCGGATACTGGATGTAACATTGTTGGCATGTGGGATTGCCACCTTGCGAACCGGCCTTGCTGCTGCTTCTTCGGGCACTAACACTGCCCTCACAACCGGTGGATTTTGTTGCTCCATAATAGTCTGTCTGAGCAACTGCAGCTTCCTTTGTAGAGCTTCTCTCCGTTTACTATGAAATATACGTTCAGGCTCTATATAAGATTCCACCAGCTCTTTGTCTCTTGCCAGTGTTCACAGCAATTAAGTCTGCAAAATACAGGCTAAGACCAAGTTGTCAACACTTAAGAAAATAAAATAAAAATACAGTAAATTTACACTTAATACAATTTCACCAATTGCCAAGTCTCCCCGGCAACGGCGCCAAAAACTTGTTCGGTGCGTTTGTAGGGGTTATAAAACCGACACGCAAGTGCACGTGGTCGAACAAGTAGTAAGTGGCTTTAGTAAGCCAAGTATCGATCCACGGAGACTCTGGATAAGTGAACTTTGCTTAAGTATACTATACTATATCTCACTTCTAAATATGCTGACAACAACGTAACCAAAATTTGGATAATTTGTTTTATAAATTTTATACTATAACTACTAACAATTATCTACTTTGAATTTAAACTATGGATATGACCATGCCGAGGTTAAAGAACATGTAATGAACTGATTATCATCATAAATTGGTTAATCTTTTCTTCCAGTTGCTAGCCAAGAACATTATCCAAGAGATTAAAACTCTCGTATTTAATCTCACTTAAGAATCATAAACCATCCGTCTACATTTCTGTGATCAAATGCAATTCATGACCTAGCAATACAATTTCGGTTCCTAAATTGACTAATACGGCTTTCAAGTATATTTCTATCAGGAAAGCACATCAAAACTCAATTTCCCCAAATCAAGTAAAGAACAATATCCTATTAATTCACAACTTTCCAATTTCGTGCTCTCTCGAGTGAAATCGGACTTTTTAGATATACATTAATGTAGGCCACACACCAATGCAGTAAGAACAAGAATTAATAGAACATGGAAGAAAAAGATGAAAAACCATATAATTCAATAATCAAAATTCATCACAATTGTTCATAACCTCAGCAAGGAAGGGGATTAGCCACTCATTTGTGGATTAATCATCCTAAAACAAGTGTTAATCATACAAACAATTGAATTAGAGAAGAAAGAAGAAGAGAAAAAACCCTGAACTTTTCGTCCCTCAACTGCCTGTAACCCACGTCCTTGCTCCACCAAGTCTGAATTATGAAAAAATGAACCTAAGTGTTCTATTTATACTAGTGGGAATTTTTCCTGGAATAACAAGCAACATGTCACGGAGTGCATCGCGGAGCACTGCCTCCGTGACACGGCGTGGACGCGGACCCTCACTGAAAATTGGGGGTCCGGGAATAAAGCATCAACGTGGCACGACGTGCAACGCGGAGGCTTGCCACCGTGCCACGGAGCTGTCGCGATCCTCCACTGGAATTGATGCATTTTTCACCCTCCAGGCAGAATGCCTCCGCGATGGCAGTGTGACACGGCTCCATCGCAGAGCCCCTTTAATTGGTGCAGTCCAATGCTTTTTCCCTTGCTCGCATCCAAGTCCAACTCCGATATCATCCAACATGCATTTTAGCTTCCCGAAATCACATTTTACCTACAAAACAATGCTAATAATGTTAGTTAGTATAAATTCACATTTTATTACCAATTACATGAAAATGTATACACATTGCTAGATAAACAAGGTGAAAATGATACGTTTGAGTATCACTTGGGCATATAAATCTGCCCAAGATCATTAGTCCTACTAAAATTTCTAACAAGTTTCTTTGAGTATAAAGGTTGCTCTACACTTTTCTCAGTTATCTTGAAATGCTAAAACTCTCTTTTAAGAGGGAAGGAATTGACCCATGAGTACAACTTTACAGTAGATCACCCTATTTCTTCATCAAGGATGTCGAAATGAGTGGCCCTCTATACTCTCTCGATGCTGCTTGACAAGTGTGATTTCTGTCTTCGTGACTTCGCTAGCCATGTTGAAACCATCAAGCATTTTCATCGCTGGGTCATAGGGGTTGTCGATTCACTTTGGTCGAGGACTCTCTTATGCATAATGTTCGCCGAGCTGCATGGATCAACTAACACACACTTTACATTATAGTTGTTAATACATAGAGAGATTATCAAAGTATTATTATGTGGCCCTCCAATTGGTCCAAGTCCATTCTCTAAAAATTACATCTTCATTGACAAGATTCCGACCCTTTCGGGGCCTCTTCTTGTGGCTGAAAAACATCTTTTCCTCCCTCGAAGTTTGGACCTTTATCACACTGACCTCTTCTCCTTTGATCATGTCATCCGTGGAATACAGCACAATCAAGCTAGCAAGAAAAAACAAGGTTAACCCCACACAGTTGCTATGATCCCACAATGGGCGTCAAACTCTTTACTTTTAAATCAGTACGATTGAATATAGGGGGTCAAGAACACGCATTACGATTCAAACCTATTTTAGGTTCGATTTACTAGCAGTTTGTTTAATAATAGGTATGAAAACAACTAGAACACAACGTAAACAAGTGGAAATAAAATAAACAGAACAAATCTAGGTGTATCCGAAGCAACCACGAGCGTGCTCGAGGTCTTACCCACTGGCTCGAGATCAGCTACTTAAAATAACTTAATCAAGTTCAATATAGTTTAAGGAAAATGCTGGGAGCCCAATAAAATAGTATATTGCTAATGTATTTGCTTAAGAGAGATGTAGAGTACGAATCCCTTTACAAAAGATGAAAGTCGACTATCTATAGACTACAAAGTTAAGGCCTAAGCCAATAAGGGAGCGCCATTGGATTCCTAAAGAACTACACCCTGTACTCTTGGGCCACGCATCCAATCAGTTGGAAGGTGCCAGCTAATATCTCTGCCTGGCTCAGACTAGTATGAGCTCGTCCGCACACGTGAGCCGCCCGACACTCTTGTCCCTTGTTTGTCTTTTACGCCACGTTATTGGGGGCGACGATTCCCCGATTCTTATCCTATACGAGATGACAACTCCATCAATGCTATTTCGAAGAAAGCCGCTCCATGAGGTCCTTAGCCTTCTCATTCTTGGAATCCCGCTGAGGACCCTGTCGATGGTGCCCCGTGTCCTCAATTTCATTTTACCCATATATGTATAACTAATGCTTACTCTCTATTTGATATTATACTATGTATAACTAGTACATAAAAAATTTTGATATTAATAATGCAATAATTTTTAATGCATGTATTAGCATTAAAAACACAATAACCCTCAAAAATATTTCACATCATTTTTATCTTATTTGTGAAAAAATACTTTTAAATAAATAATTCCTTTTAAAATTTATATAACGAATATTACATTTAGCACACCATATCAAACGGTGCATAAAAATTACTCTCAATATAACACAAATATAATTAATAGCAATATTATTAATACAAATATTATTAACATACTTTATTCATTATTATTTTTATACTTTATATCAGCGGTGACGGGCACTCTGCAGATCAGGGGGATAGAGATGACGGGCACTCTGCAGATCATGGGAAAAAAGTGCACTATGTGTGTGAGACGTGGGAGGAAAATGGGGAATTGGTGGGTTTGGTGTGGTTGTTTAGTTTAGGAAACATTTTCTTTTTTATCTTTGCTTTTTGATATTTTTCTTTTTTTTTCTTCTTCTTCGTCTTATTATTATTATTTATATTCAAATATATATATAAATTGAGTTGAACTTCTTCTTTTTTTTAATTCAAAAAATTTATCCTTAATTTCTTTAATAAATACATAGATTTTTATTATTATTATTGTTACATAATTAATTCTAGCAAACAAAGCAGAAAAAATAATATTAATCATATCCAATTTTTTTTTAAAAAGAAGTAATGGCATATTTTTAAAAAAATTAAAATAATTCTAAAATTTAAATTTTAATTATTTTCTATAATAATTAAAGGAAAATAATAACTAGTTATTATAAAGTTAAAACAAATAAAGAAAAATAACTTAGATCATCTTTTGAAAACTAATAAATAATGTAGATTTATTTTTATGGATTTATAATTTAAATTAATAACCATTACTATTAATCTAAATTTTAAAAAAATTAGAAAAAAATAATAACTAATTATTACCTAATCTAATTAATATTATCCTAAACAGAACCGACTTTACCAGTAAATACCATGGGGTGAGAGAGAATCCAAGGAACTTTCACATGTATTTCCCTCATTGGGTACTGAAATACAGAGACAAAAGTCTTCAAAATACGTGGAGGATTGGCATATGAATAACCTATAAAAATGACATTTGTCCATCTTTATACCTATTTCAAACCCCATTTTTTTAGAAGGAACTAAAGTGGCTAAAATATCCTGAAAAAGTGACAGCAATGGAAGATGGTATAAGTGATGTTGCAAACTTCGTCTTCTCCAACTCTGGAGATGAAGAAGTGGAGGAACAAAGCCAAGAAAATGTTGGAGAAATTCACTGTAATAAAGGTGACAAAGGAAAAGAAGGTGGGCTTATTAATCATTTAATTACCAACTTAATGAGCCCTAGAGCAGGGGAGGCTAGAAATAAAGAAAGAAATGATCTTTTTGAGGTTAAAGATGAGGATGAGAAGGAAGATATAGCTTCTAATGACAGTGGAGGTGGAGGGATAATCAACAATTTGATCTCCAACATTTTTCATCCAACTGAAAACAGCAGTGGAGAAGGAGGACAAAAAGATGACATGAAGAAATCAGAGGAAGAAAGTGCAAGTGTTTTGGACAATATTGTTTCCCACTTGCCAACCCCTCTTGCAGGTATCCTTTTTTTTTTTTTTTAACCGACAACTTTTGTGAGGGATCATATATATATGATTATAGTGTTTGTATATTTGGTTCAAGATTGAAACGAGTGTTTTGTTGTGTTTGTGAGCAGATGATGCAGCTCCAGCAACAGATGAGGCTTCAATACTGATTCATTCAATTGTTCATGACTAGGACATGTAGTGTTTCTTCATCTACTAAAGATTAGCCAACAGCAGTTGGTGCACAAGATAATTAATCAAGTGTTCAGAATTTCCATTTCTGGGGACAAGAAGAGTGGGGTGTATATACATAGATCATAGTTAATTACTTGGTGCAAGTTGTGATTTGCCATCTCATTCACATTCTGTTCACTGCTGGCTGTGCTCCTTTTGGGTTTTTTACTTGTTATGCTTCTTAGACAGATGTCCTTTGGTTTCGGATAAGTTTATTGTGGGATTAATTACGCTGAAATTAGTCATATTTGAGTTATATTGAAATTAGTTATTTGATATTATTTTTTATTGAAAAAAAGTTAAAAATACTTCTATAAAAAATAAATATTTTTATTTTAATCTAAAAGTATCCTTAATATTTTTTTGGCTCACGAATGTTTCTCTCCTCTCACCTTTTGGTAAAATTACCGTTGATCCTGAAAATTTAATATTTAAAAATTTTGATATTTTATTTTATTTATTTTTAATTTTAAAAATTAATAAAATTGATATAATTTATATATATAGTAAAAAAATAAAATATTAAAAATATTATTTTTAATATATATTTTCATCATTAAAAAAATTATTTTCTTAAAATTTTTTATATAAAATAAAGAAGAAGTGTTAATATTTAGAATAATATATTAATTTTATTTAGTTTAATCGATGAAAATGTATGTATTTTAAAATTTAAAATTTAATAATTTTTTAAATTTTTTATGAGATTAAAAAATAAATCTAATAATTAAATATTATTATAAGTATATAATTATTATTCATCATAAAAATTTAAAAAATATCAAAATATTATTATTATTAAAAAATTTAATCATACACACTCCACTAAAGATAGAAATGAAATAAATTAATAAATAATTAAAGGTAAGTATTATATTTGTCTGTATGCAATAATTGCAAGTAATTTTAATAATAAATAAATTTAAAAAGAGTCAAAAATATTTTTAATTTATTTTTAGTTATATATTTAATATTAAAATCAAGAAGTGTTAAAACTTAATTAAATAGAAAAAAATTTATTTACATATAAGAGATATTGTCATTTTTAACATATAAAATGTTTAGAAATATCTTAATTTTAAAAATTTTAATATTTAGAATTTTATTTTTTTTATTTTTTATTTTAAAAATTAATAAAAATAATATAATTTACACATATAATTAAAAATATAAAATTTAAAAGTTTTCCGCATATTGAAATTTGAATGTTTAATATATTAATAACTTATTATTAAATTATGTATTTTTTTTGCGTGTAAGCATATTCGATATTTATCAAGTTTGATAAAATTAATATTTAAAATAAATAAATAATTTTTTAATTTTTAGTCAAAGATAATTTTAAAAGGTACTCATTATAATATGTTTTTTAAATTTTTTAATTTTTTTAATTTTAAATTTTTGATTGTATGTGTAAATCATATCTATTTTATTAATTCTTATATTAAAAAGTCAGGAAAATAAAATTTTAAACCTTTAAATATTATATTTTTTAGATTAATGGTACTTTTAGACTAAAAAATGAAAAAGAAGAATAGATATTCTTGAACTAAAAATAAAAATTGAGGATATTTTTAGATCAAAAAATAAAAAAAATATTTATAAGTATTTCTCACAAGTTAAAAATATTTTTAACTTTTTTTTAATTTAATATTTAATTTATTGCATTAAAAATAATTAATATGAGTACTCGTGCTGTGCGCAAAAGATATTAATATTTTTAACTTGAAATTTTATTTTTAAGTATTTCTAATTCCTTGTCTATCGTGATTGCATTATACCTATTACTTTATATTTTGAATATACTTTTTTGGTTAGCCTGTCACTAGGTTTATATTATATACTAAGATGAGTTTTGGCCCGTATTTACGGGCTTAATAATTTAATATTTAATATAATTATTTTATATTGTATTTTTATAATTAATAAATTAACATAAAATTTTATGACATATATAGTTAAAGTGATTTTATATTAATAAGGAAAATATTAAATTAGAAAAAAAATTGTTTAAGATGACAAATATGCACGTAGGCCGATATTCAAGTTATGAAAAAAAATCTTCTACTTTGGCAAATCACTCAATATGAGTGTGTTGGTCAAGAACTTAATTAAAGAAAAGAGTGATCATCTCCTTTAATTTTTTTTGTCTATTGAAACTCCTTTGCTAACACGACTTACGGATAGAAAATTAAATGTCGCGACATTTTCACAATACATAAAAAATAACTTATGCTTATATTTTTGACTCGATTTGTATTGCTAACTCATAAATCTAAACAGTGTATCTCATTTATCTGAATCTTTCAACTACTTTCAAGCTTGAGAAAATATATAATGAAAATATTGACTTCAATAAGAGCCTTGAACTATCGTAATTAAAGTAATTATGAACGTGACAAATCTGGAAGATTGAAACTTCTAGAGACAAGAATTTTAGTTTTTGTTATAAAGGTGATTACAATATTAAATTGTATTTGTAGGTGTTTAATTATCCTTTTAAAAATAAATTAATCATAATTATTTTCAGCTAAGCACAATTGAGAATGATAACGGGGTTACACTTAATAATAAATTATCTTTTCATTTCTATAAAATCAAATAATAACTAACTTATTTAAGTTGTCAAAAATGATGTCATACTGATCATTTTATCAATATTTCAAATAAATATATTATATCAAATAGTTAAATAATATTAATGATATCTTTTTCACACTATATTTAAAATTTTTATAAAAAGTAGATTAAAAATATATGTCTTATTTACATTAACAAATTTCATTGAGTTAGACGAAACAAATTAAAAAGTACTTCGATCTATCATTAAATTAATTTTGAATACACATAATTTCATCTTGCAAGTGTTGCTTACTTGATGAAAATTAAAACATATCACATTATTCTTTGTAACATGATAAAATATGAGAAAAAAATCTATAGATTTAATTAAAATGATCTTATATACAATAAATCAAGAGAAAAATTTAGTACAAGCAGCAAAGAGACTTTCAAAGAGATTTGCATGCATGGTGAAACAATGTACTATCTCAAACAAAGAGAAATCCAAAAAGACTAACAAAGATTAACGTGATATATAGTAATTCAATTCAATGAGGTAGCTAAAATTATATTTTGATATAATTTGTTTTAAATGACATCAATTCATTATAAAATAATAAAAATTTATATATAATTTCATAAATCACATGTATTTTAATTCCTTTCGATAAAAAAGTTATATTCTTCTTTAATTAATTTAGTATATAATAAGTAAATAAAATAGTGCATGGTAAGGAGATAAGATCGAATTATTTTTTAATTTATAAATAGTCATGTATTAATTTTCATAATGAAATAACATAAAATTACAAAAGATAAATTTTAAAACAATTTATTAATAGTTAAAAATTAATCATGGATCACCAAAACATATGGTATAGTAGAAGAGACTGTTCTTCTAAAGGTCTTGTTTCGAGTTCTAGATATAAAAAAATTTATTGTAGAGGCCATTTTCCCCAGATGGATCCTACACAATAGGTATTTGAAATAGTCAGGCTCTAATACAAATACAATACATCGAATGAAAACACAAACAAGAAATTACTCATAAAAAAAGTGAATGTATGTCATATATAATATTAGTGTAAACTTTACATTATTAAATTTATTTATTTTATTTTAAAATTATAAATTTCTTTTTTACGAAAAGTTATCTAGAAATATCTTTAGACCTGATAGTAAGAAATTTGTTACTTTATAATGTATATAATCTAAATTAACTTATTACATTATTTAAAAATTCAAAATATTATATTATAATACAATATGAACAAAAATCATTGCTTACATCAATTTTTGTGTTCTAACAAATCATACTTTAAAATTATCTTTAAACATAAAAAAATTTATATATTTTATTTTTTAAAAAAGTTACTTTATTATTATATTTATTTCGTGCAATAATTAAATATGTAAATAAAAATTAATTAATTTTATATTTTTGTAGATAGTTAAAATTTCACCTCATAAAAAGATTATGGCGGAAAAATGTGGGATCCATATGAGATGTCCCATCATTTGGGACACACTTGACATTTAAAAAAAATATTTGGTTATTTTATAGTACAATACAATTTGATTTGCTTTTTGTACAACTCTTCATAGACACGGTCATTCATGTTATGATTTTTTTGTCCATTCTCACAATACTGGTGTTACGCAACAAAAAAATAGCGGAACCGATGGCGATCGCGATATGGTCATAATTTTTCTGAAAGTCGAGGTCAATTATATTGATTGGTCATATTTACGGTTCAAAAGAAAATTTATTTATCTGTGTATGTATTCATTATCTATATTACATAAGAAATACAAAATAAAATATATTGTATTTACAAAACCAACTTATCTGCCTATGAGGGGTTTCAATATATCTGATTCAAACATTAACTAAATTATTTTCTCTAAGTATGAATGTAAACATATCAGTTGTTTTCATTTTAGTTCAATTCCATCATAATAATTCAATTCCTTCATAAATTATTATTTTATTATAATTTTTAAATTAAATATTATCACAATTTAAAGTCCTATTTAAAATTTTAAACTTAACTCATTAATAATTATATTTTATATAGTGCATTAATTTCAAATAAGGAATCAACCTTCGTATAATATAATCTTCGTATATGACATGTAGATTAATTTTAATGCATTTGTTAGTACAAATTTATAATAATAATTTCTGAACTAAAATATAATTTTAGAATCTTCTAATTTTGAAAATACATTTAAAGAAATTCAGAAGCACAATTTGATATTTAAAGGTGTTATATTTTATGTGATTGAATAAGTCTATATAAAAAAAAATTCTTAATTATGATAGCTACATGATTTTAAAAAAATGAATCCAACAAAAATATAATTATCAATCATTTATATTACACATGTTTAAAGATAATTGGTGAGAAAATAAGTAAAGACCAAATATATCATATAATACAATTTGAATTGCTCTTTGTACAACTCTTCATAGCCATGATCATCCATGTTATGAAAAAATATCTAACCACTTTTAATGAAAAAAGAAAGATGACTGGAGAATTGAATATACAATAAAGTTAAGGTAAAAATAAAGAAGTAGTAAATAAATTTAATGGAGAAAGAGAAGAAAAAATCAAGAGAAATGGAACATTTTAGTATTTTTGTAATTTTTTTTAAAGAAAGAATAATATCAACTTTAAGTTTTAACACATGTTCTTGAAGCATTTATGACTTAGATGTGAAATTACAATATTACCATTGATCATCCTAACTTAACTCTTCTATATAATAGACTAGATAAGTATAAGCCGTGCATAAGACGGGCCCAACATATAAAAGGTTTTAAAATCTAATTCTTAATCAATTTTTTTCATTTTTAAATTTTTTAGAAAAAAAGACAGCCATAAGTTTTTTATGTATTTTTTCAAATTAAATTCTAAAAAAATTAAATGATTTTCTACACTCAAGCAAAGTGTAAATATTTTCTTCTTTGGTGAAAGGTTTGTTCTCCAAATTTTTAATTTCATTTTAACATTAATTAATTTACTTTTTATTCTAATTTGATGTAAATCTTAGTTATTTTTTTTTTCATTATTTCAAATATAATCTAAACAAATTTATCATTGATTCATCATTTTGTACATAACTTTAGTAAAACTTTAATTATCATTTTTTTATTTGCTCTTACATAAAAAATTCAACATCTTAAAATAGAAAAAAAATGTTACAAAATTAAATCATATTATGTATTATAATGTTGAATAAATAATTGTCTTTTTTATTATAATGAAAAAGTATGTGAGACAATTATATGATATATCTCTTTTAAATTGAAGTAAGAGAGACTTTTTAAGTTTGAGTATATAATTAATGAAATTCTATAAAATATTATTTAAAATAATATGACTAAAAATAAAAAGTTAAGCTAACTAAAATGTCATTTCTCCAAAATAGAATTACTTATGGTGTTTAATCCTTTAGATGCGTTTTTCTTACCAATTTAATACTTTAGTTTATACTTATATTTTTTTAAAAAATTACATAGGTTATTTTCATTATAACTTTCTCTATTTTTATATCTTATTTTGACATATGAATAATATGTTTTTTTTATACTTATAGCATCATTTTCAATTTTAGGTATATTTTATTAATTTATATTCTCAATAAATTTTTGAAAATCATCTCACACATATCTAATATATATTTATTAAAATATTGTATGACTCGGTATCATAATGTTTATTAATATATATTATATTTATTTTTATATTCACAATTGTGATCGGTCGCTATTGAAATTATTTGCATTCAATATTTACGTCAAACTAATGAATATGTGAAGTCTATTTTTTATACTTTTATCACTAAATAACAGTTAATCAATGTACATTTTTTCATTAATATATGAACTAACCATGATAAACTAATGTAATTTAATTTAAACATCTAGCGTGATAGATTTTAACTCTAACCGACACTCCATCATAATAACATTTTATCAATTTTATATCGTTAAAATTATTTTAAAAATTATTTGTTATTAAATATTCTACACAAAATTCTATTTACATGAGAATGTTAATATCATATCAAATAACATTTATTTTTTAAATTAATATATATGTAAATATTAATTTAAATTTGTACTTATATAAATATTTTTATCAAGTAAAAATAGAAAACTTAGTTCAAAAAAGTAATATAACCACATTATAAAATAAGGATGAAAAATAATTTTATTTATTCAAATATAATCAATAAATAAGAAAGACCCAAATACATGATAGACCTTCTAAAATTAGGTAAAAAAAATAGTCTTGAATTAAAAGAGAAGATTATGATTTTTATGTTATTTGGCTAAAATATTTAATTCTCATTTCAAAAGTGTATAACACATATTAGCATGATATTTGCGAAATGTCAAAACTAACATTACTCGTTCCTACTTCATTATCCTATATAACTTGGATTGTCGGGCTCAACAATTTAAATTTTAATATAACTTTATTTTATAATGCACGTATACAGTTAATAAATTATCAGAAAATTTCATGAGAGATATAATTAAAGTGATTTTATGTCAAAAAATAATATTAAATTAGATCAAAAAAAAATTACAATGACAAATATGCATGTTGACTGATATTCAAGTTATGAAAAAATAATCTTATATCCTGAAAAATCACCTAACATGAGTGTGTTGGTCAAAAACTTAATTAAAGAAAAGAAGGATCATCACCTTCGATCTTCTCATGCTGGATGTAGTCAAGACGATATGTTTTGCCCTATAAATTTTTAGAATATTTCATTTATTTTTCTTGTACGTCTATAACTATTGAAACTAACTTCCTCTCCCTTGCTAACCCGACTTATGGATAGGAAATCAAATACCGTGATATTTTTACAAT
This sequence comes from Datura wrightii, assembly GCA_035772735.1. Classification (NCBI taxonomy): domain Eukaryota; kingdom Viridiplantae; phylum Streptophyta; class Magnoliopsida; order Solanales; family Solanaceae; genus Datura; species Datura wrightii. The sequence goes on from JASDFA010000018.1 coordinate 180,819,173, forward strand.
GCATAAAAACTACAACTTATGCTTAAACCCTTGACTCGACTTGTATTGCTAACTCATAGATCTTAATGATATATCTCATTTATCTTCATCTTTCAACTACTTTCAAGTTTGAGAAAAATATAATAAAAATATTGGCTGCAATTAGAATCTTGAACTATTTTCATCAAAGTAATTATGAACGTGACAATTCTGAAAGATTGAAACTTCAAGAGATAGGAATTTTAGCTTTTATTACCAAGGTGATTATAATATTAAATTGTGTTTCTAAATATTTAATCATTCTTTTAAAAATAAATTAGTCATAATTATTATCAACTAAGCATGATTGGAAATGATAATTGGGATTACACTTGATAATAATTCCCTTTTCATTTTTATTAAATCGAATAATAACTTAAAACTTGTTTAAGTTGCCCTAAATGATGACAACCGATTTATCATTATGTCAAATAAATATATTGTATCGAATAATATTAACTAATATCAATGCTATTTTTCACACTATATTTAAAAAAATTATAAAAAGTAAATTAAAATTATATGTCTTGTTTACACTAATAAATTTTATTGAGTTAGACAAAGCAAAAGTATTTTGATTTATCATTAAATTAATTTCAGATACAAATAAATTTATCTTGCAAGTGTTGCTTATTACTTAATGAAAATAAAAACATACCACATTATTCTTTATTTATATATATATATATAGCTTTATTCAAAGGGATTTGCATGCATAGTGAGACAATGTACTACATAAATAAAGAAAACCCCAAAAATACTAATAAAAATTAATGTGATATAAGTTGTAGTAATTCAATGAGATAACTAAAATTATATTTTATATAACTCATTTTAAGTGACATTAAATGGTGATAAATTATAAAAATTTGCATATGATTTCATAAATTACACATATATATATACATATATTAATTCTTTCGATAAAAAAATTATAGTCTTTTTTAGCTAATTTAGTAGATAATAAGCAAATAAATATTACATGTTAAGGAGATAAGATTTGTTTTTGTTTTATAAATATGTCATATGTTAATTTTCATATAAAATAACATAAAATTACAAAATAAATTTTAAGATAATTTATTAATAGTTGAAAATTATGGATCACCAAAGGATATGGTGCAGTGGATGAGACTATTCCTCTAAAGATCTCGATTTCGAGTTCTGGATATAAAAGATCATTGATGGAGAGCGCTTTCCCCAGATGACCCTGCATGACGCGAATTCGAATTAGTCAGACTCCAATATAGGTACCATACATCGAATAAAAAATCAAATAAGAAATTACTCATGAAAGAAGTGAATGTATGTCATATATAATATTAGTGTAAAAAAGTTATACTATTAAATTTATTTATTTTGTCACAACATGTAATTTATCTAATTTTAAAATTATAAATCTCTTTTTATATAAAGTTACCTATATATATCTTTCGACCAGATGGTATACAATTCTTTACTTTATCGTGTATATTATTTAAATTAACTTATTACATCATTTAAGAACACAAAATATAATGTCCTAATATAATTTGGACAAAAACATTGCTTAAATCAATTTTTGAATTTTCACAAATCATGCTTTAAAATTATCTTGAAATATATAAAATTTTATAAGTTGTATTTTTTTTTCAAATAGTGTGATAAATGAATAAACTTTTAATTTTTTAAAAATAATTATTTTACTATTATAATTATTTTGTGCAGTCATTAAATAGTAACTAAAAATTAATTAATTTAATATTTTTTTAGATACTTAAAATTTCACCCCATAAAAAAGTTGTGATGGGAAAACGTGAGGTCCACGTGAGATGTCCCATCATGGGATACACTTGGCATTTAAATTTTTTTAATTGTTTTGTTATTAGAAATTTATTATCAAACTTGAAGTAACGACAAATTAAAATAAATGAATGATTTTTTAAAAAATGACTATAATGACCTTGGTCGTCCTCCACTTCACATTTCTATGCAATAGAAGAAAAATAATAACACAAAAGAATTCAATTTCATCATAATTTCTTATCTTATTATAATTTTTAAATTAAATATAATCACAATTCAAAGTCACGGCTTAATGTTTAAAACTTAATTCACCAATAACCATATCTTATATAGTGCATTAGATTTTAAAATAAGAAATCATCTTCCGTATAATATAATTTTAGTATATGGTTTCTATAAATTAATACCAGTAAATTTTATATGTTTGTTAGTAGAAGTTCATGACAATAATTTTTGGGCTAAAATATATTTTTAATAACTTTAAATTTTGAAAATACAAATTTAGAAGCACAATTTGATGTTTAAAAGTGTAGTATTTTTATTGAATGCACAATTTTATTAATAGTAAATAATGAGTGAAATAATTTTTTTTAAAAAAATTATGAAAAAACATAACATGAATGAAAGTTGATAATAGTTCATACATTTTAAATTTTATGAGGTTCAATAAGTCTATATTAAAAAAAAGTACTAAGCTACTATAATTACATGATATAAAAAAAATGAGTTCATAAAAAATGCAATTATTAGCCTAATATATATTACATATGTTTAGCGGCTATAGGTGAAAAAATAAGATAAGAGCAAGTACATAGTACAATTTATATTGTTTCTTGTACAACTCTTTATAAACATGATTGTTCTTGCATGGCTCTTCTATATAATAGAAAAATTGTTAACATATTTTTGTTTTTTTATAATTTTACTATAATAATTAATTTATACATTAATTAAATGTGCAAAGAAAAACTTAATTCTATTTGCTCGTGGATAGTTTTATTTGAGTAAAATAAAATTAAAATTTCACTACATGAAAAAGAAAATAAAAATGATAAAATTTTGAGTAAAATAAAATTGAAATTTCACCACATAAAAAAGAAAATAAAAAGGAGCATTTTCACCTTACAAATACTCCCTATAAATATAGTATAATCAAAATTAATTAGGATTGATATAAAGCATTTGAAAATTGTGGGGTCCACATGTACTTGCGATATGAAAAAAAAGTTTGATTTTTTTGTCATTAAAAAATATGAACAAAGTTTGAAGCTTACAACATAAGTAAACAATGTAATTTTTTTATTGAAATGACAATAATATCCTTGATCATCCCACATCTTCACTCTTCAATATAATAGAAAAATATTTAAATATTTTCATTTTTTTATTCCTTGTTTATTGTTGTTGCATTGTAGTTATTATCAGAGGTAAATTTAGGATTTTTAAAATATGGACGCATTACTAAAAAAAAAATGCATTAAGTAGAAATAGATCGCAAGTACTCAAGGTAAATAAGTCAACCTTCAATTAAATGCACTATCTAGCCTTCTTATAGCATGAATGCCAGCATATATAATATATATATATATATATATATATATATATATATATATATATATATATATATATATAATATCAAATTTTACAGAAAAATCACAAATTCACGTACTCCATGTTTTATACATAAAAAGGCCCGGTTATTACTTGATATTGTTACGTTGCCAAAGTTATATTTGATTAGCTTGTTACTTTATTGATATAAGTTGTTTATCACTTTCTTTTTAATAATTTATATAGATAGATATAAATTTTTTTTAACTCCTAAAATTTTACTTGTTTGTACATTTTAATTCTAATTATTTAAAATATATTTACACATGACAAATTATTTTTATCTTTTATTATTTTTTATCATTATTTATCATTATTCAATTATCTATTAGTATTATTCCTTTGACATGTAATTTTGTATTAGTTTGTTATTTGACTTAATATTATTATTTATTCTTATTTTTTAATATAATGTAGGTGAATATATATATTTTTTACTCTTGATATAAATATTTACTTTTAATGTTTTCCTATATAATTCAAAATTCTTTGTATTGTTTAGAAATTAATTAAATTTATCAATAAAATTAATTAAGTTTATTCAAAATCTACTTAAAACAAATGATGCACTCAAAAAGTGGGCAAGAATTGAAGTTGCACTGCAGTTAACTATATCATTTTATTTTTCAATGCAATATATTCTTAACAAATTGTTTATATAATTAAAGAAAATAAATTATATAAATAAAATTATTAAATATCATTTTGATAAATTTTAATTATTATAATTAGATACAATATACTCGAAAAGATAATATGATTAAAAAAACAACTACAATTAAGAGAATATTCTATAAACTCTCAAATTAATTTTTTTTTTTGAGTAAAAATTAATTTCTTCGGTCTTATCTAATTTTTGCTTATAATTTCTTTGCTTCGATATTTATGTTTTTTATAGAAGAAAATACGATTCTTATTTTTATCAATGCAAAAATTTGAAGCATAGATTTAATAATTTTTTCGCCATTAGCAGAATATTTATTCTCCTTATAACAAATTACTAAAAGAAAATTCTACTTTAGGCAAACAAAATAGTTTGAATAACCCACGGCTATTAATAGTCTGTTTAGCCAAACTTCTCAAATCATCTTATTTTAAAAATCGCTTATAAAAAAAGTATTTTTAGTAAGAAGCAGTTTGTGTTTGACCAATAAATTTAAAAAACACTTTTGAGCAACAATTAGTGTTTCGCCAAACTTTTGAAAAGTGTTTCTAAGTGTATTTTTCACAAAAGTGCTTTTCAAATAAGTGTTTTTAGGGAGAAACTACTTTTTTTTTTAGCTTATGACAAATAACTTATGCTACTCCCTAAAAATACTTATTTTCTCTGAAAAACTTGGCCAAACACCTCATTTTTTTAAAAAATAAGTGCTTTTTAAGAAAAAAAAAATACTTTTGACCTCTTAGAATCTTGATCAAACGGACTATAAGTTGGGTGGAAGTATGAAAAATGCGTAGCTTTTTTTGCTGAAAGCAATATTTTCATAAAAATAAATTTTTTTTGTATAACCCACATCTCATATTAAAAATGTTGTAAAGAAACTTCAGAGTAGGATAGAACAAAAAATAAAAATAAGATACTGACATTAAGTAATTGCGATTTGTGAGAATAACAACAATTGTGGAGATGAAAATCGATGCTCAAAAATTAATATGAAACTTTTCATAGAATAATGATTTATGAAATTCTTATTAATGTACACTAACCATAACAATAGCTAAAATAATACTGATAAAAAGGAATGATACATACCCTTTTCATAAGAATATATATTAACACATTAAGGTAACATATGAATTCAACAAAAATAAATCAAAATAGCAATATACAATATCAAGTTAATAGTATTCCACCTACTTGCACGTTCATAACCATTCTTAAGAATAAAAAACAAAGAAAAACGCTCAAAGCTGAGCTCTAACAAAAGACAAAGAAAAGAACATTGATCCAAAAATTAATTCATTAACTTCAGTGTTACTAAAAGTAAAGAGAAATTCAAACATACAATTTAATTGTGTAATTCAAATGCAGTTTAAACTATTAAACATCAAAATATAAAAATTATTCATATAAAATATTAAAATTGAGAAAAGATAACAGGAATAAACCTTCAAATTCTTTTTTCTGTATTTTTCCCTTCTGAGCACTCAGCACTGCCCTTTTTTTTTTCCTTCAATGCGCGGCGCTCTCTGTGTTGCGTCTTCTGTTTTTCTTCTTCATCTGGTTCTTGATTTCTAAAAAGCTAAATATATACATAATTTTTTAAATTTATTTTAACACTTTATCTTAATTTTATTTAATTTTCACCCTTTCTCTCTTTCTCTGCGTGTAGAATCGTCGGTTCTGTGTCTGCTCGACTAGTCAATTTAACTTTATTTTTCACGTTTTATATTTTATTTAAACACAAAATACTAATTTTTATATTTTCATTATTTTTGTTTATATTGATCTTCAACTACAATTTTACACTTTAAAAATCAACAGATGTCCATCAGTTACTGTAAAAAAAAATAAAATCAATGGACGTCCGTAATTTTTTTAAATAATATTTTTTTATAGTTTCTGTGCATTTTTGAAGAAAAAATAACCAAAAAAGCACGTCAATTTTCTTAAAACGGTCAGTTTTCTTTTTTGAAAAAAAAAATCATTGACACAACCCGACGGAGTCCGCTGGAGTTTAGTTTTTTTTAATAGTGTTATTAGCAATGAACTAAAGTTTTTTTTTACCTGTATTAAAGATGATTTCTTTTTACCTATATTGCAGCGAGACACCTCTCCATGGCCTAGAAAAATATTTATCTTTTTTCTCTTTTTTGATACTTTCTATTTTTTTCTCATTTATGTGTCATGTTAAAAAGTTAGAAGTCACTCTTTTAACTCTTTTAACTATATATATATATATATATATATACCAAAATAATATATAATATAGAATTGTGTGAGTAAAAATAATATATAATATAGAATTGTGTGAGGACTATTGGGCGAAGTAGTGTGGATAATAAAAGGTAGATTATGACAATTTTTGTAAAATCCTACTCAGTACTCCCTTACTCGAGGTGTCTTTAACATGCAAGTTTATTTATATTTTCCTTTTTTTTTTTTAAATTTTTTTTTATCAACCTTTTCAATCTCTTGCTCTTTAGTTTTTGGAGTTCTTAACAACAAGTTCTTCAACCCTACCCGGATATGGCAGTAACAACGTCCTGTCTACGGACAACAATTTACCTACAAAGTTCCTAGGAATTTACAGGTTGATCCATCGTCATTATTAAGAAACTAAGAGCATAACCATTTACTTAGGATGATTTATATTAACTGTATTAACATAAAACAACATTAAAATTTGTTATTAAGAATAGTAAAGCTACTAATTTACATATAGGGGAAAACATTAAATAAGACACTTACATGCTTAAGACGCGAGTGAGGTTTCTCTTTCGGGAACCCCCGGAGACCCTTGTATTAAAAACTTGAACTATTTAGATTGTCTTAGTAAAGGAGTAAAGGGATTCTTTTGGGGCTATCGAGTGGATAGGAGTTTGGGAGTATTGTATTGGGAGTAGATAGGAGCTTAGGAGTGTTTTCTTTCTTTGCTTCTTCTCTCTATTTTTGTTCTGTGTTCTTTGGTGTGAAGAGAGGGTATTTATAGGTAGAAAGATAAGAGTGCAAGAAAAAGGATGGCTAAGATCTAACCGACACTTTTGTAAAGGACGATCAGGATTTTACCGACACTAGTGCTATCTTATCAAATAATACACGTCGGGTGCTCTGTGGGCCCCATCGTCACATGCATTATTGATATAGACTATACGACTTTATGTGACCTACTAAAGACTCGTGCTTATCAGTTTTTCCTTCATTTTGGAAGGTAGTGATAAAGTAAGCACTCACAGGACACTTAGTAGGCATCCCTACTAGACATATTTACAGACATAGGTACTATAGACTATATAGACTTGGACTTTTTTTTTTTTATTATTTTTTTTTTATTTTAAGTATCTAGATTATGAAGGGCAATTGAGTCAAAACTCATTCCTGAATCATACCCTTCGTTTGGGTCTTGTGCCTCTTGATAGTCTTCTTCTTCAGTAGCTGGGAAACTGGACTCTTCTGCTGTACGTTGTCTCTGGTTTTCATGGTTCAGATCTGAAACAATATCGTCTAGTCTGATTGGTGATTTGTCCATATGCTTGTCTTGCTCTATTTCTTTGATCTGCTTGTCTTGTTCTACTTCTTTGATCATTTCTTCTAAGGTCTTCTTAATTATATTTTCAATAGTCTTTTTCTTCTTTTTAATTAGAGTCTTCTGTCTGGATGTCTCACCCATGGTGAAGGACTTTGGTAGTCGTCTTCGGGGAGGAGTTGCCGATTTCTCTTCACTTTTTGGCAAAGTGACAGCCTTTAACGGATTTGATATGTCTTTACCGGTCACCGTTTGAACCGGACTAGCTGTATCGTTACCTGATACAGTAGGTCTATTTGCATTCAGAGAGGAATGCACACTCTTCTCATCCATTTTATTTTGAGATGGAGAACTCGTGTCTGGCTGTTCCTTTCTAAGCAACTTCATTAGCTGATCTTTCTCTTGTCTCAGGGCTTCACATTTAGCATTTAGCCTTTTAAAACCTTCTGTCATGGCTTCACAGTGATCGCAGAAAATTATTTTGTCTGTATCTCTTTGGACTTTGTATTGTGGAGTTTGGATCGGGTTTTGTTTTAGGGCTGGAGAGATGAAGTAATTTGGACCCAAATATCCCCTTGCATAGTCTAATGCTTCAGTTAAATCATTAAAACCTTTGAAAAGAGGATTTTTTACTCCGTTTATTGAGTCTACTACTTCTTGCCATGTCTGAAAAACACCATTAATTTTTCCATGTATAACTACATAAAATTTAAATTTTCTTTCTGTGTTTCTGTCTGTAAAGTACTGTCCTAGTGCATTTAAAGTGGCTATGAAATATTTTATGTCTCTTTTAGTATATGCCATCCATAAATTATCCATTAAACACCTCTGGGGTCTGTCTATTTTACAATCTGGCATTTCTTTAAAAGACAGGTTACATTTAGGATAGCAAATTAAATTATATTTACCAAAGTGTATTCTATCTAACGTCTCGACGGATGTCTGGGGCCTGAAGTGTACATTAGCTAAAAGAGTCTGAGCGTATGAGTCTGAAGCAAAGGCTGGGCCTTTGCCTTTGTCTGTCTGAGCTGACATTGGTCTGGTGCCTGCATTTGTTCTCATACTGAAAAAATAACTTATGGTTATGCAGATTTCAAATTTAGTCTACTCAATTGATCTGCTAAATTATTATCTTTCCCTTTTATGTATTCGAAGACTATGTTAGGATATATAGAGATAGTATCTATGAAATTTAACCATCTTCTTTTACTACTATTCTTTTGGTTTATCTTCTGATGAAATTTTACTATAGCCTCACAGTCTGTTCTGACTAATATTTCATTTTTATTTAGAATATATAACCTGAAACTATTTAATCCGTATATTATAGCTAAGACTTCTGCGTCTATACTACTCATATTTCCTTTTTCTTATACTTACCACTCTGGTAGGCACAAATTTTTTCTTCCTGTTTAAGACTATATTTAGTTGGTCTTGCCTTTAATACTGCTCCCCATCCTTGAATACTTCCATCAGTTTCTATAATTAAATAATCTGATTCTAATGGGATGCTTAAATCTGGGATATTTTTTACTTTTTCTTTAATTTGTTGCACTAACTTGATATCTTCGGTATTGAAATGTTTTTGTCCTCTACTTCCGGTCTTGGCATATAGTGGTCCGGCTATTTTTCCTAAGTCTTGTATAAAATTTCTGGCATAATTTACTAATCCTAAGAATTTTTGAAGGTCTTTTGTCTTATCTAATTTATCTGGCATCTCTAATACCTTTTTAGCTATATGAGGTTGTAATTTTATTCTTCCATCTCCTATAGTGACTCCTAAAAAGTTTATATATGTTTTACATAACTCCATTTTATTTTTACTAATTATAACTCCTTTGCTTACAAATAGTCTGAACACTGTCTGTAAGTGCCCTAAATGTTCTTGTAGGTCTTTACTAAATACTAGAATATCATCTACATATACTACACAAACCTCTTATAATCTCCAAATATTTCATCCATTTTTCTTTGAAATATTGGAGGGGCAGTTTTGAGTCCGAATGGCATTGCCAACCATTCGAAATGCCCTTCTGGACAAGTAAATGCCGTCCACTCTATACTATCAGGGTGCATTTTTACTTGCCAATATCCTGATTTACAGTCAAACTTGCTAAATACTCTTTTCCCCTGTATTCGATTAAGTAACTCACTCTTGTCGGGTAACTTATATGCATCTGTTCTTGTATTGTCGTTAAGTCTTTTGTAATTTATGACCATTCTGGCTTTTCCTCTAACTATTTCACTATGATTTCTTACCATAAAAGCTGCAGATCGGTGTCTAGAAGTGGATCTTCGGATTACACCTAGAGATAATAGTTCTTTAATCTGAGCTTGAAAATCTTCTATGTCTAGATTCGTTGCTTCTATTGCCGCTGTTTTGATGGTATATTCCGGGTTTATTATATCTAATTTACACATTATCTTATTGGCTCCCCAGTGTAATAAAGGTTTTTCTCCTATTATTTCCAATTCGTCTAATGTTTTTACTATGTTTTCTAAGTCTTTAGGTCCCTTAATATTTCCTATATTTTTTAGTCCCTTATTGAAATTGTAAAAAGATGTTTCTAAATTAATTAGAGTATAATTCTTTCTTCTTATTTCTTCGTCAGAATTATAATTATCGCTATCTTCTTCTTCATAAGTTTCTTTATTACATTCTTCTTTGTTTTGACACTTAGCACAACAGGATTTTTGCTCCTCTTTTTCATACCTTCCTTTTGTTAAAATTTTTTCTGTTTGAACAGAAGTATATGTAGTTTGTTTAAAAAATGCTACGCCGTCTCATGTAATTAAACAGCTTCCTGAATCTTGAAATATGAAGTTTAGTCCTATGACAAAGTCTGCTTGGATGTTTAATTCTCTTACAAGTATTTTATTTACATTATAAGATGGGTTATAAAAATTTTTGCATGTATTTTGGAAACTTATCCTAGCCTTTTCTATGTAATATTCATACATATTATAGGTACCGTCCATTTGCATTGCAGCAATTGGCTTGGGTAACCTGGTTAATAATTCGTAAGGAACTATCTTTTTATTTATTAAACAACTAGTACATCCTGGATCTAATAATGCTAGCGTTTCTATCTCAATGTCTTTAATCTTGATTCTTGCTAATACCTTTACCGTTGTTAATTTCTTATCTTCATTACAGATTAATCCTGCGTCTATAGTATTTTTTATGTTAAGGTAGTTATCCTGCTCTTGGCTTGATAGTGTGGCTTCAATATTAGTTCCTATATTTGGAATTATTGGTTCTTCTTTTAACTTTCCTTTTCCTTTTTCTAATATTCTTATTCGCTGATCCAGTTCTTGTATTTTTGCTTCTAATGAGTTCATTCTTAAATTAATTATTTGATTACTTTCGCCTTTTTGTGCAGGTATTTCTATTTTAATTCCTAATTCTTTTTCTATACAGGTTGTGCAGCCTTCCATATAACACTTCCTGCATTTAGCTCTTTTGTCTTTACTAGGGTACCATCTACAGAATCCACATGGCTTACTATCCAAACCTTTTTGTTTTTCGAAACTGTGGTTACATTCTTGTATAATATTCATCATATCATTATATTGTAAATCTTCTAGTTCTAGGGGCAGTTTTAAGTCTGTTCCTATCTCATTAATGAATTCTTCTTTTTCAGAGTCTGACGAGTCTGTTTTAGCACCTTCTGTTAATTCTATACTTACTACCGAGTATATACTTTCTGTATCTGATATATATTCATCTACATTTATCAAAGTTTCTTGTAATTCTTCTATTAACTGAGAGTTTCTAGTTCTTGTATTATATCGTTTAGGACAAGTATTTGCCAAATGTTCTGCACTGCCACAAGTAAAACACTCTAATTTATTTTTGTAGTTTCTTTCATTTCTGTATTTTCTTACGTGTCTATTTTTATCTAAATATGGTTTCTTTGCCGATGATTTTCTTAAGTAATATTTCTTTCTATACGGTTTTTGATTATAATGTCTGCCTTTATATCGTCTAGGCTTATATGGTTTTTTGTCATAATGTTGTGTTGTATACATTATAGTTTTGCAGAAATTCATTTCATTTTGTTTTAGTTGTTTTTGTATTTGTATGTTTGTGCATTTTTCTGTTAATACTTCCATTATATGTTGTACTTTTTGTCCTATTGACCATTTCGCAGTCGGGTTCTGTACTACACCTTCTCTATTGTACCATCTCTCTTCTATTTCTCTACCTAATGCTCCTGGCAATTTGTTAAACGATTTTTTACCTATGTCTTCATCAAAGGTATTTCCACTAAGTGTGCAATAATAAAAGAATTCCCTTAGAAATTCTTTAATATAACTCCAGTTAGAGATACTTAGTTGTTCTAATTTTATTAACGCGTTTCTTTGAAGTATAATTGTCCCGCTATTTGGGTCTTCGCCTGTAAGTAAACTATGCATTTTATTTGTGAAATTATAAGGGTTTGCCCCCATATCTATAAATGTCTGAAATTCATGTGGAAAATTACTTTTATATGCTTCCCATACTGCTTTAGCTGATTCTCCTAAAAATGTTTCCATATATCTATACATGGTTTCTGCATCTGTCTCTTGATAATTTTTAATAAAGTCTGCTACTACTATTCCTTTCCAGATATCTATTGCCGAGTTCCACAATTGTGGATCATGAGCCGCTAGATTTAATATTTTTCCTTTACTACCTCCTTCTTGTAATCTAATAGGTTCTTCTATAGGCATCCTTTTACCCATAGGTTTTATTTTATCTGTGCTAATCTCTTCATCTGGATTTATTCTCCATACTCTTCTTCTAGGCCATTTCCTGTACTAGTATCTATAGTATGTATTTGCGAAGTTTTCTGAAATGGTGTCGAACTACTTGACTCCATCAGTTCTTTTTCACTTATTAATGATGTAGTCTCTTCTTCGTTATGTCTATATCCTAAATTATCTGTTCTTTCTTCGCATTCTTTTAAATGTATTATGATTTCTTCTAGATTCATGTTCCCTTTTTCACAGTCTTTACATCTGAAAAATGTATACCCTTGTTCTTTATGTAATCTTTTAGCCTGTTCTATCACTTCGTCTACTGCATACCCTTCTTCTAATATTTCTATATTCATAAGTTCTACTTCCTTTTCTTCACTGCTACTTTCTACATTCATAAGTTCTACTTCCTTTTCTTCACTGCTACTTTCTTCAGTTTGTCTAGTATAGTTATATTCTGTAAATCTTATGGAGGTCTCACCTTTCCTATTAGTATACATTACGTGGGCTTCGGGTGTATATATTTTTGGTCTGTTAAATTTGTCTAAATTCCATTCTAATCCTGCGTAGTCTTCTGGGTCTATTTTTATGGGTTTAATTAGTTTTATTCCCTTATTCCCCATAAGTTCTACTACATCAGCTACTTTGATTTTGAATTTGGTATTACTATTTATTGCCATTTTTCCTATAAATCCTATGCACATTAAAAGATTCTTTCCTTTATCCATTTCTTCGTACCCTTTAGTCTGTATTCCTATTTTTATATGTGATCCAAATTCTTGTAAATTCATTAAAAAGTCTGGACTAATGTAAAATATTCCTCCATTATTTGTCATGTCTACTTCGGTCAGTCCAATTATTGCCTTTTTTAGGTCTGTCCATCTATCATCATACAATGTTATTAGTACTTTTGCTCCTAGATTTTTTCTACTTAAACCTTTTATTCCTAGTATAATTAATCCTAGGTGCATCATTGTCATTTTCGTATTTTTTATAGTTTTAAAGGATTCTTGATTTACAAGATTTAACTGTACTGTATTTTCTCTTAATACAGATATCTGTTCTTCTCTGTAATGTCTGTAAAGAAGGTTATTTTTAGAAAAATATCTTGTGTTATACAATATTTTTGGGTCTAATAATTTTAGTTGATGTTGTTTAAAGAGTTGTAGGTCTTTATCTACATCTATGATTTGACTAAGTTCATTATTTTCTTCCTCTCTTACTTTCTTAGAGAAAATTCTAGATATTAGGTTATTTCCTATTTGATTGTCTGAGTAGCTAGGTCTTGGTCTTTCTTCTTCTAAGGTTCGGGTTCCCCTATTTGAAAGAAAGTCCATTTTTGTGGTTTTTTAGCTATTTTAGGCCTATCTTTTTGCGGCGTTATTTCTATCTTTTCTAGCTTTAAAATTAATTCGTCTATATTAGTATTATGAGATTCTTCGGCCTCTTTTTCTTTTAATAGTTTTTCTAGCTTTTGATTTATTTCTAATAAGATTGCTATAATCGTATTATTTTGTCTAACAATTATTTTATCTGACTGAGCTGTTGGTATGTGTGTAGCGAAACCTGCTGGCTCCTGGAATTGGCTACTATAATCTAGTGCTTTTTTATATATTGGGTCGTCTATACTCATGAAAGGGATATTTCTTCAATATTTAATACCACTTTCTTAATTTCTTTTAATTGTCTGTCTATATCAACTGGTTGTATATCATTACAAATGCCTTTTCTAATTTTTTCTATAATTTCAACACCTTGTTCCTTTATGAAATCTAGATTTCTTTCTATTTTTTCTAATATCTTTGTATGTTTATTCTGAACTTCTTCTATTCTCTCTATAAGTTGTAAGATTATTTTATTTTGTTCCTGGATCTTACTGCTAAAATTAATTAGTAAGTCTATTAATGTATTATATTGTCTATCTTCGGTATGTAGAGTATGTTCTCCCTGACCAAAATTACACCTAATGGTACTACCTTCTCTTAGTGATCTAAATTGTTTCTCTGGATGTATTTTTAAGTCTAAGTATTCTAGATTTCTTAGAGAATCTATTTTAGCGTTTTAATAACTAGATATAATTTTATATCTACGCAATTTTATAATATCTTTAGAAATTTGTTTAGAGGTTTCTAATCCTTGTAATTCCCACCGTACTGCTGATAAGGTATCTGTCAAATTTTCTTGTGTATAATCACTAACTAAACTTTCGTTTAAAAGTTTTTGCGTTATTTCCGTAAGGTCTATGAGTCTCTTTTCAGTCTTTTTAATATCTCTTATTATTTTTAAATGTCTATTTATAAACCAATTATTAAATCTTACTTGGTAAAATGCTGGGTGTCTTTTCATTAACCTAAACGAATTTTTCTTAATTTATCTTTAATCCTTCTCATATAAGTAGTTGGCCTAAGATCTTCTAGCTCTGATATCAAAATAATATATAATATAGAATTGTGTGAGTAAAAATAATATATAATATAGAATTGTGTGAGTAAAAATAATATATAATATAGAATTGTGTGAGGACTATTGGGCGAAGTAGTGTGGATAATAAAAGGTAGATTATGACAATTTTTGTAAAATCCTACTCAGTACTCCCTTACTCGAGGTGTCTTTAACATGCAAGTTTATTTATATTTCCCTTTTTTTTAATCAACCTTTTCAATCTCTTGCTCTTTAGTTTTTGGAGTTCTTAACAACAAGTTCTTCAACCCCACCCCGGATATGGTAGTAACAACGTCCTGTCTACGGACAACAATTTACCTACAAAGTTCCTAGGAATTTACAGGTTGATCCATCGTCATTATTATGAAACTAAGAGCATAACCATTTACTTTGGATGATTTATATTAACTGTATTAACATAAAACAACATTAAAATTTATTATTAAGAATAGTAAAGCTACTAATTTACATATAGGGGAAAACATTAAATAAGACACTTACATGCTTAAGACGCGAGTGAGGTTTCCCTTTCGAGAACCCCCGGAGGCCCTTGTATTAAAAACTTGAACTATTTAGATTGTCTTAGTAAAGGAGTAAAGGGATTCTTTTGGGGCTATCGAGTGGATAGGAGTTTGGGAGTATTGTATTGGGAGTAGATAGGAGCTTAGGAGTGTTTTCTTTCTTTGCTTCTTCTCTCTATTTTTGTTCTGTGTTCTTTGGTGTGAAGAGAGGGTATTTATAGGTAGAAAGATAAGAGTGCAAGAAAAAGGATGGCTAAGATCTAACCGACACTTTTGTAAAGGACGATCAGGATTTTGCCGACACTAGTGCTATCTTATCAAATAATACACGTCGGGTGCTCTGTGGGCCCCATCGTCACATGCATTATTGATATAGACTATACGACTTTATGTGACCTACTAAAGACTCGTGCTTATCAGTTTTTCCTTCATTTTGGAAGGTAGTGATAAAGTAAGAACTCACAGGACACTTAGTAGGCATCCCTACTAGACATATTTACAGACATAGGTACTATAGACTATATAGACTTGGACTTTTTTTTTTTTTTTTAAGTATCCAGATTATGAAGGGCAATTTAGTCAAAACTCATTCCTGAATCATACCCTTCGTTTGGGTCTTGTGCCTCTTGATAGTCTTCTTCTTCAGTAGCTGGGAAACTGGACTCTTCTGCTGTACGTTGTCTCTGGTTTTCATGGTTCAGATCTGAAACAATATCGTCTAGTCTGATTGGTGATTTGTCCATATGCTTGTCTTGCTCTATTTCTTTGATCTGCTTGTCTTGTTCTACTTCTTTGATCATTTCTTCTAAGGTCTTCTTAATTATATTTTCAATAGTCTTTTTCTTCTTTTTAATCAGAGTCTTCTGTCTGGATGTCTCACCCATGGTGAAGGACTTTGGTAGTCGTCTTCGGGGAGGAGTTGCCGATTTCTCTTCACTTTTTGGCAAAGTGACAGCCTTTAACGGATTTGATATGTCTTTACCGGTCACCGTTTGAACCGGACTAGCTGTATCGTTACCTGATACAGTAGGTCTATTTGCATTCAGAGAGGAATGCACACTCTTCTCATCCATTTTATTTTGAGATGGAGAACTCGTGTCTGGCTGTTCCTTTCTAAGCAACTTCATTAGCTGATCTTTCTCTTGTCTCAGGGCTTCACATTTAGTATTTAGCCTTTTAAAACCTTCTGTCATGGCTTCACAGTGATCGCAGAAAATTATTTTGTCTGTATCTCTTTGGACTTTGTATAGTGGAGTTTGGATCGGGTTTTGTTTTAGGGCTGGAGAGATGAAGTAATTTGGACCCAAATATCCCCTTGCATAGTCTAATGCTTCAGTTAAATCATTAAAACCTTTGAAAAGAGGATTTTTTACTCCGTTTATTGAGTCTACTACTTCTTGCCATGTCTGAAAAACACCATTAATTTTTCCATGTATAACTACATAAAATTTAAATTTTCTTTCTGTGTTTCTGTCTGTAAAGTACTGTCCTAGTGCATTTAAAGTGGCTATGAAATATTTTATGTCTCTTTTAGTATATGCCATCCATAAATTATCCATTAAACACCTCTGGGTCTGTCTATTTTACAATCTGGCATTTCTTTAAAAGACAGGTTACATTTAGGATAGCAAATTAAATTATATTTACCAAAGTGTATTCTATCTAACGTCTCGATGGATGTCTGGGGCCTGAAGTGTACATTAGCTAAAAGAGTCTGAGCGTATGAGTCTGAAGCAGAGGCTGGGCCTTTGCCTTTGTCTGTCTGAGCTGACATTGGTCTGGTGCCTGCATTTGTTCTCATACTGAAAAAATAACTTATGGTTATGCAGATTTCAAATTTAGTCTACTCAATTGATCTGCTAAATTATTATCTTTCCCTTTTATGTATTCGAAGACTATGTTAGGATATATAGAGATAGTATCTATGAAATTTAACCATCTCCTTTTACTACTATTCTTTTGGTTTATCTTCTGATGAAATTTTACTATAGCCTCACAGTCTGTTCTGACTAATATTTCATTTTTATTTAGAATATATAACCTGAAACTATTTAATCCGTATATTATAGCTAAGACTTCTGCGTCTATACTACTCATATTTCCTTTTTCTTTATACTTACCACTCTGGTAGGCACAAATTTTTTCTTCCTGTTTAAGACTATATTTAGTTGGTCTTGCCTTTAATACTGCTCCCCATCCTTGAATACTTCCATCAGTTTCTATAATTAAATAATCTGATTCTAATGGGATGCTTAAATCTGGGATATTTTTTACTTTTTCTTTAATTTGTTGCACTAACTTGATATCTTCGGTATTGAAATGTTTTTGTCCTCTACTTCCGGTCTTGGCATATAGTGGTCCGGCCATTTTTCCTAAGTCTTGTATAAAATTTCTGGCATAATTTACTAATCCTAAGAATTTTTGAAGGTCTTTCGTCTTATCTAATTTATCTGGCATCTCTAATACCTTTTTAGCTATATGAGGTTGTAATTTTATTTTTCCATCTCCTATAGTGACTCCTAAAAAGTTTATATATGTTTTACATAACTCCATTTTCTTTTTACTAATTATAACTCCTTTACTTACAAATAGTCTGAACACTGTCTGTAAGTGTCCTAAATGTTCTTGTAGGTCTTTACTGAATACTAGATTATCATCTACATATACTAACACAAACCTCGTATAATCTCCAAATATTTCATCCATTTTTCTTTGAAATATTGGAGGGGCAGTTTTGAGTCCGAATGGCATTGCCAACCATTCGAAATGCCCTTCTGGACAAGTAAATGCCGTCCATTCTATACTATCAGGGTGCATTTTTACTTGCCAATATCTTGATTTACAGTCAAACTTGCTAAATAATCTTTTCCCCTGTATTCGATTAAGTAACTCATTCTTGTCGGGTAACTTATATGTATCTGTTCTTGTATTGTCATTAAGTCTTTTGTAATTTATGACCATTCTGTCTTTTCTTCTAACTATTTCACTATGATTTCTTAACATAAAAGCTGCGGATCGGTGTCTAGAAGTGGATCTTCGGATTACACCTAGAGATAATAGTTCTTTTATCTGAACTTGAAAATCTTCTATGTCTAGATTCGTTGCTTCTATTGCCGCTGTTTTGATGGTATATTCTGGGTTTATTATATCTAATTTACACATTATCTTATTGGTTCCCCAGTGTAACAAAGGTTTTTCTCCTATTATTTCCAATTCGTCTAATGTTTTTACTATGTTTTCTAAGTCTTTAGGTCCCTTAATATTTCCTATACTTTTTAGTCCCTTATTGAAATTGTAAAAAGATGTTTCTAAATTAATTAGAGTATAATTCTTTCTTCTTATTTCTTCGTCAGAATTATCACTATCTTCTTCTTCATAAGTTTCTTTATTACATTCTTCTTTGTTTTGACACTTAGCACAACAGGATTTTTGCTCCTCTTTTTCATACCTTCCTTTTGTTAAAATTTTTTCTGTTTGAACAGAAGTATATGTAGTTTGTTTAAAAAATGCTACGCCGTCTTGTGTAATTAAACAGCTTCCTGAATCTTGAAATATGAAGTTTAGTCCTATGACAAAGTCTGCTTGGATGTTTAATTCTCTTACAAGTATTTTATTTACATTATAAGATGGGTTATAAAAATTTTTGCATGTACTTTGGAAACTTATCCTAGCCTTTTCTATGTAATATTCATACATATTATAGGTACCGTCCATTTGCATTGCAGCAATTGGCTTGGATAACCTGGTTAATAATTCGTAAGGAACTATCTTTTTATTTATTAAACAACTAGTACATCCTGGATCTAATAATGCTAGCGTTTCTATCTCAATGTCTTTAATCTTGATTCTTGCTAATACCTTTACCGTTGTTAATTTCTTATCTTCATTACAGATTAATCCTGCGTCTATAGTATTTTTTATGTTAAGGTAGTTATCCTGTTCTTGACTTGATAGTGTGGCTTCAATATTAGTTCCTATATTTGGAATTATTGGTTCTTCATTTAACTTTCCTTTATCCATTTCTTCATACCCTTTAGTCTGTATTCCTATTTTTATATGTGATCCAAATTCTTGTAAATTCATTAAAAAGTCTGGACTAATGTAAAATATTCCTCCATTATTTGTCATGTCGACTTCGGTCAGTCCA
Source organism: Datura wrightii (assembly GCA_035772735.1). Classification (NCBI taxonomy): domain Eukaryota; kingdom Viridiplantae; phylum Streptophyta; class Magnoliopsida; order Solanales; family Solanaceae; genus Datura; species Datura wrightii. Next base: position 180,838,627 of record JASDFA010000018.1, read on the forward strand.
ATTATTGCCTTTTTAAGGTCTGTCCATCTATCATCATACAATGTTATTAGTACTTTTGCTCCTAGATTTTTTCTACTTAAACCTTTTATTCCTAGTATAATTAATCCTAGGTGCATCATTGTCATTTTCGTATTTTTTATAGTTTTAAAGGATTCTTGATTTACCAGATTTAACTGTACTGTATTTTCTCTTAATACAGATATCTGTTCTTCTCTGTAATGTCTGTAAAGAAGGTTATTTTTAGAAAAATACCTTGTGTTATACAATATTTTTGGGTCTAATAATTTTAGTTGATGTTGTTTAAAGAGTTGTAGGTCTTTATCTACATCTATGATTTGACTAAGTTCATTATTTAATTCCTCTCTTGCTTTCTTAGAGAAAATTCTAGATATTAGGTTATTTCCTATTTGATTGTCTGAGTAGCTAGGTCTTGGTCTTTCTTCTTCTAAGGTTCGGGTTCCCCTATTTGAAAGAAAGTCTATTTTTGTGGTTTTTTAGCTATTTTAGGCCTATCTTTTTGCGGCGTTATTTCTATCTTTTCTAGCTTTGAAATTAATTCGTCTATATTAGTATTATGAGATTCTTCGGCCTCTTTTTCTTTTAATAGTTTTTCTAGCTTTTGATTTATTTCTAATAAGATTGCTATAATCGTATTATTTTGTCTAACAATTATTTTATCTGACTGAGCTGTTGGTATGTGTGTAGCGAAACCTGCTGGCTCCTGGAATTGGCTACTTTAATCTAGTGCTTTTTTATATATTGGGTCGTCTATACTCATGAAAGGGATATTTATTCAATATTTAATACCACTTTCTTAATTTCTTTTAATTGTCTGTCTATATCTACTGGTTGTATATCATTACAAATGCCTTTTCTAATTTTTTCTATAATTTCAACACCTTGTTCCTTTATAAATCTAGATTTCTTTCTATTTTTTCTAATATCTTTGTATGTTTATTCTGAACTTCTTCTATTCTCTCTATAAGTTGTACGATTTTTTATCTTGTTCCTGGATCTTACTGCTAAAATTGATTAGTAAGTCTATTAATGTATTATATTGTCTATCTTCGGTATGTAGAGTATGTTCTCCCTGACCAAAATTACACCTAATGGTACTACCTTCTCTTAGTGATCTAAATTTTTTCTCTGGATGTATTTTTAAGTCTAAGTATTCTAGATTTCTTAGCGAATCTATTTTAGTGTTTTAATAACTAGATATAATTTTATATCTACGCAATTTTATAATATCTTTAGAAATTTGTTTAGAGGTTTCTAATCCTTGTAATTCCCACCGTACTGCTGATAAGGTATCTGTCAAATTTTCTTGTGTATACTCACTAACTAAACTTTCGTTTAAAAGTTTTTGCGTTATTTCCGTAAGGTCTATGAGTCTCTTTTCAGTCTATTTAATATCTCTTATTATTTTTAAATGTCTATTTATAAACCAATTATTAAATCTTACTTGGTAAAATGCTGGGTGTCTTTTCATTAACCTAAAGGAATTTTTCTTAATCTATCTTTAATCCTTCTCATATAAGTAGTTGGCCTAAGATCTTCTCGCTCTGATACCAAAATAATATATAATATAGAATTGTGTGAGTAAAAATAATATATAATATAGAATTGTGTGAGTAAAAATAATATATAATATAGAATTGTGTGAGGACTATTGGGCGAAGTAGTGTGGATAATAAAAGGTAGATTATGACAATTTTTGTAAAATCCTACTCAGTACTCCCTTACTCGAGGTGTCTTTAACATGCAAGTTTATTTATATTTTCCCTTTTTTTATCAACCTTTTCAATCTCTTGCTCTTTAGTTTTTGGAGTTCTTACCAACAAGTTCTTCAACCCCACCCCGGATATGGTAGTAACAACGTCCTGTCTACGGACAACAATTTACCTACAAAGTTCCTAGGAATTTACAGGTTGATCCATCGTCATTATTAAGAAACTAAGAGCATAACCATTTACTTAGGATGATTTATATTAACTGTATTAACATAAAACAACATTAAAATTTATTATTAAGAATAGTAAAGCTACTAATTTACATATAGGGGAAAACATTAAATAAGACACTTACATGCTTAAGACGCGAGTGAGGTTTCCCTTTCGGGAACCCCCGGAGACCCTTGTATTAAAAACTTGAACTATTTAGATTGTCTTAGTAAAGGAGTAAAGGGATTCTTTTGGGGCTATTGAGTGGATAGGAGTTTGGGAGTATTGTATTGGGAGTAGATAGGAGCTTAGGAGTGTTTTCTTTCTTTGCTTCTTCTCTCTATTTTTGTTCTGTGTTCTTTGGTGTGAAGAGAGGGTATTAATAGGTAGAAAGATAAGAGTGCAAGAAAAAGGATGGCTAAGATCTAACCGACACTTTTGTAAAGGACGATCAGGATTTTGCCGACACTAGTGCTATCTTATCAAATAATACACGTCGGGTGCTCTGTGGGCCCCATCGTCACATGCATTATTGATATAGACTATATGTGGGCCTACCAGAGTGGTAAGTATAAAGAAGAAGGAAATATGAGTAGTATAGACGCAGAAGTCTTAGCTATAATATACGGATGAAATAGTTTCAGGTTATATATTCTAAATAAAAATGAAATATTAGTCAGAACAGACTGTGAGGCTATAGTAAAATTTCATCAGAAGATAAACCAAAAGAATAGTAGTAAAAGGAGATGGTTAAATTTCATAGATACTATCTCTATATATCCTAACATAGTCTTCGAATACATAAAAGGGAAATATAATAATTTAGCAGATCAATTGAGTAGACTAAATTTGAAATCTGCATAACCATAAGTTATTTTTTCAGTATGAGAACAAATGCAGGCACCAGACCAATGTCAGCTCAGACAGACAAAGGCAAAGGCCCAGCCTCTGCTTCAGACTCATACGCTCAGACTCTTTTAGCTAATGTACACTTCAGGCCCCAGACATCCGTCGAGACGTTAGATAGAATACACTTTGGTAAATATAATTTAATTTGCTATCCTAAATGTAACCTGTCTTTTAAAGAAATGCCAGATTGTAAAATAGACAGACCCCAGAGGTGTTTAATGGATAATTTATGGATGGCATATACTAAAAGAGACATAAAATATTTCATAGCCACTTTAAATGCACTAAGACAGTACTTTACAGACAGAAACACAGAAAGAAAATTTAAATTTTATGTAGTTATACATGGAAAAATTAATGGTGTTTTTTAGACATGGCAAGAAGTAGTAGACTCAATAAACGGAGTAAAAAATCCTCTTTTCAAAGGTTTTAATGATTTAACTGAAGCATTAGACTATGCAAGGGGATATTTGGGTCCAAATTACTTCATCTCTCCAGCCCTAAAACAAAACCCGATCCAAACTCCACAATACAAAGTCCAAAGAGATACAGACAAAATAATTTTCTGCGATCACTGTGAAGCCATGACAGAAGGTTTTAAAAGGCTAAATGCTAAATGTGAAGCCCTGAGACAAGAGAAAGATCAGCTAATGAAGTTGCTTAGAAAGGAACAGCCAGACACGAGTTCTCCATCTCAAAATAAAATGGATGAGAAGAGTGTGCATTCCTCTCTGAATGCAAATAGACCTACTGTATCAGGTAACGATACAACTAGTCCGGTTCAAACGGTGACCGGTAAAGACATATCAAATCCGTTAAAGGCTGTCACTTTGCCAAAAAGTGAAGAGAAATCGGCAACTCCTCCCCGAAGACGACTACCAAAGTCCTTCACCATGGGTGAGACATCCAGACAGAAGACTCTAATTAAAAAGAAGAAAAAGACTATTGAAAATATAATTAAGAAGGTTTTTGGTTATAATGTCTTCCTTTATATCGTCTAGGCTTATATGGTTTTCCGTCATAATGTTGTGTTGTATACATTATGGTTTTGCAGAAATTCATTTCATTTTGTTTTAGTTGTTTTTGTATTTGTATGTTTGTACATTTTTCTGTTAATACTTCCATTACATGTTGTACTCTTTGTCCTATTGACCATTTCGCAGTCGGGTTCTGTACTACACCTTCTCTTTTGTACCATCTCTCTTCTATTTCTCTACCTAATGCTCCTGGCAATTTGTTAAAATTTTTTTTACCTATGTCTTCATCAAAGGTATTTCCACTAAGTGTGCAATAATAAAAGAATTCCCTTAGAAATTCTTTAATATAACACCAGTTAGAGATACTTAGTTGTTCTAATTTTATTATAGCGTTTCTTTGAAGTATAATTGTCCCGCTATTTGGGTCTTCGCCTGTAAGTAAACTATGCATTTTATTTGTGAAATTATAAGGGTTTGCCCCCATATCTATCAATGTCTGAAATTCATGTGGAAAATTACTTTTATATGCTTCCCATACTGCTTTAGCTGATTCTCCTAAAAATGTTTCCATATATCTATACATGGTTTCTGCATCTGTCTCTTGATAATTTTTAATAAAGTCTGCTACTACTATTCCTTTCCAGATATCTATTGCCGAGTTCCACAATTGTGGATCATGAGCCGCTAGATTTAATATTTTTCCTTTACTACCTCCTTCTTGTAATCTAATAGGTTCTTCTATAGGCATCCTTTACCCATAGGTTTTATTTTATCTGTCCTAATCTCTTCATCTGGATTTATTCTCCATACTCTTCTTCTAGGCACATTTCCTGTACTAGTATCTATAGTATGTATTTGCGAAGTTTTCTGAAATGGTGTCGAACTACTTGACTCCATCAGTTCTTTTTCACTTATTAATGATGTAGTCTCTTCTTCATTATGTCTATATCCTAAATTATCTGTTCTTTCTTTGCATTCTTTTAAATGTATTATGATTTCTTCTAGATTCATGTTCCCTTTTTCACAGTCTTTACATCTAAAAAATGTATACCCTTGTTCTTTATGTAATCTTTTAGCCTGTTCTATCACTTCGTCTAATGCATACCCTTCTTCTAATATTTCTATATTCATAAGTTCTACTTCCTTTTCTTCACTGCTACTTTCTACATTCATAAGTTCTACTTCCTTTTCTTCACTGCTACTTTCTTCAGTTTGTCTAGTATAGTTGTATTCTGTAAACCTTATGGAGGTCTCACCTTTCCTATTAGTATACATTACGTGGGCTTCGGGTGTATATATTTTTGGTCTGTTAAATTTGTCTAAATTCCATTCTAATCCTGCGTAGTCTTCTGGGTCTATTTTTATGGGTTTAATTAGTTTTATTCCCTTATTCCCCATAAGTTCTACTACATCAGCTACTTTGGTTTTGAATTTGGTATTACTGTTTATCGCCATTTTTCCTATAAATCCTATCCACATTAAGAGATTCTTTCCTTTATCCATTTCTTCGTACCCTTTAGTCTGTATTCCTATTTTTATATGTGATCCAAATTCTTGTAAATTCATTAAAAAGTCTGGACTAATGTAAAATATTCCTCCATTATTTGTCATGTCTACTTCGGTCAGTCCAATTATTGCCTTTTTTAGGTCTGTCCATCTATCATCATACAATGTTATTAGTACTTTTGCTCCTAGATTTTTTCTACTTAAACCTTTTATTCCTAGTATAATTAATCCTAGGTGAATCATTGTCATTTTCGTATTTTTTATAGTTTTAAAGGATTCTTGATTTACCAGATTTAACTGTACTGTATTTTCTCTTAATACAGATATCTGTTCTTCTCTGTAATGTCTGTAAAGAAGGTTATTTTTAGAAAAATACCTTGTGTTATACAATATTTTTGGGTCTAATAATTTTAGTTGATGTTGTTTAAAGAGTTGTAGGTCTTTATCTACATCTATGATTTGACTAAGTTCATTATTTTCTTCCTCTCTTGCTTTCTTAGAGAAAATTCTAGATATTAGGTTATTTCCTATTTGATTGTCTGAGTAGCTAGATCTTGGTCTTTCTTCTTCTAAGGTTCGGGTTCCCCTATTTGAAAGAAAGTCCATTTTTGTGGTTTTTTAGCTATTTTAGGCCTATCTTTTTGCGGCGTTATTTCTATCTTTTCTAGCTTTGAAATTAATTCGTCTATATTAGTATTATGAGATTCTTCGGCCTCTTTTTCTTTTAATAGTTTTTCTAGCTTTTGATTTATTTCTAATAAGATTGCTATAATCGTATTATTTTGTCTAACAATTATCTTATCTGACTGAGCTGTTGGTATGTGTGTAGCGAAACCTGCTGGCTCCCGGAATTGGGTACTATAATCTAGTATTTTTTATATATTGGGTCGTCTATACTCATGAAAGGGATATTTCTTCAATATTTAATACCACTTTCTTAATTTCTTTTAATTGTCTGTCTATATCAACTGGTTGTATATCATTACAAATGCCTTTTCTAATTTTTTCTATAATTTCAACACCTTGTTCCTTTATGAAATCTAGATTTCTTTCTATTTTTTCTAATATCTTTGTATGTTTATTCTGAACTTCTTCTATTCTCTCTATAAGTTGTAAGATTATTTTATCTTGTTCCTGGATCTTACTGCGAAAATTAATTAGTAAGCCTATTAATGTATTATATTGTCTATCTTCGGTATGTAGAGTATGTTCTCCCTGACCAAAATTACACCTAATGGTACTACCTTCTCTTAGTGATCTAAATTTTTTCTCTGGATGTATTTTTAAGTCTAAGTATTCTAGATTTCTTAAAGAATCTATTTTAGCGTTTTAATAACTAGATATAATTTTATATCTATGCAATTTTATAATATCTTTAGAAATTTGTTTAGAGGTTTCTAATCCTTGTAATTCCCACCGTACTGCTGATAAGGTATCTGTCAAATTTTCTTGTGTATAATCACTAACTAAACTTTTGTTTAAAAGTTTTTGCGTTATTTCCGTAAGGTCTATGACTCTCTTTTCAGTCTTTTTAATATCTCTTATTATTTTTAAATGTCTATTTATAAACCAATTATTAAATCTTACTTGGTAAAATGCTGGGTGTCTTTTCATTAATCTAAAGGAATTTTTCTTAATCTATCTTTAATCCTTCTCATATAAGTAGTTGGCCTAAGATCTTCTCACTCTGATACCAAAATAATATATAATATAGAATTGTGTGAGTAAAAATAATATATAATATAGAATTGTGTGAGTAAAAATAATATATAATATAGAATTGTGTGAGGACTATTGGGCGAAGTAGTGTGGATAATAAAAGGTAGATTATGACAATTTTTGTAAAATCCTACTCAGTACTCCCTTACTCGAGGTGTCTTTAACATGCAAGTTTATTTATATTTTCCCTTTTTTTTTATCAACCTTTTCAATCCCTTGCTCTTTAGTTTTTGGAGTTCTTAACAACAAGTTCTTCAACCCCACCCCGGATATGGTAGTAACAACGTCCTGTCTACGGACAACAATTTACCTACAAAGTTCCTAGGACTTTACAGGTTGATCAATCGTCATTATTAAGAAACTAAGAGCATAACCATTTACTTAGGATGATTTATATTAACTGTATTAACATAAAACAACATTAAAATTTATTATTAAGAATAGTAAAGCTACTAATTTACATATAGGGGAAAACATTAAATAAGACACTTACATGCTTAAGACGCGAGTGAGGTTTCTCTTTCGGGAACCCCCGGAGACCCTTGTATTAAAAACTTGAACTATTTAGATTGTCTTAGTAAAGGAGTAAAGGGATTCTTTTGGGGCTATCGAGTGGATAGGAGTTTGGGAGTATTGTATTGGGAGTAGATAGGAGCTTAGGAGTGTTTTCTTTCTTTGCTTCTTCTCTCTATTTTTGTACTGTGTTCTTTGGTGTGAAGAGAGGGTATTTATAGGTAGAAAGATAAGAGTGCAAGAAAAAGGATGGCTAAGATCTAACCGACACTTTTGTAAAGGACGATCAGGATTTTGCCGACACTAGTGCTATCTTATCAAATAATACACGTCGGGTGCTCTGTGGGCCCCATCGTCACATGCATTATTGATATAGACTATACGACTTTATGTGACCTACTAAAGACTCGTGCTTATCAGTTTTTCCTTCATTTTGGTAGGTAGTGATAAAGTAAGCACTCACAGGACACTTAGTAGGCATCCCTACTAGACATATTTACAGACATAGGTACTATAGACTATATAGACTTGGACTTTTTTTTTTTTTTTTTTTTTTTTTTTTAAGTATCCAGATTATGAAGGGCAATTGAGTCAAAACTCATTCCTGAATCATACCCTTCGTTTGCGTCTTGTGCCTCTTGATAGTCTTCTTTTTCAGTAGTTGGGAAACTGGACTCTTCTGCTGTACGTTGTCTCTGGTTTTCATGGTTCAGATCTGAAACAATATCGTCTAGTCTGATTGGTGATTTGTCCATATGCTTGTCTTGCTCTATTTCTTTGATCTACTTGTCTTGTTCTACTTCTTTGGCCTCTTTTTCTTTTAATAGTTTTTTTAGCTTTTGATTTATTTCTAATAAGATTGCTATAATCGTATTATTTTGTCTAACAATTATTTTATCTGACTGAGCTGTTGGTACATGTGTAGTGAAACCTACTGGCTCCTGGAATTGGCTACTATAATCTAGTGCTTTTTTATACATTGGGTTGTCTATACTCATGAAAGGGATATTTCTTCAATATTTAATACTACTTTCTTAATTTCTTTTAATTGTTTGTCTATATCAATAGGTTGTATATCGTTACAAGTGCTTTTTCTAATTTTTTCTATAACTTCAACACCTTGTTCTTTTATGAAGTCTAGATTTCTTTCTATTTTTTCTAATATCTTTGTATGTTTATTCTGAACTTCTTCTATTCTCTCTATAAGTTGTAAGATTATTTTATCTTGTTCCTGGATCTTACTGCTAAAATTAATTAGTAAGTCTATTAATGTATTATATTGTCTATCTTCGGTATGTAGAGTATGTTCTCCCTGACCAAAATTACACCTAATGGTACTACCTTCTCTTAGTGATCTAAATTTTTTCTCTGGATGTATTTTTAAGTCTAAGTATTCTAGATTTCTTAGCAAATCTATTTTAGTGTTTTAATAACTAGATACAATTTTATTTCTATATAATTTTATAATATCTTTATAAATTTGTTTAGAGGTTTCTAATCCTTGTAATTCCCACCGTACTGCTGATAAGGTATCTGTCAAATTTTCTTGTGTATAATCACTAACTAAACTTTCGTTTAAAAGTTTTTGCGTTATTTCCGTAAGGTCTATGAGTCTCTTTTCAGTCTTTTTAATATCTCTTATTATTTTTAAATGTCTATTTATAAACCAATTATTAAATCTTACTTGGTAAAATGCTGGGTGTCTTTTCATTAACCTAAAGGAATTTTTCTTAATCTATCTTTAATCCTTCTCATATAAGTAGTTGGCCTAAGATCTTCTCGCTCTGATATCAAAATAATATATAATATAGAATTGTGTGAGTAAAAATAATATATATTACTTCATCTCTCCAGCCCTAAAAATACATCCAGAGAAAAAATTTAGATCACTAAGAGAAGGTAGTACCATTAGGTGTAATTTTGGTCAGGGAGAACATACTCTACATATCGAAGATAGACAATATAATACATTAATAGACTTACTAATTAATTTTAGCAGTAAGATCCAGGAACAAGATAAAATAATCTTACAACTTATAGAGAGAATAGAAGAAGTTCAGAATAAACATACAAAGATATTAGAAAAAATAGAAAGAAATCTAGACTTCATAAAAGAACAAGGTGTTGAAGTTATAGAAAAAATTAGAAAAAGCACTTGTAACGATATACAACCTATTGATATAGACAAACAATTAAAAGAAATTAAGAAAGTTGTATTAAATATTGAAGAAATATCCCTTTCATGAGTATAGACAACCCAATATATAAAAAAGCACTAGATTATAGTAGCCAATTCCAGGAGCCAGTAGGTTTCACTACACATGTACCAACAGCTCAGTCAGATAAAATAATTGTTAGACAAAATAATACGATTATAGCAATCTTATTAGAAATAAATCAAAAGCTAGAAAAACTATTAAAAGAAAAAGAGGCCAAAGAAGTAGAACAAGACAAGCAGATCAAAGAAATAGAGCAAGACAAGCATATGGACAAATCACCAATCAGACTAGACGATATTGTTTCAAATCTGAACCATGAAAACCAGAGACAACGTACAGCAGAAGAGTCTAGTTTCCCAGCTACTGAAGAAGAAGACTATCAAGAGGCACAAGACCCAAACGAAGGGTATGATTCAGGAATGAGTTTTGACTCAATTGCCCTTCATAATCTGGATGCTTAAAAAAAAAAAAAAAGTCCAAGTCTATAGAGTCTATAGTACCTATGTCTGTAAATATGTCTAGTAGGGATGCCTACTAAGTGTCCTGTGAGTGCTTACTTTATCACTACCTTCCAAAATGAAGGAAAAACTGATAAGCACGAGTCTTTAGTAGGTCACATAAAGTCGTATAGTCTATATCAATAATGCATGTGACGATGGGGCCCACAGAGCACCCGACGTGTATTATTTGATAAGATAGCACTAGTGTCGGCAAAATCCTGATCGTCCTTTACAAAAGTGTCGGTTAGATCTTAGCCGTCCTTTTTCTTACTCTTATCTTTCTACCTATAAATACCCTCTCTTCACACCAAAGAACACAGAACAAAAATAGAGAGAAGAAGCAAAGAAAGAAAACACTCCTAAGCTCCTATCTACTCCCAATACAATACTCCCAAACTCCTATCCACTCGATAGCCCCAAAAGAATCCCTTTACTCCTTTACTAAGACAATCTAAATAGTTCAAGTTTTTAATACAAGGGTCTCCGGGGGTTCCCGAAAGGGAAACCTCACTCGCGTCTTAAGCATGTAAGTGTCTTATTTAATGTTTTCCCCTATATGTAAATTAGTAGCTTTACTATTCTTAATAATAAATTTTAATGTTGTTTTATGTTAATACAGTTAATATAAATCATCCTAAGTAAATGGTTATGCTCTTAGTTTCTTAATAATGACGATGGATCAACCTGTAAATTCCTAGGAACTTTGTAGGTAAATTGTTGTCCGTAGACAGGACGTTGTTACTACCATATCCGGGGTGGGGTTGAAGAACTTGTTGTTAAGAACTCCAAAAACTAAAGAGCAAGAGATTGAAAAGGTTGATAAAAAAAAAAAGGGGGAAATATAAATAAACTTGCATGTTAAAGACACCTCGAGTAAGGGAGTACTGAGTAGGATTTTACAAAAATTGTCATAATCTACCTTTTATTATCCACACTACTTCGCCCAATAGTCCTCACACAATTCTATATTATATATTATTTTTACTCACACAATTCTATATTATATATATATATATATATATGATGAAGAATTCTATTTATTTGTATTTTTTTCTTTTATTCTATTTATTCATTTTTTGAAATATTTTTTCTATTTTTTTCATTTTTGTGCCATGTTAAAAAACTCAAAACTCACTCTTTTAACTCTCTTAATTATATTAAATATACTACATTAAAAGAATATATATATATATATATATATATATATATATATATATATATATATATATTTGATCAAGAATTCTATTTATCTTTTCTTTTTTTTTTCCTTTTTTTTGTTTTTCCCTTTTATTCTATTTTTCATTTTTTTTGACATTTTTAAAATTTTTTTTCTCATTTATGTGTTATGTTAAAACTCAAATTGTGGTATATAGCATGATGATATGACATAGTTCATTGGCCAATAATTTATTTTTTTTTGGCTTTTCCCCCTCCATTTCTACTTTTTAAATTTTTTATTTTATGAATTTTTATTTATTTATTTTATGTTATGTTACCAATCTCAAAAGTCCACTTATTTAATCCTCTTAATCGCACCTCAATCCTTTCTTCTTTTTTATTTAATTTTATTTTATTCTTTAATCCTCTTAATAACAATTTTTTATGATATCCTCTTAATAATAATATTATATATATATATATAAGGATCCTATTTATCCTTTTTCTCATATTTTTAAATTTCTACTCTCATTTTTTTAAAAATTATTATTTATTAAATAAGCCATCCCTATTAATCATAACTTCTCATCTTCATAATATCTACTCTTAATTAGTATTAGTAATATTCATCTCCCAAATTTTTATGTTTATAACTCCAGTTATTTAATGGACAAGTTTATGACACCTTAAAATCACCTAAATAAAATTATTTTAAGTTGTATTAGTTATGCTATGCTTTGTAGTACAATAGCCACTGACAAGAGCATTTGATTTTAACTTAGTCAAGCTATGAATAAAAAAATCTTTGAAATGTGAGTTTATTTTTTTTTTGTTAAAGAAAAAATTTGATTACGTTATATTGCTGTTATACCCCATAGAATTTCCGGCACCTAGACGACCTATTCGCACGTTGGTTAAGCATATTTGAAGGCCATACGTGTTGGAGAAAGGCCCGGGAAAAGACAGACGAGAAACCTGTCGAACCATCGCGGAAGGAGCCGAGGCAGAACCCCTCCGCGATGGCAGCGTGTCACGGAGGAGAGGCCTCTGCGTTGGCTCCGTGACACGTTGGCCTTGTCCAGGCCCAAGTATATAAAGCCCACTTCGGCTTTAAATCATTTAAACACTTATTAATTTCCAGAAAACAGAGAGTAAGCAGCAGAGAGAAGGTAAGAACGAAGGAGATATTATAATTTTCGTCCGATTACGCTGCTAAACGTTGTCCAAACTCAAATTAACTTCAGATACTGAGGTATTTAGCAGCAAAGAGCATTCCTACGGATTCAGTTTCGTGAAATACGACCGACGAATCGTCGAGCCACCGAGCTAAGGTAAGTGGAATTGCTCTAAATTAGTGTCTATGTGTTCCTAGCTGTGGAGTGAATATTTCTCCCTTCTGGACCTCTGAAAAATAGCGAGTTTCTGGCCGTCTTTCGATAAGCCTAAGTTTAGGCTATAAACTATATCGAAAGTGACGTTGCCTTTTAAAATAAAGTTGTATTTAGTATTAATTGACATATTTATGAATGCAGTTGGGGGAAAATAGTTGAAGTACCGGCCGAGTCTCGTTCGACAGACGAATAGTTCAAGGATAAGGTATGTAAAGCTAGTTTTCTCGGCAAGTTAGTAGTTTCGGTACAGTACAGTAATTTATAGGCCAGTAGAATATTCAGAAGCCATGTATGATGTTTACTATGAATGATGGTACGATATTAGAACGTTATGTTATGATCAGCGCGAGACTTGCTAGCACAATATAGATTCTAATGTAAGTGTTAGGAACTACACATCATGCTCAGTATGTGATGTGACACAGAATGTTAGGATATCATTGCATTTAGTGAAACCCAATAAAGCGATGTAATACCTGTAAGACATCTCAGAAATAGAATGATAAGTTAAAATGAAGTTGGAAAGCATGTTATGAATAGTAAATCATGTTACTATAGAAACTCAGCATACAACATGGTTTTCAGCAGAAATACGATATCCTGTTCAGTATTAGCCCCAGAACAGTCTGGCAGGAGACTATATTCATATATATATATATTTACCAGCCTCAGCATGTATTGAATACGTACATGTTACTATTACTAGTTCAGCATGTAATATATACAATATTTTACCCCCATTAGCCTCAGCATGTGAGATATGCAGACACTATTACTAGTGGAGACCGTTGTATTGTTTGGGGTTGGACTACCTAGCATCCATGACCGCCCCAGGGTTGATAGCTGTATCGACTCGTCCGCCAGAGGACGAGGATACGTCACTCTACGGAGTGGCATGCCGTCCCACAGGGGACGAAGATGGGATGCCAGTTTTCCCCATATTGTGCCTTGGTCGGCTTTTACACACCCCTGTCGAGCAGATACGCCCGGGTGTTGATTCAGGAGTCCTTCGGACTCAGATGCAGTTATAGTCAGGGGCTCAGCGAGCCCAAGTGCATACCCAGGGGACCGGCAGGACACTTACAGGGTTGTAGGAGATGGGATGACCGGGGTAGGGGTGTAGATTCTGTGCTGGTTGTACCTCCCGGCTTATGGGGGCCGGGTAAGGTTTGTGTGTGCTATGTTATGTTATGTTATGTTATGCCATGTCACGTTAGATATGAGTAGATCAGCAGTTGAGTGATACGTCTCCAGGTACGACCCCTATTCCTTCCAGTATAAATGAGAGAAGGTATGACTTACATTATCAGACAGTTAATCTAATTCTTCTTACTTCAGTTTCATCAGTTACATTGTTGCTTTCAGATTTTGCTTTCAGTTATTGCTTTACATACTCAGTACCAGCGGTACTGACGCCCGATGGGGCGCTGCATTACTTGCCTGCAGGTACTTATAGACGAGCAGGCGATACTACGTGATTCCTGTCAGCGATCGAGTATTCAGCTCCTGTTATCCGGAGACTGAATTCCAGAGGTGTATTTCATTTTCTTTTGGTTGTATAGTACGGGTAGGTCGGGGCCCTGTCCCGATCATTTCTATTGCTATTCCTAGAGGCTTGCAGTCTGTATATATTTCCCTGTGGTCAGATGAGCCGGTCGTGTGAGGCCGTGCAATTGTATAGCTGTTAGTACTTTTTCTTTCTTTTTATGTTGGCCGTGTGGGGCCATAGTTTGCCAGTAGTGGTGACCTTGCCAGTCATGTAGCTTTCTAGTACTTCATGATTGAGTTATAGATAACTAGACAGCATGGTGGCCTTGTTGGCCCGCATAGGATTCCCTAAATTGATATGTTTCTGGTCAGCTGCTAGTACAGGTACAGGAGGCTATAGGCTAATGGGCCGGGGGCTGTGTTTACAGCCGTTATATAGCCCTTTGTTTCCAGAAATGTGAGTTAGAGCCAGCCAGGCACCAGATGTGCCCAGGCTTAGCAGTCCAGCAGTTCACGTCCTAGTAGGGCACCAGGTGCCAGTCATACCCCCCAAGGCGGGGTGTGACAATTGCAATATCATCTTTCCCATTCAATTCTACACTATCGTGTTCTATAAAATTTTCATTAGCTTAGTTAATTTTTCTTTTGTTCTTTTTATTGATGATGTTAACTTTTTGTTTCTCCAAACCACAATGTTTTCAAATGTGAAAGTAGGCCGGAAAACAAAGTCAACGGCATGCTGCTTAAGAAAGTATGTATATGTCCTTTCACAATTACGTGGATCAATTTTTAATAAGTCTATTGAGAATATTAGGATATAAAATTATTTTATAATTTTTAGAATATTTTTTAATTAGCAGAAAAATTATTTATTGACATATAAAAGTGCAGTCCTCAAGATTTTTTATTTTTTATTTTTGATAAAAATATTTAATATTTTTAGATATTCAAATATCATTACAATTGTTTGTTGGTCTATATCCTTTAAAATTTTAACTTGAAGAATACAAAAATATTGAATTAGATAAATATAATTTAGTAATATTGTTTGTCTTTCTCTCTTCACTTTCTTCTTCAATAATGAAATTTTTGTTCATTTTTGAATTCTGATTCATTATTTATTATTTTTCTTGATAATAATTTTTTATGTTAATATTAAAATATTTTTTCTTAGTAGTATAAACTAGACAAAGAATATTAATAAATGAGTATTGAGGAATTAGTCAAGATAGAAAGTAATTTTAATTTTTTTTATAAAATTAATAAGAAGTGAAAGAAGATCAATATGATCTTGGGGATACCACTCCTGGTCAAGGATATCAGTTTCAGACGGGTATGAATATAAGAAAGAAAAAAATATGTATTATGATTTATAATTTATGATATGTTTTGTTAAATATCTAAATTATATCTTGAAAAAGAATTAGAATACATATAAGATAAAGGTTAGATAGTAAATCTTTTAAAAGTAGAAAAAGATCATGATAATTAGATAAAAAGAGTAATTAAATCGAGAATTATTGTTGATGCTACTCGAATTGCGTCAAATGTTTTAATTTTTTTAATAAATAAGAAGAAAAATATTGATATTTTGACTTTCTAAATTTATAAGGCTTCTTTATATAAAAATACTAATATTTTCAAGAATACTAATATGTAATAATACTAATATATATATATATATATAAAAGCTTTTGTGGCTTATGCCAGTTGAAAAATTCGGCTTCGACGGGGGCAGCCTCTAAAGGAACTTCCTCGTCTTCTGGCCAACCATCAGATGGGATATCTTCCTGAAGAACAGTGATAGTTGCAGAGGTCTTAGAAGATGTTTCTCTCATTAGGGTATAAGGGACTAGAGTCTTCTCAGTTTCTAACATCCAAGTTCCTGGAAGTGAACTCCCTAAAATGATAGGGGAGAAATATGGGGAAGAAGGATAGGAAGCAAGTAAAAAATAATTATAAGTACAAAATTATAAATGCAAATAAAATAAACTAATTAGGTGGCAAAGCCAACTATAATGCAGCAATTAAATAATAAGTGCAATAATTAAAGGTAGGTGGCTAGGCCAACCATATGCAATAAAATGAAAGAGACAAGTTAGGAAAGTGAAAGGTTAGAAAAATTGAACTTTGATATAAGTATCAAATAACTTTAAAATATTACAAGAAAGAGAGCAAGCTCTAACCAAGTCTTCCTTGAGAGAGAAATCTTGTGCAAGAAAAGGAATGCTCTACAAAAGAAATGGAGGGAACTATTTATAGCCAAAAAATTACTACAGTGAAAGTGCTACAGTGAAACTACAGTGTCGCTACAGTAATTTTTTGATGATGTCATGCATGACAATTCTGGTGATATCTTGATGATGTTAATTCAGCTGGAAATTGATGCAGGGGATGTCTTCTTCGTCTTCTGAATCAGATTTTTCCGACGCCCACGGTTGATGGCTGGGGAGTTCAGCTTTAATCTTTTGGAGGATTTTTTTCATTTGCTGGATGAAATCTCCTTTGTTTCTTGAGCTGGCCAGTTGCGCAACTACAATGGATTTTTATTGTAAAAATATTATTTGGGCGGCATCTGTCAGGGCTAGATACTTCAAATTTTGCAGAAATTATTTTTCCACTTCTGCTGGGTAAGCTTCTGAGGGGTTCCAATTTTTATACCATTTAGAATGGCCATGGAGGGCTAACCATGTGAGCTCTTTGTGTCCTTCTGGTTTGTGGAAGGCAAACTTCTGTGAGTAAATCCATGGGAAATGGAACATGTGGGAAAATTGCAAAAGCAAGGGGACCTGTTGCTCGCTAAAAAACCTTTGGAAAAAATATTCATATCCTTCGCGAACCATAAGAGGAAGGATTTCAGCTTTGTGGCCATAAGTCGGCCACCATTGATGCAAAAATCACTGAGGGAAGTCAAAGGTTAGTTGTTTTCCCCATAGGAAAAACCAGGAATGTTTGTTAAGGTCATTTTGAAAGGTGGATGCATTCATCCATGCTGTTATGTCATCAAAATAGTTGTAATTTTGGGTTCAAATGGTTGAAAAAGTTTTTTATACTTGGCTGGGTGCGTTCCCCATTCTTTAAGTGAGATTATTTTGTTAATCCACACCGTGTTATGGGTAACAAATGTTTGAGTTTGTTTGTCTTTGTGGGGTTTGAATAAACAGGATCTTGTATCTGTGAGAATGAATTCATAGAACTTTTGGGTATAGGAGGAAGTTTTTTGAATAAAATTGGAAGAAGGGCTAAGCATTTTCTTGGCCACCTATTGGGGGTTCGAGTGCCAAAATTCAAGCTCAATTTAGACTAGTGGATAAACATTAATCATTTTTGAAATAAGTAGGTTCATCAGGGGAGGAACCTCTGTTTGGATAAAGTGCTTTGTTTGGTACAGAACGTACCGTGCCAGTGCTTTGTGAAAAAATGAAAGAAAGTTCTACGGGGCTTTCTACCTCCACAACACTTTTGGTGGTGTTGCTAGCAGCCACCGAATGAGAAGAAGAAGATGCGTGTCTTTGGGCTGTCTCAGTAGAACACATATTTTTGAAGAAGAGATATTGGTTCATCAATTCTCTTCCATTGGGACTTGTCAGGGCTGCAGTATCTTTGAAGCCCATGAGCAGGCGCCAGTTTTGAAAATCTTCCTCTGTCCGTGGGGTGGACATGATTTGGGCTAGTTGAGTATTTTGTTATTCTTTCTCAACTAGGTCGACCCACTTCTTTGGACTAGAAATGAAAATTGGAGCTGCATTTTCCAGTAAATATGATGGCAGAATTCCTTTCATGGCATAATCCTCCAGAGTTTGGTATTTGGGCTGGCTTGGGCCAACTGCTTCTTTTGAAGGTTGCTTAAAAGCAACTGATTTTGTTTGCTGCTTGGTAGCAGCTTGTTGTTTTTATGAATTTGCTTGCTGTTGTACTAGTGTTAATTTGTTTTTACTCGATAAAGCGAGGTTTGGAAGTTGTGAAGAATCCGGGACCTCTGTTGCCTTCTTTTTTATACTCATTTATTAAACCCCGTGAGCTCAAAGATTGGACCCGGGAGTTAAAATTAAAAAGTTATGAAAATTGATGTTGCAGACACAGGACGAGTCGTGGGACGAGTCGTGGGATGACTCCTGAGGACATCCCACGAGTCGTCAGGTGATTCGTGGGGAAGGCCATTATAGAGTTGGGAAGTTGTCCCCACAGGTGGTGGCAATGACTCGTGGTTAGACCGCACGAGTCATCAGGTCAGCTGTGGGGTGACGGAGGAGGAAGAGAAAAAGAAGGAACTAGTGTACTTCACGGGTGGTGACCACGAGCCGTGGTCAGCCACCACGATTCGTTGGATTCCCCGTTACCAGCCAAATGATTAATTCCGGAGTTTGAGGCAGTGTAGTTAACGATTGGTGACCACGAGTTGTGGTCACCCCCGACGAACCGTTATGTGACCCGTTACGAGCCCAGGAGATTTGGCAAGCAGTGTACCTAATGAGTTAGGCGACGAGTTGTTGCCTTGGACCACAATCCGTCAGGTTGTCCGTTAGGACCACCTGACGGTATTTTCCTGCGAATTCAGTAAGGGCCTTTTTGTAATTCCTAAGTTCCTAAAGCCTATACTACGTCATTTAAGGCTTGTTTTAGTGGATTTTAAGAGGGGAAAACCTATTCTAAATTATTCCTACCATGAATGCAAGCTTGAGAGGTTGAAGAGGTGATTCAAGGCTAGTATACAAGGTTTTCATCCAATTTCCTCTTGGGTAATCAAAGATTTGATGGAATCAATCTCTTTCAGGTATGTAGGGTTATGAGTGGGTGTCTTCTTCCACACCCATGCCCAATTTCTATCTAAATATGAGAAATTCCTATAATCAAGTTATGAGGTTTTCACCCAATTGCGTAATTCTTTAATTTCTATACATGGGTATGATTAGATTATGTTTCTATCAATAAATTGTGAAGCACGGGCATATTTTAAATTGTTTTCAATCAAAATTGTGTTTTTTAGTTTTATGAAATTAAAGGCCCATTGATGAGAAGTTCATGAAAGAAGAGAATGATGTTGAAAGTATGAAGATGATGAGATTTGATGATGAAAAACATATTTCTAAAGCTACCCATGTTTATGATATTGTTTCCAAAATGAATTGAGTAGATCCAAGCATGATAAAGTTTGGGCAAAGCCCTTATATTGAGTACGATGATGTAGTATCTCTCAAGTAATCTTACCACATGATTTTGGAGTAAAATCTCCCACTTATCTTGAGCTTGTGGTGTGTTTTGAAATAAAGTTTCTTATATGCATGAATTCACAATTGAGATGTATGTTATTATTGAGCTTTATTTTCATACGATGTGGAGTTTATACATGATTTCATCTTTGAGTTTTGTCAATAGACAATGTTGAGCTTCGTTTTTATACGATGTTGAGTATATACATGATTTCATCTTTGAGATTCGTCAATAAACGATGTTGAGCTACGTTATATACGATTTAGAGCATCGCATGTTTTGGGAGAAGAGTCTAGCAGTGAGCGGGCTAAGGGTCAATCAGCCTATGTCCCAGAACTATATGCTAATGTAGGTTGATATATAATAGTATCTTGGGACCTCTCTTGTGAGCTTCCCCTTGCTCGAATGGGCCTTCAGCTTGATATCGATATCATGGTAACGTCCTTAGCCCTGGTAAGATTTTGGACGGCTCTGCCCACTTGAGTGTGATAGTCGGGACCATGTAAGCTCTATCGTGGTTAAGTGACGAGTCTCCCATTGTCTATATGATTCAGATTTACATATTCATTACTCAAGGTTATTATTTTATACATGCATATTCTAAGGCAAGGTTTTACTCATTGTTCAACTTTTCTGATAAATGTCATATTTCAGCTTTGAGTCATTCGAGTCAGTTATGATGTTATGAAGCTATGTATTGTCATGTTATGAAAAGATTATGATTTCTGAAAGAATGCATTCAAGCCCTCCTCTTAGATTTTAAAGCTTGTGATATGATATGAAATGCTTTAAATGATTTACTTTACTTAAGCGGTTTTACTTACCTTGCATACTCGGTACATTTCACGTACTGACCGCATACTTTCTATGCTGTATCATTTCATGATATAGGACTCAACTCTCAGGTTCAACCCCGCTCTTAGGTAGTTTATCAGAGTTAGCGTTTGCCTATTGGTGAGTACTCATCTTTCGAGGACCAGACTATCTATCTTTCTTCATGTATTTCAGTTTTGAGTTTGTTGACTTAGTTGGGGTCTTGTCCCATCAACTTGTCCAGATTAGAGGTTTTTCAGACTTATGTATGTGTTCAGCTTCAGATGCTTATTCAGATATTATGTTGGGTTAGCCTTCCCCTTAGTTTATATTGTAATTCTTCAGTTATTGATTGAGTTAGATGTATGGTTGTGCCATGGGTCGACGTGGGTCTCTCGGGGTCCCTTGTCCCGTGTCTACGATTTGGGCTTCCGTTTGGGTCGTGACAAACTTGGTATCAGAGCCATAGGTTTGAAGTGTCCTAGGGTGTCTGAAAGCCGCGTTAAGTTGAGTTTTTTTCATGGGTGTGAAACATGCCACACTTATTATGAAGAGGCTACGAGACATTTAGGAAATGTTCCCTTCCTTCATGATCTATGTTGTGTGATGAAAAGTCTTTCTATCCTTCTAATTTGTGCTATTTGCGATTGCAGAATCATGACTCCTAGAAGAATGAATGGAAAGAGGAATGGAGGTGGTGAAGGCCACGAGAATGGAAATGGTTAAGGGCATCAGCCAGCCCCACCAATTCAGGAGCCTCAGGCACCAGAGCCAGCCGCTCATGCTGAGTTTTGGGCCGCTATTCAGATGCTTGCACAGGCCTTGACCACTCAGGTCAATCAGTAGGTTGTTGCACATATTGCACAAAACAGCAATGCAATGGTGGCTCGAGTCAGATATTCTTGAGGATGAACCCATCGGAGTTTCTTGGGTCCAAGGTAGGTGAGGACCCACATGATTTCATTGATGAGATTGTCAAGATCACCCAAGTCATGGGGATGAGTAGTGTTAAGTGTGCAGAGTTGGCCTTATACCAGTTGAAGGGGGTTGCGCATATCTGATTTCGCCAATGAAAGGATAGCAGGGTCGCAGTAGCTTGTTCGATCACGTGGGAGGAGTTTCATGTTGCATTCCTGGATCGGTTCTTCCCTTGGGAGATGAGGGAGTTGAAAGAAGCTGATTTTGTAAACTTGAAGCAAGGAAGAATGATAGTGCAAGAGTATTCCCTTGAGTTCACTCGCCTATTGAAATACGCCCCGGAGTTAGTGGCTGACCAGAGGATGTGGGTGAGCAGATTTGTGCATGGCATAGCAGGGTATTTGGACAAGGAGTGCCGGATTTCTATGCTCCACCAGGATATGGACTATCCTCGGATTGTGTTGTACGCCCAGCAGATGGAGGTGACACATTCAAGAGAGAGGGAGGCCAAGAGGGACAGGACCGAGGACCAAAGATTCTCTCAGCGGAGGTTCGGTGGTGGGCACCGACAACAGACTCACCAGAGATCATCAGTCCAGGAACCTTCGGCATTGAGTGTGCCATCCAGGCCTAGACATGATCAGAGAGGGTGAGCATTAGGCTCGAGGGGTCATGGCAGCAGACCCACAGATTCTAGCATCCCATCTTGTCACAGGTATGGTCGGGGGCACACAGGCCAGTGCTTGGTAGGTTCAGGTGCTTGTTTCAGGTGTCGGCAGCCAGGACACATGCTTAGAGATTGTCCAGCTGCGAGGCAGGATCAGGTTGGGGGCTGAGGCCAAGCTTCTAATTCAGCAGCCCCTCCCGCACGCTCAGCACATCAGGGAGCATCTACTAGCACAACTGGCAGTCAGCGCTAGAAAATATTCTATGCTTTAGCATCCCGACAGGAGCAGGAGGTCTCCCCGGATGTGGTCATGGGTATGTTGCAATTTTTTCTTATTGATGTTTATGCTTTGCTAGATCCGGGGCTACCTTGTCTTTTCTGACACCATATGTGGCCAGTAGCTTTGGAGTCAGTCTTGATGTATTGTTAGAACCTTTCTCAGTTTCCACTTCAGTAGGTGAATCAGTTATAGCTAGACGGGTGTATAGAGGTTTCCCAGTCTCAGTCCTTCATAAGGTCACCTCAACAGATTTGATAAAGTTAGCCATGACCGATTTTGATGTTATTCTCAGCATGGATTGGATATTTGCATGCTACGCTTCAGTTAATTGTAGAACCCGATTAGTTGAGTTTAGGTTTTCAGGTGAGTTAGTCTTAGAATGAAAGGGTAGTTCAGCTGTGCCTGTAGGTCGATTCATTTCCTACCTTAAGGCGAGGAAGATGATTTCTAAGGGTTGCATGTACCATCTAGTTAGGGTTAAGGATGTCGAGTCTGAAACTCTGACTATTCAGTCAGTTCCAGTAGTATGTGAGTATCCAGAGGTCTTTCTTGATGATTTTCCAGGTGTTCCTCCCAAGCGGGAGATTGATTTTGGTATTGACCTTCTTCTCGACACGCAACCTATATCTATTCCTCCCTACAAAATGGCTCCAGCCGAGTTAAAAGAGTTGAAGGATCAGTAGAAGGACTTGTTAGATAAGGGCTTCATTAGGCCGAGTAAGTCTCCATGGGGTGCACCAATGTTATTTGTCCGAAAAAAGGATGGTTCACTTCGGATATGCGTTGACTATCGACAGTTAAACAAGGTCACCGTTAAGAACAGGTATCCTTTACCCAGAATCGATGATTTGTTTGACCAGCTTTAGGGTGCCAAGTGTTTCTCCAAGATTGATCTCAGATCCGGGTATCACCATCTCAGGGTTTGGGAGAGTGACATCCCAAAAATTGCTTTCAAGACTCGGTATGGTCACTACGAATTTGTTGTTATGTCTTTTGGACAAACCAATGCCCCTGCAACTTTTAAGAATTTGATAAACAGGGTGTTCAAGGCTTATTTGTACATGTTTGTGATTGTGTTCATTGATGACATCCTTATATACTCTCGGAGCAAGGAGAAGCATGTTGCTCACTTGAGAGTAGTGCTTCAAACCGTCAAGGATCGTCAGTTGTATGCCAAGTTTAGCAAGTGTGAGTTTTGGTTGGACTTCGTGGCATTTTTGGGCCATGTGGTATAGGTGAAGGCTTGAAGGTATATTTCTAGAAAATTGAGGCGGTGAAAAATTGGCTTAGAACGGTGAACCCTTCAGATATTCAGAGTTTCTTGGATTTAGCTGGCTACTACCAGAGGTTTGTTGAGGGCTTCTCATCTATTACAACACCTTTGACCAAGTTGACTTAGAAGAAGGTAAAGTTCCAATGGTTGGAGGCTTGTGAGAAAAGCTTTCAAGAGTTGAAGACTCGACTCACTTCAGCACCAGTGTTGACCCTATCCGAAGGTACTAATGACTTTGTGGTGTATTGTGATGCTTTGAGAATCATACTTGGGCGTGTTTTGATGCAGCACGGGAAAGTGATAACATATGCCACTAGACAGTTGAAAGTCCATGACAAGAATTACTCGACCCATGATCTAGAGTTGGACGCGGCTGTATTCACATTGAAGATATGGCGGCATTACTTGTATGGGGTCCACGTGTATGTATTCACGACCCACAAGAGCTTGCAATATGTGTTCACACATAAAGATATCAATCTGCGACAGAGGAGGTGGTTGAAGCTACTAAAGGACTACGACATGAGTGTCCTTTACCATCCGGGTAAGGCTAATGTGGTAGTGGAGGCACTCAGTAGGCTTTCTATGGAGAGTGTTTCCCACGTGGATAAGGGAAAGAAGGAGTTGGCGAAAGATGTCCATCGACTTGTAAGGTTGGGAGTTAGATTGGTTGACTCGACCAATGGTGCTGTTGTTGTGCAAAACGGATCAGAATCATACTTGGTGACTGATGTGAAAGCTATACAAGATGAGGATCTGATTTTGGTTAAGCTGAAAGAAGCCATTTAGAGTCAAAAGGTGGAGGTCTTCTCCTAAGAGGGAGATGGTGTGCTGCGGTACCAGGGTCATTTACGTGTTCCTAATATGGATGATTTAAGGAGCCGGATATTACGTGAGGCACATGGATCCAGGTATTCTATTCACCTGGGTGCCACCAAGATGTATCATGGTTTGCGGGAAATATATTAGTGGAATGGCATGAAGAAGGATATTGCAGAATTCATAGCCAAGTGCACGAACTGTCAGCAAGTGAAGGTCGAGCATCAAAGGCTGGGAGGCGTACTTCAGTATATTAGCATTCCCACTTGTAAGT
Source organism: Datura wrightii (assembly GCA_035772735.1). Classification (NCBI taxonomy): domain Eukaryota; kingdom Viridiplantae; phylum Streptophyta; class Magnoliopsida; order Solanales; family Solanaceae; genus Datura; species Datura wrightii. The sequence continues at coordinate 180,863,202 of JASDFA010000018.1, forward strand.
GGGAAAAGATTAATATGGATTTCATTATAGGTTTACCTCGTACTCACCGACAATATGATTCTATTTGGGTGGTGGTAGATAGGCTGACCAAGGCTGCACACTTTCTAGCGGTCAAAATCACAAATTCAGTAGATGATTATGCCAGACTGTATATCCGGGAGTTGGTGCGATTACATGGAGCGCCCTTGTCTATTATCTCAGATCGAGGTACTCAATGTACCTCTCAGTTTTGGCGGTCTTTTCAAAAAGGGCTTGGGACTCAGGTTAAACTCAGCACAACATGTCATCCGCAAATGAATGGTCAGGAGGAACGGACAATTCAAACTCTCAAAGACATATTGAGAGCATGTGTGATGGACTTCAAAGGTAGTTGGGATGATCACTTTCTCCTACTCGAGTTTGCTTACCATAACAACTATCACTCCAGTATCCAAATGGTACCGTTCGAGGCTCTCTATAGGTGGAGATGTAGATCGCCCATCGGATGGTTTGAGTTTGGTGCGGAAGCTATGATAGGGCAATTCAGTTCATGAGGCTATGGAAAAGGTTTAGCTGATAAGGGACAGGCTGAAAACCGCTCAGAGTCTTCAAAAGGCATATGCTGATGTGAGGAGGAGAGAGTTGGAATTCGAGGTGGACGATTGGGTATTCCTGAAGGTGTCTCCCATGAAAGGAGTCATGTGGTTCTGAAAGAAAGGAAAACTCAGCCCTAGCTATGTTGGTCCCTACCGGGTTATGAAAAGAGTTGGTAAGGTAGCGTATGAGTTGGACTTGCCATCAGACTTATCTTCAGTTCATCCCGTCTTTCATGTATCGCTCTTGTAAAAGTGCTTCGGTGATCCAACTTTGGTTGTCCCGGTGGAAAGTGTTGGTGTGAGAGATAGCTTCAGTTTGAGGAAATTCTAGTTGAAATATTAGATCATCAGGTTCAGAGGCTGAGGAACAAAGAAGTAGCTTCAGTTAAAGTATTGTGGAGGAATCATCATGTTGAAGGAGCTACTTGGGAAGCCGAAGCGGATATGATGGCTAAATACCCACACTTGTTCTATATCGGCTCAATTCCGACTTGAGGTATCAGTTTTTCTCTATGACTCTATTTAGTTTCATGTTCAGTTCATGCACGCAAGTTTCTTTTATGTATATGGGTGTGTATGTGATTTGTGAATTCAGTTCAGCTGTATATTTTGAATCAGAGGTAGTCATTCCATCAGTTTTCAGACAATATTTTCATATGATAATTGCATGTTTTCTGTTTTCTTCCTATTTCCAATATTAGAGGATGAATGTCCCCAAGGGGGAGATATTATTATACCCCGGGAGCTCAAAGATCGGACCCGGGAGTTTAAATGGGAAAATTCTGAAAATTGATGTTGCAGGCACAGGACGAGTCGTGGGACGACTCGTGAGGACAACCCACGAGTCATCAGGTGATTCATGGGGAAGGCTAGTGTAGAGTTGGGAAGTTTGGAGGATAGGGTCCCCACTGGCGTGACAACGATTGGTGGTCAGGTCCCATGAGTTGTTAGGTCAGCCGTGGGGTGAGGGAGGAGGAAGAGAAAAAGAAGGAACCAGTGTACTTCACAGGTGATGACCATGAGTCATGGTCAGCCACCACGATTCGTTGGGTTCCCCGTTACCAGCCAAATGATTAATTCCGAAGTTTGAGGCAATCTAGTTAACGATTGGTGACCACAAGTCATGGTCACCCCTGACGAATCGTTATGTGACCCGTTACGAGCCCAGGAGATTTGACAAGTAGTGTACCTAACGAGCTAGGCGACGAGTCATTGCCTTGGACCACGATCTGTCAGGTCGTCCGTTAGGACCACCTAGTAGTATTTTCCTGTGAATTCAGTAAGAGCCTTTTTGTAATTCCTAAGTTTCTAAAGCCTATATTATGTCGTTTAAGGCTCGTTTTAGTGGATTTTAAGAGGGGAAAACCTATTCTACGTTATTCCTACCATGCAAGCTGGAGAGGATGAAGAGGTGATTCAAAGCTAGTATACAAGGTTTCCATCCAATTTCCTCTTGGGTAATCAAAAAGATTTGGTGAAATCAATCTCTTCCAGGTATGTAGGATTATGAGCGGGTGTCTTTTTCCACACCCATGCCCAATTTTTATCTAAATATGAGAAATTTATATGATCAAGTTATGGGGTTTTCACCCAATTGCGTAATTCTTTAATTTCTATATATGGGTATGATTAGATTATGTTTCTATAGATAAATTGTGAAGCATGGGTAGATTTAAAATTGTTTTCAATCAAAATTGTGTTTTCTAGTTTTATAAAATTAAAGGCCCATTGATGAGAAGTTCATGAAAGAAGAGAATGATGTTGAATGTATGAAGATGATGAAAAGCATATTTCTAAAGCTACCCATGTTTATGATATTTGTTTCAAAATTAATTGAGTAGATCCAAGCGTGATAAAGTTTTGGGCAAAGCCCTTATATCGAGTACGATGATGTAGTATCTCTAAAAATAAACTTACCACATATTTTTGAAGTAAAAGCTCCCAGTTATCTTGAGCTCGTGGTATGTTTCGAAATAAAGTTTCTCATATGCATGAATTCACAATTGAGATATATGTTATTATTGAGCTTTGTTTTCATACGATGTGGAATTTATACATGATTTCATCTTTGAGCTTTGTTAATAGACAATGTTGAGCTTCGTTTTCATAGAATGTTGGGTTTAACATGATTTCATCTTTGAGCTTTGTCAATAGACGATGTTGAACTTCATTATATACGATGTAGAGCATTGCATGTTTTGGAAGAAGAGTCTAGCACCGAGCGGGCTAAGGATGGATCACCCTATGTCTAGGGACCTCCCTTGTGAGCTTCCCCTTGCCCGAATGGGCCTTCATCTTGATATCTATATCATGGTAGTGTCCTTAGCCCTGACAAGGTTTTGGACGGCTCTGCCCACTTGAGTGTCATAGTTGGGACCACGTAAGCTCTATCGTAATATGCCGGTTAAGTGACGAGTCTCCCATTGTCTATAGGATTCAGATTTGCATATTCATTACTCATGGTTATTATTTTCTACATGCATGTTCTAAAGGCATGATTTGACTTATTGTTAAGCTTTTTTGATAAATGTCATATTTCAGCTTTGAGTCATTCGAGTCAGTTATGATGTTATGAAGCTATATATTGTCATGTTATGAAAAGATTATGATTTCTGAAAGAATTCATGCAATCCCTCCTCTCAGATTTGAAATCTTGTGATATGATATGAAATGCTTTAAATGATTTATTTTACTTAAGCGGTTTTACTTACTTTGCATACTCGGTACATTCCACGCACTGACCACATATTTTCTATGTTGTATCATTTCATGATATAGGACTCGTCTTTCAGGTTCAGCCCCGCTCTTAGGCAGTTCATCGGAGTTAGCGTCTGCCTATTGGTGAGTCCTCATCTTTCGAGGACCAGACTATCTATCTTTCTTAGTGTATTTCAGTTTTTAGTTTGTTGAGTTTGTTGGGGTCTTGTCCCATCAACTCGTCCAGATAAGAGGCTTTTTAGACTTATGTATGTGTTTAGTTTCGGATGCTTATTCTGATGTTAGGTTGAGTTAGACATCCGCTGAGTTTATGTTGTAATTCTTCAGTTATTGATTGAGTTAGATGTATGCTTGTGCCATGGGTCTACTTGGGGTCTCTCGGGGTCCCTTGTCTCGTGTCTACGATCTGGGCTTCCGTTCGGGTCGTAACATCATTTTACCTTCCCTACCTCCCTTTGATATATTCTATATCAAAATTAAAATAGATAAAATAGATTGCCACCCAGCAAATATTTGTTTAGAGGAAAAATTTTGAATATCTTTTTGTAAAACAAGTTTTGCAGCTTTACAGTCAATTCATAACAAATATTTTTGTTTTACAAATCTGCTTGAAATTTTGAAATGCACAAAACAATTGCTAAAATTTCTTTTTTAGTTATTGGATAATTTTGTTGGGCCTTATTCCATTCATTTGATGCAAATGCAATAATATGCTCCATATTATTTTTTCTCTACCTTAAAATGCTTAATCTTCTGCTTGATTTCCTTAATAGCATTGGTGTGAACATTAGTCCACGTAGGAGGAGGTTTTTTCAATCTATCATGGAGGGGTTTTAACAAACTGCTAAGTCCTGGAACAAAATCTGCTACATAATTAATATACCCCAAGAATCTTTGCAGCTGTGTTTTGTCTAAAATTTTATCAAAAAATTTGTCAGTAAATTGGATAGATCTTTTGATGGGGATGATAGTACCTTGTTGGATATTATGCCCAAGAAAGCGGATGTTAATTTGAAAAAGACTAGACTTGTTTTTGGACAAGACTAAGCCATTTTCTTTGATTACATTGAAGAAAGTTTTTAGGTTCTTGAAATGTTGATCAATGCTTGTTGAGAATACTAAAACATCATCAATGTAAACAATTATAAACTTTGAGAAGAGATTGAAAATGTCATTCATTATTTTTTGGAATTCTGAAGGGGCATTTTTTAGTCCAAAGGGCATAACATTCCATTCATATTGCCCAAATGGTACTATAAAAATAGCTTTGTATCGATCTCTTGGATCAATTTGAATTTGCCAAAAGCCCTATTTTAAATCGAACTTTGAGAAAATTGTGGCAGCATGGAGTCGCTGGAGTAAATCCTTTTTGTTGAGAATAGGGTACCTAATCCAACGGAGGGCAGCATTCAATGGTTTACAATTGATGATTAAGCGGGGGACTCCTCGTTCGATTTCAGAACTTTTATTGACATAAAAGGCAGCACAACTCCAAGGGGATTTTCTTGGAGAGATGATTTGTTTGTGAAAGAGATCATTGATCTCTTCTTGATAATGGATTATTAGCTCATGGTTCATTTGTATGGAGTCGAATTTTTTTAGGAATAGTTTTTTCATCAAAGTCAGGTTCATAAGGAAGCCTGACCATGTGCTTTTTGCGATTCTAGAAGAATGTGGGTAAATCTACACAGAGTTTCTTTTGAATTTGTGTTTCAAGGACCTTGATTTTTGATTGAAGGAGAGGTTTATGAAGTTGCTGCTGTAACCTATGGAAAGCTACTTCTTCCTTGAGGAAGTTAATCTGGGCTTCCTTATGCTTCAAGGTAGACAAGATTCTTTTTACTGGGGGGATGGTAGGAAAATGTTATTGTATTCAATTTCGATTCCTTGAAAGTGACCAAAACTAGGATGAGCTCTTCAATGAAAGGAGTGCCCAATATTACTAGACTAGTTATGTCTTTCACCAGTACGAATGAGGTAGAAACTGATAAGGTAGAATCTCCTATGGAAGATCTTAATTCAACATTAGAAAGCTTGTAGCTGATCCTTAATTTATTTCCATTAGCAGCTCTAAGGGCCTCTTTAGTTTTCTCAAGGTATTTGGTTGGGATAAGTCCTTCTTGGACACAATTGAGGTCTACACCAGTATCAAAAAGGGCAATAGTGTCTAGAATGAATGATCTGTTGACTACTAAGATTATCGTAGTATGCTATCTCCTAATGGAGATTCTTGAGAGATAATAGATAAAGTATCCTTGTTTGGTCTCATTATTTGGTGGATTTTGTTGCTTAACTTCTGTTTGTCTAGAAGGATCAGCCATAGTGGAGAATTGTTGAAGGACAATCCGGTCTAGTTACAGCCTAGCCTTGATTTGCCGAATTTCTTCCTTAAGGAGTACTATCTCTGATTGGAGATCTCTAATAGTTGCTACCTTTGGTTTTCTAGAAGAAAATCTATTCAAAACATTTGTGATATTGTAGGTATTTGTTATATGAGGATGACATAAAATGTTAGAGGAAGATGTGGAGGGTCTATCTAGAGCCTTTTGGAATTGATCTAGATAATGTCTTTTTTGGTATGGATCCTGTAAACCGCTTATAACCTGTAGGAGAAGATCTTGTTATTTTGAGAGAACATTGATTTCAGGTGGCTATTTTGGTCTTCTTTGTCATACTGGGAGGATTCTAAGTCATCATCTTCGATTTGGTTAAGATCCTATTCGAACTCATCATCATCACTATAAGAGTCCTCTAGAGGGGAATGAAGAAGCTGAGTGGTTTGAGGGATTCTTGAGGGATTTCCACCAAATATGTGACTTGAGGGATTCTTGATTTGAAGTTGGTCATCTCAACTCTAGAGAGGAATGAAGAAACTGAGTGTCTAGCAGTTTGAATTTCAGATTATGCTGAATAGGTAGTAGAGACTCCTTGGCTAAGAGATCTTTGTAGATGGGTAGCTGCAATGGATTTTTGTTGTAAAAATGTTATTTGGGCGGCATCTGTCGGGGCCAGATACTTTAAATTTTGTAGGAAGCATTTTTTCACTTCCGCTGGGTAAGATTCTAAGGGGTTCCAATTTTTATACCATTTAGAATGGCCTTGGAGGGCTAACCATTGGAGCCCTTTGTGTCCTTCCGATTTGTGGAAGAAAAACTTCTGTGAGTAAATCCATGGGACATAGAACCTGTGGGAAAATTGCTAGAGTAAGAGGACTTCATACTTGCTAAAAAACCTTTGGAAAAAATATTCATATCATTCATGAACCAGGGGAGGAAGGATTTCAGCTTTGTGTCCATAAGCCAACCACCATTGATGCAAAAACCACTGAGGGAAGTCAGAGGTTAGCTGTTTCCCCATAGGAGAAATTAGGAATATTTGTTGAGGTCATTTTGGAAGGTGAATGCGTTCATCCACGCTGTTATGTAGTCAAAATAGTTGTAATTTTGGGGTTCAAATGGTTGAAAAAGTTTTTATACTTGGCTGGGTGCGTTTCCCATTCTTTAAGTGAGATTATTTTGTTAATCCACACCGTGGGATGGGTAACAAATATTTGGGTTTGTTTATCTTTATGGGGTTTTGAATAAACAAGATCTCGTATTTGTGAGAATGAACTCATAGAAATTTTGGGTATAGGAGGGAGTTTTTTTAACAAACTTGGTAGAAGGGCTAAGCATTTTCTTGTCCAGCTCTTGGGGGTTTGAGTGTCAACATTTAGGCTCAATTTGGATTTGTGGATAAACATTGTCATTTTTGAAATAAGTAGGTTCATCAGGGGAGGAACCTCTGTTTGGAGAAAGTTCCTTCTTTGGTACAGAATGTACCATGCCAATTCTTTGTGAAAAATTGAAAGAAAATTCTATGGTGCTTTCTGCCTCCACAAATTTTTTGGTGGTGCTGCTAGCAGCCACCGAATGAGAAAAAGAAGATGCGTTGCTTTGGGTTGCTGCAGTAAAACACATATTTTTAAAGAAGAGATATTGGTTCATCAATTCTCTTCTATTGGGACTTGTCAGGGCTGCAATATCTTTGAAGCCCATGAGCAGGCGCAAATTTTGAAAATCTTCCGCTGTCCATGGGGTGGACATGGTTTCGGCTAGTTGAGTATTTTGTTCTTCTTTCTTAAATAGGTCGGACCACTTCTTTGGACTAGAAATGGAAATTGGAGCTACATTTTCCAGTAAATATGATGGCGGAATTTCTTTCATGGCATAATCTGCGGAGTTTGGTGTTTGAGCTGGCTTGGGCCAATTGCTTATTTTGAAGGTTGCTTAGAAGCAACTGGTTTTATTTGCTTCTTGGTAGTAGCTTTTTGTTTTTTTGAATTTGCTTGCTGTTGTACTAGCGCTAATTTGTTTTCACTCGATAGAGTGAAGGTTGGAAGTTGTGAAGAATCCGGGAGCTCTATTACCTTCCTTTTACTACTCCTTTTACCTTCCCTGTAAAAATTTTCTAGTAAGAAAATCTGGAATAGAGTTGGAGCTCACTTTGATATATTTTATATCAAAATCAAAATAGATAAAATAGTTTGCCATCTAGAAAATATATATTTAGAAGCAAGATTTTGAACATCTTTTTGTAAAATAGGTTTTGCAGCTTTACAGTCAATTCGTAACAAAAATTTTTAATTTATCAAATCTGCTTGAAATTTTAAAATGCACAAAACAATTGCTAAAATTTATTTTTTAATTGTTGGATAATTTTTTTGGGCCTTATTCCAATACTTTGATGCAAATGCAATAATATGCTCCTTATTATTTTTTCTTTGCCTTAATATGCCACCATAACCACTGTCTGATGCATCTGTTTCGACTATTTTGAATGTAGTGGGATCAGAAAGAGATAGAAAAGGAAGATGCTTAATCTTCTACTTGATTTCCTTAATAGCATTGGTGTGAACATGGGTCCACGGAGGCAGAGGTTTTTTCAATCTATCTTGGAGGGGTCTGAAAAAACTGCTAAGTCTTGGAACAAAATCTGCTACATAATTAACACACCTCAAGAATCTTTGCAGCTATGTTTTATCTAAAATTAGATCGAAAAATTTGTCAGTAAATTGGATAGATCTTTGAATGGGGATGATATTACCTTGTTGGATATTATGCTCAAGAAAGCGGATGTTAATTTGAAAAAGTCTATACTTGATTTTGGACAAGACTAAGCCATTTTCTTTGATTACATTTATTGGTGCTTGAAATGTTGATCAGTGTTTGTTGAGAATACCAGAACATCATCAATATAAACAATTTTAAACTTTGAGAAGGGATTGAAAATGTCATTCATTATTTTTTGGAATTCTAAAGGGGAATTTTTTAGTCCAAAGGGCATGAAATTCCATTCATATTGCCCAAATGGTACTGTATAAATAGTTTTATATCGATCTCTTGGATCAATTTGAATTTTCCAAAAGCCCTATTTTAAATCAAACTTTGAGAAAATTGTGGGAGCATGAAGTCGCTGGAGTAAATCTTTTTTGTGGGAATAGGATACCTAATCCAACGAAGGGCAGTATTCAATGATTTATAATTGATGACTAAGTGGGGGACTCCTTGTTCGATTTCAGAACTTTTATTGATATAAAATGCAGCACAACTCCAGGGGGATTTGCTTGGAGAGATGGTTTATTTTCGAAGGAGATGATTGATCTCTTCTTGACAATGGATTGTTAGCTCATGGTTCATTCATATGGGGTGGGCTTTTGTAGGAATTTTTTTTTCATCAAAGTCAGGTTCCTAAGGAAGCCTAACCATCTGCTTTTTGCGATTCCAGAAGGCTGTGGGTAAATCTGAATAGAGTTCCTTTTGAATTTATTTTTTAAGGACCTTAATATTTGATTGAAAGAGAGGTTCTTGAAGTTGATGCTATAACCCATGGAAAGCTACTTCTTTCTTGAGGAAGTTAATCTAGGCTTCCTTATGCTTCAAGGTAGACAAGATTCTTTGTATTGGGGGTTTTTCAAATGGTAGGAAAATGTTATTGTATTCGATTTCGATTCCTTGATTAGTGACCCAAAATGTGTTGAGCTCTTCAATGAAAGGAGTGCCCAAGTTTACTGGATTAGTTATGTCTTTCACCAATATGAATGAGGTAGAAGCTGATAAGGTTGAATCTCCTATGGAAGCTCTTACTTCGACATTAGAAAGCTTGTAGATGATCCCCAGTTTATTGCCATTAGAAGCTCTCTATTTGGTTTTCTCAAAGTATTTGGTTGGGATAAGTCCTTTTTGGACACAATTGAGGTCTGCACCAGTATCAGAAAGGGCAATAGTGTCTAGAATGAATGATCTGTTGACTGCTAAGATTATCCTAGTATGCCATCTCCTAATGGATATTTTCGAGAGATAATTGATAAAGTCTCCTTGTTCGGTCTCATGATTTGGTTGATTTGGTTGCTCAACTTTTGTTTGTTTAGGAGGATCAGCTATAGTGGAGAATTATTGAAGGATAATTCGGTCTAGTTCCTGCCTATCCTTGATTAGCCAGATTTCTTCCTTAAGGAGTACTATCTCTGATTGGAGATCTCTAATAGTTACTACCTTTGGTTTGCTAGAAGGAAATCTGTTCAAAACATCAGTGATATTGTAGGTATTTGCTGTATAAGGATGAGAAAAAATGTTGGAGGAAGATGTGGAGGGTCTATCTAGAGCCTTTTGGAATTGATCTAGATAATGTCTTTTTTGGTCTAGATCCTGTAAGTCGCTTATAACCTCTAGGAGAAGATCTTATTCTTTTGGGAGAACATTGACTTCAGGTTGGCTATTTTGGTCTTCTTGGTCATATTGGGAGGATTCTACGTTATCATCTTCGATTTGGTTAAGATCCTATTCGAACTCATCATCAGCACTATCAGAGTCCTCTTATAGTAAGAGATGTTGTATCGGTTGAGGACTGATTCATTCAGATTGAGATTTCTAACTCTTTTAGCGAATTTGTAGTATTTGGCAATATGACCAGGTTTGTTGCACCTGTAACATTTGCCATCATTGGGGGCAGGAGGAGCTAGTTTCTTAGATTAATGTTGATGTTTTAGAGGAGAAGATTTTAATTTCCTAAACTTAGGGATATGAGTCCTAGATGAGGAGACTTCCTTTTTAGGAGTCGGATTTCTATGGGATTTCTTTCTAAATGGGGGTAGACAAAATTGTTGGCAAAAACTCCTTAGGTCTGAGTGTGTCTGAGCTCTATCTTTTGCTAATTGTCTTAATATCTTATCTTGGTGGCAGATCTTAAGGGCAACTTGATGAATGAGGCTTGTAAGCTGACCGTAAGTGATTTGCTCATACGGAATAATATCACCAGTGTGCTGGTTTTGGAGTTCTTCGTTGACTAGATCTCTGAGGGACTTAGGCAGGCCATCCAGGAATTTTTATTTCCAGTAGGGAAGGTTACCATTAGGTCTTTCATAGATCTTGGTAAGAAAGGAATCCTTATACCATCTTAAGTCAGAAAGTATTTTACACTTGAGGTTGTTGAGTACTTCAGAAGATCTTTCCCTAAAGATATCAGGACTTACAATAAAAGTCTTAATAATGGTGTAAATTAGAGTATTAGTAGAGTCAGGAATGGTTCGTTCATCCTTAAAATTGGTTCTCCTGCAGAGTCGATGTGGACCCTATGGAAAATTTTCTGCTTGTCTTCCTCACTAATATGGGTGTCTCACCAACCCTTTAGCTGACCCGGAAACCGTGCTACTAAGACATGGGCAGTAAGCTGGTCTGAGCAGTTAAGGGAGGTCCTATAAGTAGCGGCAACCATTGTCATCTATTGTAATTTGGATAGGATATTGTATTCAGAACAACCATCTATGTTCCATTCATATATGTTATTGACATTGTAGTTGTTTTGCATGATACTAGGTTTTTCTTATAAGGCTACATCAGGATGGGTAGCTATAGGGTAATAAAGCTTTTGTGGCTTACGCCATATGAAAAATTGGGCTTTGATGGGGGGAACCTCTAAAGGAACTTCATCTTCTTCTGTCTGACCATCAGATGGAATATCTTTTTGAAGAACAGTGATAGTTGCAGAGGCCTTAGACGATGTTTCTCTCATTGGGGTATCAGGGACCAGAGTCTTCTCAATTTCTAAGATCCTCCGTTTGAGGTTAGAAAGTTGAGGGGAATTCCTTGAGTGGTGGGTTTGGAGTTCCTTATCAAATATTATAGGGATTTCATAAGGTTTAAACAGAGGAACCGAAGATGGGGAGGCCTCTGCTGGTTTTGAAGGAGCAGATGGTGTTGAGGATGGTCTTGAAGTCAGATATTCACCAAGTGCTTGTAAATATTTGTTTGTATAATTATTTTGTTCAAAAATGTTTTTGATGTCTTTGTTGTTAACTTCTTCATTGTCGGGTTTTTTTCTGAAAGGGACTGCGATAATAGAGTGATCAACATATGTTGTTGAAAATCCTTGTGCTGGAGGGAGCTCGGAAGTGATTTCCCCGCCATTGCAAGTTTTTCATACTTTTAAAACATTAACTGATTTAGAAAAAGGAAAATCAAATTGATGATAATTAGCATAGGCTTCAAACCATTCAAAGAAATTAATTTTCTTTTGGATAAAGTTTAAAAATTCATAATAAATCTCTTGAAGGCTTTTTCTTTTGTCATTTTGAAAGCGCTTAAAAAATCAAGTCTTTTCAAAATATTTCTCGGAGGGTAGCACTCTTTTCGAATTGTTTCTGTATCAATTTGAAAATCTTGCATCAAAACTCCCAGTTCACCACCTAGAGATGAGCAAGTAGGGGATTGGGGTTGGTCATCATTAACCTCAATTGAGGGAGGAGTTTCCATCTAATATGTCGCTTGAGGGATTCTCGATTCGAAATTGACCGTCCCAACTCTAGAGGGGAATGAAGAAACTGAGTGTCTAGCAGTTTGAATTTCAGATTGTGCTGAATAGGCAGTAGAGACTCTTTGGCTAAGAGAACTTTTTAGATCGGTTTGGAAAAGAATTGTTTCACCTTTATTTAAGGTTCTCATGGCTCCAGTATTGAAGGCTGAACTCATATCTTTATATTGAATCCTATAGATAATGGCTACATGGAGAGATCCAAATTTGATCATGTAATTGGATGTCTTAACTTTTAAGGTTAGAGAGTCTAAGATATTCCTATCTCAAAAGAGACACTGTAAAATTTGGAAAGTAGTCAAAATAAATTGGACCACTACAAAGACTGGTTTCTACCATACCTAGGAGGGAGTCATTGAAGTCTAAGAATCTTAAATATCTGAGACAAAGGAGAAGTGGAGGTGTCTAGACCTTCTCTAGAGAGAGGCTTCGCAGCAATTTGAACTAACCCGAAGTGGAGATAGTTGTACTTTCTTCTATATTTTTATATAGACTTTGGATTTAGAAGCTTGATATCCTCGTGATCTGACTCAAGAGGAATAGTTTGTTCCATGGTTGAAATATGATAGTCACTTGTCAAGTACCACTTTGAAGATTTATAAATGGCTGACTGGGGGTGTTTAGGAATTTTTCAGTCATCAATTCATTGCTCCAAATCGGAGAAGCTAATCTCTTATTTGAGCTTGGAATTGGAGGAGATGGAAGAAGATGAGATAGATGAAAGAAGCAGAAGATTTTAGAGGAGAAGAAGAGATTTTAGAGGAGAAGGGGTGGAAGAACGCCACAGTGAGATCTGCAAGAAAAATAATTAGAAGAAAATAATAATAACTTTAATGCCTCTTGTCCTTGGATCAAGTAACTATTAGGTTCCATAAAGAAAAATATTCAAGTATTTAACTTAATAATATATGGAAGAGTCAAATATGATAGTTAAATTAATGAATTCTTGATTTAATTTATACTTTAAAGGTTAGATTAGTTTAAACTTTAAAGGTTAGATTAGTCTTGTTCCAAGAAATTCTTCACTTAGATGATCCAAAGATTATGAATAACCATCTGTAAGTCCACTAAGTCTCTTTTAGCAATCCAACCATCGTTGCTTAGGGATACTACCTACAGGGTAGATATGAAAAGATCATAATACCATCTTCACTTAGAACCTCTTATTACAAGATAGATCTTACGAATTTGTACAAATTGATTCAAGCTTACATAGTTTAAATTATAGATCTGACAGTGCCATATAAAAGTAAGTTAAACTCATGAATAATAATCTTTAGGTCTGCACCAGTATCAAAAAGGGCAGTAGGGTCTAGAATGAATGATCTGTTGACTACTAAGATTATCCGAGTATGCCATCTCCTAATGGAGATTCTCGAGAGATAATTGATAAAGTTTCCTTGTTTGATCTCATGATTTGGTTGATTTGGTTGCTCAACTTCTGTTTGTCTAGGAGGATCAACCATAGTGGAGAATTGTTGAAGGACAATCCGGTCTAGATCTTGCCTCGCCTTGATTTGATGGATTTCTTCCTTAAGGAGTAGTATCTCTAATTGGAGATCTTAAATAGTTACTACATTTGGTTTTCTAGAAGGAAATCTGTTCAAAACATTAATGATATTGTATGTATTTTCTATATGAGGATGCAAAAAAATGTTGGAGGAAGATGTGGAGGGTCTATCTAGAGCCTTTTTGAATTGATTTAGATAATATCTTTTTTGGTCTGGATCCTGTAAGCCGCCTTCAAGAAATTTATTATGAATTTTTAAACTCTGTCCAAAAGCAAATTAATTTCTTTGAATGATTTGAAGCCTATGCTGATTATCATCAATTAGATTTTCCTTTTTCTAAACCAATTAATGTTTCAAAAGTCTGGAAAACTTACAATGGCGGGGAGATCACTTCCGAGCTCCCTCCAGCACAAGAATTTTCAACAACATATGCTGATAACTCTATTTTCGCAGTCCCTTTCAAAAAAAAAATCTGACAATGAAGCAGTTAGCAGCAAATACATCGAAAACATTTTTGAACAAAACAATTATATAAACAAATACTTACAAGCACTTGGTGAATATCTGGTTTCAAGACCGTCCTCAACACTACCTGGTCATTCAAAACCAGCAGAGGCCTCCATATCTTCGGTTCCTCTGTTTAAACCTTATGAAATCCCTACAACATTTGCTAAGGAACTCCAAACCCACCACTCAAGGGATTCCCCTCAACTTTCTGACCTCCAACGAAGGATCTCCTTGATGCATAAGGAAGCCCAGATTAACTTCCTCAAGGAAGAAGTAGCTTTCCATAGGTTACAGCAACAACTTCAAGATCCTCTCTTTCAATCAAAAATCAAGGTCCTTGAAACACAAATTCAAAAGGAACTCTATGCAGATTTACCATAACCTTCTGGAATGGCAAAAAGCACATGGTTAGGCTTCCTTACGAACCTGACTTTGATGAAAAAACAATTCCTATAAAAGCCCGCCCAATACAAATGAACCATGAGCTAACAATCTATTGTCAAGAAGAGATCAATGATCTCCTTCGCAAGCAAATCATCTCTCCAAGCAAATCCCCTTGGAGTTGTGCTGCCTTTTATGTCAATAAAAGTTCTGAAATCGAACGATGAGTCCCCTGCTTAGTAAGCAATTATAAATCATTGAATACTGCCCTCCGTTGAATTACGTACCCTATTCCCAACAAAAAAGATTTACTCCAACGACTCCATGCTGCCACAATTTTCTCAAAGTTTGATTTAAAATCGGGCTTTTGACAAATTTAAATTGATCCAAGAGATCGATACAAAACTACTTTTACAGTACCATTTGGGCAATATGAATGGAATGTCATGCCCTTTGGACCAAAAAATGCCCTTTCAGAATTTATATATATATATATAAATATATATATAACAAGACAAATTTGAAAAGTAGTGTATGAAATTATGCGATCAATGTTATTCATAAAAAAATTATAAAGAATAATTCTCGAGAAATATTGGAGTACATCGTTAATGCATTTTATTGGCATGTGATCTTTAAAAATTTTGGGAAAAATTCTATAAAACAATCAATTATAGTCAAAATTATTTATGAATATTTTTAAAATTTTTAATATAGCAATAAATCATGAAAAATATTTTTTAAAAAATAATTTTTGAAATTTTTCATAAAATTAGTAGAAAAAGAAAGGTGAATTATCTCAATTATTTTAAGAAACGTAAATAATTGTTATTAATTATACGGAGGAATTGAAGAATTAAAAATTAATAAATAGAAAACAAATAAAAGGGAGAATCAAGAAATAATATTTGAGTGAATACAAAAAAATGTAAGATTATATAATAAAAAATATTATTAAAATAAAATTAATAAAAAAAATAATTATCAAGAAAATAACAAAAGAAAAAAGGTGATCTAAAAAAATATCAAAAGGCAATAAGACTATTTTTTTATTAAATTCTTAAATTTGTGATATTATTTTAATTTAAAATACTTACTAGCAATAATAAAAAAATAATTAAGACGAATAAGTTAAAATTATATGATTCTTAATTTGACATATGCAATTGGAAGCTCAAAATTAAAGAGGATCATTTGTTCAATAATTGTTAAGTTAAGTTTTCTTTTACCATTTGATATCAATCTTATACATGAAAAATTGAGAAAAAATAAAATCAATCGATATGTAAAGATTAATATTTTTTATTAAAGCTTTTAACAATAATTATTTTGTTATAATTTATTTATTTTTTTAATAACTGCATGAAGCACAGATAAATTTTCTAGTATAAGAATAAAATAGACATTTAAAGATCGATTTGAATAAAAGAGGAGAAGATCTGTTGCTTAAAATTGAAGAGAAGTTGATTTTTAAAATAAAATTGGAATGTAATAATAATATCATATATGTTAAGGTAAGCATTTTAATAGTATAATATTTACTTGCACATTTGGATACTGTATAAAATTGTAATAGAATAATAACAATATATTAATATTTAAAAGGTTCTTATACCTATTCACATTCTTTGAAAATAAATTTTAAATAAAATTTTTAGTATTTTTAAAGATAATTTAAGAAGTAAGATTTGTTAAATCTCAAAATATTTTTTTTGGATACATTTAATTAATATTTGATACATAAATCTAATTTAAGTGATGAGATATGTTTATTTAACTTTATTTATGTTTATTTATAAACTAGAGAATATTGTAAAAGGTACATGTGTAAATTATCACATTAAGTTATAAGTTATATCATTCTAGTAACTTTTTTTTATGGGTCTCTTTCTTGAGGATACCATATTGTCTTATTAGCTAAGTAAATTTCTTTTAAAATTATTTTTTTACTATACTAAATATTTTTCGTGATTTGTTATACCCAATACATCAACTAAAATAATTATAACATTTTCTTTTCAACTTTTCTTATGCGGTAAAGAATTATATAAATTCATTTATTAGTTTCGTCTCAAAATTTATTTAATGAATACGACACTTGCAATTTTACTATATTCTCTAAAATATTTAAATAAAAAATATGGATAGCACATTATTTAAATTAATTGTTCACTTCAATATTTGAATTTGATGCTAAGTAGATTTGGAATAAAAATCGAAACATGTAATTTTTTTACTGTTAACTTTGTTTTGTGTGTTGTATATATATATAATTGGCAAAATACTACTCAAAAATAGTTTTAGAAATATTTTCAAGATTTTATAAATATTTATTTTGTTTTATTTAAAATTTCATAAACTTAAATAATTAGTCAAAAAATGTAGAGAGCTAAAATTGGTGTTAACAGTATCTGTAATAACAACATTAGAGGCTCCTACCTCTGGTCTACCTAGGAATGCATAACAATGCACACGGTCACCTTTGGCCTGGGTAACTCCTTCACCATCGCCCTGTCTTATCTGTACACCACTTCTACCTAGATGGAGACTACACTGACCTCTATCTAGATGTGTTAATGCTCTAGAAGGAGCCTGAGAACCCTGGTGCTGTCCTCTCTTCAAGAAATGTGGGTAATCTGTTTTGTAATTCTTGAGATTACCACTCTCAAAACAACTTGTACAAGTTGAAATATGCTGAGAAGCACTTGAATAACTAGAATGACCACCACGACCTAAAGATCTCTAAGAGTAGCCTTGAAAACTCTGTCCCAAACTATAGGAATCTTATCCGGACTGGCCTCCCTTAGACATTTGAATCGCCGCTTTAATTAATGGGTCTACCAAAATGTTGATAAAAACTCCTCCAAGGAAAGCCTCTACCTTCAGATGAAGTGACACTGTAAGTACTAGAAGTACGAGACTTTTTTTATCCCTAGCATCACTAAACTCTTGAAGTCTCATATACTCAACTTCCTTGGCTGTATCTACCACTCTCTAGAAAGTACCCCTGGCATCTTCCATCTACTATGATGCTACATGAATAGGGTATATCAAACCATTCACAAACCACTGAATCCTCTCGGCCTCATCATAAAAAATTATTGAAGCATGATTAGACAAGGCATGGAACCTAATCCCATACTTAGTCACTAGTATACCCTCATGCAAAAACTTCTCGCACTAAACCCTCTTTTTTCTTGTATGTTGTGAAGGACAAAGTTCTCCAAGAATACCCGAGTAAACTGCTCCCAAGATAATGAAGGAGACCCCATTGGTCTGATATAATCCCTCCACCACTGCTTGGCAGGGCCAATCATTTGAAATGCAGTATAATCAGATTCATGAGACTCCACACATCCCATATTATGCAACTTCTCATGACAACTGACGAGAAATGCATATGCATCCTCTCCCTATCCATCCTTAAAGTGTGGAGAATCTATCATTCTAAAGCGGTCAAACATATTCTGGTCCTTAATAAAAATAGTAGGCTGAGCAACTGAGAATAGAGCTATCATTACCGGAATGGAGGCCCGGAGATACCCTAAGTCGACTCATGGAATAAACATACATCTAACTTATTCTATAAATAGAAGAAATAATCAATATCAACTCAGCGGAAGTCTAACTCAACATAACATCAGAATAAACATCCGAAGCTAAACACATACAAAGTTTGAAAATCCTCTAATCTGGACGAGGTGATGAGACACGACCCCAACTAACTCAACAATACTGAAATTGAAAATACATAAGGAAACTCAAAGTATAGCCCTCGAAGGATGAGGACTCACCAACCTAGCAGGTGCTAATTCTGACAACCGACTACGAGCGGGGCTGAGCCTAGGAGCTGGGTCCTGTATCATGAAATAATATAACATAGAAAATATCATATTCAAATACTGATCATTTAATCGAAAACTAGAGGAATGACTACCTCCGAAAAGAACTACATAGCTGAACCAAATTCAGACATCACATACATCTATCATAACATAAATCAAACTTGTGCACATGAATTGAACATGGAACTGATTAAAGAATTAGGGAAAAAACTGATACCTCAAATTGAAATGAAGCCGGTAGGGAATAGGTGAGGGTATTTAGCCATCATAGCCGCTTTGTCTTCCTATGTAGCTCCTTCAACATGCTGATTTCTCCATAAAATCTTTATCAAAGATACTTCTTTATTCCTCAGCCTCCGAACCTGACGATCCAAGATTACAACTGGAATTTCCTCATAACTGAGGCTATCTCCAACACCAACACTTTCCACTGGAACAACTAAAGATGGATCACCCAAGCACTTTTTCAAGAGCGATACAAGGAAGACGGGATGAACTGAAGATAACTCTATTGGCAAGTCCAACTCATACGCTACCTTACCAACTCTTCTCACAACCCGGTAGGGATCAATATAGTGGGGACTGAGTTTTTATTTTTTTTTGAACCGCATGACTCCCTTCATAAGGGACACCTTCAGAAATACCCAATCGTCCACCTTGAACTCCAACTCTCTTCTTCTCACATCAATGTATGACTTTTGACGACTCTGAGCAGTTTTCAGCTTGTCCCTTATCAACTGAACCTTCACCATAACTTCAAGAACCGAATTAGGTCCTATCATAGCTGCCTCACCGACCCAAACCACTCGATGGGCGATCCACACCTCTGCCTATAAAGAGCCTTGAACGGTGCCATCTGGATGCTGGAGCAATAGCTGTTATTGTAAGCAAACCCGATCAAGGGCAAGTGATAATCCCAACTACCTTTAAAGTCCATCACACAAGCTCTTAACATATCCTCGAGAGTCTGGATTGTTCGCTCCGCCTGACCATCCGTTTGTGGATGAAATGCTATGCTGAGCTTAACTTGAGTCCTAAGTCCTTTTTGGAAAGACCGCCAAAACTGAGATGTAAACTGGGTACCTCGGTCTAAGATAATAGACAAGGGTACTCCATGAAATCACACCAACTCCAGGATATATAGTTTGTCATAATCATCCACTAAATCTGTGGTTTTGACCGGCAGAAAGTGTATATCCTTGGTGAACCTGTCTACCACCACCCAAATAGAATTATAATATCAGCGAGTACGAAGTAGGCCTGTAATGAAATTCATATTAATCTCTTTCCACTTCCAAGTGGGAATGCTAATATCCGAAAGTATGCCTCCCACCATTGATGCTCGAGCTTAACTTGCTGACATTTCGAGCACCTGGCTACAAACTCCGCAACATCCTTCTTCATGCCATTCCACCAATATATTTCCCACAAATCATGATACATATTGGTGGCACCCGGATGGATAGAGTACCTGGATCCATGTGCCTCATACAATATCCGGCCCTTCAAATTATCAACATCTGGAATACATACATGACCCTGGTATCATCGCATACCATCTCCCCCTTGGGAGAAGACCTCCACCTTCTGACTTCCAATGACTTCCTTCAGCTTTACCAAAATTAGATCCTCATCTTTTCTGGATTTCACATTTGTCACCAAGGATGATTCTGATCTATTTTGCACTACCACGTCGCCATCAGTCGAGTCGACCAATCTAACTCCCAACCTCGCAAGTCGATGGACATCTTTCACCAACTCCTTCTATACCTCATCCACGTGGGACATACTCTCCATAGAGAGCCTACTAAGTGCATTCGCTACCACATTAGCCTTACTCGGGTGGTAAAGGACATTCATGTCGTAGTCCTTTAGTAGTTCCAACCTCCTCCTTTGCTGAAGATTGAGATCTTTCTACGTGAACACATACTGCAAGCTCTTGTGATCCGTGAGTACATCCATGTGGACCCAATACAAATAATGCCGCCATATCTTCAATGCAAACACCACTGCGGCCAACTCAAGATCATGGGCCGGGTAATTCTTCTCATGGACTTTCAACTATCTCGAGGCATATGCTATCACTTTCCCATGCTGCATCAACATGCACCCGAGTCCGATTCTCGGAGCATCACAATACACCACAAAACCATCGGTACCCTCGGGTAGGGTCAACACTGGTTTTGAAGTGAGTTGAGTCTTCAAATCTTGAAAACGTTTCTCACAAGCCTCCGACCATTGGAACTTTACCTTCTTTTGAGTCAACTTGGTCAAAGGTGCTGCAATAGATGAAAAGCCCTCAACAAATCTCCGATAGTAACCTACTAAGCCCAAAAAGTTCCAAATATCTGATGGGTTCACCAGTGTGGGCCAATTCTTCACCGCCTTGATTTTATGAGAATCTACCTTTATTCCCTCACTCGATACCACATGGCCCAAGAATGCCTCGGAATCCATCCAAAAACTCACACTTGTTGAACTTTGCATACAACTAATGATCCTTGAGGGTCTGAAGCACCACTCTCAAGTGAGCGGCATGCTCCTCCTTACTCCGATAGTATATAAGGATGTCATTAATGAATAAAATCACGAATATATCCAAACATGCCTTGAACACCCTGTTCATTAGATCCATAAAAGCAGCAAGGGCATTGGTTAGTCCAAAAGATATAACAACAAATTCGTAGTGACTATACTGAGTCCTGAAAGTGATTTTTGGGATGTCACTCTCCCGAACACTGAGTTGATAATACCCGGATCTAAGATCAATCTTGGAGAAACACTTGGCACCTTGAAGCTGACCGAGCAAATCAACATTCTGGGTAAGGAATACCTGTTCTTAATGGTGACCTTGTTTAACTGCCGATCAATGCACATCCGAAGCGAACCATCCTTTTTCCGAAAAACTAATACTGGTGCACCCCATGGAGACTTACTCGGCCTAATAAATCCCTTATCTAATAGGTCCTTCAATTGATCCTCCAACTCTTTTAGCTCGGCTGGAGACATACTGTAGGGAGGAATAGATATAGTCTGCGTGTCGGGAAAAAGATCTATACCGAAATCAATCTCCTGCTCGGGAGGGACACTTGGAAAATCATCAGGAAAGACCTCTGGATACTCACGTACTACTAGTACTGACCGTATAGTTGGGGTTTTGGACTCGACATCTGTAACCCTAACTAGATGGTACATGCAACCCTTAGAAATCATCTTCCTGGCCTTAAGGTAGGAAATGAATCGACTTATAGGCACAACTGAACTACCCTTCCATTCTAAGACTGACTCACCGGAAAATCTGAACTTGGGTTCTATAATTAACTGAAGCATAGCATGCAAATAGCCAATCCATGCCGAGAATAACATAAATCGATCATGGCTAACTCTATCAAGTCTGCTGAGGTGACCTTGTAAAGGATTGAGACTAGTCAACCTCTATAAACCCGTCTAGCTATAACTGAGACACCTACTGGAGTGGAAATTGAGAAGAGTTTTGACAAGACATTGGGACTGACTCCGAAGCTACTGGCCACATATGGTGTCACACAAGACAAGGTAGCCCCCGGACCTAGCAAAGAATAAACATCAATATGGAAAACTCGCAACATACCAGTAACCATATCCGGGGAGACCTCCTGCTCCTGACGGGAAGCTAAAGCGTAGAACCTATTCTGGCGCTGACCGCCAGCTGTGCTAGCAGATGCCCCCTAATGTGCTGAGCATGTGGGAGGGGCTGTTGAATTAGAAGCTGGGCCTCGGCCCCCAATCTGATCCTGCCTCATAGCTGGACAATCTCGAAGCATGTGTCCGGGCTGGCTACACCTGAAACAAGCACCTAAACCTGCCAAGCACTGGCCTGTGTGCTCTCGACCACACCTGCGGCAAGCTGGAATGCTAGAATTCGCGGGTCTGCTTCTCCGACCGCTCGAGCCTGATGCTCACCCTCTCATCATGTCTAGGCCTGGATGGAACACTCAATGACGAAGATTCCAAGGCTGATGATTTCTGGTGAGTCTACTGTCGGTGTCCACCACCGGACCTCTACTAAGAGAATCTGTGATCCTCAGTCCTGGCCCTCTTTGCCTCCTTCTCCCTCAAATGTGTCGCCTCCATCCGTTGGGCGTACAACACCATGCGAGGGAAGTCCATATCCTGGTGAAGCATAGAAATCTGGCACTCCTTGTCCAAATGCCCTACTATACCAGGCACAAATCTGCTCACCCGCGTCCTCTAGTTAGCCACTAACTCCGGGGCATATTTCGATAGGCGAGTGAACTCAAGGGAATACTCTTTCACTATCATCCTTCCTTGCTTCAAGTTTACAAACTTAGATGCCTTCAACTCCTTTATCTCCCTAGGGAAGAAACAATCTAGGAACGCAACCTGAAACTCCTCCCATGTGATCGGATCTGCTCCTGCGACCCTGCTATCCTTCCATTGGCAAAACCAGACATGCGCAACCCCCTTCAACTGGTAGGAGGCCAACTCTGCGCACTCAACAATACTCACCCCCATGACTTGGGTGATCTTGACAATCTCATCAATGAAATCATACGGGTACTCATCTATGACCCCAAGAACTCCGGCGGGTTCATCCTCAAGAAGTCTCTGACTCGAGCCACCGCTGCATTGCCATTTTCTGGAACATGCGCAATGGCCTGCTGATTGACCTGAGCGGTCAAGGCCTACGCAAGCATATGAATAACGGCCCAAAATTCAGCATGAGCGGCTAGCTCCGGTGCCTGAGGCTCCTGAACTGGTGGGGCTGGTTGATGCCCATAACCATTTCCATCCTCGTGGCCTTCACCACCTTCACTCCTCTTTCCATTCATTCTTCGAGGAGCCATGATTCTGAAATCACGAATGGCACGAATTAGAAGGATAGAAAGACTTCTCATCGCACGACATAGATCATGAAAGAAGGGAACATTTCCTAAACGTCTTGTAGCCTCTTTGTCATAAGGATGGCGCGCTTCACACCAATGAAAAAGACTCTACTTAACGAGGCTTTCAGACACGCTAGGACACTTCAACCTATGACTCTGATATCAAGTTTTTCACGATCTGGATCGTAGACACAGGACAAGGGACCCCAAGAGACCCGAAGTCGACCAATGACATAAGCATACATCTAACTCATTCGATACAAGAAGAAATCATCAATATCAACTCAGCGGAAGTCTAACTCAACATAACATCAGAATAAACATCCGAAGCTAAACACATAGAAATTCTGAAAAGCCTCTAATCTGGACGAGTTGATGAGACACGACCCCAACTAACTCAACAATACTGGAACTAAAAATACATAAGGAAACTGAAAGTATAGCCCTCGAAGGATGTGGACTCACCAACCAAGAAGGTGCTAACTCCGACAACCGACTACGAGCGGGGATGAGCTTAGGAGCTGGGTCCTTTATCATGAAATGATACAACATAGAAAGTATGCAGTCAGTACGTGAAATTTACCGA
The DNA here is from genome assembly GCA_035772735.1 of Datura wrightii. Classification (NCBI taxonomy): domain Eukaryota; kingdom Viridiplantae; phylum Streptophyta; class Magnoliopsida; order Solanales; family Solanaceae; genus Datura; species Datura wrightii. Next base: position 180,887,058 of record JASDFA010000018.1, read on the forward strand.
GTATGCAAGATAAGTAAAAACCTCTTAAGTAAAGTAAATCATTTAAAACATTTCATACCAATCATAAGCTTTCGAATCTGAGAGGAAGGACTACATGCTTTCATCCTGAGATCGCAATCTTTTCATAATAAGACCATGCATAGCTTCATAACATCACAACTGACTCGAGTGACTCAAAGCTGAAACATGACATTTATAAAAAAGATGAACAATGAGTCAAACCCTACTTTTAGTACATGCATGCTTAAAATGATAATCATGAGTAATAAATATGCAAATCTGAATCATTTAGACAATGGGGGACTCGTCACTTAACCGACATACCATGATAGAGTTTACGTGATCCCAACTATCACACTCAAGTGGGCAGAGCCGTCCCAAACCTTGCCAGGGCTAAGGACGCTACCATGATATCGATATCAAGCTCATGGGCCATTTGGGCCGGGGATAGCTCATAATGGAGGTCCCAATAATATAATAGTATCAACCTACGTTGGCGCGTAGTTTTGGGGCATAGGGTGATCGACCCTTAGCTCTCTTGGTGCTAGACTCTTCTCCCAAAACATGCAATGCTCTACATTGTATATAACGAAACTCAACATCGTCTATTGACGAAGCTCAACAATGGAATCATGCATAAACTCAACATCGTATGAAATGAAGTTCAACATTGTCATTTGACAAAGCTCAATAATGAAATCATGCATAGAACCGACATCGTATGAAAATGAAGCTTAATAATACATATATCTCAATTATGCATTCATGCATATAAGAAGCTTTATTTCGAAATATACCACAAGCTTAAATACAAGTGGAAGCATCTACTCCAAATCCATATGGTAAGCTTACTTTAGAGATACTACATCGTCATAATTGATATAAGGGCCTTGCCCAAAACTTTATCATACTTGGATCTACTCAATTCATTTTGAAAATAATATCATAATCATGGGTAGCTTTAGAAACATTCTTTTCATTATCAAACCTCATCATCATCATACATTCATCATCATTATCTTCTTTCATGAACTTCTCATCCATAGGCATTAAATGTAATAATTTAGAAATAAAATTTTTGATTGAAAACCATTTAAAATCTGCCCAACCTTCACAATTCATCAATAGAAACAAAATCTAATCGTATCCATGTATAGAAATTGAAGAATTATGCAATTGGGTAAAACCCCCATAACTTGATCATAGGAATTTCTCACACTTAGCTAGATATTTGGGCATGGGTGAGGAAGGAAATACCCACTCATAACCCTACATACCTGGAAGGGATGATTTTACCACTTTTCTAATTGCCCAAGATGAGATTCCAATGAAAACCTTCAAAACTTGTTCTAAATCCTCTCTTCAAACTCTCAAGTTTGCATGCATGAAATGAATTAGTTTAGAATAGGTTTTTCCCTCTTAAAACCTTGTAAAACGAGCCTCAAACGACGTAGTTTAGGTTCTCATAGCATAGAAAAGTTAAAAATACCCTTAATGAATCTGCCCTGAAAACTGTCCAGATTGGACCAACGGATGGAACCAACGGGTCGTTAGAACTAACGACGACCCGTTCTGCTGCTCGTCGTTTGCACTTCTGGAACCTGCTTCCAGAACTGACTAACGGACGGACAGGATGACTCATCCTCCGAAATAACGGATCGTTACATCGACCGTTGCTGCCTCTTCAAAAAAAATCTTAACCTGCTTACCACGAGCCTCACCACGACTCGTGGTTGCTTCCAATGAGTCGTGGCCTTGATTCTTCACATACACTGGAAATCTTGGCAAACAACCAACGACCGGTGACCACGGGTCGTTTCTCCTCACAACGAGTCGTTGGATGATCCTTTGTATCCCATCTGCTGAATTCAGTCTCCTTCAACGCCTGCTAACAACGAGTTATTGTTTCGAACAATGAATCGTTGTGTCGTCTGTCATCTCCACTGCCACCTAGACTTCCCTCACCATGAATGCATACAACGACTCATGGTTAGATACCACGAGTCGTTACATGGCCCGTTCTGTGATATTTTTCCCAGTTTCAGCAGTTTTCAATTTTTAGCTCCCTGGTCTACTCCTAGGCACTTTCGGGGTACTACAAGAACATCACCCGGCAAGGCCATCCCCTAAGAAAAGGAGTTACTCTTGTGAAAACTTTTACTCTAGCCTTTTTTAGCCAGCTAGAGTGATATGTTTATTCTTCAGTACAATATTTTATGTCCTTCTGCTTGTAACTCTTATTAGCGTTTCTAACATTCTAACCAAGTCATTGAAATTTAATAAATTATCCTCCTGTGTCTGGAGGAATAGCTTCACTCACATCACATGCTTTACTCAAAAGACCAAAATTATTCTTGATAGGGGTTGGAGATAGTTTAGGAAAACTACTCATGTCAAAATTGGGTTAGGTTGCCTGGCAGTGGCTGTGGTTTCTTGTTGTTTGGAAGGACTAGCTTGATAAGAGCCTCAATTTACACAGAATTGGCCATCAGTAGGGGTTCGAGCTTTGTCTTTACCCTCAGCAGCAGCACAAGAAATAGATTTAACCACCTCAACAAGTAACACAATCTTCAGAGGGCCCTTGGTTAATCAATGTTGGGTAACCTTTCTAGAACCTCTTCTTCTCTTCTTGTTTGGAAAAAATCTTTGTCATTGTTCACTAGTCATTTTTGACATAGATCTATTCTTATAAAGAACATTAGTTCATGTATCAGTTGTAGCCTTACCTTTTCTACAACTATTAAGGAAGGAACAAGAACATTTACTATTCCGTTAAATTCCTGAGAATCTACTTCATCAGTTTTTTGGCTGGCCACGATCTCTTCCTAGCCCTCTAGCCATGGTGACACCATCCACACAGGTTTAGCTAACATACCCCGCCATAATGAGAGAGAAATTTCCTCCAAATAATAATTTGCTAATATTTGTTTCTTTAAGTTAAAAATGGAATATGTAGTACATGTAATGTAAAATATGTGTACAGAGAGAATAAATTTTTATTTTCATATTGAACCTTCATTTTCTTAAAAGGATTTTGGGGAAAATCTGAAAGGGAAAATGTTTTTTTTGGTGTTCACTTACGAGATTATTATACTACATGAAATATGAGATAAGAATATTATTATAATTATGGTGTAAATAATTTTGAGATTTTGGAATAAAAAATTCACCAATAATGGGAATAAAAAATTCACCAATAATGGGATACACTAATCTCTAATTTTATTCCGAAATTATAATCTCTTATGTTGTTTGGTCCGATTGGATAAGATATTATAATTTCGAATAAATTATAAATTTATTTTATCTCATATTTGAAAATTATATATTTTGATATTGATATTAGTAGTGTTCTAAAAGATTGGAGCGTGAGGCGAGGTATTTTACATAGCACGGGATGAGACATAAGTCTCGAGATACGGGGCGTAAGTCCCATGGATCTACAGGGTGTATATCTCATGTATTTTCAATTTTATAATTTAATTATTTAAAAAATAAGCAAATATAATATTTTCAATAATTTTGCAAATAAATTCAAACAATCCTAATAATATAGAAAAAAATATTATAATTATTATATAAAAAAGATATTAACAGCAAAAATTGATAATAGCCGAGATAATTTTTGAAATAAAATCATCATCTACTTCATCATCGATCTCCTTCAGTTCTTCTCACTCTAAAATAATATTTACATTGATTATAGTTTGTATATATTTTAAAAAAAGATAAGGATAAACATTGTAAGAGCAATATAAAAATATAGATAGAGTTTTTCAGGAGCATAGGGCTATGAAATATCTATCCTATCATTTTTAAACATAATCATCAAAAAAACTATTTATAACGTTATTTTCTACAATAGTTTTTTTATTATTGATATATTCTAGAAATAATGACTACAATATGAAAATATAATAGTATAAAGTATAAATATCATTACACTAGTACTACAAATATTATTTATAAAAAATACTTCTAAAATAATAAAAATTAAATTTAACGTCCGAAACTTATGTTTTTACGCCCGGGACTTATGCCCTAAATTCTAGGGCTTACGCTTTATGGATCTATGCCTTTTATTTGCGTCCCGGTGCATTTTTGATATGCCCCATCCCGTACTCGCCTCGAAAACACCTTTGAAAATACTGGATATTAGCAATCTTGTGAATATTTACACTCCATTATCATATTATTTTTGGGTGAAATCGATTACACCACCTAACTTTATTTTAAAAATCAAACTTTTCCCTCAATTTTTGAACATTAGATATTATTTCCGTTTATCATAACTGACATTTAAAATTCCTACTTTGCCCTTGAATTATCAACCTTTTGTCTCTCTCTCTCTCTTTTTTTACTTCTTTACGTTTATGATTTTTTTATTTCTTTAATCTATATAACAAATTTTCTACGAAAAAACTAAATAGTATTTTTGAAACAGAAAAAAGAAAATTGAGAAATACTAATAGAATAAATAAGTTAATGATGTTTTTATAATGAAAAAATTGAGCTGAGTTTTTTTATTAATAATAATTAAGACTCAAATATCTATCCCTACAAATGAAAATAACCAGTAATAATAACTTTATGAATATATTTCAATGTAGGTAGTAGAATAATTAAGAAATATAGACATATATTTTATAATAATTTTTTAAAAGATTATCTATTTATACAATAAATGAATTTTAATTATAATTTAGAAAATGTTCAGTTATTGACAACAAAAACTCATTTATCTATATAGACATTAGAGAATAAACAGAATTGAAACATTCATCTATATATGTATATACATACTTAATGCATGTAATATCAAAATAAAATCATAAAAATAGCATTAGATTTTATGAAAAATTCATAACAAAAATTATTCTAGTTATAATGTTAATTAACTTCATAATAATCTATAAATACCTAGGTTAAGAAGAATAGATATTATATATAATATAAAATATATTACATAGATGAAAGATTGAAAATATCAAGAATAAAAGATGCATAGAACACGGAAAGAAGAATTTCTATTGTTTATAATTGTTTTTGGTGTGTGTGGGGGAGAGGAGGAGAGAAGGGGAAGGGAGGATTTAATTTTAAAGCAAAGTTGAGAAGTGTAAATCATTTAAACCCTATTATTTTTATATCACACTTTATATGGGGTTCAATCTTAGAATCACCGGTGACAGATGAAATAATAGCTTTCGAGTTTTTAAAAAAAGATAATGTTATAACTGAAAATAAAATTTTATCCCTTTAGTCCAGTGTCACACCCCGCCTTGGGGGGGTACGACTGGCACCTGGTGCCCTACTAAGATCTGACCTGCTAGACTGTTAAGCCTGGGCGCGTCTGGCGCCTAGCTGGCTCTAACTCAGATTTCTGGAAGCAAAGGGCTATATGACGGCTGTAAATACAGCCCCCGGCCCATTGGCCTGTAGCCTCCTATACCTGCACTAGCAGCTGACCAGAAACATAGTAATTCAGGGAAACCTATGCGGGCCGACAAGGCCACCATGCTGTCTAGTTATCTATAACTCAAACATAGCATACTAAGAAGCTACGTGACCGGCAAGGTCACCACTACTGGCGAACTATGGCCCCACACGGCCATTACAAAAGAAAGAAAGAGTAAAGGCAACTATACAACTGCACGGCCCCACACGACCGGCTCATCTGACCACAGGGAATACATACAGACTGCAAGCCTCTAGGAATAGTAATAGAACTGGCCGGGACAGGGCCCCGACCTACCCATGCTATATACAACAAAAGGAACTGAACTACACCTCTGAAATTCAGCCTCCGGATGACTGGAGCTGAATACTCAACCACTGACAGGGAGTCACGTAGAATCGCCTGCTCGTCTAGGAGTACCTGCAGGCAAGTAATGCAGCGCCCCACTGGGCGTCAGTGCCACTGGTACTGAGTATGTAAAGCAACTGAAATAATATAACTGAAAACAACATCTGAAAGCAATAATATGACTGATGAAGCTGAAGTAGGAGGAATAACTTAACTGTCTGATGATGTAGATCGTACCTGTTCTTACTGATACCGAAGGAAGTAGGAATCATACCTGGAGGCGTATCATTCTACTACCAACCCACTCGCGTCTAATACAACATAGCATAGCATACATAACATAACATAGCACACACAAATCTTACCCGGCCCCCATAAGCCGGGAGGTACAATCAACACAGAATCTATGCCCCTACCCCGATCATTCCCACTCCTATAGTGGCTGTAAGCATCCTGCCGGTCCCTGGGTATGCACTTGGGCTCGCTGAGCCCCTGACTATAACTGTATCTGAGTCTGAAGGACTCTAAATCAACACCCCGGGCGTACCCGCTCGACGGGGGTGTATAAGGGCCGACCAAGGCACAATATGGGGAAACTGGCATCCCATCTTCGTCCCCTTACGGGACGGCATATCACTCCGTAGAGCGACGTATCCTCGTCCTCTGGCGGACGAGTGGATATAGCTATTAACCCTGGGCGGTCAGGGATGCTAGGTAATCCAACCCCAATCAATACAATGGTCTCGACTAATCATACTGTCTGTGTATCTCATAGCCAAAACTAATAGGCGTAAGGTATTATATAAATCATATACTGGGCTAATAATAGCAATCTGTAGGTGTCTGATACATGCTGAGACAGGTAAGTATAAATATGAATATAGTCCCCTGTCTAACTGTACTGGGGCAAAGGCTATACAAGCGGGTGTTTCTGCTGAAGGCTATGCTGTTCACTAGGTTTCTGTAAGAACATGATTTCCTATTTCTAACATGCTTTCTGAACCATATACAGTTACTATTCTATATCTGGAATGCTTTACTACCTTGCGAGGTTTCAGCTAAACACAACAATATCTTGGCAGGGCATATTACATCATATACTGAATATACTGGGCAATCTTAATCACTTACGCCCGAATCTATATCGTACGGATAGGTATCGTACACGTTACAACCCAAAACTTCTCATATTGCATCAATATTCAAAATGACACGATAATCGATTTCTAAACATGCAACTGGTCTGTAAATTACTATACTGCTTCAATGTCACTCAACTTGCCGAGGAAACTTAACTTTACATACCTTATCTTTGAATATTCGTCCGTCGGACGAGGCTCGGCCGGTACTTCTACTATTTTCTCCCAACTGCATTCATAAATACGTCAATCAATACTAAATACAACGTTATTGTAAAGAGCAACGTTACTTTCGATATAGTTTATAGCCTAAACTTAGGCTTATCGAAAGACGGTCGAAAACTCGCTATTTTTCAGCGGCCCAGAAGGGAGAAATATTTACTTCTCAACTAGGAACACATAGACATTAATTTAGAGCAATTCTACTTACTTTAGTTCGGCGGCTCGCTGATTCGTCGGCCGTATTTCGCGAAACTAATTCCGTAGAAATGCTTTCTGCTACTAAATACCTTGGTATCTAGGATTAATTTGGGTTTGGGCAGCGTTTGGCAGCGTAATCGGACGAAAATATTAAATTTTCTTCGTCTTCCCTCTGTTTACCTACGATTCTGGAAATTTATGAAGTGAATAATGATCTCAAACCGCAGTGGGGGATTTATATAGTTGGGTCTGGACAAGGGCAACGTGTCACGGAGCCATCGCGGAGGCCTCACCTCCGTGACACGCTGCCATCGCGGAGGGGCTCTGCCTCGGCTCCTCCCGCGATGGTTCGACGGGTTTCTCGTCCGATCTTTTTCCCGGGCCTTTCCCTAGCACGTATGGCTTTCAAATATGCTTAACCAACGTGCGAATAGGTCATCTAAGTGCCGGGAATTCTACGGGGTATAACATTCTCCCCCCCTTAGGAACATTAGTCCTCGAATGTATACTGCTATCTAGAGGACTGCTTATTCTAGTTTCTGGAAAAATTTTGGCAGAATTTCCCCTGTAATATGGACTATCACAAAAACCTGAAATGCAGAAAAGTCCAACACAGGCTTCGCACGCAATGATCTAAGATTCACTGGATAACTAAATATCACTTCTTCTTTATCATTTACAAACACACAGTCATAAGATACTGTATAAGTAATGATACGGACATACCTGTCGTCCGACTAGGCCTGAAATAGGTGAGGGTATCTGATTTTCATATCTTCTTCAGCCTCCCACGTCATTTCTTCCCGATTTCTGTTACGCCACAATACCTTGACAGATGCAACATCTTTAGTTCTCAGCCTGCGAATCTGTCTGTCTAAGATGGCTACGGGAACCTCTTCATAGGCTAACTCCTCTGTGACCTGAACATCCTGGACTGGAACTACTATAGAAGGGTCCCCTACGAACTTTCTTAACATGGAAACGTGGAATACTTGGTGAACTGACGCAAACTCTGGAGGCAAGTTTAACTCGTATGCCACGCGGCCTATTCTTCGCCGAATCTGATACGGTCCAATGAATCTTGGGCTAAGCTTGCCTTTCTTACCAAATCTCATTACCCCTTTCATCGGGGACACTTTCAGGTATACCCAGTCATGCACCGCAAATTCTAGATTTCTGCGCCGCATATCTGCATAGGACTTCTGGCGGCTCTGAGCAGTCAGTAAACGTTCTCGGATAAGCTTTACCTTTTCCTCGGATTGCCGAACAATGTCTGGGCCAACTAACACTGATTCTCCTACTTCAAACCAGCCCACCAGCGATCTACATTTTCGCCCATATAATGCCTCGAAAGGCGCCATCTGAATAGCTGAATGGTAGCTATTATTATAAGCAAATTCGATCAACGAAAGATGTTCATCCCAGCTACCCCCAAAATCTAACACACACGCTCGTAGCATATCTTCGAGCGTCTGAATTGTACGTTCAGCCTGCCCGTCTGTCTGAGGATGGAATGCTGTACTCAAGTTAATCTGCGTTCCCAAACCTTTCTGAAACGACTGCCAGAATCTAGCTGTAAACTGCGCTCCCCTATCTGAAATGATAGATACCGGCACTCCATGCAATCTAACTATTTCTCTGATATATAATTCGGCGTAATTCTCAGCTGAGAAGGTAGCCCTCACTGGCAGGAAATGAGCTGATTTTGTCAGCCTATCAACTATTACCCAAATGGAATCATTTCTGCGTCTAGTACGGGGTAACCCTGTTACAAAATCCATGTTTATTGCTTCCCATTTCCACATAGGTACCATTATCTCTTGCGTCAAACCGCCCGGTTTCTGGTGCTCGGCTTTTACCTGCTGACAATTAGAACATCTAGACACAAATTCAGCTATCTCAGCTTTCATACCTGGCCACCAATAGATGTCTCTGATATCGTGGTACATTTTCGTCGCCCCTGGATGAAGGGAATAGCGAGCGTAGTGTACCACGTGCATGATCTGCCCACGAAGTCCTGAGACATTCGGGACACAGAGGCGGCCCTTACAACGTAGCACATCATCCCCGGCTATCTGAAAATCTGGCTCCTTACCTTTCTGAATTCTATCTCTATGCTGGACTAAATCGGGATCCTCGTACTGTCGTTCTTTTACCTCTGCAACCAATGATGACACTGCAGAATTCTGAATTACGGCCCCATTATTTTCTGTTTCCATTACTCGAACGGCTAGCCCAGCTAACTGATGAATTTCCTTAGCTAATTTCTGTCTCTCGGGTCGCAAATACGCCAAGCTCCCCATTGACTTACGGCTCAGGGCATCTGCTACAACATTAGCTTTTCCGGGGTGGTATAGAATATTCACATCATAGTCTTTTAACAACTCCAACCAGCGGCGTTGCCGCAGATTCAGCTCCTTCTGAGTGAAAATGTACTGTAGGCTCTTATAATCTGTGTAAATATCAACATGAACTCCGTACAGATAATGCCACCACATCTTCAAGGCATGAATTACTGCGGCCAATTCTAGGTCATGGGTAGGGTAATTCTTTTCGTGTTTCCTCAGCTGTCTGGAAGCATATGCAATTACTCTACCATGCTGCATCAACACACAACCCAACCCGACACCTGACGCGTCGCAAAACTGAATAACCTTCTGTGCCTTCCAGCAGTGCTAGTACTAGGGAGGAGGTTAATCTGTCTTTCAGTTCCTGGAAACTCTGCTCACATGCCTCCGTCCACTGAAACTTTGCTGCTTTCTGTGTCAATTTCGTTAAGGGTGCTGCAATGGTTGAGAATCCCTCAACGAACCTCCGATAGTATCCTGCCAACCCCAGAAAGCTATGAACTTCAGTCGGGGTGGTAGGCCTACGCCATGACTTAACTGCTTCTATCTTCTGCTTGTCTACCTGTATACCAGCGTCTGAGACAATATGTCCTAAAAAGGCTACTGAGTTAAGCCAGAATTCACACTTCGAAAATTTTGCGTACAACTGGCGGTCCCTGAGAATCTGGAGCACTGTCCGCAAATGAGTCCGGTGATCTGCTTCAGAGCGAGAATACACCAGAATATCATCAATGAATACTATCACGAACAAGTCCAGGAAGGGTCTGAAAATACTGTTCATCAGGTCCATAAAGACTGCTGGGGCGTTCGTTAACCCGAAGGACATAACTAGAAATTCAAAATGTCCATATCGGGTCCTAAACGCTGTCTTAGGAATATCTCTCTCACGTACTCGGACCTGGTGATATCCGGACCGCAAGTCAATCTTAGAAAAGTATCTGGCTCCCTGCAACTGATCAAATAAGTCATCAATTCTGGGAAGCGGGTACTTGTTCTTTACTGTAACTTTATTAAGCAGCCGATAATCTATACACATCCGGAGCGAGCCATCTTTCTTTCTCACGAACAAGACTGGCGCACCCCACGGGGAAGTACTCGGCCTGATAAAACCTTTATCTAACAAGTCTTTCAACTGCTCCTTTAATTCTCTGAGTTCTGCAGGAGCCATACGATAAGGAGGTATTGATATTGGCTGAGTGCCTGATAGCAAGTCAATAGCAAAGTCTATTTCCCTTTCTGGGGGAATATCAGGTAACTCATCAGGAAATACATCTGGGAATTCATTTACCACTGGAACAGACTGGAGTGTCGGAGATTCTGCTTGGACATCCTGAACTCTGACAAGATGGTAAATGCACCCCTTAGATATCAACTTTCTCGTCCGAAGGTAGGAAATAAACCTACCTTTTGGCGTCGCGGTGCTGCCCTTCCACTCCCGTACTGCCTCCCCCGGGAAGTGGAATCGGACCGTTTTGGTCCAACATTCAACATTAGCAAAACATGGTACTAACCAGTCCATACCCATTATGGCATCGAAGTCTATCATTTCTAACTCGACCAGATCTACGGTGGTCTGACGATCAGCAACCTCTACTGTACACCCGCGGTAAATTCGGCTAGCTGTGATAAAGTCACCGACGGGCGTGGAAACTAGGAAGGGCTGCTGTAATGATTCTGGTACAATACTAAACTTCCGTGCCACAAATGGAGTAATATAGGACAAGGTAGACCCTGGATCAATTAGTACATAAGCAGGGTGTGAGCAGATAGTTAGCATACCTGTCACGACATCAGGCGATGCCTCTGAATCTTGCCTCCCTGGTAAGGCATATGTGCGGCTTGGACCCGCACCTGTACTGGAGGCCCCTGATCTGCCTCGACCCCTGCCTACTGAAACTGGGGGCTTGCGCCCAGTCGAGGATGCTGTAGCTCGTGATCCTGTTGATGCCCTATCCTGTCTGTCCCGGTCCTCACAACCTCTGGCTGGGCAATCTCTCATCAAATGGCCTTCTTGGCCACAAATATAGCATGCGGTGGAACCATACCTACATGCTCCAGAATGGCGTCGACTGCATATAGGGCAAAGTGGTAGGGTATACCTACTTTGCTCCGCTCTCCTCTGTAATGGTGAGTCTGCCGTCTGCGAGCCTCTACCAGCTTCTGACTGCCCTCTACGACTGAATCTACCTCCCTGTGACTGCGGTGGAGGCGGGGGCCTGGGCGGCCTGTCTGACAATCGTGGCCTAGGTCCTCCCCGAGCCTCTCTCTGTAACTCAGCTGGCCTATCCCAGCGATGCTGCTCCTGATTGACCCTTCTGATCTCCCGATGTCGCTGTCTGATGCCCTCAATATTCTGGGCAAATGCCTGGATTCGGGAAATATCCATATCTTCTCGCAGTGTGGCCGTGATACAAGTCTCGACATATTCTGGGTTCAACCCCATAATAAAACGGTGCACTCTGGATGCCATGGTATCCACGAAGGCCGGTGCATATCGAGCCAAGGAGTCAAACCGCAAGGAATATTCCCGAACACTCATGGCCCCCTGTTCTAGATGTAGGAACTGGTCTACCCGGGCCTGTCGGATCTCCCGCGGCAAATAGGGATCCAGAAAGGCTCCTGAAAAGCTGGACCAGGTGGGAGGGGAAACATCTCTCCCTCGGGACCTCTCCCAGCTTTCATACCATAGCACCGCAATATCTCGCAACCGAAATGCGGCCAATTCAACTGACTCAGTAGGTGTAGCATGCATAACCCTGAAGATTCTCTACATCTGATCCAGAAAATCCTGGGGGTCCTTTGTGCGGTCCGTGCCTGTGAACTGTGGGGGATTCAGGGCTAAGAACTCTCGGACCCTCGAACTACCGGGCCCTCCTGATGCTTCTGCAACTGTGGATGGCATTTGCTGACGCTGAGCAGCCATCATCTGTGCTATCATAACTACCGCACTCCTAACCTCCTGGTCGGAAGGTGTTGGTATAGGGATTGCTGAAGGTACTGTCGCTCCAAACGGCTCCTGACGTGGTGGAGACTGCTGAGGAGGCTGAGATAAAGCCTTTGTAGGGCCCTCTAATCGAGTTGTCTCCAAATGAGGGGGGAGGCATCCTACTGGTGCCCTCCCCTGCTGCAATGTCTAAGCTCCGACCTGTGGTAGGATGTTGCTGGTCTGACATTATCTGTAACCAAAGAATTTGGTAAGCTCTTAGGGACTCAACCCTATACTGTACCGCTCTATAGCACGACTGAATCAGAATAAAAGACAACCATCCTATCATGCCTTGCAGCCTCCTACCCATAGTATGTGGTGCACAACACATCCATGGACAGGACTCTACTTAGCACGGCTTGCAGACTCCGTGGAATGCGACCTGCTCTGATACCAAGTTTGTCACACCCCGCCTTGGGGGGGGGGGGTACGACTGGCACCTGGTGCCCTACTAAGATCTGACCTGCTAGACTGTTAAGCCTAGGCGCGTCTGGTGCCTGGCTGGCTCTAACTCAGATTTCTGGAAGCAAAGGGCTATATGACGGCTGTAAATACAGCCCCCGGCCCATTGGCCTATAGCCTCCTGTACCTACACTAGCAGCTGACCAGAAACATAGTAATTCAGGGAAACCTATGCGGGCCGACAAGGCCACCATGCTGTCTAGTTATCTATAACTCAAACATAGCATACTAAGAAGCTACGTGACCAGCAAGGTCACCACTACTGGCGAACTATGGCCCCACACGGCCATTACAAAAGAAAGAAAGAGTAAAGGCAACTATACAACTGCACGACCCCACACGACCGGCTCATCTGACCACAGGGAATACATACAGACTGCAAGCCTCTAGGAATAGTAATAGAACTGGCCGGGACAGGGCCCCGACCTACCCATGCTATATACAACAAAAGGAACTCAACTACACCTCTGAAATTCAGCCTCCGGATGACTGGAGCTGAATACTCAACCGCTGACAGGGAGTCACGTAGAATCGCCTGCTCGTCTAGGAGTACCTGCAGGCAAGTAATGCAGCGCCCCACTAGGCGTCAGTACCACTGGTACTGAGTATGTAAAGCAACTGAAATAATATAACTGAAAACAACATCTGAAAGCAATAATATGACTGATGAAGCTGAAGTAGGAGGAATAACTTAACTGTATGATGATGTAGATCGTACCTGTTCTTACTGATACCGAAGGAAGTAGGAATCATACCTGGAGGCGTATCATTCTACTACCAACCCACTCGCGTCTAATACAACATAGCATAGCATACATAACATAACATAGCACACACAAACCTTACCCGACCCCCATAAGCCGGGAGGTACAATCAACACAGAATCTATGCCCCTACCCCAGTCATTCCCACTCCTATAGTGGCTGTAAGCATCCTGCCGGTCCCTGGGTATGCACTTGGGCTCGCTGAGCCCCTGACTATAACTGTATCTGAGTCCGAAGGACTCTAAATCAACACCCCGGGCGTACCCGCTCGACGGGGGTGTATAAGGGCCGACCAAGGCACAATATGGGGAAACTGGCATCCCATCTTCGTCCCCTTGCGGGACGGCATATCACTCCGTAGAGCGACGTATCCTCATCCTCGGGCGGATGAGTCTATACAGCTATTAACCCTGGGCGGTCAGGGATGCTAGGTAATCCAACCCCAATCAATACAATGGTCTCGACTAATCATACTGTCTGTGTATCTCATAGCCAAAACTAATAGGCGTAAGGTATTATATAAATCATAAACTGGGCTAATAATAGCAATCTGTAGGTGTCTGATACATGCTGAGACAGGTAAGTATAAATATGAATATAGTTCCCTGTCTAACTGTACTGGGGCAAAGGCTATACAAGCGGGTGTTTCTGCTGAAGGCTATGCTGTTCACTAGGTTTCTGTATTAACATGATTTCCTATTTCTAACATGCTTTTTGAACCATATACAGTTACTATTCTATATCTGGAATGCTTTACTACCTTGCGAGGTTTCAGCTAAACACAACAATATCTTGGCAGGGCATATTACATCATATACTGAATATACTGGGCAATCTTAATCACTTACGCCCGAATCTATATCGTACGGATAGGTATCGTACACGTTACAACCCAAAACTTCTCATATTGCATCAATATTCAAAATGACACGATAATCGATTTCTAAACATGCAACTGGTCTGTAAATTACTATACTGCTTCAATGTCACTCAACTTGCCGAGGAAACTTAACTTTACATACCTTATCTTTGAATATTCGTCCGTCGGACGAGGCTCGGCCGGTACTTCTACTGTTTTCTCCCAACTGCATTCATAAATACGTCAATCAATACTAAATACAACGTTATTGTAAAGAGCAACGTTACTTTCGATATAGTTTATAGCCTAAACTTAGGCTTATCGAAAGACGGTCGAAAACTCGCTATTTTTCAGCGGCCCAGAAGGGAGAAATATTTACTTCTCGACTAGGAACACATAGACATTAATTTAGAGCAATTCTACTTACTTTAGTTCGGCGGCTCGCCGATTCGTCGGCCGTATTTCGCGAAACTAATTCCGTAGAAATGCTCTCTGCTACTAAATACCTTGGTATCTAGGATTAATTTGGGTTTGGGCAGCATTTGGCAGCGTAATCGGACGAAAATATTAAATTTTCTTCGTCTTCCCTATGTTTACCTACGATTCTGGAAATTTATGAAGTGAATAATGATCTCAAACCGCAGTGGGGGCTTTATATAGTTGGGCCTGGACAAGGGCAACGTGTCACGGAGCCATCGCGGAGGCCTCACCTCCGTGACACGCTGCCATCGCGGAGGGGCTCTGCCTCGGCTCCTCCCGCGATGGTTCGACGGGTTTCTCGTCCGATCTTTTTCCCGGGCCTTTCCCTAGCACGTATGGCTTTCAAATATGCTTAACCAACGTGCGAATAGGTCATCTAAGTGCCGGGAATTCTACGGGGTATAACATCCAGTTTAAAACAAAGACTTATTTTAAAATATACCTCATGTATCTAATTTTAATTCAATAATCAATATCTTCAATAATCAATATCTACAAATAAAAATATATCTATTAAATAATTTTATCATTATTAGTACTCATATTATAATCCCATCAGTATAAGTCTTTGTCCAGTCCCATCAGTTATATATAAAGAGATTATTTTGCAATGAATAATAGTGAACATATTTATTATGTTGTACATGAATTATTTAAAATAAAAAATAGTATATAATTTTTTGTTAAATAAAAGAGGCTAGTAGATAGTCCATTTCATAAATAAAAATGTATATAATTCGACACTAATAACATCAGATATTCATATTAGTTATTTGCATTTTAACTGACATTAAATATTCAATGTGTTACCAATTATTATTCAGAGTTATTCTCATCTCTCTCTAAACATCTTCTAAACATAAAACCCTAAACCACACCATATCGCTAATGGCCAATGAGGTCGGTGGACAACCTCCTCCAATGGTTGTTCCGTACCTTTATTAGCAACACAATATCCCCACTACCTCGCATAACCAACACAAATTTAACAACCCCTGTGATAGAGCCACAACTAGTTGGCTCAATGCAATATAAAGGAGAATTCGTAAACATGTTTTCTTAAACCTAGTTTTCCTATGGAACGAACAATAGTGCCAATAAAGACAGTTAGTTTTATTAATGGAGAGCCTCACGAAGTCTGAAAAACTCTGAAGGTGAGACAAATAATTGTACAACAAAACTTAAAGTACACAATGCTAGATAAGTTTCCATATGGAAAATTGGATATACATCAACTTCGCTAAGTTTTACTTAGTCAATGTGACGTTAAAGGTGAATGCATTATTGAATTAATTAAAAAATAGATATATGCTAATAAAACTTACATTATTGGAAGATTACATAAAAATGCTATCTATCCAACAGTATTACTTAAAGGATCAAATTAATACTGGTTGATGAGACCTCTCAAGTGGGAGCCATGGTTTAAGCCTGAGCAAGAAACTTCTATCGCAGTGGCCTGAATTAGTTTTCCAGATGTGTTATCCAATTTCTTCTTCCAGGAAGCAGTACTTTTATTAGCTTCAATAATAGGGAGATCCTTAACATTAAATATGACGGCTAAGAACTATATTAGACATAGTTATGCAAAGGTCAAAGTGAAAGTACACCTGCTAGAAGATTTACCCAAAAGAATCAAGATAAGTGAAGATGATGACATGAAAGGAAAGTTAACATCTATGTGAAATTTCAGAAACTTTGACTACATCCCCAAATAGTACAAATAGTTTTGTCTACAGGGACAATCTGAAAGAGAATGTTGGGTATTACACCCATAACTGAAAAATCCTAATCAACCAATACAACTCAGCAAAGAAAAGAAATTGTTGAACAGGTGCTAGGAATAACAACACTTTCTAAGTAAGTCCTAAGCAGTGGAAAGATTGTTGGGAACTTACAAAGGAAAAAAGAGTAGATGTAGAGAAGAAGTACAAAAAGGATACTAGGGGCAGTGAAATAACAGACAAGGAGCAGAATAATAATAATAGATAAGTGGAAGTGAAGACCAATAACAAATTTGCAGCATTGGAATATGAGACTATAGAAAAGATAAGAACCCAAAAAAAATGCTAATGAGTTGATTGAGAAATATGATAGTGTACCACCATAAGCATAGACTCATGAGAAACAACACACGGAGGAGAATTAGAAAAAAAAGGATGACAAGAGCCTTTGTCAAAAGGGAGGGGCAAACACTGAGAAATAACGCATAGAAGGAATGCAAACAAATAAATAAATCTAACACAGTTAAAAAGAAACAGATAAAATATAGGGTGAGGAAAAAATCAACTAAGCAACCACAAATCATTAGTGAACAACCTCAGGATGAAAGGAGACAAGTAGAAAAACAGAAAAACAATAGGAACCATACAAAGAGAAAAGGAAAGAAAGAAAGATTTTTCACAACCTGCAGTTCAAGAACAAGATAACAAGATATATATGGAGGGGTTTAAGCAGAGGAACCCAATAGGGAACACATTGAGGACAAAGAGGGAACATAGAATTAGAAATATCATAAAGTAAGATTAGATGAAGTAGAGGAATAAGAAGAACAAAAAAAGGGGGGTGGGGAGAACAAAAGTGATGTCCAAGAGGGATAGACTCCAAAAAAAATTGGTAAAAGGAATAAATGGCCAAAAAGATGATAGAGGGGAAGAGGAAGATAAAAATGATAATTAAGGAGAACATGTGGCAAAGGTGGCACAAATAGGTGATTTATCTCCTAAACAAGAAGACATAACCAAAAACACTATATCAAAAGGAAAAGGAGGGAATCAGAACAAAGAAGTCCACAACTAATTAGACAACTACCTAAGAGGTTGGTTGCCTCTAAACTAAATCAATCTTATGAAGAAAGTCCTATTACGGAATATTAGATTAGTCAAATCTCAATAAGATTTTGAGACATTGGCTAATCTGAATAGAAGAAACTGCTACTGTATTGTTGGACTTATAGAGCCTTTTCAAGACTCATCTAGTTTAGATACATATTAAAGAATGTTAAGGGTACCTAAAACTATAGCTAACTACTCAGGAATAATCTAGTTGTTTGGAAATGATGAAATTTAGGTAGATGTTATAATGGATACAATTTAGCACCTGACAGTGAAGATAACTCATTACCAAATTAGAGAGAAAGTGATCCTAACAGTAGTATATGTTGTCTATGACCAAGACAAAAGAAAATATATGTGGGAGTCACTTAGTTTATTGGTAGATCAATAACAACCTCTATGGATGGTAGGTGGAGACTTTAATTTAATATTAAATGCTGAAGAAAAGCTTGGGGGACTGCCAGTTTTGTACAATGAAAAAAAGGACTTACAAGAGTGTTTGGATAATTGTGAGCTTATTAATTTGGGTACATAAGAAGCACTTATACATGGAAGAATGATAAAACATATGGAGCATGCATCTTTAAAGTCTAGATAGGATCCTCAACAACTAGAGAATGTTGGATCATTCCCTACTATCCAAGTAACACATTTGATAAAGAAAGAATAAGATCATACCCCTTTGGCACTTGAATGCTCACAGGTGACAGTGTCAGTGCCAAGCCCTTTATGTTTTTAAACTTTTGGGTTAAACATGCCACTTTTAAGAAACTTAAAGAATAAAACTGGGTGGCAAAATTTATTGGCAACCTTTCCTGACCAACACAAACTAAGGAATGTAAAGAATGCATTGAGGTAATAGAGTATAAATACTTATGGGAATATTTTTTAAAAGATTGCCACTTTGGAGGATGTGAGTATGATACAGGAAAAAAAGTTTGAATAAGAACCCATACCTCAAAATAGAAAAACACTAGACAAAGTCCAAGCTGATCTAAGTAAATATCTACACGTAGAGGAGAAATTTTGGAGATAAAAATTAGAATTACAAGTATTTTACAATGGGAAAGAAAATAAAGTATGTTTTCACTCTTATGTAAATGAAAAGAGGATAAAATTACAGCTTAAGATAATATAAAACGAAGATGGAGATTGCTTAACAACACAAGAAGATGTGAAAAAATGAGGGAATAGGATACTTCAGAAATAGTTAAAAGAAATTCAAGGAAAAATAATTTTAGAATGGTAAAAATACCTAAGTTGGTAATAGACGCGCAAAATAACCTATTAACAATATTACCGAAAGAAGAAGAAGTGAAACAAATAGTCTTTCGGTTGAATGGCGACACTGCCAATGGACCTGATGGTTTCACAGGTAAATTCTATCAAATTTGTTGAGAAACAATCAAGGTGTTATAACAATGGCTAGGGATTTTTTTGTGGGACAAGAGCTTCTTGGATGGATAATACATACAAATCTTGTATTGTTACTCAAAAAGGAAAATGTAGAAACCTTCTCAATGTGAGACCAATTAATTTAAGCAATTTTAGTAATAAAATTATTTCTAGAGTACTTCATAAGAGGTTGGTCCATTTACTTCTTGAGTTGATTTCAGAAGAAGAAATTGATTTTTTTGTTAAAAGGAGGAGTATAATGGAGAATGTGCTACTGACACAAGAAATAGTAAGAGACATAAGCGTAAGAATCAAGATTGCTAAATATAGTAGTTAAACTAGATATGAAAAAAGCTTATGACACTATGTCATGGCGGTTTCTAACAAAAATACTGAGACAATCTGTCTTTTCTAAGATCATTGTTTACATAGTGTACGAGTTACTATCGAACAATTGGTATTTAGTTATACAGAATGGGCCCCATTTATTCAAGCTACAGAACATCAAACAAGGGGATTGAATTCTCTTCATAACAAACACGAATATAGGGGTTATGGAATCAAAGTGGAGTTCTCCTATATATCGCCTTGCATATGTTGCTGACACCATTTTGTTCACTGCTACAAAGAAAAAGTTTTTTACAATAATGATAAAGGATTTGAGAAAAATATGAATAAATTTTAGGAATACTAATCAATCTTAAAAGGAGTGCTTTATATGTACCGAGGAAGACTGCCCCAAGTCTGATTTCAAATCAAAAAAAATCTCTCGAATCAGACAAGGCAGTTTTCCTTTCATACAAGGCAGTTTTCCTTTCATACATTTAGGTTAGCCCTAGTTCTTGAATGCAGTAATTTGGGTCTTGCATAGTTGATTAGAAAATACTGTTGCTATTAGTGTTGGAATTCCCATGTTATTTCTATCACATGAATTCTCAGTCAGTTGCATGCTAGTTCAGTCTCAGTCAAAATGTTAGTATTTTCAGTATCTTTCAGTAATGTCAGCTAATCAGTTTGACTATAGTTAGTTCTTGAGGTGTCAGTAATGCCTCCCAGTTATCAGTTATCAGTTAGTTCTTTAGACGGTTACGACGCTTCCAGATAAGCAGCTCTGACCAGTCTGAGAACTACCAATATTAGTTTCAGTTTATTCTCTAGACGGTTATGACGCTTCTAGATAAGCAACACTGGACAGTCTTAGAGCACTAGTTATAGTTATCCGATCCGATAAGACACTTAGGGTTCTTCTAGATAAGTATCCCTGACTTAGTCTTAGGCCCCAGCTTCTAGCTATCAACTTAGTAGTCAGACTAGGAATATCCAGTGGGAGTAGGACTTAACACCGAGCAGACTGGGGTTCCAGCGCACCTGGGTTCCTAGAACTACATTGCCATCATAGGTTAGTTAGCCCAAATGGGCCCAGACAGTTATCTCACAGTTCATGCCTTTATACCCTGGCAGGGTATATTGGGTCCTATCGATGAGGCGTATACGTCGAACTCCACATTTAGCTCACGTGGTTATATGTAGGTTATAGACTCTCCCACTTATCAGTACAATCTCAGTTCAATTAAAATCAATTTAGATCAGCTCGGTATCTCAGTTCCAGGACATGTTATGACTATCAACCAGGATTATTATTGACCATATCAGTTATAGTTCAGTTTTTACCAGTTTACAGTATTTAAGTTGGTCATTTCATGTTATTGCAGCTCAGTTACTTATTATTTCATGCTTATTGTATCGTTCACTTACTCATTACATTCAAAGTACTGATGCATACTTTCTATGTTGTATCGTATTATGATACATGCACAGGTTCTTAGTCCCAGCATCGTTAGTAGTTCCCTTAGATGATATCAGCAGCAACATGTGGTGAGTCCTCATCTTTCGAGGACACTATTTGTTTTCAGTTAGTTTCTTTTCATTCAGACTTTTGAGTTAGCTGGAGGTCATCAGTTAGTAGTTGGATTTCAGACGTAGTATGCAGTACTATTTCTTTTGATAAATTGACTTTTGTCGAATCAGTATTCTCTTGAATGATTGTATTTTCAAAGCTTTCACTTATGTTTATTCAATTTACCAGTGTAATGATAGACCATGGGTTAGCTTGGGGTCACTTGTGCCACCAAATACCGTGTCTCGTCCAGAGTATAGACTCGGACGTGACAATAGTTTTTATTTCTCATCTGTTACAAAGCATGTCATTACATTCTATGTTCACTTTAAACCTCCAAAAAGAGTCATCAATCAACTTCAGAAGATTTTCAATAGATTCTTTTGGGAAGGCAGTGAGGAAAGAAAAAAGAAATATTAGGTATAATGAGAGAATATGTTTACCAAAGGATGAAGGTAGGATTAGATTTAGATCTGATATGTCTATTGATCCTCTTTGCAAGTCGTGATGGCACTTCAAAATTAGACCCACGCTATAGAGCTCCGATATGGAAAACAAATACTGTAAAAAAAAAGCACCATGTTATTATCGTTGCTAAAGGAGTATCACAGATATAAAAAAGAAAGTTAACAATGAGAGAACTAGTAGAGCATCAGATTTTGTAGCAAATCAAAAGTGGGGATTCCAATTTCTAGTTTGAAAACTAGACAACATTGGATGCTTTGTATTATTTATTACCCAAGGTAATAGAGGATGAAGAAGTTGAGGTTAAGCATTTTGCTGATAATGAAGGATTGAAGGTTGAACTATTGGGTTAATACTTACTAGAAGATATTGTAAACCACATCACTACTATTATAATCCCCATAAATAGCAACAAGGAGCTTGATAGACTAGGGTAGACACTGGAACAAAGTGGTAGTTTCTCAGTAAAAATTATTTGGGACAATGTAGGAAAGTGAGAAATATATATATATATATATATATATATATATATATATATATATATATATGTATATATGTATGTATGTATGAATGTATATATGTATGTATGTATGAATGTATATATGGATTAAAAGACTACCTTTTAAAATGTATTTTACATTATAAAGGGCTTGAATGTTCATATTGCCTATTGATGAAATAGTGAAAAGGATGGACATATAAGTATGCCATACAAATGTTACTGTTGTATAAAGCCTAAAATAGATACTATGGCTCATATTTTTCTAACCTCTTATACATCTGCAAAGCTATGGAGAGTATTTGCTAATTATGTAAGTATTAAATGTGAAGGACCATTGGTTTCCTAACAAATCACTAAATGGTGGATAGAGTTTGCTAATTATGCAAGCATTAAATGTGAAGGATTATTGCTTTCCTAACAAATCACTAAATGGTGGATAGTAAGATGCTATGATAATATAAGGAAAGTAATGATAACTTTACCTAGAATCATTATATTGGAATTATAAAAAAAAAAGAAGAAACACACTTAAACATGAAGGCAAGATCAGTTTTAGGTCATCAAGTGAACACCAATATATGGTTTTTGTCTAATTAAATTCACCAAAATAAAAAACTTACCAACATAGTAACCAAACATGATAAATTACTTGGATAAACACAGAAATGAAATACATTACATACTAGTTCTTTAGATTCCCCAATCACAAGGCACAATTAAATATAACACAGATGGTGCATACAACAAAAGAAACTAATAAAATACATTAGAAGAAGAACTCGAATGGGGTCCTTTACCCAACATGCATACAATTGGAGTATCCCAAATCACCAACAAAGAAGGCCAAAGTCATCTCTAGGATAAGGTCACCTGCCAAGAAACCCAAAATGTAAATCAGAAAGAATGGGGAGGCATAAACTGCAAGAAATTGAGAAGGGAAGGACATACAAGTGTCTTGTAACTGAAATGTAACACCTCAAAATATTTCTAATATCATATCCTATATATAAAATAGAAAATCAGCTGAAAGGTAATTTTTTCTTTGTACGACTTACACCACAAGTCGTGGGAAGACTCGTGGAAAGATCTCTAGTGATATCAGAAGGTTTTCAGTCACCATGACTCAAACCAAGGGTTATGGAATCCATGGTACGCATCGTGGTTAAACTTGTACTGAGCAGCCTAGCAAGATCCAACAACCTTTGAATTTTCCTCCTAGGGATGATGAGTCAAAACCATGACTCGTAGGTTGGGATCACGAGTCGTGGAATGACACTTGTGGTTACCCCATTAGTGACCCTCCAGAAAACCATGACTCAAACCACGAGTCGTGGTATGCAAGTACAACTCGTAGGTAGGAGTCGTGGTCCCTAATACAGTGAAGTACCTAATTCAGACCTAGACACCACGAGTCAAGGTATGACTAGTGGTATCAAACAAAGAACTGTACTGATGGTCCGAGGGGATGGGGGTTCTGATAACCCAAGTCAATAGAGATTTTTTCTTTCGATCGTATTTCTATTATTAATACGATATATAAGGACTACTACTACAAAGAGTATTACACCCTTGATCCTGAAATATCGATTGCTTGTTGAACCCTGTGAATAAGTTCTATGATAACGCACAAATTACACATCTAAAAAAGTATAACGTGGACGTTGTCAATAAAGAACCCAACTAAGATTGGGGTCGATCCCACAGGAAATATGTTCAAGATATAGAGTAATGCTAGTGTTCATGCGTTTAGTTTAATTATTTCCTAAAGGGGAGTTTTAATAGAAAATAATCTGGTGACAATGTTGTGAAATGTTGTTGTTATCAAAGTTATGCAATTAACTAGGTTAGTGTTTCCCATGGCTTCTTAACTAGGTCAGATTAGTACACTTCTGATCTATCCCAATACTTAAGCCTGTGGAATTGATAAACTATATTCATCCAAATGGCTGATTTACCCTTATTAGATGACTATACTCAATTATCAGGTTAGGTCTCATGAGCAATTTCAGTTAACCTTTATCAATAATTTCAAATTAACTTTCCTCCTATCGCAACTCAAGTTATTCAATGAAATTACTTTCAAGGCTTTGTTGTTCTTTTTTTTTCTAATCTTTACTTCTCTAGGTTCAAGCAAGAATAAAATATGGGCTAGTCTTAATGTTACGCACCATTAAGAAATATTAATCATGAAGAAAAAATAATACAGACATTCGTATTGGTTTAGCACGTAGTTTATGAGACAGGAGAACCTCAGAACTGTCATGCCCCACCTTGGGAGGTCTGACTGGCACCTAATGCCACACTGGGACATGGGCGGTCCTGGCTGGGCATATGCACCTCTAATGCCTGCCAACAACTCAAAATCAAGAAAATAAACTGGTATATCTCGGCTGTAAATATAGCCTTGGGGCGACAAGTCCACAAAGCAACCTGTAAATAAAAACAACTAAACCAACAAACATAGCAATAAAGAGATCCTATGCAGGCTGACAAGACCACCATGCTGTCTAGTTATAACAGAAGGAAAAAAGGCGTCATATTCATATTATAGCCGATAAGGCTGCTAACTAACTAACTAAAATAGGCCCCATATGGACAACATGCAAAATATACATACATAGGCCCTACAAGGACAACAACAACTAACTAACTAAAAACTGTAGCCTGCAAGCCTCTAAGAGTGAAAATATTGGTCGGAACGGGGTCCCGGCCTACCCAAATGCTATACAAATAAAATACAGGTAAATCTTTATAACTTGGCAACTCCGAATGAAAGGAGTTGGCCAATCTTCTGATTCTAAATAGCTGATAAGGGAGGTCCTGAACCCTGTCTATCTAAACCAACAGGCAAGTATGCAACGCCCCATGCGTGGTATTAGTACAATATGTATCGAATATGTAAGACAATAATAGAAGCTAGACAAAAGCTGATAAAGAACTAAAAGTAAATAGCAAGAAGCGGAAGAAGTTAACCTGTGTGCTTTCTTATCCACAACCCGCATCTAGTAAGTCATTACATGAATAAGAACTGAAACTGCACGGCTATACAGTCATAAACTATATCTAACACACAAGTATACAAAAAAGAACCTAACCTGGCCCCCATAAGCCTGGAATATACAATCAACACAGAGATAAACTACCTGGGCCCCTAAAAGCCCCGACAGACACCAATCAGTCTATATACCCCTATTAGTACCCCTAAGGCCATGCAAGTAACTATAACTGTACATACCTGGTCTCTTAAGACTATACCAGATCCTTCTAGGCTACTGCAACTGTGTCTGAGCCATTTGGGCTCCTGTAACTAAGTTTGAGCCTTTTCGCTCTAGCGACTGTACCCTAAGAACATGAGGCTCTACGAAGGGTCTGTAATGCTGCTATGGTGTAGAAGAAGGCCATAAGTGAATAGACTTCAATATGGCCTCGTAGGCTCTACTTTAGTCCTTACAGATAATATGTTGCTCCATAAGCGATTCAATAGCTCCGTAAGCAATACATATCATAGCTCCGTAAGCATTAGCAATATCGTAGCCCCGTAAGAAGTTTATAGCTCCGTAAGTAGTTTGTCCAACTAGCAACCTCTTAGCTATTCATGGCGTGAGGCAGTATGAAATGCGATCTACCCCTACTAGGAACTCTATATTACAATCTACAAATCTAGTCACTTAAAAGGCGTATTTGGACTCTCAGGTTTAACGCGACCATTACTCGCCCGTAGAATAGTCTGTATAGCTGCCAACAGGCACATCCTGTGTGCCAACACCAGAACAAAGGGTCCTGGCAGTGTTTATAATCTCTAACATCCTAGATAGAATAGGGCGAGGTCTAGAGTGGCCTAAGCGACACTTAGAAGGTCAAGCTAGAACAATGATAGCTCATAAGCGATCAGTAAGGTTGTAGATGACCAAGTATTTAGTTCCTCTACTTAGAAAAGTTGGGGGAGAGGGGGTGCTACTGATCGGACATGTTCCTAAGTAGTCAGACCTAACTCTCTACAGGTATCTTACTATAACTCTTAGCTGAAAGTAACATTGTAATTGAGGTCACCCAAATTACACCTCATAAATGAGATATAAAGCGATCGATGTCAAATGTAGAACCCAACAAAGGTTGAGGTCGATCCCACAGGGAATATGGAAAGAACTTAAGTTAATGTGATTAGCTATTAATATCGGTTGACTTATTTCCTAGGGGGGAAAGAATAGAAACACAAAATAATAAACAAGAGTAATGACTAGTAGATGTTTAAATCAATTTCGGTTGTGATTCAATCAACAAATTGACTAGGATTGTGCTTCCCATGAATTCATAACCACAAGGCTTTTACACTAGTGATCTATTCCGGTGTTTAGCATGAAATATTGGTAAGTTAGGTTCACCTAAATGGCTGGTCCCCTATCTAGATGATTATCACCATGAAACTTGGTCCGTATACGGGTGTATTCTTAATTAACCTTACCCTTAATATCGGATTAGCTATTCTCATACAAGTTTAAGCTATTAGATGAGGGTTGATAGCCTCAAATCTACATTGTTAATCCCTTTTTCCATTCACTACCCCCTTGATCCGGGTAAGAATAAGGCCAGTTCCAATGTTTGCAAGATTTAATGGATAATTAAAACGAAGGAAAAAATAATACATTCATAAAACCCCTTCAAGAATCACTAAGTGTTTTACCTATGTGTGTTAATTCATCTTGGTTCCCACAATCCTAGTTATTTAGCTACTCATATTTGAATAATCACAATCACAATAAAGAATAAATCATAATTTTAACTTACAAAGATTCGTAAAAGAAAACCACGTGAATTGAATAAATCTTCTGAAACCGATGAACAAAACTCCAATGTTGTTTGATTCCCAAAATCAAGAACAAAATTACAAACTTTGTTTCTTGAACCAAGAATGATCATTAACAACACTAAAAATTACGTGAAAGATGGTAGAATAAACTATACACGAAAAATAAACCTAAATATTATATTTATAATTCCAAAAAGATTCTATCCTAACTAAACTTAGAGTCCAGGTCGGCAGGGGTAACAGGCCAAGTAACGACTCATTTGGTCTCCCAATAAGTCGTGATCAGTGATCTTGACTCATTCTCAGCAATTTTTCCAGTCTTGGTGATGGGTCACCTAACGACTCGTTAGGCATAGGCACGAGTCGTTAGGTCTCTCGTGGCCTTGGCTCACCAAATCTTCCAGTGCACTTAATGGATGCCCATAGTGTCTGATGATGAGTCTTCACTTCACCCGACGACTCGTTATGTCTCTCGTTGTCTTCACTGGGAACTTCTTCAGAATTTCTCCTCCCAGTCTCCACGACTGTCATAATGACTCGTTACCATATGTAACGAGTCATGCCTTCAGCTCATGAGGTGCACTGGTTCCTTTTCATAAATTCCTGCTCTTCTCCACGACTCCAGGCATGAGTCGTGCACTGGGACAACGACTCATGACCTGGGTAGCTGCTGCACTTTTGTCCATTTTTTCCTTACTTTGCCCATTTCCCGTTTCGGACTTGTTTTCCTGCAACATTTAACATAAACGCATCATATATACATAAATATACATGAAATGTGCATAGTTTCTTGGTTTTAAGCATTGAAAGTTCCATAAAAATCATGACACATCAACACCCTCAACTTAGAACTTTTGCATGTCCTTAGGAAAAAACAAAATAAAATAAACTACTTCAACGCTTCAATCCAAAGAACCTTAGGAAACTTACGGCAGTCACAACTCTTTCATCTAATTAAATTTTCTAACCCCTCCTTTATCATAAAAATCAAATCATAATGCATATGTAAAATTTTCAACCATGACACAGAGGAATCGAAACATGGCAAAATACTGTCACTTGCAACCATGCACATAAACACTGACCCAGAAAGTTTGCAGACGATTTTGTTGACCAAATGCTCTTACCACAAAGAAATCCCACACTCAGTCATGTGTATATTATCATATCAATGTATTTTTCTTGCGACTAGGTAAGATCACACACTCTCTCTCAAAGAAATTCTCACTGTGCTTATGCAATACCATAAGCTTGCCTTTACTTTCAATACCTCAAATTTCAGACGGGTAATCAGGATCACTATAGGACTTGTTAAGCTTGTAATGTAGGCTCGGGTTTGGGTATGGTACATATGGGACTAGTAGCTTAACCCTCCTTGGAACTACACACACTTTGACTCCACTTTTACCCTTCTTTTCGTATTTTCTCTCTTTTTCCTTTGCTTTCTTCTTCTTTTACTTTCATTTTCAGCTACGAGTGCGGAGTTCCTTCATTATTCATGACTTTCACATTTTTCTCTTTTTTTTTCATCACCCACACTGCAACCGCTCTTTCATTTTTATTACCCATTTTCACTCCACCCCACTCTTCTTAATCATCCCTATGATAGCCACCCTCAACTTAGGTGATTTGCCTGAGTTGAGGTTCACAGTGTCCAAGGAGGGACTAGGGCTAAAACAGGTTCATTTTAATTAAAGCAGGAAGGTGAATTTGTGTTAACAAAAAGAAAGGTCAATTTAAGCTCAAAAATTTGGGTCAAGAGATATTTATTTTCATTTGGTAGGTCTTTTAAGGCTAAAGTGGACTCATTCATAAAAAATGGCCTATGATCCTTTCCTAATTTCCCATCCTCTCTCTCAGTACGACTGACTAGGAAAGTTCTAGATTGATACATACAACAGAATTTAATTATTAAGTCTCACTCACTCATAACACAGACCAACATCATCACTTCTACTAACTGCTAGTTCAGGTACAGTCATAAAATGCTAAACATATTCGCAGTTTTAATGCCATGAAAAGATTCACAAAATTCATACTTGTCAATTTTAACACACATATAAAAAATTTAGGAGGGGTATCATATTATTCGTTCAACTAGTTCAACTAAATTCAAAAATTCATGCTCTTAACTGCCTTAGTTCACCTAATTTACTTTCGACTGACACAAACAAACACCAAAAACATAAAAACCTAAATGTGCCGGTTCTATTAGATAAGGAACACCCAAGGGAAAAGATATCCAGTAATAAAAACCCTCGAGTCATGTTTAGCAAAAATACATAGGTATCCCTCCCCACCCCTATCAAGAAAAGCATGCGTCGTCCTCGACGCATATATATAAAACAAATCAATAGAAATAGGGAACATACCTGTGCGACCTAGGTGTCTGTGACCTGGTCGGTGGAGGGTGCAGGTACTCCTCCAGTGTCATCTCCTATACCACCGGCTTGACCCGATGCATTTTCAGAACCTACTAAGCTCGTACCTTCTCCACGAGCTCTCGTTGACTCAACTGCGGCCCTCTGTCGAGCCTCCTCTCTAGATAACTGCAACGCTGTCTCCATCTCTCTCCACTCCCGCTTCTTCTCACAGATCAGAGAATCATCCTCCTCAAAGCTTGCCTCCTCATGAGGCCTCTTTCCCTTATCTTACGCCATTGGCTCCTCAGTGATGAAGTCAAATATTGGTGGTAGCTCTTCCTCTCTCTCGTCATCAATCATTGGAAGCACGGGTGGAGGGATCGCAGCTACCTGTCATGTGGACAATTCCTGCACCTCCGCTCAGAGTGATGATACCTTCGCATACCACCTTGTCAGCTTGGATGCCTATAACTATGCAAGGCGCTCATCCATATGCCTCTTGAAGGCATCTAATCGGCCATGGACTGAGCTAGAGAGCTCCTCCAAATCTTTTGTAACCCATGGCTTAACTTTCTCAATTAGTACTTTAACTTTAAGAGCCATGTGTTCTTGTTTTTTTCCGGCTTTCGCCAGCCGTCTAGTTGTCGGTGAGGAATTCTTGGGAAATAGTGACTAGACCGGCTGAAGGAGCACGTGAGGGTGCAACAGGTGGCTGAGGTGCTGCTGCTGAAGATAAGGACTCTGGAACCTTAGCAGGTGCGGGAATGTAAGCTGCATCTGTAGCCTCAGGCTGGCTACCAATCTCTCTAGCCTCTGTGGGCTCTATTGCAATCTCAGTAAACACTGCAGCCTCAGTCTTCATATCACTGCTCAATGCCTCTGCCGATAAAGTCGCTCCAGCGGATGTAGCAGATTGACTCCTCTCTCTTGATACCGGGTTTGTTTAGTCTCTTATCAACCCGATATCGGTGATCTTATGGAGCACCACTTGCTGAACAACCGACGACAATTCTGGCACCTTTGACTCCTGACAGAGTCTATCAACGAGGCATAGAAAGGGAATTGTAGTGCTATCATTTATCGCCTGCTCTCGAATCTCTTTAGAAATATACTGCGGGAAGTTTATGGCGTGCCCCTCCATGATGCTAGCTACCAGTGCAGCTTTGTCAGGTGAAAGAACATTATCATTGCTGGTCAGCACTAGCCTATGCTGAACCAATGTCCACTAGAATTTATCTTGGAAGTTTAATGTGGCCTTTTTTATCTGGGACTCGGTGCCATGAAACCACTCAACTAGCGGACCCCTTGTGGCAATGACTCACGATATCCAAGTGTACTGTCTAATTCGTTCTACACTGTTCAGCTTCTTGATTTTGACTTTCTTGAGCTCTGACAGTCTATGATCGAACTCAGCTGTATTCATGGGGGCGTGATAGTCTGGACCATAGAGTAGTCTGGAGATGGTCCTCTCAGAGATATCTATAGGCTTCTCCCGAACCAACACCTGCGTCAATGCGGGTCTCTTCTTCCAATCTTGGCCTCCCAATGCCAAACGCTGTAACGTGGCTGCGTAGACTACATAAAACTCTCTATCTAGGCAAGGGTTGTAGCTCCCCAATGGCTCAGTTAACCATTCGAACCTGCACCTATCAAAAAAATCCTGTAGCTTAGGGAGGTCCTTGAGCCCTGTGGTGACCAGTCTGGGCTCCTCATAGATGCTCCTCTTTGGATGGTCTTTTTCATTCAAAGTAATGGCCCTGTTGTAAATGACCCCCATACAGCGAACACACCATCGCCTCACCTACCGTGGTTGAGCATTAGATGTTTTGGACGTCTCTGTCAACTCATCATCTGTACTTCCCTGTTGGGCACGTGACTCATTCGCACCCTCTACATTTGCTGCATCTGTGGTGCCCTCAGGAGAAATTGGGACTGTGGCCCCAACATTCTCTTATGCTCGGCTTGGTGGGTCTCTTGCAAGTGGAGTAAGAGCATCAAACAGGGATGTTGGATTTGTAGGCCGTTGGGTCCTAGCCCTGGTGGATCTCTTCACAAGCTACTCTTCTGAAACTTCATATTCCTCCTCCGAGCTACTCGACTCTTTGGAGGAGGAGGGCGCATCTCTAAGTATGCGATATGATGGCTGACTCCTCTCCAACACCTGTTTCTTGTCCGGACCCTTCTTTGGTGTACCCTTCGGAGCCATTGTACCTGTGGAATAAAGATTAGTATGCAAAATGAGATGAAAAAAAAATCATGTTTTAATTATGTCCCTATAGACAGGACGAGGGACTCAACAAGTCGTTGCCACTGGCCATGACTCATGAGGTCACTCGTTGTCAGCGGGTCATGTTTTTCATTGTTGGACCAGTGGACTTAACGACTGGTCACAATGATTCGTTACCTGAGGCAATGACTTGTTAGACCAGTCGTGAGGTACACTGGTTACTTAGCCCAATTCCCACTCAAGATGAGCTACATAACGAGTCGTTGGGTGATACCACGACTCGCTAGGTGGCTCGTGTTCAAGATTTTCATCACAGGTCTTATGCAAAACACCATTACCCAATGTTCATCTTAACTAAATTAAAATTCCCACAAGCACAAATCATCATATTTATTAAGGGTCCCGTGTTCAAATTCACATACAATGTCCTGGCACTAGGGTTCCATAAAAACTCATAGTATTGTTTGATGTCACAATTATTACGCAAGAAAACAAGTAGAGTAAATCACAAAAATAATTTAATACTCACAGAAATTGCGATTGAGCAGAAGAGGGATTTTAATTTGAAATTGCGATAGAATGTGGCACTTGAGCAAAATTGAGTGCGATCGTGTGTGTGTGAGTGCTTTGTGAGTGAGAAGTGATCTTGGGATGATGAGGTGGGAAATTTTGAGTTAGATATTCAGTTTTTAATTTTAGTGAGAGTATTAGAGGGCAAAATCGGGTGGTTTATATGCTAAAAGAAAATAAGGTACACTAATTTGTGTGTGGGTCGGGTCGGGTGAATGATTTACTTAATAACATCCCACGACCCAAGTAATGGGTCATTAAGAAGCACAACGACTCATTTGGTTGTTCATTAAATTAAATCAATCACAATCTTACCTGGGACCTAACAACTCGTGCAATGACTCGTGGTGTTACCCAATGAGTTGTGGCATTAGTCGTAGGCCCTGAGTTGTAGTAGATTCAAGACGGGTCACTTGACGAATTGTTGGGTCTCCAAACAATTCGTTAAGTCATTCATTGGCACTTCTTTTAGTTTAATTCCATCTTTGATCCAGTAGACTTAACGGACGACCCCACGATTCATTGTCATTGGCAATGACTCATTTGGTTAAGCGTTGTCTAAACCGTTTTATGTAGTAGTGACGACAATCCACTTAACGAGTAGTTTAATCTGATGATAACTCGTTCTGTGGTTTTTGGCACCAACAACTCAAGTTCAGATTTTTGGTTTTAGCTTCAAATTTCCCATCTTAATCACCTGCACACATCAACACATGTAAACACTATATTTTTCTTACAATTAAAACTTGGGTTGCCTCCCAAGAAGCGCCTTTCAATTGCCCCATGGAAGAATACTTGAACAACTCAAAAAGGCCCCAACCATTTTGTCTTCAACTTGCCAGGAAACAAGCGAAGCCTAGAATTGAATAGTAACACCATATCACTCAGGTTGAACTCTCTTCTCAATCTTCCGGTCATGCTGAATTTTAATTCTTAGTTTATAAATTTCATAACTCTCATAAGCTTTCAAATGAAATTCATCTAGCTCATTCAACTGATCAAGCCTCAAGTTGACAGCTTCATTCCAGTTCAAATTTAGCTTCTTGAGAACCCACATCGGTTTGTGCTCAAGTTCAACCGGAAGATAACATGATTTCCCATACACAAGCTGATACAGAGACATACCTATAGGAGCCTTGAATGCCGTTTGATAAGCCCATAAAGTATCATCAAGCTTCCTAGACCAATCTGTCCGGTTAGCATTCACAGTCTTCGCCAAGATGGTCTTTATCTCCCGGTTGGAGACTTCAACTTGCCCACTATATTGCGGATGATTAGGTGTTGCCACCCTATGTTTTACCCCATATTTTTCCAATAAAGTACGAAACAACCGATTACAGAAGTGCGAACCCTCAACACTAATGATGGTTCCGGGAGTCCCAAATCTAGCAAATATATTTTGCTTCAAGAGTGTTGTGACACTCTTCCCTTCATTATTTGGAAGCGCAACTACCTCCACCCATTTTGAAACATAGTCCACAACAACAAGTATGTATTTCATCCCGTTTAAGCTCATAAATGGGACCATGAAATCAATGCCCCACACATCAAACAACTCAATTACGAGGATGGGAGTAAGAGGAAGCTCATGGATCCTTGATATGCCTCCTTGCCTTTGGCATGCATCACACGCCTTTCAAAAATCATGTACATCCTGGTGCATGGTCGGCCAATAGTATCCACATTGCAGAATCTTGTGGGCTGTGTGAATCCCGCTGTGGTGACACCCAATAGGGGATGAGTGACAGGCCTCCAATATGATCAACATCACTACCTCGGGCATGCATCTCCGAATAACCCCATCAGCACATATGCGAAATAAGTAGGGCTCATACAGAAAAACTTCCGCACATCAGACATGAACTTTTTCCACTGGTGAAAAGATAAGTGCTCTGGTATAACATCACTCACCAGATAATTAGAGAAGTCTGCAAACCATGGGATGAGGTCCTGTGAGGCAGCTAAAGCCTGCTCGTCGAAGAATGCATCATCTATTTCCAGCTCATCACGAAGTGCTGCATCTAGTTCCAATCTTGATAAGTGATCCGCCACCTGATTTTCGGTCCCTTTTCGGTCTTTCACCCCAAACTCGAACTCTTATAGCAGCAGAACCCATCGAATCAATCGTGGTTGGAATCCTTCTTTTCCATAATATATTTTAAAGTTGTGTGGTCTGTATGGACTACCACCTTAGTTCCAAGCAAGTACACCCGAAACTTCTCAAATGCAAAAAATACAGCCAACAGCTCCTATTCTGTCACGGTATAATTTTTCTGAGCTGCATTAAGAGCCGTGCTAGCATAGTAAATAGGATGGAAAATCTTTTCTCGCCTCTGACCCAACACAGCTCCCACGGCCACTCTGCTAGCATTACACATAACCTCAATGATAAAGACCAGTTAGATGCCACTATAATCGGGGCAGTTGTCAATCTCTCTTTTATGAATTCAAACGCCTTCAAACATGCCTCATTGAAAACAAATTTCACCTATTTCTCAAGCAATTTACACAAAGGATGTGCAATCTTTGAGAAGTCCTTGATGAATCCCCTATAAAATCCTGCATGACCCAAAAAGCTTCAAACACCTTCACAAAAATTGGAGGTGGTAAACTAGCAATTACTTCTATCTTGGCCCGATACACCTCAATACCCCTACTAGAAATCTTATGGCCTAACACTATGCCTTCTTTGGCCATGAAATGACACTTTTCCCACTTAAGTACTAAGTTGGTCTCTTCACATCTCTGGAGCACCTTACTCAAATGAGCCAAACAATTCTCGAATGAATCACCCACCACCGAAAAGTTATCCATAAAGACTTCAATGATGTCCTCCACCATGTCAGAAAATATGGATATCATGCAATGCTGAAAAGTGGCGGGCGCATTACATAACCCGAACGACATCCTCTTGAAAGTAATGTACCATATAGGTAGGTGAAAGTGGTCTTCTCTTGGTCTTCAGGGGCTATAGAAATCTGATTGTACCCTGAATAACAATCAAGAAAACAGCACCATCCTCTGCTTGCAAGTCGGTGTAACATCTGGTCCATGAATGGCATAGGAAAGTGTTTTTTCTGAGTCCAACGGTTCAAATTCCTATAGTCCATGCATACTCTCAAACCGGTGACTGGTCTGAGTGGAATGAGCTCATTGTTAGCAGTTGGGACCACCTTGATTCCTTCCTTTTTTGTTACACACTGAACCGGGCTCACCCATTTGCTGTCAGCAATAGGGTAAACCACTCGTTCATCCAACCACTTGATGATTTCCTTCTTGACCACCTCTTCCATTGGTGGATTTAATCTACGCTGATGCTCAATGCTCAGAATACAATCTGGCTCTAGCTAGATCTTATGAGTGCAAATACCAGCTGTGATTCCAATAATATCTGCTATGGTCCACCCGATGGCTTTTTTATATCTCTTCAAAATGGAGACCAAAGTCTCCACTTGCCATTCCTCCAGGTCAGCTGCAATAATGACCGGTAAAGTGTTACCGGTTCCCAGAAATACATACTGTAAATGAGACGGGAGTGCTTTGACCTCAAATATAGGAGGATCCTCAATAGATGGCTTGGCCGGTAGGGTCATCCGATTTTTCAGGTCAAGATCAATCTTCTTTGGAGTATAAGTGTATGACCCCATACCAGCAAGTGCATTAACTATCTCCTCACCCCCATGGATCTCCTCAGCACCAACATTCATCAAAACTGCCGCTAAATCCTCAAGAATCAATAACTTCTCTATGGGCATAATTGAAAACTCAGGTTCCACAACATCAATTCTAGGACCATCCTCATGTCATTTGGATGATTCATGGATCGACATATATTAAATGTCACCTCCTCATTGTTCAATTGGAATTTCAACTGTCCAATTTCTGTATCTACAAAAGCACGTCCAGTGGTGAGGAATGGATGCCCCAAGATAATGGGGACCTCGAAATCAACCTCACAATCCAGAATGAAAAAATCAGCCAAAAATATAAAGGACTCCACCTTCAC
This sequence comes from Datura wrightii, assembly GCA_035772735.1. Taxonomy (NCBI): domain Eukaryota; kingdom Viridiplantae; phylum Streptophyta; class Magnoliopsida; order Solanales; family Solanaceae; genus Datura; species Datura wrightii. The sequence goes on from JASDFA010000018.1 coordinate 180,923,385, forward strand.
TAGAACATCATAGAGTATTCCCATCAGATTCTTCACCGTACGATCTGCCATCAAAAGCCGCATTATAGTCGATTTAGGGGTTCCCAAGCCCAACTATCTAAACACTGTTAGTGGCATCAAATTAATGCTAGCACCCAGATCACGTAGTGCCTTAGAAAAATTAAAGGCTCCAATAGTGCACAGTATAGTGAATGCTCCAGGGTCTTCCTTTTTCTGAACAAGAGAACGGGATGCTATTACACTACAATGGTGCAAATTATCTGTAGGTTTGAAGCTTATGGTCCTCTTTCTAGTGACAAGGTCCTTCATGAATTTAGCATAGCCGGGAATCTGCTCAAGTGCCTCGACTAATGGGATGTTCACAGATAATTATTTCAACATCGAGGTGAATTTGTGATACTTCCCATCTTTGACCTTTTTCTTCAACCAATGTGGAAAAGGGGGAGGAAGTCTAGGGATAGGTGTGAACTTTTGTTATGCCTCCTTCTCCTTCTCATTGCCAGATCCATGCTCCTTTGCATTACTAGGAGAAGTCTTCACAACTGAATCATTAGCCAATGTTTGATCCTTGAAAGCTGCCATCCTATCATCATCAATCAATACGGGCTTTATTGTCTCATCAATCACAACTGGCCTCGGAGGATCACTTGTCGCCTTCCTAATCCTAGTAGTGACTACCATGAAATGACTGTCATATTTTGGATTTTAAACTGTATTACTGTGAAGTGTGCCTTTCTGCCTCTGGTTCATTGCAACAGACATATGACTTAGCTGTTGCTCAATCTGCTTAATGGCCACGACATGTGATTGCACCTTTTGATTCATACTAGAAATATCAGCGCAGAGCTCCTTGAAATGGCCATCTGTTGCCTCCATATGCTTAAGTACCTTGGACAATATGTCTTCCACCCTTGAAACACAAGACTCTGGCTCACGGTTCCTTGGAGGAACATATAGACTACTTCTATCATTCTTGTACTCCTCACGCTTCTTCCAGTCTCCATTGTCTGTGTATTGACCTCAGTTGTAATTGTTATCCCTGTAGTAGTTCTGACCTTGTTTCCCCTGACCTTGATGCCAAGAGTCTTGGTGATACCCTTGGGTGTTAGTCCGATAACCCACCCCTTGATCATTCAGATAATTAACTTCCTCCTCAGATTCTAATTCGCCTCCATTATTTATCACAGCCTTGCCCTGAGAACCCACAACATTTACTTTTTCAACCCCATCTCCCATCAAATGCTTAGCAAGTAGCCCCATTGTGGTCTTTATTTTAGCAATATCTTGATCTCTCTCTTCATCCTCCTTCTCTTCTCCGCAGACATACCTACCATATAAGTACGAGTCGGAGTCTCTGACTCTCTTTTGTGCCATGCGCGGTTGGTTTTAGTAATTCTATCAAGTAGCTCAACAGCTTCAGCATAAGTGTAACTCATAAATGTTCTTCCAGACATGGTATCAACCATCGCCTTGGTGTTAGAATTTAGAGACCTATAGAAAATTTCTAGCAATGTATCATGTGGGATCCTGTGGTTGGGCACCTTTTTGAGCTTCATGTTAAACCTCATCCATGTCTCGTGAAGTTCCTCAGAACTTAACTACCTGAAGTTGTATATCTCATCTTTCAGCTGCAAAGCTATGGAAGGTGATCAAGAAAAGCTCTTTTCAACTCCCTCCATGTAGTGATAGAATCGTTGGGAAATTCTGCCAACCAGAGCATTGCCTCACTCCCTAATGAAAAGGGAAATAACCTCAGCTGTATTGCATCCTGACTCACTCCCAGTTATTTAGATGCTTAAACCCAAGAAATTAATCAAGTGAGTATGTGCATCATCAGTTGCATGACCCGCAAATATCCCCTTCATGTTGAGCAGTTGGATCATAGCACTGGTAATATCAAACTTTGCCCCAATAGGAAAAGGGGGAGGGACAATAGCTCCAGTGGAACCAGCTTTGTCAATATTAGCATTATCATCCTCATCGAAATACCAGTGCCTCTGTTGATCTGGACCTTTATTCCTTCTAGCTCGCTCTGCTTCGGTAGCTAGGAGTTGCTCTTCAGAGAACCTTGCTAACCATCGATCTCTTTCCCGAGCTTGCTCCTCAGCCAACATTATGGCTATAGCTTGGTCCACTGTCTCTTGCTCTTATACGTTGGCTATTCTCTTCAGATTTCACAGTGTTTGTTCAAGTTCATGATCGATTTGAACCAGGGATTTTCCTTGGATCCTAGTACTGGCATGCACGGACCTAAAATTTATTAAGAACAAAAACAACAAAACAAAAATAAAAAGGAAATAAGAACCAATAGTAAAGAAAACACAATTAACAAAAGCCTTAGCCGTATTATCCGGGTGTTGCCCAAATTACACCTCGTAAATGAGATATAAAGATGTAGCTGTCAAATATAGAACCCAACAAATGTTGAGGTCGATTCCATAGGGAATATAGAAAGAACTTTAGTTAATGTGATTAGCTATTACTATTGGCTGACTTATTTCCTAGGGGGAAAGAATAGAAAAACAAAATAATAAACAAGAGTAAAGACTAGTAGATGTTTAAATCAATTTTGATTGTGATTCAATCAATAAATTGACTAGGACTGTGTTTCCCATAACTTCATAACCACAAGGCTTTTACACTAGTGATCTATTCCGGTGTTTAGCAGTCAATATTGGTAAGGTAGGTTTACCTAAATGGTTGGTTCCCTATCTGGATGATTATCACCACGCAACTTGGTCCGTATATGGGTGTATGCTTAATTAAACTTACCCTTAATATTAGATTAGCCATTTCCAGACAAGTTCAAGCTATTAGATGAGGGTTGATAGCCTCAAATCTCCGTTGTTAATCCCTTTTCCCATTCACTACCTCCTTGATCTGGTAAGTAAGAATAAAGCGAGTTCCAACATTTGAAATTGTTAAGGAATAATTAAAATGAAGGGAAAAGCAATACATGCATAAAATCCCGTTCAAGAATCACTAAGTGCTTTACCTATATATGTTAATTCATCATGGTTCCCACAACCCTAGTTATGGGGTTAGCTACTCATATTTGAATAATCACAACCAAAAAATAAAGAATATTCATAATTGTAACTTACAAAGATTCGTAGAAGAAAACCACGTGAATTGAATAAATCTCTGAAACCAATGAACAAAACTCCAATGTTGTTTGATTCCCAAAATCAAGAACAAAATTACAAACTTTGTTTCTTGAACCAAGAATGATCGTTAACAACAATAAAATTTACGTGAAAGATGGTAGAATAAACTGTACAAGAAAAATAAACCTAAATATTATCTTTATAGTTCCAAACAAATTCTTCCTAACTAAACTTGGACTCAAGGTTGCCAGGGTTAACTGGCCAAGTAACGACTCATTGAGAGACCAGTGATCTTGACTCATTCTCAGCAATTTTCCTACTCTTTGTGATGGGCCACCTAACGACTCCTTAGGCCTAGGCACGAGTCATTAGGTCTCTCATTGCCCTGGCTCACCAAATCTTCCAGTTCACTTGACGGGTGCCCATAGTGTCTGATGACGAGTCGTCACTTCACCCGTCGACTCGTTATGTATCTCATTGTCTTCACTAGGAACTTCTTTAGAATTTCTCCTCCCAGTCTCCACGACTATCATAACGACTCGTTACTAGATGTAATGAGTTGTGCCTTCAACTCGTGAGGTGCACTGGTTCCTTTTCATTAATTCCTTCTCTTCCCACGCCTCCAGGCACGAGTCGTGCATTGGAACAACAACTCATGACCTGGGTAGCAGCCTGCACTTTTGTCCATATTTTCCTTACTTTGCCCATTTCCCATTCCGGACTTGTTTTCTTGCAATATTTAACATAAACGCATCATATCTACATAAACATACTCGGAATGTGCATAGTTTCTTGGTTTTAAGTGTCGAAAGTGCCATAAAAATCATGTCACATCAGTGATACTTTGGTTCTAGTCCTTTTAGACCTAACTTAGTCTGTCCAGATTTCATATGGCTCATCTGGATGATTCATAGCCCCGGAGGCAGGTATATCCGGAGCTAGTCCTTACAGCAACCCATACCCGGGCAATTATAAGGGTAGGCTAAGACATTAGCCTCGCATATCACTACTTATAAGTTTCCCTTTATAGGGCATCGACTAGTCTATCAGACTTGTAACAACTAGAGGGGTTTCTTGAGTGACCTGTAGGACAAGCATTGGGTTGGCTAAAATTAACGATCAATGACAGTTGCCAATCATATGGCAAGATATCGCTCAGTTCACTAGGCAACCCTATTTCCACTAACTTGTAGGTAAGACCACTCTATCTCAATTCTGGTCCTAGAGGCATCAAGGTAAGCCAACAGCCTATGAGTGAGCTTTACTGACAATATAGGCGTCAAGCTGAAAGTTATGTCACCCAGCTGCACCCTATTCTATCCAACTTCACCCAGTTAAGCTCAACAACTATCCATAAGCTTCTAAGTCCTTGGCATGATAGCAAGGTATCTCACTAATACTATGAATAAAAGAACGGAGGAGTCCCTGTGATGCTCCTAGCGTTAGTCACACTAAACATACTCTTTCTCGATGAGGGATACTATGATAGAATCTCAATACATCTTATAGCAGCTAACCACAACATACATAGTACTTATCTACTAGTAGTAGCTAATTACAACATATAAGATCATTATCTAGTGGCAGCAGCTAATCCCAACATACCAGATTATTATCTACTTTCGAGGGCATAGGTCGTATCACTATATGACGAGAATAACTTGCCGAGAAGATAAGCCTTAACATATCTCGAATGCTAATTTTCATTTATCCAAATAGTTCCACCCTGTATCTGGCAATTCCACTCAATTACGACCTCTATGCTGAGAGAGTACAACTATTTTTAATAGTAAAAATCGACAAATAACGATATTTTCCAATAAGGTTAACTTATAACTCAACTCTATTTAATTCTACTGAAAACTCACAAATTCTCAAGAGTTTAGAAGGTATAAATGCTTACCTATCACTTGCAGTCGCTTAGGACTCAATTAGAACTGATTTCGGCAACTTTTTCTCGGTGGGGTTCTGGTACTCTGAGCGAATTTTCAAGAAATAACTCCGCAGGGACGTTCCTCGCAGGCCTATAACTCATTATCCAAGACAAATTTGCGTTTGGACGGAGTTTAGCATAGTAATTCAATGAAGAACGAATGAAATTGTCGCTCAAGGTCACTCTTCTACCGAGGGAAAATGTTAAAAATGAATTAATCCAAAGTGAAGGAACTTTATATAGTTAGTGTAGCGGTGGTAGGGGCATGCAGTGCGTTGGCCATAGTGCAAAGATAGGGCCACAATGCACTGGCCATAGCGCTAGCTTGGCAGCTTGGCACAGCACCCAGGGTGCCTGGCCTCCAATCCCGGCCTCCTGGTCGCTCGATGTCGTGTTTGTATACTCATTCCCCAGGCCCTTTCTTGCATGTGTCATACTCCAAAACTCTGAACATACATATGCACACATCAGTTGAACCATAGAAACTTACGGGGTGTAACATCATCCCCCCCTTAGGAACATTCATCCTCGAATGTCGTCTCAGGCTTAAAAGGCTCAACTCCTTTAACTATTTCCATAAAAATTTTGGTATAGTCTCCTATATAATATGGACTATCCAAAAACTTAAAACACAGAAAGTCCAACATATGTGTCTCATAGGACGCTACAAGCAACAATTAACCATAGCTCCATATCATACAAGCGAATAACTAAATAGTACTGATGATATACATAACAACACAATAATTGAACAACAATCTCACCTCAACTGTACAATATAGATCCATCCTAGAATAAGTGAGTATATCTAACCTCATGTCATCCTCAGCTTCCTAGGTCCTTTCTTCTACATTTCTATTCCTCCATAGGACTTTAATGAAGGCTATATCTTTAGTCTCAATCTATGAAGCTGTCGATCTAGTATAACTATGGAAGTCTCTCCATGGAACAATGCTTCTGTACCTTGAGCATCCCCAATTAGGTCAATCTGAGAAAAGATCTCCTATGCACTAGCGTAATATTGATAAACAAATCTTAATCCCAAAAACAACTCTAACCCATAGGACACTTGGTCGATCCTTTATGGGTCTGGTATAGCTTAGTGAATCTAGGGTTGGGATTTCCCTTCTCGCCAAATCTCACGCCCTCCTTTGGTGTAAATTTTTAGGAATAACCAATTGTTGCTTCAATCTCCAACTCCCTACGCTGTATCATAGAATAGGACTTCTGACGAACCTGGGCTGTTAGTAGATACTCTCCAATGAGTTTAAATTTTTCCTTTTAACTGATGTGTTATGCCAAGTTCACTTAGCCCTAACTTATCTACTTTAGAACATCGTATAGGGGACCTATATTTCCACCCGCAACATATCTTCGAGTGCCTGAATCGTATACTCTGCTTGGCCATTTTTCTGGGGATGAGGAGCTGTACCCGAATTATCTTATGTCCCAATCTGTAGTGACACCCTTTCCAACACCTAGTGGTGAGTGTTGCCCTTCTATCAAAACTGTTAGACACTAGGACATCATGTAGCCGGACTATCCCTTTAGCATATAACTCAGCGTAATATTTAGCTGAAATGTATTTCTGATTGGCAAGAAACTAGTTGATCTTATTAGTATCCCAAGAATGACCCAAATAGGGTCAGATATACACTTAGTACGAGGTAACTGTCACTTCTCACTTTTTTGGGTGACTACTTCCCACTTTCACTGAATATAGGCACGACTATCTCCTGATTTGGCTTGCTCGGTTTTTGATGTCCAGCCCCTCCCTACTGGCTATTGGAGCTCTATGTTTATATCTTTCTCCTTCCTATGCCTATTAATGGATCTCATTGTTTCTTATAACTTGATGTGTTTCTGTCAAACTCGGGTGGAGGGAACAACAGACACATTGTACTTAAGTGCAGTCTACTAATGAAGCCCTGCCACATTTGGAGCGTAGAGTCAACCTCTAGGTCTCAAGACTCAGTCCCCTACTATCTTAAAGGCCGAAGACTCCTTCTGCTGGGCCCTGTCTCTGGGATTCACTAGGCTAGGGTCTTTGTATCGTCACTCCTTCGCCTCTACAATTAGAGGAGATATTGTCATATTCTAGGTTACAATCTCACTATCCTCTAAATATCAGCCTAATGCTCATTTCTAGACATCTAACAGTGATTCCAAGCTTTATCAGCCCGCTACAACCTAGAGGTGGTTTTGCTTTCCTCGAGAGCTCGATGTTCATGTCTTGCCCTTACTTCTAGAGGATGAAAAAAGGGCTTCGTTCCCTATGCACCGTGCTGAAAAGGATACCACTGGCCAAGTCTAATAACCTATATGATTAACCCATTTTTGACCTAAGCTTCACTATTACTTGGAGACTACTACTTATGGACTCTCACATGTACCTGATTGCTCCTAGCAATCTTACCTGTCATCCTAATCTTTACTGTAGTACAGGTCTGGGTAGCTTATTTAAGTACTAGGGGTCTCAACCACTTTTCTAGCACCCTCCAAGGAATCAATGGATCTAGCCCTCCTTTACCATTTACTCTTGGGAACATAGCGTGAATACTTACGCGCTCTGTTATACTAAGAGAAGGGCTAGGGGCAGGAATTAACCATATCGTACTATAGTAGAGATGGAGTGTGAATCTCAACAAACTCTAAAGGTTGGAGGTGAAAATCCCACAATTTCACAACCTTTTACACCTTTGAGGTGATACACAGTAGCTGTTGTCCTTGTCTACTACTAAATATCTACTTAGGTAAGCAAACATGTATGCTATACTCCTAACATCCTAATCCGAAGGTGTAGGAAGAACTGGGTCCGATATTGTATGTTTTTTACCTTATGACGTTTCTGGTGCCTGGGAGGATGCTGGGGAGATTAAAAGATGTCCTTTTTCGCCTTTGGGCTGGGCTATCTCCCAACTCTGGCACCCTACTGGTACCCTCTCTTGCTACTGTATCTAACTTGCAACTAGTTGTAGTCTGTCTATATCCGACGTCATTGTAGGCAGACATAATAATATAAGATTAACGACTCAACCCTATACAACTTGGCTCTTTAGCACGATTGAAAAGAAGAGGGGTAACCATACTATCATGCCTCATAGCCTCCTTCTTATAGAATGCGGTGCACAACACATTTATAAACAAGACTACTAGACACGGCTTGTAGACTCCCTAGGATACGAAGTTGCTCTACTACCAAGTTTGTCACGCCCCACCTTGGGAGGAATGACTGGCACCTAATGCCATACTGGAACCTGAGCGGACCTGGATGGGCATATGCACCTTTGGTGCCTTCTAGCAACTCAAAATCAAGAAAACAAACTGCTATATCTTGGCTGTAAACACAGCCTCAGGTCGACAAGGCCACATAGAAACCTGTAAAGGAAAACAACTAATCTAACAAACATAACAATAAAGGGATCTTATGCGGGTCGACAAGACCACTATGCTGTATAGTTATAATGGAAGGAAAAAAAGGCATCATATTCATACTATAGCTGACAAGGCTGCTAACTAACTAGCTAAACTAGGCCCCACATGGCCAACACGCAAAATATACATACATAGGCCCCACATGACCAACAACAACCAACTAACTAAAAACTGTAGTCTGCAAGCCTCTAAGAGTGAGAATATTGGTGGGGACAGGGCCCCAACCTACCCAAATGCTATACAAATAAAAGATAGGTAAATGTATACAACCTAGCAACTCCGAATGAAACGAGTTGGACAATCTGCTAATTCTAAATAGTTGCTAACGGAGGTCCTGAACCCTGTCTGTCTAAACATGCAGGCAGGTATGCACTGCCCCATGCGTGGGTATCAGTACAATATGTACCGAATATGTAAGGCAATAATAGAAGATGGACAGAAGCTGGATAGAAGCTGATAAAGAACTGAAAGTAAATAGCAAGAAGGGGCAGAAGTTAACCTGTAAGCTTTCTTATCCATAACCTACATTTAGTAAATCACCGTATGTATAAGAACTAAAACTGCACGACTATATATCCATAAACTATATCTAACATGCAAGTATTAAAAAAGAACCTAACCTGGCCCCCATAAGCCCCGACAGGCGCCAATCAGTCTATATACCCCTATTGGTACCCCTGGGGCCCTGCAAGTAACTGTAACTGAACATACCTGGTCTCTTGAGACTATACCGGAGCCTTCTGGGCTCCTATAACTGTGTCTAAGCCATTTGGGCTCCTGTAACTGAGTTCGAGCCTTTTCACTTTAGTGACTGTACCCCAAGAACATGAGGCTCCACAAAGGGTCTATAATGCCGCTACGGTGTAGAAGAAGACCATAAGTGAATAGACTTTAATATGTCCCCATAGGCTCTACTTTATTCCTTACAGACAATATGTGGCTCTGTAAGCGATTCAGTAGGTCCGTAAGCAATACAACATCATAGCTCCATAAGCAATATATAGCTTCATAAGCATTAGAAGCATCATAGCCCAGTAAACGTTTTATAGCTTCGTAAGCAGTTCGTACAACTAGCAGCCTCTTAGCTATACATGGAGAGAGGAAGTATGAAATATGATCTACTCTAACTAGGAACACTATGTTACAATCTACAAATCTATTCACTTAAAAGGCATATCTAGAACTTCAGGTTTAACGCGACCATTACTCGCCCCTAGAATAGTCTGTATAGATGCCAACAAGCACACCCCGTGTGGCAACACCTAGCCAGAGGGTCCTGGCAGTGATTATAATATCTAACGGCCTAGACAGAATAGGGTGAGGTCCGTAGTGGGCTAAGAGATACTTTGAAGGTCAATCTAGAACAATGATAGATCATAAGTGAATAGTAAGTTTGTAGGTGACCAACTATTTAGTTCCTCCGCTTAGAACAACTGGGGGGCTGCTATTGATGAGACATGTTCCTAAGTAGTCAACCCTAACTCTCTATAGGCAACTTACTATAATCTTAGCCTAGAAGTAACACTGTAATACACTGGTTCTAATCTGTTTAGACCTAAATTAGTCTATCTAGATTTCATATGGCTCCTCTAGACGATTCATAGCCTCATAGGAAGGTATATCTGGACCTAGTCCTTTGCGGCAACCCATACTTGGGAAACTATAAGAGTAGCATGGGACATTGGCCTCATATCTCACTACTTATAAGGTTCCCTTTGTAGGGAATCAACTAGTCTATCAGACTTGTAACAACTAGAGGGGTTCGTTGAGAGACCTGTAAGACAAGCATTGGGTCGGTTAAAACTAATGGTCACTAGCAGTAGCCAATCATATGGCAAGCTGTCGCTCAGTTCACTAGGCAACCTTGGTGCCACTGATCCAAAGGTAAGACCACCCTATCCCAATTTTGGTCCTAGAGGCATCAAGGTACACCAACGGCCTCTGAGCGAGCTTCACTAACAATATAGGCATCAAGCTGAAAGTTATGTCACCCAGCTGCGCCCTATGCCGTCCAACTTCACCAAGTTAAGCTCAAAACCTATCCATAAGCTTCTAAGGCCCTGACACGACAACAAGGAATCATAATCCCACTACTACTGTGAACAAAAGAATAGTGGAGTCCCTATGATGATCCTAGCATTAGTAACACTTAACATACTTTTTTCCGACGAGGGATACTATGATATAATCTTAATACGTCTTATAGCAGCTAACCACAACATACATAGTCCTTATCTACTAGCAACAACTCATTACAACACATAAGATCATTATCTACTGGCAGCAGCTAATCACAATATACCATATTATTATCTACTTTCGAGGGCATTGGTCATATCACTATACAACGAGAATAACTTGCCGAAAAGATAAGCCTTAACATACCTCGAATGCCGATTTTCATTTATCCAAATAGTTCCACCCTGTAGCTTGCAATTCCACTCAATTACGACCTCTATGTTGAGAGAGTACGACTATTTTCAATAATAGAAATTGGCAAATAACGAAATTTTCCAATAATGTTAACTTATAACTCAACTCCATTTAATTCGGTTGAAAACTCACAAATTCCCAAGAGTTTAGAAGGTAGAAATGCTTACCTATCACTTGTAGTCGCTTAGGACTTGATTAGAACTGATTCTGACAACGTTTAGTCGTCAGGGTTCCAGTACTCCGAGCAAATTTTCAAGAAATAACTCCACAGTGACATTCCTCGTAGGCTTATAACTCGTTAGCCAAGATGAATTTGCATTTGGATGGAGTTTAGTAGTGTAATTCAATGAAAAATAGATGAAATTATCGCTCAAGGTCACTCTTCTGTCGAGGGAAAATATTAAAAATGAATTAATCCAATGTGAAGGAGCTTTATATAGTTAGTGAGGTGGTGGCAGGGGCATGCGGCACGCCGGCGATAGCGCCAGGACTGAGGTGCGACGTGCCAGCCATAACACCAGCCTGGCAGCTCGGCGAGGCACCCAGGGCGCCAGGCCTCTGGCCCCAGCCTCTTGCTATCTCGAGGTCGTGTTCATATCCTCATTCCCTGGGCCCTTTCTTGAATGAGCCGTACTCCAAAACTCCCAACATAGTACGCACACATCAGTTAGACCATAGAAACTCACATAATGTAACAAGAACCCCAAGCCTACTCGATTCTAGACACTACTTCCAAAATGCATAGTGCTCATATAATCATATTCTCAAAACATAGCTTGAATATGAAGATTGGGAGTCTTGACTCCATATCATATCATAAACTACACTGAGAGTCTTGACTCCACGTCATATCGTAAACTGATCTTATTAGCCTTAGCTAAATCATAATAAACATACTTAACTTGTATGAGCTTGCCCAAATCATAAAATCATGCATACTTGAAATAGACTTCATAAGTCAAATCATGGATTCATAAGTGGAAAGTTTATAAGCATTCATGCATATTTCATCTTACTTGAAATGAGGGGTCATAAGCTTGAGTTTCCATAAAACTTGCAGAATAGGGAATATTTTCTAATAACTTCAAATCATGAATTTATAATCAACTTGAGTGTGTCCATTAGACTTTAAACTTACTTTAGAACATGATGGGATTAGACCCATAAACATAGCATAAGTAGTTTCATAGAATTGGATTAAAACTGTAAGAATCAATACACTTGATTAAGAACTTGAATTCAATAATTTGCATGAGGTTGAAAGAGATCCCCCATTCAGATAACCCTATATACTTGGGTAAATTGATTTCCAAACTAGTCTTGAAATCCCAAGAGAATTGGGAAAGAAATTGAGGAGAATTCTAGTTTGATCTTGAAAGGGAATCTCAATTCTATGCATGCATGGGAGCCTAATGACTTAGAATAGCCTAAACCCTCTTAAAACACTTATTTTAAGGCTTAAAATGATGTCGTTAAAGAGTTAGAAGCTTGGGAAATTATAAAACTACCCCTAGGAATTCAATTAGAAAACCCGATTGCCAGCTACAACAATCAATCCAACGGGTCATTGTAGGATGTGACGTGTCGTTGGACCATCCGTTGTTTCCTAGGAAATTATAATACTCTTTTGGTTCTCCAACCAATGACCAGATAGGATGAGTCATCACTTTGAAAAAATGACTTGTCATTTCTCTCATTGTCGCCTCGGCCATCCTATCACAACTTCTGAAGTCCTTCCAATGGACTTATACCATGAGTCATAACTCACCACCACGAGTCATTGCACCCTTTCGTTGTCACTGAATCAGATCTTAGCCTTTTTTGAACTCCATTCAAACACCACCCAGGATGACCCACTGAATTATCCAACGAGTCATTGCTAGGGTCGTTGTTTCTGGGGGAACCTTGACTGGATGCTTACAACGAATCACACAATGAGCTGTTATTTCCAACCATGACTCATACCTTGAGTCATTCTATGACTCAGGTGAAATTATCCTATCTTTCTCTGATTCAACCCTTTGATTTGATCTTAGGGACTTTTGGGGTGTTACATTATCTCCCCCTTGGAAAAATTCATCCTTAAATGTAGACTAAGCATATTGCAAGGCCGGGGAAAGAACTGCAATCCCAAAAACTGAACAACTAAAGCTGAAAATTGACGGAGTGATTGACTCCAAATTTATATACAAGACTGAACTGAATTCACAAAATACACATACATGCTATGGTAGGAAAGGAACTTAGAGACATGAACTTGACATGAAACTGAAAGAGTACTAAGGAGGAAATTGATACCTCATGCTGGAACTGAGCCAGAAGGGAAAAGATGTGGGTATCTAGCCATCATATTTGCTTCAGCCTCCCAAGTAGCTCCCTTAACAAGATGATTTTTCCACAACACCTTCACCAAAGCTACTTTTTTATTTCTCAACTTCCAAACCTGATGATCAAGGATATCAACTGGAACCTTCTCATAGGTAAGGCTATCCTTTACACCTATGTTCTCCACTGGAACAACTAAGGCTGGGTCACCGATACACTTCGTCAACAGAGATACATCGAAAATTGAATGCACCGAAGCTAACTCTGTTGGTATCTCTGACTCATATGCCACCTTGCCAACTCGCCTCAGAATCCTATAAGGACCCACATATTGGGGACTAAGCTTTCCATTCTTTCCGAACCTCATAACTTCCTTCATGGGAGACACCTTCAAAAATACCTAATCATCGGCCTCGAACTTAAGTTCTCTTCGCCTAACATCCACATACGATTTCTAATGACTCTAAACTATTTTCAACCTTTCTCTAATAAGGTGAACCTTCTCCATAGCCTCATGAAATGAATTTGGCCCTATAAACATAGCTTCACCTACCTTAAACCATCCAATAGGTGATCTACACCTCCACCCGTAAAGAGCCTCAAATGGAGCCATCTAAATGTTGGAGTGGTAACTGTTATTGTAGGCAAATTCAATGAGAGGTAAATGATCATCCTAACTATCCTTGAAATCAATCACACATGCTCTCAATATATCCTCAAGTGTCTTAATAGTCTGCTTGGCTTGACCATCTGTCTGTGGGTGAAAAGATGTACTAAGCTTTTCCTGAGTACCAAGGTCCCTCTAAAACGATCTACAAAACTGAGAGGTGAACTGAGTACCCCTATTTGATATAATGGACAAAGGATCTCCATGCAACCGAACTAACTCCAAAATATACAATCTAGCATAATCGTCGGCTAAGTCGGTAGTCTTGACCAGTAAGAAATGGCTGATTTGGTCAACCTGTCCACAATCACCAACAAAGAGTCATGCTATTGGCGTGTATGAGGAAAACCTGTAATGAAGTCCATATTGATCTATTCACATTTCCAAGTGGGAATACTAATATCCTTAAGCATACCTTCAGGTCTCTAATGCTCAGCCTTTACCTGCTAGCAATTTGAACAATTAGCCACAAACTCCACTATGTCATTCTTCATGCCATTCCACCAATAGACTTCCCGTAGATCACAGTACATCTTGGTGGCACCCGGATGGGTAGAGCATCGAGAGCCATGAGCCTCACTCAATATCTGCTCTCTCAAGTTATCTACAGTTGTCTTACACAATCGGCCCTTATATTGGAGTACACCATCTCCCTCTTAGGAGAAAACCTCCACCTTTTGATTCCGAACAACTTCCTTTAACTTCACTAGAATAGGATCCTCGTCTTGTCTAGCTTTAACTTTCATCACCAAGGAAGATTCCAACCCATTCTGAACAATCACACCAACATCCGTCGAATCTGTAAGATGAACCCCAAAATGAGCAAGCCTATAAACATCCTTTACCAACTTCTTCCACCCATTCTCCACATGAGACACACTCTCCATGGACAGCCTACTAAGAGCATCCGTCACTACATCGGATGATAAAGGACACTCATGTCATAGTCCTTGAGAAGCTCTAGCCATCTCCTTTGCCGCAAATTCAAGTCCTTTTGAGCGAACAGATACTGAAGGATCTTATGATCGGTGAACACATCCACGTACACCCCATACAAATAGTGCCTCCAAATATTCAAAGTAAACACCACGGCTGCCAATTCTAGTTCATATGTCAGGTAATTCTTCTCACGAGTCTTAAGCTGTCCAGAGGCAAACATAATGACCTTATCATGCTGCATCAGTACACACCCGAGACCAACCCTATAGGCATCAAAATAGACAACAAAACCATTCGTGCCCTTCAGTAGGGTCAAAATTGGGGCCAAAGTGAGCAGAGTATTCAACTTCTGAAAGCTCTACTCACAAGCATCCAACTACTAAAGTTTAGCCTTCTTTTGGATCAAGTTAGTCAACAGTGCTACAATGGATAAAAATCCCTCAATGAACCTTCTGTAGTAGCCAAATAAACCCAAAAAACTCCTAATATCCATAGGACTAACTGGTCTAGGCCAATTCTTCACGGCTTCCATCTTTTGAGAGTCCACCTGTACATCCTCACTAAACACTACATGGCCAAAAAATTCTATTGAGTTCAGCCAAAATTCACACTTGCTGAATTTAACAAACAACTGGTGATCCTTGAGAATTTGCAACACAATCCTCAATTGATCGGCATGCTCCTCCTCGCTCGGATAGTATATGAGAATAACATCTATGAAGATAATCATGAACATATCTAAATACTTCTTGAACACCCTGTTCATCAAATCCATAAAAGATATAGGAGCATTCGTTAGTCCAAATGACATAACTATGAACTCATAGTGACCATACCTAGTCTTGAAGGCTTCCTTCAAAATATCACTCTCCTTAAATCTGAGTTAATGGTATCCGAATCTGAGGTCTATCTTTGAAAAGCACTTAGCACCCTGAAGCTGGTCAAATAGGTCATCAATTATAGGGAGGGGATACTTATTCTTGATTGTGATCTTGTTCAACTACCGATAATCAATGCACACTCTAAGGGAACTATCCTTTCCGAACAAAGAGAACTGGAGCACCCCATGGGGATTTGCTAGGTCTGATGAAACTCTTATCTAGGAGATCTTTCAACTGTTCTTTCAACTCCTTTAGCTCTACTAGAGCCATTTTGTAAGGAGGAATGGATATGGGCTGCATATTAGGGAGAAGGTCAATATCGAAGTCAATCTCCCACTCAAGAGGGACTCCTGGTAGATCATCAAGGAAAACCTTTGGATACTCACTAGAGTTGTCAAAACGGGATGGCCCAACCCAACCCCCATCGGGCCAATGAGCTAAACGGGTTAGGACGGGCTGGCCCTTTTCACAAAAGAGCCTTAAAAATGGCAGCCCAACCCAACCCTAACTGGGCCACGGGTTAGGATGGGTTTTCCCTTTAATAAAATTTAAACGTAATCTAAAACATGATAAATGAAAAGTGTGATTACTTAAAAATCACCAACCATTATAAGTCTTCATTACAACAATAAGTGCATAAGATAATAACTAAGATGAACCAAAAGAAGAACAAATATAATTAATTAGTCACTCACTAAAAATGAAGAGATCAAAAAGAAAAGCTGTACAGGAGCCAAAACGGCAAGAGTAAAAGCGTAGAATTTAGAAGACTTAAACCTAATTTTATTTGCTGGAAGTCATTATCTTATTATTAATTTGTTATATAAAATTTAATCCTATTAAATATTAATAGTTCTAAACTTCTAGTAGTCTAGTTGTAGTACTATGTAGTGCTGCTGTACAAATGTACAATGTACATCTTTTCATTCTTTTTATTTTATCTTATATTATTATTTTTTTCTTAATGTGTTAATATATTATATATTTAATAATTATTTATCATTTAAGTTTTTCGGGCTGGGTTGGCCTTTAAGGCTCATGGGCTAGGTCTCTGAGGCTGAAGGGTCAAATGAGGCAGGGCTTTTAGGCCTCATTTCTAAACAAGCTGTAAAAATTTGTCCCAACCCTACTTAATTAAAGAATTGGGTTTGGTCGGCCTCGCGGGCCAAGCCCATTTTGAAAGCTCTAATACTCACATACAACAGGAACTGACTGGAGAGTTGGGGTCTCAAATGAAGGATCCTTAACCTGAACTAGATGATAAATGCAACCCTTGGAGATCATCTTTCTAGCCTTAAGATAGGAGAGAAGCGAACTACAACACAACTAAACTACCTTTCCACTCTAGAAATGGTTCACCCGAAAATCAAAGTTCTACCATATGGGTTCTATAATTTATGTAAAGAAAGCATACAACTAATTCATGTCGAAGATAACATCAAAATCGGTCATGTCTAACTCTACTAGGTTGGCTGAGGTGACTTTCTAAATGACTATGATAGGGAGATTTCTGTATACCTATTGAGCTATAACAGACTCACCAACTGGAGTAGAGAACGAGAAGGGTTCTGATAGGATTTCGGGACTGACACCGAAATGGACTGCAGCATAGGGAGTCACAAAGGATAATGTGGCCCCTGGATCTAACCATGCATATACATCAAGATGGTATACTCATAACATACCCATAATCAAATCGGGTGAGCACTCCCTACTATTATCGAGATGAAAGTTCATAGAACCTGTTCTGGCACTGGCCACCACTTGTACTAGTGGATGCACCCTGCTAAGCTAAACATGTTGGTGGAGCTGCTGAATTGGTAGCTGGGTCACAACCCCTACCATGGCCCTCTTTGGTTGAACGACAATTCTAAGCATGTGTTCGGGCTTTCCACACCCAAAGCACGTGCCTAAACCTGCTAAGCACTCACCGACGTGCCTCCTATCATATATCCTGCAAGCTGGAATGTTGGGCTCTCCTGACATGCTCCCCTTACCTCTAGAGCCTGATGCTCTACCCCTCTGATAATGTCTAGGTATGGATGAAACACTGGCTGACACTATGCTGGGGCCGATGACCTCTTCTGAAAGTGGGGATGATGTCCACCACCGGACCTCTGTTGGGAATGCCCATAGCTCCCTGTCCTTGCCCTTTTGATCTCTCCTTCCTTCTCCTTCATAGGCTGCGCCTCTATTTGCTGGGCATATATGACCAACTGGGAGAAATCTATGTCATTGATTAACATGGTAGTCCTGTACTCCTTGAACAAGGAATCTGCCACTCCATTCACAAACTTGCTCATATGAGCCCTACGATCAGCAACCATCTTTGATGCACTGGGTAAACTCTAAAGTATACTCCTGGACAATTCTATTGTTCTGCTTCAAGTTGACAAACATTATCACCTTATCCTCCCTCAACTCCCTAGGGAAGAACCTGTCTTAAAAAGCAGTCACAAACTCATCCCAACCAACGAGAACTGCTCCAAGTCCTCTACTATCCTTCCATTAACGAAACCATATGTGAGCAACCCTCTTTAGCTGATAGGAGGCTAAATCTGCACTCTTCTCTCCTATCACCCCCATAATCTAGGTGATCTTTTGCACCTCCTAAAGGAACTCGTGTAGGTCCTCATCCACCTTCGACCCAAGAAACTCAGGTGGGTTTGTCCTAAGAAAGTTTCGAACTCTTGTAGCTGCAACGTTCCCATTCTAAGAAACATAGGCCACTGCTGTTGGTTGACCTAAGTGGTCATGGCCTGTGTCAACATCTGAAATGCCGCCCTAAACTCGACATGAGTGACCTGCTCGGGCAAAGGATCCGCCGATGTTGGTGAGGCTTGCTGATGCTTATCCCCGTTGCCATTTCCATGGCCATTTCCATTGCCATTTCTTCTGTTAACTTGGCATGGATGCATATTTCCGCAAATGCGTATATCATGAGTTAGAGGGATAGATAGGTACTTCATCACATGACATAGATCATGAAAGAAGGAAAATTTCCTAAAAAGTCTTGTAGCCTCTTCCCTATAAGTGTGGCGCACTTCATACCCATGGAAAAGAATCTACTTAATGCATATTTTTGATACCCTAAGACACACCTAAACCTTTGCATTGATACCAAGTTTGTCATAACATGAGCATAGGCTCGGACCGAGACACGGGACCTAGAACCACAAATGGCTTCAAGCTAACCCATGGAACATGCATAGGAATTCAAGAGCATAACTAAAGCAAAAATTAAAGGCAACATGAAGAAGTGGAAGTCCAAAATATAACAAAGGCCATAAATGGAGTCAACACTCGACAAGCTGAATCATCTATATAATATCTGAAAAGCCTATAAAACAACTGATGAGCTGATGGGACAACACCCCAAACTAGCTCACCGGAGTCTGAAAGCTGAAATAACACACAAGACGTAGCTAATGACTACACTTGGAAAAATAAGGACTCACCCAAAGTAATGGTTGAACTGGATTGAGAAAGGAGAAATCAATCGGCAAGCCGCAGTTGGATCACCTGAACAAATATCATGAGACGATATAGCATAAAGTATGCGGTTAGTACTTAGAATGTGCTGAGTATGTAAGGTAAGAAACACATGCTTAGTAAAATATTAGTCCAAATCGTGCATATAGATCAAAAGGATCATGTGAGTAAGGAATGCATGCTAAAAGATGTTTCTGAGATATATATATAATCATAAGTTGGTTATCATAACTAAACATAATGACCCAATATTTAAAAATACAAATCGTATGACTTGTCATAGATGGAATCGTAAGTAAAAGCTCATAAACTGATTATTGGGTCAAATATACTGTAAAAAATAATATCATGTCATGAACATGAGTAACTGAAATTATGAGGAAAAATGAGAGACTCATCATAAATGACACCATCACGATAGAGCTTACGTGATACCCCAACTATCACTTTTAAGTGGGCAGACACGTCCAAAACCTTGCCAGGGCTAGGGACACTAAACCATGATATCGATATCAAGTTGAGCCCCTTGGGGTGGTGGAAAACTCTCATGAGAGGTCCCAAATATATATACCTACGTTGACTCATAGTTTATGAGATCGGAGAATCTTGGAACCCCAAGCCTACTTGGTGCTAGACACTACTCCCAAAATATACATAGTGGTCATATAATCATATTCTCAAAATATAGCTTGAACCTGAACATTGGAAGTCTTGACTCTATATCATATCATAAACTACATTGGGAGTCTTAACTCCGCATCATATCATAAACTGATCTTATTAGCCTTGGCTAAATCATAACAAACATATGTAACTTATATGGGCTTTCCCAAATCATAAAATCATGCATAATTGAAATAGAATTCATAAGTCAATATCATAGATTCATAAGTTGATAGTTCATATGCATTCATGCATACAAGATATTTCATCATACTTGAAATCATAGATCATAAGCTTGAATTTCTATAAAACTTGCATAATAGGAAAGAATTTTTAATAACTTGAAATCATGAATTTATAATCAACTTGAGTGTAAAATCTGCCCATTAGAATTAAAACATACTTTTAGAACATGAGGGGATAAGACCCATAAATATAGCATAGGTGTTTTGATAGAATTGGGTTTAAACCCTAGAAATCAATAAAATTGATTAAGAACTTGAATTCAATAATTTAAGAAGAAGCTTGGGCATGAGGGTGGACAAAATCCCCCATTCATAACCCTATATACCTATGTAAACTGATTTCCAAACTATTCTTGAAATCCCAAGAGAATTGGGGAAGAAATTGAGGAGATTCTAGTTTGATCTTGGAAGGGAATCTCAATTCAATGCATACAAGGGAACATAATGACTTAGGATAGGCTAAACCCTCTTAAAACATTCATTTTAGGGATTAAAATGACATCATCAAAGAGTTAGTAGCTTGGAAAATTATAAAACTACCCACATAAATTCACATGAAAAACCTGACTGCCAGCTACAATGATCAATCCAACGGGTCGTTAGACCATCAGTTGTTTCCTAGGGAAATTATAGTACTCTTCTGGTTCTCCAACCAACAACTAGATAGGATGAATCATCACTTGAAAAAAGAACTCTTCATTCCTATCATCGTCGCCTCACCCACCCTATCATAGCTTCTGAAGTTCTTCCAATGGATGGATACCATGAGTCATCACTCGCCACCACGGGTTGTAGAACCCTTTCGTTTTCACTAAATTAGATCTCTCCCTTTTCTGAACTCCATTCAACCACCACCTAGGATGACCCTTTGAATCATCGAATGAATTATTTTTGGGCTCATTGTTTCTGGGGGAACCTTGAATGGATGCTTACAATGAATGTTGTTTCCAAAAACGACTTGTTCCTTGAGTCATTTTATGTATTTGGTGAAATTTTCCCATCTTTCTCTGATTCAACCCTCGGGTTTGATCTTAGGGACTTTTGGAGTGTTAGAACATGGAACTATAACTCATGATACAAAGGGATCTAGAAATGGCATTCAATCATTACCAGAAAACCAACCAATCACTAATGCTATTTACTCAGACAATTAGCAGTATGTAATACAATCCATGCATATATATATATATATATACAAGAAACCGGGACTATTAAGCAAAGCTCTCACTCCCATCAAAAGTTCCAAATACTACACAGGTGATATCATAAGCTTTCCCTTTTTTTCTCTACTCCGGATTTTCAAACAGGCAGGTTAGGATCACTATAGGACTTTTATTGGCTTGTAATATAGGCTTGGGGACAGATGTGGTAAATATGGATAGTAGTGACTTGTCCTCCTGTACACTACACAACTTTTGGCTTCACTTCTACCCTTTTCTTTTCTTTTCTTGTATTCTCCATTTCATTCATCTTTCAACTAGTGGATGTGATTTCTTTTTCACTTTTCCTCTTTTTTTGAGTTTAAAGATTTTTTGTTTTCTTTTTCTTTCAAACCACGCTCACTTTTCATTTATTAACTTTTCTCCTTTTCCTTTCCCCACACAACTTATGCACCCCTACAATAGCCACCCTCAACTTAGGCATTTTTCCTGAGTTGAGGTTCACAATGTCCAAGGAGGGACTAGGGACAAAACAGGTTCATTATAAATAAGTGGGGAGGTGAATGGGCTAATTAAAGAAAGTGGTCAATTTAGGCTTAAACATTTGAATCAACAGATACTTATTTCATCTGTTCAAACAATTTGGGCTAAAAGTGAGCTATATCAAAAATGGCCTATGATCCTATCCAAACTAACTATCCTCTAACCTAAGCAAAGACTAATCGGGCAAGTTTTAGATCACCCACACAACATTGAACTAGGTAAGAACTCACTCACACATAGAACAAAGTTATATCACACTACCTATCTGGTTCATGCACAACTACTCTACAGTTAATCATGCTAATCTATCAAATGCCATAAAAAGATCCACATTGGTCATGCTTTGCAGTAAACACACACAGCTAATGACAAAAGTTTTAGAAAGGGGTCACTTTGTTTTGAAAACTACAAAACTCAGACACATGTGCATTTTATTGGCTGTTAAGTACTCCTAAGCTACTCCTAGTTAAACAAAATAAAAATATCCTAAACATGCCAATTTTATGATATAACATGTCTGAGGAAAAAGAAACACGACAACAAAACCCTTGGATGAAAATCAAATATAGATACACCCTTTCTCAAAAATCATGCTTTATCCCCAAAGCAACGAAATCTAACTCGGGAGAGGAACATACATGTGGTACTTGATAACACTCAAATTACATTCCTGAAGAAGTATAACGCGGGCGTTGTCAATAAAGAACCCGACTAAGTTGGGGTCGATCCCACAGGGAATATGGTCAAGATATAAACTAATTCTAGTATTCACACTTTTAGTTCAGTTATTTCCTAAAAGGGATTTGAAATCAAGTAATAGTATTTTGAAGTGGAGTTGTGATTGATGTGCTGTGAGTTTACAATACTCTCGAAGCATAAAATAGAGAAAATAGCATGGACATAGGTATGTTTATTTGTATATGAGGCACTTTTACTTTGATTTCAGGGAAAATAAGTGTTGCAAAGATGTGCAGAGGAAGCCTTAAAATGCAGAAAATCAGCCAAAGCACCAGTCTCAGTATAAGCTTTACCTTGATTGTACGAGCCGCACTGAGAACATTGATGATAGTTAGAAGGTTGAAATGACAAGAAGGGAAACATATGACTCTCAGTACGAGTCGTACCAAGATGGTATGAGCCGTAACTAGAGTCGTGGAATTATTCAGAAGAAATTGCACAAAGGTAGACTCTTGGTACGGATGGACTCACGAACCGTGGAATCAATGTACGAACCATACCAGGAGTCATAGTGAACTCCAGAAGATTCTTCAACTTCAGACACTATAGATAGTACGAGTCGTGACAAGAATGTGCGAGTGATACCACAACACTCTTAAAGAATTCTAGAAGATGTCAGGGTTCTCAAGGACAAATCATGGAAGCAATGTACGAATCGTAGGATGAAGGTACGAGTCATACCAGCCTGCCAACACTTAGCCAAATCTGCAGAAGCCAAGGACTTACGGAAAGTAGGTATGACCCGTATAATCCTGCTACGGGTCATAGGTCCAGTCGTGAAACAGTCGGCACCATATATGGAAAACTCCCTGTTAGTTTAGGAAAAGGTTTCTAATGTCTGTATAAATAGCCTTTACATTTTATTTTAGTGAGAGAAGGACATAATTGAGTTAGTAGATGTGTGAAGAATTATATTTGTGAATTTTTATCAAGTTTTGAGGAGCAATTCTAGGGATCAAATTCTTGATTTCATATATTTTTCTTGAGGTTGTTCTTAGATAATCAAATCTGATTTCCTTCCAATTGTTGCTGTAAGTATTTAATTATGTGTTTGTCTATGAATACAAAATCTAATCTTACAACCATGAGAGGCTAAAACCTCCACAACTAGGGGTTGTGGGAACCATGGTGGATTAACAAACTAGGGTTGCACAAAGTGTTTCAAAACCAATGCTAAAAACTTGTATTGTATTCTCTTCATATTTAAATGTTTCTTGATGGTGTACAATGTTAGGACTTTCCTGAATTCTTTACTTGCTTGAACCTAGAGAAGTAGATATTAGGAAAAGAATTACAACAAAGCATTGGTTTTTATGATCATTGTATTAACTTGAGCTGTGGTCGCAAGATAGTTAAATTTGGAATATATTGAAAATGGTTAGTTTGAAATCTCTCATGAGACCTGACCCGGTGATTGAGTATAGTTATCCAATAGGGACGAACTAGTCGTTTGGATTAACCCTAGTTATCAGTTCTACAAGTAAGTATTGGGATTTGTCACATGTGTATACTCGAAGTAGTTATGAACCCATAGGGAACACTTACCCTAGTTTTTTGCAATTCTTGATTTAAATCACAACTACAATCTTTGTTTTAATATTGTTTTCTTCATACCCCCAAATTTGGAGATAATTTACCAACAAGTTCAATTACCGACATTATTCTAGATCTTCCCCTATTCCTTGTGCGTCCGACCCCAATCTTTTAGTTAGGTTCTTTATTGACAACGATCGCTTCATACTTTGTTAGAAAGTGTGAGTTTGGGCATTATCAAAAAGTGGCGTCGTTGCCGGGGATATGGCTAAGATTAGATTAATTTCTTTCATTTGATTTTTGGTTTGTTATTTCCTGAATTACATTTTATTTTTATTTTTGGATATCCACAGGTTTTTTCTTGGTTAATGCCAAGTACTCTTCGGAGAGGAAACCCCCTGATTTCGTTAGATCTAGAACTTGAATGAGCACTGCGTAGGATGGAAAATCAAGGATTAGAGAGATGCCTATATTGCAAAAGAATCTAGGCAACCTGAGCTAGCTCGACAAGCTGCACTTCAGGATGTGGAGGATGCTCGAGATGAGGTCGTAAATGCTGGTCAACATGGAAAGGGAAACAAAGGCCAAAGACATGCCCCTCAATTCTTCGATGAACTTAGTGGGAATATGCAAGGCGTACAGGTTGCCTAGAGTCAACTAAGATGCTATAAGGCTAAAACTCTTTCCCTTCTCTCTGTCTGGGGAGGACACATTATGGTTATCAAAGTTGCCCAACGACTCCATTACCAACTGGAAGGGAGCTCAAGCAAGCTTTCTTAGGGAGATTCTTTCCACCCTCCAGGATGCTGCAGCTTAAGGATGAGATCTACAATTTATGACAATTGAAGACTGAGGCACTTCATGAGACCTGGTTGAGGTTCAAAAGGAAGTTGACCAAGTGCCCGAACCACAAAATCCCTAATGAAAATCTGTTGGAGATATTCTACAGATCGTTGAACAATAGTACAAAAGCAGTAGCATACATAGTGGTGGGAGGAGCACTGATGAGTTACACATGGGAGCAAGCTACTACTATTCTTCACAAGGACACCAAAACAAACAGAGCATGGCACACCTGAGAAGAAGACACAACGGCTGGTACATATGCTGTTGGATTGACTATAGACCAACATAGGAAAGAAGATGAGCGTGACCAGGAATATGATCATATGCACACATCATTAGATTTGCTTACTAAGCATATCATGGGAGTTGGAGCTAGAAAGGTAAGCGCAGTTGGGACACAGGGACTGGAGCCAGGGCCAGACCACTCAAATTCAGGGGAGGAGGCAAACTTTTTGGACAACTAGGTGGCGGGTTTTCGAGCCAATGCCTAAGGGTATAGACAAGACACTTGGCACCAAGGTTCTAGAAACCAAGGTCGGAACCAATATAGAGACAACTATAACCGAAATGGGTACAAAGATAGAAGCCGAGGTTGTGAGCGAGAGAGAGAATGGAGAAGGAATGATGGTTACTGCAACGAGCAAGCTGGATTGTACGTGCCTCCTAATGCACACGAGGGGGAGGATGGACAGTCAAAGTTAGAGGGAATGATGGCTGAGATGCTAAAGAAGATGAGGTCCACAGATGATTAGTTGAAAGACATCAATAGTGATATATCAAGCACGGGTCAGAGAGTGGAGTCACATGCCACAACTATCAAGTAGATCGAATAGCAACTAGGGCAACTGTTAGCATCAATTAACTCTAGGAAGAAGGGTATACTACCTAGAAACACAGTCCAGAATCCAAAGAATGATGGTCACTGTATGGCTGTGATGACTAGGAGTGGAAAGACCACGGTTGACCCCCTATACCGATTGTAATTGAAAGAAAGAAAGAAAGCATAATCAAAGAGGAAGATGATATTGCTGAGAAGGAACACAATGAGGATGTTGAATTGAATGAGGCCCCAAATGTTGAAAACGGGCCTGAACCTGAACAAGGAGCCATACAAACATACAAGGATATTCCACGACCACCGCCTTTGCTCCCCCAAAAGAATGTAGAAGAAGGCGGAGAATGGTAAGTTTCAGAAGTTCATGTCAATGCTCAAACAGTTATCTGTAAACATACCGTTGGTCGAGGCGTTGGAACAGATGCCTGGATATGTCAAGTTCATGAAGGACCTTGTGAAAAAGAAGAGGTCCATGAGCTATGAGCCTGTTGATAATGTACACCATTGTACCTATAGCTTCACTGATCCTAGCCCAGAAGAAGGAAGATCCAGGTGCCTTTACTATTCCATGCACAATCAGCATTGCTGAGTTCGCAAGGGCTCTCTATGATTTAGAAGCAAACATCAATCTTATGCCATTGGATGTGTTTAAGCAGCTGGGTTTGGGAGCCCCCACGCCGACTACCATGCAGCTGTTTATGGCCAACAGAACTGTGAAAAAGCCTGTGGGGATCCTGTTCTATGTGCTTTTCAAAGTTGATAGATTTATATTCCCAGTGGACTTCGTGATCCTGGATTGCGAGGTTGATTTCGAGGTCGCCATCATTTTGGGGAGACCATTCCTTGTAACTGGGAGGGCCTTAGTAGATGTGGAGGTTGGCTAGGTGAAGTTCAGACTCAATAAAGAAGAGGTCACCTTCAACATTTCTGGTCAATAAAGCAACCGAAAAAATACTGAGTGGTCTTAGCAATAGAATATGAATCCGAGTTCCTTAACGAAGTCTGAGTAGTCAAAAGACTTGCGTCGTGCCGCAACGTTAAATCAGGTGCTTCTTGGGAGGCAACCCAAGTGGTTGTTTGGTGAATTTTGAGTGATTGAGCCTCCTGCATCGTGTCGCGATGTTAAATCAAGCGCTTCTTGGGAGGAAACCCAAGTTAATTAACTAATGTGTGTTTTGTGTGTATGGGAGACAAAAATAGGTTGTAGAAAAATGGCTGAATAGGCAGGTGCTACGGTTCTCAATTTGACTTGTGAGAGGGTTGTACGAGTTGTAACATGAGTCGTGGTGAGAATCAGAGATGTACTTCAGTGCATGAGTTCAGGGTACAGTTGGTCCTACGACTCGTAACTTCATTGTATGGGTCGTAGTACTCACTGTGGCTATGAATCATTCAACGCATGGACCACAATGAAAAGCAAAGACCTACGAGTCATAGTACGAATCGTACCCCTTTTGTATGAATCGTAAGATGTGTTCATAGGTCCACAGCTAAGTCCCTAAATTTCTCTAAGTATGGGTCTAAGGGATGAGTTTTAGGATCTTCCCACGACTCGTGGTACGAGTCGTGATGGTTCTAAAACTTTAAATCTACCAACTCGGCTTAGATTTTGAAATCGACCCTAAGACCTATATAAGCCTAATGAATTGTACTACCTCCCCATGCTCACTAAACCTAAATTCACGACTCCCTCACACCCGTAACTCATCACCAAGAAGCATTGAACAAGTTCTAGCTTAGAAATTACATCGAAAATAACAACACGAACTCTAGTCTTGATTCACAAGTGAAGTATCAATATTCAAGTAAGAGTATTCCTTAAAAATTGATAGATATAACTTGTATGCTTGATAAAAATTTGTTAAACCCCATGAGAGTCCTCTCATTACTTGAAAAAATTGAAAAAGGACAATGACCAGGGGCGTGACTAAGCTGTGTGTGATTGGGTTAAAGTTCGAACTTGATCAAAAATTTGCATTGGACTGTAAAAAATTGAGTTACGGGTCGTGATCGAATAAGGGGAGGAATGAGTAGTGGTAAAACTGGTTGAATGCATGCTTAAACCTGGGGAATTCTGAGTACCCCAATTTAAATTAAGACCCCTCGCAAACTGAAACAAAATTGAGGCAGGGATAGGCTTCACAAGCTTTCCTACGACTCGTGGTTTCATACTACGACTCGTAGGATGGCTCGTTGGGGCTGTCCCAAGCCAAATTTGAAAAATCACAAAGTCCTAGTACAGCGCGTGGGTTACTGCTACAAGTCGTACCTGAGAGTTGTACCAAGAAGATGAAAAGGGTCAAGTCCACAATTAACAGTACTATCTTTCCTATGACTCGTAGAATCGACTTACAGGTCGTACCAAGAGTCGTGGAAAAATACATAAAATTATTTGTAGAGGGGCATCCTCATACCACTCGTGGTATGGACCAAACCTTCATTGTACGAGTCATACCTCATACGCGTGGCAGTGACCTGAGATATTATGGGTCTAAGTATGAATCGTACCTCCAAAGTATGACCCATACTGTTGACCTGTGATAAACTATAGAGGAATTTGTTCTTGCTTTATTTTTCTCAGATATGGAATTCTAACTCTTTTTCTCCACAGGTACAATGATGATGAAGCATAAAGCATCAAAGGTAATTGCGCGAAGGACATTACTTGATGAAACCTTTGAATTTGATCAAGCAGGTAGTTCACCTAGTGGTTCAGTGGAGGAGTACAGGGTCGAAACCTCCGATGCTGATGGGACCTGAACCACTAGGGCGAAGGATAAAGCCCAAGCTGTGGCGGCTACTGACACATTTACCGACGGTCCCCAGTCTAAGGAGGGAGTTGAGGAATTAGGAGTCGGGGAGCGGCTCTAGTGAAGAAGAGGGGTCCGAGGAGACCCAATCCCGAGATGAAAACAACGGTGCAGGATCAAGGAGGAGGAACAAAATGCTGAGCAGGAGTAGATTCCACCTAGGAAGAACTGCACTATCCAATGGAGAGTGCAAGGATCCCAGGATATATATGAATAGTGAATTGTTCTCACTGCCAAAAATAAACCTAGGCGAAGAATTCAAGAAGAGCCGTGGATCCTCACAAATTCATTGAATGAGGTGGAGGAGATGAAGTGGGTATTTCATTTTTACGACTTCGAGTGGATGGCTAGAGCCCGAACCGTTACACTCCAGAAATTTTTCGAGATTTCTACGCCAATTATTTTGCAACCATGGAGTAGAAGGTGAAAGATGGGTAGAAATTAAAAGATAAGCATAAGCTGGAGAGCATCTTGGTTAGAGGCCGACATGCCGATATATCCGAGCGCACTATTACTCAGATATTATATGGGCCCTAGTTCATACCTCCATATGCTACGCAAGAATATGAATACTAGGTGGAGGCATTAAAACAAATCAAGCAGCTGAGCTTTGATGAGAGGAGGAGGCAGATACAGTGGTTGTCCGACATTATCGCTGAGGACAAAGAAGAGGCAAAGTGGGTCACAAGGAGAAAGTAGGTTACAAATAATTCCCTAAATTTCATAGGAAAGGCCTGCTGGACATAAGTGCGCCACCAATTGGCACTAACGGTTAATGACAATACCTTCAGTGCAGATAGAGCAGCTTTGGTGGCCTGTATCATGTCCAGATACCCCCATCAATATTTCGAGGGTCATCATAGAGGAGATGCGAGATCGGGCTATGGGATTGACCACTACTATCCCATTCCCGAGTCTTGTCTTCATATTATGCACAGAGCCAGGCATCACAATGTGCTAGGGTGAGGAGCTCCTAATTGGAGGACAACGAATAGCTGATATTGGCCTAATCCAGGATGAAATGAACAAGTAAGTCGGGCTTGACTTTCCACCACTATTCCACTGACTCGACCTATTGGGGGCACATAGGTGAATGGCCCCACCTGACAGGAGTAGGCGAGACACTGACTATAGATGAACGGTTATTCAGATGAAGCTCCCAACACTTCTGCTTCACCACATAATATCCTCGTGAGTCAAACCCCAGTCGGGTACATCCTAGTGCCCTAGGAATTTCTCCAGAAGCTGGCCAAAGGACTGATCATGGCCAAAAGGAAGATCCAATCAATGATGGAGAATGTTAAGCCCTGGGTGAAAACTGAGATTGAGACAGCTACGCAGGACCTAGATGCCAGATTATACGGATTTGAAAGTAGGTTTGATACACGCATGGATGAGAAGACTAACACAGGCAGCCTTCATAAGGAGTTGAGGTCTCTTTGGAGCCAAGTTGCTGAGTTGTCATCATGGCAGGCGGCAGTCATAGCAGTCCCCACTCTTCCTGACCTTGACGCTGACATAGATGAGGAGCTTGATCTGGCGGCCTACTAGGAGCCCACATCAGTAGGAAAAGACAAAGGGAAAAAGAGGGTCTCTGAGGATGTTGGAGAAGAGACCCGAGAAAGAGAAAGAAAATAGAAAAAAGAGAACACAAGCGGGCATGAGTAGAGATCCTGTAGACTCATGAAGCACACTTGTCAGAGCTGCAGGAATGAGCTAGAGGAGAAGGGAGCTCCACCACGGCCCAAACAGAGCTTTCCAATGGAAGGGACCCTTCAGGCGAGCCACATTCAGCGCGACCTTTCAAGAGGCTGTAGAGACGACCGAGATTACTGAGGGGGTAGCCACTCCCCTTGTTGATGCACCAGTGAGTGCGCCGGCTACCACCAGTGCCATAATTGCAGTGGAGGCACTTCCTCCACAAGATGATAGGAGAGCTTAGAGCGCCGCAGGTATGTTCCCTTCCCTCAATAATTACATTCTATGCTTCTGAGATGAAGCATAATTTTTAAAAAAGGGAGGGGGTGTATTGTATTTTGGGTTTTTTATTCTTTTGAGGGTTTTTCTTACCGTATTTCTTTTCCCTCATGCATGCTATCTAGTAGAATTGAAATATTTAGGATTGTTTTTGATCTTTGTTTTATTAGAAAATAACTTAAGAGTACTTAGCCAATAAATTGCACTAGTTTTGATATTTTAAAAAATTGACCCTGTTAAATTTTTTTTTGATGAATTAGTTGTGTACTTGTGATTACATGCATGATTTTTCTGTGGATCTTTTTATGTCATTTAATATGTTAGAATGTGTAGTTTTTGTTAAGCCATGTATAAACCGGACAGGTAGAGTAAATGCAAGTCATGTACCATGAGTGAGTGAGGTCTAATACCTAGTTCAATACTGTGTAGAGGATCTAGAACTTGCCCACTTGGTCTTTGCATATGTTTTAGGATGCTTGGTTAGGAAATGATCACAAGCCATTCTTGTTTAGCCCATTTTTAGATTAAATAATCCTATCAAAATCATATAATTCCCTTGATCCAAAATTTTGAGCCTTAAATAGACCATTTTTTTGATTAACCAATTAGTCGTGCACAATTTTTTTATAATGAATATTTTTTTTGCTCCCTTCTTGGACATTGTGAACCTCAACATAGACAAAATGCTTAAGTTTAGGGTGGCTAGAGTACGGATACATAAAATATTGGGAAGGTGAAAAAGGGAGAGAAAAGAAAAAAAGGTGAAAAATGAGGTGTGGTGTGACAAAAGAAAAAGAAAAAGAAAGAAAAATTGAAAAATAAAATACAAAAAAAGAAAGATGCAAAAAAATTTAAAGAGACACACCACACCCATACAAGTGTATAAAGAAGGGTGAAAATGGAGGAAAAAAATGAAAGAAGCAAAAAAAGGAGGGGGGGGGTTGAAAAAATTGAAAAAAAATGGAGCCACATGTATGTAGTGCCAAGGAGGGATTTAGTCACTCAAAAGATTTCATATCTACCATACCCAGCTTGAAAGCCTACGTTACAAGCCAAAGCAAGTCCTATAGTAATCCTAACCTGACCATCTGACAAAACGAAGTAGAGAAAATAAGGGCAACCCTATGGTATTCGATATGAATTATTTGGAACTTCTTTGTAAGAGTGAGAGTCTCGCTTGTTCAGTCCCATGTTATACATTTTACTATATCTTTGAGTAGGGGACTTCATTTGATGTGAGGATACATGGTTTGTGTTTAACTTTATCAGTGGTCTGTGTAAAAAGCATTGGTGATGACTTAACTACCTGTTAATAGCTAGCTGACATGTCTTGATCCCTGTTTATCATGTTTTATGGTTGCTCGTAGTGCATGTGTTGATTTGGTTCACAGTAAAAGGGTCAAAAGCTTTTTGAGTTAATAGTGCAAATAGTTTTTGATGTTGGCTATAGTATCCTAGGTTTATTTTCTAGTTAAGCATCATATTTAGTTTTTATTTTTCATTTCCTGAGGACATACAAAAGTCTTAAGTTGAGGGTGTTGATGTGCTGTGAGTTTACAACACTTTCGATGCTTAAAATTGAGAAAATAACATAGACTTAGGTATGTTTATATGGATATGAGGCACTTTTACTGTGATTTCAGAGAAAATAAGTGTTGGAGCAAAGATGTGCAAAGGAAGCCTTAAAATACAGAAAATCAGCCAAAGTACAAGTCCTAGACGAGCCGTACCTTGAATGTACAAGCCGTATTGAGAATCATGATGAAAGTCAGAAGGTTGAACTGAGAAGAAGGGCAACATACGACTCTCAGTACGAGCCATACCAAGATGGTATGAGCCATAACTAGAGTTGTGGATGTATTCAGAAGAAATTTTACAAAGGTAGACTCTTGGTACGGATTGGACTCACGAACCATGGCATCAATGTACGAACCATACTAGGAGCTGTGGTGAACTCCAGAAGATTCTTCAGTACTTGGCAGAACTTCAGAAACTATAGATAGTACGAGTTGTGGCATGAAAATACGAGTCATACCACAACACTCGTGAAGAATTCCAGAAGATGTCAGAGTTCTCAAGGCCAAACCATGGAAGCAATGTATGACTTGTAGGATGAAGGTACGAGTCATACCAGCCTGCCAACACTTAGCCAAATCTGCAGAAGCCAAGGACTTACGGAAAGTAGGTATGACCCGTATAATCCTGCTACGGGTCATAGGTCCAGTCGTGAAACAGTCGGCACCATATATGGAAAACTCCCTGTTAGTTTAGGAAAAGGTTTCTAATGTCTGTATAAATAGCCTTTACATTTTATTTTAGTGAGAGAAGGACATAATTGAGTTAGTAGATGTGTGAAGAATTATATTTGTGAATTTTTATCAAGTTTTGAGGAGCAATTCTAGGGATCAAATTCTTGATTTCATATATTTTTCTTGAGGTTGTTCTTAGATAATCAAATCTGATTTCCTTCCAATTGTTGCTGTAAGTATTTAATTATGTGTTTGTCTATGAATACAAAATATAATCTTACAACCATGAGAGACTAAAACCTCCACAACTAGGGGTTGTGGGAACCATGGTGGATTAACAAACTAGGGTTGCATAAAGTGATTCAAAACCAATGCTAAAAACTTGTATTGTATTCTTTTCATGTTTAAACATTTCTTGATGGTGTTCAAAGTTTGGACTTGCCCAAATTCAATACTTGCATGAACCTAGAGAAGTAGATATTAGGAAAAGAGAATTACAACAAAGCCTTGGTCTTTATGATCGTTGTATTAACTTGAGCTGTGGTTGTAAGATAGTTAAATTTGGAACATATTGATACCGGTTAGTTTGAAATCGCTCATGAGACCTGACTCAGTGATGGAGTATAGTCATCCAATAGGAAAGAACCTGCCGTTTGGATGAACCCTAGTTATCAGTTCTACAAGTAAGTATTGGGATTGGTCATGTGTGTATACCCGAAATAGTTATGAAACCATGGGGAAAACTTTCCCTAGTTGTTTGCAATTCTTGATTTAAATCACAACTATAATCCTTTTTTTAATATTATTTTCTTCATACCCCCCAATTTGGAGATAATTAACCAACAAGTTCAATTACCCGCATTATTTTAGATCTTACCCTATTCCCTGTGAGTTCGACCCCATCCTCTTAGTTGGATTCTTTATTGACAACGACTACTTCATACTTTGTTAGGAAGTGTGAGTTTGAGCATTATCAGTGATCAATATTTATGCATTCAACTAGGGAGGTGTTCCCCATGACTTCCTAACTAGGCCAGATTATTTCACTCATGATCTATCCCAATACTTAGTTTGAAGAACTGATAAATTATGCTCACCTAAATGTCTGATTCGTCCCTATTAGATTACTCTACTCATTCATCGGGTTAGGTCTCATGTGTGATTTCAATTTAAACTTTATTAATAGTTCCAAAGCAACTCTTCAGTGACCACAACCCAAGATATTCAATGAAACTCAATTTCAAGGCTTTTTAATTCTTTTCTTTTCCTAATCTCTACTTCTCTAGGTTTAAGAAAAAAGAGAACTCGGGTTAGTTCTAATGTTGCACATCACTAAGAAATGTTAATCATGAAGAAAATAACAATACATGCATTTGTATTGATTTAGAATCACTTTGTGTTAAGCCTAGTTTGTTATTCCCCCATGGTTCCCACAACCCTAATTGTGGAGAATTTAGCTATTCATAATTGCAATAATAAAATTATATTTCATGGAGAAAACATAATTGAAGACTTACAATATTGATGAAAGAAAAACCCAAGAATCAATTGCACACTTATTTGTCAAAAACCCAAGAACAATGATGAATTATGTTCAAGTATTCGAGTATTTGATCCCCAAGAACTTAGGAAACCCAAAATCTATGAATATAATGTCAAAAGTGTCAGCCTCCTCTAAGGAAAATAACAAAAGTTTATTTATACAATTAATGAAATCTTTCCAAAACTAACAGGAAAACTGTTGCTGCCTCGTCCTACGAGTTGTAGCATGATGCAATGAGTCGTGGTTTCTGTCCGTAGTATGAAATGCAACATCAGAATCTGTCAAGTACTGAAGGTTGGTACAACTCGTACAATGCCACTACGAGTCGTAAACTCCTGTCTGGGCTAGAATTATGAAATTTGGCATCTGAATCTCACCACAAGTCCTTGGTACGGTCCATACCTTGGTGCTACGACTCGTGGAATCTATTCATACCCTGGGATCAGCTGGTTGATATATTCTATGAAGCTTTCCATGAATCCTTGGTACGGTTCATATGTTGTCATTATGATTTGTGGCTTCCACTTGTACCAAGAGCTTCGGTAACTGCACTTCTGAAGTTTTTTTCACAACTCCTTGGTACAACTCGTACCATGAGTCGTACTTTTCCCCAGCACTTGTACATTTTTTTTCTGAAGTTCAACTATAAGTGTAAGGTAGACTTGTACTAGGATGGTACAGCTCTGACTGAGACCTATAGCAAGCCAGTTTTCTGCATTTTTTGCTCTTTTTTCAAAATCCAACTCTCGGACCTGATTTTCTTGGAAACAAGGTAAAAGTACCTCATATCTGTATAAACATACCTAAGTCACAACATATTTTCTATGTTTTAAGTGTCGAAGGTTCCATAAATCTATGTCACATCAACTCCCTCAACTTAGTACTTTTGCATGTCCTCAGGCTAACAAAAACACTACTACAACATGATGCTTAAATAAAAAGTAAAATAGAAGACCTATAGCCTACAATACCAAAATTTGCACACAGGAACACTATTAAGTATTGACCCTTTTTCATTCAAAACCAAGCTAGATATGATTACATGGAACTACAACTCATGAAACAAAGGGATCTAGAGATGTCACTCAATCATTAACAGACAACCTAACAATCACTAATGCTATTTACACAGACAACCGGTAGAATGCAATACAACCTACGTACCCTCACAACAAACAAAGTCCCAAACACTCACAATAGTATATATATGTATGAAACTAGGACTATCAAGCAAAGCTCTCACTCTCACAAAGAAGTCTCAAATACTACACAAGTGATACTTTAGGCTTGCCCTTATTTTCTCTACTCTGGCTTTTCAGACAGTTAGGTTAGGATTACTATAGAACTTTTATTGGTTTGTAATATAGGCTTAGGGATGGGTGTGGTACATGTGGATAATAGTGACTAACCCTCCTTGGCACTACATAACTCTTGGCTTCACTTTTAACTTTTTCTCACTTTTGTTTCTTCCTTTCTCCATTTTTTTCAGCATTCAACTAGTGATTATGGTGTACTTTTTACGTTTCCATTTTCTTAAAAATTTATTTCTTTTTTCTTTTTTTCTTTTTGTTAACATCCCACCCCACCTTTCACTGACTAGCTCTTTCTTTTATCCCCAACCTCATTTACGCACCTGTCATGCCCCACCTTGGGAGGCGTAACTAGCACCTAATGCCACACTTGATTATGAGCTGATCTAGTTGGGGATATACACCTCAGGTGCATACCAACATAATATAATCAAGAAAATAATTAGCTATATGTCGGCTCGAAGTATAGCCTTAGGCCGACAAGGCCATAACATCATACCTGCATAAAACAGCTAACCCAACAGTCCTAATAATAACTTCAGCCTATGCGGGCCGACAAGACCACCATGTTTTCTAAATCAAAACGGAAAAAGTAGGTGCGCACATACACACATATATATATAAAAGCTAACAAGGCTGCTAATAGATAACACAACTGGGCCCCACATGGCCAACAATGAATATCTAACAAGTACTGCAGTCTGCAAGCCTCTAAGAGTAACATATTAGTCGGGACAGGGCCTCGGTGTACCCAAAAACTGTACATGAAAAGACAGGCAAACCTTTAATCATATTATAACTCTAGAGGAAAGGAGTTGACCAATCTGCTGAGTTTGAGCGGCTACTAAGGAGGTCTCAAGACCTGTCTGTCTGAACCTACATAAGTATGCAGCGCCCCATGCATGGGCATCAGTACAATATGTACAGAATATGTAAGGCAATAATAATAATTGAATAAAGGATGATAAGGAACTAGAAGTTATCAGCCATAAGGGCCAGAGGTTAACCTGAATAAACTCATAAACATAAACTATAACTAGTAAGTAAATATAAAAACAAGTACCTAACCTGGCCCCCATAAGCTTGGAAGGTACAAAACAACACAAAGTAACCTACCTAGGGCCTCATAAGCCTCGACAAGTGGAAAGGAATCTATGAACTCCTATCCGTATCATTGTAGCCCTGTAGGCAAGCTGTAACTAAGGTATACTCGACCTCTAAGATTGTATCCGAGCCTTGTAGGCTCCTGCGACTATGTCTAAACCTTCTAGGCTCCTAACTGTATCTGAGTTGTCTGAGCTCGTGTAACTGTATCTGAGTCATCTGGGCTCCTGCAACTGTATCTGAGCCATCTGGGCTCCTGTAACTATATCTGAGCCATCTGGGCTCCTGTAACTATATCTGACCTATCTGGGATTCTATAGCTATATCTCGAGCACATGAGGATCTACTGAGGGCCAATAATGCCACTGCGGCATAAGGGAAGTCCCTAAGTGAATAGACTTTAATATTGCTCTACAGGCCTCAATTTGGTTCTTCTGGATGTCATATAGCTCTTGTGAGCAATATGTAGCCCCATAGGCAGGTACACTTAGACTTAGCCCTTCTAGGAAACATGTACGTGGGCATCTGTATGAATAGCCGAAGGCGTTAGCCCCACATATAACAGCTGATAAAATCCCTACTTAGGATATCACCTAGTCTATCAGCCTTCTAACAGCTAGGGTGGTTTCTTGAGTGTCCTATACAACAAGTTGTAAGTTGAATGAAGCTATACGGTCACTGACAGCAGGTAGGTCACCTAGGAAGCTATCACCCTATTCATTAGGCAACCTTGGTGCCACTGACTCGTAGGTAAGACTGTATTACTGAGATTCTAGCCCTATAGGCTTCAAGGTATGTCAACGGCCCTTAGGTGAGCGTTACTACATATATAGGCATCAAAACACAAAGTTATATCACCAAGCCACTACCTATGCTGCCCAATTTAACAAAGTATGATCAACAACTAACCACAAGCCTCTATGGCTTTGATATGACAACAAAACATTGATAGTCTCTCTAGACGACCAATAAACCGATAGGAAGTCTCTATGTTGCTTCTAGAGATAGTCAAAATTGAATATAGTCCTTCCCAACAAGGGATACTATGTTACAACCTCAATTCACCTGGTAGCAGCTAATCAAAACACATATAGTCATAAGATACTACAAAGTTACAAGTCATATCAACTATACAACGAGAATAACTTGCCGAAAGAGGTTAGCCTTAACATACCTCAATTGCCGTATTTTGCTTAATCAATCCTGCTTTGATCAAGAACTCATAATCCCTCCGTATTCTATCTTTTACACCAAGGGAATAGGACTTTTATAATTCAACAATTAGGTCAGCAACCATAGCCCATAAAGCATAAAGACAACATGTCAAAATGATTTCAATTCGGCAAAAAATTACGAATTCTTATAGATAAAAAAGGTAGAAATACTTACTATCACTTATAGACACATTAGACTTAAATAGGAATGATTTTTATGGATTCTACTCCATAGAGCTCTGACAATATGAGCCAATTTCAAAGATTCAACTCCACATATATGTTTTTCGTAGGCGTAATATTCACTACCCAAGAAGAATTTGCAAATAAATTCAATTTGGTAGAGTAATTTGGCTTCAAATTATTGAAAATCTCATGAGGAAATCACCCAGACCATATCTCTCTATTGGGAAATAATGAATCACTAAAACATTTTACACTTAAACATATATATAGGTGTATGGCGGTGCAGGGGGTTTGAGGCGCACCCCCCATCACGCCAGGATGGAGGCTCGACATGCCGCCCAGTGTATAGGGGAGGGGTGTGCGGTGTGGCCCCTTGCCTCTAGCTCTGACCTCCTGCTCACTCAATAACATGCATGCACATTCCATGTTCGAGCCTTCTCCCGCATGTTCCACACTCTAAACTCTCTCAATAAGCACATGCACACATCGGATAGACGAAGAAATATTACAAGGTTTAACAGCACCCCTACAATAGCCACGAATTTAGAAATTTTGCCTTAGTTGAGGTTCACAATGTCCAAGGAGGGACCAGAGCCAAAAAAGATTCGTTATAAACAAAAAGGTAAGGTGAATGGGCTAATCAACAAAAAGGTCAACTTTTAGGATCAAATGTGGGATCAAGGGATTTGTTTCATTTGGTAGGGAAGTTTAAGATAAAGTGGCCTAAATTAAAAATAGCCTATGATCCTTTCCTAACCACTATCCTAAAACCTAAGAAAAGACTAATCGGGCGAGTTCTAGATCACCTATACAGTACTAAACTAAGTAATAACTCACTCACATATTGTATAGGTCTGTGTGAAACACTACCTATTTGGTTCATGCAT
The DNA here is from genome assembly GCA_035772735.1 of Datura wrightii. Classification (NCBI taxonomy): domain Eukaryota; kingdom Viridiplantae; phylum Streptophyta; class Magnoliopsida; order Solanales; family Solanaceae; genus Datura; species Datura wrightii. The sequence goes on from JASDFA010000018.1 coordinate 180,962,440, forward strand.
AGCTAAGCTACAGTTAATCATGTTAATCTGTCAAATTCCACAAAAAGATCCACAATAGTCATGCTTTGTAGTAAACCAACACAGCTTATCACAATTTTTTTTAAAAGGGTCATCTTTTCAAATATCAAAACAACCAATACATGTGCATTTTTATTAGCTATTAAGTACTTCTAAGCTAATTTTAGTTAAACAAAAACAAAATATCCTAAAAATGCTGGTTCTACTAGATAGCATGCCCGAGGGAAAAAACACGACAACAAAAACCATCGGATGAACAAAAACAGATACACACCCTTGTAAAAAATGCTTTTTCCCCAAAGCAAAGAAATAAGAACTAAGAGAGGAACATACCTGTGGCGCTCTAAGTGCTCCTATCATTTGGTGGAGGCAGGTTTGAAGGCACACTCACCGACTCTGTAAATATGGTGCCAGTGGTGGCCTACACACTCAATGGTGTGGGGGCTGTGGTAACCCCTCAACAATCTTGGCCACCTCAAAGAACTCTATACCTATATGGGATGAATGTGGCTTACCCAAAGGGTCCTTGCCACCCGCAAGCTCACTAGACAGAACAACTGAACTCCCAACTCCTCTAGCTCTCTCCCATAGCTCAGACATGTATTATTCATGAGTCTTCAGGCTAGCTGCTATCGCCCTCTTGCTCTTATTTATCTGTCTATTCCTTGTTTTCCTAGCGGCCTCCTCATTAACCACCTCCACTGACTTCCTCTTTCCTCTATCTCCTCCATCCTGCTCATGACTCCAAAAGGCCTCTAAGTCAAACTCCTCATTGATTTCATCATCAAATAGTGGAATGGCTGGGGTTGGTAATATGGTCAACTGTTGAGATGATAACTCGACTACCTGACTCCTAATCATCCCCAACTCATCCCGCAGACTCCATACATCCGACTGCTTAGCTAATCTCTTATTGAACCGTAGCTCAAAGCTATCCAGTCTGCTATGCAACCCTCTAGCTGCCTCCTCAATTTTATCCTTGACCCAAGGCTTGACCTGCTCCATCATTACATTGAATTTCTTATTAGTCAAGGTCAGCCTCTTGGCCAGCTTCTGTAAGAATCCACTGGGACCTAGACTGGTATGGCTAGTGGAGGTGAGGAGGAAGTATTGGGGATAACTATTGTATTGCCGGCTTCAGTAGCTGGCATCTCACTCTGATCAACTAAGGTTGGGGCATCTACCTGCTCTCCCCCTACCGATTGTGGTGTCGGTACTACTGCTAGTGCTCTAACCCAACTTATCGGGTTTATCTCATCTCTTACCAAGCTAATATATGCAGTCCATATGCCTCCAACTCTAGTTTCTATCTATGCTATCACTCGAACGCCTAACTCTCTATAGAGCCTGTATATGAGACTTGGGAATAGAATCGTGGTGCTCAATGCTAGAGCTTGATCATGAATCTGTTTTGCTATAATCCTTGGGATATTGATAGAATACCCAACATGATGCTCTCCACCAATTCTGCTCTGTCGGTGCTCAAATTGTTATCATTTGTCATTGGTGCCAACCTATGATGAAATAGTGTCCAGTAGGTCTTTGCTATAGAATTAAGCGAGGCTTTGGTGACCTGTCGTCCATTAGTCACCCAATCCACATCCTCCTTCTCCGCAGCTATAACTCTAGCCAACCACCTCACCTGTCTCTGCCTCTCCTCCAAGCTCAATTGCTTGGCCCTTTTCAAAGCCTCAACACAATGAAAAAACTCTATTATAGAGGCCGGGGCATGATAATATGGCCCATATAACATTAGGGAAATGGCTCGTTCTGAGACATCAATAGCTCGCCCCCAGACTATCACTCTCTCCAGTCTAGGCTGTTACTTAACCTTCTACCCATATGGAGTTTGCTACTCCATAGTAGCCAAGTAGTTGGCATAGAACTTCCTGACGATGTCTGCACTCAAGCTGTCAGGGGTTCTTTCCATCCACCCAAACCCATATAAATCAAACAACCTCTTCATCTCCTTGACCTCATTCACGGTAATGGTCAAGATTCGCAGCTCCTCCTATATACTTCGCCTCTGGTTCAACATTGAAGTTGAGGGGTAAGGCCCTTTTTATAAATCTCCCAAGCCCCTAGCACACCCCACCAGATGGTACGACTCTCTAGGGGTGGGGTCTGATCATCGTCCTCCTCATGTGCCTCATCCTCTGACTCAGCCTCACCTAAACCCTCTCTAGCTTGGGTCTCAAATGACCCTTCCTCTATGTTTGAGCCACTATCGGACTCCTAAGGCTGTATATTATCTCCTCCCCAGATTAGGGAGCATCTGCAGGAGTGGATGAGGTAGCTACAACCTAAGCATTGGTTGTGCCCTAGTGGCTGAGGTCTCATCAACTCATCAGTGTCAACTTCGTACTCCTCTAGTGAACCACTAGTTGTATTTTTCTCCTGCTCAGATACAGAGTTCTCATATCTTAGGGCCCTCCGAGCTACAATCTCATCTCTTGCCCTCTTGCTTAGGCATCCTTGGTTGCTCATCTTGTCTACTTCATTGTACCTGTGGTTAAGAGGTTAATATATAGGATCTCAAAGAAAGAAAGAAAAAATAGCATGTTCAGGATCATACTATGGATCATCACTACGAGTCGTACCAAGGTGGTACGATCCATATTGTGACTCATAGTCCCTTTTTTCACAATTATGGCTCATTGTACGACTAGTACCATGGTGGTACGATTCGTACTGATGGTCTTATGATGAACTTCTAAGAATGTGACCCTCTGTATTTTTGGTATGACTTGTTATCACAATTTGTAGTGGGATTCTATTAGCCGTACTATGTGTTGTGATTTTAATTTTGATTTTGACCCTTTCTGTTTCTTTGGTATGACCACTTGGTACAACTCATGGAGTGATACTACGATTCGTACCTTGTTAAATACCATGATTTTTAAATGTTAGTGTTCCCGGGACAGTCCCAACGAATCATCCTATGAGTCATAGTATGAAACCACGAGTTGTAGAAGGGCTCATGAAGCCTATCCTCACTCTGTGAATCAACAAGCATGTAGGCAATCAAAATTTTAGGGTGGATACTCAGACTTCACCACCCCTTAACTACATAAAACACCCAGATTTCACTACCCCACACTACAATAATTTAATTTTCCCAATAACTCATTTCCCACAAGCAACAAAAATTCACAAAGCATTTTTTTCCTTCCACAACCCATCATAGCCTATTGATCATATTCCTCCACTTCTTTTTCATGAGTGGAGCATTCACAGTGCATTCAACTATTAATAGCAAGAAGAGATGAGCAAAATTTTCATCTTACTTGCAATTTCTTAGATAATTCTTTCTTGCTTCGGGTTTGGAGTTGGAATTCAACTTGAAATTGCAAATTTATTGCAAAATCTTGTGCTCAAATGGAATGGGGAATGAGTTACAGGTGAGTGGAGAGTGACGGGAGTTTTTCGTGGGTTTTGCGAGAAAGTACAGACCAAAATTTTCCTTTTAAATAGGATTTGGGTGGTTTTAAAAATTCGGGTCGAGTCGGTTAGATCAAGTCTTTCATTTAATTAGTCCATCACGACTCATACCACAATTTGTAGGTAATACCTACAACTCATCCCTTGAACTCGTACCTAAAGACTCATAAGACTTATCTGGGGACCTACGAGTGCATGGTACAACTAATACTAAGATGCCTGATGTCACCCAAATTACACCTTGTAATGAGATATAAAGCGGTCAATGTCAAATATAGAAACCAACCAGGATTGGGGTCGAATCCCGCAGGGAATATGGAAGGATATAGTAGAACACTATTATTTATGCTTTTATTCAATTATCTCCTAAAAGAGGGGAATTTGTAAAAGTAACAAGCAATATTTTTGAGAGAAAGTGAAGGTTAATTCCAAATTAATGCAACTAACCAGGGTGAGTGTTCCCCATGACTTCATAACCACAAGGCGTTTTATACTAGTGATCTATTCTGGTGCTTAGCATGCAATATCGGTAAGGTAACTTCACCTATATGGTTGGTCCCCTATTTAGATGATTATCATTGCGCAACTTGGTGCGTATGGGGATGTGTACTTAACTAACCCTTACCCTTTGTTACACCCCGTAAATTCTTGACATTTAGATGGCCTATTCGCATGTTAGTTAAGAGTTTTAGGATGCCATACATGCTAGAAAAAGGCCCGGGGGGAAGACTGGACAAGCGCCGCGTCGAACCATCGCAAGAGGAGGCTGGGCAGACCCCCACCGCGATAGCCAACGTGTCACGGAGGGCTCACCTCCGCGATGGTCAACGTGCCATGGAGGTGAGGTTCAGCCTCAACTATATAAGCCCCCACTTCGGTTTTTTTAGATAATTATCATAATTTCCAAAAAACAACCAGAAAACAGAGGGCACGAGAGGTTTTGAAGGAATTCCTTCCGTTTACGCTATTGAACGCGGTCCAAACTTGAATTAATCTTGGGTAGTGAAGTATTAAGCTGCAGGGAGCATTCCTATGGAGTTAGTTTCGTGAAATTCAGCCGGCAAATCGTCTCCCTACCGAGCTAAGGTAAATGGAATTGCTCCAAGTTAGTGTTAATATGATCCTAGCCCTAAAGTGAGTATTTCTCCCTTCTGGACTTTCGAGAAATAGCGAGTTTTCGGCTGATTTTCGATAAGTCAAAGTTTGAGCTATATATATATATTCAAAGTAGCATTTTCTTCCGGAATATTGAGGAATTTAGCTCTAATTTCTATGAATGTGAATATAGTTGGAAGAAATAATTGAACATTGGCCGAGTTACGCCAGTTAGCGGGAAAGCCGACAACTGAGGTATGTAAAGCTAGTTTCTTCGGAAAGTTAGTAATTCTAGTATAGTAAAATAGAATAAATTCAAGAAGGAAGTTCCAGAAGCCGAGTATTAAGTATGTTTGTATTATTATGTCATATCCAGAATAAAAGTCAGTAAATCAGTATCAAACAGCAAGATCTTATCCCAGACTCAGTTTAACTCAGTATTAGATTCAGTTTAATTCAACAAGAGATTCAGAATAGAATATTAGAACATGGATAGTATTTTCAGATTTAATATACATGTTATATGTGATTACTATTGCTTGTTGAGATTTGTTTGTGATATGTGGGCACCTTAGAGCTTCCTTGCCTCCCCAGGGTTAATAGCTGTGTCGACTCGCCTGCCAGAGGGTGAGGATACGTCACTCCAAGGAGTTGCATGCCATCCGCAGTAGGACGAAGATGGGATGCAACATTCCCCATAGCAGGCTAATCAGCATTAGAGCATACCCTGTCGAGCGCTTGCGCCCTGGGCACAGATTACAGATTACAGATACAGATCTCATATTATAGTTACAGGAGTCCTCCGGACTCAGATACAGTTATAGTCAGGGGCCCATAGAGTCCAAGCTGCATACCCAGGGGGCCGGCGGGATGCTCGTAGTTATTAGGTGAGTGGAGTGAATTTATTTTTGGGTGGTTTGACCCGGGTAGGGGTATATAGATTGCATGTTGATTGGCACCTTCCGGCTTATGGGGGCTGGTATAGGTTCTTGTATGCTATGCATATATGTATATATATATATACATATATATATGTTACTTATTAAATTTATAAATAGAAGGACGCCGCATCGGTAGGTATGATTCTTATCTTCTTTCTAGTACAGTTAAGCTCTATATAGATTCTGCTATTCCAGACAATTTTTGCTATCCTCTGTCATTTCAGTAACTACCAGTTTACTTTTTATCTTCAGTTATGTTCAGTTTGCTTTGCATACTCGGTACTAGTGGTACTAATGCAAGTTTTGGGGCGTTGCATTACTTGCCTACAGGTACTCATAGACGAGGAGCCGATCCCTCGTAATTTCAGCCAGCACACAGAGTCATCAGCTGCAGTCATCCGGAGCTAGGCAGCTAGAGCTTTATTCCTTTTCTTTTGTTGTACAGTATGGGTAGGCCGGGGCCCTGTCCCGACCATCTTATCAGTATTCTTAGAGGCTTGCAGATTGTATATTCCCTGTGGTTAGCTGTATTGGTCGTGTGAGGCCGTGTGTATGTTTTAGTTCGTTTATGATGGCCATGTGGGGCCTTATTCAGTTGGTAGTGGTGATCTTGTTGGTCACGTAGCAGCTTAGCACTTGTTTTCTTGATTTAGAAATAACTAGACAACATGGTGGCCTTCTCGGCCCGCATAGGTTCCCTATTGATTCAGTTGTTCTGGGTAGCTGCTGCTTTCTTACAGGTGGCTATAGGCCTAGTCGGCCGAAGGCTGTATTTACAGCCGTTATATAGCCCGTCGTTTTCTTGAATCCAGAGTTAGAGCCAGCCTAGCATCAAAAGTGCTTAGGCTCAGCTAGTTCAGCAGTCCAGGTCCTAGTAGGGCACCAGGTGCCAGTCATGCCTCCCATGGCGGGGCATGACACCCTTGATATCGGATTAGCTAATCCGAGACAAGGTCAAGCTATTAGATGAGGGTTGAAAGCCTCAAATCCCCGTTGTTAATCCCTTTTCCCATTTATTACTCCCCTGATCTGGTGAGTAAGAAGAAGGCAAATTCCAACGTTTGCAACCATTAAGAAACAATTAAAACGTAGGGAAAAACAGTACATGCATAAACCTCGTTCAAGAATCACTAAGTATTTTTACCTATGTATGTTAATTCATCATGGTCCCCACAACTTTTAGCCTCTCATAATTATAAGTAATTCATAGCATTCATAGATAAGAACATAAATTAACACTTACAACAATGATAGGAAGAAACTCACTTGATTAATGCAAAAATAAGGAAGAACAATTCAACAACAAGTATCTCAAAGCGTTCTGTGAAAATAAAACCTTACAATCGTATTTCACATACTAATCCTCTCAAATTGTGTCAAGACTTGTCTATAAAAAAAACTCCCTAAATATTGGCTTCACTTTACAAAGAAATAAAGGTTATTTATAATAGATTTATGCCTTCTTTGTTTCTTTGCGGATTTGATTTGGGATTTGTGGCTCCTATTCCTAGTTGAAGTAGGATTTCACTTTGTTGGCCGTTTGAATGTGCTTGGTGTGCCGCACATGCCATCTCGCTGGATGAGCTGCGCCTCACGCATGCCATCGCGCCACTACTGTGCCGTGTCGCGCCTGTTGTAGCACTGGAGATAGTGCCTTGTCGCGCCTGCTATAGCGCTGGAGATTGTACCGCATTGCGCGCTGAAGGACTTGTGCCTCGCACCTCTAGTCGCACTGGCATGGCAGTGCGCAACACTAGTGTGGCCAATGGTGCTGAATGTTTCAACCTTCATTTTGTGCAATCCAACTTCTTCATATTCATTCCAAAAGCCTCAAATACACCCAAATGTATCATTTTTAGCCCTAAAATCATCTCATCATGTGCATCATCCATTTTCACAAATAGGCACAAAATTCATCCTACGAACAGGTCTACATGCACTTGGGATCATGAGACAAATCAATGAAGCTCGAGCAATTCACTCACATGCATATAGGATCAACATTAAAATGTCAAAGTTCGAAATCACTTAGCTTTTTGAAAACTAACTCATCAAAACATATTTTGGGCTAACCTGAATCATATATAATTTAGCAATCAAGATTTACCAAAGTCTTATCACTGCGTCCATCACAATTTGGAGAGATTCCCTTTCACATACAAATATAAAAAATATTAACTTGGGCATAAATATAACAAAATCTGCTCACTCTCCCAAAGAACCCAACATACATGCAAAAGACAACCCATAGGCTTGCCCTTAGTTTAATACTCCACTAATATAGAATTATGAACGGAGGATCAATTAGGAATTAAATTTGATTGTAATGTAAGCTAAGGTTCGGGTAGGAACTATTTGGTCAAGATAGTGACTAATCTCCCTAAGCACTTTAATACTTCACAACACTTTGATTTTTACCACTTTATTCAATTTCCAAATTTTCTCCTTATACCTCCTTATCCACCGGAAAAATACCGAAAATAAAAATTGGAGGAACCAAAAATAAAATAAAACTAGAAAAGAAATACAACAAACCAACAAGCATGCAAGATAAGTCATAAATTTCAAAAAAAAACTAGGCCTACCATGTTCAAAGTTAGCAATTAAGGCGTGCATGGTAATATGAAGCTCACTTCTCCCACCCCACACTTAATTAGTAACATTGTCCCCAGTGCTAAAACAATAAAGCGTAAAGTAAAAGTGTGAAAGAAGAACACCCTAGGCCTTTACTCCTCCTCGTCGTCTCTTTGTCGTCTTTGGGGGCAATAACAACTTTCCCTATCTCAGAATCCTCCTCATTATCATCACTAGACTCTAGGTCCGAGTCTACTCTCTCCATCTCATCCTTTGTGGCCACATCAACATCAAGAGGCTCCTCGTATCCAGACCCAACTCTGCAAAGGGCTCGCGAGTGCTCGCTCAGAGGGTAGTCTATGTTAAGCTGTTGTAGCTACTCCTCAGTCACACCATTCATCCTTAGCTGGAGCATTTACATACCGTACAGGTGGCTTAATATGTTTTCAATTCGCGCATGTGCTCATTAACAAAAAGGATTGGAGCGCTCATTATCATAAGAAGTTTGTAGTCAACCTCATCCTCCTCAATGTCATGCCCACACAGAAATCGGGTCAAAAGACCCCCAAATTCGAAGTTCTGACCTTTTGATGTGCTGTGAGTTTACAACACTTTTGATGCTCAAAACTAAGAAAATAACATGAACTTAGGTGTGTTTATATGAATATAAGGAACTTTTTCTTTGATAACAGGAAAAATAAGTGTTGGAGCAAGAATGTGCAAAAGAAGCTTGAAAGTGCAGAAAATGAGCTAACGTCACAGTCTCAGTTTGAGATGTATGTTGATGGTATGAGCGGTAATGAAAACCTTGAAAAGTTTTAGACGGATGAACTGGGAAGAATGCAATCTAAAACTCTCAGTACGAGCCGTACAACACTGGTATGAGCCATAACTTCAGTTGTGGAAATATTCAGATGAAATTGCACAAAGGCAGACTCCTAATAAAGATGAAACTATGAATCGTGGAAATAAGGTAAATCGTATTAGGAGTAGTGGTGATATTCAGAGGATTTTCAATGCTAAGTAGAACTTCAGAAAGTATGAGTCATGCTGGGAGGTACGAGTCGTACCACAGCACGAGTGAATAATTTCAGAAAAAGTCAGAGTTCTAAAAGTCAGACCACAGAAGTAACTCATGATTCGTAGGAAGCATGTACGAGTCGTACCAAGGCCCAAAATATAGCCAAATTTCAGCAAGCCAAAGACTTATGGACAACAGGTACGACTCTTACAATCCTGCAATGGGTCATATGATCAGTCGTGGCTTAGGCGACACTAGTTATGGAAAATAACTCTTTTAGCTTAGGAAAAGGATTCTTATGTCTGTATAAATACCTTTTGTGTTTATTTTTCAGTAGAGAATGATAGGGAACATAAGAGAGAAGTGAGATAGGCGTGAAAGCAATAGAGATTCGAGGGAAAAACATAGAATTGAGTTGATTGACTTGTGATCAACCTTTTCTCGGATTCTTTCTTGATCTTTATCAATTGTTCTTGAGGTTTTTCTGATATAATCAAAGAAGCTTTTCTCTCATCTATAATTGTATGTATTGAATTATGTATTTAGTTATTAATACATATCACAACCTCGAAACTATGAGAGACTAAAACCTCCCTAGTTAGGGTTATGGGAATCATGATGGATTAACAAGCTAGGGATACACAAAAGTGATTCAATACCAATGCAAAATACTTGTATTGTATTCTCTTCAATCTTAAATGTTTCTTAACGGTGTACAACATTAGGACTTTCCTGAATTCTTTACTTGCTTGAGCCTAGGGAGGTAGAGATTAGGACAAAGCCTTGATCATGAAGATCATTGTAATAACTTGAGTTGTGGTCGTAGGATAGTTAAATTTAGAACATATTGATAATGGATAGTTTGAAATCGCTCATGAGACCTGACCCCGTGATTGAGTATAGTCATCCAATAGGGACGAACCAACCATTTGGATGAACCCTAGTTATCAATTGTACAAGTAAGCATTGGTATTGATCACGTGTGTATACCCGAAGCAGTCATGAACCCATGGGGAACAAAAATCCTAGTTATTCTTTAATCTTGATTTACATCATTATTTTAATAGTTGTTTTAGTTATTGTTTTCTTAAAACCCGCAAATTGGAGTAACTAACAAACAAGTTCACTTACCGGCATTAGTCTACATCTTCTATATTCCCTATGGGTTCGATCCCAACCTCTTTGTTGGGTTCTTTATTGACAACATCCTCTTTATACTTCAGCAGGAGGTGTGAGTTTGAGCGTTATCAAAAAGTGACATCGTTGCTGGGGAATAAGACTAAGACTAGATTAATTGCTTGTATTTGACTTTTGGTAGTTATTTCATGAATTACTTTTTTTTTGTTTGTGATACCCACAGGTTTTTGCTCGGTGAATGCCAAGCACTTAGAGTAGTAGAAATCCCCTAGTTCCGTTGAACCCCCAAATTGAACGAACATTGCGCAGAATGGAAAACCAAGAATAAAGAGAATACCGTGTAGCTGAAGAAGCTAGGCAAGCCGAGCTAGCTCGGCAAGCTGTACTTCAGGACGCGAAGGATGCTAGAGACGAGGGTGTTAACGCTGGTCGATATGGGCGGGGAAAAAGAGATCATAGATTTTTCCCTCAGTTCTTCAATGATGAGGACCCAGACATTGATGAAGTTGGGTCAACTAGAGCAATTGTACCACCACCGCTGCCCGCTGGGGCCAAATTTGACATTACGAGCACCATGATTCAACTATTAAACATGAAATGGGTGTTCAGTTGTCACACAGCGGATGACACCAACCTACACCTGATGAACTTTATGGGAATATACAAGGCGTACAGGTTGCCTGGAGTTAGCCAAGATGCCATCAGACTCAGACTTTTCCCCTTTTCTCTGTCAGGGGAAGCCACTTTATGGTTATCCGTGTTATACCCTGTAAGATTCCCGGCACCTAGATGGCCTATTCGCGCATTGGTTAAGCATATTTGAAAGCCATACGTGCTAGGGAAAGGGCCGGGAAAGGATCGGACGAGTAGCCTGTCGAACCATCGCGGAAGGAGCTGGGGCAGAGCCCCTCCGCGATGGCAGCGTGTCACGGAGGCGGGGCCACTGCGTTGGCTCCATGACACGTTGGGCTTGTCCAGGCCCAAGTATATAAAGCCCCACTTTGGTTTTAAATGAAATAATTCTTATATTTTCCAGTGAAAATAGAGAGAAAAACCAGAGAGGAGAAAGGGACGAAGGTTCCTTGATAATTTCCTTTCGATTACGCTGCCAAACGTTGTCCAAACTTAAATTAACTCTAGATACCGAAGTATTTAGCAGCAGGGAGCATTCCTACGGATTTAGTTTCGCGAAATTCAGCCGACAAATCGTCGTGCTACCGGGCTAAGGTAAGTGGAATTGCTCCAAACTAGTGTCTATGTGTTCCTAGCTGTGAAGTGAAACTTCTCCCTTCTGGACTTCTGAAAAATAGCAAGTTTTCGACCGTCTTTCGATAAGCCTAAGTTTAGGCTATAATTATATCGAAAGTGACGCCGTCCTTCAGAATATTGTTGTATTTAGTACTAATTGACGTGTTTATGAATGTAGTTGGGGTGATTTAGCTGGAATACTGACCGAGCCTCGTCCGACAGTCGGATAACTCGAGGTTAAGGTATGTAAAGTTGTTCTTCGGTAAGTTAGTAAGTCTTAGCTTGGTAAATCATAGTAAACTCCGTATTTGAAGCTCTCAAAGTTGAATGTTGAGAATTAGGTAAGTCTAATAGATTCTGAGTTGTGTTTCCATATCGTATCCAGTCCGAAAGTTAGTAGAGCATGCGCCAAAGGGCGAGTTAGCATTCCAGATTCAGTATAGCTTATTGTGTGATTAGCAAGCATGTTGTAGAATAAAAAGAGACAGATTTACAGAGTAAAAGTTAGTAAAGTAAAATCAGATAGACAGACAGTTTTATGGCTATAGACCGGCCATTCAGACAGATGGAATATTGACTACAGATTAGCCAACAGTTAAAGAAAGAGTTCAGAATCAGTATAATCAGTAAAGAATCAGTTCAGTATAGAAACAGATCAGAATAAGAAATCATATTTCAAACAGTCTTTTTCAGTTATACATGCTTGCTATCTATATGTGCTATTTGTTTGTTGAGACTTGATGTGGCGTGAGGGCACCCTATTGAGCGTCCTCGCCACCCCTGGGTTGGTAATCGTGTCGCCCACTGAGCGGGTGGGTTTTACGTCACTCCGAGGAGTGGCATGCTGTCCCCAGTTTGGATGAATATGGGATGAAGCTTTCCCCATAGCAGTCTAATCAGCATTACAGGTGTAGCTCCGGTTTCAGATAGCCCTGTTGAGTTTTGTGTCCAGGGAACCAGACCCTATCTCTTACTATCTGTACATTCAGTTATTATAGGTGTAGCTCCGGTTTCAGGTAGCCCCGTTGAGTTGTGTCCGGGGATCCAGACCCTATCTGTTACTGTCTACATAGGAGTCCTTCGGACCAAGACACGGTTGCTTATATCGGAGGCTATGGCCCTAGCCGGAGACCCAGGGGGCCGGTAGAGGAGCTCCGAAGTGAGAAGATGAGTGGAGTGACTTATTTTTGGCTGGTTTTGACCCGGGTAGGGGTATATAGATTGTTTGCTTGCTTGGCGCCATCCGACTTATGGGGGTTGGTATTGGCTCTTGCTTGCTAAATGTATATGTACTTATGTGTTTTACATATATTAGTTAATAGACAGCAGGCCGCCGTGACTACAGACACGCTCCTACCTATCAGTGCAGAAAGGGTTGATCTAGTTCCTATCAGCTCTTCAGATTCAATTATCTTCTGCTAATAGACTTGTTAGTTATGTTTTCTTTATTCAGTTGTATTATTTCAGTTTCTTTTCATACTCGGTACCAGTGGTACTGACGCCCAAATGGGCGCTGCATTACTTGCCTGCAGGTACTCATAGACGAGGAGGCGATCCCTCGTGATCCTAGCCAGCGCAGAGTCATCAGCTCCTGTCATTCGGAGCTTGATATTTAAGAGGTTTAATCACTTTCTTTTGTTGTACAGTATGGGTAGGTCAGGGCCCTGTCCCGACCATCTTATCAGTATTTCTAGAGGCTTGCAGTCTGTATATATTTCCCTGTGGTCAGTTGAGCCGGTCGAGTGAGGCCGTGTAGGTCCTATAGCTGTTTAGCATTCCAGTTTATGTTGGCCATGTGAGGCCTTAGTTTGGTAGTAGTGGTGACCTTGCCGATCACGTAGTTATTTTGCATTTTATTGTTGAGTCCCACATGACTCGACAGCATGATGGCCTTGTCGGCTCGCATAGGTTCCTTGTTACGAGTATGTTTGTGGTTAGCTGTTATTATAGGTACAGGTGGCTATAGGCCAGTTGGCCGGAGGCTGAGTTTACAACCGTTATATAGCCCTTTGTTTCCAGAAATTTGAGTTAGAGGCAGCCAGGCATCAGATGCATTTAGGCTCACCAGATAGTAGTCTAGGTCCTACTAGGGCACCAGGTGCCAGTCATACCCCCCAAGGCGGGGCGTGACAAACTTGGTATCAGAGCAGGTCATGTCCCAAGGAGTCTGCAAGCCGTGCTAAGTAGAGTCTTGTCTATGGATGTGTTGTGCACCACATACTATAGGCAGGAGGCTGTGAGGCATGATAGGATGGTTACTCTTCTTTCATACTCAGTCGTGCCACAACACAGTACAGTATAGGGTCGAGTTCCTAAAACTTATCGTATCCTTTATCTACAGATAAGAATGTCAGATCAGCGACACCCTGCCACAGGCAGAAGACTAGACACAGCAGCAGGAGAAGGCACCAGCAGGATGCCTCAGCTTCAGTTAGAGTCAGCCCAATCTGAGGGCGATATAGAGGCTTCATCACAGCCCTCCCAGAAGTCCCCCTCACATCAAGAGCAGTTGGGCACTACACCGCCCCAGACAGCTCCTGTGCCTTCGCCATCAGATCAGGAGGTTCGTAGCGCTGTAGTTATGTTGGCACAAATGATGGCCACACAACGCCTGTTGGTGCCACCTGTAGCAGCAGAGCCTTCAGGTGGGTCAGGTAGTTCTAGGGTCAGGGAATTTTTGGCACTAGGTCCTCCACAGTTCACTGGGTCAGATCAGGCAGAGGAACCCCAGGACTTTCTAGATCAGATGCAGAGAATTTTCCGGGTTATGCATGTGACCCCTTCAGAGTCTGTTGAGCTGGCAGTGTTCCGGTTATGGGATATTGCTATATTGTGGTATGAGAGTTGGGAAAGGTCCCGAGGGAGAGATGTTACCCCTCCGACCTGGACCAGCTTCTCGGAGGCCTTCCTGGACCGTTACTTGCCACGAGAGATCCGGCAGGCCTGGATGGATCAGTTTTTGCATCTGGAGCAGGGGCGAGGAGCGTACGCGAGTATGCTTTACAGTTTGACTCCTTAGCCCTCTACGCTCCAACATTTGTTGATACTATGCCAGCTAGAGTTCACAGATTTATTATGGGTCTGAACCCGAAATATACTGAGGCATGTATGACGACTACGTTACGAGAGGATATGGATATCGCCCGAGTACAGGCCTTTGCTCAGACCATTGAGGGTCTTAGACAGCGGCAGCAGAGTAGTAGACAGACCAGTCAGGAACAACGCCGCAGAGATAGACCAGATGACATACAAAGAGAAGTTTAGAGAGCACCCAGGCCTCGACTATCAGATAGACCCCCTAGACCCCCACCTCCACCACAGCAGCAGCAGTGAGGTAGATATGTTCGTAGAGGGCAGTCAGAGCCCAGTGGCAGTTCCAGAACAGTAGATTCCCCGCAGCAGAGAAGGGGAGAGTAGAGCAGGTTTGCACCCCCACCCTGCCCTAATTGCGGCCGACCTCACGCCGGAGCTTGTAGATATGGCTCCACTCGGTGTTATATTTGCGGACAGGAGGGGCATCGGATGAGAGATTGTCTAACCAGAGGTACGGGGAGTAGAGATAGTCAGGACAGGGGATCCGCAGGGCCACGAGCCCCAGCAGCCTCAACGGGGCGTGGGCCTTCAGGTTCAGTAGGCAGAGGCCGAGGTAGATCAGGAGCTTCTAGTTCAGGTACGAGCTCAAGCCGTACTTATGCACTACCAGGGAGACACGACTCAGAGGCGTCGCCAGATGTAGTGACAGGTACGATAACTATCTGTTCATGCCCTGCTTACGTATTGATTGATCCAGGATCCACTCTGTCATATATCACCCCATTTGTGGCACGAAAGTTCAATATTGCACCAGAATTATTGCAGCAGCCCTTTTCAGTATCCACGCTCGTCGGTGACTCTATTATAGCTAGAAGAATTTACCGAGGGTGTACAATGGAGGTTGCTGACCGCCAGACTATAGTAGATCTGGTAGAGCTAGAAATGATAGACTTCGATGCCATAATGGGTATGGATTGGCTAGTGCCATGCTACGCCAATGTAGAATGTTGGACCAAGACGGTCCGATTCCACTTTCCAGGAGAGGCAGTGCGAGAGTGGAAAGGCAGCACAACTACTCCAAAAGGTAGGATTATTTCCTACCTTCAGGCGAGGAAATTGATAACTAAGGGATGTATCTACCACCTAGTCAGAGTTCAGGATGTTCGGGCAGAATCTCCGACACTCCAGTCTATTCCGGTGGTGAACGAGTTCCCTGATGTATTTCCAGATGAGTTACCTGGTATTCCCCTGTAGAGGGAAATAGATTTCGCTATTGATTTATTACCAGGCACTCAGCCTATATCAATTTCTCCTTATCGTATGGCTCCTGTAGAACTCAGAGAGTTGAAGGAGCAGTTGAAAGATTTGTTAGATAAAGGTTTCATCAGGCCGAGTACTTCACCATGGGGTGCGCCAGTGTTATTTGTGAAAAAGAAAGATGGCTCACTCCATATGTGTATAGATTATCGGCAGTTGAATAAAGTTACAGTGAAGAACAAGTACCCGCTCCCCAGGATAGACGATTTGTTTGATCAGCTACAAGGAGCCAGATACTTTTCTAAGATTGACTTGCGGTCCGGATATCACCAGGTTCGAGTTCGCGAAAGAGATATTCCCAAAAAGGCATTCAGGACCCGATATGGACACTTTGAATTTCTAGTTATGTCCTTTGGGTTAACGTATGCCCCATCAGTATTCATGGACCTGATGAATAGTATTTTCAGACCATACCTGGACCTGTTCATGATCGTGTTTATTGATGATATTTTGGTGTATTCTCGCTCCGAAGCAGATCACCGGACTCATTTACGGACAGTGCTCCAGATTCTCAGGGACTGCCAGTTATATGCTAAGTTCTCCAAATGCGAATTCTGGCTTAACTCAGTAGCCTTCCTAGGGCATATTGTGTCGGATGCTAGTATACAGGTTGACAAGAAGAAAATAGAAGCAGTCAAATCATGTCCTAGGCCTACCACTCCGACTGAAGTCCGTAGATTTCTGGGATTAGCGGGATATTACAGGAGATTTGTCGAGGGATTCTCTACTATAGCGGGACCTCTGACCAAACTGACACAGAAAGCAGCGAAGTTTCAGTGGATAGAGGCATGCGAGCAGAGCCCCAGGTATTGCGACGCATCAGGCGTTGGGTTGGGTTGTGTGTTGATGCAGCATGGTAAGGTGATTGCGTATGCTTCCAAGCAGCTGAAGAAACACGAAAAGAATTACCCTACCCATGACCTAGAGTTAGCCGCAGTAATCCATGCCTTGAAAATATGGAGACATTACCTATATGGAGTCCATGCTGA
This sequence comes from Datura wrightii, assembly GCA_035772735.1. Classification (NCBI taxonomy): domain Eukaryota; kingdom Viridiplantae; phylum Streptophyta; class Magnoliopsida; order Solanales; family Solanaceae; genus Datura; species Datura wrightii. The sequence continues at coordinate 180,979,254 of JASDFA010000018.1, forward strand.
TATTTTTACAAATCACAAGAGCCTACAGTATATCTTCACTCAGAGGGAGTTGAATCTGTGGCAACGTCGCTGGTTGGAGCTGTTAAAGGATTATGACGTGAATATTCTGTACCACCCGGGAAAAGCCAATGTTGTAGCAGATGCTCTCAGTCGTAAGTCCATGGGGAGTTTGGCGTGTTTGCAGCCCGAGCAACGGGGATTGGTCAGGGAGATACATCAGTTAGCTAGCCTATCCATTCGTGTAGCAGAAACAGAGGACGGTAGAGCGATAATCCAGAACAACGCCATGTCATCATTAGTGGTGGAAGTGAAAGAACGGCAATATGAGGATCCTAACCTGATCCAACTCAAAGACAGAATCCAGCAGGGTAAAGCGCCAGATTTTTAGATAACTGAGGATGGAGTGCTACGTTGTAAAGGTCGTCTATGTGTTCCAGACGTTTCAAGCCTCCGCCAGCAGATTATGAACGAGGTACATTGCGCCCGCTACTCTCTCCACCCTGGCGCGACAAAAATGTACCATGGTATCAAAGAAAACTACTGGTGGCCAGGTATGAAAAGAGAAATTGCTGAATTTGTAGCCCAGTGTCCTAACTGCCAATAGGTGAAAGCAGAACATCAGAAACCAGGCAGTTTGACTCAGGACATAGCTGTGCCTCTCTGGAAATGGGAAGCAGTGAACATGGATTTTGTGGCAGGATTACCTCGTACCAGACACATACATGATTTGATATGGGTGATAGTTGACAGATTGACAAAATTAGCTCATTTCCTGCCAGTAAGAACTACCTTCTCGGCCGAAGATTATGCAGAGTTGTATATCCGAGAAATAGTCAGGTTGCACAGAGTGCCAGTATCCATTATTTCGGACAGGGGAGCATTGTTTACGGCTAGATTTTGGCAATCATTTCAGAGGGGTCTGGGAACGCAGAGTAATTTGAGCACAACATTCCACCCTCAGACAGATGGATAGGCTGAACGCACAATTCAGACGCTCGAAGATATGTTGCGAGCGTGTGTGTTAGATTTTGGTGGTAGCTGGGACGAGCATTTGCCGTTAATTGAATTTGCTTATAATAACAACTATCACTCAGCCTTCCAGATGGCGCCTTTCGAGGCATTATACGGGCGAAAATGCAGATCGCCGATTGGTTGGGTTGAAATAGGAGAATTAGCGTTGGTTGGGCCAGACATTGTTCAGCAGTTAGAGGAAAAGGTAAAGCTTATCCGAGAACGCTTACTGACTGCACAGAGCCCCTAGAAATCATATGCAGATATGCGGCACAGAGACCTGGAGTTTGATGTGAATGACTGGGTATTTTTTAAAGTATCCCCAATGAAAGGGGTGATGAGATTCGGCAAGAAAGGTAAGCTTAGTCCGAGATTTGTTGGGCCTTATCAAATTAGTCGAAGGATAGGCCGAGTAGCATATGAGCTGAACTTGCCTCCAGAACTGGAATCCGTTCATCCGGTCTTTCATGTGACTAGCTTGAGGAAATGCATAGGAGACCCATCTAGAGCAGTCCCAGTCCAGGATATCCAGGTTACGGAGGAGCTAGCCTATGAAGAGGTCCCAGTAGCCATCTTAGACAGACAGATTCGTAAATTGAGAACTAAAGATATTGCGTCTGTCAAGGTATTGTGGCATAACAGGAACTGAGAAGAGATGATGTGGGAGGCTGAGGAAGATATGAAAGCTAGATATCCTCACTTATTCCAGGCCTAGTCAGGCGACAGGTATGTCCGTATAATTACTTATGTAGTACCTTATAGTTGTGTATGAATAAATGAGAAAGATTGATGTTTAGCTATCCACTGAATCTTAAAGTATTGTGTGTAGTACCTGTATTGGACTTTTCTGCATTTCAGGTTTTTGGTATAGTCCATATTACAGGGGAAACTCTGCCGAAATTTTTCTAAGTAGTAAGTTGAGAAGTCCTGTAGAAGAAAGTCTACATTCGAGGACGAATGTTCTTAAGGGGGGCACCTAGATGGCCTATTCGCGGGTTGGTTAAGCATATTTGAAAGCCATACGTGCTAGGGAAAGGCCTGGGAAAGGATCGGACGAGTAGCTTGTCGAACCACCGTGGAAGGAGCCGGGGCAGAGCCCCTCCGCGATGGCAGCGTGTCACGGAGGCGGGGCCACCGCGTTGGCTCCGTGACACATTGGGCCTGTCCAGGCCCAAGTATATAAAGCCCCACTTCGGTTTTAAATGAAATAATTCTTATATTTTCCAGTGAAAATAGAGAGAAAAACCAGAGAGGAGAAAGGGACGAAGGTTCCTTGATAATTTCCTTCTGATTACGCTGCCAAACGTTGTCCAAACTTAAATTAACTCCAGATACCGAAGTATCTAGCAGCAGGGAGCATTCCTACGGATTTATTTTTGCAAAATTTGGCCGACAAATCATCGTGCTACCGGGCTAAGGTAAGTGGAATTGCTCCAAACTAGTGTCTGTGTGTTCCTAGCTGTGAAGTGAATACTTCTCCCTTTCGGACTTATGAAAAATAGCAAGTTTTCGACCGTCTTTCGATAAGCCTAAGTTTAGGCTATAATTATATTGAAAGTGACGCCGTCCTTCAGAATAGTGTTGTATTTAGTACTAATTGACGTGTTTATGAATGCAGTTGGGGAGATTTAGCTGGAATACTGACCGAGCCTCGTCCGACAGTCGGATAACTCGAGGTTAAGGTATGTAAAGTTGTTCTTCGGCAAGTTAGTAAGTCTTAGCTTGGTAAATCATAGTAAACTCCGTGTTTGAAGCTCTCGGAGTTGAATGTTGAGAATTAGGTAAGTCTAATAGATTCTGAGGTGTGTTGCCGTATCGTATCTAGTCCGAAAGTTAGTAAAGCATGCGCCAAAGGGCGAGTTAGCATTCCAGATTCAGTATAGCTTATTGTGTGATTAGCAAGCATGTTGTAGAATAAAAAGAGATAGATTTTCAGAATAAAAGTTAGTAAAGTAAAATCAGATAGACAGACAGTTTTATGGCTATAGACCGGCCATTCAGACAGATGGAATATTGGCTACAGATTAGCCAACAGTTAAAGAAAGAGTTTAGAATCAGTATAATCAGTAAAGAATCAGTTCAGTATAGAAACAGATCAGAATAAGAAATCAGATTTCAGATAGTCTTTTTCAGTTATACATGCTTGCTATCTATATGTGCTATTTGTTTGTTGAGACTTGATGTGGCGTGAGGGCACTCTATTGAGCGTCCTCGCCGCCCCTGGGTTGGTAATCGTGTCGCCCACTGAGCGGGTGGGTTTTACGTCACTCCGAGGAGTGGCATGCCGTCCATAGTTTGGACGGAGATGGGTTGAAGCTTTCCCCATAGCCGTCTGATCAGCATTACAGGTGCAACTCCGGTTTCAGATAGCCTTGTTGAGTTTTGTGTCCAGGGAACTAGACCCTATCTGTTACTGTCTGTACATTCAATTATTATAGGTGTAGCTCCGGTTTCAGGTAGTCCCGTTGAGTTGTGTCCGGGGATCCAGACCCTATCTGTTACTGTCTACACAGGAGTCCTCCGGACCCAGACACGGTTGCTTATATCGGAGGCTATGGCCCGAGCCGGAGACCCAGGGGGCTGGTAGAGGAGCTTCGAAGTGAGAAGATAAGTGGAGTGACTTATTTTTGGCTAGTTTTGACCCGGGTAGGGGTATATATGTTGTTTGCTTTATTGGCACCATCCTACTTATGGAGGTTGGTATTGGCTCTTTCTTGCTAAATGTATATGTACTTATGTGTTTTACATGTATTAGTTAATAGACAGCAGGCCGCCGTGACTACAGACACGCTCCTCCCTATCAGTGCAGAAAGGGTTGATCTAATTCCTATCAGCTCTTCAGACTCAGTTATCTTCTGCTCATAGACTTGTTAGTTATGTTATGTGTATTCAGTTGTATTATTTCAGTTGCTTTGCATACTCGGTACTAGTAGTACTGACACCCAATGGGGCACTGCATTACTTGCCTACAGGTACTCATAGACGAGGAGGCGATCCCTCGTGATCCTAGCCAGCGCAGAGTCATCAGCTCCTGTCATCCGGAGCTTGATATTTCAGAGGTTTATATCACTTTATTTTGTTGTACAGTACGGGTAGGTCGGGCCCTATCCCAACCGTCTTATCAGTATTCCTAGAGGCTTGCAGTCTGTATATATTTCCCTGTGGTCAGTTGAGCCGGTCGAATGAGGCCGTGTAGTTTCTATAGCTGTTTAGCATTCCAGTTTATGTTGGCTGTGTGAGGCCTTAGTTTGATAGTAGTGGTGACCTTGCCGGTCACGTAGTTATTTTTCATTTTATTTTTGAGTCCAAGATGACTCGACAGCATGGTGGCCTTGTCGGCCCGCATAGGTTCCTTGTTACGAGTATGTTTCTGGTTAGCTGTTATTACAGGTACAGGTGGCTATAGGCCAGTTGGCCGGAGGCTGAGTTTACAGCCGTTATATAGCCCTTTGTTTCAGAAATCTGAGTTAGAGCCAGTCAGGCACCAGATGCACTTAGGCTCACCAGATAGTAGTCTAGGTCCTAGTAGGGCACTAGGTGCCAGTCATACCCCCCAAGGCGGGGCGTGACAATCGGAGTTGCCCAACAACTCCATAACCAACTGGAGGGAACAAAATCAAGCCTTCTTAGAGAGATTCTTTCCCACCTCTAGAATGTTGTAGCTCAAGAATAAAATTTACAATTTCCGACAACTTAAAACTGAGGCACTTCATGAAACCTGACTGAGGTTCAAGAAGAAGTTGACGAAGTGCCCAAACCATAAAACCTCAGATGACAATTTGTTGGAAATTTTCTACAGGTCTTTGAACAATAATTCAAAAATTATAGCAGACACGGTGGCGGGAGGAGCATTGATGAGTAACACTTGGGAGAAACATGCTACTATTCTTGTCAGGGTGAGGAAAACAAATAGGGCATGGCATACCTGGAAGGTAGATGTAGCGGTTGCTACATATGTAGTTGGTTTGACTACAGACCAATGTAGGAAAGAAGAAGAATGCGACCAGGAATTGGCTCATGTGCGCATATCATTGGATTTACTTACTAAGCGCATTATGGGAGATGGAGCCAAAAAGGTGAATGTAGTGGGGACATAAGGACTGGAGCCAGGGGCAGACCACTCTGATTCCGAGGAGGAGGCAAATTTCCAAGATAGCCAGGTGGTGGGTTTTCGAGCCAACACCCAAGTGTCTGGATAAGACAATTAGTGCCAAGGTTCTGGAAACCAAGGTCAGAACCAATACAAATATAACTATAACCAGAACGGATACAGAGACATAAGTTGAGGTCGTGAGTGAAAAGGAGACTGGAGAAGGAATGACGGCTACCATAATGACCAAGATGGAATATATGTGCCTCCCAATGCACAAGAGGGGGAGGCTGGACATTCAAATCTAGAGAGCATGATGGCTGAGATGTTGAAAAAGGTAAGGTCCACTGATGGTCAGTTGAAGGAAATCTGAAGTGATATATCAAGCATGGGCCAGAGTGGAATCCCACATGACAGCTATCAAGCAAATTGAATAACAGCTAGGGCAACTGTCATCATCACTGAACCCTAGATAGAAGGGTACACTACCTAGCAACACAGTCTAGAACCCAAAGAATGATGGCCACTGCATGGCTGTGATGAATAGGAGTGGTAAGACCATAGTTGACCCCCCTCTACCGGTTGTAGTTGAACGGAAGAAAGAGAGCATAGTTGAAGATGATGAAAATAATGCTGCGGATGGAAGGTGCTGAGAATGTTGAGTTGCCTGAGGCCCCAACTAGTGAAAAAGGGTCTGAAGTTGAATAAGGAGCAATTCAAATTTACAAGGCTATCCGGAGACCATCACCCGCTCGACCAAAGAATGGAGAAAAAGGCGGAGAATGGTAAGTTCTAGAAATTCCTATCAATGCTAAAATAATTATCTGTGAACATACCTTTGGTTGAGGCATTGGAACAAATGTCGGGATATGTTAAGTTGATGAAGGAACTTATGACAAAGAAGAGGTCCATGAGTTATGAGCCAGTAGATAATGTACATCACTATAGTGCCACAGCTACACGGGTCTTGGCCCAAAAGAAGGAAGACCTAGGTGCTTTCACTATCTCTTGCATAATTGGCAATGTTGATTTCACAAGGGCACTTTGTGATTTGCGAGCAAGCATCAATCTGATGCCATTGGTTGAGTTCAAGAAGTTGGGCTTGGGAGCCCCCACACCGACTACCATGCTACTACTGATGGTTGACAGATCTATGAAGAAGCCAGTGGGGATCTTACTTGATGTGCTTGTTAAAGTAGACAGATTGATATTCCCAGCAGACTTCGTGATCCTAGATTGCGAGGTTGATCATAAGGTCCCCATCATCTTGGGGAGACCATTCCTTTCTACTGGGAGGGCCTTAGTAGATGTGGAGGCTGGTCAATTAAAGTTTAGACTAAATAACGAAAAGGTCACCTTCAACATATGTCGGTCAATGCATCAACCGAAGGAATATAGTGTAGTCTCAGCGATAGAGGATGAATCTGAGTTTGTTGACGCAGTCTGAGTAGTCAAGAGGCTTGCATCGTGTCACGATGTTAAATTAGGCGCCTCTTGGGAGGCAACCCAAGTAGTGGCTTGGTGAACTCTGATTAATCGGGTCACCTGCATCATGCCGCGACGTTAAATCAAGCACTTCTTGGGAGGCAACCCAAGTGATTTAACTAATGTGTGTTTAGTGTGTAGGGAAAACAAAAAACAGGTGGTAGAGAAACTGTTGAAAAAGTAGGTGCTACGGTTCTCAATACGACACATGAGAGGGTTGTATGAGTCGTAGCATGAGCCGTGGTGAGGATCAGAGATGTACTCCAGTGCAGGAGTTTAGGGTATGGTTGGTCCTACGATTCGTAAGTCAAGTGTACGGATGGTAGTACTTATTGTGCCTGTGAACTATGCAAGCTATACAAAGAAAAGATCTATGAGTCATAGTACACATAGTACGAGTCATAAGATGCACTCGTGGGTCCACAGGTAAGTTTTTCCACTTTATGCATTACGGATCCAAGGTACGAGTCATAGGGCCTTCCTATGACTCGTGGTAAAGTCGTGATGGGTTAAATTTCTTGAAATAACCCGACTCGGCCGAGATTTTTAAAACCTTCCCTTTAAGTTATTTAAACTCAAACCCAAAGGACCCTTCTCCCACGCACTCAAAAACCCAATTCACGAACGACTCCCACGACTACGTCTCAACTGTAACTCAAAAATTAAAGTGGAAATCAGGAAAATTTTTGCTCAAAACAGCTATGTCCTGCCTTAATACTGATTCCCAATCGAAGTAAACAAGCATCAAGTAAGTATACTTCTTTGAAATTGATTGAACTTGCATGTTTAAAGTAATAGTGCAAAACCCCCTACGAGTTGGTGTTGTTGCTCAAAAAATTCAAAATAGACCATGAGCAGGGGTGTGATTAAACTATGAATGACCAGGAAAGAAGTTGGAATTCGATGAGCTTGCACATTGCACTAGCAAGAAAAATGTTACGGATAGTGATTTAGAAGGAGAGGAATAGGTAGCTTTAAAAATGGGTTAAGCATATTCCTAGACCTGGGGAAGTCTGAGTACCCAAAAGCTTGAAATTGAAACCCTTGTAACTGAACAAAAATCAAGGAAGGGATAGGCTTCACAAGCCTTCCTATGACTTGTGGTTAAATACTACGAATCATAGTATGGCTTGATGGGATTGTCCCAAGCTAAATTAGAAAAGACATGAAGTATGAACTCTGGTATAGTTCATAGTTTGCCAATACGAGTCATACCAGGTATTCGTACCAAAGATCTGGAAAGGGTCAAGTCCATATGAGACAGTACGATCCTTCCTACGACTCGTTGAATCGACCTAGGGGTCGTACCAATGAATCATGGAAAAATATAGAGAAATTGTTGATGAAGGGGCACCCTCAGATGACTCAAGGTACAGATCGTACCTTCATGGTATCAGTCGTACCTGGGACTAGTAATGTGCATCAGAGACATCATGGGTCTCCATACAAGTCATACCTCCCAGTTATGACCCGTACTGTTGACTCGTGGTTATTTACAGAGGACTTTACTTCTTGATTTTCTATCTCAGATATGAAACTCTAACTCTCTTTTTCTACAGGTACAGTGATGGTCAAGCGCAAAGCATCCAAAGCAACTTCCCTGAGGAAACTACATGATGAAACCTCTGAGTCTAAGCAAGAAGGCAGTTCCCTTAGTGGTTCAGTTGAGGAGTACAGGGTCGATACATCAGATGCCAATGGGACCCAAACCACTAGGGCAAAGGACAAAGCCCAAGCTATTGCAGATACTGCCACATCCGTTGAAGCTCCCTATTCTTAGGAGGGAGCTAAGGAAGGAAATCAGGAGTAGGGAAGCGGCTTGAATACAGAAGAAGGGTCTGAGGAGACCCAATCTGGAGAGGCAAATGGCAGTGCTGAGTCAGATGAGGAGGCTCTTAATGCTGAGCAGCAGCAGATCCCACCTAGGAAGAATTGTACCATCCGACGGAGATTGCCAGGAGCACAGGAGATCTATGAGCAGGGCATTTCTCTCACCGCCAAGAAAAAAACCTAGGTGGAGCATCCAGGAAGAACTGCAGATCCTTACGAAATCATTGAACGAAATAGAGTAGATGAAACAGATATTAAGTTTTTATGTCCTAGAATGGATGGCCAAGACTCCGTACCAGTACACTTCAAAGATATTCCGTGAGTTCTACAACAACTACTTGGCAACCATGGAGGAGAAGGCCAAAAGAGGCAGAAAGTGAAATTCCAACCCAAACTGGAGAGTGACATGGTCAGAGGGTGAGAGGTCGACATATCTGAGCGCTGCAGTTCATACCTCCACATTCCACTCCATAATATGAGTACTGGTTGGAGGCACTAAAACGAATTAGGTAGCTGGGCTTTGAGGAAAGAAAGAGGCATCTACAGTGGTTGGCGGGTGTTATAACTGAGGAAAAGGAGGAAATAGAGTGGGTCATAGGTGGAAAGAAGGTTACAAAAAATTCAGTCAACTTCATAGTAAAACCCTGCTGGACATTAGTGCGCCACCGATTAGCACCAAAAGTCAATGACAACAATCTGAGTGCAAATAGAGCAGCTCTGGTGGCACGTATCATGTCTATATACTCCATCAACATCCCGAGGATCATCATAGAGGAGATACGAGATCAGGCTGTGGGATTGAGCACTACCATCCCATTCCCGAGCCTCGTCTTTAGATTATGCAAAAAGGCAAGAGTTCCAGTGTGATGGGGTAAGGAGTGCTTAATATGAGCGCAAAGGATAGTGGACATTGGCTTGATCCATGATGAAATGAACCCGGTGAGTCGAGCCCAAATTCCCACAGCAGTTCCACCAGCCCAGCCAGCAGGGGGCGAACAAGTGAATGCCCCCACCTCACTGGAGCAGAGCGAGACACCGGCTACAGATGCTGGTAATTCAAAGGCAGCTCTCAGCACTTCTGCTACACCACTGCCCAGCCATCCGATAGAGACACCAACATGGTACGTACTAGTTCCCCAAGACTTTCTCCAAAAATTTTCCAAGAGGTTGATGATGGCCGAAAGAAAAATCCAGCCAATGATGGAAAATGTTAAGCCTTGGGTGAAAGCAGATATTAATACAGCTGCACAGGCCCTACATGCCGGCTCGATGGATTTAAGAGCTTATATAATAGACGCATGGTGGAGCAGACATACATAAGCAGCCTCTGGGAGGAGTTGGGAGCTTTTCGGAGCCAAGTGATTGAGCTGGCATCACGACAGTCGACAGTGATAGCAGCTCCCACTCTTCTAGAATTGGATGAGGAGCCAAATGAGGAGATTGACTTGGCAGCTTATTGGGAGCCCATGATAGCTGAAAGGAGAAAGAAAAGAAGAGAGTCTCCGAGGATGTTGGAGAAGAGAGCCCGAGGAAGAAAGAAAGAAGAGAACGCAAGAAGGCATGAGTGGATAGCCTGCAGACTCAGGACTCACACATATCAGAGCTACAGGAGCAAGCTAGAGAAGCAGGCAACTCTACCATGACTCAGCCTGGGCCTCCTAGTGGAAGGGACCCTTCAGGTGAGCCACAATCAACCCAGATCACCATAGAGGCCACAGAAACAACAAAGCCTACTGAGGGGGTAACCACTCCCCCTGTTGACACACCAGTGAGTGCACCGGTCACCACTTGCACCATGATTGCAGCGGTGGTACCTCCTCCACAGGACGATAGGAGCTCCTAGAGTGCCACATGTATGTTCCCTTCCCTCTGTTCTTGTATTTCATGCTTTGGGGATGAAGCATAATTTTCAAAAAAGGGAGGGGGTGTACTTGTACTTTTGGTTTTTGGATTTGTCCGAGGGTTTTTCTTGTCATGTTTCTTTTCCCTCGAGCATGCTATCTAGTAGAACCAACATGTTTAGGATTTTATTTTCTTATATGTGAGTTTTGTTTAATTAGAAAGTAGCTTAGGATTCACTAGTTTTGGATTCTTGAAAAAAATTGACCCTGTTTAAATTTTTTTGATAAATTAGCTGTGAACTTTTGACTGCATTCATGATTTGTGTGGATCTTTTTATGTCATTTAGTGTATTAGCATGAGTAGTCTTTTTAAGCCATGCATAAACCAAAAAGGAAAAGTCAATATAAGTCATGTTCCATAAGTGAGTGAGGTTTGGTACTTAGTTCAGTACTGTTGAAGATCTAGAACTTGCCTAGCTGGTCTTTGCATAGGTTAATGATGATTGTGTAATACCCCCGAAGTGCCTAGGAGTTGACGCGAGAAGCTAAAATGCAAAACTGCCAAAAATTGGGGAAAAGTTGCAGAACGAGAGGTACAATGACTCGTGGTATGTAACCATGAGCCATTGTGAGCAGTCTGGAATAGTATTAGGCCTGGTGACAGTGTAGACAACGGGCGCCACAATGACCTGTTGTAAGGAAGGATGGCCTGTCGTCTGGAGTCATGGTAGGATAGTGGACTTTTTCAATGGAGACGACGGATGGAAACCACGACCCATTGTAGGGCACAATGTGACGTGGTTAGGATCGTTGTGAAGGAGTTTAGATTTTCAGAAAAGGGAAACAACGACTAGTTCAATGACCCGTTGGAACCTAGAATGACTCATCCTGTTCGTCCATGGTTTAAATCCAAGATATGACTGGGACAGTGCATAGCACGGGTAGATACCAGGGGTCGTGGTATCCTCCAACGACCTGTTGGTTCCCCCGTCATTTGACCCAGTCATTTGTTTTCAATGAATTCAGTAAGGGCATTTTCATTATTTCCTAGTCCTAAGACCCGATACTATGTCGTTTAAGGATCGTTTTGAGGGGTTCTGAGAGAGGAAAAGCCTACTCTAAGTTATTCTTCCTATGCATGAAAGTTTGAAGGATTAAAAAGGTTATTCAAGGCCAAATTTAAAGGTTTCCATTGGAATCCTAGCTTGGGCAACTAGAGGATGTTAGAATTCACCATTTCCAGGTATGTAAGGCTATGAGTGGGTGCTTCCTTCCATACCCATGCCCAATTTCTATCAAAATATACTGAAATATCTATGATCAAGTATGGGGTTTTACCCAATTATATAATTCTACAATTTCGATACATAGGGATGATTTGATTGCTTTTATATTGATGGATTGTAAGCTTGGGTAGATTCTAAATTGTTTTTAATACAAAAATTGTTTTCCAAAAATTTTGAATCTAAAATGCCCATGGATGAGAAATTCATAAAAGTAGGGAATGGTGATGAATGCATGATGATGTTGAGATTTAATGATGAAAAGTAAGTTTCTAAAGATGCCCATGATTGTGATGTTGTTTTCAAAATAAAAATGTGTAGATACTAGCATTATAAAGCTTTGGGCTGTTACACCCCGTAAATTTTAAATGAATAAATATCCTAATGGCATGTTGGTTAAGGGATTTAGAAGGCAAAAAAAAGAAGGGAAAAGTCGGTTTTTTCCCTTATATCAATAGATTTCCATCAAACAGGGGGGTTAAGCCAATTTGAAGGCAAACCCACATTATATATATATATAATTCCTTCCAATTATGCTGCGAAATGCGGTCTAAACTCCGTTCCGGCTTAGATACCGAGGTATAAAGCTGCAGAGAGCAATCCTACGGAGTTGGTTTCGTGAAATTTGGCTGGCGAAACGTCGTGCTATCGAGGTAAAGTAAATATAATTGCTTTAAATTAGTACCAATGTGTTCCTAGCCTTGCAGTGAGCATTTATCCCTTCTGGACTATTGAGAAATAACGAGTTTTCGACCATTTTCCGAAAGGTTAAAGTTTGGGATAAATATATATCAAAAGTGATAATTTCTCCCGGATATTAATGTATTTAGTTCTAATTGATATGTATATGAATGTAGTTTGGAGAAACAGTAGAAGTACCGACGGAAATCACATCGGTCAGTCGGGTACTCAGAAACCAGGTATGTAAAGTTATTCTTTCGGCAAGCCAGGAAGTACAGTCTAGAAAATAAATAGAATAAAGGCTATTAATAGATACCCAGTGTACAGGAACGATGTCAGTACAATTTCAAGCAAGCATGCTAGTATATCATTACGTATCATGCGATAATCAGAATAACGGATAGTTAGATGATATCAGATAGTATGTATTACATTTGTTGAGACTGTATTCGGTAATAGATGGCACATTTTATATTGTTGAGTGATCTTGGGCAAATTTATATGCCCAAGTGATACTCAATAGTATCATTTTCGCCTTGTTTATCTATCAATGTGTATGCATTTTCATGTAATAGGCAATAAAATGTGAATTTACACTAACCAACATGATTAGCATTGTTTTGCAGGTAAAATGTGAATTCAGAAAGCTAAAATGCATGTTGGATGATATCGGAGTTGGACTTGGATGCGAGCAAGGGAAAAGGCCGTGGACATCATGAAATAAAGGGGCTCCGCGATGGAGCCGTGTCACGCTGCCATCGCGGAGGCATTCTGCCTGGATGGGGAAAATTCACCCAAATTCCAGTGGAGGTCCGCGTTTGCTCCGTGGCACGGAGCCAGTGCTCCGCGATGCACGCCGTGCCACGTTGAGCCTGAATTCCCGGACCCCCAGTTCCAGTGAGGGTCCGCGTTCATGGCGTGTCACGGAGGCAGTGCTCCGCGATGCACTCTGTGACACGATGCTCATTATTCCGAAAAAAATTCCCAGCAGTATAAATAGAACACTTAAGTTCATTTTTCAGAATTCTGACTTGGTGGAGCAAGGACGTGGCTTACAGGCAGTTGAGGGACGAAAAATTCAGGGTTTTTTCTCTCTTTCTTTCTTCTTTAATTCAATTGCTTGTATAATTAACACTCGTTTTATGATGATTAATCCACAAATGAGTGGCTAATTCCTCTCCTTGCTGAGGTTATGAACAATTGTGATGAAATTTGATTATTGATTCTATGGTTTTTCATCTTTTCTTCCATGTTGTTCTATTAATTCTTGTTTCTACTGCATTGGTGTGTGGCCTACATTAATGTACATCTAAAAAGTCCGGTTTCACTCGAGAGAGCAAGAAATTGGAAAGTTGTGAATTAATAGGATATGTTCTTTACTTGGTTTGGGAAAATTGGGTTTTGATTAGCTTTCACGATAGAAATATACCTGAAAGTCATATTAGTCAATTTAGGAACTGGAATTGTATGGCTAGAACATGAATTGCATTTGATCACAGAAATGTAGACGGATGGTTCATGATTCTTAAGTGAGGTTAAATACGAGAGTTTTAATCTCTTGGCAAATGTTCTTGGCTAGCAACAGAAAGAAAAGGTTAACCAATTTATGATGATAATAAATTTCATTATATGTTCGTTTAACCTCAGCATGCTCTTATTCATAGTTCAGATTCAAAGTAGATAATTATTCTTAGTTTTAGTATAAAAATTTATAAAACAAACTATCAATTTTTTGGTTACATTGTTGTCTGCATTTTTCAGAAGTAAATTATAGTATACTTGAGCAAATTGCACTTAGTCCAAGTCTCTGTGGGATCGATACTTGGCTTACTAAAGCCACTTACTACTTGTTCGACCACGTGCACTTGCGTGTTGTTTTGTATACCCACAAACAAACCGAACAAGTTTTTGGCGCCGCTGCCGGGGACTTGGCAATTGGTGAATTTGTTTTAAGTGTTAATTTACTTCATTTTTATTTTTCTTAAGTTTTGACAACTTGGTCTTAGCCTGTATTTTGTAGACTTAATTGCTGTGAACACTGGCAAGAGACAAGGAGCTGGTGGAATCTTATATAGAGCCCGAAAGAATATTTCACAGTAAACGAAGAGAAGCTCTACAAAGAAAGCTGCAGTTGCTCAGACAGACGATCATGGAGCAACAACAGAATCCACCGGTAGTAAGGGCAGTGTTAGTGCCCGAAGAAGCCGCAGCGCGACCGGTTCGCGAGGTGGCAATCCCACATGCCAATAATGTTACATCAAGTATCTGCAAACCAGAGCCTGGAGGGATATTTGAACTCAAACAAAATATGGTGCAGTTGTTGCACACAAGCGGACAATTTACCGGTCTCCCTCATGAAGATCCACAGCAGCATCTCTAAAATTGTTTGGAGATAAGTGACACTTACATACCCGCTGGAGTGTCACCAGACTATGTCCGGCTTACATTATTTCCATTCTCATTACTAGGAGAAGCCAAGAGGTGGTTGAAAGCTGAGCCACCAAATTCTCTTGCTACGTGGGATGATCTTGCACGGAAGTTCTTGATAAGGTTTTTTCCCTCTGGTAAAATAGCAAGACTTAGAAGTCAAATTCTAAGTTTCAAATAGAGGGAGGGGGAAAATTTATATCAAGCCTGGGAGAGATTTAAATCCATGTTGCGGGACTGTCCTCATCATCATCAGTCCAATGAGGTGTTGGTGCACACATTTATTGAGGGTTTGGAACCCCACACCAAAATATTGCTAGATTCAGCAGCTGGAGGGCAAGCGCTGGAGAAGACTTATGAGGAGCTGTATACCTTGTTGAACCGGATTTCACAGGGCAATCCAGAATGGAATGCTGATTCATCACGAGGTGGGACAAGGAAAGCAGCAGGAGTGCTTGAATTGGATGGGTTCACAGCTATCGCTGCACAGATAGCTGCCTTGCAAAATCAACTTAACAACCACTTCAGCAACATGACATTGAACCAGCCTCCAGCCCTAGTTAATGCAGTCCAGCAGATGTGGTGTGAAGTGTGTGGAAGCAGTGAGCACTCAGCTGAGTGTTGTGGAGCCAATCCTGACTCGGTAAACTTTGTGGGTAATGCATAAAGGAACCACCAGCAGTATGGTAGTAGCTACAACTCCAATTGGAGGAATCATCCTAACTTCTCATGGGGTAGCAACAACCATCAAGGCCAAAGTTCGGGTCAGGGTGTGCAAAGGAACCAAGGAGGGCAACAGAACTACCAAGCTCAATTCAGAAACAACAATGCACCTCCTCCACCACCATCACCCAGCATTGAGGAGATGTTCAAGACCATGATAGCTAACCAAGATCAATTGCAGGCTGACTATGTGAAATTGGCAGCCGAAGTGAAAAACAATCAGTTAGCTACCAAGGCTCTTGAGTATCAATTTGGGCAATTTGCAAGTGCCCAAAATACTAGGCCTAGAGGAGGACTGCCGAGCGATACGGATCCCAATCCCAAGCAGGTAAATGCAGTGACCACAAGGAGTGGTTTGCAGCTAAAAGAGGTGGAACCAGAATGACCACCTCAACATTCGGGAGCAGCAGAAGTTGAGAGGGAGCACAGTTCTGACAGGGGGAAGACCAAAGAAGCTGAATCAGAAAGACCTCCACCCTCGTTCCCTCAACGACTCAAGAAACACAAGGAGGAGGCGTGTTTCAAGAAATTCATGGAGGTGCTTAAACAGGTACATGTTAATTTACCTCTTGTTGATGTCTTGTAGGGAGTGCCTAAATATGCCAAGTACATAAAGGACATCGTGGCAAACAAAAGTCGATTGACTGAGTATGCTACGGTGGCTCTAACGGAGGAGTGCACTTCCCGAATCCAAAATAGACTGCCCACAAAGTTAAAAGACCCTGGGAGTTTTACTATCCAGCTTACTATTGGGCAGAGCTTCCGAGCTCGTGGATTGTGTGACTTGGGAGCGAGCATAAATCTGATGTCGTCTTCGGTATTCAGAAAGTTGGGTCTAGGGAGTCCTAGACCCACAACGGTAATCTTGCAGTTCGCAGATCGATCCTTAGCCAGACCGGATGGCATTGTTGAGGACGTTCTAGTGCAAGTTGGCTCCCTAATTTTCCCAGTAGATTTTGTCGTGCTGGACTTTGAACCAGACGCGGAAGTCCCATTTATTTTGGGGCGTCCCTTTTTGGCAACCGGGAAAGCATTAATCGACGTAGATGCGGGGCAACTCACAATGTGAGCACATGACAAGGTAGAGGTGTTCGATGTGTACAAGGCACCCAAGCTCCCGACAGTGCATGAAGAACTTTCGGTGATCAATGTGATTGATCAAAGTGATGACAAGCAGATGAAGGATTCCCGAGAGTTAAGAGGAAAACCACCGGAAAGGTGTAAGCACTACTGGGGGGAGGACGGTGATCGAGAGAAATCGTCCATCACCCTAGCGGACAATTGAGCTTAAATGACGTCGAGCCGCAACGGTAAACCAGGCGCTGCACGGGAGGCAACCCGAGAAAATTTTTTCTTTCTTTTGTAAAGTGTAAATAGATTATTCTTTTTTTGATTGACTACAAAATTTTTGTTTTAGTTAGTGTTTTTATTTTTTTAGTTAGGTGAAACCTATAATTCTAACCAATTTTGTATAGTGAGCTGAATTTCAGGTCAAACAGAGGAACATGTGCACGGAATCGCGAAGGAAAAGTCGAGGTATGAAAAATTAAGAAAATAAGTAGAAAACAGTGAGCTGGGGCGATAGCTCCGTGTCACGGAGGAGGACCTCCGCGTTACCCTCCGTGACACGTTGAGGTATAACCCGGAAATTTTAAAATTTCCAGAATGATATCGCGATGGCTCCGTGTCACGGAGGCAGTGCACTGCGATGCACTCTGTGACACGTTGTCGTGTATATCGCGATGGGTCACACCGGGTCGCTGGGTGACCCGCGTATTTTTCTACCTTTTTAACCCCGAAAACCTCCCTTTTCCCCTCATTTTCCAATCCCTCCGCGACCAAACCCCCCAAAAACTCATCCCCCATCAACGTGACACGGCGTAAGGAAAGAAATTCATCGACTTTTCTTCGATTCTTCAACTTCAAGGTATGTTTTCCGATTCCCTCTCAATTTCTTGTCGATTTCCTTCAAAATTAAGCATGGGAGGTGAGCTAAATCGCCCTATGTAGTAATTAAGCATGAATTCGAGTTATTTGTTGTTGATAAATGTTCGGAATGTCGTTATGATTATTTGAACTTGTCGATTGCATAAATTATTCGAATTTGATTGATAAAATCAATTCTAGGGCTTGTTGTTGAATTTGAAGTTGGAAATGTGTTGAAATCGTGAATTTTATGCCGGGGTGTATGTGTTGAATGAGATGAGTCGATGTACAAATTATTTGGATGTTAATAGACGACGGATTCTCGAGTTTGGGGGAAATGTTGAAATTTGTTCAATTTTGGTTGTTTGGATAGGTTCATGTGTATAAATTTTTGTTGTGTTTTTGTTTCTTTGTTTTTCTTTGCTAAGTGTGATGGTTAAAATGCTAGAGATGGTAGTGATTGTGATTAGCTGTACGAAGTTTGAGTAGTACGCAGAAGTTATACCGTCGAATTTTTTGAACGCACTAAGCATGATTGTATAGTTGGTTGTTTTGTGTAAATAAAGATATTCTTGCCGTATTGTTGTAACTGTAGCTAAGGACTAAGTGTGGGGTAACCTAGCGTAACCCGACCTTAGCCAAAGTTAATATCTGTGAGCGTAACATTGATCTTGTTTACTTGGGTTGACAGGTGAAATGGCAAGCCGGCAAGATGAAGGAAAAGGCGCGTCAACTTCAGGCGCAGGAAGGAAACGAATCAGACTGGGCACAGCAGTCCCAGCTGCACCAGCAGTTCCACGTGGCCAACGCCGCCAATATGGAACAAGATGGGTGACCGACGAGGGGAAAAAGTGGTACGCCAAGCACAAAGAAAGCAAATATTTCCCCGAGGAGCACATAGCACGGGAACCATTGGCACAGGAGTTCCCCAGAATGGTTCACCGGATCGAGGTAGCAGGGTTCAAGTTCATCTTTGAAGAGCCCAAGGAATGCAACCTGCACTTGGTTCGGGAGTTCTATGCCGACTGGAACCCGACAATCAGGAGTCACACCATTAAGATCAGAGGGCAAATAGTCACTCTGGAGCCCCACCTTCTCAATACCATCATAGGAGCGCGGGACACAGACGCCCACATCCTCCGACAGTTGAACATTACCCCACTATATGCGGACATCAGATGCACATTGTGTGGGATCCGATCAACAGCTAGATGGAGCAGACACAAAGAGAGGGGCTACCATCAGACGTTGCCTTATTCACAGATGAACAGGGAAGCCCGAATCTGGATGAAGATAGTCTGTTCATGCCTCATCCCGGGGGTACATATGACTGATGTAACCCGGGATCGTGTATGCCTGGTGTACGCCCTCATGAAAGGGCTGGAGATTAATGTAGGGGCGATTATTATATCCGCCATGAAGAGAGCCCGGTTGCACCAGGGGCACAGGTATGGTTTTGGTGGACTACTGACCACCTTTCTCAGGGGCCTCGATGTTGAGAAGGAGGCCCTCGATTATATCCCGCAGTTGGAGCGGCGGGCCTTTGATGTTACCAAAACTAAGGCTCCCGACACCACCCACGGGCCAGTGCTTACACTTGGCGAGTGGCACGCTCGTGATGACCAGTACATGGCATGGATGTATGGGATGCAGATGCTCCAGCTGAGGATAGGTGGGAGGTCGGCGACAGAGGAGGAGCTATGACAGCTCGAGCTAAACTACCCTTTTGGCAAAAACGCCAGGGCTCTATGCTGAGTGGGGCCAGCATTTGTAGAGCCCATAGATGATGACGTCCCCACGGACGAGGAGACACGTCGAAAGGACTCCGATATGGATTCTGATGATGACGACGGAGGCGACTCGGACATGGGAGATGAAGCAGCAGCACCCGATGATGAAGTGGAATACTTTGACTGATCAGGGAGTTCCACCACCCGAATTTTTGCTATTTTGACTTTTTGTGAACATTGGGGACAGTGTTCGGACTAAGTGTGGGGTGGGAGTAGTTAGGTGCTGGGCTGGGCTGTTTTGTTGTATGCTCTCTGCTGTTAGCATGTATGTTGTGTGTCCCTGTGATTGTGAATTTTCAAATTGTTCTGTATTTGTAAATATTTGTGAAATTGATGTGTGTTGTTGAATGGTTGCTAGCTGATTCTAATTCTGTACATATTTTTGTTATATTGTTATCGAAATGATCAATTTTTTTTAATTTTTAAAATATTTTGTAAATAAGTTTTTCTATCGAAATGATCGATATTTTTGACATTTTTAATTTTGGGTTTCTCGGCGTTTGTTTTTGGTTCTTTTACCGAGAATGGTCCCATTCAATCGACGTCTTAAGTAGTGACCGTTCCTTATGATGGATGGATGACGACCGTCTTAAGGGAAATGTAGTCGTTAGGAGTAGTTTTTTTTAATTATTTTTCAGTTTTTTCTTTGGTGGATTGCATCCCGAAACCTGTAGTTACTCTATGGTTGCGAAATTTTGGTTGCATGTTGTACATGATATTCGAAATGCAAAGGTGATTCGTATGAAAGCATGCAATTTTGTAAATATGTTGAGATACCTAGGCTGTAGAATTCGATTCAGTGTGATTGAGGCTTAATGTTTGAATTCATGTAATTAGCTGATTGAAGAGTCTGTGAATACATCTTGAATCGAGCATGTGCGAATAGTGTGAAGTGAGGTGTTGACATTCCATGCTATTGTGAAGTGTGTAGAACTTGCCTGGTGTGTGTACAAAACGAAATGAAGGAGGTGTATTGTAGGAAAGGATGTAGGCATTTCTTTGTATAACCGAGAGTTTCTTTCTATTTTTTCCTTGTCATACCCCCCTTTCTCTGATTGTATACCCTAGTCAGCCCTTTGAGCCTTTAGCCGATTATTTCTTTCTTTTGTCCAAAAAGTGTAAACCGAGCTTAATTCCTTCTTTTCATTAGCCGTAAAGTCTATACAAAACTCTTAAGCGCTTAAGAAGAGAAAATCATTTTCCCAAAGTGTCAGAGTGAGAAAGGTGAAAAGAAAAAGAACAACAGAGTGAGGGAAGAAAAGAAAAGGTTGAAGGTGCACTTGTTATAAATAAACGATAATGAAGGTGCATGAATAATCTTTGTTGTTGTTTCAAGTGTGCTTAATGAAATGGGCCATACTAAAGTAAACCATCAAGAATGGGATAATGAAAAAAAAAGAGAAACAATGTCCATGAGTTGATGGGATGTGTTGAAAAGGTGCTTAAGGATGCTAGTGGCTATTATTGGCTAATCTAATATTTACTAGTTCCATAGCTTCCATTACAACCCATTAAAGTCCTACGTGATCTTACATTACATTTATTTATATTAGTGGAGTAATACACTAAGGGCAAGCTTATGGGTCATGACATGATGCATGTGAATTCTTTTGGGAGAGAGAGTGAAATTGTGTGTACATGCCCCTGTTTGAATGTTGTGAGTCATATGAGCAAAAAGGGGAAGATTCTCTTGTGTTGTGAGGGCACATGCTTGATGAAAGAGTAATTTTCGTGTCGGATATCTTGATTAGCTGATTCACATGAGTTTGTCGATACCGAGGGTCGGTTCTTAAAGTCTAGGAAGTCTTAATGTATTGAAGGTCATTGCATTGATAAGACCATGCATGGGTTCTTGATGATTGCTGTATTGAATAATTGGTATGACCGTAGCTAAATTGTCGAACCATAGTAGCGAGGTTGGGATGTAAATTACATGAATTGTATGTTTGTTGTTCGAGGACGAACAAGGATTTAAGTGTGGGGTAAGTGATCTTGGGCAAATTTATATGCCCAAGTGATACTCAATAGTATCATTTTCGCCTTGTTTATCTATCAATGTGTATACATTTTCATGTAATAGGCAATAAAATGTGAATTTATACTAACCAACATGATTAGCATTGTTTTGCAGGTAAAATGTGATTTTGGGAAGCTAAAATGCATGTTGGATGATATCGGAGTTGGACTTGGATGCGAGCAAGGGAAAAGGCAGTGGACAGCATGAAATAAAGGGGCTCCGCGATGGAGCCGTGTCACGCTGCCATCGCGGAGGCATTCTGCCTGGATGGGGAAAATTCACCCAAATTCCAGTGGAGGTCCGCGTTTGCTCCGTGGCACGGAGCCAGTGCTCCGCGATGCACGTCGTGCCACGTTGAGCCTGAATTCCCGGACCCCCAGTTCCAGTGAGGGTCCGCGTTCATGGCGTGTCACGGAGGCAGTGCTCCGCGATGCACTCCGTGACACGTTGCTCATTATTTCGGGAAAAATTCCCAGCAGTATAAATAGAACACTTAAGTTCATTTTTCAGAATTCTGACTAGGTGGAGCAAGGAAGTGGGTTACAGGCAGTTGAGGGACGAAAAGCTCAGGGTTTTTTCTCTCTTTCTTTCTTCTTTAATTCAATTGCTTGTATAATTAACACTCGTTTTATGATGATTAATCCACAAATGAGTGGCTAATTCCTCTCCTTGCTGAGGTTATGAACAATTGTGATGAAATTTGATTATTGATTCTATGGTTTTTCATCTTTTCTTCCATGTTGTTCTATTAATTCTTGTTTCTACTGCATTGGTGTGTGGCCTACATTAATGTACATCTAAAAAGTCCGGTTTCACTCGAGAGAGCAAGAAATTGGAAAGTTGTGAATTAATAGGATATGTTCTTTACTTGGTTTGGGAAAATTGGGTTTTGATTAGCTTTCAGGATAGAAATATACCTGAAAGTCATATTAGTCAATTTAGGAACCGGAATTGTATGGCTAGAACATGAATTGCATTTGATCACAGAAATGTAGACGGATGGTTCATGATTCTTAAGTGAGGTTGAATACGAGAGTTTTAATCTTTTGACAAATGTTCTTGGCTAGCAACAGAAAGAAAAGGTTAACCAATTTATGATGATAATAAATTTCATTACATGTTCGTTTAACCTCAGCATGCTCTTGTTCATAGTTCAGATTCAAAGTAGATAATTGTTCTTAGTTTTAGTATAAAAATTTATAAAACAAACTATCAACTTTTTGGTTACATTGTTGTCTGCATTTTTCAGAAGTAAATTATAGTATACTTGAGCAAATTGCACTTAATCCAAGTCTTTGTGGGATCGATACTTGGCTTACTAAAGCCACTTACTACTTGTTCGACCACGTGCACTTGCGTGTTGTTTTGTATACCCACAAACAAACCGAACATTGAGCTATATCCAGTTATAAATGGGACCCAGTCAGTAGAGTTTAGATTTCCGGGCGAGTCTGTCTTAGAATGGGAGGGTAGTTCAGCTATGCCTTTAGGTCAATTTATTTCCTACCTTAAGGCTAGAAAGATGATTTCTAAGGGTTACATCTACCATCTAGTTAGGTTTAAGGATGTGGAGTTCGAGACCCATACTATCCAGTCTGTACCAGTAGTACATGAGTATCTAGAGGTCTTTCCTGATGATTTTCCAGGTGTCCCTCCCGAGCGGGAGATTGATTTCTGTATAGATCTTCTTCCCGACACGCAACCTATATCTATTCTGCCTTACAGAATGGCTCCAGCCGAGCTAAAAGAGTTGAAGGACCAGTTAAAGGACCTGCTAGATAAGGGCTTTATTAGGCCAAGTAAGTCTCTATGGGGTGCACCAGTGTTGTTTGTTCGGAATAAGGATGGTTTGCTTCGGATGTGCATTGACTATCGACAGTTGAACAAGGTCACCGTCAAGAATAGGTATCCTCTACCTAGGATCACTGATTTGTTTAACCAACTTCAGGGTGCCAAGTGTTTCTCCAATATTGATCTCAGATCCGGGTATCACCAGCTCAGCATTCGAGAAACTAACATCCCAAAAACCGCTATAGTCATTACGAATTTGTTGTTATGTCTTTTGGACTAACCAATGCCCCTACAACTTTTATGGATCTAATGAACAGGGTGTTCAAGACATATTTGGACATGGTCATGATTGTGTCCATCGATGACATCCTTATATACTCTCGGAGCAAGGAGGAGCATGCCTCTTACTTGGGAGTAGTGCTTCAGACCCTCAAGGATTGCCAGTTATATGCGAAGTTCAACAAATGTGAGTTTTGGTTGGACTCGGTGGCATTTCTAGGCCATGTGGTATTAGGTGAGGGAATAAAAGTAGACTCTCAGAAGATCGAGGCAGTAAAGAACTGGCCCAGACGGGTGAACCCATCAGATATCAGGAGCTTTTTGGGCTTAGCAGGTTAGTATTAGAGATTCGTGGAGGGTTTTTCCTCTATTGTTGTACCGTTGACCAAGTTGACTTAGAAGAAGGTGATGTTTCAATGGTCGGAGGCTTGTGAGAAAAGCTTCTAAGAGTTGAAGACCCGACTCACTTCAGCACCAATGCTGACTCTACCTGAGGGGACAAATGGCTGTGTAATGTATTGTGATGTTTTGTGAGTTGGAATCGGGTGTGTATTAATGCAACATAGGAAAGTGATAGCATATGCCTCGAGACAGTTGAAAGTTCATGAAAAGAATTACCCGACCCATGATCTTAAATTAGCCACGGTGGTGTTTGCATTGAAGATATGGTGGCATTACTTGTATGGGATCCACGTGGATGATTTCACGGATCATAAGAGCTTGCAATATGTGTTCACGTAGAAAAGATCTCAATCTTCGGAAAATGAGGTGGTTGGAGTTACTGAAGGACTACGACATGAGTGTCCTTTACCACCCGGGCAAGGCTAATGTGGTTGAGGATTCACTTAGTAGGATCTCTATGGAGAGTGTGTTCCACATGGATGAGGGAACTAAGGAGTTGGTAAAAGATGTCCATAGACTTGCAAGGTTGGGAGTTAGATTGGTCGACTCGACTGATGGCGATGTTGTTGTGCAAAATGGATCAGAGTCGTCATTGGTGGTGGATGTCAAATCTTGACAAGATGAGGACCCGATTTTAGTAAAGCTAAAGGAAGCCGTAGAAAGTCAAAAGTCAGAGGTTTTCTCCCATAGGGGAGATGGTGTACTGTGATACCAAGGTCGTCTATGTGTTCCAAATGTCGATAATTTGAGAGACCGGATATTGAATGAGGCACATGGATCCAGGTTTCTATCCATCCGAGTACTACCAAGATGTATCATGACGTGCGGGAAATATATTGGTGGAATGACATGAAGAAGGATATCTCATAATTCGTAGCCAAGTGCTCGAACTGTCAGTAAGTGAAAGTTGAGCATCAAAGGCCGGGAGGCGTACTTCAGGATTTAAGAATTCCCACTTAGAAGTGGGAAGAGATGGATTTCATTACAGGCCTACCTTTTACTCGCCGATACTATGATTATATTTGGATGGTGGTAGATAGGTTGACCAAGGCTGCACACTTTCTACTGGTCAAAACCACAGATTCAGCGTATGGTTATATCAAATTGTATATATGGGAGTTGGTCCGGCTTTATGTAGTTCCATTGTCCATTATTTAAGACCGAGGTACTCAGTTTACCTCTCAGTTTTCGCGGTCTTTCCGAAAAATGGCTTGGGAGTCAAGTTAAGCTCAGCACAGCATTCCATCCCAAAACGGATGGCCAGGCGGAGCGGACAATTCAAACTCTCGAGGAAATGTTGAGAGCTTGTGTGATGGAATTTAAAGGTAGTTGGGATGATCATTTTCCATTAATCGAGTTTTCTTATAATAACAGCTATCACTCCAGTATCCAAATGGCACCGTTCAAGGCTCTTTACAGGAGAAGGTGTAGATCTCCCATTGGATGGTTTGAGGTTGGTGAGGCAGCTATGATAGGGCTAGATTTGGTTCACAAGGCGATGCTGAAAGTTCAGTTGATAAAGGACAGGCTGAAGACCGCTCAGAGCTTTCAGAAATCATATGCTGACATGAGGAGAAGAGATTTGGAGTTTGATGTGGATGACTGGGTATTTCTAAAGGTATCCTCTATGAAGGGAGTCATGTAGTTTGGAAGGAAAGGGAAAATTAGTCCCCGATATATTGGTCCTTATCGGGTTATGAGGAGAGTTGGTAAGGTGGAGTATGAGCTGGACTTTCCATCGGAGTTATCTTTAGTTCATCCCGTGTTTCACGTGTCACTTTTGAAGAAATGTCTGAGTGATCCAGCATTTGTAGTTTCGGTGGACAACGTTGGTGTAAAAGACAACCTCAGTTATGAATAAATTCCCGTTTAAATCTTGGATCGTCAGGTTCGGAAGCTAAGGAGCAAGGAAGTAACTTCAATCAAGGTATTGTGGAGAAATCAGCATGTTGAAGGAGCTACATGGGAAGCCGAAGTGGATATAATGCCTAGATACCCACATTTATTCTCTACCGACTCAGTTTCAGCTTGAGGTATCCGTTTTGCACTTAGACTCTATTTAGTCTTCATGTTTAAATTATGTGCAGAAGTTTCTTTTACGTATAGGGTTGTGTGTATGATTGGTGAATTCAGTTCAACTGTGTGTTTTGAATTGGAGGTAGTCATTCTGTCAGTTTTCGGTTAAAAGTGATCAATTTTGAATAAGATAGATAGTATGTTTCTGTTTTTTGCTTGTTTCCAACATTCGAGGAAGAATGTTCCCAAGGGGGAGATATTGTAATACCCTGGAAGTTCCTAGGAGTAGACCCCGGAAGCTAAAATGCAAAACTGGCGAAAATTGGGGAAAAGTTGCAGAACGAGAGGTACAACGACTCGTGGCATATAACCACGAGTCGTTGTGAGCAGTCGTGATATGGCGTTAGGCCTGGTGATAGTGTAGACAACAGGTGTCACAACAACCCTTGTGAGGAAGGACGACTCGTTGTCTAGAGTCGTGGTAGAGTAGTGGACTTTATTAGTGGAGACGACGGATGGAAACCACGACCCGTTGTACTACACAATATGTCGTGGTTAGGCTTGTTCTGAAGGAGTTCAGATTTTCAGAAAAGGGAAACAATGACTCGTTCAATGACCCGTTGGAACCTAGAACGAATCGTCCTATTCATCCATGGGTTGAATCCGAGATATGGCTGGGACAGTGCATAGTACGGGTAGATACCACAGGTCATGGTATCCTCCAACGACCCGTTGGTTCACCCATCGTTTGGCCTAGTGATCTATTTTCAGCGAATTCAGTAAGGGCATTTCCAGCATTTCCTAGTCCTATGGCCCTATACTACATCATTTAAGGCTCGTTTTGAGGGGTTTTGAGAGGGGAAAAGCCTACTTTAAGTTATTCTTCCCATGCATGCAAGTTTGAAGGATTGAAGGGGTGATTCAAGGCCAAATTTCAAGGTTTCCATTAGAATCCTCGCTTGGGAAATTAGAGGGTATTAGAATTCACCATTTCCAGGTATGTAAGGCTATGAGTGAGTGCTTTCTTCCATACCCATGCCAATTTCTATAAAAATAAGATGAAATGTCTGTGATCAAGTATGGGGTTTTACCCAATTGTATAATTCTACAATTTCGATACATGGGGATGATTAGACTGCTTTTATAATAATGAATTGTAAGCTTGGGCAGATTCTAAATTATTTTCAAATACAAAAATTGTTTTCCAAAAATCTTGAATCTAAAATGCCCATGGATGAGAAATTAATAAAAGTAGTGAACGATGATGAATGCATGATGATGTTGAGATTAAATGATGAAAAGTAGGTTTCTAAAGATACCCATGATTATGATGTTTTCAAAATAAAAATGTGTAGATCCTAGCATGATAAAGCTTTGGGAAATGCTCACACGATGATTTAAAGTGATGATTTTCCCGACGTAATCTTACCACATTGTTTGAAGTGAAGTTTCCCAATATTTCATAAATTCTAGCTTGTGGTATGTTGAGTTAAATAATTCTACATGTAGCTTACCACATGATTTGGAGTAGATGCTTCCACCTATGATAGATCTTGTGGTATGTTTCGAAATAAAGCTTCTCATATGCATGATTTCCTAATTGAGATGTAGGTCATTATTGAGCTTTGTCAATATACAATGTTGAGCTTCATTTCATACAATGTTGAGT
Organism: Datura wrightii; assembly: GCA_035772735.1. Classification (NCBI taxonomy): domain Eukaryota; kingdom Viridiplantae; phylum Streptophyta; class Magnoliopsida; order Solanales; family Solanaceae; genus Datura; species Datura wrightii. The sequence continues at coordinate 181,006,515 of JASDFA010000018.1, forward strand.
TATGCATGATTTCATGTTGATCTTCGTCAATAGACGATGTTGAGCTTCGTTATATATGATGTAGAGCATTGCATGTTTTTAGGAGAAGAGTCTAGCACTGAGCGGGTTAAGGGTCGATCACTCTATGCCCCAGAACTACGTGTCAATATAGGTTGATACTATTATATTATTGGGACCTCCCTTGTGAGCTATCCCCGGCCCGATTGGCCCTTCAGCTTGATATCGATATCATGGTATTGTCCATTGCCCTGACAAGGTTACAGACGGCTCTACCCACTTGAATGTGATAGTTGGGGCCACGTAAGCTCTATCGTGGTATGTCGGTTAAGTTACGAGTCTCCCACGGTTTAAATCATTCAGATTACATATTCATCACTCATGGTAATTATCTTATTCATGCATGTTAAAAAAGCAAGGTATGACTCATTGTTCAGCTTTTGTAAATGTTATGTTCAACTTTGAGTCATTCGAGTCGGTCATGATGTTGTGATGTTAAGCATGGTCATGTCATGATAAGATTTTGATTTCAGAATGAATGCATGTATCCCTTCTACTTATACTTGAAAGCTTATGATATGCAGGAAATGTTTTTAAGGATTATGATATGCCAGGTTTAGCCCCACTATCGCTTATCAGAGTTAACACCTATTTTGTTGGTGAGTCCTCATCTTTCGAGGACTAGAATATCATTTTCCTTTATATATTTTCAGCTTCAGTATTGTTGAGTTAGTTAGGGTCTTATTCCTTCAACTCATCTAGATTAGAGGCTTTCAGACTTATGTATGTATAGTTTCAGATATTATTCTGATGTGTTGTTGTACGAGACTTTCACTGAGTTATAATTATGTTTCCTTCATGTTTATTGAATGAGTTAGTTAAATGCTTAGCCCATGGGTCGACTTCGGGTCTCTCTCGGGGTCTCTTGTCCCGTGTCTACGATCCGGGCCTCCGCGAGTCGTGATAGGTTGGTTAGGATATGATCATAGGCTGTTTTTATTGAGCTCACTTTTAGCCTAAATGACCCTACCAAAATCATATGATTCCCTTGATCCCAATTTTGAGCCATTAATAAACAATTTTTCTTTGATTAACCGATGAACCGTACGCATTTTGTATAATGAACCTATTTTGGCCCTGGTCCCTCCTTTGACATTGTGAACCTCAACATATGAAAAATGCCTAAGTTTAGGGTGGCTAGAGTAGGGGTGCATAAAAAGTGGGAACGAGGAAAGGTAGAGAAAAGATGAAAAATGAGGTGTGGTGTGACAAATAACAAAGAAAAAAAGAGATGAAAATTTTGAAAACTTTGAAAAAGAAAATTCAAAGAGAATAATGCTTGAAAAGGTTGAAAACGCATCATACTCATACAATGCATATAAAAGAGTTGAAAAGATAGGAAAAGGAAGGAAAAGAAAAAACGGGTGAAATAAGTGAATGGTGGAGCCAATGTATGTTGTGCAAAGGAAGGGTTAGTCACTCAAAAAGATACCATGTTTATCATTTCCAGCCCTAAAGCCTACATTGCAAGCCGCATCAAGTCCTATAGTGATCATAATCTGACCATCTAACAGACCGAAGCAGAGAAAATAAGGGCAAACCTATGGTATTTTATACACAGCAATTAGAACTTCTTTGTGTGAGTGAGAGTCTCGCTTGTTCAGTCCCATGCCATATCTATTACTATATTTGTGAGTGGGGACTTTATTTGCTGTGAGGATACATGGTTTATGTTCAATTTTACCAGTGGTCTGTGTGAAAAGCATCGGTGATGACTTGATTGCCTGTTAATGCTAGATGACATGTCTCAATCCCTGCTTATCATGCTTTGTGGTTTCTTGTGGTACATTAGCTAATATTGGTTCACGGAAGAAGGGTCAAAAGTTGTTGGATTTATAGTGCAAAATTTTGTTTGGTATCAACTGTAGTATCCTAGGTTTATTTTCTAGTTGAGCGTCGTGTTTAGTTTTTTTTCTTTTCTTCGCATGTGGACATGCAAAAGTCTTAAGTTGGGGGTGTTGATCTGCTGTGAGTTTACAGTACTTTCAACGCTCAAAACTAAGAAAATAGCATGAACTTAGGTATGTTTATATGGATATAAGACACTTTTTTTTATTACAGTAAAAATAAGTATTAGAGCAAGAATGTGCAAAAGAAACCTGAAAGTGCAGAAAATGAGCTAAAGTCACTATCTCAGTATGAGGTGTATCTTGATGGTACGAGCCGTACTGAGAACTATGAAAAGTTTTAGATGGCTGAACTGGGAAGAATGCCATCTACGATTCTCTGTACGAGCCGTACAACACTGATACGAGCCGTAACTTGAGTCGTGGAAATATTCAGAAGAAATTTCACAAAGGTAGACTCCAGATACGGATGAAACTACGAATCGTGGCAATAAGGTACGAATCATATCAGGATCCATAGTGGTCTTTAGAGGATTTTCAATGCTAAGTAGAACTTCAGATAGTACGAGTCGTGGCTGGGAGTTACGAGTCGTACCATAACACTTCTGAATAATTTCAGAAAAAGTTAGAGTTCTCAGAGCCAGACCACAGAAGCAATTCACGACTTGTAGGAAGCATGTACAAGTCGTACCAAGGACCAACACTTTGCCAAATTTCAGCACGCATAGGACTTATTGACAACAGGTATGACCCATACAATCCTACAATGGGTCATAGATCAGTCGTGGCTCAGGCGGCACCAGTTATGAAAAATAACCCTGTAAGCTTGGGAATAGGATTCTTATGTCTGTATAAATACCTTTTATGTTTTATTTTCAATAGAGAATGATAGGGAACATCAGAGAGAAGTGAGATAGACGTGAAAACAATAGAGATTCGAGGGAAAAACATAGAATTGAGTTTATTGATTTGTAATTAACCATTTCTTGGATTCTTTCTTGATCTTTATCAATTGTTCTTGAGGTTTTTCTGATATAATCAAAGAAGATTTTCTCTCATCTACAATTGTAAGTATTGAATTATGTGTTTAATTATAAATGCATGTCACAACCTTGCAACTATGAGAGGCTAAAACCTCCATTGCTAGGGTTGTGGGAACCATGGTGGATTAACGAGCTAGGGATACACAAAAGTGATTCAAAATCAATGTAAAACACTATTATATTATATTCATGCTTAAATATTTCTTAACGATGTACAACATTAGGACTTGCCTGAATTCTTTATTTTCTTGAGCCTAGAGAGGTAGAGATTAGAAAAAGAGAACTACAACAAAGCCTTGATCTTGACGATCTTTGTATTAACTTGAGTTGTGGTAGCATGATAGTTAAATTAGGAACATATTGATAATGGATAGTTTGAAACCGCTCATGAGACCTGACTGGGTGATTGAGTATAGTTATCCAATAGGGACAAATCAGTCCTTTGGATGAACCCTAGTTATCAGTTCTACAAGTAAACATTGGTATTGATCACGTGTGTATACCCGAAGCAGTTATGAACCCATGGGGAACACAAACCCTAGTTATTCTTCAATCTTGATTTACATCATAATTTCAATCATTTTTTTAATTATTGTTTTCTTAAAACCCCCTAATTGGAGTAACTAACCAACAACTTCACTTACCGACATTAGTCTAGATCTTTCATATTCCCCGTGGGTTCGACTCAAACCTCTTTGTTGGGTTCTTTAATGACAATGTCCGCTTTATACTCCAGCAGGATGTGTGAGTTTGAGCGTTATCAACTTTTTTTATCCTTGCTCTTTTTAATAAATTTTTAATGAACACCCCAACATTAATTGGCATTCCAGTCATTAACGCATATACAAGACACAATATTTCCCTAGTTACATGGGTTACATGCTTTTCAGGCACTAAACAAGCACACACTATCTTTACCAAACTCGTGCTTCTCTACTTAAGTGAGCATATGGAAGCGAAACATGATACCCAAATTGTTGGTGGTGAGTCCCCCGTGCAACAGAGTTAGGGCCACACAGAGTATGTCTAATATCCCTATACAGGGGTTTCTTCACCATGTTAACAAAGGGTTGTGGGTCAACATGAGGTGTCCCAAGTAATCTGAAAGCCATAGGTGCAAACTAGATAATTTGACCCCCAATTTCTGCACCTTGTCATGTATCTGCTTCTCATTATGGACAGGACTATGAACCGTATCATCATGCTACCATTTATATTGAGGCTCGTAGTCCAAACCTGCGCTAAATTTTTCACCCATCAGTTTTTGTTTCACTTGCACATTGAACACACATTAGTCAAGATACTTGGGTTGCCTCCCAAGAAGCACCCGATTTAATATCGTGGCACGATGCAGGTAGTTTAGTTAGTCGGACTTCACCAAACCACCTTATGGGTTGCCTCTCATAAAACATCTGATTTAACATCGCGATACAATGCAAGTCTCTTGACTATTAAAATTTCGTCAAGAAACTCAAAATCCATATCAATTGCTGAGACTTCACGAAACTCATTTGGCTAATTCATTTACCTACAGACATTGAAGGTTACCTCTTTGTTCATCCTAAATTTCAGCAGGACCCTTTCAATGTCCACTAAAGCTTTCCCAGTGGAAAGAATGGTCTCCCCAAGATGTTGGGGACCTTAAAATCTACCTCGCAATCCATGTTCATGAAGTCAACTGGGAAGATTAACTTGTCCACTTTCACTAGGTTGTCATGGAGTATGCCTATAGGCTTCTTCACTATGTTTTCCACCCTCAATAGTCACATTATCATCAGTGGGGGCTACCAAGCCCAACTACTTAAACACAACTAGCGGAATTAGATTGATGTTAGCTCTCAGATCACACAATGCTCTTACAAACTCAAAGTCTCCAATCATGTATGGGATGGTGAAAGCACCTGGATTTTCCTTTTCTGAGCAAGAACCCATGAGGCTATTACACTATAATGATGCAGGTTCCTAACAAGCTCATAGCCAACATATCGCTTCCTGGTTATTAGGTCCTTCATAAAGTTTGCATACCCGGGCATCTGTTCTAATGCCTCAGCCAATGGGTTGTTCACAGATAGTTTCTTCGGCATGAACAAAAACTTTTGGAACTTCTCATCATCCACCTTTTTCTTCATCCTTTGAGGGAAAGATGGAGGTGGTTGAGGGATGGGTCTGAAAACCTATGGGGCCTCTTTTGCCTTTCCTTTTTCTGCATTAGACTCCTCTACATCAATCGGAGTCTTGGTTAACTCAGCATCACCTTTAATCACCTACTCTGTAGCCTCATCCTCCTATCTACCTCGATCTCACTTTGTTTTCTCATCTTAATTACAACTAGCATGGTGGATTAACTGTAGTTTCTCCACTCCTAGTCATCATAGACATGCATTGGCTGTCATTCTTTGGATTCTGCATGGTATTTCTAGGAATTGTGCGCTTCTTCCATTGGTTTGGGGATGCAGACATCTGACCTAGCTGCTACTCAATCTTCTTGATCACTATGGCATGCGATTCAACTTTTTGGTTCATGCCAGATATATCTCCCCTAATGTCCTTCAACTGATCATCTATCAAGAATGGCTTCTTCAGCAACTCAACCATCTTACTCTCCACCTTTGAGGGCCCATCATCACCTCTTGAGCCTGAGGAAGGATATAAAGGCCTGTACGATCACTTTTGTAACCATCATTCTTTCTCTAATCACCTTCCCACTTTTGATTTCTTCTTCTATCCCTATAATCATTCCTGCTTTAATTGTCCCTATACTGGTTTCACTATTAATTTTCAGAACCATAGCACCAAGTGTCTTGACCAGATCCTTACGCGTTGGCCTAATAACCCGCCACCTGGTTATCCAAGAAGTTTGCCTCCTCCTCAGAATTTGAGTGCTCGAATCCCTATTCCTGACCCTGTGCTCCCACTGCATTTACCCTCTACGCTCCAAGCTCCATGATATGTTTCGTGAGTAGGTCTATAGATATTCTCATATGAGCTAACTCCTGATCATGCTCCTTTTCTTTCCTTTGCTGCTCCACAGTCATCCCTATAGCATATGTACCCGCAGCTGTCTCCTCCTCTCTAGTATGTCAGGCTGTGTTTGTCTTGGTCACTTGGTCAAGTATGGTGGTTTCTTCCTCCCACGAGTAACACAGCAATGCTCCACCTTCCACTATATCAGCTACAACCTTTATGCTATTGTTCAGAGACCTGTAAAAAATTTCCAATAAGCTGTCTTAGGAATTCTGTGATTCGAGCACTTGGTTAGCTTACTCTTGAACCTTAGCCTTGTCTCATGAAGTTCCTTTGTCTTAAGCTATCGAAAGTTGTAGATCTCATCTTTGAGTTACATCATCCTAGAAGGTTGAAAGAACCTCTCGAAAATGGTATGTTTTAGCTCTCTTTAATTGGTGATGGTGTCATTTGGAAACTCCAACAATGAAAGGGTAGCCTCACTAGATAGGGAGAATGGAAAGAGCCTTAGCCTGATAGCATCCTAAGTTACTCCTGGCAACCGATAAGCCTTAGCCTGCTACCCACAAAGTTCATCAGGTGGAGATTTGTGTCTTTAGCTGCATTACCACAGAACACACCCTTCATATTAAGCAACTGGATCATTGTGCTTGTGATATCGAATTTTGTCCCAACAGGCGAAGGTGAGGGTACAATAGCTCCTATTGACCTAGCTTCATCAATATTTGAGTCCTCATCATCATCAAAGTGAGGAGCATATCTATGGAACTAGTTTGGATCAGGACCTCTATTTCCCCTTCTGTTTTGGCCAGCATTGACCACCTTTTATTGGGCATCATCTGCCTCCTGAAGAGTAGCTTGTTGAGCTTACTCATCTTGATGGGTCTCATTAGCATGACGCGCCTCAACATCCAACCTAGCCTCCATCTATTTTGGGGTTCCCAAACCAGCCATTTTCCGCAGTGTTCTTTCAAGATCTTGATCAAATGAGACTAGAGGGTTTCCGCTACTCTTCATACTTGGCATTTACCAAGTAGTCTCCTATGTAAAAACAAAAAGAAAAGAAAACATAAATAAGGAAATAATGACTAAAACTTATATAACAGCAATTAATCTAGTTCTAACCCGTATTTCCCGGCAATGATGTCAATTTTTATAATGCTCAAATTACACCCCTGATGAAGTATAATGCGGACGTTGTCAATAAAGAACCCAACTAGGATGGGGTCGATCCCACAAGGAATATGGTCAAGATATAGACTAATGCTAGTATTCACACTTTTAGTTAAATTATTTCCTAAAGGGGGGGATTTCAAATTAAGTAACAGTATTTTGAACTAAAGTTGTGATCAATATTTATGCAATCAACTAGGGAGGTGTTCCCCATGTGTTCCTAACTAGGTCAGGTTATTACACTCATGATCTATCCCAATACTTAGCTTGAAGAACTGATAAATTATGCTCATCTAAATGACTAGTTCATCCCTATTAGATGACTCTACTCTATCGCTGGGTTAGGTTTCATGAACGATTTCAATTTAACCTTTATCAATAGTTCCAAATTATCTCTCCTACGGCCGCAACTCAAGCTATTCAGTGAAACTCAATTTCAAGGCTTTGTTGTTCTTTTCTTTTCCTAATTTCTACTTCTCTAGGTTCAAACAAAAAGAGAATTCGGGCTAGTCCTAACACCGAACATCATTTAGAAATGTTACATATGAAGAAAAGAACAACACATGCATTCATATTGGTATGGAATCACTTTGTGTTAACCCTAGTTTATTATTCCACCTTGGTTTCCACAACCCTAGTTGCGGAGGGTTTAACTATTCATAATTATAAGAATAAAATCATATTTCATGGAAGAAAACATAAATGAAGACTTACAATATTGATGAAAGAAGAACCCAAGAATCAAATACATAATTATTTGTCAAAAACCCAAGAACAATGATGAATTATGTCCAAGTAATAAAGTATTTGATGTCCAAGAACTTAGGAAACCCATAAAATGAATACAATTTCAAAAGTATCGGCCTCCTTTAAGGAAAATAACTAAGACATATTTATACAATTAGTTAAGACCTTTCCTAAATTAACAGGGAAACTGTTGTCGCCTTGTCCTACGAGTCGCAGCATAATCCTCTAAGTCGTGGCTTTTGTTTTTAGTATGAATGCAACATTTGAATCTGTCAAGTCCCAAAGGTTGGTACAACGTATAATGTCACTACAAGTCTTAAGTGCCTATGGTTGTCTAGACTTTTGAAATCTGACATCCTCTGAATCTCACCACGAGTCCTTGATACTATCCGTATGTTGGTGCTATGACTTGTGGAATGTACTCGTACCCTAGGATCTGTTGGTTGACATATTCTCTGAAGTTTTCCCCTACTTCTTGGTATGGTTCGTATGTTGTTAATATGATTCGTGGCTTCCACTTGTATCGAGAGCTTCTACAAGTGCACATTTTCTGAATTTTTTTCACGACTCCTTAGTACGGCTTGTACCAGGATGGTATGGCTCGTACCATGAATTGTACTTTGCCCGGGCACTGTGCATTTTTTTTGAAGTTCTACTACAGTTTCTAGGTACGAGTCGTACCAGGATGGTACAACTCGTACTGAGACCTATTGCAAGCCATTTTTCTATATTTTTCTACTCATTTTTCACAATCCATCTCCCAGACCTGGTTTCCCTGAAAATAAGGTAAAAGCACCTCATATCTATATAAACATACCTATATCACAACATATTTTCGATGGTTTAAGAATCAAAGGTACCGTCAATCCACGACACATAAGTGCTCTAAGCTCTCTTGCCATCCTATATAGGTGGTGTGAAGGCACACTCTCATCCTTTGTAATCGAAGCGTTAGCGGTGGCCGACTCACTCTATGGTGTTATGATGATAGGGGTTATTCCTACCCCCTCAGCTATCTTGGTTGCCTCAGTGACCTTTGTATCTCTCAAGGCTTAATGTGGCTCACCCGAAGGGTCCTTGCCACTCACAGGCTTTCTAGGCACAATTGCAGAGCTCCTTGCTCCTCTGGCTCTCTCCTGCAACTTAGAAATATGCCGGTCATGAGTCTGCTGGCTAGCTATTATTGTCCGCCTACACTCCTCTCTCTCTCTCTCTTCCTCCTCTACTTGGAGGTCTCCTCATCAACTACCTCAGACGACCTCCACTTCCTCTATCTTCATCGGCTGGCTCATACATCCATAATTTCCCAAATCTAGCTCCTCCTCGGGCTCATCCTCAAAGAATGGAATGGTAGGGGATGGTTATATGGTCAACGACTGAGATGATAGCTCGGGTAACCTCACTCCTAATTGACGCTAAGTCATCCTATAATATCCGTACATCTGGCAGCTTTTCTAGTCGCTTATTAAGCTGAAGCTCAAAGGATCAAGCCTAGTGTGCAAAGCTATAGCTGCCTCATCAATCTCGGCCCTCACCCATGGCTTGACCTGCTCCATCATGACATTCACCTTCTTTCCTGTCAAGGTCAGCATCTAGGCCATCTTTTGTAAGAAGCCCTATGGTACTAGGACATAACTAGGTGGGACCTGGCCTGAAGTAGCTGGTAGAGGAGATGATGAAGTGCTAGGGAAGCTGCTATGTGTATGGCCTCTGTGGCCAGCATCTCACTCTGCTCAACTGATGTGGGGGAATCTACATTCTCGCCCCCCGCTATTTCCGGTGTCATGACTGCTGCTGGTGCTCTAACTCGGGCCCCCGGGTTAATCTCATCAGGTATAAACCTAATAGTTGCAGTCCGTGTACCTCCAAATCTGGCATCAATATCTATTATGACCTGGACAACTGCCTCCCTACAAATCCTATATATTAGACTCGAGAATGGAATTGTAGTGCTCAATTCTAGAGCTCAATCTCAAATCTTCTCTGCTATGATCCATGGGATATTGATTGCATTCCCTAACATGATGCTAGTAACTAATCCTGCTCTATCGGCACTCAAAGTTCTATCATTAGGTGCAGGGTCCAACTTGTGGCGAACTAGTGTTCAACAGGCCTTCTTAAGGAAATGAAGTGAGGCTTTGGTGACCTGCCATTTAGTAGTCATCCAATCTGCATCCTTCTTCTTCTTGGCTATGAAACTAGCTAGCCATCTCACATGCCTTTGCCTCTCCTCAAAACTCAACTGTTTGACCCTTTTCAGGGCCTCAATGTGGTGATCAAACTCGACAGAGGAGGCTAGAGCCTGATAATTTAGCCTGCATAACATGCGTGCAATGGTATGCTCTGAAATATCTATAGCTCTCCCCTAAACTAGAATACTTTACAACTTGGGTTGATCTCTCACCTTTTGTTCAACTGGTGTCTCATACTCCATAGTCGCCAAGTAGGTTGCATTGAACTCCCTAACCATGTCAGCGCGGAAGCTTTCAGGGGTTCTTGCCATCCAGTTGAAATCATACAAGTTAAATAGCCACTTCATATCCTCAACCTCATTCAGTGTACCGGTCAAGACCTGCAGCTCCTATTGTATATCCCTCCTAGGGTCCAGCTTTAATGTGAGGGTGAGGCACTGGTCATAGATCTCTCGAACACCTGGCATACCCTACCTTATTTTACGACTCTCAGTAGGTGATGTTTTCTCATCATTCTCCTCTTGTGCCTCCTCCTTAGATTTGGCCTCACCTGACCCCTCCTTTGCATTTGAACCACTACTGGACTCATAAGATTAGGTATCATCTCCCTCCTCACACTGGGGAACCTCTATTGGAGCGACCAAGGCAACTACGGCCTGAGACTTGGCCTATGCCCTAGTGGTTTATGGCTCGTCCATCTCATTAGTATCCACATCATATTCCTCTACTGAATGAGTAGGGAAGTTTGCCTCCTACACAGATGTAAAGGCTTCATCCCTCAATGCCCTCCGGGCTACAATCTCATCCCTGGCATTCTTGTCCTGGGCATTCTTGTTTGTTTGTCCTTTGTGTGCCATTGTACTTGTGTAGAAGGAATTAGTACACATGATATCAGAGCATGATAGCAAGAAAGAATTGCAGTGTCTCACTATGGTTCACCAGTACGAGTCGTATCAAAGTGGTACAATCCATACTAAGACTCGCAGTATCCCTTTTCCCATCACGACTCACTTGTATGACTCTTACCGATGCGGTACGATTCGTGCTAATGGTCGTAGTATAACTTCTAAGGATACGTGACGTTTGATGTTTTAGTATGACTTGTTACTATGTTTCATTGCGTGATCCTACAAGACGTACCACGGGTTGTGATTTTGATTTAGATTGTGACCCTTCTTGGTTCTCTTGTATTGGCCACTTGGTACGACTCGTGGTGTCCCCGACCATTAATCTAAGACTTTAGTGTTTTTGGAACAGTCCCAATGAATCATTCTTGAGTTATAGTAGGATACCACAACTCATAGGATGGCTCGTGAAGCCTGTCCTCACCATGTGTATCAAGAAATGTGCAAGCAATCAAATTTTTTGGGTTGATACTTAGACTTCCCCACCCCATTAGTTTGCAAAAATGCATAATTTCACTACCCACTCAATCCCCGTAGTAAAATTTTCACAATTTCACTACCCACAGTAAGATTTTCCCATTAACTCACTACCCATAAGCAATAAATTCTTTGAGCATTTTAATGCCAAAACCCATGGTACAAGATCACATGTAGCCTCTGATCATATTCCTCTATTTCATTTTCATGGGTGGAGGATTTACTGTGAAGGTACGACTACTTCTAACAAGAAAAAAAATGAAAATTTCCCAACTTACTTGCTAGATTCTTTAGTGGTTCTTCCTTTCTTAGGATTTAGAGTATGAATTTGACCAAATCATGCAATTTTCTTGCATAATTTCAAGCTTAACTGGAATGAGAGTGAGTTACAGGTGAGGGGAGGAAATAATGGGTTCATGTAGTAAATTTCAAACCAAATTTTGATTTTAAATTGGTTCTAGGCGGATTTAAAAATTCGGGTCTAGTCGTGTTGGCTTAAATCTTTTATTAATTGACCCATCATGACTCGAACCACGAGTCGTAGTTTATTCCTACAACTCGTCCCTTCTATCCGTATCTAAAGTTCAAAATACTTACTTGTGAACCTACGAGTGTGTGGTACAGTTTGTACCTAGATGTCATGACCTGTACCGTGACTCATAGGTCAGAGTTTCTTCACTTTGACACTGAAGGTAGTTCATCATGACAGTGGGTACTCGACTTGTACCATGTAGGTATGATTTGTAATGACCAACCATAATGTGAACTTTTGAGTCTTGTCAATTCTCTGCTTCTCATTACATATGGGACTACGAGTCGTACCATTATACTATGGTTCATACAGAGGCTCGTAGTCCAGACCTACATTTCATTTTTCAGATTTTAGTCCCTATTTCACCTGTACACTACAATACACATTATTCAAGATACTTGGGTTGCCTCCCAAAATGCACCTAATTTAACATCGCAACACGACACAAGTAGTTTGATTACTAAGACTTCACCAAACCACCTCATGGGTTGCCTCCCATGCAGCACCTGATTCAACATCGTGGCATGACATGAGTCTCTTGACTACTTAGAATTCATCAATAAACTCCTACTCAAAATCAATGGATGAGACCACTCAAAACTCATTCGGTTGCTTCATTGACCTGTAGATGTTGAAAGTGACCTCTTTATTCATTCATCCTAAACTTCAACTGTCCTGCTTGAACGTCCACCAAGGCTCTCCTAGTGGCAAGAAAAGATCACCCCAAAATGATGAGGACCTCAAAATCCAATTTGCAATCTAAAATCATGATGTCAATCAAAAAGATGAACTTGTCTACCTTCACAAGAACATCATGAAGGATACCCACAGGCTTCTTCACTATGCGGTTGATGTCGCCTAAGCACACGCAAACGCAAGTGGTTATTAAGTAATATAGGATTGTTAAGTCCAGATATCGTACCAACATCGACTTGTAAATTTAATCGTCATAAGTTTGTCACTTTGATTTAACTAATCTACAAAACAAATAAATTGGAGACTAGTTTGGAAAATTAAATTGCTAAACTTCAGTTGTAAAGTTTAACTACAAATGAATGCAAGCTTGATTGTATTTCAATAATGATGATAAACAAGTGCAATGACACTTGATTGGTTTCAGGTTGAGTTTTTTAGATGTAATTAAACAAGAATAATTCTTCCTACGGTTTTTAGTTGCAAGTTACTATACCATTTCTTGCCACTATCCCTAGCATCAAAGAACTATCTCATGCACCCTAAATGCCTATATCCTTATGATCGTAGGAGAACATGAAACGATGATTATGCCAACTTGTATTTCAACTAAACGAGGTTGAAGGGTATATTCCTATCCTCAACAATAACTTCTATCCTATCACCAATGGGTTCAAGGGTCTTTGAATTCCCGTTCTATATTTATTTTTAATCCTTTCAATTCCCTTTTCCAAGTACAATCAAAAGCCAACAAATTAGTTATAAGGTGATCAATCCCACAAATAATAAATTAAGACAAATAAATACAAACAACCATAGAGAAGAATCAAAATCAAATTTATTACGCTTTCAAATAGTCAACCATCCACCATGGCCATAACCATAGATTATAAGTTTAGCCACTCATAGACAAGTAAAGAAATGAATAAGTAGTCTTCATTATACAAAAATACAAAGTAAAGAATAGAAACCTAGTTGTAGAACTTTGTCTTCCATCCAAATGAATTACAATTGTCATGACTAAAATATGAAAAAGAAACTCAGTTGAGGCTCCTCTTTGGCATCTCAACCTCTTCTCCATGTCGAACTCATTGATAAAAGATGATTCTAGATGTGTAACAAACGACCTAGTCCTCATATATATAGATGAGCCTAGAAATGACACTTCTGCCCTTCAAGACTTGGCTTTCAAATCAGCATTTTTCACCCCAGAATGGGCCTGGCGCCCTGCCCCTCCTATCTTGTCACAGACTTAGTCAAATTTTCAGCAATTTTCAGCTCCAAAATAGGCCTAGCGCCCCGCCCCATCCATAACGCTAGGCTAACAATTTTTTCTCTGAAGTTTGAGTGCTGGTGTGTGGCGCCAACCATAGCACCAGACTGTGAATTTATTTCTCTGAAGATTGGGACATGGTGCGGGGCACCATCCATAGCAACAGACTCGTCAGATTCTCAAATCTTCATTTCTTGCATCATATTGAGCTCCTTTTGCTTAGTTTTCTTCTCAAATCAACTAAAATCATTTGTTTGCACATAAAACACACACATACATGAATTTAAACATAAATTAAGGATTATGAACTCAAAACATGATCAAATATGGGTAAAAACATGACAATTGGGCATGAAAATATGCCCAACATCACCACCCCACACTTAAACCATTGTTCGTCCTCGAACAATCCTTAAAACACACCTAAATCATGTTCACCATCACACTTGACACCTCCATCAACTCATACTCAACCAACTAGCATAGAGAAAATATAGAGCGGTTTATCATCATACAATTGACCTCAACAAAGAACATAGAAAGATTTCACAATCAAGAACACACAACCTCTATAAATAACTCATCTCTTCAACACAAAGGGCCAATATGATTAAGTGTGACACATGCAACAAGTAGTACACCGAATTAGACCTCTTGTGCCCCTCATTTTTAATGATGTTCCTCTCTCAACTTCATCAATATAAGACATAGAACATATATAGTAAGGCACACTCACTCTAAAAAAGGATGTAATTCACATATGCAACATAGCATAGGCTTTCCCTTCATGTATATTTAGACTACCTAATTGTCTCAAGAGATTCAGATCACAAAGACTTTTCTTGGATGTAATGTCGGCTAAGGGACGAGTAGGAATGATATTTGATTTTATAGTGACTACCACCCTCAGCACTTTTAAGACATATTTCACTTTTATTTCCCACCACCTCTTTTGTTGCTTGTTCACCTTTCCTCTACTCACCCTTGTCTTTTCTTTTCATGCCCCATTTTTTCTCTACTTGTCTGCTAGTTTTCTAATTATAGAATAGCTAAGGATTTTTTAATTAAATCTCTCTTTAGTCGACAACATAATTTTTTATGGGCACCCCTTCCCTTACTTTTCTTTCCTTACCACAAATTTTTCTTTTTCCTTTAAGTCTCAAAGTGCTTAAGACTACTTTGGATCAATAAATTTGAGGTCTCACAACAAGAGGGATTAATCTATTATTGAGGCTAAGAAAAAATAAGGCTTTTAGGATCAAAGGAGTTAAATAGGGAAAATGATTTGGAAGGTAAAACAACTATTGGAAAAAACTTGGCTTCTTCAAAGAAATGCCTTGATCATCTCTCAACTCCCAATCAACTAGTTATCCTACATACACTAAGGCAGGTTCTAGATTCTACAATATATATATATATAAACACACACACACACACACACACACACAAAACAATTTAGCTCACTGCTCATGGAAATAAGAATCTAATCGGTTTCTACAGCTACACATTCACACAATCATATTGAATGATAGGTTAAATGCATAATTAAGCCCTAAGATATGTTGACTCAAATTAAAGAGATATGTGTGACTCTCATGGATTCTAAGTCATGCAAACAAGTTGACCACTCTATTTTCTCTAGCATACCAGCTAAGTAGAATATCAATAAGCAAACAAGTAGATGGCCCTATGACTCAATCCTAAAAAATAAAATAATGTGACAAAGCTTCCCTTAAGACGATCGTCATCCATCTATCATAGGGAAACTTTATTTCTCTATGACTAAAATGAATTAAAAAAACAAAACAAAAAATAACCCGATTCAAAGGGCTCTCCTTCAGAAAAGAACCGAGGCCATAAGAAAAATTCAAGGGTGGATGAGACATGCCATTTTAAAAAATTTTGAACAAAAATTGCTGGCATGCTCACCCTTAATATCAAAATTTTGGGAGATATCCCCTCACCCCACACTTAAATCATGCTCTGTCCTCAGAGCATCTTTAAAGTAAAAATTAGATACGAGTGAGAAATACTCCCTAAGGCCTTCTAGGGCCTAGCTAGCAGCAGGTTTCATGGATTCACGGGTCACACGATGATAAATTTAAGCTCAAACCATGCTCCTTAGCTTTGATTCCGCGTACTCAGATGTCCCCTTCTCTGCAAAAGAAAAATAAAAGACCAAACGTGACACTATAAAAAAAATAAAAATAATAATAATACAAACTACACTATTACAAATTGGGTTTCTCTCAACAAGCACCTAATTTAAGGTCGTGGCATGACATCATCAAGTTTCACCACTCTTTCTTTCCACTTTGAGCTTGTAAATTTCACCCCTATTTTCTTTTTCAATTTTCTTTCATGCTCAAGGGGCAGTGATGTAAACATGAAGGGACCAAGTAATGGATGTTGTATTTTTCCCTTCTTGGCCCTTAAGTGAGAGATGTCGTAATGTGTCTTTGGCATAATAATTTTCAGAATGTAGGGGTGTTGTTCCTCATCTACACCTCTCTCCAAAGGTTTTGAAGGCTCTATTTCAAGGTTTCACCCCAAACACAATGTCGAGAAGTGCTTAGAACGAGGACCAATACACCCTAACTCCAAGATTGCATTATGTTTGATATCCTCACTTTTATTCACCTCCTCAACATCGACATCTACCAACAAAGAATGGTCTAACGGTTGGGATTGTTCTTCTTGTTCCATGCATTGGTTAGTATCCACAACACTCTGTAGTTGGGCCTCAGATGCCTCAACTTGTTCATTCAAAAGACCTTGCAGGTCATTGATACTTGAGACAAATTAGCCACTTGAGGTTCCACTTTAGTATTGGCAAAGACTTTAACTTGCAAATCAATAAAAATTGTAGTCTCAACCATCATCTCTGTGAGCTTGGCACTCAACCTTTTTAAGGCTTATCCCTGTTCAGTAAGATGCTCCCTCATTACTTCCATATGCTTCGGGATGATTTTTTCCATATTGCTTGTTTGAGCATGATGTTCCTCCTCTTCATTATTCTTGTAAGAATAAAAAACAATAGGAGGATCATGATAGGGGCTTGGGGAAGGTTAAGAAAAATGTGGGCAACTACTCCAATATCCATCCAGACCACCACATAGACTGCAAGTATGACAGTGCTGCCACAAGTGAGGTCCTCCACAATTCAGACAAGAATCACTAAAATATGAATATCCATCATTCAATTCATTTGTATACCAAGATGTCATGTTCAAGAAGGGTTGTACAATACTAAAAAAAGGAAAAATAAAAATCTATACAATATATACAAAATAGTGAAATAAAATCCTAACCTATAAATGGTTAAACAATATTCAAGTCCCTGACAATGGCGCCAGAAACTTGATGTCGCCCAAGTGCACGCAAGTGCATGTGGTCGTCAAGTAATACAGGATTGTTAAGTCTATATATCGTACCCACAGGGACATGTAAATTTAATTGTTATAAGGTTGTCATTTTGATTTCACTAATCTACGAAACAAATAAATTGGAGATTGATTTGGAAAATTAAACTTCTAAACTTCAAATGTAAAGATTAACTACAAATGAATGCAAGTTTAATTGAATTACAACAATGATAACAAACTAGGGTAGTGGAACTTTGTTTGTTTCGAGTTGAGTTTTCCAGACATAACTAACTAGCATGATTCTTCCTACGGTTGTTAGTAGCAAGTTACTATCCTATTTCTTGCCACTATCCCTAGAATCCAAGAACTATCTCATGCACCCTAACACCTATATCCCTATGGTCACAGGAGAGCATGAAATGACGATTATGACAACTTGTATTTTAACTAAACGGGGTTGAAGGGTATATTCCTATCCTCAACAACAACTTCTATCCTCTCACCAATGGGTTCAAGAGAATTTGAATTCTCGTTGTGAATTTAGTTTTAACCCTTTCGATTCCCTTTTCCAAGTTCAATCGAAATCAAATAGATTACTTATAAGGTGATCAATCTCGTAAACAATAAATTAAAATAAATAAATACAAAAACCATAGAGAAGAATCAAAATCAACTTTATTATTCTTTCAAACAACCAACTATCCACTATGGTTATAACCGTAGATTATAAGTTTAGCCACTCATAGAAAAGCGAAGAAACAATCAACCATCCACCATTGGGAATGAAAATATGCCCAACATCAGTGGTCTGCCATCAATAGCCTAATTGTCGCCGGTTCTGGGGCTTCCTAGACCAACTATTTGAACACAACTAGCAACATCATATTGATGCTAGCTCCCAGATCACACATTGCTCTAGCAAACTCAAAATCTCCAATAGTGCATGGGATGGTGAAGGCATCTGAGTCTTTCATTTTTTGTGCAAGGACCCGTGAGGCTAAGAAACTACAATGATGTAAATTTCTAACTAGCTCATAGCTCACAGATCATTTCTTGGTCACCAGGTCCTTCATGAACTTCGCATACCTAGGCATCTGCTCCAATGCCCCAACCAAGGGAATATTCACTAACAACTCTTTCAGCATGGATAAACTTTTTTTGGAATTTCCCATCATCCATATTCTTCTTCATTCTCTGAAGAAAAGGTGGAGGTGGTTGATGGATAGGCCTTAAAATATGTGGGGCCTTATTCATCTATTATTGTCTGTAGCCCACTCCTTTCCATCAACTGGAGGCTTGGTCAACTCCACATTACCATCAACTACCTGCTCTGCAGTCTCAGCCTCCTCATCTGTATCAACCTCCTTTGGTTCTACCATCTCAACTACAACTAGCATGGGTGGATCAACTATGGTTTTTCCACTCTTAGTAGTTATAACCATGCAGTCTCTATCATTTTTTGAATTTTGCACTGGATATTAGTAGGAAGTGTGCCCTTCTGCCTCTTATTCAAGGATGCATAATCTAGCCCAAGTGCTGTTCAATCTGCTTGATCATTGTGGTGTGCAACTGAACTCTCTAGTACATGCTAGATATGCCTCTACAAATGTCCTTCAGGTGATCATAAGTGGATTTTTCCTTCTTCAGCAACTCAGCCATCGCGCTCTCCAACTTCAAGGGTCCAACATCCCCCTCATGACCTTTGGCGGAATATATAGGCGGTGTGATCATTCCAATATCCATCAGTTTTCCTCCAATCACCTTCCCAGTCTCGACCTTTACTTCTATCCCTGTATCTAGCCCTGTTATAGTTGCTCCTGTATTAGTTTCGATCTTGATTTTTTGGAGCCTTGGTGCTATGTCTCTTGATAGACCCTTGGGCGTTAGCAAAAAGACCCGCCACCTGATTATCCAAGAAGTTTGCTTCCTCCTCAAAATTAGAGTGCTTATCCCCTCCTCTTGACCCCGTGCTCCCACTGCATTCACCTTCTATTCTCCAGATCCCATATATACTTTATGAGCAGGTCGATGGATCTCATATTAGCTAATTCCTGGTCACACTCCTCTTCTTTCCTGTGCCACTCCGCATTCATACCAATAACATATATAACTACAACTGTCTCATCTTCTCTGGTATGCCAGGCCTTGTTAATATTAGTCACTCGATCCAACTAAGGTTGGGGTTGATCCCATCAGGTATATGGTTAAGATATAGATTAATGCTAGTATTCACTCTTTTAGTTCAATTATTTCTTAAATGGGAGTTTTAATAGAAAACAATCTAATGAAAATATTGTGAAATGTTGTTGTTATCAAAGTTATGAAATTAACTAGAGAAGTGTTCCCCATAGCTTGTTAACTAGGTTAGATTAGTATACTCATGATCTATACCAATATTTAGCTTGTATAATTGATAAACTATGTTCATCCAAATGACTGATTCACCCTTATTAGATGACTATACTCAATAGTTGGGTTAGGTCTCATGAGCGATTTCAATTAACCTTTATCAATAATTCAAAATTAACTTTCCCGCAACCATAACTCAAGTTATTCAATGATAATTACTTTTAAGTTCTTGTTGTTCTTTTCTTTTCCTAATCTCTTGTAACACCCCAAAACTTTCCTAGACCAAACTCAGACTTTGTATGAAAAACTAGAAAGCACCAGAAAATTTTTGTCACAGAATGTACCTAGACAACGAGTCGTTGTCACCTTTAACAGACCATTGTCTGAGTCTTTGTCTGTCCTGCATATTTCCTATCGGGGACCAACGAGGCATAGGAAGACCCATTGGAAGAAGTAACAAGTAATCCTATTGCCTATTGTATCCCAAGTCCAGAAACTTGCCATACCTCCCCCTAAACTATTGAGTGGGACTAACGCTCGTGGTTCATACCAATGAGTCGTAAAGTGTTGACCACGTGTAGACACAATGATCCGTTGGTTCTACCAACGAGTCATTGTGCCGTTCATTAGAAGAGGGACCAAGTTTTCCTGTTAGTGAACAATTGAGGAACCAACGACCCGTTGGTCCATCCAACGAGCTATGGTTTTCTTCCGTGGTCCATTTCTAGTGAGCATGAAAATTATGCCCATGACCAACGACTAGTCCCAACAGGTCGTGGTCACAACCAACGACCCATTGTATTACTCATGGATCCTGTCTGGTAGATTTTCAGATTTTCTTTCAGGGTTATTTTGGTAACTTCCACCTTTTTAATTTCTAAACTATGTTGTTTGGGGTTATTTTTAGAGGGATTTAGGGAGTTAGTCCACAATTTTCACTCATTTCTCTCATTCTCTTAAAGTCAGAACGTAGAGAACTCAGTCAAGTAGCAAGAGCAAGATAAAGGGTTTCAATTTTCTTCTCAGATTTCTCAAGCGATTTTCACTAGGATTTCTACACCAGCTATGTGGGAATTCAACAAGGGAATTGTTTTTCCCTTGTTCCCCAAAACCCATATGAAATTACTTGTCAGTCTTAGCCCTGAATATCAAAAATAGGGTTAGCTTCAGTCAGATTATGAATATTCTTGTGAAGTTGAAATTGTTGTGAACTCTGGCAATGTTTTCATCATTTATCACGCATGTTGTTGTTCTCTTCATGAAATATTTTTTAGCTCTAGTTCTGTGAATACAATAAACTAGGTCTTGCATAATTGTCTAGATACAAATAATGTTTGACTTTATTAGTTCTTGAATTTTCATGTTATTACCATTTTTGGGATTCACAATCAGTTTGAATACTAGTTCAATCACAATTAGGAATTAGCCTTTTTCAGTATCTTACAGTAAGTAAACTGATCAGTTGATGATAGTTAGTTCTTTGAGGAGTTTAGTTCAGTAATACTCCCTAGTTTCAATTATCAATTAGTCCTCTAAACGGTTACGACACTTCCACATAAGCAGCTCTGACCAGTCTTAGAGCCAGCAGTATCAATTATTAGTTAGATCTTTAGATGGTTACGATGCTTCTAGAAAAGCAACTCTGACCAGTCTAGGAACACTAGGTTTCAGTTATCCAGTCTTGCAGACACTCAGGTTGCTTCTAGATAAGTAGTCCTGACTAGTCCAGGACCCCAGCTTCGAGCTATCAGCTTAGTAGTCAAGTTAGGACTATCTAGTGGGAGTAGTACTTAGCACTGAGAGGACCGGGGTTCCAGGACAGCCAGGTTCCCAGAACTACATTCCCACCATAGGTTATTGGCCCAACATGCCCCAAACATGTTATCACCCAGCTCAGCCACTATACCCTGGCAAGCTACAATGGGATTTCTCTACTGGGGTGTATATATCGGACTCCATGTTTAGCTGACGTGGTTATATGACGGTTATAGACTCTCCAACTTGTTAGTACAATTCTAGCTTCAGCTTCAGTTCAATTTATCTCAGTTTAGTCTCTCAGTTCTAGGACATATTTATGACCATCAGTCAGGGTCATTATTGACCATCTAAATTATAACTCAGTTTTTATCAGTATTCAGTATCAGTTGGTCATTTAATGTTAGTTTAGTTCAGTTGTTTATTTTCTATGCTTATTGTATATATCACTTACTCAGTAAATTCAAAGTACTGATGCATACTTTCTATGTTGTATCTTATTATGATACAAGCGTAGGTTCCCAATCTCAGCTTCGTTGTAGTTTCTCCTGACGATTCCAGCAACAATCCTTTTGGGTGAGTCCTCATCCTCTGAGGAAGATATTTGTTTTTTTAGTTATTTCTTATTTAGATAGATTTTTGAGTTAGCTGGGGGCCTGTCCCAACAACTCATCAGTTAATAGTTGGCTTTTAGACATAGTTGTTCAGTATTCTTTTTAGAATTGTTTACTCTTTTTAAATAATTATTTCTTGGATAACTAAATTTTTATAAAGCTTCCGCTTATGTTTGCTTAATTTACCAATGCAATGTTAGACCATGGGTTAGCTTGGGGTTACTTGTGTTACTAAGTACCATGTATCGTCCAGGGTGTAGACTTGGGTCATGAAAAACTTGGTATTAGAGCCCTAGGTTTAGAGTATCCTAGAATGTCTGAAAGCAGCATTAAATAGAGTCCTTTTCATGAGTGCGAAGGACGCCACACTTATGATGGGGAGGCTACAAGACGTTAATAGGAAAACTCCCTTTTGTTCATACTCCTTATTGTGCATTGAAGTTGAATCCCAAAGTGTCCTCCTAACTCGTGCTTTATTCATTTCAGTGAAAAAAATATGCCTCCAAGACAAGGAAATGGAAGGAGGGGTGAAAATGCCAACCGGCCTGCCCACCAGCTCCAACAGCCCCTCAGGATGAGCAAGTGTCCTCAATAGAATTTCTAGTGACAATCCAGCTACTGGCTCAAATGGTGACCAACCAAGTGAACCAGCAGGTGGTTCCAGTGAACGTAAACGGGTCTACAGTAGCTGCTAGGGTTCAGGACTTAAAGAACCCTCCATCTTTCCATGGATCTAATGTGGGAGAGGACCCGCAAGAGTTTATGGATGAGGTGCAGAAGATCACCCGGATTATGGGTGTTAGCTTTGTGGAGAGTGCTGATCTAGCTGCCTACCAGTTGAAATGGGTGGCTCAGATTTAGTACAACTAGTGGAAGGAAGGGAGACCAACAGAAGCATGGTCAGTAGAGTGGGATGAGTTCACGACTGCATTTTTAGATAGATTCTTTTCTTGGGAATTGAGGGAGTCCAAGGTCACTGAATTCATGAATCTAAGGCAGGATAACAGAACAATGGAGGAGTATGCGTTGGAGTTTGCTCGGTTGCCGAGGTATGCTCCAAAGATGGTACTGGAGCCAAGGGTTCACATGCTCAAATTCTTCAATGGAGTGCCAGAATTGGAAATTAAGGAGTGTAGAACCGAGATGCTCATCAAGGACATTAACCTCTGCAGCCTCATCATTCATACCCAACATATTGAGGCAGAGAAGTTGAAGGATTTAGAGCAAGAGAACAAGCGGGATAGAATAGGTCAGTCAGATTATGGTCACTAGAGGTCCAACGACAGTAGTCGCCCATAACAGCAGCAATAGAGAGCTCCAACACCCATATCATCTAGTTCCCCTTCATTCCGATCCCGCAAGGATCACAAGGGTGGTGCATCTGACTCTCATTCCTAGAGTTACAGTGCCAACAACCATCACCCAGCTTGACTTAAGTGTGTCAAGAACCATCCAAGTGAAAGTCTCATGGGAAACAAAGGTTGTTTTGGATATGGACAGTTGGGTCATAGGTTAAAGGAGTGTCCATCAGTGGGACGGGGGAGAACTCAGTCTACTTCAGCAGCCCCAGCAGGTCGTCCAGTTCAAAAGGGGACTATTTCAGGTACGGATGATGGTCAGCACCAAAACTACTTTTATTCTTGATCCTCTCGTCAGGATCAGGAGGGCTCACCTGATGTGGTCACGGGTATGTTATGTCTTTTTAATCTAGGTGTGTAAGCCCTACTATTCAGGAGCCACACTATTATTTGTGATTCCTTATATAGATGTTTAGTTTGAAATCATTCTAGAAGTCCTTTTAGAACCGTTCTCAATCTCTACCCCAGTTGGTGAGCCAGTCAGAGCCAGCTGGGTATATAGAAACTGCCCCCTCTCAATATTGAGTAAAGTTATTCCAGCTGACGTAGTAGATCTAGACATGGTCAATTTTGACCTTATTCTTGGCATGGATTAGATACATTCCGGTTATGTCTCAGTCAGCTGTAGAACTAGAGTTGTCTGGTTTTAGTTTCCCAATAAGCCAGTTTTAGAATGGATAGGTAGTGTTTCAGCGCCTAAGGGTCGGTTTACTTCCTACCTCAAGGCAAGGAGGATCATTTTGAAAGGATGTATCTATCACTTAGTTCGGGTCAAAGATTCTAGCTCTAAGACTCTAACTATTCAGTCAATTCCAGTTGTCAGTGAATTCTCTAACATGTTTCCCGAAGATCTTCCCGGAGTCCCTCCCGAGTGGCAAATAGAATTCGGCATAGACCTTCTTCCAGACACTTGTTCGGCTTGTTTGTTATATGGGTTTATAACTACACGCAAGTGCACGTGGTCGAACAAGTAGTAAAATGGCTTAAGTAAGACAAGTATCGATCCCACAGGGACTGGGATGAGGTAACAAATTACTTAAGAGTTACTATATTGATTCTATAAATGAAGACAACAGTGCAACGAAGAGTTGATATATTTTGATTTCTAATTTTATCCTAAGTCTGCAAAGATTATATAATTTGAGTCCGAACTATGAATGTGAGCATGCTGAGGTTAAACGAACATGTAAGGAAATAAATTATCGATATAATTTGGTTAACGTTTCCTCCGATTGCTAGTCAAGAACTATTGCCAATGGATTAAAACTCTCGTATTTAACCCAACTTAAGAATCGTGAACCGTCCACCTACATTTCTGTGATTAAATGAAATTCATGTTCTAGCCATACAAAACCGGTTCCTTAATTGACTAATACGACCTTCAGGTATATTTCTATCCTGAAGGTAAATCAATTCTCAATTTTCCCAAACCAAGAAAAGATCATATCCTATTGATTCACAACTTTCCAATTTCTTGCTCTCTCGAGTGAAACCGAACTTTTTAGATGTACATTAATATAGGCCACACATTAATGCAGTAAGAACAAGAATCAATAGAACAACCATGGAAGAAAAGATGAAAAACCAACTTAATCAACAATCACATTTCATTACAATTGTTCTTAACCTCAGCAAGAAGAGGAATTAGCCACTCATTTGTGGATTAAACATCGTTAAATGAGTGTTAAACATACAAGCAATTGAATTAAAGAAGAAGGAGACAGAGAAAAACCCTGATAATTTTGTCCCCTCAACTGCCTGTAACCCACGTTCTTGCTCCACCAAGTCAGAATATTGAAAAATGAACCTAAGTGTTCTATTTATACTAGTGGGAATTTTTCGCGGAATAACAAGCAACATGTCACGGAGTGCATTGCGGAGCACTGCCTCCGTGACACGCCACAGACGCGAAGGCTCACTGGAAATAGACTGTCCAGGTAATAAAGCCCAACGTGGCACGACGTGCAACGCCGGGCTAGGCCAACGTGCCACGGCCCCAACGCGCACCCACACTGGAATTTGGCCAAAAATTCCCTATCCAAGCAGAAGGCCTCCGCGATTGCAGTGTGACACGGCTCCATCGCGGAGCCCCTTTAATTCTTGCCGTCCAATGCTTTGTCCTTTTCTAATCATCCGAGTCCATCCCCGATCTTTCCCAACACGCATTTTAGCTTCACAAAATTACATTTCATCTGCAAAATAACGCTAATCATGTTGGTTAGTATAAATTCACATTTTATTATAAATCACATGAGAATGTATAAACATTGATAGATAAACAAGGTTAAAATGACACATTTGAATATCACTTGGGCATATAAATTTTCCCAAGATCACTTACCCCACACTTAATCCTTGTTCGTCCCCGAACAACAATCTTACACCTCATACAATTTACACCCCATCCTAGCTACTTTGGTTCAACAATTCAGGCTACGGTCATCCCGATTATTCAATACAGCAAATCATCAAGAAAACACACCTGGTATTGTCAATGCAATGACCTTCAACACATCAAGACCTCCTAGACTTAAGAATCGACTCTCGATATTGGCAAACTCATGCAAATAAGCTGATCAAGATATCCGCCATGAAAATTAATCTCTCATCAAGCATGTGCCCTCACATTGCAAGCGAATTTTCCCTTTTTAATCACATGAACTCTAACGGTTACATACAGGGGCATATAAACACAGTGTCACTCGCTCTCCCAAAAGAATTCACATGCATCATGTCATGAACCATAGGCTTGCCCTTAGTGTATTACTCCACTAATATAAGGAAATGTGATGTAGGATCATGTAGGACTTTAACGGGTTGTAATGTAAGCTACGGAACTAGTAAATTTTGGGCTAGCCAATAATAGCCACTAGCATCCTTAAGCGCCTTTTCAATACATCCCATCAAACTCATGGGCATTGTTTCTTCCTTCATCCTCCCATTCTTGAAGTCTGTCTTTAGTTTGGCCCATATCTTATTAAGCACACTTGACTCGATAACAAAGATTATTCAGACACCTTCATTATATTTTATTTATAATCAGTGCACCTTCAACCTTTTCTTTTCTTTCGTCACTCTGCTTTTCTTTTCTTTTCACCATTCTCACTCTTTGACACTTTGGGAAAATTATTTTCTCTTCTTAAGCGCTTAAGAGTTTTTGGATCAATTTACGGCTAATGAAAAGATGGGGTCAAGCTCGGTTTACACATTTTCGACACAAGAAAAAAAATAATAGGCTAAAGGCTCAACGGGCTAACTAGGGTGTACATTCAAGGTGGGTGCAATAGTGAAACAGAGAAACTTTCGGTTAACACAAAGAAGTGCCTACATCCTTTCCTACAATACACCTCCTTCATTTTGTTTCGCACACACACCAGGCAAGTTCTACACACTTCACAATAGCATGGAATAAACAAAACCTCACTTCACACTTATTGCACATGCTCAATTCAAGACTTGTTCACAGACTCTTCAATCAGCGAATTACAAGAATTCAAACATTAAGCCTCAATCACATTGAATCGACTCTATGGCCTAGTTATCTCAACATATTTACAAAGTTGCATGATTTCATACGAATCACCTTTGCATTTCGAATATCATGTACGACACGTAACCAGGATTCCGCAACCATAAAGTAACTACAGGTTTTGGGATGCAACCCACACAAGAAAACAATTGAAAAATAAATGAAAAATCTACTCCTACCGACTACATTTCCCTTGAGACGGTCGTCATCCATCCATCATAGGGAACGGTCACTAACTAGGACTTCGGTTCAATGGGACCATTCTCGGTAAAAGAACCAAAAACAAATGCCGAGAAACCCAAGAATTAAAAAAAAGATTAATTTAAAAATATCGATCATTTCGATAAAAACAAAAATATGTACAAAATCAGCTAGCAAAATATTCAGCAACACACAACAGTTTCACATTTAATTACAATACAGAACAACAACTTCACAATCACAAATCACAGGGTCACAAAAGTTTTTCATTAGGCACAACAACAGAATAGAACATACACAACAACACAACCAGCACCTAACTACTCCAACCCCACACTTATATCGAACACTGTCCCCAGTGTTCACAGAAATTAAAATAGCACAAAAATTGGGTGGTGGAACTCCCTGATCAATCAAACTACTCCACTTCTTCATCAGGTGCTGCTGCTTCATCTCCCATGTCTGAATCACCCCCATCGTCATCATCGGATTCCACATCGGAGTCCTCAGGACGTGTCTCCTCATCTGTGGGGACATTATCATCCATGGGCTCTACAAAAGCTGGCCCCACTCGGCATAGAGCCCTGGCATTTTCGCCAAAAGGGTAGTCTAGCTCGAGCTGCCATAGCTCCTCCTCTGTTGCCGGCCTCCCGCCTATCCGTAGTTGGAGCATCTGCATCCCGTACATGCGAGCCATGTACTGATCATCCCGAGCATGTCACTCAGCTAGTGTAAGCACTAGCCCATGGGTGGTGTCGGGAGCCTTAGTTTTGGTGACATCTAAGGCCCGCCGCTCCATCTGCGGGATATAGTCAAGGGCCTCTTCCTCAATGTCCAGGACCCTCAGGAATTTGGTGAGTAATCCACCAAATCCGTATCTGTGCCCCTGATGCAACCGGGCACTCTTCAGGGAGGTGATAATCACCGCCCCCACATTGATCTCCAGCCCTTTCATCAGGGCGTACACCAAGCATACACGATCCCGGGTTACATCCGTCATATGCACCCCCGGGATTAGGTAGGAACACACGATCTTAAGCCATATCCTGGCTTCCCTGTTCATCTGTGAATAGGGCAACGTCTGATGGTAGCCCCTCTCCTTATGTCTGCTCCACCAAGCCGTCGATCGGGTTCCACACAAAGTGCGTCTGATGTCCGCATATGGTGGAGTGATATTCAGCTGTCGAAGCATGTGGGCGTCTATGTCCTGTGCCCCTAAGATAGCATTGAGGTGGTGGAGCTCAAAAGTGACTATTTGCCCCCTTATTTTGATGGTGTGACTTCTGAGAGTCGGGTTCCAGTTGGCGTAGAATTCCCGAATCAAGTGCAAATTGCATATTCTTTGGGCTCTTCAAAAATGAAGTTCAGCCCAGCTGCCTCGATCCTCTGGACAATCCTGGGGAACTCCTGTGCCAACGGTTCCCTTGCTATTTGTTCCTCGGGGAAGTACTTGCTCTCTTTGTGCTTTGCGTACCATTTCTTCCCGTCCTCAGTCACTCACTTGGTTCCATATTGACGGCGTTGGCCGCGTGGAATCGCTGGTGCTGCTGGGACCGCTGTTCCCAGTCTAATTCTTTTTCTGCCGGCACCAGATGTTGATGCGCCTTTTCCCTTGTCCTGCCTGCTTGCCATTTTTCCTGTCAACCCAAATAGACAAGATCAATGTTAAGCCAACTAAAATTTGCTTCGACTATGGTTGGGTTAAGCTAGGCTACCCCACACTTAGTCCTTAGCCAAAATTACAACATTAAGGCAAGATCATGCTTATTTACACAAACAACCAACAGAACATAACAAATGTGCTTAGTGCATTTGGAGAATTCGACGGTATATATTCTATGTACTACTCAGACTTCGTACAGCTAACCACAATCATTACCATCGATAACATTTTATCCCATCGCACTTAGCAAGGAGAAACAAAGAAACGAAAACAAAAAGAATTTATCTACATGAACCTATACAATTCACCCAATTCTTGCAAATTCCAATATTTCCTTCACCCGAGAATCCGTCGGTCTTTTAGCATAGTAACAGTTAGCACATCGACTCATCTCACTCAACATGTACAACCCAGCCTGAATTTCACTAGTTCACTAAATTTTTCCAATTCAAACTCAAAAGCAAGCCCTAGATATGATTGTATCAAAAATTCGATTAAATTATGCAATTAACGAGTTCAAGCAATCACAATGATACTCCGAACATCCATCAACAATAATTCAATTGAATTTACGCTTAATTCCTACTTAGGGCAAGTTTAGCTCATATCACATGTTCAATATCGAAGAAAATCGACAAGAAATGAGATGGAATTGAAGAACATACCTTAAATTCGAAGAATTGAAGAAAACTCGATGAAATTCTTGGCCTAAGTCCGTGTCACGTTGAGGGGGGAGGGGTTTTAGGGAGGTTGGTTGCGGAGTGTGTGAGAAATAAGGAAAATTGAGGGGGAATCGGGGTTTAAAAGTGGGAAATTCATGCAGGTCACCTGGCGACCCGGTGTGACTCGTCGCGATATACACTGCAACGTGTCACGGAGGGTAACGCGGAGCATGCCCTCCGTGACACGGAGCTGTCGCGAGGGTGTTCTGGAATTTTTTAAGATTTCAGATTTACACCTCAACATGTCACGGAGGGTAACGTGGAGGCCCTCCTCCATGACACGGAGCCATCGCCCTAGCTCACTGTTTTGCCACTTTTTATTATTTTTCATACCTCGAATTTTCCTTTGCGATCACTTGCACATTTATCATCCGTTCAACCTGAAATTCCTATTACGGCAAGAAATTGGTTAGAATTATAGGTTTCACTCAAAATAAAAATAAAAACAAAAATAAAAACTAAATATTTTGTTGTTAATCAAGAAATATAAAAAGAAATCTATTCACAATTTACAAAGAAAAATTTCACGGGTTGCCTCCCGTGCAGTGCCTGGTTTACCGTCGCGGCTCGACGTCATTCAGCTCAGTCATCTTCTAAGGTGACAGACGTTTTCTCTCGACCACCGTCCTCACCCCAATAGTGCTTACATCTCTCCGGTGGTTTTCCCATTAACTCTCATGAATCAACTATCTGAGCATCATCACCTCGATCAATCACGTTGATAACCGAGAGTTCATCGTACACAGTCGGGAGCTTGGGGGCCTTATATACATCGAACACTTCCACCTTGTCGTGTGCCCGCATGGTTAGCTGCCCTGCAGCTACATCAATTAGCGCTTTCCCGGTCGCCAAGAAAGGACGTCCCAAAATAAATGGGACTTCCACGTCTGGTTCAAAATCCAGCACGACGAAATCTACCGGGAAGATAAGGGAGCCCACTTGCACCAACACATCCTCCACAACGCCATCAGGTCTGGCTAAGGACCGATCCGCTAGTTGCAAGATGTTATACCCCGTAGGATTTCCGGCACCTAGATGACCTATTTGCACGTTGGTTAAGCATATTTGAAGGTCATACGTGCTAAAGAAAGGCCCGGGAAAAGATCGAACGAGAAACCTGTCGAACCATCACGGAAGGAGCCGAGGCAGAGCCCCTCCGCGATAACAACGTGTCACGGAGGTGGAGCCTCCATGTTGGCTCCGTGACACGCTGGCCTTGTCCAGGCCCAAGTATATAAAGCCCCACTTCGGTTTTAATTCATTTTAAACTTAGAAAATTTCCAGAAAACGCAGAGGAACAGAGGAGGACGAAGAAGGTATATATATTTTCGTTCGATTACGCCGCTAAACGTAGCCCAAACCCAAATTAACCTCAGGTACCGAGGTGTTTTGCAGCAGAGAGCATTCCTACGGATTTAGTTTCGTGAAATACGGCCGACGGATCGTCGAGCTACCGGACTAAGGTAAATGGAATTGCTCCAAACTAGTGTCTATGTGTTTCTAGCGGTGAAGGGAGTATTTCTCCCTTCTGGACTTCTGAAAAATAGCGAGTTTTCGACCGTCTTTCGATAGGCCTAAGTTTAGGCTATAATTATATCGAAGGTGATGTCGTTCTTCAGAATAAAGTTGTATTTAGTACTGATTGACATATATATGAATGCAGTTGGGAGGAATAGCTGAAATACTGGCCAAGCTACGCCAGTTAGTCGGGAAATCAGAAGCAAAGGTATGTAAAGCTAGTTTCCTCGGCAAGTTAGTAATCTCGGTATAGTACAGTAATTTAAAGGCCAGTAGAATGTTCAGAAGTCATGTGTTATATTTATTACGAATGTTGGTACGATATTAGAAGCATCATGTTATATTTTGCGCAAAACTTGCTAGCACAATATAGATTCTAATACAAGTGTTAGGAACTGCACAGCATGCTCAGTATGTGATGTAGTACAGAATGCTAGGATATTATCGTATTCAGTTGAAACCCAGTAAAGCAATGTAATATCTGTAAGGCATCTCAGAAGTAGAATGATAGGTTAAAATGAAGTTTAGGAAGCATGTTAGAAATAGTAAACCATGTTACCATAGAGACTCAGTATACAGCATGGTTTTCAGCAGAAAGACTATATCTTGTTCAGCATTAGACTCAGCATAGTATGGCAAAAGATTATATTTATACATATATACTATTATCAGTCTCAGCATGTATTAAGTATGTACATATTACTATCACTAGTTCAGCACACAGTACGTACAATACTTTACTACTATTAGCTTCAGTATGTGTGATATGCAGATAGTATTACTAGTTGAGACCATTGTATTGTTTTGGGGTTGGATTACCTAGCACCCATGACCGCCCCAGGGTTAATAGCTGTATCGACTCGCCCGCCAGAGGAAGAGGATACGTCGCTCTACGGAGTGGCATGCCGTCCCACAGGGGATGAAGATGGGATGCCAGTTTTCCCCATATTGTGCCTTGGTCGGCCCTTATACACCCCTGTCGAGCGGATACGCCCGGGTGTTGATTCAGGAGTCCTCCGGACTAAGGTACAGTTATAGTCAGGGGCTCAGCGAGCCCAAGTGTGTACCCAGGGGACCGGCAGGATGCTTATAGTTATTATAGGAGATGGGACGACCGGGGTAGGGGTATAGATTTCGTGTTGGTTGTACCTCCCAGCTTATGGTGGCCGGGTAAGGTTTGTGTGTGCTATGTTATACTATGTTAAGTTATGTTATGCCATGTTACACTAGATATGAGTAGATTGACAGTAGAACGATACATCTCCAGGTATGACTCCTACTCCTTCCAGTATAGTTAAGAGCAGGCATAGCTTTATATTTTTAGTCAGTTAGTCTATTCTTTCTTATTTCAGTTTCATCGGTTGTGTTGTTGTTTTTAGATATCTCCTTCAGTTATCATTTTACATACTCAGTACCAGTGGTACTGACGCCCGGTGGGGCGCTGCATTACTTGCCTGCAGGTACTCACAGACGAGGGGCCGATACCTCGTGATTCCAGTCAGCTTACAGGGTCATCAGCTCCAGTCATCCGGAGCTAGATAGCTAGAGGTTTATCCCTTTTCTTTTGTTGTACAACATGGGTAGGTCGGGACAGGATCAGTAATCCTAGAGGCTTGCAGTCTGTATATATTTCCCTGTGGTCAAATGAGCCGGTCGTGTGAGGTCGTGCCGTTGTATAGCTGTTAGTACTTCTGTTTCTTTTATGTTGGCCGTGTGGGGCCATAGCGTGACAGTAGTGGTGACCTTGCCGGTCACGTAGCTATCCAGTATTTCATTGTTGAGTTACAGATAACTAGACAGCATGGTGGCCTTGTCGGCCCGCATAGGTTTCCCTATATTGATATGTTTCTGGTTAGCTATCAGTACAAGCACAGGTGGCTATAGGCCTAGTCGGTCGGGGGCTGTATTTACAGTCGTTATATAGACCGTTGTTTCCCTAAATCTGAGTTAGAGCCAGCCAGGCACTAGAAGTGCTCAGACTCAGTAGTCTAGCAGTTCAGGTCCTAGTAGGGCACCAGGTGCCAGTCATACCCCCCAAGGCAGGGTGTGACACAAGATCACTGTTGTTGGTCTACTCCCTAAACCCAACTTCTTGAATACCGATGATGGCATCAAATTAATACTCGCTCCCAAGTCACATACTCCGCGAGCTCGGATACTCTGCCCAATTGTAATTTTTATAGTAAAGCTCCCAGGATCTTTGAGCTTTGTGGGCAGTCGGTTTTGTATCCGGGATGTGCACTCCTCCGTGAGAGCTACCGTAGCATACTCAGTCAACTGACTTTTGTTTGCCATGATGTCCTTTATGTACTTTGCATATTTCAGCACTCCCTCCAAAACATCAACAAGAGGTAAGTTAATATGTACCTGTTTCAGCACCTCCATGAATTTCTTGAAACACGCCTCCTCCTTGTGTTTCTTTAATCTTTGAGGGAACGGGGGTGGTGGTCTTTCTGATTCATCTTCCTTTTTCTTCCCCCTCTCATCACTTTGCTCCGTCTCAACTTCTGCTGCTCCCGATTGTTGAGGTGGTCGTTCTGGTTCCACCTCTTTCAGCTGCAAACTACTTCTATTGGTCACTACATTCACCTGCTTGGTATTGGGATCTGTGTCGCTCGGAAGTCCTCCTCTAGGCCTGGTATTTTGGGCTCCAGAAAATTTCCCAAATTGATATTCAAGTGCCTTAGTAGCTAACTGGTTGTTCTTCACCTCGGCTGCCAATTTCACATAGTCAGCCTGCAATTGAGCTTGGTTAGCTATCATTGTCTTGAACATCTCCTCAATGCTGGGTGATGGTGGTGGAGGAGGTGCATTGTTGTTTCTATATTGTGCCTGATAGTTCAGATGCCCTCCTTGATTCCTCTGCGCCCCCTGACTCGAACTTTGCCCCTGATGGTTGTTGCTACCCCAAGAGAAATTTGGGTGATTCCTCCAGTTGGAATTGTAGCTGTTGCCATACTGTTGGTGGTTGTTCCTCTGTACATTTCCCACAAAGTTCACCGAGTCAGGATTTGCTCCATAACACTCAGCTGAGTGCTCACTGCTCCCGCACACTTCACACCAAATCTACTGCACTGCATTCACTGGGGCTTGAGGCTGGTTCATTGTCATGTTGCTGAAGTGGGTGTTGAGTTGATTTTGTAATGCAGCTACCTGTGCAACAATAGCTGTAAACCCATCCACTTCTAGCATTCTTGCTGCTTTCCTCGTCCCACCTTTTGATGAATCAGCATTCCATTCCGGATTGCCATACGAAATACGGTTCAACAAGGTATACAGCTCCTCATAAGTTTTCTCCAGTGCTTGTCCTCCAGCTGCCGAGGCTAGCAATATTTTTGTGTGGGGTTCCAAACCCTCAATAAAAGTGTGCACCAGCACATCATTGGACTGATGATGATGAGGACAATCCCGCAACATGGACTTGAATCTCTCCCAGGCCTGATATAAATTCTCTCCCTCTCTTTGTTTGAAACTTAGAATTTGACTTCTAAGTCTTGCTGTTTTAGCGGAGGGAAAAAATCGTATCAAGAATTTCTTTGCAAGATCATCCCACGTAGAAATAGAATTTGGTGGCTCAGCTTTCAACCACCTCTTGGCTTCTCCCAATAGTGAAAATGGGAACAATGTAAGCCTGACATAATCTGATGACACTCCAGCGGGGATGTAAGTGTCACTTATCTCCAAAAAATTTTGGAGATGCCGCTGTGGATCCTTATGAAGGAGACCTGTGAACTGCCCGCTGGTGTGCAGCAATTGCACCATGTTTTGCTTGATCTCGAACCTCCCTCCTGACTCAGGTTTGCGGATGCTAGATGTGACATTGTTAGCATGTGGGATTGCCACCTCGCGAACCGGCCGAGCTGCTACTTCCTCGGGCACTAACATAGCCCTTACTACTGGTGGATTCTGTTGTTGCTCCATGATTCTTTGTCTGAGAAACTGCATCTTTTTCTCTAGAGCTTCTCTACGCTGACAATGAAATAGTCTCTCAGGCTCTAAATATGAGTCCACCAGCCCCTTGTCTCTTGCCAGTGTTCAACAGAGATTATATCTGCAAAATACAGGCTAAGACCAAGTTGTTAACACTAAGAAAAAAATATAGTGAATTAACACTTAAGAAAAATTCACCAATTGCCAGTCCCCGGCAACGGCGCCAAAAACTTGTTCGGCTTGTTTGTTATATGGGTGTATAACTACACGCAAGTGCACGTGGTCGAACAAGTAGTAAAGTGGCTTAAGTAAGCCAAGTATCGATCCCACAGGGACTGGGATGAGGTAACAAATTACTTAAGTGTTACTATATTGATTCTAAAAATGAAGACAACAGTGCAACGAAGAGTTGATATATTTTGATTTCTAATTTTATCCTAAGTCTGCAAAGATTATATAATTTGAGTCCAAACTATGAATGTGAGCATGCTGAGGTTAAACGAACACGTAAGGAAATAAATTATCGATATAATTTGGTTAACATTTCCTCCGGTAACTCTTGTATTTAACCCAACTTAAGAATCGTGAACCGTCCACCTACATTTCTGTGATTAAACGAAATTCATGTTCTAGCCATACAAAACCGGTTCCTTAATTGACTAATACGACCTTCAGGTATATTTCTATCCTGAAGGTAAATCAATTCTCAATTTTCCCAAACCAAGAAAAGATCATATCCTATTGATTCACAACTTTCCAATTTCTTGCTCTCTCGAGTGAAACCGAACTTTTTAGATGTACATTAATATAGGCCACACATTAATGCAGTAAGAACAAGAATCAATAGAACAACCATGGAAGAAAAGATGAAAAACCAACTTAATCAACAATCACATTTCATTACAATTGTTCTTAACCTCAGCAAGAAGAGGAATTAGCCACTCATTTGTGGATTAAACATCGTTAAATGAGTGTTAAACATACAAGCAATTGAATTAAAGAAGAAGGAGATAGAGAAAAACCCTGATAGTTTCGTCCCCTCAACTGCCTGTAACCCTTGTTCTTGCTCCACCAAGTCAGAATATTGAAAAATGAACCTAAGTGTTCTATTTATACTAGTGGGAATTTTTCCCGGAATAACAAGCAACATGTCACGGAGTGCATCGCGGAGCACTGCCTCCGTGACATGCCACAGACGGGGAGGCTCACTGGAAATGGGCTGTCCAGGTAATAAAGCCCAACGTGGCACGGTGTGCAACGGGGCTAGGCCAACGTGCCACGGCCCCAACGCGCACCCACACTGGAATTTGGCCAAAAATTCCCTATCCAGGCAGAAGGCCTCCGCGATGGCAGCGTGACACGGCTCCATCGCGGAGCCCCTTTAATTCTTGCCATCCAATGCTTTGTCCTTTGCTAATCATCCGAGTCCATCCCCGATCTTTCCCAACACGCATTTTAGCTTCACAAAATTACATTTCACCTACAAAATAACGCTAATCATGTTGGTTAGTATAAATTCACATTTTATTATAAATCACATGAGAATGTATAAACATTGATAGATAAACAAGGTTAAAATGACACATTTGAGTATCACTTGGGCATATAAATTTTCCCAAGATCAACACTCAACCCATCTCTATTGCTCCTTATAGAATGGCTCCAGCTGAGCTTAAGAAGTTGAAGGAACAACCGAAAGACCTTCTAGATAAGGGTTTCATCAGGCCTAACGTCTCTCCATGGGGTGCTCCATTTTGTTCGTATGAAAGAAGGACGGTACTCTCAAAATGTGTATTTACTACCGTCAACTGAACAAAGTCACAATCAAGAACAAGTAACCCCTACCCAGGACTGACGACTTGTTCGATCAGCTTCAGGGAGCCAGTTGTTTTTCCAAGGTAGATCTCAGGTCGAGGTATCATCAGCTTAGGGTCAGGGAATGTGACATACCGAAAATAGCCTTCAGAACTTAGTATGGTCACTATGAATTTGTGGTTATGTCCTTTGGACTAACTA
Source organism: Datura wrightii (assembly GCA_035772735.1). Taxonomy (NCBI): domain Eukaryota; kingdom Viridiplantae; phylum Streptophyta; class Magnoliopsida; order Solanales; family Solanaceae; genus Datura; species Datura wrightii. Next base: position 181,043,438 of record JASDFA010000018.1, read on the forward strand.
ATGCCCCTGTAGCTTTTATGGACCTAATGAAGAGGGTATTCAAATAGTATATAGGCATGTCATCATTGTATTCATAGATGACATTTTGGTATACTCCATAAATAAGGAGGAGCATGCTAACCATCTGAGAATAGTGTTACAAACATTTAGAGACCGTCAGCTGTTTGCCAAATTTAGCAAATGTCAATTCTGGTTTAAGTGTTTGTCTTTGCTCGGTCACGTGGTCTCAGGTGAGGGTATTTAAGTAGATCCTCAGAAGATAGCAGTAGTGAAATACTGACCAAGACCCACTTCCCCAATAGATATCAGGAGTTTCCTAGGTCTAGCCGGCTATTACCGACTGTTTGTAGAAGGGTTTTCTTCTATTGCGTCTCCTCTGACTAAGCTAACTCAGAAAAAGGTGAAGTTTCAGTAATGAGATGCATATGAGAAGAGTTTTCAAGAGCTGAGATTCAACTCACTACAACTCAAGTTTTGACCTTACCAAAAGGATTAGATGGGTTCGTGATCTATTGTGATGGTTCTAAAGTTTGCCTCGGTTGCTTTCTGATACAGAGAGGTAAGGTGATAGCTTATGCCTCTAGACAGCTCAAGATTCATGGGAAGAACTATCCAACTCATTATCTTGAATTGGCGGCAATGGTGTTTTCTTTAAAAATATGAAGGCATTACCTTTATGGGGTTCACGTAGATGTTTTCACTGACCACGTGAGCCTTTATTACATGTTCAGTCAGAAAGATTTGAACCTTCATCAGAGAAGGTGGTTGGAGTTATTGAAGGATTTCTACATGAGTGTGCTGTACCTCCCAGGAAAGGAAAATATGGTGGCGGATGCCTTTAGTAGAATGTCCATGGGGAGTGTTTCTCATATTAAAGAGGGAAAAAACGAGCTAGCAAAAAAATATTCACAGGTTAGCCTGATTGGGAGTGAAGTTGGTGGATTCAGTTGAGGGTGGAGTAGTACTATAGAGTGGGTTAGAATCCTCGTTAGTTTTTCATGTTAAGTCGAAGCATGATGAAGATCATATACTGCTTAAGCTGAAAAAAGCAGTTCTAAGAAAAGAAGTGGAGGCTTTCTCCAAAGAGGGAGATGGGCTGCTTCGTTACCAGGGCATACTATGTGTTTCGGATGTTGATGACTTGAGACAGCGGATACTGGCAGAAGCACACAACTTTAGCTATTCTATCCACCCAGGTGCCACTAATATGTACTGTGACCTACGGGAAATCTACTAGTGGAACGGCATGAATAGAGACAGTGGAAAATTTATGGCTAAGTGCCCGAACTGCTAGTAGGTTAAGGTTGAACCTCAGATACCTGGGGGTATGACTCAGGATATCAGCATACTACATGGAAGTGGGAAGAAGTGAATATGGACTTTATTATAGGTCTACCTTGTACTCATCGGCGACATGATTCAATTTGGGTGATAGTAGATCAGATGACAAAGTCAGTACATTTCCTCCTAGTTAAAACTACAGACTCAGCTGGGGATTACGCTAAACTGTACATCTGAGAGTTGGTCAGACTGCATGGAGTTCTTTTATCCATCATTTTAGATAGAGGTACCCAATTCACCTCGCATTTCTAGAAGTCATTTCGGAAAGGACTCAGTACTTAGGTAAAAGTCAGCACAACTTCTCACCCTCAGATAGATGGACAAGCTGAGCGGACTATTAAGACCATAGAGGATATGTTGGAAGCTTGTGTGATTGACTTAAAGGGCAATTGGGATAATCACCTACCTCTCATGAAGTGTGCATACAACAATAACTACCACTTCAGTATTCAAATAGCTCCGTTTGAGGCCTTATATGGAAGAAGGTGTAGGACTCCTATAGGGTGGTTTGAAGTTGGAAAATCTACTTTGATAGGACCAAACTCAATTCATGAAGCTATGTAGAAAGTGCACCTTATCAGCGGAAGGTTGAAAACAACTCAGAGCTAACAGAAAGCATATGCTGATGTGAGGAGGAGAGACTTAGAATTTGATGTAGATGATTGGGTTTATATGAATGTTTCACCCATGAAAGGGATGATGAGATTTGGAAAGAAAGGGGAACTCCGTCTGAGGTATGTAGGACCCTACAGGATTTTGAGGCGATTGAAAATGTGGCTTATGAGTTAGAATTACCTTCGGAGTTAGCATCTATGCACCTAGTTTTCCATGTGTCACTGTTCAAGAAGTGCATCAGTGATCCGACCTTAGTTGTGCCAGTAGCTAGTGTAGGAGTGAAGGATAATCTATCATATGAAGAGGTCCCAGTTTAGATCCTAGACCATCAGGTTTGTAAGTTGAGGAACAAGGTAGTCACTTCAGTGAAAATCTTGTGGAGGAACCAACTAGTTGAGGGAGCCACATGGGAGGTAGAAGCATACATGATGGCTAAATACCCTTGTTTATTCCCTTCCAGTTCAATTTGAGCATCAGGTATTATATTTTTCCTCAATACTCTATTCAGTTCAGTACTCATCGACTCTATTCATGTTTTCAAAATGTGCACTCTAGTTGTGTTAACTCAGTTAGTATGCCTATTCGAATTGGGAGTCAATCACTTATTCAGAAATCAGTCTATAGTTTCATATTGAGAATTATAGCTCTTTTCCCAATTTTCCAGCATGTCACGACATGAGAGGAGACTCGAATCGTAGACATGGGACAAGGAACCCTGAGAGACCCCAAGTCAACCCATGGCATAAGCATTAACTAACTCGTTCAATAAGCATGAAGGAAACATAATATAAACTTAGTGGAAGTCTAATTAACATAACAACCAAATGAACATCTGAAGCTGAATACATGTATAAGTCTCATAAGCCTCTAACTTGGACGAGCTAATGGGACAACAACCCCAACTAGCTCAGAAATACTGAAATAGAAAATACGCTCAAGGTAACAGAAAGTATAGTCCTCGAAAGATGAGGACTCACCAAATAAGTAGGCGCTAACTCTGATAAGTGGATACGAACGAGGCTGAACCCGAGAACCCAATCCTGTATAATGAAACGATGCAACATAGTAAGTATGAGGTCAGTACGATGAATGTACCGAGTATGCAAGGTAAGTAAAACTGCTAGAGCAATAATAGTCTTTTAAAACAATTCATACATATGTGATAGCCTTTAGGGATAAGAACAAGATCACAAGCATTCATTATGAAATCATTCTTATTTCATAAATGGTCATGCATGGCTTTAGAATATCATGACTAAATCGAATGACTCAAGCTAAATCAGAACTTTTATATCAAAAGCTGAACAATGAGTCAAACCTTGCTTTTTAAACATGAATGCATAAGATAATCATCATGAGTAATGGATATGCAAATCCGAATGATATAGACAGCAGGAGACTCGTCACTTAACCGACATACCAGGATAGAGCTTACGTGGTCCTGACTATTACACTCAAGTGGGCAGAGCCGTCCATAACCTTTCCAGGACTACGAACGATACCACGATATCGATATCAAGCTCAAAGGGTCAATTGGGCCGGGGATAGCTCACAAGGGAGGTCCCAATAATATAATAGATTCAACCTACATTGGCACATAGTTCTGGGGCATAGGGCAGTCAACCCATAGACCGCTCGGCACTAGACTCTTCTCCCAAGACATTCAATGCTCTACATCGTATAAATACGAAGCTCAACATCGTCTAGTGATGAAGCTCAACTTGAAATCATGCACAACATCAATATAGTGTGAAATGAAGCTTAACATTCTCTATTGACAAAGTTCATTATGGCACCACGTATACACTAGACATCATATAAATATGAAGCTCAACAATGTCCTTTCGACAAAGCTTAGAATGAAATCATGCATAGATTCAACATCATGTGAAATGAAGCTTATAATTATCCTTGACAAAGCTTGACAATAACATGCATATAAATTAAGGATTTACACATAGAGAAGGCTTTACTTTGAAACATACCACAAGCTCAAAGAATAGTGGGAGCCTTTACTCCAAAAATCATGTGGTAAGCCTACTTTAGAAATATCACTTCATCATTATCAATATAAGGGCCTTTCCCAAAACCTTATCGTGCTTGATCCCATTTAAATCATTTGAAAACATTATAATTTGGGAGATTTCACTCCAAAACGAAGTAATAAAGTTAATTCAAGAAAATCATCACTCATGCTCATCATTGGGCACTACCCAAAGCTCCATCATACTTGGGTCTATTTAATTTTCTTTGAAAACATTATCAAAATCATGGGCAAGATTGGTCACATGCTTTTCATCATCTACTCCATCATCATCACATTCTATTAGGAACTACCCACACATGGACGTTTTATATTCAATTTTTTTTTGAAAACAATTTTGGTAAAAGAAAATAAGAATAGAATCCGTCCAAGCTCAGTAAATCACCAATATCAACTCAATTTAATCATACCCATGAGTAGAAATGTAAGAATCATGCAATTAAATGAAAACCCATACTTGATCATCACAACCAAAGCACAAATTGATAGGGAATGGGCATGGGTGGTGGAAGGAAGCACCCACTCATAGCCTTACATGCCTGGGAATGAAGAAGCATAACTCGTCCTAATTACCCAACTGAGATTTCCCTTGAAAACCTTTAAATTCTCCTCAATTTCTTTCCTTCAAACCTTCAACCTTGCATGCATGAAGAAATGGCCTAAGATGGGTTTTTCTCTGCTTAAAACCCTCTATTACAAGCTTAAAACGATGTAGTATAGGCCCTTAGAACATAGGAATTACGGAAAAGCCCTTACTGAAATCGCTAAAAATAATTGTCAGGGGGTCCTAATGGACGACCTGACGACTTGTTACTAGGGCACACGATCTGTTGGTTCACCCGTCAAGTGCACTGCCTCGTCATTCATGAAAATTCATTTGGCTTGGTAACGGCCCTCCTAATGGGTCGTTAGGACTGACGACCACTCGTTAGGGACCATCCATTATGTACACTGGATACGCTTTACCATCTCTCTCTAGGACCTATCCACGACTGACATCACGACTCATGGTGACTGACCATGAGTCATTACATCACTCGTGAGGACCTCAAGTCCTTCATAATCTCAGGACTTCCCCACGTGTCATTTGATGACTTGTTAGGCCTCCTCATGAGTCATTAAGTGACCCGTTCTGCAACTGCTGCAACATTTTCTAGTTTTTCTCCTAATTCACTTTCGGGTCCGATTCTTGAGTTCTCGGGGTATAACAATATCTCCCCCTTTGGAACATTCATTCTCGAATGTTAGAAACAAGCAATTATCATGCTCCAATACTGATTATTTTAACCGAAATTTCACAGAATGACTACCTCCGAAAAGAACCACGTAGCTAAACTAAATTCAGGCATCACATACATTTATCATAACATAATTCAAACTTGTACACATAACTGAACATGGAAACTAGTCAGAGAATTGGGAAAAAACTAATACCTCAAGCCGGAACCGATATAGAAAAAATGTTGGTATCTAGCCATCATGTCTTCTTCAGCCTCCCACATAGCTCCTTAAACATGTCGATTCCTCCATAAAACCTTAACTGAAGCTACCTCTTTGTTCCTTAGCCTTCGAACTTGTCGATACAAAAATTCAACCTGGAATTTCCTTATAACTGAGATTGTCTTCACAACAACGCTGTCTATCGGAACCACCAAGGCTGGATCACCCAAGCACTTCTTCAAAAGCAATACATGGAACACGGGATGAACTGAAGCCAATTCTGAAGGAAAGTCCAACTCATACACCACCTTACCAAAACTTCTCACAACCCAGTAGGGACCAACATAGCGGGGACTGAGTTTACCTTTCTTTCTGAACCGCATGACTCTCCTTCATGGGAGATACCTTTAGAAACACCTAGTCATCTACATCAAACTCCAATTCTCTTCTTCTCACATCAACATACGATCTATGATGACTCTGAGCAGTTTTCAACCGGTCCCTTATCAACTGAACCTTCACCATCTCCTTATGAACCGAATCTGGTCCTACCACAGCTGCCTCACCAACCTTGAACCATCCGATGGGAAATCTGCACCTTTGCCTGTAGAGATCCTCGAACAGTGCCATCTAGATATTATAGTGGTAACTGTTATTATAAGATAATCCGATCAAGGGCAAATGATCATCCCAACTACCTTTGAAATCCATAACACATGTCCGCAACATATCCTCAAGAGTCTGAATGGTTCGTTCTTCTTGGCCATCCGTCTGAGGATGAAAAACTATGCTTAGCTTAACCTGAGACTCGAGCCCTTTTTGAAACGAACGCTAGAATTGAGAAGTAAACTGAGTACCCCATTCCGAAATAATAGAAAAAGGCACTCCATGAAGACGAACCAACTCCCGAATATAATACTTAGCATAATCGTCTGTTGAATCCGTAGTCTTGACCGATAGGAAGTGTGCAACCTTGGTCAACCTGTCCATTACTACCCAATGGAGTCGTATTGCCGGTGAGTACAAAGTAGACCTGTAATGAAGTCCATATTGATTTCTTCCCACTTCCAAGTGAGGATGGCAATATCTTGAAGTACACCTCCAGGTCTTTGATGCTCGGCTTTTACTTGCTGATAGTTTGGACATTTTGCTATGAACTCTGCAATACACCTTTCCATACCATCCCACCAATAGATTTCTCGCAAATATCGATACATTTTCGTGGACCCTGGATGAATAGAATATCTGGTACCATGTTCCTCATGCAACATCCGAACTCTCAAATTATCAACGTTCGAAACATATAATCGGCCCTGGTATTGTAGCACACCATCTCCTTCTTGGGAGAAAACCTCCAAATTCTGATTCTGCACCACCTCCTTCAGCTTCCTCAACATTGGATCCTCATCTTGCCTTGATTTAACATCAACTGCCAAGGACAATTCTGACCCGTTATGCACAACAACACCGCCATCGGTCGAATCGATCAATCTAACTCCAAGCCATGCAAGCCAGTGAACATATTTCACCAACTCCTTCTTCCCTTCATGCACATAGGACACACTCTCCATTGAGAGTCTACTAAGCGCGTCCACAAGCATATTAGCCTTGCCCGGGTGGTAAAGGACACTGATTTCATAATCGTTGAGTAACTCCAACCACCTCCTTTGCCAAAGATTTAGATCTTTCTGTGTGAACATATATTGCAAGATTTTGTAGTCCATAACTATATCCATGTGGACCCCACAAGTAATGTTTCCATATCTTCAATGAGAACACCACCGCGACCAATTCAAGATCGTGGGTCAGGTAATTCTTTTCAGGAACTTTCAGCTGTTGAGAGGCATAAGTTGTCACCCTCCCACGCTGCATTAACACACACCCAAGTCCAAATCTAGAAGTATCACAATACGCCATGAAAACATCGTTACTCTCAGGTACGGTCAATACTGGTGCTGAGGTAAGTCGAGCCTTCAACTCTTGAAAGGTTTTCTCACAAGCCTCCGACCAATGAAATTTCAACTTCTTCTGAGTCAACTTAGTCAAAGGCACTTGGATGGATGAGAAACCCTCCACAAAACTCCGATAGTAGCCAGCTAGACCTAAGAAACTCCAAATATCCGAAGGATTCACCGGTCTGTGCCAATTCTTTACCGCCTCAATTTTCTATGAGTCTACTTGTATGCCTTCCGCTAGACACCACATGGCCCAAAATGCCACGGAGTAAAACCAGAACTCACACTTGCTAAACTTTGCATACAATGGCAGTCCTTGAGGGTCTGGAGCACTACTCTTCAAGTGAGCGGCATGCTCCTCCTTGCTCCGGGAGTATACCAAGATGTCATCGATGAACACGATCACGAACATGTCCAAATATTGCTTGAACACCCTATTCATCAGGTCCACAAAAAGTTGCATGAGAATTCGTTAGTCCAAAATACATAACTACAAACTCGTAATGACCATATTGTGTCCTGAATGCCGTCTTCGGGATATCAATCTCCCGAACTCTAAGCTGATGATACCCAAATCTGAGATCTATCTTCGAGAAACACTTAGCACCGTGAAGCTGATCGAATAGATCATTGATCCTGGGTAGGGGATACCTGTTCTTGATAGTGACTTTGTTCAACTATCAATAATCAATGCACATACAAAGGGAACCATCTTTCTTCTGAACAAATAATATAGGTGTGCCCCGTGGAGACTGGTTCGGTCTAATTAAACCCTTATCTAGAAAATCCTTTAACTAATCCTTCAACTCTTTTAGCTCGGCTGGAGCCATCCTGTAGAGAGGAATAGATATAGGTTGCGATTCGGGAAGGAGGTCAATACCAAAATCAATCTCTTGCTCGGGAGGAATACCTGGAAAATCATCAAGAAAGACCTCTGGATACTCACGTACTACTGGAACTGACTGGATAGTCGGGGTCTCGGACTCCACGTCCTTAACCCTAACTAGATGGTATAAACAACCCTTAGAAATCATCTTTCTGGCCTTAATGTAGGAAATAAATTGACCTACCGGCACAACCGAACTACCCTTCCATTCTAAGACGGACTCACCCGGGAATCTGAACTCTACTAACCGGGTCTTGCAATTAATGGAAGCAAAAAAAGCATACAACCAATCCATGCCGAGAATAACATCAAAATCGATCATGGCTAACTCTATCAGATCTGCTGAGGTGACCTTATGGAGAACCAAGACTAGACAATCTCTATACACCCGTCTAGATATAACTGAGTCACCTACTAGAGTAGAAATCGAGAAGGATTTTGACAAGACATCGGGACTGACTCCGAAGCTACTGGCTATATAAGGTGTCACAAAGGACAAGGTTGCCCCTGGATCTAACAAAGCATAAACATCAACATGGAAGACTCGTAACATACCAGTAATCACATCTGGGGAGACCTCCTGCTCCTAACAAGATGCTAGGGCATAGAATATGTTCTGACGCTGATAGCCAGCTGCACTAGTAGATGCCCCCTGATGTGCTGAGTGAGGGGGTGGGGCTGCTGAGCTAGAAGCTGAGCCACAACCCCCAACCTGATCCTTTCTCGCTACTGGATAATCTCTAAGCATGTGTTCAGGTTTCCCGCACTTAAAACATGCACTCGAACCTGCCAAGCACTGGCCTATATGCCCTCGGCCACATCTGCGACAAACTGGAACACCTGAATCTGCGGGCCTACTGCTCTGACACCTCGAGCATGAGGCTCATCCTTTCTGATCTAGCTTATGTTGAGATGGAACACTCAAGGCTGATGAAGCTAGGGCAGATGATCTCTGGTGGGTCTGTTGATGGTGCCCACCGCTGGACCTCTGCTGGGAGAATCTGTGGTCCTCAGTCGTGGCCCTCTTGGCCTCTCTCTCTCTCTTGTATATGTCGCCTCTATCTTCTAGGCGTACAACACCATCCGAGGGAAGTTCATATCCTGATGGAGCATAGCAATCCTACATTCCTTATCCAAGTAACCTACTATCCCATGCACAAACCTACTCACTTGCGCCCTCTGGTTAGCCACTAACTCAGGGGAATACTTCGATAGGCGAGTGAACTCAAAGGAATATTCTAGTACTATCATCCTCCCTTGCTTCATATTTACGAACTCCACTGCCTTTAGATCCCTCATCTTCCGAGGGAAGAACCGATCCAGGAATGCAACATGGGACTCTTCCCAAGTGACTGGACCTGCTCCAGCAACTCTACTGTCCTTCCATTGGCGGAACCAGATATACACAACCCCTTCAACTAGTAGGAGGCAAACTCTGTGCACTCAACACTGCTCACCCCCATAACTTGGGTAATCTTGACGATCTCATCAATAAAGTCATGTGGGTCCTCACCTACCTTGGACCCTAAGTATTTTGAGGGTTCATCCACAAGAAATCCCTGACTCGAGCCGCCACTGCATTGCCACTCTACGGTACATGCAGAACAGCCTGCTGATTGACCTGAGCGGTAAAGGCCTGTGCAAGCATAAGGATAGCGTCCCGAATCTTAGCGTGGGCGGTCGACTTCGGTGCTTAAGGCTCCTAAACTGGTGGGACTTGCTGATACCCACGACCCGTGCCATCCTCGTGGCCTTCACCATCTCCATTTGTCCTTCCATTCATCCTTCGAGGCGCCATGATTCTTCAATCACGAATAGAACGAATTAGAGGGATATAAAGACTCTTCATTGCACGACATAGAATATGAAAGATTGGAACATTTCCTAAAACGTTTCATAGCCTCTTTGTCATAAGTGTGACGCGCTTCATACCTATGAAAAAGACTCTACTTAACGCGGCTTACAGATTCCTTAGGACACTTCAAACCTATTGCTCTAATACAAAGTTTGTCATGACCCGAGAGGAGACCCAGATCATAGACACGGGACAAGTGATCCCAAGAGACCGCAAGTCAACCTATGGCATAAGCATTCACTAACTCATTCAATAAGCATGAAAGAAACATAATATAAACTTAGCGGAAGTATAACTTAACATAACAATAGAATGAACATATGAAGTTGAATACATGTCTAAGTCTGATAAGCCTCCAATCTGGACGAGCTGATGGGACAACACCCCCAACTAGCTTAGAAATACCGAAACTGAAAATACGCTCAAAGTAACTGAAAGTCTAGTCCTCGGAAGATGAGGACTCACCAGATAAGCAGGTGCTAACTCTGATAAACGGCTACAAACGAGGCTGAACCTGAGAACTCGATCATGCATCATGAAACGATACAACATAGAAAGTGTGCGGTCAGTATGTGAAATGTACTGAGTATGCAAGGTAAGTAAAACTGCTGGAGAAACAATAGTCTTTTAAAACAAGTCATACATATATGATAGCCTTTAAGGATAAAAAAAAGATCACAAGCATTCATTATGAAATCATTCTTATTTTATACATGGTCATGCTTGGCTTCAGAATATCATGACTAAATCGAATGACTCAAGCTAAATCATAACATTTATATTAAAAGATGAATAATGAGTCAAACCTTGCTTTTTAAACATGCATGCATAAGATAATCATCATGAGTAATGGATATAATCCAAATGATATAGACTGCGGGAGACTCATCATTTAATCGACATACCACGATAGAGCTTAGGTTGTCCCGACTATTACACTCAAGTGGGTAGAGTCATCCATAACCTTGCCAGGGCTACGGACGATACCATGATATCGATATCAAGCTCAAAGGGCCAATCAGGCTGGCGACAGCTCACAAGGGAGGTCCCAATAATACAATAAAATCAACAAATGTTGGCGCATAGTTCTTGGGCATAGGGTAGTCAATCCTTAGCCTGCTCAGTGCTAAACTCTTCTCCCAAAACATGCAATGCTTTACATCATATAAATATAAAGCTCAACATCGTCTAGTCACGAAGCTCAACATGAAATCATGCATAAGGTCATCATCGTGTGAAATGAAGCTTAACATTGTATATTGAAAAAGCTCATTATGGCATCATGTGTACACTAGAAATCACATAAATATGAAGCTCAACAATGTCCTTTCGACAAAGCTTAGAACCAAATCATGCATAGACTCAACATCATGTGAAATGAAGCTTAACATTATCCTTGACAAAGCTCGACAATAACATGCATAGCGATTGAGGATTTACACATAGAGAAGTCTTTACTTTGAAACATACCACAAGCTCAAAGAATAGTGGGAGCCTTTACTCCAAAAATCATGTGGTAAGCCTACTTTAGAAATATCACTTCATCATTATCAACATAAGGGCCTTTCCCAAAATCTTATCGTGCTTGAACCCATTCAAATCATTTAAAAACATTCTAATTTGGGAGATTTCACTCCAAAACAAAGTAATAAAGTCAATTCAAGAAAATCATCACTCATGCTCATCATTGGGCACTACCCAAAGCTCCATCATACATGGATCTATTTAATCTTCTTTGAAAACATTATCAAAATCATGGGTAAGGTTGGAAACATGCTTTTCATCATCTACTCCGTCATCATCACATTCTATTAGGAACTACCCACACAAGGACATTTTAGATTCAATTTTTTTAAAACAATTTTGGTAAAAGAAATTAAGAAAAAAATCCGTCCAAGCTTAGTAAATCACCAAAATAAACTCAATTTAATCATATCCATGAGTAGAAATATTAGAATCATGCAATTAAATGAAAACCCATACTTATCATCACAACCAAATCACAAATTGATAGGGATTGGGCATGGGTGGTCGAAGGAAGCACCCACTTATAGCCTTACATACCCGGGAATGAAGAATCTTAACTCCTCCTAATTATCCAGCTGAGATTTCCCTTGAATACCTTGAAATTCTCCTCAATTTCTTCCCTTCAAACCTTCAACCTTGCATGCATAAAGAAATGGCCTAAGATGGGGTTTTCTATGCTTAAAACCCTCTATTATGAGCTTAAAATGACGTAGTATAGGCCCTTAGAACATAGGAATTATAGAAAAGCCCTTACTAAAATCACTGATAATAATTGTCAGGGGGTCCGAACTGACGACCTGACTACTCGTTACTAGGCACACGATCCATTGGTTCAGCAATCAAGTGCACTACCTCGTCATTCATGAAAATTCATTTGGTTTGGTAATGGCCCTCCTAACAGGTCATTAGGAATGATGACGACTCGTTAGGTACCATCCATCAAGTACACTGGATAAGCTTTACCATCTTTCTATAGGACCTCCCCACGAATGACATGACGACTCGTGGTGACTGATCACGAGTCCTTACATCACCCATGAGGACCTCAAGTCCTTTATCATCTTAGGCCTTCTCCACGAGTCACTTGATGACTCGTTAGGCCTCCTCACGAGTTGTTAAGTGACCCGTTCTGCAACTGCTGCAACATTTTCCAGTTTTTGTCCTGATTCACCTTCAGATTCGATTCTTGAGTTCTCGGGGTATAACACAGCAGTTTTAGCCTTCATTCAAGGAGGAATGATCCCAAGGGGGTGATATTGTAACACTCTAAAACTTTCCTAGACCAAACTCAAACTTTTCATGAAAAAACAGAAAACACTAGAAAATTTTTGTTACAGAGTGACCAAGAGAATGAATCGTTGTCACCTTTAATGGACCATTATATGAGTCAATGTTTGACTTGTAGATTTCCTTTCAGGGAACAACGAGGCATAGGATTACCCGTTGGAAGGAGTAACGACTCATCCTATTGCCTGGTCAATCCCATGTCCAGAAACCTACCAGACGTCCCTTTGAACCAACAAGTGGGACTAACGACTCGTGGTTCATACAAACGAGTCGTTGTTTCCATCTGCTGCCTGAACCATAAGCCCTTTAGGTCAAGAAAGTGTTGATCACGAGTAGACACAATGACCCATTGGTTCTACCAACGAGTCGTTATGTCTTCCATTAGCAGAAGGACCAAGTGTTCCTGACAATGATCACGAAATTAACCAATGACCCGTCGGTCCATCCCATGAGTCGTGGTTCCCTTCCGTGGTCCATTTCCAGTGAGAATGAAAATCAGGCCTAGGACCAATGACTAGTCCCAACGGGACCCATTGTGTGACTCGTTGGATCCTACGGGGAAAATTTCCATATTTTATTTCAGTGTTATTTTTGTAACTTCCCACCTTTTTAATTCCTAAACTATGTTTTTTGGGGTTATTTTTAGATGGATTTAGGGATTTAGTTGACAGTTATCATTCCTCTCATTCTCTCAAAGTCAAAATGTAGAAAACTCAGTTAAGAAGCACAGAGCAGGATCAAGGGTTTCAATTTTCTTCTTAGATTTCTCAAGGGTTTTTATTTGGGATTTTTACATTAGGTATGTGGGAATTCAACAAGGGAATTGTTTTTTCCTTGTTCCCCAAAACCCTTTTAAAATTACTTGTCATTTTAGCCTTGATTATCAGATATAGGGTTAGATTCAGCCAGATTATGAATATTCTTGTGAAGTTGAAATCCTTGTGAACTCTGGCAATGTTTTCATAATTTATCACGCATGTTGTAATTCTCTTTCTGAAATATTGTTTAGCCCTAGTTCTGCGAATACTGTAAACTAGGTCTTGCATAATTGTCTGGATACAAGTAATGCTTGAGTCCATTAGTTCTTGAATTTTCATGTTATTACCATTTTTGTGGATTCACAGTCAGTTTGAATGCTAGTTTAGTCTCAGTTAGCAATTAGCCTTTTTCAATATCTTATAGTAAGTCAACTGATCAATTTGACGTTAATTAGTTCTTTGAGGAGTTCAGTTAAGTAATACTCCCTAGTTTTAGTTATTAGTTAGTCCTCTAGACGGTTACGGTGCTTCTAAATAAGCAACTCTAACCAGTCCTAGAGCCAGTAGTATTAATTATTAGTTAGTTCTTTAGACGGTTACGATGCTTCCAGACAAGCAGCTCTGACTAGTCTAAGAACACCAATTTTCAGTTATCCAGTCTTACAGACTCTCAGGTTACTTCTAGATAAGTAGTCCTGACTAGTCCAGGACCCCAGCTTCAAGCTATCAACTTAGTAGTCAAGTTAGGACTATCTAGTAGGAGTAGTACTTAGCACCTAGCAGATCGGGGTTCCAACGCGCCTAGGTTCCTAGAACTATGTTGCCACTGTAGGTTATTGGCCCAACGGGCTCCAGACTTGTGATCACCCAGCTTAGCCACTATACCTTGGCAAGGTACAGTGGGCTTTCTCTGATGGGGTGTATACATCGGACTCCACATTTAGCTCATGTGGTTAAATGTCGGTTATAGACTCTCCCACTTGCCAGTATAGTTTTAGCTTTAGCTTCAGTTCAGTTTAGTTTAGCTCAGTTTAGTCACTCAGTTCTAGGACATGTTTATGACCATCAGTCAAGGTCATTATTGACCATATTAGTTATAGCTCAATTTGTATCAACATTAAGTATTAGTTGGCCATTTCATGTTAGTTCAGATCAGTTGTTTATTTTCCATGCTTATTGTATATCTCACTTACTTAGTACATTCAAAGTACTGAGGCATACTTTCTATGTTGTATCATATTATGATACAAACACAAATTCCCAGTATCAACATCGTCAGTAGTTCCTCCCAATGATTCCAGCAGCAACCCTTTTGGGTGAGTCCTCATCTTCCAAGGATGATATTTGTTTTTCAGTTAGTTCTGATTTAGACAAATCTTAGAGTTAGCTGGGGGACTAACCAGCAACTCATAAGTTAGTAGTTGGCTTTTAGACACAGTTGTTCAGTGTTCTTTTTAGAATTGTTTACTATTTTCAAACTTTTATTTCTTGGATAACTAAATTTTTGTAAAACTTTCACTTATGTTTACTTAGTTTACCAGTGCAATGTTAGACCATGGGTTAGTTTGGGGGCACTTATGGCACCAAGTAGCGTGTCTCGTCTAGGGTGCAGACTCGAGTCGTGACATCTCTACTTAACTAGGTTCAAGCAAGAAGATAATACGAGCTAGTCCTAATGTTGCATACCATTAAGAAACATTAATCATGAAGAAAAAAATAATACTAAGTATTCATATTGGTGTAGAATCACATTGTGATAACCCTAGTTTGTTATTCCACCATGGTTCCCACAACTCTAGTTTTGGAGGATTTAGCTATTCATAATTGCAAGAAATAAGTTAGAATTCATGGAAGAAATCATAATTAAATGCTTACAATGTTTGGAAGAAAAGACTAATAATCAATTGCACAATTCAACTTAAAAAATTAAGAACACAACGATGAACTAGATCAAGGTTTTCGTGTATTTGCTCTCCAAGTAATGTTAGGAAATTTAAAAACACAATTACAATGAAAAAGTGTTAGATTCTATTGAGGAAAATAACCTAAAAGTATTTATACAATTAACAAAATTCTTTTCTAAATTGATAGGGATTCTGTCGTCGAGACATCCTACGAGTGGTAGCTTACTACTATGGGTCATGGTCTGTGTCCATAATATGAGTCTTCAGCTTCTGGTCTTCATAGGTACTGGAGGTTAGTACGATTCGTACAATCTCAATATGAGTCGTAGGAGCCTGTCGTGGTCTAAACTTCAACAATCTAGCACCTTTGATGTTTCTCCTACTGGTCCTTCATACGGTTCGTACCAGGTTGGTACAACCCGTGTAATCCACTCTTGCCCTGAGTATGCCAAGTGTATGATCCTATGAATCTCACTTGGCCGTATGTGCACATTCTCTGAATCTCCATCATGACTCCTTAGTACGGCTCATACCAGGATGGTAAGACTCGTAGTACTAGTGGTACTTAAGCTCAGAACTTTGCAATTTCTCTAAAGTTGTACTACGGGTGTTAGGTACAACTTGTAATAGGATGATACCGCTAGTACTAAGACCTGTAGCAAGTCATTTTCTGCACTTTTCATCTCATTTTCCAAAATCCAACTCACAAACCTACTTTCTCTGAAAATAAAGTAAAAGAACCTCATATCCGTATAAAGACACCTAAGTCCAAGAAATTTTCCTATGTTTTAAACATTGAAAGTGCCGTAAAATTGTGACACATCATGCTACCGTAGGATAAGGGGTCCTCGCCAGTTGAAAGTATCTCTCTTCATCTGAATGGGCTCACGAGTAAATTTACACCAGCCATGATTCTACCCTTAGCAAGGTAAGAAAACCCTCTCAACTAGGGTTATGGTTGGACTCTATATTGCTCACATGGCGTATATCGGTTATGAGAACCTCCCACAGATATATTTTCAGTAGTATTTATACATGGCCCATGTTATCAGTTAAATGAATTTACTATATGACTTACTATTTTTTCAACCCTATATGCATGTTTTACTCTTGGTCATTGTACATCATTTTATGCTCATTCCAGATATTATACTTACACAACATTGTTTTAGTTTTTAGATATTTTACTTATGTCTACTCAAGATATTTTACTTACCAAACATGATCTCAGTTTTCAGCATGGTTCCCCATCTCACTCATGTTTTGCATATCTCATATACTCAGTACATTTAAAGTACTGATCGCATACTTCTTATGCTATATTGTCTTATGATATAAGTACTCAGACTCAGCTCGACAGTTAGATATATTTTAGTGCCAGGTCAGCTTTACTGTTGGCGAGTGCTCATCAACAGAAGATGAGAGATTAGTTACATTTTATTTATTTATTTATTTCATTTTTAGCATTTAGAGCTAGTTAGGGACCTGACCCTTCAGCTCATCAGATCTTAGAGGTTTTACAGACATAGATAGATATTTCAGCTTAGCCATTTTATATTGGTTTTAGATTAAAAATTTTCTTTTAAATCCAGACCTATTTAGTTAAGTGCTTATATATCAGCTTATCTTCTATCAGTGATTTTAGTATGTATGTTTAGTGTCGTGCTAGCACCATCGGTAGCATGGAGCCACTTGTAGTTACAAGTACTGTAGCATTTCTATGGTATAGACTTGGGTCGTGACAAACATGGTATTAGTGCATCAGGTTAGAAGTATCCTAGGGTGAGAGTCATGTTAAGAAGTTTATTTTTCATGGGTGTGAAAGGGCGACACACTTATAAGGAAGAGGCTATAAAACGATCTTAGGAAAAATTCCCTTCTTTCGTAGTTAGTATCGTACGATAGAGTCCAACTCTATTTATCCTTCAAACCCGTGACATATGTATTTGTAGAAAATGCCTTCCAGAAGAGCTAACAGATGAAAAATCAAAAACCAGCTAGCACCACCAATGCCCGTAGAGCTCGTGAATTATCAAGTCTCTAATGCAGAATTCAAGGATGCTTTCCAAATGTTTCCACAAGCCATGAACACTCAGGTCAACCAGTAGGCATTCACCCCTATGAATCCTAACTGAAATGTGATAGCTACTACAGTCTGAGACGTCACTACAATGAACTCACCTAAGTTCCATGATTCAAAGATGGACGAGGATCCACAAGATTTCATTAATGAGGTTCAGAACATCACTTGGATTATAGGTATCGCTAGGACTGAAAGTGTAGAATTGGCCTCCTATTAGTTAAAAGGAGTAGCATATCTTCCACGACCCAAACATAGGCCCGAACTGAGACACGAAATCCAGAACCACGAATGGCTCCAAGTCAACCCATGACATGAATAGAGCGGCTAAAGAGCATAATTTAGTGGAACCTGATAATCTAAACATGAATAAGCATAAGTTTGCACACATAGTGATCATAGCAGAGTCAACACTGGTAAGCTGAGATCCTACATATTATCTGAAAAGCCTATAACATAACTGAAGAGCTGATGGAACAACATCTCCAACTAACTCGATAAAAGTCTATAACGAAAATAACAAAACAACAAACTAAACTGAATGTCCTCGAAAGATGAGGACTCACCAACACCAGCTAAACTAGACTGATATGAAAGCAAGACTAATGGCGCGCTCGAGTCTAATTGCTCGGGCCTGTATCATGAAATGATACAACATAGAGTATGTGGTCATTATTTTCATTGTACTGAGTAAGCAAGGTAAGTAAAAACGGAATAATAAAATACATAAGAGTTCATAACAGTTAAAAATATGAAGTGATAATCATAACATAAACATGAGGAGAATTATGAGCATGAGAGAGAGAATTATGAGCATAAAATTAGGTTAAAATCCCATAAGATCATGGTTTTGATCTAGAACTTGAATTCATAGAATTGAGGAGAATTATAAGAAAGAGAGTGAAAGGAACTATCATTCATAGCCTTGCATACCTGGAAGTACTGAACCTACACTTGCCCTAGAAAGACTAAAGGATTTTGAGAAATTTGGAGGGTTCTAGGCTTGATCTTCAATGGAGAGGTCTAGACTTGCATGCATGGGAGAGGAATGATTTAGAATAGATTTAACCCTCTTAAAACCCTCCTAACTGAGATTAAAACTATGTAGTTTATGGCTTAGGAGCTTTCGGAAAATGGAAATACCATTACTTAAATCACAGAAAATTTCACTCGGCCATATGTCACGATTCACGCCACGAGTCGTACCTCCAAACCATGACTCACGATTACGATTGGCAGTCACCAGCGTTTTCCC
Source organism: Datura wrightii (assembly GCA_035772735.1). Classification (NCBI taxonomy): domain Eukaryota; kingdom Viridiplantae; phylum Streptophyta; class Magnoliopsida; order Solanales; family Solanaceae; genus Datura; species Datura wrightii. The sequence goes on from JASDFA010000018.1 coordinate 181,062,385, forward strand.
TTGACTTTCTGAAGTTGTCCACGAGTCAAACCATGACTCATGCCACCAACCTATGAATAATTAGATCCACCCATGATAACTATTTCCAAGATCCTCATTTCCTTCTCACGAGTGCAGGCCATGACTCGTTATTTCCTACAACAGGTTGTACAGTGATTTATACCTTCCAACTAGGGGAACTCAGTCCTCAAACCAAGGTTCATCCTACTACTCGTAACATGATTCTATGAGTTGTACCTTGACTGGTTGTCACTAAATTCCTGCTGCATATTCTAACCACAAACACTTCCTATGAGTCGTACCTTCTCATCATGACTCATATCATTAGTTATTCTGTGAAATGTTTTCCCTCTTTTATGCTAAACACATTCAAAATCCCAAGGCTAGTCTTAGAAACTTTGGGGTATAATAATATCTCCCCCTTGGGAACATTCTTCCTTGAATGTGGGTTAAATATAGTGCAAAGCTGGGGAAGGGAACTGTAATCCCAATTACTGAACCTCTGAAGCTGAAATCTGACAAAGTGACTGACTCTGGACTGACATACATGACCGAAATGAATTCATGAATCACACATACATGCACTAATATGGAAGTAATTGAGAGACATGAACTGAACATGAAACTGAGTAGAGTACTAATAAAGCTCAAACTCACACTTCTAATAAATTATGAAGTTGACATTGTCAATAAAGAACCCAATAAAGGTTGGGATTGATCCTACATAAAATAAGGTCAAGATATAGAATTATGTAGGTATTTAAGCTTTTAAATATGTTATCTCCAAAAAAGGGGTTTTTATAAAAGCAATTATAAAATAAGGTTGAGAATTAATTGTTGTTTATCAAGACTTGCAATTAACTAGGGTAAGTGTTCCCCATAGGTTCATAACTACTTATGGTTTACAATTGTGATCTATCTCAATGCTTACTTGTACTGATAACTAGGGTTCATCTAAATGACTGGTTCATCCCTATTGGATGAAAATAGTCAATCACTAGGTTAGGTTTGATAAGTGATTTCAATTCAACCGCTATTAATTTGTTCCAAATTAATTATTTTGTGTTTGCAGCTCAAGTCATACAATGACACATAAAGATCAAGGATTTGTTGTAATTCTTTTTTCCTAATCTCTACTTCTCTAGGTTCAAACAAGTAAAGAATTTAGGAAAGTCCTAACATTGTGCTTTGTTATGAAATATTAAAGGTGAAGAGAATACAATACAAGTGTTTAGCATTGGTTTAGAATCACTTTGTGTAACCCTAGTTTGTTAATTCAGCATGGTTCCCACAATCCTAGTTATGGAGGTTTCAGCCTCTCATGATTGTAAGATCGTTATTAGTATTCATGGACAAACACATAATTAAATATTTACAAAGATAATTGAAAGAAAACCTACATGATTATTGCCAGAATTGATTATGAATAATTCAAGAACAAGGAAGAGATCAAAGCAAGAAAATCTCCAAGACATGAATTAAAGTTAAAAACAACATGTCTCTCAATGTAAGAAAACTTAATGTTCGACTCTCTCTACTGAAAAATAACCTATAAAGTACTTATACATATATTCAGAACCCTTTCCTAAGAAAATAGGAAAACTACCAAAAATTGTCGTTTCCTTCATATACGACCTGTAATAGGATTGTATGGATTGTACGTTGACTCGTACATTAGTTGGCTTGTGCTAAATCTAGCTAAGTGTTGACTTCTGGTGACTCATTCCAAGAACCTACGAGTCGTATCTTCTCGTCGTTTGAACTTGCACTTTCAGACATCCTCTGTTAACTTCCACGGTTGGTTTGGTACGACTCATACCTTAGTTCCATGATCCGTGACTCCTTCTCGTACCTTGAGTTCTGTAGTCTTCTCTTATTCTAAGCTTTTCCATGGTTCCTTGGTACAGGTCTTAGGTAGGTCTAACGACTCGTGGTTTCTACCCGTACCAGAATACTTGACTTGTGCAAAACCTTCTAGAATTTACTATGACTTCTATGTTACGACTCATACCAGGATGGTACGACTCGTACCATGAGTCGTAAGTTGCCTTTGCCTTGTGCTTTGGACCTGGACCTTTCCACGACTCTCAGTATGACTCGCACCAGGATGGTATGACTCGTACTGAGATTCGTACTTAGCCACTTTTCTGCATTTTTCTCCATATTTTGTGCTATTTAGCTCCAACATCTACTTTCCATGAAATAAAAGTAAATGTGTCTCATATCCATACAAACACACCTAAGTCCATGCTAGTTTCCTCAGTTTTAAGTGTCGAAAGTGCTGTAAACTCACAACACATCAAGTACTAAGGAGGAAACTGATACCTCATCCCGGAACTGAGTCGGAAGAGAATAAATGCGGGTATATAGCCATCATATCTTCTTTGGCCTCCCATGTAGCTCCTTGAACAAGCTGATTCCTCCATAAGACTTTTACCAAAGCTACTTCTTTGTTCCTCAACTTCCAAACCTGATTTTAAAGGATCTCAAAAGGAACCTCTTCATAGCTAAGGTCATCCTTCACACCTATGCTCTCCATCGGGACAACCAAAGTCGGATAACCTATGCACTTCTTTAACAATGATACATTGAAAACTGGATGCACCGAAGCCAACTTTTCTTGTAGCTCCAACTCATAGGCCACCTTGCCAACACATCTCACAATCCTGTAGGGACCAACATATAGGGAAATAAGCTTCCTTTTTTTCCTAACCTAATCACTCCCTTCAGACACCTTCAAAAACACCAAGCATCAACTTCAAACTCAAGTTCTCTCCTCCTCACATCAGCATAGGACTTTTGATGACTCTATGCTATTCTCAGCCTTTCCCTTATAAGTTGAACTTTCTCCATAGCCTTATCAACTGAATTTAGTCCTATCAACGTAGCTTCACCTACCTCAAACCAACTAACAGATAATCTACACCTATGCTTATAAAGAGCCTCAAATGGAGCCATCTGGATGCTAAAGTGATAACTGTTGTTATAAGCAAACTCGATAAGAGGCAAATGACCATCCTAAATTACCTTTAAAGTCAATTGAACATGCTCTACACATATCCTCAACATGTTGAATGGTCCGCTTGGCCTGGCCATCAATTTGAGGGTGAAAAGTCGTGCAAAGCTTGACTTGAGTACCAAGTCCTTTCTGAAATGATCTCCATAATTGGGAGGTAAATTGAGTACCTCTATCAAATATGATGGAAAAGGGAATTCTATGCAACCAAACTAACTCCCGAATATACTATCTAGCATAATCCTTGGCTGAATCAGTAGTTTTGACCGGTAAAAAATGAGCTTCCTTAGTCAACCTGTCTACCACCACCCATATAGTGTCATACTGTCAGCAAATGCGAGGCAACCCTATAAATGAAGTCATATTGATCTCTTCCCACTTCCAAATGGGGATACTAATGTCTTGTAGCATACCTCCAGGTCTTTGATGCTCCACTTCACTTGTTGACAGTTCGGGCACTTAGCCACAAACTCCACTATGTCCTTCTTCATGCCATTCCACCAGTAGACTTCCTGTAGGTCACAATACAACTTGGCGGCACATGGATGTGTAGGATATCGAGAACCATGAGCCTCCTGCAATATCTGTTCTCTCAAATCATCAACATCCAGAACATATAAATGGCCTTGGTATCGAAGCACACTATATCCCCCTTGGTAGAAGACCTCCACCGTCTGATGTTGGACCTCTTCTTTCAACTTCACCTAAATAGGATCCTTATCTTGCCTATCCTTGACCTCGGTCACCAAGGAAGATTCTGACCCATTTTGAACAATGACACCACCATCCATTGAGTAAATAAGGCGAACTCCTAAATGAGCAAGTCTATGGAAATCCTTAACTCCTTCCTTCCATCCTCCACATGAGAAACACTCTCTATGGACAGTCTACTAAGGGCATCTACCACTACATTGGCCTTGCCCGGATGATAAATGACACTGATGTCATAGTCCTTGAGCAGCTCTAACCATCTCTTTAGTTGCAAATTCAAATCCTTCTAGGTGAACATAGATTGTAAGCTCTTGTGGTCCATAAACATATCCACATGGACCCTATACAAATAATATCTCCAAATCATCAATGCGAACACCAGCGCTGCAACTTCTAGGTCACGCGCTAGGTAATTCTTCTCATGAACCTTAAGCTGTTTAGAGACATACACATGACCTTACCATACTGCATCAACACACAACCAAGGCCAGGCATCATAATATACCACGAATCCATTCGTACCCTCAAGTAAGGTAAATACTGGGGCTGAAGTGAGTTGGGTCTTTAACTCTTGAAAACTCTTCTCAAAGGCATCCGACAATTGAAATTTGACTTTCTTCTGGGTCAACTTAGTCAATGGTGCTATAATAGATGAAAATCCTTCAAAAACCTCTTGTAATATCCAGCTAAACCCATGAAACTCCTGATATCCAAAGGATTAAATGGTCTAGGCCAATTCTTTATAGTTTCTATCTTTTGATAGTCCACTTGCACACCCTCACTTGACACCACATATCCCAAAAATGCTATCGAATCAAACCATAACTCACACATGTTGAATTTAGAAAACAGTTGGTGATCTTTGAGAGTCTGTAGCACAATCCTCAAATGAGCGGCATGCTCCTCCTCACTCCGAGAGTATATGAGAATGTCATCTATGAAGATGATCATGAACATGTCCAAATATGGCTTGAATACCCTATTCATCAGATCCATGAAAGTTGTAGGTGCATTCGTTAGCCCAAATGACATAACTCCAACCTCATAGTGACCATATTTTGATGATACCTAGATCTGATGTCTATCTTTGAGAAGCACTTAGCACCCTAAAGATGGTCAAACAAGTCATCAATTCTAGGGAGGGAATACTTGTTCTTGATTGTAACCTTGTTTAACTGACGGTAGTCAATGAACATATGAAGAGAACCATCCTTCTTTCGAACAAAGAGAACTGGTGCACCCCACGGGGACTTGCTAGGTCTGATGAATCCCTTACCTAGAAGATCCTTCAATTTCTTATTCTCGTTTAGCTCAGCTGGATCCATTCTATAAGTAGGAATAGATATAGGCAGCATATCAAAAAGAAGGTTAATACCAAAGTCAATCTGCCGCTCAAGAGAGACTCCTACTAGATCATCTGGGAAAACCTCTAGATACTCATTTACAATAGGGACGACTAAAGAGTTGGGGTATCTGATGTAGCATCCTTAACCCAAACTAGATAGTACACGTAACCCCTAGAAATCATCTTTTTGGCCTTAAAGTGGGAAACAAAGCAACATACAGGCACAAGTAAATTACCCTTCCATTCTAGGACTGGTTCGCCTGAAAATTGAAACTCTATCGTACGGGTTTTATAATTTACCGAGGCATAACATGAATGAAACCAATCTATGCCAAAGTTAACATCAAAATCAGTCATGTCTAACTCTACTAAATCAGCTGAGATGACTTTTTGAAGGACTGTGATAGAATAATTTCTGTATACATGTAGACCTATAACTGAGTCACCAACTATAGTAGAGACTGGAGAAGGGTTTTGATAGGATTTTGGGACTAAGGTTTCACAAAAGATAATGTATCCCCTGGATCAAAAAATTCATACACATCAAGATGAAATACTCGCAACATACCAGTGACCACATTTGTAGAGACCTCTTACTCCTGATGAGACGAGAGGGCATAAAATCTGGTTTGACACTGACCACCACCTTCACTAGTGGATGTACGCTGTCGAGAAGGATGTTCTGCTTGAGCTGTTGTTGAACAGGTAGTCTAGGAACAACCTTTGTTATCGCCCTACCTAGAAAAAGGCCACACCCGAAGCAAATATCTATCCAACTAGGCACTCTGTTATGTGGCTCTTACCATAGTTATCAAAGACAGGAAAGGTTTGCTCTACCGGTGTATCCCTCTGTACCCTGAAACCTAATGTCCTGCTCCTCCGATCACCCTAATGTGTAGATGGAACACTTGTTGATGATGGTGCTAGGGTCAATGACCTTTGGTGGGAGTGCTAACGATGTCCACCATAGGGTCTCTTCTTGGAAAACCCAAAGCTGCCAGTCCTGGCCCTCTTGGCCTCTCTCTCTCTTTCCTTCATCTGATCCACCTCAATCTGCTGGGAGTATATCACAAAACGAGAGAAATCAAGATCACTGCTCAACATTGCGGTCCTACACTCCTTGACCAAAGAATCTGACACCCCATACACAAACCTTCTCATAAGGTCTCTCTAATCTGCAAAGATCTACAATGAATACTTGGACAACCATGTGAACTCCAAGGCATACTCTTTGATAGTCATATTATTTCTCCTTAAATTGTTAAACTCTGCTGCCTTTGTCTTTCCCAACTCCCTAGGGGAGACTCTGTTTGAGAAGGATGTTATGAACTCATCCCATATTATGGGAATTGCGACCACTATTTAATCGTCTCTCATTAATGGTACCAAATATAAGCAACCCCCTTCAGCTGATAGGAAGCTAAGTCTACACTCTCTTCTCCTATCACCCCCATAATCTGCATGATCTTCTGTGTCTTCTCCAGAAACTCATGTAGGTCCTCATCCACTCTCGGTTCAAGGAACTCAAGGGGATTCATCCCGAGGAAATCTCAAACTAAAGCTTCCGCTACGCTCCTATTCTGTGGGATATGGGCTACCACCTGCTGGTTGACTTGAGCGGTTAAAGCCTAGGCCAATATATGAATGGCCTCTCTAAACTCGACATGAGAGACCTTGCTCGGGCAAAGGACCTACTAGTGCTGGCAGGACCTGCTAATGCTCATCCCAATTGCCATTGCCATGGCCATTTTCATTTAGGTTTCCTTTTCTATTCATACGGCATGGAGGCACAATTCTGCAAACACGTATAGCATGAGCTAGAAGTATAGAGAGGTACTCCAACACATGACATAGATAACGAAGGAAGGGAAATTTCCTAAAATGTCTTGTAGCCTCTTCCCCATAAGTGTGACACACTTCACACCCATGGAAAGACTCTACTTAACATGACTTTTAGGCACCCTAAGAAACTTCAAAACGTTTGCTCTGATACCAAGTTAGTCACGACCCAAACATACATACGGACCGAGAAACGAAACCTAGAACCACGAGTGGCTCTAAGTAAATCGATGGCATGAACATAGCGGCTAAAGAGCATAAATTAACGAAAACTGATAAACTAAACATGAATAAGTGAAAGTTTTCACACATAATAATAATAAATAGAGTCAACACTAACAAGCTGAGATTCTACATTTTATCTGAAACACTTCTAGCATAACTGAAGAGCTCATGGGACAATATCTCCAACTAGCTCGATAAAAGTCTATAACTGAAATAACAAAATAACAAACTAAATTGAATGTCCTTGGAAGATGAGGACTTACCAAAACTGGCTAAACTAGACTGATACGGAAGTAGGACTAATGGCATGGTTGAATCTGATCACTCGGGCCTGTATCATGAAATGATATAACATAGAGTATGCGGTTAGTACTTTGAATGTACTAAATATGGAAGGTAAGTAAAAATGGAATAATAAAATACATAAGAGTTCATAAGAGTCGGACAGTTAAAAACATGAAGTGATAATCATAACATAAACATGAGGACTTAAGGATTTTAGAACTATTCATAAACTAGTCCTAATTGTAATCATAAGAGGAATCTTGTAAATCATAACACAAGACAAAGTATCGTAAACATGAAAATGCATAAATCATAGGGGAACAAAGGGAGGACTCATCTTAACAAACACCATCTTAATAGAGCTTACATGATGCCCCAACTATCTCACTCAAGTGGGCAAAGGCGTCCCAAGCTTTCCAGGCAAGGGAAATAAATAGTGTGATATCACTAATAGGGACACCATAGGATTAACCATGAATATATACTTACAATGGCACGTAGTTTTGAGACCTCGGAGTTTACCTGAATGCTAGGCCTACTCGGTGCTAGACACTACTCCAAAAAATATGCACATGAGGGCTTAAATAATTATAGTGAAATCATACATGATGTTCATAGGTTAAATCATAACATACTTGATCATACTTGATCATACTTGAATTACATGATTAGCCATGAAACAAGGGCCTATGAGTTGGCCAAAATCATAAACTCATAAATCATGAAGAACATACATGCTTGAGAAAATCACCAAACTTGAAATTCATAAATTCATGAAGACTACTTGTAGAAAATCATATCATAAATCATAAACCATAATTTAGAGCTTGGAGGATCGAGATCATAATAGAATCATCAACTTGACTTGTCATGAAAATTGCATAATTAGGCATAATTTTCAAAAGAACTTAAACCCATGAATTCATAAGAAAAATTGGTATAAAATCTGCCCATAGATCTTAAAACATGCTTTGAAACATGAAGGGAATTGACCCATAAATAAATCATAGAGAATTTTATAAAATTGGTTAAAACCCCGTATGATCATGGTTTTGTTCTACAACTTGAATCCAAAGAATTAAGGAGAATTATGAGCATGAGAGTGAAAGGATGATGTCACGCTAATTACACCTCGTAAATGAGATATAAAGTGATCGATGTCAAATATAGAACCCAACAAAGGTTGGGGTCGATCCCATAAGGAATATGGAAGGATATAGAAGAATGCTAGTATTTATGATTTTGAGTCAATTATCTCTTAAGAGGGGGAAATTCGTAAAAGTAACAAGCGATATTATTGAGAGAAAGTAAAGGTTAATTCCAAAGTAATGCAACTAACTAGGGTGAGTGTTCCCCACGACTTCATCACCATAACGCGTTTTATACTAGTGATGTATTTTAGTGCTTAGCATGCAATACTGGTAAGTTAGCTTCACCTAAATGGTTGGTCCCCTATTTAGATGATTATCACTGCACAACTTGGAATATGCGGATGTATACTTAATTAACCCTTACCCTTGATATCGAATTAGTTATTTCTGGACAAGGTCAAGCTATTAAATGAGGGTTGATAGCCTCAAATCTCCATTATTAATCCCTTTTCCCAACATTACTCCTTTGATCTGGTGAGTACAAATAAGGAAAATTCTAACATTTGCAGCCATTAAGAAATAATTAAAATGAAGGGAAAAATAATACATGCACAAACCCGTTCAAGAATCACTAAGTATTTTTACCTATGTGCATTAATTCATCATGGTTCCCACAACCCTAGTTGTGTAGGTTTATCCTCTCATAATTATAAGTATATTCATAGAATTCATGGACAAAAGCATAAATTAATACATACAGCGATGATACAAACAAACTCACTTGATTATTGCAAAAACAAGGAAGAATGATTCAACAACAATTGTATCAATGTATTTTGTGAAATAAAACTTCTAAGTCAAAGACTTGTCAAAACTTCTCTAAAACTTATCTTAAAACTTGGCTTCCGATTACAAAGAAATAAAAGGGTATTTATAATAGTAGAATGATGATTTTCTTGTTCCTTCAAGAATTTGATTTGGGATTTGTAGCTCCTTTTCCTAGTTGATGTAGGATTTGACTTTTGGTCATTTGAACAAGCTTGGCACGCTGTGATGCCATCGCACGGGCAAGGTGCCGCATCACGTGCTTCATCGCGTAGGAAGGAAGGGCGCCTCACGCATTGCATTGCGCCAATCATGGGTCATGTCGTGCCTCTGGTAGCATAGTCAAACCTAGCGCCTCGTGCCTCTCTATGCGCTGTAACACTGGCGCCTCATGCCCCTCATCGCACATGTATGCCAGTGCATTGCTTCATGTCTTGATCTTGCCTTGTCCATTCCAACTTCTTCACGTTCGATCCAAAAACCTCAAATACACCCAAATCCATCATTTTTAGTCTTGAAATCATCTCATCATGTGCGTTATACTTTTCTTACAAATATATAACATAAACATATGCAAACACACATAATTTGTTCTCAAAACATAGTAAAATATGGGCAAACTATGGCTAAGAAGTGTGTAGGTACGCCCTTCATCAAAAGACTTCTCATTAATAGCCCTACATACCTTGAAGAACTGAATCTACACTTGTCCTAGAAAGCCCAAAGGATTTTGAGAAGAATGTGGAGGGTTTTAGGCTTGATCTTCAATGGAGAGGTCTAGACATCCATGCATGGGAGGGGAATGATTTAGAATAGGTTTAAACCTCTTAAAACCCTCCTAAAAGAGCATAAAATGATGTAGTTTATGGCTTAGGAGCTTAGGATTTATGAAAATACCCTTACATAAATCGCAGAAAATTTTACACTACCAGATGTCATGACTTACACAATGAGTCGTACCTCCATACCATGACTTGCGGTTACTATCAATAGTCACCACTGTTTTTCACTGAGTTTCTAAAGTTTTCCATGAGTCAAACCATGACTCGTATCACCAATCTACGAGTCCTTAGATCCACCCGTGATCATTATTTCCAAGATCCTTATTTCCTTCTTATGGGTGTAGGCCATGACTCGTTGTTTCCTAAAATGGGTCGTACAACTATTCATACCTTCCAACCAGGGTAACTCAGTCCTCAAACAATGGTACATCTTACGGCTTGTAACATGATCCCATGAGTTGTACCTTGACTCGTTGTCACTTAACTCCTCTTGCAGATTCTAATCACGAACACTTCCTACGATTCATACCTTCCCATCACGACTCGTACCACGAGTTGTTCTATGAAAACTTTTCCCTCTTATCTACTAAACACATTCCAAATCCAGAGGCTAGTCGTAGAAACTTTTAGGGTATAAAAACACCTGTGGTTTAAGTAGTGGAAGGAATGCCATTGCAAGGATGTAGCTTCAATTGACTGGGATGAATTTGTGATAGCATTTCTGGATAGGCTTTTTTCTCTCGCGAGTTGAGGGAGGCAAAGGTTGAGGGGTTCATCAACCTGAAGCCAAATTATTTATCAATAAAGGAGTATTATATTAAGTGTTTACTCAGCTGTCCAGTATGCTCGAGAGATGATTGTTGAGCCAAGGTCTCAACAAAGTAAGTTCATCTCAGGCATTTCAGATTTGGTGGTCAAGGAGTGCAGGACCGCTATGCTCATCATGGATATTAATATCTCCCGACTTATGATATATGCTCAACAGATTGAGTAAGAGAAGTTGAATGAAAGAGAATAGGAAAATAAGAGGACAAAACTAGTAACTTTGAGTTTTCTCAGCAAAAGTCAGGTAGTTTGAATCACTCATAGTTCCAGTAGATGTCATCGGCTCTAGCACCTTTATTAGCTTGTGTTCCATCTCCTAGATTTAGGGGGAAACAGAGGGGTAGAACAACAGGCTCTAGGTTTTGAGGGAATATGTTCGGAGGTTGTACCTTCCTAATTCGTAAGAAGTTTGGAAAGAACCATCTCAAGGAGTGTTTGATCAGCAAAAATAGTTACTTTCGGTGTGGTAAGCCTGGTCACAAACTCTGAGATTTTCCATCAGCCAAGCAGGGTGACATTAGTGGTTGTACTCAAGCCACCTCTTTAGTAGCTCTAGAAGTTCACCTATCCCGTTAGGGATCCTCTTCGTGTGCAGGTGGCGGAAAATGTTAGAACCGCTTCTATGCTCTCTCATCGTGACAAGATCAGGAGAACTCACAAGATATTTTCATGGGTATGTTAAGAGTCTTTCATAGTGATGTTTATGTATTATTAGATCCAGGGGACACATTATCCTTCGTGTCTGCGTATGTTTCAGCAAATTTTGGTGTCAGTCCTGAATGCCTCTCAGAACCCTTCTCTTTCTCTACTCCTATCGGATAGTCACTCATAACAAGAAGAGCATATAGAAACTGCCCAATTTAAGTTTTCCAGAAAATCACCATAACTTATTTAGTAGAATTAAAGATGACCGACTTTGATGTCATCCTTGGCACTGATTAGTTACATTCCTTTTATGGTCCCTATGAATTGTAGTTATATCTTTTGTACTAACAAATGCTCCTAGTGCTTTTATGGATTTGACGAATAGGGTATTCAAGCAGTACTTGGATATGTATTCATTGTCTTGATAGATGATATCCTTATCCACTCTCGTAGTACGGAGGAGCATGCTGGTCATTTGAGAGTTGTGTTGAAAACTCTTAAGGATTTTCAATTATTTGGAAAGTTCAACAAGTTTGAGTTTCAACTAAAGTTAGTAATATTTCTGGGACATGTAGTATCTAGTGAGGGTGCTCAGGTAGACACCTAAAAGATAGAAGTGGTGAAGAACTAGCTTAGACCTATCACTCCCTTTGACACATTAGAATCCTTTTATGATTAATTGGTTATTACAGGAGGTTTGTAGAATAACTTTAATCTATTACTTCTCCTTTAACTCTATTGACTCAGAAGAAGGACAAGTTTTAGTGGTATGACACTCATATGAAGAGCTTTCAAAAGTTAAAGACTCGACTCACCTAGTTCCATTGTTTACCCTACCAAAGGGTATAGATTACTTTTTGGTCTATTGTGATGCCTGCAAAGTTGGCATGGGATATGTGTTGATGTAGCATGGTAAGGTCATCACCTATGCTTCTAGTTAGCTTAAAGTTAATGAAAAGAATTATCAGTCGGATGACCTTGAGCTAGAAGTGGTAGTCTTTTGCCTTAAAGATTTGGAGACATTATTTGTATGGTGTTCATGTTGATGTGTTCACAGACCATAAAAGCCTTCACTACGTATTTAGTCAGAATGACCTGAATCATCAATAGAGAAGATAACTTGAACTTCTCAAGGACTAGAGATGAGTCTTCTTTACCATCCAGGTAAAGTGAGTGTTGTGGTTGATGCCCTTAACAGGTTATCCATGGGTAGTTTTTCTCATGTTTAAAAGAGAAAAGAAAAAGTTGATCAGAGATGTGCACTCTCTTGCTCGTTTAGGGGTTTCACTTGTAGACTCAGTATATGGTGGTTTCTGTTGCACCCCGTAAGTTTTCTTCGTCTAATTGACATGTATGTGAGCTTGTCGAGAGCGTTTGGAGTACGACACATGCAGGAGAAGGCTCAAAGTTGGAACACACGAGGGAATTATCAATCGAGTGGGTGGAAGGAGATCGTTTCAGGCCGCAAGGGGCGCCGCGTTGCGGACCTCCATCCTCTACAAGGGGCGGTGCATCGCGCCTCTATCTCGGCGCAATGGGAGGCGCATCGCAGACCCTGCCACTGCCTCTCTCTATATATATAAGGTTGTGAGTTGTATGTTTCATTTAAATATTTCCCAACTGAGAGCTCGACCTAGGGCAAATTTTCATGAAGTTTTTTCATCGAATTGAAGTCAAATTATGCTATTAAATCGTATCTAATTGCAAATATTTATTGGGTAATGATTCTCAGGCTTATGAAAAACGTATCTATGGAGTTGAATCTTTGAAATTGTCCCGATTTGAAGGAGCCATAGTGGGTAAAAGTCATAGAAATCATCTTAAACTACTACGAGTGATAGTAAGTATTTCTACCCTTCTAATCTATAGGAATTCGTAAGTTTCTAATGAATTGAACTTGTTTTGTCTTATTATCATTGTGTTTGTGGGCTGTTTATGAGGGTCTAATTCTTGAATTAAAAAGCCCTATATCCTTGGTGTATAAGCTAGAATACAGAGGGATTACAAGCTCTTTGTCTAACAAGGATTGATTGAGCAGAATTTGGCAATTGAGGTATGTTACGGTTAAACTCTTTTGGCAAGTATTCTCATCGTATAGTTGATACAACCTGTACCTTTGTAGTAGTTAATGATTATATGTGTTGTTGTTAGCTTTGATGAGATGAAATGATGTTTTAATATAGTATCCCTTGTCAAAAAGGATTATGTTTAGTTTTTTTCTATCGCTAGAAGCGACATTGAGATTTCATGTCTACTTATTTACCGTCTAAAGACACTAGTAATGTTTTGCTGCCGTACTGAGGCCATAGCGGTCTGTGGTTAGCTGTTGAACGTACTTTGTTAAATTGAGCAGCATAGGTCACAACTTGGCGATATAACTTTATGTGTTGACGCCTATATATGTAGTAAAGCTCACCTAAGGGCCATTGGCATACCTTGACGCCTACAAGGCTAGAATTATGGTAATACAGTCTTACCTATGAGTCAATAGCACCAGAGTTGTATAATAAACTGGGTGGCATCTTGCTAGGTGAACCATCTGCTAACATTGACTGCATATCTTCATTCGACTTACAGCTAGTCGTATAATACGCTCAGGAAACCACCCTAGCTATTAGAAAACTGATAAACTATGTGAAATCCTAAGTAGGGATCTTATTAGCTGATGTACGTGTGGCTAAAGCCTTTGGCTTTTCATACAGATGCCCACATACATGTTGCCTAAAAGCGATAAGTCTAATTTTACCTGTCTACGAGGCTATAGATATAGTTACAGGAGCCCAGAGGGCTAAGATACAGATAGTGGAGTCAAGACGACTTAGACACAGTTACAGGAGCCCAGATGGCACATATATGGTTACATGAGCCCTGATGGCTCAGATAAAGTTATAGGAGCCCAAATGGCTCAGATATAGTTACAGGACCCCAGATGGCTCAGATACAGTCCTAGGATCCCAGAAGGCTCAGATATAGTTACAAGAGCCTAAATGGCTCAGATTCAGTCTTAGGATCCCAGAAGGCTCAGATACAGGCTCAACGATCGAGTATACCTTAATTAAAACTTGCCTACGGGGCTACAGTAATATAGATAGGAGTGTGTAGATTGCTTTATAGTTGTCGGGGCTTATGGGGGCCCAATAGATTATTTTGTGTTATTTGTACCTTCCAGACTTATGGGGGCCAGGTTAGATTCTTTTTTGTATATTTGCCTGCTAGCTACAGTTCATGTTTATGAGATTATTCAGGTTAACTTCTTGCCCTTATTTCTGATTACTTCCAACCCCTTATCAACTTTTATTTAGTTATTATTCTACCTTACATATTCGGTATATATTTTACTGACGCCCACGCGTGGGGCGCTGCATACTTGCCTGCAGGTTCAGATAGAAAGGTTTCAGGACCTCCTTAGTAGCTGTTCAGAGTCAGCAAATTGGCCAGCTCCTTTCCTCTGGAGTTTCCAAATATTAGAGGTTTGCCTATCTTTTGATATATAGTTTTTGGGTTGGGGCCCTGTCCCAACCAATATCTTACTCTTAGAAGCTTGCAGACTATAGTTCTTTGTTAGTTGTGCATTGTTGGCCGCGTAGGGCCTAGTTGTGTTATTTGTTAGCAGCCTTATCTGCTTTTAGATATGTATATGTGTGCCTACCTTCCTTCTGTTATGATTTAGACAGCATGGTGGTCTTGTCGGCCCGCATAGCATGATATTACTATTGCAAATGTTGGGTTAGCTGATTTGCTGCTGCTATTATGTTGCAGCCTTGTCGGCGTAAGGCTATGTTTTGAGACGAGATATAACTGTTTGTTTTCTTGATTATGTTCTACTGTTATGCACAAGAAGTGTATATGTCCAGCTAGGTCCGCTTAAAGTACAGTATGGCATTAGGTGCCAGTTATGCCTCCCAAGGTGGGGTGTAACAAACTTGGTATTAGAGTAAGGTTATATCCCAGGGAGTCTTCAAGCCGTGTCTAGTATAATCTTTTTATAAATGTATTGAGCAACTATTTTATATGTAGGGAGCTATGAGGCATGATAGTATGATTATTCCTCCTTCTGAGATTGTGCTATACAGCTGAGTTGTATAGGGTTGAGTGCCTAAGCTTATATTGTTATGTCTATATACAGAGATGTCTAGTATTAGACAGACTATAGTCAGCCAAGAGCTGGATATAGCAGCAGGAGAGGGTACTAGCAAGGTTCCACAGTTGGGGACAACCAGTTTGTGGGCGAAAGGGAGAAATCTTCTCAATCTCCCCAACATTCTCCAGGGCACCAGGAACCTCATAGTGCAATAGATATGCTGACACCACTTCCAATTCTTCCCACACCCTCAGATAAGGATGTCAGGAATGGATTATGTATGTTTCCTCAGATGATGGCTGCTCAGCGTCAGCTAGTAGTTCCAGTTGTTGTTGAGCCTATTGAGGGACCCAGGAGTTCGAGGGTTCGTGAATTACTTGATTTAAGTCCTCCACAATTTATAGGGAAAGACCACATAGAGGACCCTCAAAACTTTATAGGTAAGTTACATAGGATATTCAGGGTCATACATGCTTCATCCATAGAGTCAGTTGAGCTAGTAGTGTTCCGACTTAGAGATGTAGCAGTTCTGAGGTATGAGAGTTGGAAAGGTCTAGGGGAAGAGCGCACCATCACCGACATGGCCTAGTTTCTCTGAAGCTTTAATAGATCATTACTTGCCTAGATAAATTCTACAGGACAGAGTAGAGCAATTCTTACACCTGGAGCAGGGAAGGATGAGCATCCGAGAATACGCGTTGAGGTTTGATTCTTTGGCCAGATATGTGCCAGCATTTGTTGATACTATGCCATACAGGGTACACCGGTTTATTATGGGGCTTGCACCAGAATATGTGGAGTCTTGTATTACAACTACATTATGAGAAGATATGGATATCTCACGAATTTAGGTTGTTTCTTAGAATATAGAAGAGATCAGACAGCGCCTGTATGGGGCCAAAAGTGCAGATCGGGAGCAGCATTAGAGGGCTAGATCCGCCGATTTTCAGGTAGTGTTTCAGGGTGGGCCCAGGCCTCATTTGTCAGGTAAGTCACCTAGGCTGCCAATTCATCAATGATAGGACAGCAGATCATATCATCAAGGGAAGTTAGGTTCGATGAGAATTTACGAGTGTCAGGCTCACAACAGCAGATAGACCTGGATCAGATAAGGCAAGTTGTACCATGTTGTAGTACTTGTAGTAGGAGCCATCTTAGGAGATGCAGATATGGCTCCACTAATTGTTATTCTTATGGGCAGGGGGTCATATGATGAGAGATTGTCTGACCAGAGATCAGAGTGATTGGGACCGGTAGAGTAGGTCTACAGCAGGGTCACATGCTCTAGTACCTTCTACCGAGCGTAGGCCCTCAGCTCCAGCAGGTAGAGGAAGGGGTAAATTAGGGGCATCTAGTTATACCAGTGGTTTGGATCATACTTATGATTTAGTAGGGAAACATGATTCTAAGTCATTGCTAGATATTGTGACAGGTATATTAAATGTTTGCTCCCACTTGATTTATGTTTTGATAGACCCAGGCTCTACCTTGTCTTACGTTACTCCACTAGTGGCATGACAGTTTCCTACAGTACCAAAGTTACTCCATTGACCATTTTCTGTATCTATACTTGTTGGTGAATCTGTTGTCGCTTGGAGAATTTATCGAGGTTGTACGGTGGAGATTGTTTGCCACCAAACCTCTACAGACTTAGTAGAGTTGGAAATGGTTGACTTTGATGGATTATGGGCATGGATTGGCTAGTGCCATGTTATGCCAATGTTGAGTGCTAGACAAAGATTATCCAATTCCACTTCCCGAGGGAGGTAGTGTGAGAATGGAAAGGCACTGCAGCTACGACAAAAGGTAAGTCCATATCCTATCTTCAAGCGAGAAAGTTGATTGGAAAAGGATGTATTTATCATATTGTTAGGGTTCCCCGACTCTTCAATCTATTCCAGTGGTTAGTAAGTTCCTAGATGTGTTTCCAGATGAGCTTCTTGGTATTCCCCTAAAGCGTAAATTGATTTTTCCACTATTACTCCACCAGATACACAGAGCATATCTATTCCTCCTTATAGAATGGCTCCTCCTAAGCTAAGGGAATCAAAGGATCAACCAAAATACTTGTTAGATAAAGGTTTTATTAGGCCTAGTGCTTCACTGTGGGGTGCGCCAGTTTTATTTATGAAAAAGGAAAATGGCTCACTGCGAATGTGAATAGATTATTCGACAGTTGTTAAAGTAACTATTAAGAAAAACACACCCCTTTTCGAGAGTAGATGATTTGTTTGATCAATTATAGGGGGGAAAATGCTTCTCGAAGATTAACATAAGGTCGGGGTACCACCAAGCACGTGTTTGAGAGAAAGATATTCTGAAGAAAGCCTTCAGAACTGGGTATGGTAATTTTGAATTTCTATTTATGCCTTTTGGATTAACGAATGCCCCAACAATGTTTGTGGATCTAATAAACAGCATATTCAGGACATTTTTTTAATTTGTTTATAATAGAATTTATTAATGATATCTTGGTATACTCATGTACACAAGCTGAACATAGAGATCATCTATGCATGGTACCCCAAATCCTCAGAGACCACAAGTTATATGCAAAGTTTCCTAAATGTGAGTTCTGGTTAAAATCTATAGCTTTTTTGGGCCATATTGTGTCAGATGCAGGCATTCAGGTTAACTCGCAGAAGATAAAGGTCGTAAAGACTTGGCCCAAACCCATGACTCCAACTAATGTTTACATCTTTCTGGGGTTAGTTGGGTATTACAGGAGATTTGTAGAAGGATTCTCTACCCTATCAGCACCATTGATGAAGCTAACTCAGAAAGCAGCTAAGTTCCAGTGGACTAAGGCTTGTGAGCAGAGTTTCCAGGAGTTGAAGGAAAAATTGATATCTGCACCAATATTAACCTTGCTAGAGGGTTCAGAGGGCTATGCTGTATATTGTGACACTTCAGGCACTGGGTCAGGATGTATCTTGATGCAGCACGACAAGGTAATTGCCTATGATTTGAGCTAACTAAGAAAACATGAGAAGAACTACCGGACCCATCATTTAGAATTAGTTGTAGTTTTTCATGCTCTGAAATTTTGGAGGCATTACTTATATGGCATTCATGTAGACATCTTCACTGATCATAAGAGCCTCCAGTATATTTTTAAATAGAAAGAGTTGAACTTACAACAATGTTGTTAGCTTGAGTTGTTGAAAGACTACGACATAGGTATCTTGTATCACCCGGGGAATACTAATATTATAGTTGATTCCCTTAGTAACTTATACACGGGCAGTATATTATATTTGAAGCCAGAAAAGATAGAATTGGCTCGAGAACTACACCAGTTGTCCAGTTTACGAGCCTGATTATTGGATTCAAATAATAGTGGGGTTTTGATTCAGAATACCGTAGTGTCATCTTTGGTAGTGGAAGTGAAAGAGTGACAATACAAAGACCTTAGCCTGGTACAGCTCAACAACAAAGTTCAGCAAGAAGGGTTATTGGCCTTTGAGATAATAGGGGATAAAGTCCTACAATTCAGAGGTCGACTCTGCATACCAAATGAGGCAGGGCTTCGTCAGTAGATTATGACAGAGGTACATTATTCCCATTATTCTCTTCACCTGGGCTCAACAAAAATGTACCATGATAAATGATGTTGGACATATTTTCATGCCCATTTGCTATATTTTTACCCATATTTGATCATGTTTTAAGTTCATAATCATTAATTTATGATTAAATTCATGTGTGTGGGTTTTTTATGTGCTAAAAATGATTTGAGTTGATTTGAGCAAGAAACTATGTAAAATGGGCTCAAAATGATGCAAGAAATGAAGATTTGAGAATCTGACGGGTTTGGTACTATGCGTGGTGCCGCGTGCCAAGTCCCAAGACATCAGAGAAACAAATTCTCAGTCTGGAGGCACCATCACTCAAACTTCAGAGAAATAAATTCTCAGGCTGGTGCTATGGCTGGGGCGGTGCGCTAGGCCTTATCTGGAGTTGAAAATTGCTGAAAATTTCACTTGGTCTGATTTTTAAGCCAAGTCTTGAAGGGTGGAAGCGTCATTTGAAGGTTTATCTATAACTATAAGCCTTAGTTCATTTGTTACGTAGTTGTTGATTTCTTGGAGTAGTTTTGGACTGCTTTAAGCAGTCTTTACTCATTTTTATTCCTTAGTTCATTCATGAAAGATTATAAGCTGTTTGGAAGGAAGAAAAGGTTCTACAACTAGATTTTCTCTTCTTTACTTCGTATTTTTGCATGATGATGACTAAGTATTTGTTTTTCCTCTTGTCTATGAGTGGATAAACCCATATTCTAGGGTTTTGTCCACGGTGAATAGTTGACTGTTTGACAGATTAATTAAATTTATTTTTGGTTCAACTTTTATGGTTGTTTGTATTCATTTGTATTAATTTATTATTTATGAGATTGATCACCTTATAAGTAATCTGTTGGCTTTCGATTGAACTTGGAAAAGGGAATCGAAAGGGTTAAAAGTAAATACAGAAAAAGAATTCAAAGACCCTTGAACCCATTGGTGATAGGATAGAAATTGTTGTTTAAAATAGGGATATACCCTTCAACCCCATTTAGTTGAAATACTAGTAGGAATAATCACCGTTTCATTGATCTCTTGCGACCACAGGAATATAGGCGTTAGAGTTCATGAAATGGTTCTTGGATCATAGGAATAGTGGCAAGAATTGGGACAGTAACTTGCAACTAACAACCATAGGAAGAATCATGCTAGTTTAATTATGTTTGGAAAACACAACTTGAAACCAACCAAGTGACATTGCCCTAGTTTGTCATCATTATTGAAACACAATCAAGCTTACATTCATTTTAGCTAATTTTTACATTTGAAGTTTTAGTAGTTTAATACTCCAAACCAATATTCATTTTACTTGTTTAGTACATTAGTGAAATAAAAGTACAACCTTATAACAATTAAATTAACAAGTCCTTGTGGGTATGATATCTGGACTTAACAATCCTATATTACTTGATGATCGCGTTCACTTGTGTGAGCTTGGAAAACATCAATATAAAAGTGATCTATTGCTGGCATGGGATGAAGAGAGATATTGCTGAATTTGTAGCACCGTGTCCCAATTGCCAGCAAGTAAAAGCTGAACATCAGAAATTGGGCGGGCTGATTCAGGAGATAGTCGTGCCTATGTGGAAGTGAGAAGAAATAAATATGGATTTTGTTACAGTTTTACTGCGTACCAGGCATAAATATGACTCCATTTTGGTCATTGTTGGCAGCCTGACGAAATTATCCCATTTCTTTTCAATTCGAACTATGTTCTTAGCTTAAGATTATGCTGAATTGTACATTAAAGAAATAGTTCGATTGCATAGTGTCCTAGTATCTATCATCTCTGACGGAGGGGCATAGTTTACAGCTAGATTCTGGAAGTCATTTCAGAAAGGTTTGGGGATGTAGGTTAATTTGAGTACAGCTTTTCAACCTTAGACAGATGGCCAAGCAGAGCGCACCATTCAGACGCTCGAAAATATGTTACAGATGTGCGTTCTAGACTTCAAAGGAAGTTGGGATGGTCATCTACCTCTTATATAGTTTGCACATAATAACAGTTACCATTCTACCATCAAGATGGTGCCTTATGAGGCTTTGTATGGGTGGAAATGTAGATCCCCCATAGGATTGTTTGAAGTAGGTGAGTCACGATTGATTGGACCTGACATGATACATCAGTCAGAAGAGATAGTTAAGCTCATCAGAGACCGCTTATTGACAGTGCAGAGTCATCGGAAGTCCTATTCCGATGTGTGGTGTAGAGACTTAGAGTTTTATGTTGATGAATGGGTATTCTTGAGAGTTTTTCCTATAAGGGGCATTATGAGATTTGGTAGGAAGGGCAAGCTTAGCTCTAGATTCATTGGGCCATACCGGATCCTCTGGAAGATTGGCCAAGTGGCCCATCATTTAAAATTTCCTTCGGGGCTTGAATCAATTCCATCCAGTCTTTCATGTATCAATGCTACGCAATTGTGTAGGAGACCCTTCTCGAGTTGTCCCAGTTGAGGATGTTCAGGTCACAAAAGATCTTTCCTATGAGGAGACTCCAATAGCTATAGTAGATCGTCAGGTCCGCAGATTGAGAACCGAAGATGTAGCCTCTGTTAAAGTCATATGGAGGAACAAAAATGTAGAAGAGATAACCTAGGAGGCTGAGGACGACATGAGATCTAGATATCTGCACTTGTTCCAAACCTTATGATGATATTATATAGACTTAGACAATTACAACTAAGGTGAGATAGTTCTCAGGTGTGGTATTATTGCTTTTGTTACTATTGTTGCCAATTGCATACTTATGTTTTGTGGAACTATGTATATAGTTTCTTATAGTGTCCTGTGAGATACCTATGTTGGACTTTTTCTGTGTTTCTGGTTTCTAGATAGTCCATATTATAAAGGAGACTCTGTCAAAATGTTTTGGCTATGCCTAAGAACTGAGTCTCTTAAGATTATGTTACATTCGAGGACAAACGTCCCTAAAGGGGGAGTGATGTTACACCTTGTAAGTTTTCTTTTTCTAACCAACATGTACGTGTGCTTTTCAAGAGCATTTGGAGTACGGCACATGTGGGAAAAGTCTCAAAGGTTGAACGTGCGAGCACGTTATCGAGAGAGCGGGCGGAAGGAGACCGCGGCAGGCCGCGAGGGGTGTCGTGTCACGGACCTCCCTCCTTCGCAAGAGCGGCGCATCACGCCTCTATCCTGGCACAATAGGAGGCGCGTGTGGACCCTTTCACTGCCTCCCTATATATATAAGATTATAAGTTGTATGTTCATTTAAAACATTTTCCAACTAAGAGCTCGACATAGGGCGAATATGTCATGAAGTTTTTCATGAAATTGAAGTCAGATTACGCTATGAAATCGTGTCTAATTTGCAAATTCTTCTTGGGTAATGATTCCCGAACCTACGAAGAACGTATCTATAGAGTTGAATCTTTGAAATTGTCCCAGTTTTACAGATCCCTAGTGGGTAAAAGTTGTAGAAATCATCTTAAACTACGGCTAGCACGTCTATGAGTGATAGTAAGTATTTCTACCCTTTTAATCTATAAGAATTCATAAGTTTCTATTGAATTGAACTCATTTGAATTATTTTCATTGTGTTTATGGGTTGTGGTTGTGGTTCTAATTTTTGAATTAAAAAGCCTTATCTCCTTGGCGTATAAGCTAGAATACGGAGGGATTACAAGCTCTTGGTCAAAGCAGGATTGATTGAGCAGAATTCGACAATTGGGGTATGTCAAGGCTAACCTATTTTGGCAAGTTATTCTCATCATATAATTGATACGACTTGTACCTTCATAGTAGTTCATGATTATATGTGTTGTGATTAGCTCCTAGGAGATGAAATGACATTTTAGTAAAGTATCCCTTGTGGGGAAGGATTATACTTAGTTTTGGCTACCACAGGAAGAGACATAGAGATTTCTTGTTCACTTATTTACCATCTAGAGACTAGTAATGTTTTGCTTCCATACTGAGGCCATAGCGGTCTGTGGTTAGCTATTGAATGTACTTTGTTAAATTGAGTGGAATAGGGCACATCTTGGAGATATAACTTTCTATTTTGATGCCTATATAGGTAGTAAAGCTCACTTAAGAGTTGTTGGCGTACCTCCATGCCTACGGGCCTAGAATTATAATAATACAGTCTAACCTATGAGTCAATGGCACCACAATTGCCTAATGAACTGGGTGGTTTCTTGCTAGGTGAACTATCTGCTGACAGTGGCTGTATAGCTTCATTCGACTTACAGTTGGTTGTATAGTACGCTCAGAAAACCATTCTAATTGTTAGAAGTCTGATAAACTATGTAAAATCCTAACTAGGTACCTTATTAGCTAATATATGTGGGGTAACACCTCTATCTATTCATAAAGATGCCCACGTACATGTTGCCTCGAAAGGCAAGTCTAATTACACCTACCTACAGGGCTACAGATAACTTTACAGGAGCCCAGATGGCTAAGATACAGGTATAGGAGCCCAGACGGCTCAAATACAATTACAAGAGCCAAGACAGCTCAAATATAGTTACAGGAGCCTAAACGGCTAAGATACAGTTACAGGAGCCCAGATGGCTCAGACAGAGTTAAAAGAGCCCAGATAGCTCAGATACAATTACAGGAGCCTAGAGGGCTCAGACACAGTAGCAGGAGCCTAGAAGGCGCAGATACAATCTCAGAGGTTGAGTATACCTTAGTTATAGCTTGCCTACGGGGCTACAGTGATACTGATAGGCGTGTGTAGATCGCTTTTCACTTACCGAGGCTTACGGGGGCCTAGACAGGTTATTCTGTATTGTTTGTACCTTTCAGGCTTATGGGGTCCAGATTAGGTTCTTGTTTTGTATATTTTCCTACTAGCTACAATTCATGTTTATGAGGTTATTCAAGTTAAATTTTTGCCTTATTGCTGATTACTTCTAGATCCTTATCAAGTTTTATTCAGTTATTATTTTGCCTTACATATTTGATACATATTATACTGACGCCCACATGTGGGACGCTGTATACATGCCTGTAGGTTCAAATAGACAGGTTTCAGGACCTCTTTAGTAGGTGTTCAGGGTCAACAGATTGGCCAACTCCTTTCCTCCAGAGTTTCCAGATATTAGAGGTTTGCCTGTCTTTTGATGTATAGTTTTTTTGTAGGTCAGGTCCCTGTCCCGACTAATATCTTACTCCTAGAGGTTTGTAGACTACAGTTCTTGGTTAGTTGTGCATTATTGACCTTTGTGGGGCCTATATGTGATATGATATGTGTTGTTGGCTTTGTGGGGCCTAGTTATATTATCTATTAGCAACTTTGTTGGCTTGTAGATATGTATATGTGTGCCTGCCTTCCTTACATTATGATTTAGGTAGCATGGTAGTCTCTTTGTCCCGCATAGGATGATATTACTATTTCAACTATTAGGTTAGCTGATTTGGTGCAGGTGTTATGTTGCGGCCTTGTTCGCCTAAGCATATGTTTTGAGCTAAGATATAGCCGTTTGTTTTCTTGATTATATGCTGCTAGTGTGCACTAGAAGTGTATATGTCCAGCTAGGTCTTCTCAGAGTCCAGTGTTGCATTAGGTGCCAGTTTTGCCTCCCAAGGTGGGGCGCCATTGCTTTAAATGGTTCAAAATCTTCATTAGTGGTAGAAGTTAAGGCAAAACAAGATGATGATCCTATTTTGCTAAAGTTGAAGGAAGTTGCCCCAAATCAGAAATTGGAGGTCTTCTCCTATGGGGGAGATGGTATGCTCCGATATCATGGTTGATTGTGTTTTACGGATATGGAAGACTTGAGATAGAAAATGCTGGGAGATGCTCATAGGTCTCAATGTTCTATTTAGCCAAGTTCTAGAAAGATGTACCTTGATCTACGGGAAGTGATAACTCTCAAACTCACACGCCTGATAAAGTATGAAGGGAACGTAGTCATAAAGAACCCAACAAAGGTTATGCTCAATCCCATAGGAAATATGGTCAAGATATAGAATAATGCTAGCAATTAAGATTTTAAGTGTGTTATCTCCAAAAAGGGGGTTTTTATAAAAGAAATTATATGACAATATTGAGAATTGATTGTTGTTTATCAAGATTATGCAATTAACTAGGGTAAGTGTTCCCCATGGGTTCATAACTACGTTGGGTTTTACACTTGTGATCTATCCCAATGGTTACTTATAGAACTTGATAACTAAGGTTCATCCAAACGACTGGTTCATCCCTATTAGATGACTATATTCAATCATTTTCATGACCCGAACATAGGTTCGAGTCTAGACATGGAACCTAGAAGCATTAGTGGCCCTAAGTTGACCCGTGGAATGAACGGAAAAATAAATTCTGAAATAGCGGAAGTCTAAATAATAAATCATCTAACCATTGAAAATATGGAAACACTGAATCTGTAGCTGAATATACATCTTTATGTCTAATAAGCCTTTAACACACTGACGAGCTAACGGGACAACACCCCAACTAGCACACTAGAAGTCTGAAACTAAAAATAACAACACTCGACTAACTGAGGGTCCTCGAAGGATGAGGAATCACCAACAAGCTAACTGGGATGAACTTCGAAGACTAGCTCGTGGAAGGGTGGAGTCTGAACGATTGAGCCTGTATCATAAAATGATAGAGCATAGAGTATGTGGTTAGTACTTCAAATGTACTAAGTATGCAAGGTAAGTAAAATAGGCTAAGAAAGTATAAGATGAAAACATGCATAACACAAATCATATCATTATAAGATTCAGATAGTAAGGATTGCGTGCTGATATATGAAAACATGAATAGGCATAAGTTGAACCTCATAACTGAACTGAGTGACCCAAAAACTAATATTCATAAGTAAAATTGATAAACTGATCATTGGGTCAAACCTACTGAAAACATAATATCATAACTGGTGAACATACATAACTGAAATCATGAGGAACAATGGGAAACTCACCATATAACCGACACTATCATGATAGAGCTTACGTGATCCCAACTATTACACTCAAGTGTGTAGAGTCGTCCAAAGCCTTGTCAAGGCTAAAGGTGCTGCCATGATATTGATATCAAGCTGAAGCCTGTTCGGAGCAGGGGAAGCTCGCAAGGGAGGTCCCAAAGTAAGTGAATAATCCTACGATGGGACGTAGTTCTGAGACTTGGGGTTTATCTGAAAACCCTAGCCCACTCAGTGCTAGACACTGCTCCTAAGAACATGCAAATTCTCTCCATCATTTTTCAACAAAGCTGAATCCATTATTTTTCAATAAAGCTGATAATGTAATAATATACATAACCTAAAATTTGAATATGGGGAGCCTTGGCTCAAAATATACCACAAACTGAAGGTAAGAGTATAGACTCCAAAACCATGTGGTATGATGATATTATAAAACTGAACTGAATCATGAAGACATACTAAAATTATGTGGGCTTGCTCGAAACTGTAACATACTTGAAATAGACTTGATAGTCAAAATCATGGATTCATACATGGGTAAATCATGAACATTTTTTCAAGAGAGATATCTTATCATACTATAAAACATAGATAATAAACTTGACTTTTCATGAAAACTTGCATAATTGGGCATAATTCTTCTAAAACTTGAAATCATGAATTTATAATCAATTTGCACATAAAATTGCCCATGACTCTTAAAACATCATTTAAAACATGAACGGGATTGACTCGTGAATTAAACATAGAGAATTTCATAAATTGGGTTAAAACCCCATAGAATCATACACTTGAATTCATGAACTTGTGATAGGATTTGGGCATGAGAGTGAAGGGAAACTCTCATTAATGACCCTACATAGCTGGGTAAGCTTATTCTATACCCTTCCTTAAAGGCCCAAGAGATTTGGGGAAGAACTAGGAGAATTCTTAGACTTTATCTTCAAAGGAACTTCTAAACTTGCATGCATATAGGAGAATGCTTTAGAATAGGCTAAACCTTCTTAAAACCTTCCTACAGAGCTTAAAATGATGTAGTTTAGGTCTTAGGAATGACAAAAACACCCATATTAAATTTCCAAGAAAAATGACTTTGCTAGTCCTCACAAGGGACTTCGCGAGTCGTTAGGTGGTCACGGCTCGTGGCCCTCACTCGTGAAGTCTATTGGAAATCAAACCACCAACTTTGCAACCTGACCACCGCTTACATCATGGGTTGTGAGGTGACACCAAGACTCGTGGTTCAACCCATAAAGAACCCCTGTTGACGACACATGGTGTAAGCCACTAGATGAGTCATTGCCCACTAGACGACTCGTATACCACTCGTTGTCAAGTCCCCAGAACAACTTCCAACCTCCAATATTCTATATACCTAATGGGTCACGATAACGAAGTGACTTCATGGGTCACTGGACGAGTCGTCCTGTGACCTGGTGCAAATTTTTTCTTGTTTTCTCCGCTCCAACCCTCGGGTCTGATCTTAGTGACCTTTGGGATATTACAATCACTGAGTGAGGTCTCATGAGTGATTTTGCTTCAACCGTTATCAATTTATCCCAAATGAACTATTCTGCAATCGCAGGTTAAATCATACGATGGCCTAAAAGACCACCTACTTGATTATTGCAAGAATTTATGAAGAATTATTCAAGAATAATGAAGAAAATCAAAGTAAGAAAATCTCCAAGACTTGAATAGAATGCTAACAACAACTTTCCTCAATGTATATCCTGTGCGGCTAACTTCTCCCTTCTAAAAATAACCTAAAAATTATTTATACAAATATTTAGATCCATTTCCTAAGTAAATAGGGAAACTTTTGAAACTGTTGTCGACTTCACGTATGACTTGTAACAAGATTATATGGGTTGTACCTTGACTCGTACATTGGTTGGAATCTGCTGAATCTAGCTAAGTGTTATGAATTGGTACGACTCATACCATAAACCTACAAGCCATACAACCAGTCGTGGTTTGATACTGAGAATTATAGAAATCTTCTAAACTTTATCACGAATGGCTTGGTAAGAGTCGTACTTCAGTTCTAGAACTGCTCCTTGTCGTACCTGAGACCTACCAGTCTTCACTTCTTTTGAACCTTTTCACGGCTCCTTGGTGCGAGTGTTAGGCAGATCTCATGATTCATGGTTGCTACCCGTACCAGGAGACATGGCCTGTGCAACATCTTCTAGAGATTTCTATGACTGCTATGGTACGGCTCATACTGAGGTCCGTATTTAGCCACTTTTCTGCAATTTTCTCCATCTTTTGCATAATTCAACTCCAATATCTATTTTTCCTGAAAAAAAAGTAAAAGTGCCTCATATCCACATAAACATACCTAATTCCATTCTTTTTTCCTCAGTTTTAAGCGTTAAAAGTATTGTAAACTCACAGCACATCAGGAAGTTTACTAGTGGAATGGTATGAAGCGAGATATTGCGAAATTCCTAGCTAAGTACCCAAATTGCCAGAAGATTAAGGTAGAGCATCATAGAATGGAAGGTATGACTCATGATATCAGTATTCCTACTTGAAAGTGAGAAGTGATAAATATGAACTTTATTATAGGGTTACCTCAGACTCATCGACAACATGATTATATATGGGTGGTAGTGGACCGGATAACTAAGTCAACCTACTTCTTCCCAGTCAAGACTACAGATTCAATAGAGGACTATACTAGAACTTACATCCAAGAGTTAGTCAAGTTGCACACAGTTTATTTTTCTGTCATCTCAGATAGGGGTACTCAATTTACATCTCAATTCTAGAAGTCCTTCTAGAAAGGTCTTGGTACCCAGGTAAATCTCAACACAATATTCCACCTGCAGATAGATGGTTAGGCGGAGTGGACCATTCAGACCTTAGATGACATGTTAAGGGCTTGTGTGATCGACATTAAAGGTAATTGGGATGATTACTTACCTCCCATAAAGTTTGCTAATAATAATAATTTTCATTCCAATATTCAGATGACTCCTTTTGAGGCAGTTTACACGCAAAGACGTAGATCACCTATCGGATGGTTTGAGGTAGGTGAGGCTATATTGATAGGACCAAATCAAATTTATGAGGCTATGGAGAATGTTCAGCTAATTATAGAGTTTTTGAAAAGTGCTCAAAATCGTCAGAAATCTTATGCATATATGAGAAAGAGGGAGCTTGAGTTTGCAGTTGATGATTGGGTTTGCTAAATTTTTCACCCATGAAAGGGGTGATGAGATTTTGTAAGAAGGGGAAACTTAGTCCTCGCTATGTTAGTCCTCACAGGATTTTTAGGCTCATTGGAAATGTGGCTTAAGAGTTAGAATTGCCTACAGAGTTAACATCGGTGCATCTAGTCTTCCATATGTCGGAAGAAGTTCATTAGCGATTAAACTTTAGTAGTACAATTAAAAAATATGGGTTTGAAAGATAGTCTCTCTTACGAAGAGGATCCAGTTCAGGTTCTTGACCGTCTAGTTCATATATTTAGAAATAAGAAAGTGACTTCTGTGAAATTATTATGGAGGAATTAGTTGGTTGAGGGAGATACTACGGAAGCTGAAGTAGATATGATGACCAAGTACTCTCATCCTTTCTCTCCTAGTTAAGAACCATCTTGAGCTAATAGTTTCCTCTCATAGTATTCTTATCAGTTTCATGTCCCATCAGCTATTCTCAAAATAATTAGTATGTATGCATGACTTATGAATTCAGTTGAGTTTTACTCCAGTTCAATAAATTATAAGTTTAGTAATTCAAATCGTAAATATTAGTTTTGGGATAAGTAGCTCTTTCCCTATCAGTTCAGTTTCAGTCTTCATTCGAGGACGAATGATCCCAAGGTGGGATATTGTAACAACCAAAAAGTCCCTAATATCATATCGTAGACATAAAATAGAAAACCAATAGAACGTTGATTTGTCCCTTGGTATGACTCACACCACGAGTCATGGAGTGAGACCACGAGTCATGGGAAGACTCATGGTAAGCTTTCTAGTGATATTAGAAGATTTCCAATTACCATGACATCATGCATGAGTCATGGGATCCATGGCACGAGTCATGGTTAGACTCATACTGAGCAGCTTAGCAAGATATAGAAACCTTACATTTTCCTCCGTAGAATCACGAGTCAAAACCATGACTCGTGGGTTGGGATCATGAGTCATGGGTGGCACTAGTGGTTACCCCATTAGTGACCCTCCAAGAAACTATGACTCAGACCATGAGTTGCAGTATCCAAGTACGACTCATTGGTATGAATCGTAGTCCCCAATATAGTGAAGCACCCAAGTCAAATCCAGACACCACGGGTCAAGGTATGACTCAAGGTATCGAACCACGAACTGTATTGATAGACCATGGTATGATTTTACACAAATTTTCAAGGGGCCCCAGTAACCATAAGTCTAATCCATGAGTCATGGATTGATAGTAAGACTCTTGGTATAATCCGTGGGAGCTAAATTAAAGAATATTAGAACGGTTTCTCCAAGCGTATTTTCATTACTTCCTAGGTTTTAATCTTAGACTAACTAGTTTTGGGGTCTTCTTAGAGGGAAGTTTAGGGTCCTTAGTTGACTAACCTCCCACTCCTTCGCATAAGATCGAAAAACTTTAGAAGAACAGTACGCTCCTGCGCTCAAGAAAAGCTAGGGTTCCTCTTCTCCAAACCCTTGGATTCTTAAGTAATAAGAAAGAACACATCAGTCTAGGTATGTGAGATTATCAGTAAGGGATTCCTTTCACCCATATGCCCAAAACTCAAGTTTTAATCTATGTTGACATCTATGATTATGTAAACTCATGATTTTAGGGTAAAATCCTATTTATGCAAAAGTTATGAATTTTCACATGTTGTGTTTTCCTTATGATTTGCACATGAATTTTATAGCTATGTATGGGTTGCATTTTTAGGAGAATCTCTATTTATTTTTATATGCAAACATAGCATGATGTACACAAATTGAGCATATTTTCAGAATGATTCATGATATTGTGATCTTATGACTTCAGAATCAATATAACTTGCATGGCTATTTTAGTATTTTGGATATTCCAGTAAACAATATGAAATTTATGTAGACCATGTGAAACCTTTCAAACCTCAGTTATGATTATGAGTATATATATATATATATATATATATGTAATTAGCATCAAATAGATGCAAGTTCAGATAACCCAAGTTACAAACTACATGCCAGCGTAGGATAAGGGGTCCTCCCCAGTTGAGAGTGTCTCGTCCAAAGGATAAGGGATCCTCGCCAATTGAGAGTGTCTCTCTTCGTCTGAATGGGCTCATAAGTGAAATCACGCTAGTCATGGTTCTTATCCTTGCAAGGTAAGACCACCCTACCAACTAGAGTTACAAGTTGGACTCCATGTGTCATGACCCGGACATAAGCCCAGATCGAGACACGACACAAGGAGCCTCGAGAGACTCCAAGTCGACCCATGGAATGAACATACATCTAAGTCAATCAAATAAAGCAGAAGACTTAACATAATAGACATCTAATCATAACATAGCATCGAAACCAGAATTCACTTCATACATGCCAAGCTGATAACTATATATAGTCCGAAAGCCTCTAACATATCTGATTGGTTGATGGGACAACGCCCCCAACTAACTGGACAAGTCTAAAAACTAAAAATAAAAGATAACTAGAAATAAGTAGTCCTCGAGAGATGAGGACTCACCACTGAAGCTGAAAGCTAACCTAGAGAATTGGCTAGTGTTGGGGCTGAGTCTGAATATCGGAGCCTATATCATGAAATGATACAGCATAGAGTATGCGGTCAGTACGTGGAATGTACCGAATATGCAAGATAATAAAAACGGACATTTAAAATACATAAAATATCATAAGAGTAGGACAATATAAATATCATAATGCAAACATAAGACTCAAGGTTTTCAAAATATTTGTAAATCATTTATAATTACACTAAAGAGAGAAAGGCTTTATTAAAAATGACTTGAACCAAAGTACATAACCATAATCATACATAAATCATGAGGAACACTGGGAGATTCTTATAACCAACATACCCCATATGAGCACACATGGAGCCCAACCTGTAAACCCTTAGTCGGGAGGGCGTTCGTACCTTGACAAGGGCAGAACCATGAAATAGGTGTGATATCACAAAAAGAAGGCCCATTTACGCAAGGGGAAAGTAACATGGAGGTCCCATCGTGGCTACATTTGGCGCATAGTTCTGAGACTCAGGGCATACTTGGACCCCGGGTCTACCCGATGTTAAATACTTCTCCCAAAACATATATAGTGCTCATAGAATAATATACATGAGAGTCATAGGCTAGTTAAAATCATGATAATCATAAGCTTGCTTGAAATACGTAAACTATCCATGAAAGTAAGGCCTGTGAGTCGGCCTAAATCATAAATTGATAAATCATTAAGTTCATGCATACTTGTAGAACATGTATATACTTGATATTGATAAATTCATGATGAGCATTGGAGACAAATCATATCATGAGTCATATATCATAATAGGTTAATGAACATCAAAATCGAAGTAGAATTATAACATGATTTATCATGAAATATACAAAATTGGGCATAGTTTTGTAAAAAGAATTTAAATCTAAATGGTTATAAAATCTTCCCATTATTCGTAAAACATGAAGTTATACATGAGAGGAATTAACCCATAAATAGATCATAAGGATTTCGTAACAATTGGATAAAATCCCATAGAGTTACAATAGAATTTCATGAATTAGAGAGAGATTGGGCATGGGTGTGAAAAAATTCACCCATTCATAGTCCTACATACCTGAGAGAATTAGATTCTACAGCTCCCTTAATTTCTCAATGAAGAATTGATGAAAAACTTGAAGGAATTAAGCTTCATCACTTCTCTTAGCTTCTAAATTTGTGTTCATGAATAGGAATAGCCTAGAATGAACTTACCCCTCTTAGTACTCGCTATTCATAGCTTAAAACGACATAGTTTAGGCCTTAGGATCATAAGAATTGCGGATAAACCCTTACTAAATTCACATAAAATAACTGACTGTCAGTTCGCACGAGGGACTTGACGAGTCGTCACCAAGGACCACAACTTGTGGTTTTCAGTCATCATGTGCACTGTCCAAAATTCATCTGAGGGAATCATCAAGGGGGACCTCACGGGTCATGACTGGTGACCACGACTCATGGTCACCACTCGTGGTCATCACTGCCGAAAAGTCTTCTTCCTTCACCCCATCCTTGGCCACAACTTACTCAACGAGTCATGGTGCTGACCACGACTCCTGGTAATGTCTGTGGTCACCCAAAACTCAAAATTTTCTAACTTAGGTGTAGCACCTAACCACGAGTCACTTCACGAATCGTTCTCCACCCCATGGGTCACAGTATGACTCGTTCTGTGACCTGGTGTAGAAAATCTTATTTTCTCCATTTCCACTCCCGGATCTGATCTTAGGGTTTCTGGGGTATAAAAATATCTCCCCCCTGGGGACATTCATCCTCGAATGTTTGGAAAACATATAGAAAAGCAGAGAATGCAATCATAATATTTAAATACTAATCATATAAGCTAAAAAATGACGGATTAACCACCTCTGAACTGAACTACATGGCTGAATTGAATTCCCGAACCACACATACATCCATCTACATAAAAAAACTAAGGCTTACGAAATGAACATGAAACTGAATCGAGTTTTAGGGAAAGAACTGATACGTCAAGCTGGAATACAGCCCATAGGGAATAAAATGGGTATCTAGCCATCATATTTTCTTCGGCTTCCCATGTAGATCCCTAAACATGTTGATTCCTCCATAAAACTTTAGCAGAAGCTACTTCTTTGTTCCTTAACCTTTGAACCTGACGATCCAATATTTCCATCGGAACCTCTTCATAAAAAAAGGTTGTCTTTCACAACGACATTGTCCACTAGAACAACTAAATCTGGATCACCCAAGCCCTTCTTTAGGAGCGATACATGGAAAACTGGATGGACTGAAGCTAATTCTGAGGGAAACTCCAATTCATATGCTACCTTGCCAACCCGTTTCATAATTCGGTAAGGGCCAACATAACGGGGGCTGAGTTTCCCCTTCTTTCCAAACCTCATAACTTCCTTCATGGGAGACACCTTCAGAAGCATCCAATCATCAACTTCAAACTCAAGTTCTCTTCTTCTCGCATCCGCTTAATACTTTTGGCGACTTTGAGTTGTTTTCAACCTATTCCATATGAGTTGAACTTTCTCCATGGCCTCCTTTTCTGAATATTATCCTATCATCACATCTTCATTAACTTCAAACCAACCAGTAGGCGATCTACATCTCCTCCCATAGAGAGCCTCAAACGGAGGCATCTAAATGTTGGAATGGTAGTTATTGTTATAAGAAAACTCAATAAGAGGAAAATGATCATCCCAAATACCCTTGACGTCAATCACACATGCTCTCAACATGTCCTCGAGAGTTTGAATAGTTCGCTCTGCCTGACCATTGATTTGCGGATGAAATGTTGTACTAAGCTTGACCTGAGTACCAAGTCTTTTTTGAAACGATCTCCAAAACTTAGAGGTAAACTGAGTACCTCTGTCTGATATGATGGACAAGGGCACTCCATGTAACCAAACTAGCTCTTGAATGTACAATTTGGCATAATCCTCCACTGAATTGATGGTTTTGACTGGTAGAAAATTGGAGGCTTTGGTCAACCTATCCACAACTACCCAAATGGTGTCATATTGTTGACGAGTGCAAGACAACCCTGTGAAGAAGTCCATATTGATTTCCTCCCACTTCTAAGTAGGGATACTGATGTCTTGAAGCACACCTCTTGGTCTTTGGTGCTCAACCTTCACTTGTTGACAATTTGGACATTTAGCTACAAATTTTGCGTTGTCCTTCTTCATGCCATTCCACCAATAGACTTTCCATAGGTCATGGTACGTATTGGTGGAACCTAGATGTATCAAAAATCTAGAACCATGAACCTCGTGAAACATCCAACTTCACAAATTATCAACGTTCGGGACACATAAGCATCTCTGATATCGAAGCACACCATCTCACCCTTTAGAGAGGACCTCAACCTTCTTATTCTAAACGGCTTCCTTTAACTTTACCAAAATAGGGTCCTCATCTTATCTAGATTTCACATCAGTCACCAAGGACAATTTTGCCCCATTCTGAACTATAACACTGCCATAAGTCGAGTTAACCAAACGAACTCCCAACCTTGTAAGTCGATGCAAATCCTTCACTAGCTCCTTCCTCCCCTCATATATGGGGGACACACTCTCCATAGAGAGTCTACTAAGTTCATCTGCTACTATATTGGCCTTACCCGGATTGTAAAGGACACTCATGTCATAATCCTTGAGTAGCTCCAACCACCTCTTTTAGCATAGATTTACGTCCTTATGTGTAAACACATATTATAGGCTCTTGTGGTCTGTAAACACATATACAAGGACCCCGTACAAATACTGTCTCCATATCTTCAAAGAAAATACTTCTGCCTCTAATTCAAGATCATGGGTCGGTAATTCCTTTCATGAACCTTCAGCTTCCTGGAAGTGTATGCTATAACTTTACATTGCTGCATCAATACACAACCAAGGGAAATTCTAGAAGCTTCCTAATACATCACAAACCCATCGTACCCTTAGGTAGGGTTAACACCGGTGCTAGGTGAGTCGAGTCTTCAACTCCTAAACACTCTTCTCAAAAGCCTCCGACTATTGGAACTTCACTTTCTTTTGGGTTAATTTGGTAAATGGAACTGCAATAGATGAAAAGCCCTCAACAAATCTATGATAGTAGCCAACTAAGACTAAGAAGCTCTTGATATCCGAAGGATTCACCGATCTAGGCTAGTTCATCATTGCTTCTATTTTCTAAGAGTCAACCTTTATGCCCTCACTGGAAACCACATGGCCCCAAAATGCCACGGAGTTCAACCAAAATTCGCACATGCTGAATTTTGCATATAATTGGCGGTCCTTGAGAGTCTATAGTACTACCCTATAATGAGCGGCATGTCCTTCTTGCTTCAAGAGTATATTAGGATGTCATCAATAAACACTATCACTAACATATCCAAGTATGGATTGAACACCCTACTCATCAAATCCATAAAATCTACAGGGGCATTCATTAGTCCAAAAGACATAACTACAAACTCATAATGACCATACCACTTCTTGAAGGTTGTCGGTGGGATGTAACTCTCCCAGACCCTGAGTTGATGGTATCCGGATCTGAGATCTATCTTCGAAAAGCACCTAGTACCCCGAAGCTGGTCAAGCGAATCATCAATTCTGGAAAGTGGATACCTATTCCTGATGGTGACGTTGTTTAATTTTCGATAATCAATGCATATGTGAAGAGAACGATCCTTCTTTCGGACAAAGAGAACTAGTGCACCCCATGGGGATATTCTTGATCTAATGAATCCCTTATCTAAAAGGTCTTTCAACTTCTCCTTCAACTCTTTTAACTCGAATGGAGCCATTTTATATGGAGGAAATAGATACAGGTTGCGTATGGGGAAGAAGGCCAATACCAAAATCAATACTTCACTCGGGAGGGTGATGTGTTGTGGATTTACAGCACTTTTGACGCTCAAAACTAAGAAAAGAGCATGGTCTTAGGTGTATTTATGTGGATATAAGGCACTTTTCCTTTGGTTACAAGATAAATTGGTGTTGGAGCTGAAAAATGCAAAAGATAGCTGAAAGAGTGCAAAATAGGCTCAAAGTGCAGTCCACAGTACGAGCCGTAGTAAGGTCCTATGAGTGGTACTGCTGGCCGTGAAAACTTGCAGAAGGATAATGGTGAAGAGATACAATATACGAGTCTCACTACAAGTTGTACCAAGCTTGTATAAGTCGTGGTGATGAAGTTGTGAAAAGATTCAGAAGATTTACATAAGAGGCTGACTTCTACTACGGAAAGAAAGTACGAACCATGGAATGAAGGTACGAGTCGTACCATGGAGGTCATGATGAACTTCAGAAATATTTCAAAATCTCATAGTCAAGCCATGGGAGCTCAGTACGGATCGTAGGATGGAGGTACGGTTCGTACCAGGATCCCACACTTAGCCAAAATTCAGCCAGTCATGCAAGGAACGATAGGATGTTATGGGTCGAATGATGGTGCTACGGATTGTAGGATGACTAGTCATGTAGGCGGAACCAGATATGGAATTTCACCCTGTTAGCCTAGGAGAAAGATTCTTGTGTCTGTATAAATACATTTTAGGTTTTATTTTTAAGAGAGATCGATCAGAGAAGAGATTTTGAGGAGAAAAAGAGAGAATTGAGTTTATTTGAATTGTGATCAACCTTTTCTTGAATTCTTCTTGTTCATACTTGTTCTTCAAGATTTTGCTGATTAATTAAAGAAAGTGTTTTTTGCATTCATATTTGTAACTATTGATTTATGTTTTCAATCATGAATGCAATTCACAACCTTACAACTATGAGAGGCTAAAACCTCCAGAGAGGGTTGTGGGAACCATAGTGGATTAACAAGTTAGGGTTGCAGAAAATGATTCTAAAACCAATACAAACACTTATATTGTATTTTTTTCATGCTTAAACGTTTCTTAGCAGTGCGCAACATTAGGACTTGCCTGAATTCTTTACTTGCTTAGGTCTAAGAGGTAGAGATTAGGAAACCAGAATTATAACAGAGCCGTGATCTTGATGATCATTGTATTAACTTGAGCTGTGATCACAGGATAGTTAAATCTGGAACTTAGTGATAACAGATAGTTTGAAACCACTCATGAGACTTGGTTGAGTAATTCAGTATAGTCATTCAATAGGGAATGGTTGGTCGTTTGAATGAACCTAAGTTATCAGTTCTATAAGTAAGTATTGGTGATGATCATGAGTGTATACCCAAAGAAGCTATGAACCCATTGGGAATACAAACCCTAGTTATCCTTTAATATTGCTTCAGAACTGAACTTTTGATAATTGATTTTATTATTTCTTTTCTTTAGAATCCCCCAAATTTGAAGTAACTACCTAACAAGTTCACTTACCGGCTGTAATCTAGCTCTTTCATATTTCCTGTGGGATCGACCCCAACCTCTAGTTGGATTCATTATTGACAACGTCCGTTTCATACTTCGGTAAGAGGTGTTGTTTGAGCGTTATCAAAAAGTGGCGCCGCTGCCTGGGAATACCGCTAAGACTAGGTTATTACTTGTATTTGACTTTTTGGTAGTTATTTCATTAATTGCGTCTATTTTTGTGTTTTTGAGACCCACAGGCTGTTCTCCGGTGAATGCCAAGAACTAGGAGTAGTGGAGATCCCTTTGTTCCACAAAATCTAGAAATCGAAAGAGCATTTAACAGAATGACGAACCACGAGTAAAGAGAAGCCCACATTGCTGAAGAGGCTAGGCAAGCTAAGCTAGCTCGGCAAGCTGCACTACCACATGAGGAAGATGACAGAGAAGAGGTAGTAGATGTTGGTCGACATGGGAGCGACAATAGAGCTCATAGATTTTCCGCTCAGTTCTTTGATGATGAGGACCTAGATATTGATGAATTTGGGTCGACTGGAGCAATTGTGCCACCACCACTGCCCACTTGGGCCAAATTCGACATTACAAGCACCATGATTCAATTGTTAAACATGAAAGGGTTGTTCAGTAGTCATGAAGCGGATGATGCCAACCTACACTTAATGAACTTCGCAGGAATATGCAAGGCGTATGCTAGGAGTTAGTCAGGATGCCATATAGCTCAGACTTTTCCCTTTTTCTCTATCAAGGGAAGCTACTTTGTGGTTATCAAAGTTTCCCAACGACTCTATAACCAACTGAAGGGAGCTCAAACAGGCCTTTTTGGAGAGATTCTTTCCCCCATCCAGGATGTTGCAGCGAAAGGATGATATCTATAACTTTCAACAAGCTAAGAATGAGGCACTTCATGAAACTTGGTTGAGATTCAAAAGAAGATGACAAAGGGCCCTAACCATAAAATCCCAGATGACAGTTTGTTGAAAATTTTTTATAGGTCTCTGAATAACATCACAAAAGCCGTAGCAGAAATGATGGCTGGAGGAGTATTGATGAGTCACACCTAGGAGCAGGCTGCTACTATTCTTGATAGGGTGACTAATACAAACAAGGCCTAGCATATGAGGGAGGCTGATGCAGTGGCAGACACATATATTGTTGGTTTGGCTGCAGACCAATGAAGAAAAGAAGAAGAACGCAACCAGGAGTTGGCTCATATACGCACATCATTGGACTTGCTGACAAAGCATATTATGGGAGCTGGAGCCAAACAAGTAAATGCAGTGGGAACTTAAGGAAGATAGTAAGGAGCTGATCATTGGACTTGCTGAAAAAGAATATTATTGGCACCAAAGTTCAAGAAATCAAGGTCGGAACTAGTATAAAAATAAGTATAATAGAAACGGGTTCAGAGGCAGGAGCCGGGGTCGTGAGCGTGAAGGAGATAGGAGATGAAATGGTGGATACCGCAATGATCGGGCTGGAGTCTATTTTCCTCCCAATGCACGAAAAGAGGAGTCTGGGCAATCAAAATTGGAGAGCATGATGGTCGATATGTTAAAGAAGGTGAGGTCCACTGATGATCAGCTGAAGGAGATCCGAAGTGACTTATCAAGTATGGGTCAGAAAGTGGAATCTCATGCTACTGCCATCAAGCAGATCAAACATCAACTTGGGCAGCTGTTAGCATCAATGAACCCTAGAAAAAACGTTACACTACCTAGCAACACTGTCCAAAATCCAAAGAATGATGCACATTGCATGGTAGTGATGACTAGGAGCGGTAAAACCACAGTTGACCCGCTGTTTCCAATTGAAGTTGAGCGGACGAAAGAGAGCATAATTAAGAAAGCTGGTACGAGTGTTGAGATAGAGAATGGTGAGTTGCAAGAGGCCCCGAGAGGTGAGAAGGAACCTGACATTGATCAAGGGGCTACACAAATGCATAAAGCTATCCTATGACCACCGCCACCATTCCCTCAAAGGATGAAGAAAAAGGCAGAGAATGGTAAGTTTCACAAATTCCTTTCAATTCTTAAGAAACTATCTGTGAACATACCTTTGGTCAAAGCATTAGAGAAGATGCCAGGATATGCAAAGTTCATGAAGGACCTAGTGACTAAGAAGAGATATGTGAGTTATGAGCTCGTTGCCAATATACATCACTATAGTGCCATAGCTACAAGGGTCCTAGCTCAGAAAAAGGAAGACGCAGGTGCCTTCACTATACCATGTACGATTGGCAATATCGAGTTCACAAGGGCGCTCTATGATCTGGGAGCTAGCATTAATTTGATGCCCTTGGCAGTATTCATGTAATGCCCCGGAAACTCAATGACTACTTCTGAGATTTAAATCAGAAAAGATGGAAATAAGCAGAAATTGTCACCTAGCGAGTCGTTGAGAGACCTAACGACTCCTTAGGTCAGTCGTGGGAAGGAGGTCTGAGAAATGATAAGGGAGAGGCAGTGTACCCAACGGAAGGCCTCACAAGTCGTTGTTAGGTCCCATGACTCGTGAGGACACTCGTGGTCAAGACGGGGTCAAGAATTTTAAGAGTTGGGAATACTTGACGGATGGTGACCACAAGTCGTGGTCACCAGTAATGACTCGTTAGGCCCTCTTTACCAGCCCTAGATTGTTAGGCAGTGCACCTAATGAGTGCTACCATGAGTTGTGGTCACTGACCACGACCCGTTAGGATCACCTGATGGTTTTTCCTTGCGACTTTCTAAGGGCTATTTAGTAACTTCCTATTCTCAGAAGCTTTAAACTATGTCATTTTGGACATAGTTTCAGACTTATTAGAGGGTTTGGACAGTTCCTCCCCTCATTCCCACATTTAATCTCAGAAAGTTCATCAAAGAGTCCCTCAAGAAAACTCTCAAGCAAGCTTAGGTTGTGCTCCATTGCAGTAGTTCAAGCCTTCTTCTCCTGGAGATTTTTAGTTAGGTATGAGAGAATTCAACAAGGGAATTGTTCTTCCCTTGCGTCCCTCAAAACTCTCTCATCATTTCTCTATCAGTTTTAGCCCTGAGCTTTCGAGTACGAGGAGATTACATGTTGTTTTTTGTAAATTTCACATAGAATGATATCCTTTCTTATTATTGATATGCTCTCCATCAATTTTTACCTGAATTGTTGATATTCTTGCCAATGTGAATTTAAGCCCTAACTTTTTGAGTAAAGACTATTTGTGTACTAAACTCCGTCTGGTTGTGAAGTGTGATTTGTGATGAATTTTCTAGTTTTTATTATTGCTTAAATGTTTAGTAAATACTCCATTGATGAAAATGATTTTAGCCTTGTCTGATAAGATTCCTTTAATTCTTGAAATTTTGCCATATTATGGAATTCCAGTGTTATTAGAATGAGTTGGGTTCTCTATTAGTTGCCTAGTAGTTTAGTTCAGTTAGAACATAGAACCTCTTTAGAATTGTTCAGAACTTGTAAATCGATCAGTTTGACTTCAGTCTTTTCCTGAGGTGTCAGTGGTGCCTCCCAGTTATCAGAATCAGACTCAAAATCTAGTTTATTGGTCCATTAGGTGGTCATGACATTTTAGATATATAACTCTGACCAGCCCCAGGACCCCAGTTCAATTTACAGATTGTTCTTAGACGGTAACAGCGCTTCTAAATAAGAAGCTCTGACCATTCTAGAATCCAGTTTCAGAATCTGGTCCAATAAGACTCTCATGGTACTTTCAGTTATGTCTCTGACTAGTCTTGGACCCCAGTTTCGAGCTATTAGCCTAGTAGTTCAGTTTAGGTTTTCTAGTAGGAGTAGGACTTCACATTGAGCGGGTCGGGGTTCCAGTGCACTCAGGTTCCCAAAACTACGTTGCCAGTGTAGGTTACAGTATTACTTAGCTTGATTGGCCCCAGGCATTTATGATCACCTAGTTCATGTCTTTATACCCTAGCAGGGTATATTGGATCCTATCGGTGGGGTGTATACATTGGACTTCATGTCTATCTCATGTGGTTATATGTCGTTATAGACTCTCCCATTAGTCAGTCCAGTCCAATCTCAAAATAAGTAGCTCAATTCAGTACAGTATTTTAGACTCAGAACTATCAAAATTAGGACATGTCTTCAACCATCAGACAGGGTCATCTTGACCACTTTAGTTATATCAGTAGTTCAGTTCAGCTTACTTGTTCGTCATTGCATGCCATTTCAGATCAAACTTTGTATTTCAGTTATGCTATCTCCCACTTACTTAGTACATTCAAAGTACCGACGCATACTTTTATATTGTATCATTTCATGATATAGCTGCAGGTTCCCAGACTCATCAGCACTATTCGCCCCAATTTAGATCCTCCCCAGCCACAGTTGAAGTGTGAGTCCTCATCATTCGAGGGCATTATTTTATTTTCTTACAGTTAGATTATAGTTCTTATTTAGACATAGAGTTAGCTGGGGCCTTGTCCCAGTAACTCATCTGTTAGAGGGCTTTCAGACTACAAATGTTTAGATTTCAAGTTTTAAGTTTTATCTTAAAT
The DNA here is from genome assembly GCA_035772735.1 of Datura wrightii. Lineage (NCBI taxonomy): Eukaryota > Viridiplantae > Streptophyta > Magnoliopsida > Solanales > Solanaceae > Datura > Datura wrightii. The sequence continues at coordinate 181,105,076 of JASDFA010000018.1, forward strand.
TTCATCAAAATTTTTTTGTGTTATTACTTTGAAATTTCTATTGTGCATGTTTTACTCAGAATACCAGTGTATGATAGACCAGGGGTTGACTTGGTGTCAGTTGTGACTTCAAGTACCGTATTACATCCAGAGTGTAGGCTCGAGGATGTGAAAAACTTGGTATCAGAGCACTAGGTTTAGAGTATCCTCGGAGTGTCTGAAAGCCACATCGAGTAGAGTATTTTTCATAGGTGTGAAGCACGCCATACTTATGATGAGGAGGCTACGAGATGTTATTAGGAAAACTTTTTTCTTCATACTCTTTATCGTGCATTAAAGTTCAATTCCAAAAATATCCTTCTAACATATGCTCTGTTTCGTTTCAGTGAACCATGCCTCCTATATGTGGTAATGGAAGAAGGACCGATAACGCCAACACACCTGCCCCACCAGCTCCGGTAGCTCCTCAAGATGATTCGGTATCCGCCAAATTCAAGGAGGCCATTCAACTGCTGGCCGAAATAGTCACCAACCAGGTGAACCAGCAGGTGGTGCCGATGAACACCAACAAGTCTGCAGTAGCTGCGAGGGTGAGGAACTTCACCCGTATGAACCCTCCATCCTTTTAGGGGTCCAAAGTAGGGGAGGATCCCTAGGAGTTCATGGATGAGATTACCCGCATTATGGGTGTTATCTTATCTGAGAGTGCTGACCTGGTTGCCTACCAGCTAAAAGGGGTAGCTTAGGTCTGGCATGGCTAGTGAAAAAAGAGACGGTCAGCGAGAGCAGGACCGATGGAGTGGGAAGAGTTCCACATAGCTTTCTTGGACAAATTTTTTCCTCGGGAGCTGAAGGAGGCAAAGATGGAGGAGTTTATGAATTTGATACAAAGCAACTGAAACGTGGAGGAGTATGCTCTAGAGTTTAATAGGTTATCTAAGTATGCTGCAGAGATGGTAGCTGAGCCAAGGGCTCGCATGTTGAAATTTATGAACGAGGTGTCTAACCTGGTCCTCAAGGAGTGTAGGAAAGTGATGTTGATTAAGGATATGGACCTCTCCAGCTTGATTGTCTATGCCTAGTAGATTGAGCCCGAAAAGCTGAATGATATGGAGCAGAAGAACAAACAAACAAGGACTGGCCAGTCAGATTACCTCCATTAGCGGTCTAGTGGTCGCCCACAGCAGCAGAGAGCCCCAAGACCCATTTTAGCCAGCGCCCCTACCTTTCGGTCACGCTAGGATCGGAGGGGTAGGTCTTCTGACACTCAGTCTCAGACCCAAGCTGACCTCATAGAGTTAGACATGATCGACTTTGACCTTATTCTAGGTATGGATTGGTTACACTCCTGCTATGCCTCGGTTGATTGCAGAACTATAGTTGTCAAGTTCCAGTTTCCAAATGAACCAGTGATAGAATGGGCGGGCTGCAGTTCAGCGCCTAAGGGTAGGTTTATTTCTTACCTTAAGGCCTAGAAACTCATCTCCAAGGGATGTATTTATCATCTAGTTCGGGTCAAGGATTCAAACTATGAGGCCCCAACTATCCGATCAGTTTCAGTGGTCAGCGAGTTCCCATATGTTTTTCCAAAGGAACTTCCCGGAGTTCCCCCTGAACGGGAAATAGACTTCAAAATAGATCTTCTCCCAGATACTCAGCCCATCTCTATCCCTCCTTATAGAATGACTCCAGCATAGCTTAAGTAGTTGAAGGAGCAACTGAAAGATCTTCTTGACAAGGGTTTTATCAGACCCAACATCTCTCCCTGGGGTGCTCTAGTACTATTTATACGTAAGAAAGACGATACCCCTCAGAATGTGCATAAATTACCATCAGCTGAACAAAGAAACAGTCAAGAAAAAGTTTCCCCCACCCAAAATTGACGACCTATTTGACTAACTTCAGGGAGCCAGCTGTTTCTCAAAAAATCGATCTCATGTTAGGGTATCATCAACTAAGGGTCAAAGAGTGTGACATACCGAAAACAACATTTAGAACTCGATATGGTCACTACGAGTTTATGGTGATGTCCTTCGGGCTAACAAATGCCCCAGCAGCCTTCATGGATTTGATGAACAGGGTCTTCAAGAAGTATCTAGATATGTTCATCATTGTATTTATTGACGACATTCTAGTATACTCCAGAAATGAGGAAGAGCATGAAAATCACCTAAGATTAGAATTACAGACTCTCAGGGACCACCAGTTGTTCTCCAAGTTCAGCAAGTGCAAATTCTAGTTAAAGTCAGTGACTTTCTTAGGTCATGTATTCTCTGGTGAAGGAATACAAGTAGACCCTCACAAGATAAAAGCAGTGAAAGATTGGCCCAGACCTACCTCTCCTACTTAAATTAGGAGCTTCCTGGGCTTAGCTGGATATTACCTATGGTTTGTTGAAGGCTTCTACTCTATAGCATCTCCTCTGACTAAGTTAACTCAGAAAAAGGTGAAGTTTCAGTGGTTGGATGAGTGTGAGAAGAGTTTCCAGGAGTTGAAGACTCGACTCACTACTGCTCCAGTTCTAACCTTACAAGAAGGAACGGAAGGACTGGTTGTTTACTGTGATGCTTCTAGAGTTGGATTAGGTTGCGTTCTGATGCAGCGGGGCAAAGTGATAGCCTACGCCTCTAGATAGCTCAAAGTCCATGAAAAGAATTATCCAACTCATGACTTGGAGTTGGCAGCGGTGGTGTTTCCGCTAAAAATATGAAGGCATTACTTATATGGAACTCAGGTAGATGTGTTTATAGATCATAAGAGGCTTCAGTACATGCTGAGTTAGAAGGATCTAAATCTGCGTTAGATAAGGTGGTCGGAGTTGCTAATGGACTATGACATGAGGGTGTTGTATCACCCTGGTAAAGACACTGTGGTGGCTGACGCCCTAAGAAGAAGGTCTATGGGGAGTGTGTCTCACATTGAGAAAGGAAAGAAGGAGTTAGCGAAGGATGTTCACAGACTAGCCCGGTTAGGGGTGCAGTTGGTGGATTCAGCCAAAGGTGGTGTGGTAATGCAAAGCAGGACGGATTCATCCTTAGTAGTTGAAGTCAAGTCCTAACAACATCAAAATCGGACATGGCTAAGTCTACTAAATCTGTTGAGGTGAATTTCGGAAGGATCGTGATCGGGAAACTTCTATTCACCCGCCTAGCTACAACAAAATCACCCACTGGAGTAGAGACTGAGAAGGGTTCGGATAAGATTTTGGGATTGACTCCGAAACTACTAGCCACATAAGGTGTCACAAAAGACATGGTAGCCTCTGTATCTACCAATGCATATACATCATGGTGGAAAACTCGTAACATAATAGTGACTACGTATGGGGAGACCTCCTACTCCTGGCGGGATGCTAGGGCATAAAATCTGTTTTGGCGCTATCCACTACCCATGCTAGTAGAAGCGCCCTGTTGACCAGGGCATGTTGGTGGAGCTGCTGAATTAGAAGCTGGAGTATGGGCTCCACCATCACCTAATCTGGCTGAAAGACAATCTTTGAGCTTGTGTCCGGGTTTTCCACACCCAAAACAAGAGTCTGACCTAACTAAACACCTCCTTGGGTGGTTCTTGTCACAATTCTCATAGGATGGATAAGTGCGATCTCTTGAAATGCTCTCCCGTCCCCTCAAGTCTAATGCTTTACCCCTCTGATCAAGCCTAGGTCAGTACAAAAGACTAGCAGATGATGGTGTTGGGGCTAAAGATCTCTGGTGGGACTACTGACGGTGCCCACTAGTCCTCGGCTGGGAGAATCCAATGCTATCAGTCTTGGCTCTCTTGGCCTCCCTCTCCCACTCACTCTATTGGGCGTACTGGAAAATCCAAGAAAATTCAATATCCTGGAGAAGCATCACTTTCTTCTAATCCCTAACCAAGGAGTCTGCTATCCCATGTACGAATCTGCTCACACAGACTCTTTGATCTACGACCAACTCGGGTGCATACCTAGGCCTATGTGTAGACTCCACGACATACTCTTGAACCGTCATCCTTCCCTACTTGAGATTCACAAACACAGCCTCTTTTAGCTCCCTCATCTCCCGAGGGAAGAATCGATCAAGAAAAGTGGCGTGGAACTCGTCCCAACTGATAGGGCCTGCTTCGACTTCCATAATCTCCTTCCACTTTTTGAACCAAATGTGTGTGACTCCCTTCAATTGATATGAGGACAAGTCAACACACTCCTCTCCAGACGCTCCCACAATCTGGGTTATCCTTAGAATCTCCTCAATTAAATCATGTGGATCCTCGTCCACCTTCGATCCAAGGAACTCAGGAGGGTTCATCCTCAGAGAGTCTCTAACCCTCACTATGCTGCATTCCTGTTTTGCTGGACATGTGCTACCACTTTCTGGTTGACCTGAATGGTCAAGGCCTATGCTAGCATCTGAATGGCTGCCCTGAATTCAGGGTGGGCAACCAGCTCTGGTGCATGGTGCTCATGAACTGGTGGGGCTTGTTGATGCCCATCTCCATTGCCATCCCCGTGGAAATTTCCATCTCCATTTCTTCTACTATTAACTCTACGAGGAAGCATGATTGTGCAATTGCGAATAGCAAGAGTTAGAAAAAAGAGAGACATTTCACCGCACGACATAAATCATGAAAGAAGAGAATATTTCCTAAACATCTTGTATCTTCTTTTTCATAAGTGTGGCGCGCTTCACACCCATGAAAAATACTCTACTTAACACGTCTTTCAGACACCCTAGGACACTTCAAAACCTATTGCGCTAATACCAAGTTTCTCATGATCCGGACTTAGGCCCTGATCGAGACACGGGACAAGGAGCCCCAAGAGACTACAAGTCGACCCATGAAATGAACATCCATCTAAATTAATCAAATAAAGAGGAAGTCATAACATAATAAACATAACGTAAGCCTAATCAAATCATAGCATCGGAACCGAAATTCACTTCATACATGCCAAGCTAATCACTACATGCAGTCCGAAAGCCTCTAACATATTTGATGTGTTGATGGGACAACGCCCCCAACTCACCCGACAGGTCTGAAAACTGAAAATACAAGATAACTAGAAATAAGTAGTCCTCGAGAGATGAGTACTCACCACTGAAGCTGAATGCTAACTTAGAGAACTGGCTAGTGTCGGGGTTGAGTTTGAAGATCGGAGCCTATATCATGAAATGATACAACATAGAGTATGAGGTAAGTACATGGAATGTACTGAGTATGCAAAGTAAAAAAATGAACATTTAAAATACATAAAAGTTCATAAGAGTAGGACAACATGATTGTAACATAAATATGATAATGCAAACATAAGGCTCAAGGTTTTCAAAACACTCATAAATCATTTATAATCATACTCCCGAGAGAAAAGCTTTATTAAACATGAATTGATCCAAAGTATATAATCATAATCATACATAAATCATGAGAAATTGTGGGAGATTCTTATAACCGACATACCTCATATGAGCACACATGGAGCCCGACCTGTAAACCCCTAGTCGGGAGAGCGTTCGTACCTTGCCAATGGTAGAACCATGAAAGAGGTGCGATATCACAACAAGAAGGCCCATTTGGGCAAGGGGACAGTAACATGGAGGTCCCATCGTGGCTACGTTTGGTGCGTAGTTTTGAGACTCGAGGCATGCCTGGACCCCGAGTATATGTGGTGTTAAATACTACTCCCAAAACATATATAGTACTCATAGGATAATATACATGAGATTCATAGGCTAGTTAAAATCATGATTATCAAAAGAATGCTTAAAAATACGTGTACTAGCCATAAAGGTAAGGCCCGTGAGTTGGCCAAAAACATAAATTAATAAATCATGAAGTTCATGCATACTTGTAGAACATGTATATACTTTATATTCATAAATTCATAATGATCATTTGAGACAAATCATATCATAAGTCATAAATCATAATAGGTTGATGAACATACAAATTGAAGTAGAATCATTACTTGATTTATCATGAAACATAAATAATTGGGCATAGTTTTGTAAAAGGAATTCAAATCTAAATAGTTATAAAATCTGCCCATGATTTGTAAAACATGAATTATACATGAGGGGAATTAACTCATAGATAGATCATAAGGATTTCATAAGAATTGAGATAAAACCCCATAGAATTATCAATAAAATTTCATGAATTAGAGAGAAATTGGGCATGGGTGTGAACAAATTCATCCATTCATAACCCTACTTACCTAAGAGAATCAGATTCTACAACTCCCTTAATTGTTTAATGATGAATTGATGAAAAACTTGAAGGAATTAAGCTTGATCACTTATCTTGGTTTCAATCTTTGCATGCATGAATAGGAATAGCCTAGAATGAACTTACCCCTCTTAATACTCACTATTCATAGCTTAAAACGACATAGTTTAGGCCTTAAGATCATAGTAATTACGGATAAACCCTTACTAAATTCACAAAAAATAACTGACTGTCAGTCCCCACGAGGGACTAGACGAGTTGTTACCAAGGACCACGATTCGTGGTCTCTAGTCTTTGTGTGCATTGTCCAATATTCATCTAGGGGCTCATCACAGAGGACCTCGCGGGTCATTACTGGTGAAGACTCGTGGTCTTCACTGTCAAAAAATCTTCTTCCTTCACCCCATCCTTAGCCACAACTGACTCAATGAGACGTGGTGCTGACCAAGACTCATGGTCATGTCCATGGTCACCCAAAACTCAAAAATTTCCAACTTAAGTCTAGAACCTCACCACGAGTCACTTCAAGACTCTTGGTCCACCCCACGGGTCACAGAATGACTCATTCCGTAACATAGTCCAGAAAATCCTTTTTTCTTTTTAGGATTTTTCGAGTATAACACATGTTGCTGACATGGACTATGTCAAACCTCTCACAGATATATTTTCTGTAGTAATTTTACATGGCCCATGTTATTAATTAAATGAATTTACTATATGAGTTACATATTTGTTCAGCTCTATATACATGTTTTACCCTTGGATCATTGTATATCAGTTTATGCTCTTTACAAATATTTTACTTACACAACATGATTTTAGTTTCAAGATATTTTACTTATTAAACATGATCTCATTTTTCACTATGGTTTTCTGTCTCACTCATGTTTTGCATATCTCATATACTCTGTACATTCAAAGTACTTATCGCATACTTCTTGTGCTATATTATTATATGATATAGATTCAGGTACTTAGACTCAGCCTCATAGTTAGATACATTTCAATTCTAGTTTAGCTTTACTGTTGGTGAGTCCTCATCATTTGAGGACAAGAGCTTAGTTCTTTTTAAATTTTAGTTTCTGCATTTAGAGCTAGTTGGGGACCTGTCCCTATAGCTCGTCAGTTCTTAGATACTTTTCAGGCATAGATAAATGTTTTGGCTTAGTTATTTTATATAATTTTCATATTAAACATTTCTTTTAAATCTACACGTATTCAGTTAAGTGTTTATTTATCAGTTTAGCTTTCGCTCAATGATTTCAATATATATGTTTATTATCATGCTAGTATGATGGGTTAGCTTGGGGCCGCTTGTTGTTCTAAGAGTCGTGCCACTTCCAGGGTATAGAACCAGATCGTGATATAAATCCATGATACTGCACAAGCATGAGGAGAAGGGAGCATTGAAGAGGCACCGAAGATGAGGCATGGAAGCTTTCAGAGAGGTGAGAGAAAGCAGAAACCATATATTCTCGATGGAACCTGAGGTTTTTGAAAATGAATAGAGAGAAGGAATATATCATAGGATATCATGTAGAGTGGGTCGAGTCAATGCGGGCCACCCGCAAATATTCGGTTGGTCCGTTTGGACCAACTTTTTAATCCATTAGCTTGTTGCTTCTTTTTTTTTTTTTTTTGCATTTTATTTTCTTTGCAATGTTGTTTCGGATTTGAATTGATCAATTTATAAGATTTGGTCATTGGACTGCTATTTTTTATGTGTGTGCTGTGCATGTGTGTGTGTGTATATATATAGATGAAAAATTCAAACAAGTTATGAGTTTGTCTATTTTTTCAACCTACTTATTTTTATGCACATGTCAACTATTATAATATTTTATCAAAAAATAATATATATATATATATATATATACATATAAATACACACACACACACACACACACACACACACACATATATATATATATATATATATATGTCTCCGACATAGGAAAGATGTATAGATGAAAAACTCAAACAAGTTAGGAGTTTTTCTAGGTACTCAACCTACTTAGTTTTTATACGCATGCCAATTATTTATAATTTTTTTATCAAAAATTAGTTTTACATTATGGATGCTTACGACTTCTTTTATGTGTCTTGCGACAATGATCCATTTTATATTTTTACCACAATTACGATATTCATAGATCAAATGATTTTATGAATTGAACCTTATGTGACTGTTTATAATTTCATTTTGTGTGCTCGAGGTAGAAATTTTAGAAAATTCAAAAGACTTCTTGATCTAAAGACATACATAAAATAAAGTGAAATATATTTTAATACTACTAGTAAAGATACCATATGTTTCTACTAGTGATACACATATTTCAAATACTATGATTTTTAATTGGTTGAACACAATTTGAATTAAATGTGTTACGAAAGAACGAGGTAGTGTCAACTTCTATGATTTATTTTTCAATAACGAGATATTTATTATTTAAAAAATTAGTGCTATCCCCGAAGAAAATTTCCATTATTGGTTTGTATTTTCTTTTCAAATAATAATTTTTTCAATATTACATTAGCAAAGTCAACCTAGAGAAGATTTGCAAAAAAATTCATTTTGAAAACTCAATTAAGAGAATGCCCACTTAATTTCATTTGATTTTATTTTTTGATTTTAGGGTTCAGAAAGTAGAGAAAAGGTAGATCGAGGTGCTATTTATAATTATAAATAGTTTGGGGCATGATTTTAACTCTATTAACATATAGTTGGGGTCCATATCTACTCTCATTAAATAAAATAAAAAATCTTTCTCTCTCAAATACCTTTCTCTTTTCTGCTTTTATATTTTTTTTAACTGCTCCAATCTCCATATTGAGTTCTCTTCTCCCCCTAGTGTTAATCTCCATACTCGTTGTGGTTAGGTATGTTAATTTCTTATTCAAAGAATTTTTATCTCCATATTGATTGTTCGTGTTTTTTATCTGTTGATGAACCCTAGTCTTTATGAACATTTGATTTTTTAAAATTGTTTTGCAATTTTATCCCGTTTTCTTATCGAAATTCATGTTATTATTAGTTATTGGTTTATTAAATAGCATTTTTTATGTTTATGTTTATCAATCTTCCTAGAGATTTAGCATTTTTGTTCTTTTTGTTTATCCAAATACATTGAGGTTTATTGATCTCACTAGAAATGGGGAGTTTTGCTTTTTCCGTTTCAATTCTTGTAAATTATCTTTGGTATCTTACTAGACTTATCCTCAATTATTGTTGGTTTTATATCGTCGCTGGAAAATGATAGTGTATTATTTATAGGTAGATTATAAAAAATGGCAAGAGATAAGAAGAAAGGTAATGAACCGTTCTACTAGTAAAAAAGAAAAGGTAAAGATGATGCATGAGATAGCAAAAGAAAAAAAGATTATAGGAGATGAAAATAAGTCTAACTGAGATAGAACGAATGAGATTGATATGTATTGTGACAATGGTGATGAAGGAGAAAACTTGAGATTGTTACTCAGCAGTTTCTTTAAAAAAATGAAGACAATGATTCTCTGTCCTTGAATTATTGTGCGGAGGATATTAATGTTGACAAATATGGTATCAATACTTGATTGGATAAAGTTAAAGCTTCTTCAGCAAATATTTTGTAAGGTCAATGTTGATGCTGCATGTTGAATTTCAATAATTGTTGGCTAATCTAAAACATAGGAGTAGGTTCATGAAATCCTATTTTGATCAATTTAGAAATTTGTCAGAATATTTTAACAAATTCAATGAACAGATGGTCTGTTACATGCTTCTTAATTGAACAAGGTACATGCAAAAGGTAAAGCCTTTTGAAAAAGGGTTAGTTGGGGTCATATGATTACATGAGAAATGATATTGTCTCTTACAAGAGGGAGTAGGCTCAACAAAGATGAGAAATTAAAATATTGTCTATTTCTACACACTATCTTGCTTGCAAGGAATGTATCCAATTCAATGGACTTGAGGTTAATTTGAGTAGTGACTCTTTGGATTTCTTCAAGAGATACCCTTAGGGAAATAAATACTAGACTTTAGACTACCTGAAGAACAAGGTCAACATTGTCAAGCAGCACACTGCACATATAGAAAAGAAAATGCATCATATTCTCTTTATAGATTCTCCTGGGAGTTCATGGTAAATATTGTAAACCAACTATGCAATAGATTATAGATATATGTATTTTGTTATTTATTTTTTTCTTTATTTGATTATTTGTGTGATTACAAGCCTAGGCATATGAAACTTTTACTCAGAAAGAATGTTGGCAAATCAAAAAACGTTCATGTGCCTATTCCTAAGATCCTTAGATGACACATTTGTAAAATCAATCGATTTGATGAAGGTGATCCTTCAATCAAATAGGTGCTTAGAGGTGTCAATTTTGACTTGATTATCAATTATTTTGTAAAAATATAAGCTACGTCAATGTTTTGCTTATTTGTAGATTGTGCACCTTACATCATCCTTACAGTTTGTGAGATGGAAGAGGACTACATAACAACATTTGTGTCATATCTGGATGATGTAAAGGATTTAATAAATTAAATTCCCTGAAGGATAAAATGGAAGGAGTAATAGTCCTCCTTTCACTAAGACAAGTTCCTAGGAGACCAAGAAATTAGCCTTTAGGTGAGGAGGAGGATACTGTGTCACAAGATATGTGAAGTAATTAGATACAAGAATTAATAATGGAAGAAGACTAAGCTGGGGATCAAGTAGGGGAAATTTTGATGATGATGGGTACATGTCTCACCTCAAACTCGAGGAGACGTGACCACCACCCGGTGCCACACTTAACCGAACGAATCCGACAACAATCTAACTAGAATAGACCAGAACCGATGAAGTTTGGCATCACAACAACTATATAAGCGGAGTACACAATAGACTATAACTGAAGCTAGATCACAGATCAACTAATAGATATACAATAGGTTGACGGGGCTACAAAATGGAGTACAAGTAGTACAATAAGGCCCTCTAGGCCTACAACAACAACACTATAACCACAGTGAAAGTTTACATGCCTATATGAATACAATGGTAATCAAATAATCAAGACATGGTCCCAAACTATCCATAACTCAAACAACTGGTAACTCTGAAAGACATGGAACTTACCGACCTATCTAGAACTCCACTCTGCGATTAAGAAGATAATCTGTTGTTGATCAAAACCTTCAAACATGAAATCAACACCCTAACTAGGGCGTTAGTAAAGAAATATATCGAGTATGTAAGGCATAAATGATAAAAAGCTTTAGATTACTATCAATAGATATACAAGTTAACTACAAGGAGTATAGAAGGCATTAACAACAACATATTTAGGAAATCAAATAAAGTAAATAAAACCTACCTGGCCCCTATAACCCTAGCAAGTCTAAAATAACAATTAGCAGACATCCAAACAACACCTAGTCAATACAACTCACCTGTTACCACCTCTACCACCTCTACCACATAGGATCCATCCAACCATCTTACTAGACTCAACGATAGGCCCTTAGCAACCCCGACCATCTCCAATTTACACCTAGCATCCATAGTTATCCAGACACACAAAAAAACAACACAACTAATATAATATGTATATTAATTTATGTCACCATCCGAGTCTATTTTTTGGACGCGACACGGTGCCTACAAGTGGCCTGAAGCTAACTTATAGCATAGCATATTACTAAGATGATCCAAACATATGAAAAATATGAGCAGAATCAATTAAACTTTAAGATAGGCATTTTCATAGAAACACTGCATGTGACTGAAAATTTAGTCATAAGAAACACAAAATGTTGATTCATAAGCTGAATCACTAAAACTCTATTTGTCTAAAAGCCTCTATTGATAAAGGAGTTACTAGGACAAGTCCCCAGCTAACTTCACAAATCTAAAAACTGAAACATAAACAACACAACTGAAAAAAGAAAGATACTCCGATCCTCAGAAGATGAGCACTCGCTAAGAATCTCTTGTCAAGCTCTGAAATGTGTCCAACGCAGGTCCCAGTCGAAGCACTTGAATCTATATCATAAAACGATATAGCACAAGAAGTATGTCGTTAGTACTTGAAATATACTATGTATATGGGATATGCAACTGAAGTTTGAAACCTGCTAATAATATGAGAAAAACTGCATTAAATACATAGCTGAATGCATAAGCTGAAGTTAAGTACAATGACCATACTTGAGATGCATATATGCTGACATGATGTGATAGTATGAAAATAGTTCATGAAAATACAAGTAAAATTGATTTAAGGGTCATCTACATGCACTGAAGACTGAAGATGTAAATGTAACTATAACTAAAAATTGTATCTAATATAAACTATACTGAAACTGAACTATTTTGTGGGAGAGCCTATTAACCAACATGTAACAGCATGAGCTAGATGTGGAGTTTGATGTATACTCTCAATCGATGAGGCCCACTAAACCTTTTCCAGGGTCTAGTGATAATCTGTATGATCACTAATTCATAATAACCTACGACGGCACGTAGTTTTAGAAATTCGGGTATGCTGAACCCCGAGTCACTCTATGCTAAATACTATTCCCAATAGAACATAAATACTAATAATCTGAAGCTGGCATTTCAAGACTAAGTCAGAACTACTTTATCTGAAAGTATCCCGAGAGTCTAAATAACCATGAATGTAAGGATAAATCGAAACTGATGATTAGGACTACTTAGAGGTTTTTTATTTAAAAGTTTCATGATAGTCTGAAGAACCATGAAAGAAACTAGTGTTCTAAGACTTATCAGGGCTGTTTTATCTGAAAGTGTCATAACAGTCTAAAGAACACTGAACATATTGATCATATTGGAATCATGAGAAAATCATAGGTTTAAAGCATACTCTGATTCATCCATACTAAGATCAAGGTAGAGTCATGTATTCAAAACGATCCATATTTTTCATAAAACAATGCTAAATTAGGGGCTGAGCCTTAGAAATCATTCTAGTATCCAGTTGTGGGAATACATCATGCAATTGAGAATGAAATCATGAAAAATATATGTTATACATTATAAAAGTTTTGAAAAACATGGAAGACATGAGAGCAATCGTACATAGAATGAAAACTCTAAGACATGATTTCTAGAGAATTGAATCTTGTTGGGGTTTTTGAAAATAATTGGGACAAGGGTGAAAGGAAATTTTTGTTGAAGTATCACATTCTTGGAGAAGAAGAATCTCAAACTAGAACCTTGAATTTGCAGCACTTGGAAAAGAACCCTAGCTTGGCCTTGAGAGAACTCACCCGCTGCACTATCGGCCTAAATATCTATCAAACTTCTAATTATACAATTCAATATTCACTCCAACAATTCTTATCTGCCTAGGAAGACAAAAATTTGAGTCAATAACCACAACTACAACCAACAAATTTGATACACGACTACCTAACAACTCTAGTCACCGGCACGAGTCTATTACCCATCCCAATTTTGCCTATCATTACTCAATTCTGAGCTATCAACCAGAATAATCCTAGGAGCACACACACACATATAACACCACCATAAAAACATAAGAATGCATTAATAAAGTACAACAATTTGAAGTTACACGACCTATCACAATATATTTTATATTCGACACTTACTAATGCCCTTCCGATGTATGACAACCGATCAATCTAACACTCGATCTCACACCCTCAGTTAATGAGGAAAAGGTCACAACCCAAAACTATAAAAAAATTAGATTTATTACACAAATTTCTATCCATAAAAAAGTTAAATTCGCATGATGATAATGGGAGTTCGATTTAGCAAAAATCAAGCAAAATAGGAGATTCAAAAACCTTAATATACCTCTATGATGCTGAATCAAATTATGCTGAAACCCACCTTATCAACAACATGAAATACTTCCTAGAAGAAGCCCTTAATACCACTAAAAATGCATCTACAAGAACCCAACAAGAAGACAATGCAAAAACAACTTAAACAACAAGATTTCTATAGATTTAGCCTTAGATATTCTGAAACAACGATCAACCAAGTCCATGAATTTACTACTACACATTATAACTAAGAAAAAAGATGAATTAAGATTAAAAATATTTTTAGCATGATACAACTACTAAAAAGGCACGAAAGCACTTCTACAACACATATTATTCGACGTACTCGACAATCTAAGCTTGAAAATGAATCCAGATCATTAAACCAACCTCAAAATAGATAAGAACCTAAGAGAATATACTAGGGAGAGATTTACATGGCCTCCAAGTTCATCAAAATGAATTTTGAGTGCTAAACCAACCAAGGGGCTTTATATAGTCCTCCACCGACCTGACTTGCTTTGACGTGCCTGCTTGTGCAATGTCATGAAAATGCGAAATCTCTTTATTTCAAAATCATTTTGGTAAATGGTTTAATATGTTAGAAAGTAGTATTATAGACCTTCAATTTGATAGTTAGTAGGCCCCCTAACTCCTTATAGATTGATAGAAAATCTCAAGGATATCTAATCTTAATATTAGAGAATTTAAGAAAGAAATTTGCAATAACTTTTATCGACTTTTATTTTATAACTTGATTGACATAAAATATTAACATATGATCATACAGTTATTCGAATACCTTATAAAACATTATTCTTAGCATATTAAGAACTCTTAGCTACTTCAAAAATATGAGTTGATTGCATAAAGTATACAACGTGTGAAAGTATATTTTAGTATGGACTAATAATGGAGGTTGAACTACTTCGCTGTGTGTCCAATATCAAGGATGCCTTAAAGAAAATTCTCAATTATATGAATGGGAAAAATTTAGGAGGAGCGAGTAGAAAAAGGAGAAGAAGAAGCAAGAGACTCCTAAGGAGCAAGGTGAACATTCCTTTTTTATTTTTATTCAATAAATATTGTATGCCATAAGCATTTTTGTTAGTTATGCCCAAAAACTATAGTGCAAATGCATGTAGACACATCTCCTCGACATTCTAGTGAGGGAAACCTCAATATAATTGATGATGTGCGAAAATATACCCTCAACAAGGAGAATGTTGAACCACTTTGTCATGCCCTAACCTTGGGGGATGTGGCTAGCACCCAGTGCCTATTAGCTGAGTGAACCACATGAAGTGTAACACCCCGAAACTCTCCTAGATCAAACTCTGATTCAATAGATTAAGCCAAAAAATTTTGCTTCAGAACGACCAAGACAATGAGTTGCTGTTAGCTGTAATGACCCGTTGTCTTGGTCGTGATCAGCCTTGCCAATGGTCCTTTGGGAACCAACAGGACATGGAACAACCCATTTTGAGGAGCAATGATTCATCTTGTCAGTCGTTTCCTTCCCAGTTCATAGCTCAGTTATGCCCTTTCTAGGAACGCACGAGTCATACAATGAGTTTTTGTTTGGAGTAACGACTCGTGAGGTGCCTCATTGGTTGGAGTCCAGAGGATATTGAAAATTTCCTTCCAGTAGCAACGAGAGGCAACGATGACCCGTTGTAACACACAATGAGTCATTGTTTCCATCCATGGCATCAGTCCAGAAATCCCTTACTTTATCCAGTTTTGACAATGAGCTGTCACAACAATCAGTTGGTTCTACCAATGAGTCGTTGTGTCGTCCATAGCTGAGGGGTTAAGTTTTTTTCCTTCTAGTGACAACGGGAGGTACCAACAACCTATTCGTTTGTCTAACAAGTCGTGGTCTCCTTCCGTTGCCCAATCTAGTGAGCCTTGTTTCTAGACCCAAAACCAATGACTGGTCCTAATGAGTCATAGTGTCAACCAACAACTCGTTGTGCGACCCATTGGTCCCCTGTCAGGAAGTTTCCAGATTTTTCTTTCAGGGTTATTTTTGTAATTTTCACCTTTTTAATCTCTAAACAATGTCATTTTGGGTTATATTTAGGGGATTTAGAGGGGTAATCGACGTTCACACCTTGTTCCTCTCATTCCCTCAAGAGTCAGAACATAGAATAACAATCAGGAAACACAGAGCAGGGCAAGGGTTTTGACTTCTTCTTCTTAGAATTTCTCAAGGATTTTCTCAGAAATCCTTCACTAGGTATGTGGAAATTTAGCAAGGGAATTGTCCTTCCTTTGTACCTCAAAATCCATCTAAATTTTTTCATTAGTTCTAGGCACTAAGTTTTTGAATATGAATAAATTATCAGTCAGATTCCGTCTATATCATGTGGAATAGTGTTTATGTTAATTGTTGCTATATTTCCACTACCTAGTGATCATGTTGATACTTGTTCCTGTAAAGATGGTTTTATCCCTAGCTTTTGAATACAGTAATTAGAGTCTTGCATAATTGATTAGTTATTCTTGTTGCTTGATTCTATCAATTTTCAAATTCCTATATCATTAATACCAGTTGAATTCTCAATCAGTTGCATGCTAGTCCAGTTTCAGTCAAAATATTAGTATCTTCAGTATTTTTCAGAAACGTCAGCTGATCAGTTTGACTATAGTCTTTCCTTGAGGTGTCAGTAATGCCTCCCAGATATCAGTTATTAGAATCAATATCAGTTATTAGTTAGTTCTATAGAAGGTTAGGACACTTTCAGATAAGCAGCTCTGACCAGTCTTAGAACACCAGTTACAGTATTTGATCCGATAAGACTCTCAGGGTACTTTTCGATAAGTGTCCCTGACTTAGTCTTGGGCCCAAGCTTCGAGCTATCAGCTTAGTAGACAAATTAGGTAATTCCAGTGGGAGTAGTACTTAGCACCAAGCAGACCGGGGTTCAACGCACTCAGATTTCCAGAACTACGTGGCCACCATAGGTTATTTTTCTGTAATGGGCCTAGATTTGTGATCACCCAGTTCATGCCTTTATACCATAGAAAGGTATATTAGGTCCTATCAATGGGGCATATACATCATACTCCATGTTTAGCTCACGTATTTATATGTCGTTTATGGACTGTCCTACTAGTCAGTATAGTCTCGGTTTAGTTCAGTTTAGCTCAGCTCAGTATTTTAGATCCGGGACATGTCTATGACCATCAGCCAGGGTCATTATTGACCATATCAGTCATAATTCAGTTATATCAGCTTTCAGTATTTCAGTTGGTCATTTCATGTCTTCTCAATTTAGTTACTTGCTCTTTCATGCTTATTATATCTCTCGCTTACTCAGTACATTCAAAGTAATAACACATACCTTCTATGTTGTATCATATAATAATACAAGTGCAGGTTCTCTGCCCCAGCATCGTCAGTAGTTTCTCCCAGACGATATCAACAGCAGCTTTTGGTGAATCCTCATCTTTCGAGGATGATATTTATCTTCAGTTAGTTACATTCAGTTAGATTTTAGAGTTAGCTGGGGGCTTCTCCCAGTAACACATCATTGAGTAGGTGGCTTTCAGATATGGACATAGATTTTTAGTATAGTATTTTAGATGTATTGACTCTTGTCAAATCAGTTTCTTTAAATGATTTTATTTATTTAGAGCTTCTGCTTATGTTTACTCAGTTAACCAGTGTTATGATAGACCATGGGTTGGCTTGGGGTTACTTGTGACTCCAAGTACCGTGTCTCGTACAGGGTATAGACTCATATCGTGACATGAACCCACTTGTCCTATATATCTCACATACGGCCAACAAGGCCCGCTAGATAGTCTCTTATACGAAGCAACAAGGTGACATCAAATAAACCAACTATCTAAGCTAACAAGGCCATGCTAAGCAATGAGGATATACTACAACAACAGCTAAACAAAAGGCCTAAAAACATAGATATGCGTATACAAGTCAAAATAACCAACATAAGACGGCAAGGCTATCACACAATAAGTCTAATACAACAACAACTAGAAAATACAACAACGGTCTGTAGATCTCTATAGTAATACAATACTAGCACAGGATAGACCCTAGCGTACCCATAACTGTACAACTCAAAAGCCAAAACTCAACTATCCTTGGTAGCTTTGGAAATACAAATCTTACTGATCAATGCTGGAAGTCAACACTAACCGAATTAGGAGGTCTATCTGGAAAACTACCTAGACTTGTAGACATAAATGCAGCACCCCCGCGCTAGAGACATCAGTAAGAAAAAGGTAATGGTATGTAATTCATGAATAATATTAAGCAGGAAGGCAAATGATAGCATAATGAGCTTATTATCATAATCATATAAAAAGCACTAGGGGTACTCTAACTAATAGCCTGACTTGCTGAGAATTTCACCGCTACTTTCATATGACCTTTGTACCTGATCACAGTCATGTATATGAACATCTCATGCCATAACTATCATCTTATAACTATGTATATCATGCAATGCATGTCGTACCTAGCAATGCATGTCTAGTGCATGTCGTGCTAACATCTCCTTTTGATATATCTCAAAGGTCTACTAAACTTATCATAATTAGGGACTCACTCTAGGAGTAATATTAGCACCTACTCTAATGTCTAACAATGCACTACCTACTGTGATAACGTATCATTACTAGCTACCGGCCAGCACATATACATACTTGTTGTAGAACAACTGAAACTGAACAACATACAGACATTGGACCCTCTATGAGGTCAACCATACCTCGATCATATCATAAATAGAATGGATGGTCATAATATTGAAATAGCATCATCATAGCCTAAGTTGTCTCTGACCCTCAATACATACGTCATGTCGTATATGCTAACTCAAGCAACATTTAGATCAACTTGACATACTCTTTCAAGATCATACATGTAATCATACTCATCAGAATGTTGAACAAGATGGGTTATGGCCCAGAGTTATTGAATCATAAAAATAAGGTAACACTTATCATTTATCGTTCATAAGGCTCTCAACTTATCATATAGATAACAGAATATAGAATTACATTATACCATAGAAAATAATTTATAATCTCTTTTATATATTGTGTTAATAGGAAAGAATTATTTTGGTATGCCATATACATACTCGTTAAGCAATTCTTATCATAAGCTCTATAAAGAGTAGTTCATAATGGGAATTCATTTATAATCATTTTGTGTTTATCATTCGGACTTTAAGAATATCATATCGATACGTTAAAGAATGTAAATTTCATGCCAAGATGAACGAAATGTGTCAACGTACCTTTTAACTAAGTCGTGATATACTCTTAAAGTAGGATTCTCAAAAACTCGTTGAACCAATTTCACTAGAGAAAATGTCATATAGGTGCAAGAATGGATTTTGTGTTGTTACTCGTTATTGAATAATTCTTCCCAATTTTGATCAATACCGATGATCCTAAATCTACAGCTATAGCCCAGACCATTCCTCAACAGTCAAAAATAATGTAGATATCTCAAGGAGCGACAAGCTCCTAAGGAATAACAATTCAAGGTGCGCTTTGCACCACCGCTTCTGACTTCGATACATGTCTCAAAAGAGTTGAATATATATAATTTTTGAGCCCTTCTCCATATCCAAATTTCAGTAATTTCACATCAATATTACATCAGCAATTCAACAAGAAAATAGTTCACTACGATCAACAACAAAACAACCCGAAAGAATAGGAAGATGAGAAAGAAGAAGAATAAAAAGAGGAAGGAGAAGGAGAAGAGGAAGGAGCAACAACAACAAAAAGAAGAAAAATAAAAGATCTATTTGAAGAAGAAACAGAAAATTATTAAACAAAATAAAATTCTATTTCTTTTACTCTTCACTCACCTATATTGGGTACAACTCACTCAATTTCCAACTCGATAAAAAATACCTAATTAGTATAAGTTTCGAGTAGTGTAAGTGCTCAATAGAAACATCCTAAGTTTATGTGTCTAAATGAAAAATAATATCAATTTTAAGTGTCTCTGTATTTAAGTGAATTTTATCTAGACAATGTTTCAGTGAATTTCATATAGACGCTTGAATTTCGTTAGACACTTTCGATTTCAAAAGAAATTCATGTATTCTCAAGTGTCTATTTAGAGATATATTTAACTACCTATAATATGTAACCGTCTTTTATACATTTTGTGTATGATTAGAGTGGATAACTTAATTATTCAATAGATTTTTGAAAACATGCATAAATTTTTTTCTAAAATTTATATAAAAAAATATCTAATGAAAGTACTTCACCATGTATAAAAGTGGTCAATTGTTAATAGGAAGTATAACTTTTCGATTTTCTAAAATTGAAATAAGAGTTATATTAATGCCATAAATTAGAATTAGAACTTGAATATATATCATTCTCTAAATTTGAACTCAAAATAATTAATAACCTTTGATTTTGAAAGACCCAATCATATAATTTCACTATCTCCTTTTCTAAGTCTTCTAAATTATAAATAGATAAACCCTATAAACAGTAAAATTCAAAACTCTTGAACTAAAATTAAAGACCAAATAAAATGATCAAAGATTTTTTCAGAAACTAATTAAAACTCCTAAATCAAATTAAATCAAAAATCAAAAATTACCTAATCAAGAGATTCATCAAATTGTCCTTCAAAAGCCTGTGCATTAGCCTTTCTAATTTGTGCCTCTTCCTCTGGGGTGTAATCACAGTTGATATGGAATATCTTCCGAACAGCTTCCGGTGACTTGTCCTTAATCCTATCAGCAATCGTCTGACACAACAGATTCATCAAACCACTAATGTGAAGGTAATTTGCAGCCGATACAAGTTCAAACAAGTCATCGAAGCTGGTGTTCACAAAGTCCTTGTCAAAAGTTTTGATTTCTTCGTCGTTTGAATCGGTCTTATTCGCGTGCTTCTTCAGGTAATCAATAATTTTGATTAGAGCTTTGGTATAAACATTTGGGAGGGGGATAAAGGTGAAACCATCCTCTACTAGGTTTTTGATAGTTTCGGATTGAACGCCGACTGATTCTTCAATCTCAAATTCATCATTGTCGGCAGATTTCAAGATCAACATTTTCTTCTTCTTTGTTTCTGTTGTTGATGCCATTGAAATTGATGATAAACTTTGGAGATATCGAGAGGAATAAAAACCCTAATAAAATTTCAAAAGGCAGTATATTATGAGGGTGAAGATGAAGGAGTATTTATAGTGGTTGATTTTATTTTATTTTGTTTTTCCGTTTGGTCTATGAAAATAGATTCTTGTGGGACTAGAAAAAATATTTACATAATTTTTCACACTTCAACTTTATGAATGTGTGGAAGTTAGAGAAAAGAAAATTATTAGTACTATACTTCCTCCAAATTATGTGATTAAGTTCTAATTTTGAGAGTCAAATAAATTATTTTATAATTATGTTCCGATTTTGAGAATTAAATAAATTATTCTATAATTTTTTCATATTTCTTTTAATTATTTGATTATTAATTATTATAACATATAGTATATTTTATATAACTTTTAAATATAAAATTTTTTTCATAACACAAAATATTTTATATTTAAGTATACAATCAAAATTTAAAAAAAAAATTGAGATCAAATCATTTTTAAGAAAAATAGAATTTTGAAAAGAGAAAGTGTCACATGAATAAAGTTGAGCAAAAAGGGAATAGTAATATTTTTTCTTTGACTAATGTAAGGACATTAATATTTATGGGGGATCAAAATATTTTTAAGGTTCCTTTGGTACTAAAATTAAATATTCCTATCTATTTACCTATTTTTGATAGATTTTTTGTAGAAATTAATTTTATTCCTTTTTTATTTTTTTGTTTTCCTTTCTCAAACCTATACACACTAGAGTTGTTTTAAAATTTTCTTATAAATTCTATCCCTCTCCAAAAATTAAACTCAAAAAGTAACAATATGAAACAAGTAGACAAGAAATGTAGAGAGGAAGTAGAGTTTTGTTCAATATGTTTTGAAGTTTTCAAGTGTATCCACAGAGGATATCTATATTTATAAGGCTACATAGAAGAATATTAAAGAATGTCATAAACATGACATTTATTTTTTAGAATGCGGAAAAGATTAGGGTAGTGTGGGAGGTCAATAAAGTAAGAGTGGAGGTGTTGGTATTATTACATAATGGTAAAGAGTAATGGAAATAACATTTAGTCAACATCTATAATAATACATTTCATAACATTCCTCTTTGGATGTTCGTATATGATGTGCCTCGTTAACATCTTACTAGACAAAGAAAACTCAATGGGTAAATAATTTTAGTAAATGAAAAAGAGTACACATATCTTGAAATATGCATTACTTATTGCCATGTTAAAAACTTTGCTAGGAGAACCCAGTGAAAAAGAAATCTTAGCTAAGAAAAAGAGTACAACTCGTATTTTACTTCACATGATGAAAAATGACTCTGTATTTTGAAAATTTTGAATTTTATTCTTGAATAACAACTTTTCAAAATGCTGAGATTGGCAATGCCTCAGTGAAATATCCCGCCAAATTATACTTGAGCAAAATTTTATTTCACAATTTTGTTGAAAATTGTTTTTGAAAAGTATTTTGTTAAAATATACTTTATTTTGTATTTATCGATATATTCTTCTTTTCATTGAGCTTTTTAGTATCATTTTCTTCAATATTACTAAAATCTTCCTTTTAAAGAAATATCACACATCTCTTATATGTAGAGTCACTTACTTTAGAAGTTGTTAGTATCTTGAGAAGACTTATATAAGTATGAATGATTGACTTCCTTGTAGAATATGACACTATGACAGTATCCTCACATGTATATAGATAATATTTATGCGATCAAAATGCTAAGTAGATCAAATAGTATTGCTGCAATTACATAACCAACAATATCTTGATAATATTAGTTAGAAATAATAAATTCAAACCAATATTTGATTTTACTCAGATATGTTCACATAAAAGTGAAATTATATCTTACATGGATATTAATAAAAAATACTATCTCATGGAGAGTAATAGAAAGATACATAAGCGCACCAGGTACACTAAGACATGATGCTTGAAAACCATTTTATGAGACAGAAACTAAAATTATTTTATTGTCATGATCCGAGCGTGAAAACATACTTGAGCTGTCACGGGCTAGCCAAGACATGAAATCATATCATATTTGATATGTGTGAAATATCCATGAAATGGATGCCATAAAGTTGGCCATGATACTTGAACTTGAATTTCATGAAAATCATACATTCTTGAATAAATCTTAATAACTTGAAATCATAAAATTCATAACCTTAAGATTCATAAACATTAATACATATTTTGATATTACATCATGACTTGAAATCATAGGCAAGTAAACTTGAGATTTACAAATCCTGCATAATTGAGAAAAATCACCATAAACTTTAAATCATGAATTCATGAGGAATTTGAGGGTCAAACTACCTAATAACCTTAATTTATCAATTGGAACATGAGAGAATTGAACCCATAGAGAGATCATGAAATTTTTTATTAAATTGGGTCTAATCCTAGAATTTCATAATTTAGAACTTGAGAGTAGAAATCATCGAATTGAATTTAAAAAGGGCATAAGAGTGGAAGGATTTCCCCCATTCATAACCTTACATACTTGGGTTTGAGGAATCTTTAACTTGATTGAAGATCCAAAGGGATTTTAGATGAAGGAGATGATGAAATCCTAGCTTGACTTGAGAGAGGACCTTCAACTTATGATGCTTTGAAAGAATGAGGACCTAGGCTAGGTTAAACTCCTTAATACACCCTTTAATAAATCAAAAACGATGTCACTTAGGATTTAAAAGCCTAAAAATCATAAAAATACCCCTAAAAATCATATTTAAAATCCTGGCTGCTAGTCGTGATGACCCGTACCACGAGTCGTATCACCCTATGATGACTCGTGGTATCCACCCATCACATGCCAACCTATTTTTCAGTTCTCTAATCTTCAAACAACGGGCACCCATCATGACTTGTCATTGGATACCACGAGTCATCTTGTGACTCGTGATTAGTGAACAACCCTTGCATTTAATTTCCATCCTATGACTCCAAACCATGACTCGTGATAAGATCTCACGAGTCATTACTTGACTCGTTACTTTAGGGCCCTCCTCTAAAGATTCAAACTATGACTCATGACCACGAGTCCTACCCACTAACCACGACTTATGGTGTGGACTCGTGGTCTGGGGGATAGATTTCTGAGGCTTACCATGACTTTTCTAATGACCCATTACATGAAACCATGACTTGCATGATGAGTCTTTTTTTAGGAAAATTGCAGATTATTCTGCTAGTTCTATTGCATATCTAGGGCTTGATCTTATGGACTTTTAGGGTGTGACATTATCTCCCCCTTAGAACATTCTTCGTCAAATTTAGATTAAGCGTACTGGAAGGCTAGGGAAGGAACTGTAATCCCAAAACTGAACAACCATATTTGAAAACTGACGGAGTGACTGACTCCGGAATGAGATACATAACTGAATAGAATTCATGAAACAGACATGTATAGTATGACATGAAAGGAACTGAGACATATGAACTTGAGATAAAAATTAATTGCGCATTAAGGAGGAAAGTAGTACCTCTTGCTGAGACTGAGTCATAAAGGAAAATATGCGGATAATCAGCCATCATATCTACTTTGGCTTCCCACATAATTCCCTTAACAAGATAATTTCTCCATAATACCATTAAGGAAGCTATCTCCTTGTTCCTCAACTTCCGAACCTTACAATCAAGGATCTCAATCTGAACCTTCTTATAGGAAAAGCTATCTCTCACCCTGAGGCTCTCCGTCGGAACAACTAAAGCTAGTTCACCAATGCACATCTTTAATAAGGACACATAGAAAATTGAATGCACCGAAGCTAACTCTGTTGGTAGCTGCAACTTATATGCCACCTTGCGAACTCATCTCAGAATCCTATAAGGACCAACATATTGGGGACTAAGCTTGTCTTTTTTATCGAACCTCATAACTCCCTTCATGAGAGACACATTCAGAAACACCCAATTATCAAATTCAAACTTAAGCTCTATCTTTCTAACATCCATATATGATTTCTGTCGACTCTAGCTATCTTCAGCATCTCTCGGATAAGCTCACTTTATCCATCGCCTCATGAACTGAATCTGGCCCTATCAATAGGTGATCCAATAGGTGATCTACACCTTCGCCCGTAAAAAGCTTCAAATGGAGTCATCTGAATACTGGAGTGATAATTGTTATTGTAGGTGAACATAATGAGAGGTAAGTGATCATCCCAACTACATTTTAAATCGATCACACAAGATCTCAACATATCCTTTAGAGTCTGAATGGTCCACTTAGCTTGACCATCTATCACGGGGTAAAAAGTTGTGCTAAGCTTCACCTAAGTACCAAGGCCCCTCTGAAATGACCTCCAAAATTGAGAGGTGAACTAAGTACCCCTATCTGAGATGATGGACAAAGTAACTTCATGCAATCGAACCAACTCCTGAATGTAGAGTCTGGCATAAACCTCGACTGAATCTGTAGTTCTGACTGATAAGAAGTGTGTTGATTTGGTCAAACCTGTCTACAATCACCCATATAGAGTCATACTGTCGGCGCATACAAGGCAACCCTGTAATGAAGTCCATGTTGATCTCTTCCCACTTTTAAGTAGGAATGTTGATGTCCTGAAGCATACCTCCAAGTCTCTGATGCTCGACCTTTCACCGGTTGGAAATTTAGACACTTAGCCATAAATTCCACTATGTCCTTTATGCCATTCGACTAATAGACTTCTCATTGATCATGGTACATCTTGGTGGCACCTAGATGGATAGAGTATAGAGAGCCATGAGCCTCACTCAACATTCACTCTCTCAAGTCATCCACAGCTGAAACACATAATCAGCCCTGATATTGGAGCACACCATCTCCCCCTTGGGAGAAAACCTCTGCTATTTTATTCGAGATAGCTTCTTTCAACTTCACTAAGATAGGATCATCTTCTTTCCTTGCCTTAACTTCCTTCACCAATAAAGGTTCCAACTCATTCTGAATAATAACACCACCATCCATCAAATATATAAGGAAAACTCCTAAACGAGCAAGCTTATGGAAATCCTTCACCAACTCTTTCCTCCTATTCTCGACATAGGAAAAACTCGCCATGGACAGCCTACTAAGAGCATCCTTCACTACATTAATCTTGCCTAGACGATAAAGCACATTTATGATATAGTGCTTGAGAAGCTCTAGCCATCTCCTTTGCCGCAAATTCAATTACTTTTCAATAAACACATACTGAAGGCTCTTGTGGTTCGTGAGCACATCCACATAAACCCCATACAATAGTTCCTCCAAATCTTCAAGGAAAGCACCATAGTTGCAAACTCTAGGTCATGCGTTAGATAATTCTTTTCATGAGTCTTAAGCTGCCTAGAGGCAAAAGCAATGACCATGCCATGCTGCATCAACACACAATCAAGACTAATTCTAGAAGGATCACAATATGAAACAAATCCTTCTATGCCCTCCTATAGAGTCAATACTAGAGCCGAAATAAGTATAGTCTTTAAGTCCTATAAACACTTCTCACAAGCATTAGACCACTGAAACTTGAGCTTCTTCAAGGTGAACTTAGTCAATGAAGTTGTAATGTATGAAAATCCCTCTACAAATATCCTGTAGTAGCCATTAAGCCTAAAAAGCTCCTTATATATGTAGGACTAACAGGTCTAGGAC
This sequence comes from Datura wrightii, assembly GCA_035772735.1. NCBI lineage: Eukaryota > Viridiplantae > Streptophyta > Magnoliopsida > Solanales > Solanaceae > Datura > Datura wrightii. The sequence goes on from JASDFA010000018.1 coordinate 181,131,809, forward strand.
AATTCTTTACCGCATTTATCTTTTGAGATTCTACCTACACATCCTCACTAGACATCACATGACCCAAGAATGCCACTGAGTTCATCCAGAACTCACACTTACTGAATTTAGCAAACATCAGACAATCCTTGAGAGTCTGCAACACAACCCTCAAATGAGAGACATGATCCTCCTTGCTCCAAGATTATATAAGGATATCATCTATGATGACAATAATGAACATATCCAAATACTACTTGAACACCCTGTTCCTCAAATTCATAAAAGCTACAGGAGATTTCTTTAGTCCAAAAGACATAACTACAAACTCATAGTGACCATACCGAGTCCTGAAGGCTATCTTTGGAGTATCACTCTCCCTAACTCTGAATTGATGATAGTTGAATCTGAGGTCTATCTTTGAGAAGCACCTAGCACCCTGAAGCTAGTCAAATAGGTCATCAATCCTAGGGAGGGGTTACTTATTCTTGATTGTGACCTTGTTCAACTTTCGATAATCAATACACATCCTAGAGGCATCCTTCTTGTGAACAAAGAGAACTGGACCACCCTATGGGGACTTATTAGGATTGATGAAACCCTTATTTAAGACTACACTTTCAACCCCTTTAGCTCAGTTGGAGCTATTCTGTAAGGAGAAATGGATATGGGCTACGTATTAGGGAGAAGGTCAATACCAAAGTGAATCTCTTGCTCAGAAGAGACTCCTAGTAGATCATCTGGGAACACCCTTGGATACTCACATACAACAGAACTAACTAAAGATTCGGGGTCTCAGACGTAGAATCCTTGACTCGAACTAGATGGTATACACAACCCTTGGAGATCATCTTTCTGGCCTTAAGATAGGAAACAAAGTGACCTATAGGCACAACTTGAACTACCCTTCCACTCTACGACTTGTTCAGCTAAAACCAGAACTCTACCGTATGGGTTCTACAATTGACCGAGGTGTAACAAGCATGTAACCAATCCATACCAAAGATAACATTGAAATCGGTCATATTTAATTCCACTAGTCAGTTGAGGTGACTTTCTGAAGAATTGTGATAGGGCAATTCTTGTATACCCGTCGAGCTAAAACTAACTCACCGACAGGAGTAGAGACTGATAAGGGTTCTAGAAGGATTTTGGGACTGAAACCAAAACTAATAGCAACATAAGGAGTCACGAAGGATAATATAGCCCCTGGGTCTAACAATTCATAAACATCAAGGTGGAAAGCTCACAACATACCAGTGACCACATCAGATGAGCACTCTTGCTCCTGATGAGATAAAAGTCATAGAACTTTTTTGATTCTTCTCGCCAGCTGCACTAGAGGAGGTGCCCTGTTGAGATGGGTGAGCTGCTAGAGTTGCTGAAGTGGTGGCTGGGGCACGACCTTTAACATCACCATATCTGACTAAAGAACAATCCCTGTGCATGCTCCTGAGCTTCCCACACTCGAAGCAAACATCTGATTCTATCAAGAACTCTCATGGGTGGTTCATACCACATTTCTTGCAAACATGGAAAGTGCACTCTATTGTCATGCTCCTCTGACCCCTAAAGCCTGATGCTCTATTCCTATGATAACCTTGAGGTCTGGATGGAATGCTGGATAATGAAAGAGTGAGGCCTGACGACCTCTGGTGGGACTGAGGGCGATGTCCACCATCGGATCTCTGCTAAGAGTACCCATAGCTCCTTTTCCTAGCCTCTTGTCCTCTCTCTCCCTTTCCTTCATCTACTCTGCCTCTATCTACTAGGTATATATTATCAGTCAGGAGATATCAATATCATTAACTAGCATGGAGTTCCTACACTCCTTGACCAATAAATCTACAATTCCATCCACAAACATGGTCATACGAGACCTCGAGTCGGCAACCATCTTCGAGGCATACTTGGACATCTGGGTAAACATTAGGGCATACTCCTAAATAGTCATGTCATTTTGCTTCGGGTTAACAAACTCTGCTGCCTTTGCTTTCCTCAACTCTCAGGGGAAGAATATATCCATGAAAATCGTAACAAACTCATTCCCACCAATAGGGACTGCACCAACTCCCCTGCTCTCCTTCCACAATCGGAACCATATATGAGCAACCCCCTTTAGCTGATAGGACGCCAAGTCAGCACTTTCCTCTCCTAAAACACCCATAACCTAGATAATCATCTAGACCACCTCAATAAACTCCTTTAGGTCCTCATCCACCTTTCATCCATGAAACTTAGGCAGGTTCTTCTTGATGAAGTCTTGTATCAATAAACTCCTTTAGGTCCTCATCCACCTTTGATCCATGAAACTTAGGCAGGTTCTTCTTGATGAAGTCTTATATCCTAGGCTGGTTAACCTGGGCGGTCATGTCCTATGCTAACATCTAAAATGCATCCCTAAACTCAGAATGAGTCCCCTGCTCCAAAAAGGGATTGGCTGGAGCTGATGTGGCTAGCTAATGGTTATCTCTATTGCCATTGCCATGACCATTTTTGTTTCCATTTCTTCTTCTATTAACTCAGTGGGGAGGCATATTTTCACAAATGCGTATAACACAAGTTATAAGAATAGAGAGATGTACTTCATCGTACAATACAAATCATGAAAGAAGGGAAATTTCCTAAAACATCTTGTAGCCTCTTCCCCATGAGTAAGGCGCGCATTACACCCATAGAAAAGCTCTATTTGACATGGCTTTCAAACATTCTAGGATACTTTAAACCTAATGCTCTAATACCAAATTTTTTATGACCCAAGCGTGGACCCCCGATCGAGATACGGGACCTAGAACCATGAAGGCTCCAAGCTAATGCATGGCACATACATAGCATTTATAAGAGCATCATTAAAGTGGAAAATAAACATGAACATAATATCAGCGGAAATCTGTATAACATGAACATAAGCGTAGACGCGAGTGAACAATGTTGAACCGTCTATACATAGCTATCTAAAACACCACTAAACATATGATTAGTTTATGGGGGAAACACCCGCAACTGGTTCGCTAAGTCTGAAACTAAAAGAACATGTGCAAAAGAGATATGAACCAAAAGTGCCATCCTCGGATCATGAGGACTCACCAAAACTGGGATGTTACTGGACTAAAGCGGGAGCGAGCTAATGCTAGGACTGAGACTGATCACCCAAACCTATATCATGAGACGATATGGCATAAAGTATGCAGTACTTACTTGGAATATACATAGTATGTAGAGAAAGTAAAACATTCTAGTAAAATGATAGTTCGAAATTATGAGTATAAAATAAGATAGAACATGACAGTAAGGGAAACATACTAATAATTATATTCATAAAGTAATCATAATCATGAGATATTCATTATAAGTTAAAATATAATGACCCAAGGTTTAAAAATAGAAATCATATAATGTACCATACTTGAAATCATAATTGAAAACTCATAAACTGATTAGTGGGTCATATAAGCCATAAAACATAGTATTGTGAGTCATGAACATGAGCAACATAAACTTGAGGAATAAGGGAAGGCTTTGTCATAATCAACACAATCATGATAGAGCTTACATGATGTCCTAACTATCTTGCTCAATTGGGAAGAGTCGTCCCAATCTTGCCAAGGCAAGGAACGATTAAGGCGTGATATCACTTGTGAATTTTCATAGGGTTTGAACATGAATATAAACCAATGACAACACGTAGTTCTGAGACTTGGAGTTTTCCTGAACGCCTGTCCTACTCGATGCTAGACACTACTCCCAAAAATGTGCACATTGCTCATAATCAATGTCGTGAAAACACACTTGAACTTGCATGGGATAGATGAAACATGAAACCATAATCATATTCGACATGTGTGAAATATCTATGAAAAGGATGCCATAGAGTTGGTCATGATACTTGAACTTTAATTTCATGAAAATCATGCAGGCTTGAAAAAATCTTCATAATTTGAAATCAAAAATTTCATAAGCTTAAGAGTCATCAACTTTCGTGCATATTTTGATACTACATCATGACTTGAAATCATAGGGTCATAAATTAAAATTCATAAATCATGCATAATTAGAAAAAATCATCATGAATTTAAAATCATTAATTCATAAGGAATTTGAGGATCAAATAGCCCTAATAACCTTAATTCATCAATCAGAACATGACAGAATTAAACCTATAGAGAGATCATGGAAAATTTCATTGAATTGGGTCTAACTCTAGAATTTCACAATTTAGAACTCCACAAGTAGAAATCATGGACTTGAACTTAAAAAGTGTAACATCCCAAAAGTCCCAATCATACCTAAAGGTTGAACTGGAGAAAATAGAAAATTCTGCACACAAAATGAGTCATTCAAGGACTCATGGTGTGACCTAACGAGTTGTTAAATGACCCATTAAGTGGTGACCAGTTTGAAGAGATATCATTTTTTCAGGCAGTCATAACGGATGAGACGATGAGTCATTATGACTCTCCATGAGTCGTTGCATGACCTGTCAAGTGTGCAGGTGGTGAAGAAAAGAAGATTTGGCAATGTTGACAACAGATTGAGAGGATGAGTCGTTATTCCCCTAAAAACTAGCCAAGTTGTCCGTGGTGGGGTGAGGAGGATCAGAAAAATTGAAATTTCTAGTGGTGGCAATGGGTGAGGACCACGAGTCGTCAGTGGACCCAATGACTTGTTAGGTTCCTCGTTGGGACTGGCGGTGCCTAATTTGCCAACAAATTACTAAGGGTATTTTCGTAATTCCTAAGCTACTAACTCTCTAATGACATTATTTTAAGTCCTAAAAAAGTGTTTTAAGGAGGGGGGGGGGGGTTTAACCTACTCGAAGTCATTAGGCTCCCATGCATTCAAAGTTTCGAGAACCCTCTTCCAGATCAAGCTAGAAATCTCTCAATTTCTTCCCCAATACTCTTCAGCTTTCAAGGATAGTTAGAGAATCAGTCTACCCAGATATGTAGAGATATGAATAAGAGTTTTCTATTACTCTCATGCCCAAATTACTCCTCAAGTTCATGCATTCAAGTTCTAATTCAAGTGTATAGTTTTATAGGGTTTTAAGCCAATTTTATGAAATCTCTATGATATGTTTATGGGTCTAATCCCCCCATGTTTCAAAGCATGTTTTGAGTTTAACGGGCAGATTTTATACACAATTTGATTATAAATTCATGGTCTCAAGTTATTAGAAATTATGCTCTATTATGCAAGTTTTATGAAAAGTCAAGCTTATGATTCATGATTTCAAGTATGATGAGATATCTATGTCACGATCCGAGCATACGTCTGAACCAAAATGCAGAACCCAGAACCAAGAATGATTGTAAGTCGACCCATGGTATGAACATAGCGGCTAAGGACCATAAATTAACATAAACTGATAAACTACACATGAATAATCGGAAGTCTGCATACATAATGATCATAAATAGATTCAACAATAACAAATTAAGATTCTACATATTTTCTAGAAAGCCTCTGACATAACTGAAGAGCTGACGGGACAACATCCCCAATTAGCTCTCTAAAAGTTTGGAAACTAAAAGTATCACAAATCATCAAACGGAAGGTCCTCGAAGGATGAGGACTCACCAACATGAGAACTCGACTAAGCTCTAGAGAATGGCTAATGGCGAGACTAAGTCTTAACGTCTGAGTCTATATGATGAAATGATACAACATAGAGTATGCGGTCACTACTGGAAATATACTAAGTATGCAAGGTAAGTAAAATAATTTGAGTAAGTATAACTTAAATCATGCACATAATATAAATCATTAGATCATGAGAGTAAAGTCTGCATTTTGATATTTGACACTTGAATAGTCATAAACTAAATCTCATATCTAAATGGAATGACCCAAAGTTGAAAAAATATTTTTATGGCTTGCTCATAATTGAAATAATAAGTAAAAACTTATAAATGATCATTGGGCCAAACCTGTTGAAAACATAATATCATATATCACAAACATGCATAACTGAAATTATGAGGAAAACTGGAATACTTGTCTTAACCGACAACCATCATGTATGGGCGCATGATGATCCCACGTCTTCCCTATGTGGAGGAGGGCCATCCTAAGCCTTGCTAGGGCAAAGGATAAGTAAGGTGTGATATCCTGGTGTACCCTTGGGCAAGGGAAAATGCTCTTTTGAGAGTCCCCAAAATATACGTATGTTGGTGTGTAGTTTATGAGACTCGCCGTCCCCACTCGTGGTCATCACTGAAAATCCCATCCTTCAACCTCAGCCATCCTAAAAATGACCCACTTGATGAGTCGTGAAGTGACACCATGATTCGTTCCGTAACTCGTTAAATCTCTTGGTCTATAACTTCCTCAGCACATAAGGGGTACACAAATGACTCATTGAGTCAAACAATAAGTCATTACACCATTTGTGGTGACTCCTTGACAATGACTCTTTACAAGCCTGGCACCCCTTATCAGGTCACTCAATGATTCATCAGGTAACCTGACGAGTCGTTCTGTGACCTGGCATATTTTTTTGTTTTCTTTGCTTCAACCGTCAACTCTAATCTTAGGAACTTTTGGAGAATTACAATCTAGCATTAATTAATGTTTATAAATTTTTCATGTATGAATCCATGATTTTGACTTAAGAAGCCTATTTAAAGTATGCATAATTTTAAGATTTGGTCAAGACCACACAAATTAAGTATGTTTTCATGATTTAGCCAAGGCTAATAAGATAATGTTATCATATGTTTAGGAGTCAATACTCCCAATGCAGCTTATGATATGTTTTGGAGTCAAGACTCCCCATGTTCAGATTTCAGACTATGTATGTAATTATGATTTTAGCTTTGATGAAAAATAATGGGAGCACTATGCATATTATTTGGAGTAGTGTCTAGCACGGAGTAGGCTTGGGGTTTCAAGATTCCTCAGTCTTAGAACTATGCACCAACATAGGTATATTTACATTTTTAGAATCTCTCAAGAGAGTTTTCCCCTGCTCCCAAGGGGCTCAGCTTGATATTGATATCATGGTATTGTCATTAGCCATAGCACGCCTTTGGACAGCTCTGCCCACATGAGTATGATAGTTGGGACATCACGTAAGCTCTGCCATGATGGTGTCGATTATGACGAGTCTTCCATTGTCCCTCATGATTTTAGTTACTAATGTTCATTGACTTATGATATTATGTTTTATAGCAGATTTGACCCAATGATCATTTTATGATATTTTACTTATGATTTCAACTATGAAAAGTCATATGATTTTTATTTCTAATATTGGGTCACTATGTTCAGATATGATAATCAACTTATGACTATGAATGTCTCAGATTCAGTTTTCAGCATGCAATTTTTACTCTCATGATCCAATGATTTATATTTATATGCAAGATTTTAGTTAACATTTACTCAACTTGTTTTACTTACCATACATATTAAGTACAATCAAAGTACTTACCGCATACTCTATGCTATATTATTTCATGATATAGGTTTAAGTGATCCCATTCAGTCTCGCTGATAGCTCGTTTTCCTTATCAGCTCAATCCAGCCTTGCTTTGGGTGAGTCCTTGTTCGAGGGCATCTATCATTTCAATTTGGTGTTGTCGTTTTGTTTCGGTTAATAGAGGCTTTCTAGGCATAAATTAGTATGTTAAGTTTGAAATTTAGTATTGTGATTTTATTGGGTTGCATTTATGCTATTCAGATTTCCGCTTATTCATATTTAAGTTATCAATTTCAGCTTTATTGTATGCTCTTTGGTTGCTATGTTCATGCATGGGTTGACTTGGAGCCATTCGTGGTTCTAGGTCCCGTGTCTCGGTTCGGGGTCTTAGAAAATTTTGTATTAGAGCAAAGGTTTAGGGTGTCTGAAAGCCGCATTGAGTAGTGTCTTTTCCATGGTGTGAAGTGTTCCACACTTATAGGGAAGAGGCTATAAGATGCTTTAGGAAATTTTCCTTCTTTTATGGTCTATTTCATGTGATGAAGTTTCTCTCTACCCTTCTAACTCATGCTATATGCGTTGACAGAAATATGTCTCCACATCGAGTGAATGGTTGAAAGATTGGCAACAGAAATGTCCATGACAATGGAAATGGAGATGGGCATCATTAAGCCCTGCCAACACCAATAAATCCTTTGCTGGAGTAGATTACTCATGCCGAGTTTAGAGCAACATTTTAGATATTGGCATAGGCCATGACCATTCCAGTCAACCAGCAGGTAGTGGTCCATATTCCTCGGAATGGGAACGCAGAAGTGGCTAGAGTTCGAGACTTTATCAGGATAAACCCACCTGAGTTCCTTGGGTCGAAAGTGGATAAGGACCCACATGAGTTTACTGAGGAGGTGTAGAAAATCACCCAGATTATGGGGTGACTGGAGAGGAGAGTGCGGACTTAGCCTCCTATCAGCTGAAGAGGTTGCTTACATATGGTACCGCTAGTGGAAGGATGGTAGAGTAGTGGGAGAAGTTCTCATGAGTTGGTATGAGTTCATGACTACCTTCTAGGATAGGTTCTTCCCTAGAGAGTTGAGGGAGGCAAAGGCAGTGGAGTTTGTCAACCTGAAGCAACACCATAGAACTATCCAAGAGTATGCCTTGGAGTTACCCGACTGTCTAAGATTGCACCAAAGATGTTTGCGGATCAGAGGGATCATATGAGCAAGTTTATATGGAGTATAAGATTCGCTGGTCAAGGAGTGCAGGACCACTATGCTGACAATGACCTAGATTTCTCGCGGTTGGTCATATACGCCCAACAGATAAAAGTGGATCAGATGAAGGAGAAGGAGAGAGAGTCCAAGAGGGCTAGGAAAGGGAGTTATGGATAGCCCCAACAGAGGTCCAGTGGAGGACATCGCCATCAATCTCATCGAAGGTCGTCAGCCCCAGCGCCATCATCAACCTGTGTTCTGTCCAGATCTAGACGTGATCAGAGGGGTAGAGCAGCAGGATCTAGAAGTCAGTGGAGTATGTTAGGAGAGCACAACATTCCAGTTTGTGGCAAGTGTGCTAGGAGGCACAACGGAGAGTGCTTAGCGGGTTCAAGCGCTTGCTTCGTGTGTGGGAAGCCTAGACATCTACTCAAAGACTGTCCTTCAAAAAAATAGGGCCATAGTAGAGGTCGTGAGCTAGCCACCAGTTCAGCAGCTCCACCAGCACGCTCAACTCAGCAAGGTGCATCCACTAGTGCAGGTGGTAGTTAGCGTTAAAATTTTTTTTATACACTATGATCTCGTCAGGAGCAGGAGGTCTCTCCCGTTTGACTGATATGTTATGAGTATTCCATCTTGATGTGTATGCGTTGTTAGATGTAGGGGCTACCTTATCTTTTGAGACTCCTGATGTCTCCCAAGCGCACACAAGCACAAGTGGTCATCAAGTAATATAGGATTTTAAAGTCCAGATATCGTGCACAAGGAACTTGTCAATTTAATCGTTAGAAGGTTGTCACTTTTAATTTCACTAATCTATAGAACAGTTAAACTGAAGATTGGTTTGGAAAGTAAACTACTAAAACTTCAAGTATAAATTAACAAAAAAACAAATGCAAGCTTGATTGTATTTCGATGATGGTGAAATACTAGGGCAATGACACTTGGTTGGTTTCAAGTTGAGTTTTCAAAACGTAATTAACCCGACATGATTCTTCCTACGGTTGATAGTTGAAAGTTACTATCCTATTTCTTGTCACTATCCCTAGCATCCAAGAACTATTTCATGAACCCTAATGCCTATATCCATATGGTCGTAGGAGAACAATGAAACAACGATTATGCCTGTTGACACTCAATTTTCACATTTTTTATTGATTATTTTAAGCTTCTGAATTTTTTAAATAAAATAAAATAAAATTTTAAATTATTGAAAATAATTTTTTACTATAATATTTTTCCATTTTTCGAATAAATATATATATACACACACATATTGTTTCTTTGATTTGTAATATTAAAATCATTCTTTAAAAAAAACTTAATTTTATATATGTATTTATGTGTGTGTGCGTGTGTGTATTTTCGTGCCAAAATAAGTAATTTATTTAAGTACGTATTTTATATTATTAACTTGGGTTGATTAAAATTTAAATTCTAATTGACTCATTTTCGTGAATAAATATTTTATTTTGTTTAAGTTCGGAAGCTTAATTAAATTAATTGATTATTAATTCATTTTGATTTTTCTTGATTTTTACAAAAGTAAGAAATAATTCTACAATTTAATTGATGTTAAATTTTTTCAATGAATGTCATTTTATTAAAAAGTGGCTACAATTAAAATAGATGTGGCTTTGTTTTTAATTTTCCTCCATTTAATGCCTTCTTTTATGTATGAATATTATAATTATCAGATTTTATATTTTTAATTATTTATTTATTTACCTTTTATCCTTTTAATTTCTACTGTTTGATCAAAATTGATCAATGGTCCAAATTAACACACCCTCTCTCCTCGTCGCTTCTTCCCAAATCACGCCAAAACTCATAGACCTCTCTCCCGATACTGACTCCCCTCTCACCCTTCGTCTTCATTCATCCCCATACCCTACAATGTCCCCAAGCTCCGAAAATCCACCAGTTTTCATGCTGCCACCTAAATCTCACTGACCACTTGTCCCGTTGGCATGAGGATCTCTCTTTCAGTCCAAATAAAAATAGGTAAGTTCCCTCTTTGTCAAATTTGCTCAGATTTTCTCCTCCTTTGCACTCAATCTATCCCTTAAAATTTGAATTCTCAAATTTCATTGTTGATTTCCCCCTCAATTTTATCTATATAAAGGGGTCCTTTTCATCTTTTAATGGAGGAGAGACAGAGCCAGGCGATAGGAGCATAGAGATATAGAGAAAAGATATAGATAGAGAAGAAAATAGAGGGAGATTAAGAAAGGGGAGATAGGTGTAGATAGAGAGATAGAAAAAGAAGAACAGAAATAACAGAGAGACAGAAAGACTGCAAAAATAAATATAAAACAAGGACACACACGAACAAACAGAGAAACAGAGAGGAAGTGAAAAACTGCACACACAGACATATCAAACACATGCACCCGAGTAGAAATAAATAGTACTAATAATTATCTCTTTCTTTGTGCTTTCCTTTCTTGCTTTGAATTATTTTTTTTCACTCATTGCTCGTTCGGAGCCGGAGTCGCTAGCTTGAGACTCAACACTTTGATGGCCTCAATCGCTGCACAACAACAGGTAATATCTCATCCTGCTACATTACATTTTGTTTAACATTGTACTTTGTTAATTGTATTCTGAAATAAGTATTAACTATTTTGATCAATTGACAATGAGAAAAATGTGAAGCTAAATATTTTTGATCATCTATTTAATTTTTGTAATCAACTCTTCATGAGCTTTCTGCTAACATCTAGTAATATATATGTGTGTGTTTGTGTGTTTCCTTTTTGTTTGGGTTTCAATTATATCTGTATCTAATTTATTCAATAGGGATAAAAATTAAGATTTCATATCTTCCTCCTTTAAGTTTGTTGTATAATTAGTTGTTTCATATCTTTAGCTTCAGTTGCATTATTCTATTCTAAGATCATATATAATTGAGAGTTATAATTTTGCTCAATATGAAAGGCATATTCGGTAGTCCCGACATTATTTATATCATTCTTTATTATTCTCTCTCAGCTAAAAGTCTCTCTTAAATGACTTGGCTCATGGGGTTTGCATATTTTATTCTCTTTTAAAATTCAGTCTCTCGCCTTTCATAGGAATTGAAAATTTGAGTAGAAATTGGTTGGTTGTTCTGTCATGAATGAGTTTTCCTTCCCTTTCATTTCTGATCATTAGGCTTCATGTCTTTGAGATTGTGTGAAACATAAATATTGTTTATGCTTGGTTGCATTGCCCCTCTCCCCTTTTGTTTCTTCAGCACGAAACTACTCATTTGTTTTATTGTAATCTTATTTGAAGGCATGTTGTATTCATTCCTATTATTTAGATATATCTTACAGACTCTAGTCTATATAATAGTAAAAGAAGTGTCAGTTGATCCCAATAATTGTAGTCTAACTAGTTATTATCCCAAGAATCTTTAAAGAGTCTTTTCATGATTCTGTTCTTTAGATAATAAGTTATCCCAAAGAGTAAAAAAATGTTAATATGAGCATGATTTTGTTGGCATGTTCTCTCTTGAAATTGCCTCTATTATTTTCTTTATTATGCGTTGAATGTACGTGGGTTAAAAAGGGGACTTTGGGTGAAATGATTAAGATATGAAATATATATGTGTGTGCGTGTGTGAAAGCTACTGAGTTCAGCCAAAATTCACATTTGGAGAACTTAGCATACAACTGGCGGTCCCTGAGAATCTGGAGCACTGTCCGTAAATGAGCCTGGTGGTCTGCCTTTGAGCGAGAATACACCAGAATATCATTGATAAATACTGTCACGAACAGGTCTAGGTATGGTCTGAAGGTACTATTCATCAGGTCCATAAATACTGCTGGGGCATTCGTCAACCCAAAGGACATAACTAGAAATTCAAAGTGGCCATATCGGGTTCTGAAGGCTATTTTGGAAATATCTCTTTCATGGACTCGACCCTGATGGTATCCGGACCGTAAGTCAATGTTGGAGAAATATATGGCCCCCTATAACTGATCAAACAAATCATCTATTCTGGGAAGCGAATACTTATTCTTGACTGTAACCTTGTTCAGCTACCGGTAGTCTATACACATGCAGAGCGAGCCATCCTTATTTCTCACAAAAAGGACTGGCGCACCCATGGTGAAGTACTCGGAGTAATAAAGCCCTTATCTAACAGGTCCTTCAACTGCTCTTTTAATTCCCTGAGTTCAGCAGGAGTCATGCGATACGGAGGAATTGATATAGGCTGAGTGCCTGGTAGTAAGTCGATTGCAAAATCTATTTCCCTTTCTGGGGGAATACCAGGTAACTCATCTGGAAATACATCAGGGAATTCATTCACCACTGGAACAGACTGGAGTGTTAGAGACTCTACCCGAACATCCTGAACCCTGACTAGGTGGTAAATACATCCCTTAGCTATCAACTTCCTTGCTTGAAGGTAGGAAATTAACCTACCTTTTGGCGTAGCTGTGCTGCCCTTCCACTCTCGCACTGCCTCCCCTGGAAAGTGGAATCGGACCGTCTTGGTCCAACACTCTACGTTGGCATAGCACGGCACCAACCAATCCATACCCATAATGGCATCGAAATCAATCATCTCTTGTTCTACCAGATCAATTGTAGCCTGATGATCAACAACCTCTACTATACACCCTCGATAAATTCTGCTAGCTATAATGGAGTCACCGACAGGTATAGATACTGAGAAGGGCTGTTGTAACAATTCTGGTGCAACACTGAACTTTTGAAACACAAATGGGGAAACATAAGACAAAGTGGACCCTGGATCAATCAGTACATAAGCAGGGCATGAGCAAATAGTCATCATGCCTATTATCACATCTGGAGACGCCTCTGAGTCCTGTTACCCTGGTAATGCATAGGTATGGCTTGAGCCCGTACCTGAACTAGAGGCTCCTGATCTACCTCGGCCTCTACCTGCTGAACCAAAGGGCCTATACCCTGCCGAGGCTGCTGGAGCTCGTAGCCCAGCTGATGTCCTATCCTGGCTATCTCGGCTACCTTTCCCCCTGGCCGGAAAATCTCTCATCATGTGCCCCTCCTACCTCGCATATATAACACCCTGTGGAGCCATATCTACAAGCTCCACTGTGAGGCCGACTGCAAATTGGGCAGGGTGGGGGTGTGTATCTGCTCTGCTCTACCCTCCTCTGCTGAGGTGAATCCACCGTTCGAGAACTGCCACCAGACTCTGACTACCCTCGACGAATAAATCTACCCCTCTGTTGTTGAGATGGAGGTGGGGGTCTAGGGGTCCTGTCTGACAACCGGGGCCTGGGTCCTCTCTGAATCTCCCTCTGTATTTCATCTGATCTATCTCTGCGGCGCTGCTCCTAATTTGTCTGTTTACTGTCCTGTTGCTGCTGTCTAAGACCCTCAATAGTCTGGGCAAAGGCCTGCACCCGGGCAATGTCCATATCTTCCTGTAATGTAGCTGTCATGCATGCCTCAATGTATTCTGGGTTCAGACCCATAATAAACCGGTGGACTCTGCACGGCATGGTGTCCACAAAAGCTGGACCATAGCGGGCTAAGGAGTCAAACTGTAAGGCATATTCTCGTACGCTCCTCACCCCCTGCTCCAAGTGCAAGAACTGATCCATCCGGGCCAGCCAGATCTCCCGTGGCAAATAACGATCCAGGAAGGCCTCCGAGATGCTGGACCAGGTTGTAGGGGCAACATCTCTCCCTCGAGACCTTTCCCAGCTCTCGTACCATAACACAGCTATGCCTCGTAACCGGAATACTGCTAACTCAACTGATTCTGTAGGTGTCACATGCATGACCCGGAAGATTCTCTGCATCTGATCTACGAAATCCTGGGGGTCCTCTACCTGATCTAACCTTGTGAACTGTGGGGGCCCTAATGCCAAAAATTCCCTGACCCTCGAATTGCCAGATCCACCTGATGGCTCTGCTGTTACAAGTGGCACTCACTGGCACTGAGTGGCCATCATATGTGCCAACATAACAACTGCACTGCGAACTTCCTGGTCGGACGGTATAGGTACAGGAGCTATCACAGGCGGTGTCGTTCCGAATCGCTCCTGATGAGATGGGGACTGCTGAGAAGGTTGTGATGATGCCTCTATATCGCCCTCAGATCGGGCTGATTCTAAATGAAGCTGAGGCATCCTGCTGGTGCCTTCTCCTGCTGCGGTATCCAGCCTTCTGCCTGTGGCAGGGTGTCGTTGGTCTGCCATTTATCTGTAAACAAAGAGTATGATAAGTTTTTAGAACTCAACCCTATACTAAACTGTTCTATCGCACGACTGAATATGAAGAAAGAGTAACCATCCTATTATGCCTTGCAGCCTCCTGCCTATACTATGTGGTGCACAACACATCCATAGACAAGACTCTACTTAGCACGGCTTACAGATTCCCAGAGACACGACCTGCTCTGATACCAAGTTGTCACGCCCCACCTTGGGGGGTATGACTGGCACCTGGTGCCCTACTAGGACCTGAACTGCTAGACTACTGAGCCTAAGCACATCTGGTGCCTGGCTGGCTCTAACTCTAATTCACGGAATCAACGGGCTATATAGCGGCTATAAATACAGCCTCCGGCCGACTAGGCCTATAGCCACCTATACAACAATAGCAGCTAACCAGAATCATATCAATATAAGAGAGCCTATGCGGGCCGACAAGGCCACCATGCTGACTAGTTACTTCTGAATCAAAATAACATATGCTAAACAGCTACGTGACCGACAAGGTCACCACTACCAACTGGATTGGGCCCCACACGACCAATATAAATAACTAAACATACACACGGCCCCACACGACCGGCACAACTAACCACAGGGAGATATAAACACAATCTGTAAGACTCTAAGAATACTTATAAGATGGTCGGGATAGGGCCCCGACCTACCCGTACTATACAACAAAAGAAAATTATATACACCTCTAATATCAAGCTCCGGATGACAGGAGCTGATGACTCTGTGCTGGCTAGGATCATGAGGAATCGACTCCTCGTCTATAGGTACCTACAGGCAAGTAATGCAGCGCCCCAAACGGGCCTCAATACGACTGGTACCTAGTATGTAAAGAAAACTAAACATAACTGAATATAAATAATAATACTAGTAAATGATGAATGGTAAAAAGTATCTGAAACTGTCTGGGCTAGCAGGATCTGGAATAAGCCTATCTGTACTAATGGTAAGGTAGAATAATACCTGTCGTTGTGGCGACCTGCTGTTTATAAGCTAATATATATCATGTATATACATATATATAACATACAACGACCTATACCAGCCCCAATAAGCCGGAAGGTTCCAACCAACACACAATCTATATACCCCTACCCGGGTCAAAACCATCCAAAAATAAATCACTCCACTCACCTACTAACTACGAGCACCTCTACCGGCCCTACGTCTCCAGCTCGGGCTATGGCCTCTGATATAAATAACTGTGTCTGAGCCCGAAGGACTCCTGTACTGTAAATTGTAATCTGTATCTATATCTGTATCTGTAATCTGCCCCCTGGGAACAAGCGCACAACAGGGTAAGCTATACTGCTATGCTGATCAGCTTGATATGGGGAATGCTCCTGTTCGATCTGTTGTTATATGGGTATATAACTCACACGCAAGTGCACGTGGTCGAACAAGTAGTAAAGTGGCTTGAGTAAGCCAAGTATCGATCCCACAGGGACTGGGATGAAGTGCAATCTGCTCAAGTGTACTATATTTCGATTCTAAAAATGCAGACAATAGTGTAACCAAAAGTTTGATATTTAGTTTTATAATTTTTATGCTAAATCTAAAATAACTATCTAATGTGAATCTGAACTATGAATGAGAGCATGCTGAGGTTAAATGAACATGTAATGACATTAATTATCAATATAATTTGGTTAGTCTTTTCCTCCAGTTGCTAGCCAAGAACTATTGCCAAGAGATTAAAACTCTCGTATTTAACCCCACTTAAGAATCATGAACCATCCACCTACATTTCTGTGATTAAATGCAATTCATGTTCTAGCCATACAAACCCGGTTCCTAAATTGACTAATACAACTTTCAGGTATATTTCTATCCTGAAAGTAAATCAATTCTCAATTTTTCCAAACCAAGGAAAGATCATATCCTATTAATTCACAACTTTCCAATTTCTTGCTCTCTCGAGTGAAACCGGACTTTTTAGATATACATTAACGTAGGCCACACATTAATGCAGTAAGAACAAGAATTAATAGAACAACCATGGAAGAAAAGATGAAAAACCAAAGAATCAATGATCACATTTCATTACAATTGTTCATAATCTCAGCAAGAAGATGAATTAGCCACTCATTTGTGGATTAAACATCATTAAATGAGTGTAAAACATACAAGCAATTGAATACAAGGAGAAGGAAAGAGAGAAAAACCCTGATATTTTCGTCCTCTCAACTGCCTGTAACCCACGCTCTTGCTCCACCAAGTCAGAATATTAAAAATGAACCTAAGTGTTCTATTTATACTGGTGGGAATTTTTCCCGGAATAACAAGCAACGTGTCACGGAGTGCATCGCGGAGCACTACCTCCGTGACATGCTATGGACACGGACCTTCACTGGAACTGGGGGTCCATGAAATAAAGCCCAACGTGGCACGACGTGCAACGCGGAGCCAAGCCACCGTGCCACGGACCTATCGCAAACCCACACTAGATTTGGGCTGAAAATTCCCATCCAGGCAGAAGGCCTCCGCGATGGCAGCGTGACACGGCTCCATCACGGAGCCCCTTTATTTTATGCTGTCCAATGTCTTGTCCCTTGCTCGCATCCAAGTCCAACCCCGATATCCTCCAACATCTATTTTAGCTTCCCGAAATTACATTTTACCTGCAAAACAATGCTAATCATGTTGGTTAGTATAAATTCACATTTTATTACCAATTACATGAGAATGTGTACACATTGATAGATAAACAAGGCTAAAATGGTACTTTTGAGTATCACTTGGGCATATAAATTTGCCCAAGATCACTTACCCCACACTTAAATCCTTGTTCGTCCTCGAACAACAATCCTTCACTTCATGCAATTTACATCCCAACCTCGCTACTTTGGTTCGACCATTTAGGCTACGGTCATATCGATTATTCAATACAGCAAATCATCAAGAAAACATGCATGGTCCTATCAATGCAATGACCTTCAATACATCAAGACCTCCTAGACTTTAAGAATCGACTCTCGATATTGGCAAACTCATGCAAATCAGCTGATCAAGATATCCGACACGAAAATTAATCTCTCATCAAGCATGTGCCCTCACAACACAAGAGAATCTTCCCCTTTTTGCTCATATGACTCACAAAATTTTAAGCAGGGGCATGTAAACACAATTTCGCTCTCTCTCCCAAAAGAATTCACATGCATCATGTCATGACCCATAAGCTTGCCCTTAGTGTATTACTCCACTAATATAAAGAAGTGCGATGTAAGATCACGTAGGACTTTAACTGGTTGTAATGGAAGCCATGGAACTAGTAAATATTGGGTTAGCCAATAATAGCTACTAGCATCCTTAAGCGCCTTTTCAACACATCCCATCAACACATGGACATTGTTTCTTTTTTCATCATCCCATTCTTGATGTTTTTCTTTAGTTTGGCCCATCATATTAAGCACACTTGACACAACAACAAAGATTATTCATGCACCTTCATTATAGTTTATTTATAGCAAGTGCATCTTCAACCTTTTCTTTTCTTCTATCACTCTGCTTTTCTTTTTTCTTTTCACCATTCTCACTCTTTGACACTTCGGGAGAATGATTTTCTCTTCATAAGCGCTTAAGAGTTTTGTATAGACTTTACGGCTAATGAAAAGAAAGGATTAAGCTCGGTTTACACTTTTTGACAAAAAGAAAAAAAATAATAGGCTAAAGGCTCAACGGGCTGACTAGGGTATATAATCGAGGTGGGTATGACAAGGAAAAATAGAAACTTTCGGTTAAAACAAAGAAATGCCTACATCCTTTCCAACAATACACCTCCTTCATTTCGTTTTGCACACACACCGGGCAAGTTCTAGACACTTCACAATAGCACGAAATAACAACACCTCACTTCACACTTATTGCACATGCTCAATTCAAGATGTATTCACAGACTCTTCAATCAGCTAATTACAGGAATTCAAACATTAAGCCTCAATCACACTGAATCAAACTCTATGGCCTAGGTATCTCAACATATTTACCAAGTTACATGCTTTCATACGAATCACCTTTGCATTTTAAATATCATGTACAACACGCAACCAGAATTTCGCAACCATACAGTAACTACAGGTTTTGGGATGCAACCCACCAAAGAAAAAACTGAAAAATAAATGAAAAATCTACTCCTAACGACTACATTTCCCTTAAGAAGGTCGTTATCCATCCATCATAGGGAACGGTCACTACTACGACTTCGGTTCAATGGGACCATTCTCGGTAAAAGAACCGAAAACAAACGCCGAGAAACCCAAGAAGTAAAAAAAAATGTCAAAAATATCGATCATTTCGATAGAAAAAATATGTACAAAATATTTTAAAAATTATCGATCATTTCGATGCCAAAAATATATACAAAATCAGCTAGCAACATTCAGCAACACACATCAATTTCACATAAATTTACAAGACAGAACAACAACTTAACAATTCATAAATCACAGGGGACAATAAAATTTCACATGCACGACAACATATTAGAGCTTACATACATAATAGCACAGCGCAACACCTAACTACCCCCACCCCACACTTAGCTCGAACACTATCCCCAGTGTTCACAAAAATTAAAATAGCACAAAAATCGGGTGGTGGAACTCCCCGATCAATCAAAGTACTCCACTTCTTCATCGGGTGCTGCTGCTTCATCTCCCATGTCTGAATCACCCCCGCCGTCATCATCAGACTCCACATCGGAGTCCTCCCGACGTGTCTCATCATCTGTGGGGACGTCATCATCCGTGGGCTCTACAAATGCTAGCCCCACTCGGCATAGAGCCCTGGCGTTCTCGCCAAAGGGGTAGTCTAGCTCGAGCTGCCATAGCTCCTCCTCTGTCGCCGGCCTCCCGCCTATCCTCAGCTGGAGCATTTACATCCCATACATGTGAGCCATATACTGATCATCACGAGCATGTCGCTCGCCAAGTGTAAGCACTGGCCCGTGGGTGGTGTCGAGTGCCTTAGTTTTAGTAACATCTAAGGCCCGCCGCTCCATCTGCGGGATATAGTCAAGGGCCTCCTCCTCGACATCTAGGTCCCTGCGGAAGGTGGTGAGTAGTCCACCAAAGTCGTACCTGTGCCCCTGATGCAACCGGGCTTTCTTCATGGCGGAGATAATCACCGCCCCCACGTTGATCTCCAGCCTTTTCATCAGGGCGTACACCAGGCATACACGATCCCGGGTTACATCTGTCATATGTACCCCTGGGATTAGGCAGGAACAAACAATCTTCAGCTATATTCTGGCTTCCCTGTTCATCTGTGAATAGGGCAAAGTCTGGTGGTAGCCCCTCTCTTTGTCTCTGCTCCATCTAGCTGTCGATCGAGTCCCACACAAGGTGCGTCTGATGTCCGCATACGGTGGGGTAATTTTCAGCTGTCGGAGTACGTGGGCGTCTGTGTCCTGCGCTCCTATGATGGCATTGAGGTGGTGGGGCTCCAAAGTGACTATTTGCCCTCTGATTTTGATGGTGTGACTTCTGATAGTCGGGTTCCAGTTGGCATAAAATTCCCGAATCAGGTGCAAGTTACATTCCTTGGGCTCTTCAAAGATGAACTTGAGCCTAGCTGCCTCGATCCGGTGTACAATCCTAGGGAACTCCTGTGCCAACGGTTCCCGTGCTTTATGCTCCTCGGGGAAATATTTTTTTTCTTTGTGCTTTGCGTACCACTTCTTCCCCTCATCCGTCACCCACCTTGTTCCGTATTGGCGGCGTTGGCCACGTGGAACTGCTGGTGCTGCTGGGACTGCTGTGCCCAGTCTGATTCGCTTCCTTCTGGCGCCCGAAGTTGATGCGCCTTTCCCTTTCTCTTGTCTGCTTGCCATTTTACCTGTCAACCCAAGTAGACAAGATCAATGTTAAGCTAACGAATATTAACTTCGACTAAGGTCGGGTTAAGCTAGGTTACCCCACACTTAGTCCTTAGCTTCAGTTACAACAATACGGCAAGATCATACTTATTTACACACAATAACCAACTATACAATCATGCTTAGTGCGTTCGAAGAATTCGACGGTATATCTTCTGTGTACTACTCAGACTTCGTACAGCTAATCACAATCCTTACCATAGCTAACATTTTATCCATCACACTTAGCAAGGAAAAACAAAGAAATGAAAACAACAACAAGAATTTATCTACACGAACCAATACAACCAACCCACTTCTTGCAAAATTTCACTATTTCCCTAACCCGAGAATCCGTCGGTCTTTTAACATGATAACAACTAGCACACCGATTCATCTCACTCAACATGTACATTCCGGCATGAATTTCACAAGTTCACTATGTTATTCACTTAAAATTCAAAAACAAGCCCTAGAAATGATATTATCAAGCAAATTCGATTAATTTTATGCAATTAATGAGTTCAAGCAATCATAACGACATTCCGAACATTCATCAACAACAATTAAATTGAATTCATGATTAATTTCTACTTGGGGCAATTTAGCTCACCTCACATGCTCAATATCGAAGAAAATCGACAAGAAATGAGATGGAGTCGAAGAACATACCTTGAAGTTGAAGAATTTACGCAAACTTGATGATTTTCTTAGCCTACTCTGTGTCACGTTGAAGGGGGATGGGTTTTGGGGAGTTTGGTCGCGGAGTGATTGAAAAATAAGGGAAAGGGAGGGTTTTTCGGGGTTAAAAAGTAGTAAAATTGCGCGGGTCACCCGGCGACCCGGTGTGACCCGTCGCGATATACACGGCAACGTGTCACGGAGTGCATCGCGGTGCACTGCCTCCGTGACACGGAGCCATTGCGAGCCTGTTCTGGAAATTTTTAAAAAATCCAAATTATACCTCAACGTGTCACGGAGGGTAACGCGGAGGTCCACCTCTGTGACACGGAGCTATCGCCCCAGCTCACTATTTTGCCACTTTTTGTTAATTTTCATACCTCGAATTTTCCTTTGCGATTCCGTGCATATTTTCCTCTGTTTGACCTGAAATTCATCTCACTATACAAAATTGGTTAGAATTATAGGTTTCACTCTAAATAAAAAAATAAAATAAAAAACTAAAATGAAAAATTTTGTAGTAAATCAAGAAAAAGAAAAAGAAAAATCTATTTACACTTTACAAAAAGAAAGAAAAATTTTTCACGGGTTGCCTCTCGTGCAGTGCCTGGTTTACCGTCGCGGCTCGACGTCATTAAGCTCAGTTGTCCTCTAGGGTGATGGACGATTTCTCTCGATCACTGTCCTCCCCCCAGTAGTGCTTACACCTCTCTGGTGGTTTTGCCATTAACTCTCGTGAATCCTTAATCTGCTCATCATTGCCTTGATCAATCACATTGATCACCGAGAGTTCTTCGTGCACCATCGGGAGCTTGGGTGCCTTGTAGGCCATCTTGCTCTCTCGAGTGAAACTAGACTTTTTAGATATACATTAACGTAGGCCACACATTAATGCAGTAAGAACAAGAATTAATAGAACAACCATGGAAGAAAAGATGAAAAACCAAAAAATCAATGATCACATTTCATTACAATTGTTCATAACCTCAAAGGGTGCCCTCATAACACAAACAGGTCTCAACAAACAATAATCACATATAGAAAGTATGTTTAAACTGAAAATACTATTTTCACTTTGATTTCTCATTCTGAACTCTTTTCTGTGTTATACTGATTCTCATACTGAACTATACTGTATCTGAGATATTATTTGACTGTCTGATTATACTGTAACTGAGATATCATCTGACTGTCTTATATTGCTTTACTAACTTTTATTCTGAATATATATCATAATATCATAAAACATGCTTGCTAAATTCAAACTGAACTCAATTCTCGACTTCTGAGTTCTTTCTTCTATACATCACGCTATTTACTGTACTAGATTACTAACTTGCCAAACGAATTAGCTTTACATACCTTTGCTTCGGATTTCCCGACTAACTGGCATAGCTCAGTCAGTACTTCTGCTATTTATCCCAACTGCAGTCATATATATATGTCAATTAGAACTAAATACGCTAATATTTTGGAAGAAAATATCACTTTCGATATATATATAGCCCAAACTTTGGCTTATCGAAAAACGGTCAAAAACTCGCTATTTCTCGAGAGTCCAGAAGGGAGAAATACTCACTTTAGGGCTAGGAGTATATTGACACTAATTTGGAGTAATTCCACTTACCTTAGTTCGGTAGCACGACGATTCGCCAGCCGAATTTCACGAAACTAAATCCGTAGGAATGCTCCTTACTGCTTAATAACTCAGTATCTGGAGTTAATTTGAGTTTGGACCGCGTTTAACGGCGTAATCAGACGAATATTATCAAGGAACCTTCGTTCTCTCTGTTTTCCCTCGACTTCTCTGGAAAATTATATGAAATTTAACATTAAAACCGAAGTTGGAGGCTTTTATACTTGGGGCTGGACAGGGCCTCCATGACACGGAGCCAACACGGAGGCCCTCCCTCCGTGGCACGTTGCCATCGCGGAGGGGCTCTGCCCCAGCTCCTTCCACGATGGTTCGACGGATTACTTATCCGGTCTTTCCCCGGGCCTTTTCCTAGCATGTATGGCATTCAAAAACTCTTAACCAACATGTGAATAGGTCATCCACATGTCGAGAATTTACGGGGTGTAACACTTGGCCTCCCTCTCTCTCGAATGTTCTACCTCCATCTGCTGGGCGTACAACACCATGCAAGGAAAGTCCATATCCCGGTGAAGCATAGCAATTCGGCACTCCTTGTCCAAATAACCTGCTATACCATGCACAAATCTGCTCACCCACGTCCTCTTGTCATCCACTAACTTCGGGCATATTTGTATAGGCAAGTGAACTCAAGGGAATACACTTGCACCGTCATTCTTCCTTGCTTCAAGTTTACAAACTCAACTTCCTTCATCTCCCAACGAAAGAATCGATCTAGGAATGCAACCTGAAACTCCTCCCATGTGATCGGACCTACTCCTGTGACCCTGCTATCCTTCCATTGGTGAAACTAGATATGCACAACCCCCTTCAACTGGTAGGAGGCCAACTATGTGCACACAACACTACGCAACCCCATGACTTGGGTGATCTTGATAATCTCATTAATGAAATAATGTGGGTTCTAATCTACCTTGGATCCCATGAACTCCAACTGGTTCATCCTCTAGAAGTCTCTGACTCAAGCCGTCAGTGCATTGCCAGTTTGCGAAACATACGCAATGACCTACTGATTGACCTGAGCGTTCAAGGCCTGCTCAAGCATCTTAATAACAGCTTGGAACTCAACATGAGCGGCTGGCTCTAGTGCCTGAGGCTCCTTAGCTAGTGGGGTTGGCTGATGCCCATAACTATTTCCATTCTTATGGCCGTCACCACCTCCATTCCTCCTTGCATTCATTCTTCGGTGAGCCATGATTCTACAATCATGATTAGCATGAATTAGAAGTATAGAAAGACTTTTCGTCGCACGACGTAGATCATGAAAGAAGGAAACATTTCCTAAATGTCTAGTAGCGTCTTCGTCATAAGTGTGGCATGCTTCACACCCATGAAAAAGACTCTACTTAACGCAACTTTTAGACACCCTAGGACACTTCAAACCAATGACTCTGATATCAAGTTTGTCAAGACCCGAACTGAGGCCCGGATCATAGACACAGGACTAGGGACCCCGAGAGAGTCCAAGTCATCCCATGGCATAAGCATACAATTAACCCATTCAACAAAACTAAAGAAAATATCAATATAATCTCAGCGGAAGTCTAATTCATCATCACGTCAGAAAAACATCCTAAGCTAGCAATATAAGTCTAAAAAGTCTCTAGTCTAGACGAGTTGATGGGAAAAGATCCCAGCAAACTCAACAATACTAAAACGGGAATTACATAAAGGAAAATGATAGTCTAGTCCTCGAAGGATGAGGACTCACCAATCCAAGAAGATACTAACTCAGGAAAGCTACCTAAAGTGGGGATGAAGCTGCGAGTCGGGTCTTGTATCATGAAATAATACAACATAGAAATTATGTGGTCAGTACGTGGAATGTACCGAGTATGCAAGGTAAGTAATACCACTAAAATAATATAAATCATTTAAAACATTTCATAACATATCATAAGCTTTCAAGTCTGAGAAGAAGTAAAACCACTCAATTCATTTTGAAAACAATATCATAATCATGGGTATCTTTAGAATCATGCTTTACATCATCAAATCTCATCATCATATATTCATCATCATTCTCTTTTTTCATGACCTACTCATCCATGGGCATTTAATTTCATAATTTAGAAAACACAATTTTTGATTGAAAATAATTTAAAATATCCCAAGCTTCATAATTCATCAATTTAAATATAATCTAATCATACCCATGTATAGAGATTGAAGAATTATGCAATTGGATAAAAACCCCATACTTGATCATAGGTAAATTTCATGATTTATAGAAATTAGGCATGGGTGTGGAAGAAGACACCCACTCATAACCTTACATACATGGGAGGGATGGTTTTACCACTTCTCTAATTGCCCAAGATGAGATTCCAATGGAAGCCTTCAGAACTTACTCTAAATCCTCTCTTCAAACTCTCAAGTTTGCATGCACGGAAAGAAATAACTTAGAATAGGTTTCCCCTCTTAAAACCCTGTAAAAAAAGCCTTAAATGACATATTATAGGCCCCTAGAACTTAGGAATGACGGAAATACCCTTACTGAGAATGCGGAAAAACTGCTCACTAGACCAAACAACGGACGATTCTATGAGTCATTGGAGGATACCACGACTCGTGGTATCTGTCCGTGCTATGCACGACCCAAGCCTTCTCTCAAAATCAGACCATGGATATACAGGACGACTTGTCCTTAGGTCTAACAGGTCATCTAATCGGTCGTTGATTGCCTTCCTGAATCTTCTAAACTTCCCCACGACGAGTCTCACCACGACTCGTTGTTGGCTCCTACTAATCGTGGTATCTTTCCGTCAAGTCCATTGGAGATTTAGGATCCCTTACCATGACTCATGACAATGGATCGTTGCTTGCCACAACGGGTCATTGGATGACCCATTATATTCTCCAAATGCTAAGCCCATCTCTTACCATGACAATAAACGACGACTCGTTATTTCTTACAGCGAGTCGTTACATCAGTCGTTACTTCCCCTACCACCCAAATACATGAACCCATGATTCCTAACAATGGCTCGTGGTTTGCAACCATGAATCGTTACATCCACTCGTCCTATGCTATTTTTCCCCAATTTCTTTAGATTTCAGATTTAACTCTCGGGTCTTATTCTTAGGCACCTTCGAGGTATTACAATCCATCACAACATGGGAGTTCCTCTCCAATAAGTTCAACAATTGGTTTTTCTCTTAAAGAAGAACTAAAGAATTGAGGGGAAAGATCTCCGGATTCGTACAGAAAGATGGAGAAACACTAACTCAAGCATGGGAACATTACTAGGGTTACTTGAGGGATTTTCCACACCACATGCAACAAAAGGAGATAATTGGGCACAACTTCATTGAGGGTCTGAAGCCCGAATCTAGATACTCCTTGACGCTTCTACATAAGGACAGATTCTGTCCAAAAGTTATGATTAAATTAAGGCTCTCATAAACTTCATGTCTATGGGGAATTAGGATTATCATGATTCAAGAAGAGGATTTGCAGCTGCAAAGGTGTTGGGAAAGCTTGAGGTGGATGGTGTAGCGGCATCAGGGCAAAAATTAGCCAGTGGTGAATGTGATCAGTAAGTTGGTTACTGCACCAGAAGGAGGCCAAGTGCAGTAGGTATAGTAGGTACAAATTCCACCACCATCATGTGAGGCATGTGGAGAAGGCCACGCCAATTGATGTTTTCCTCTTAATCCTGAGTCTGTTTATTTTGTAGGACAACAAGATCGTGGTGGAAGTTTTGCAGTTAATGGCTATAATCAGGGGTACCAAAATGGAGCAAATCCCCCATAGGGAGGGAACCAAAACTTCCAAAGTGTTACACCCCGTAAATTTTATAAATTTAGATAGCCTATACGCATCTTGGTAAAGAGTTTTAGAATGCCACACATGCTAGAAAAAGGCCCGGGGAAAGACCGGACAAGCGACAAGTCGAAACATCGCAAGAAGGGTCCGGGCAGACCCCCTCCGCGTTGGCAGCATGTCACGGAGGGCAAACCTCCGCGATGGCTAGCGTGCCACGGAGGTGAGGTTCAAGCCTCAAGTATATATAACCCCCACTTTGTTTTAATTTCATTATTTCATGTCATTTCAGCAGAAAACGACCTGAGACAAAGAGGAACGAGGGTTTGAAGTAAAATTCCTTCTGATTACGCCATCAAACACAGTCCAAACTCAAATTAACTCCAGATATCGAAGTATAAAGCTGCAGAGAACATTCCTGCGGAGTTAGTTTCGCGAAATTTGGCCGGCAAATCATTGTCCTACCGAGATAAGGTAAGTGGAATATCTCCAAATTAGTGTCAATGTACTTCTAGCCCTAAAGTGAGTATTTCTCTCTTCTGGAATTCCGAGAAATAGCGAGTTCTCGGCTGTTTTTTGATAAATCAAAGTTTGGGCTATATATATATTCAAAGTAGTATTTTCTTCCAAAATATCGATGAATTTTGTTCTAATTGCTATGAATATGAATGCAGTTGAAAGAAATAGTTGAAAATTTGCCGAGTTACACCAGATACTCAGAAAGTTAACGGACAAGGTATGTAAAGCCAGTTTCTTCGGCAAGCTAGTAGTTCTTGTATAGTCAAATAATTCAAGTGCCAGTAGAATGTTTCAGTAGCCGCATATTATATTTAGTATGAATTTTAGTATGATGATAGAAACATCATGTTATGCGTAGCATGAAACTTACTAGCACGATATCAATTCTAGTAGGAAAATTCAGAAACAGTACAGCATGTCCAGTATGTATTTTAGTGAGGTATGTCAGGACATTATCGTGTTCAGTTGAAACTTAGTAAAGCAATATGGGTTTCCGTAAAGTATTTCAGAAATAGAATAGTGACTTAATATGAGTTTTAGAAAGAATTTTTGAAATAGTAACCCATGTTTACCACGAAACTTAGTTATACAGTATGATTCTCAACAGAAATACTATATCTTGTTTCAGTATAGTATGACAGAAATTATGTATATACCATTATAAGTTTCAACATGTAATATATATATATATACACATATTACTATCATTAGTTTCAGCATGTATTATATCATACACATTATTATCACTAGTTTCAGCATATAGTATATGCAGTTAGTATTACTAGTTGAGACTTGACTATATTGTTTTGGGTTGGACCGCCCCATGGTTAATAGCTATATCGACTCGTCCGCCAGAGGGCGAGGATACGTCGCTCTATGGAGTGGCATGCCGTCCCCTAGGGGACGAAGATGGGATGCCAGTTTCCCCATATTTTGCCTTGGTCGGCTTTTATACACCCTCATTGAGCGGGTACACCTGGGGTGTTGATTCAGGAGTCCTCTGGACTCAGGTACAGTTATAGTCAGGGGCTCAGCGGGCCCAAGTGCATACACAGGGGACCGGTAGGATGCTTATAGTTACTAGGGGAGATGGGATGACCAAGGTAGGGGTATAGATTGCGTGTTGGTTGTACATCCCGGCTTATAGGGGCCGGGTAAGGTTTATGTGTGCTATTCTATGTTATGTTATGTTATATTATGCCATGTTACGCTAAATATGAATAGATCGATAGTAGAATGCTACATTTCTAGGTATGACTCCTACTCCTTTCAGCATAGTTGATGAAAGTCTTAAACTGATACTTTCAGTCAGTTAAAGTCTATTTCTTTCTATTTCAGTTCTATCAGTTATATTGCTTGTCTTGAGTTATTTTCCTGTATTTGCTTTGCATACTCAATACTAGCGGTACTGACGCCCATTTGGGGCGCTACATTAATTGCCTGCAGGTACTCATAAATGAGGAGCCGATCCCTCGTGATTCCAGCAAGCACACAGAGTCATCAGCTCCAGTCATCTGGAGCTAGATAGCTAGAGGTTTACCCCTTTACTTTTGTTTTACAGTATGGATAGGTCGGGGCCCTGTCCCGACCATCTTATCAGTATTCTTAGAGGATTGTAGATTGTACATTCCCTGTGGTTAGATGTATTGGTCGTGTGAGGCCGTGTGTATGTTTTAATTTGTTTATGATGGTTGTGTGGGGTCTTATTCAGTTGGCAGTGGTGACCTTGCCGGTCACGTAGCAGTTTAGCACTTGTTTTCTTGATTCAGAAATAAGTAGACAGCATGGTGGCCTTGTCGGCCCGCATAGGTTCCCTATTAGTTCAGTTGTTCTATGTAGCTGTTGTCTGTTTACAGGTGGCTATAGGACTAGTCGGCCGGAGGTTGTATTTACAGTAGTTATATAGCTCGTCGTTTTCTTGAATCCAGAGTTAGAGCTAGCCCGACACCAGAAGTTCTTAGGCTCAGCTAGCCATCAGTCCAGGTCCTAGTAGGGCACCAGGTGCTAGTCATGCCTCCCAAGGCGGGGCATGACAAACTTTGTATCAGAGCAGGTCGTATCTCAGTGAGTCTGCAAGCCGTGCTAAGTAGATTCTTTCCTATGGATGTGTTGTGCACCACGTACTAAAGGCAGGAGGATGCAAGGAATGATAGGATGGTTGCTTTCTATTCTCATTCAGTCGTGCTGTAGAGTGGTACAGTATAGGGTTGAGTCCCTAGAGCTTACTATATTCTTTGGTTACAGATAAAATGTTAGACTAGCGACATCCTATCAAAGGCCGGAGCTTGGATATTACAGCAGGGGAAGGCATCGGCAGGATGCCCCACTCTCATTTAGAAATAGCCCGATCAGAGGGAAATATAGAGGCATCGTCCCAACCTTCTCAATAGTCTCCACCATATCAACAGCCACTTGGGATGACACCACCACCAGCAGTTCCTATACCGATACCTTTCGACCAGGAGGTTAGGAGTGCGGCAGTCATGTTAGCACAAATGATGGCTTATTAGCATCAGCCGATGCCGTCTACAATTGCAGAGTTGTCAGGAGGGCCCGGTAGTTTGAGGGTTCGGGAAGTTTTTGCTCTAAATCCCCCACAGTTTACAGGTACGGACCTGAAAGAGGACCCTCATGATTTTCTAGATCAGATGCAGAGAATTTTCAGGGTCATGCCTGCCACGCCTATAGAATCAGTTGAGTTGGCAGCATTCTGGTTACGGGACATCGCCGTGTTGTAGTATGAAAGTTGGGAAAGGTCTCGAGGGAGAGATGTTTCCCCTCCGACCTGGTCCAGCTTCTCAGGAGCTTTTCTGGATCACTATTTACCACGGGAGATTCGATAGGCCCAGGTGGATAAGATTTTACATTTAGAGCAGGGGTCCATGAGTTTTCGAGAATACGCCTTGCAGTTTGATTCTTTGGCCCAGTATGTACTAGCCTTTGTCGATACCATGGCATCTAGAGTACACCGCTTCATCATGGGGTTGAATCCAGAGTATGTTGAGACTTGTATTACGGCTACACTGTGAGAGGACATGGATATTGCCCGAGTTCAGGCATTCGCCCAGAATATTGAGGGCATCAGGCGGCGGAAACGGGAGATCAGGAGGACCAGTCAAGAACAGCGCTGCAGGGATAGGCCAGTTGAGTTACAGAGGGAGCCTCGGGGAGGACCTAGGCCACGATTGTTAGATAGGCCGCCCAGACCCCCGCCTCCACCACAGCCGTAGAGGGGCAGATTTAGCCGCAGGGGGCAGTCAGAGACTGATATAGGCTCGCAGACTACAAATTCAGCACTACAAAGGAGGGCAGAGCAAAGTAGGTATACCCTACCACTTTTCCCTATATGCAGTCGACGCCATTCTAGAGCATGCAGGTATGGCTCCACCGGATGTTATATTTGTGGCCAACAAGGTCATCTGATGAGAGATTGTCCAGCCAGAGGTCAGGAGGACCGGGATAGGTAGGACAGCGCATCCGTAGGGTCATGAGCTTCAGTATCCTCGGTAGGGCGCAGGCCCTCAGTTTCAGCAAGTAGAGGTCGGGGCAGATCACGGGCCTCCAGTGTAGGTGAGGGCCCAAGCCGCACATATGCCTTACCAGGGAGGCAGGATTCAAAAGCGTCACTTGATGTTGTGACAGGTATGATGACTATCTGCTCATACCCTACTTATGTATTGATTGATCCAGGATCTACTTTGTCCTACATTACCCCATTTGTGGCTTGAAAGTTTAGTGTTGCACCAGAGTTGCTTCAGCAACCCTTTTCAGTATGACCAGGAGGTCAGGAGTGTGGTAGTCATGTTAGCACAAATGATGGCTGCTCAGCGTCAGCCGATGCGATCTAAAGTTCCATAGTCGTCAGGAGGGCTCGGTAGTTTGAGGGTCGGGGAATTTTTGGCTTTGAATCCCCCACAGTTTACAGGTACGGACCGGATAGAGGACCCTCAAGATTTTCTAGATCAGATGTAGAGAATTTTCAGGGTTATGCATGCCACACCTACAGAATCGGTTAAGTTGGTAGGATTCCATTTAGGGGACATCGCCGTGTTGTGGTATGAAAGTTGGGAAAGGTCTCGAGGGAGAGATGTTTCCCCTCCGACCTGGTCCAGCTTCTCAGGAGCTTTTCTGGATCACTATTTATCACGGGAGATTTGACAGGCCCGGGTGGATTAGTTTTTACATTTAGAGCAGGGGGCCATGAGTGCTTGGGAATACGCCTTGTGGTTTGATTCTTTGGCCCGATATGCACCAGCCTTTGTCGATACCATGGCATCCAAAGTACAACCCTTCATCATGGGGTTTAATCCAGAATATGTTGAGACTTGTCTTATGGCTACACTGTGAGAGGAAATGGATATTTCCCGAGTTTAGACGTTCTCCCAGAATATCTAGGGCATCAGGCAGTGGCAGCGGGAGATCAGGAGGACCAGTCAGGAACAGCGCCGCAGGGATAGGCCAGTTGAGTTACAGAGGGAGGCTCCGGGAGGAACTAGGCCACGATTGTTAGATAAGCCGCCCAGACCCCCGCCTCCACCACAGCCGCAGAGGGGCAGATTTAGCCACAGGGGGCAGTTAGAGACTAGCAGAGGCTCGCAGACTGCAGATTCCCCACTATAGAGGAGGGCGGAGCAGAGTGGTATAACCTACCACTTTGCCCTATATGCAGTCGACGCCATTCTTGAGCATGCAGGTATGGCTCCACCGGATGTTATATTTATGGCCAAGAGGGTCATCTGATGAGAGATTGTCCACCCAGAGGGTAGGAGGACCGGGATAGGCAGGACAGGGCATCCGTAAGGTCACGAGCTTCTGTATCCTCGGCAGGGTGCAGGCGCTCAGTTTCAGCAGGCAGAGGCCGGGGCAGATCAGGGGTCTCCAGTATAGGTGCGGGCCCAAGCCGCACATATGCCTTACTAGGGAGGCAGGATTCAAAAGCATCACCTGATGTTGTGACATGTATGATGACTATCTGCCTATACCCTGCTTATTTATTGATTGATCCAGGATCTACTTTGTCCTACATTATCCCATTTGTGGCCTGAAAGTTTAGTGTTGCACCAGAGTTGCTTCAGCAACCCTTTTTCAGTATCAACACCCGTTGGTGACTCCATTATTGCCAGAAGGGTCTATCGAGGGTGTACAGTAGAGGTTGCTGATCGTCAGACCACAGTAGATCTGGTAGAATTAGAAATGGTTGATTTCGATGCCATTATGGGTATTGATTGGTTGTCTCGGTGCTATGTAAATGTAGAATGCTAGAACAAGATAGTCCGATTCCACTTTCTAGGGGAGGCAGTACGAGAGTGAAAGGGCAGTACAACTACGCCAAAAGGTAGGTTTATTTCCTATCTTCAAGCGAGAAAGTTGATAGCTAAGGGCTGCATTTACCACATTGTCAGAGTTTAGGATGTTCAAGTAGAGCCTCCGACTCTCCAGTCTGTTCCAGTGGTGAATGAATTCCCAGATGTATTTCCAGATGAGTTACCTGGTATTCCCCAAGAAAGGGAAATAGATCTTGCAATTGATTTACTACCAGGAACTCACTCCATATCAATTCCTCCGTATCGTATGGCTCCTGTTGAACTTAGAGAATTAAAGGAGCAGCTTAAAGATCTGTTAGATAAGGACTTTATCAGGCCGAGTACTTCACCTTTGGGTGCGCCAGTTCTATTTGTGAGAAAGAAGGACGGCTCACTCCGAATGGGTATAGACTAACGGTAGTTGAATAAGGTTACAGTCAAGAATAAGTATCCGCTTCCCAGAATAGATGATTTGTTTGATCAATTATAGGGGGTAGATATTTCTCCAAGATTGACTTACGGTCCAGATACCATCAGGTTCGAGTTCGTGAAAGGGACATTCAAAAAAATGCCTTTAGGACCAGATACGACCATTTTGAATTCCTAGTCATATCCTTTGGGCTAACGAATGCCCCAACAGTATTTATGGACCGGATGAACAGCATCTTCAGACCATACCTGGACCTGTTCGTAATAGTTATTATTGACGACATTCTGGTGTATTCTCGCTCAGAGGCTGACCACCAGGATCATTTGCGGATAGTGCTCCAAATTCTCAGGGACCGTTAGCTGTACGGCAAGTTCTCTAAGTGTAAATTTTGGTTGAACTCAGTAGCATTCTTGGGGCATATAGTGTCGGATGCTGGTATACAGGTAGACACGCAGAAAATAGAGGCAGTAAAAACATGGCCCAGACCTACCACTCCGATCGAAGTCCGTAGTTTTCTGGGATTAGCGGGGTACTATAGAAGATTTGTTGAAGGATTCTCGACCATAGCGGCACCTCTGACTAAGTTGACGCAAAAAGTAGTAAAGTTTCAGTGGACAGAGGCATGTGAGCAGAGTTTCTAGGAATTGAAAGACAAGTTGACCTCCGCCCTAGTGTTAGCATCGCCAGAAGGTACAGAGGGTTATGCAGTTTATTGTGACACTTCGGATATTTGGTTAGGATGTGTGTTGATGCAGCATGGTAAAGTGGTTGCTTATGCTTCCAGACAGTTGAGGAAACACGAAAAGAATTATCCTACCCATGACCTAAAACTAGCCGCAGTGATCCATGCCCTAAAGATATGGAGAAATTACTTGTATGGCATTCATGTGGATATTTTCATCGACCATAAGAGCCTGCAGTATATCTTCACCCAGAGAGAGTTGAACTTACGGCAGCGTCGTTGGTTGGAATTGTTGAAAGATTATGATGTAAATATTCTGTATCACCCAGGCAGAGCCAACGTAATAGCAAATGCCCTTAGCATAAGTCTATAGGGAGTTTGGCGTACTTGCAACCCGAGCAGCGGGAATTGGCCGGAGAAATACACCACTTAGCCAGTTTAGCCGTTCGTGTAGAAGAACCGGAGGACAACAGAGCGGTAATTCAGAACACCGCAGTGTCATCATTAGTTGTGGAGGTAAAGGAATGGCAGTATGAAGATCCTGACCTGGTTCATCTTAAAGATAAAGTTCAGCAAGGAAAAGCGTCGGATTTTCAAGTAACTGAGGATGAAGTGTTGCGATGTAAAGGCCACCTTTGTGTTCCAGATATTTCAGGGCTTCACCAGCAGATTATGAGCGAGGCACATTATGCCCGCTATTCTCTCCACCTAGGCGTGACGAAAATGTACCATGATATTAAAGAAATCTACATGTGGCCAGGTATGAAAAGGGAAATAGCAGAATTCGTAGCCCAGTGTACAAACTGCTAGCAAGTAAAAACGCAACACTAAAAACTAGGAGGATTAACTCAAGACATAGCTATGCCTCTTTGGAAGTGGGAAGCAGTAAGTATGGATTTTGTAGCAGGATTCCCCCTATACAAGACATAGAAATGACTCAATTTGGGTAATTATTGACAGACTGACAAAATCAGACCATTTTCTGCCAGTAAGGGCTACTTTCTCTGCCGAAGATTATGCTGAGTTGTATATTAGAGAAATAGTCAGACTGCACGGTGTTCCAATATCCATCATCTCTGACAGAGGGGCGCAATTCACAGCTAAATTTTGGCGATCTTTTCAGAGAGGCCTGGGAACACAGATTAATTTGAGAACAACATTCCACCCTTAGACCGATGGGCAGGAAGAATGCACTATTCAGACGCTCAAGGATATGTTATGAGCGTGTGTATTGGACTTTAGAGGTACCTGGGATGAGCATTTATCACTTATTGAGTTTTCCTATAGTAATAGTTACCACTCAGCTATCCATATGGAGCCCTATGAGGATTTGTATAGGCGAAAATGCAGATCACCAGTTGGCTGGTTTGAAGTAGGAGAGTCAGCGCTAATTGGGCTGGATATTATTCATCAGTCAGGAGAAAAGGGAAAGCTTATCAAAGAACACCTACTGACTGCTCAGAGCTGCCAGAAATCGTATGCTAATGTGCGGCACAGAAACCTAGAATTTAATGTGAATGACTGGGTATTTTTGAAAGTTAATCCTATGAAAGGGGTGATAAGATTCAGCAAGAAAGGTAAGCTCAGCCCGAGATTTGTTGGGCCTTATCAGATCCGCCGAAGAATAGGCCAAGTGGCATATGAGTTGACCTTGCCTCCAGAATTAGAGTCCATCCATCCAATTTTCCACGTGTCCATGCTGAGAAAGTATATAGGAGACCCCTCCAGAGTTGTCCCAGTTCAGGATGTCCAGGTTACGGAGGAGCTGGCTTATGAAGAGGTTCCAGTGGCCATACTGGAAAGGCAGATTCGCAGGTTGAGAACCAAGGATATTGCTTCTATCAAAGTATTATGGCGTAACAGGAATCAAGAGGAAATGACTTGGGAAGCAGAGGAAGATATGAAAGTCGGATATCCTCAGTTATTCCAGACCTAGTCAGCCAGAGGTATGTTGTTATTACTGTTGCTTTATATTTATGTGCAAAAGTGAGATGTTGACTTCAGTTTAATGAGATGAATGTTATAGCATTACGTGAAGTGTTTATATTGGACTTTTCTGCGTTTCAAGTTTTTTTGAGTTAGTCCATATTACAGAGGAAACTGTACCGAAATGTTTTATAGAAATAAGTCAAGTAAGTTGAAACCCTTGCAAGTAGAAGTTTACATTCGAGGACAAATGTTCTTAAGGGGGGAGGATGTTACACCCTGTAAATTTTTGACATTTAGATGGCCTATTCGCATGTTGGTTAAGAGTTTTAGAGTGCCACACATGCTATAAAAAGGCCCGGGGAAAGACCGGACAAGCACCAAGTCGAAACATTGCAAGAAGGGGTCAGGAAGACCCCCTCCACGTTGGCAGCGTGTCACGGAGGGCTCACCTCTGCGATGGCCCGCGTGCCACGGAGCTGTGGTTCAGGCCTCAAGTATATATAGCCCCCACTTCATGTTAATATCATTATTTCATTTCATTTCGGTAGAAAATGACCTGAGACAGAGAGGAATGAGGGTTTGAAGTAAAATTCCTTCTGATTACGCCGTCAAATGCAGTCCAAACTCAAATTAACACCGAATACCAAAGTATAAAGCTGTAGAGAACATTCCTACGGAGTTAGTTTCATGAAATTCGGCCAGCAAATCGTTGTCCTACCGAGCTAAGGTAAGTGGAATTGCTCCAAATTAGTGTCAATGTACTTCTAGCCCTAAAGTGAGTATTTCTCCCTTCCGTACTTTCGAGAAATAGCGAGTTCTCGATTGTTTTTGGATAAGTAAAAGTTTTGGCTATATATATATTCAAAGTAGTATTTTCTTCCAGAATATCGATGAATTTTGTTCTAATTCCTATGAATATGAATGCAGATGGAAGAAATAGCTGAAAATTTGCCGAGTTACGCCAGATACTCAGAAAGTTAACGGACAAGGTATGTAAAGCCAGTTTCTTCGGCAAGCTAATAGTTCCAGTATAGTCAAATAGTTCAAGTGCCAGTAGAATGTTTCATAAGCTGCATATTATGTTTAGTATGAATTTTAGTATGATGATAGAAACATCATGTTATGTGTAGCATGAAACTTACTAGCACGATATCAATTCTAGTAGGAAATTTCAGAAACGGTACAGCATGTCCAGTATGTATTTTAGTGAGGTATGTCAGGACATTATCGTGTTCAGTCGAAACTTAGTAAAGCAATATGGGTTTCTGTAAAGTATTTCAGAAATAGAATAGTGGCTTAATATGAGTTTTAGAAAGCATGTTGGAAATAGTAATCCATGTTTACCATGAAACTTAGTTATACGACATGATTCTCAACAGAAATACTATATCTTGTTTCAGTATCAGATTCAGTATAGTATGACAGAAATTATGTATATACCATTATTAGTATCAGCATGTAATATATATACACATCTTACTATCATTAGTTTCAGCAGATATTATATATATACACATTATTATCACTAGTTTCAGCATATAGTATACGCAGTTAGTATTACTAGTTGAGACTTGACTGTATTGTTTACGGCTGGATTACCTAGCATTCATGACCGCCCCAGTGTTAATAGCTATATCAACTCGTCCGCTAGAGGGCAAGGATATGTCACTCTACAGAGTGGCATGCCAGTTTCCCCATATTTTGCCTTGGTCGGCTTTTATACACCCCCGTCGAGCGGGTACACCTGGGGTGTTGATTCAGGAGTCCTCCGGACATAGGTACAGTTATAGTTAGGGGCTCAACGGGCCCAAGTGCATACCCAGGGGACCGGCAGGATGCTTATAGTTACTAGGGGAGATGGGATGACCGGGGTAGGGGTATAGATTGCATGTTGGTTGTACCTCCAGGCTTATGGGGGCCGGGTAAGTTTTATGTGTGCTATGCTATATTATGTTATGTTATATTATGCCATATTATGTTAGATATGAATAGATCGATAGTAGAATGCCACATTTCCAGGTATGACTCCTACTCCTTTCAACATAGTTGAGGACAGTCTTAAACTCATACTTTCAGTCAGTTACAGTCTATTTCTTTCTATTTCAGTTCTATCAATTATATTGCTTGTCTTCAGTTATTTTCCAGTTGTTGCTTTGCATACTCAATACCAGTGGTACTGACGCCCATTTGGGGCGCTACATTACTTGCCTGCAGGTACTCATAGACGAGGAGTCGATCTCTCCTGATTCCAGCCAGCACACAGAGTCATCAGCTCTAGTCATCCGGAGCTAGATAGCTAGAGGTTTACCCTTTTTTTATTGTACAGTATGGGTAGGTCGGGGCCCTATCCCGACCATCTTATCAGTATTCTTAGAGGCTTGGAGATTGTACATTCCCTATGGTTAGATGTACTGATCGTGTGAGGATGTGTGTATGTTTTAGTTTGTTTATGATGGTCGTGTGGGGCCTTATTCAGTTGGTAGTGGTGACCTTGCCGGTAACGTAGCAGTTTAACACTTGTTTTCTTGATTCAGAAATAACTAGACAGCATGGTGGCCTTGTCGGCCCGCATAGGTTCCCTATTAGTTCAGTTTTTCTTGGTAGCTGTTTTCTGTTTACAGGTGGCTATAGTCCTAGTCGGTCGAAGGCTGTATTTACAACCGTTATATAGCCCGTCGTTTTCTTGAATCCAGAGTTAGATCCAGCCTGGCACCAGAAGTGCTTAGGCTCAGCTAGCCAGCAGTCCAGGTCCTAGTAGGGCACCAGGTGCCAGTCATGCCTCCCTAGGCGGGGCGTGACACAAAGGAACCAAACCACTTATCAAAGGCCATAGGGCCAACAACAAAACAATTCTCGTGAGGAGACAATGAAGCAATGGATGGTGTAGAAGATACAAGTGGTAAATGAAATGCAAAAGTCCATCCATGACTCGAAAGTCAAATGGGGCAATCGGCCCTATAGCATAACAAAAGACCATAGGAGGCACTCCCAAGTAATACTGAGAAGAACCCAAATGAAAATGTAAATGATATTTTCTTGCACAGTGGTAGGAGATGGGTGAAGTTATTTTTTGAAAAGAAAAAGTTGATGATGAAAAGGCTGTGAAATCTAAGACTGAGGTAGGGATTCTAACAATCCACAATCAAAAATTGCAGTAGCTAGACCACCTCCCCATTTCCTCAAAGATTGAAGAAAAAGACAGAGGACATAGCCTATAGTAATTTTTTTGAATTATTGAAGCAGGTTCATGTGAATATTACATTGGTTGAGCTTTTGCAGGAAGTTCAAAAGTACGCCAGGTATCTCAAGGATATTGTTGCCAATGGAGGGGGCATACAAAGTTTGGAACTGTAGCTCTTTCAGAAGAGTGCAGTTCCTGAATCAAGAACAAAATTCCTAAAAAGTTAAAGGATCCTAGGAGTTTCACTATTACTGTCACTATTGGAAGCAAGGAAGTTGGGTTAGCTTTGTGTAATTTGGGTGTGAGCACTAATTTGATGC
Source organism: Datura wrightii (assembly GCA_035772735.1). Lineage (NCBI taxonomy): Eukaryota > Viridiplantae > Streptophyta > Magnoliopsida > Solanales > Solanaceae > Datura > Datura wrightii. The sequence continues at coordinate 181,170,959 of JASDFA010000018.1, forward strand.
CTGCATCCCTACTTAGAATACTGGGACTAGGTGAACCACATTCTACCATAGTGATGTTGTAGCTTGTGGATCAGTCTCTGGCCTATCCAGAGGGAATCAATGAAGATGTCTTGATTAAGGTAGGACTTTTCATCTCATAGGTAGACTTTATAATCTTAGACTATGAGGCAGATGAAGCATTTCACCTCATTCTAGGTAGAGAATTTCTTGCCACCGCTGATAGTCATACATGTTCAATCGAGCAAGATGTCTATGAGAATAGATGGTCAGGAGGCAGTGTTTGAAGTGTTCAGAGCAGCACAAATGCCACCTCATTATGAGGACTTCGGGATGAAAGACGGTGGGAGAACCTGGACGTGGTAATCAATTGGTGGACTAGCAAGTTCTCCATGAAAGTTTAGCATATCCTTGGTGTGGTCACAAGTCCACTCGAATGAAGGAATGATGGGGACCATAGTCATGCCGCGAAGTTAAATAAGGCGTTACATGGGAGGTAACCCATGAATGTCATGCCATGACTATAACTAAAGCGCTTGGTGGGAGGCAACCCATCCTTTTTAAGATTTTATATATTTTATTTGTTTTAAAGAGACAAACAGGCATAAGATGAAAGAACAAGCTAGGACATTGATCTAAAAAGTTTATCTCTAGGGTGACACACCTGGCATGGGACACCGGGAGTTAAATCCTAGAAGAAGAAAATTATGTCAGGTGAGGCAACAGATGGCTCGCCGCACCAGCCCTATCTCAAGAGAAAAACATTTCTAAGTCTATGGTGAGATTAAGGGGGTGGCGCACCAGTGGGTTTCTAGGCAGAAGTTGTTGGCCAATTTGAGTAAATATTAACCAAAAAGACCTTAAAATAACATAAAAGCCCATGCACCACCTTTTAGTTAAAGTCTCATTCATCCTTTTCCCTCATAAGTCAAAAAAAAAAAAGCAAAAATTTCTCTCTCTCTGTCATACCTCAGAAGCACAAAGATCAGATCTAGAAGCTGAAAGGGAGAAGAATTGAAATTCTACACTAGATCACAGAACGGGTCGTTATGTGACCCGTGAGGAAGGACCACGAGCCATGGGGTGACTCGTGATCAAGGAAAGAGGAGTGTGGTTTTGAGGGGTCTCCACGGCATGAGCATAAGTCATGGTCAGGCCACACGACTCGTGGAGTCACCCATGGTCTGGACTAGAGATTTGGAAAGGAAATTATGGGCAGTGGGGATCACGGGTGGAGACCACTAGTCGTGGTCAGCCACCACAATCCATGGGGTCCCTCGTGGGGTCTCTTGATGGAGATTTGGCAGTGGACTTGACGGTTTGTGGCCACGAGTCGTGGCATCAGGGGACGAGGCATTCGGTCCCTCGTGGGGACTGGCAGTCAGCAAAACCCTGCGATTTAAGTAAGGGTCTTTTCGTAATTCCTATGCTCTAGGGTCCTAAACTATGTTGTTTAAAGCTATGAGAGGTGAGTTTTAGAGGGGGAAATTATCCTAAAGTCTTCCATGCATGCAAAAGAATAGAAGAGTGATAGAAAGGTGATCAAAGGTTATTCAAGATTTTCTCCTTTAATTTTCTTTTGGACATTCAAGGGAGAGTAAGATTCAGCCTCCAACAGGTATGTAGGGTTATGAATGGGTGGTTTCTTCCACACCCATGCCCAATCCCTCTCTAAAGTATGAAATTTCAATGTCTACTCAACGGGATTTTACCCAAATGCATGAATTATCTATCTCTATACATGAGTATGAATTTATTATGATTCTATTACTAAATTGTGAAGCATGGGCAATTTTTATAATATTTTCCATTTAAAATCACGTTTCTAGTAAAATCCCATTCATGAGATGTTCATGAAAAGTGAGATTTGTGATGAATATGTGATGATCATGAGATATTATGAAGAAAAAAAAATTTTAAAGCTACCCATGTTTATAATTGATTTTTTTGATATGAATTAAATATCATCATGTATGGTAAAGCTTTGGACAATTCCCACTTGTTGAGTATGAATGATGATTTTTTCGAATAAAGCTTACCACATTTTTTTGGAGTGAAATCTCCTAATTTTATTTTTAGCTTGTCGTATGTTTTGATTTAAAGGTTCCCTATGCATAGTTTACCACATGGTTTTGGAGCGAAGGCTCCCCAATTATGTTTTCAGCTTGTGGTATGTCTTGACTTAAAGCTTCTCATATGCATGATTTCATATTTGAGATGTATTTGATCATTGAGCTCCATCAATAGACGATGTTGAGATTCGTTATAAAATGATGTAGAGCATATGCATATTTTGGGAGTAATGTCTAGCACCGAGTAGGCTAAGGGTTGACCCTATGCCTTAGGACTACGCACCAACGTAGGATTATACATTATGACTGTGGGACCTCCCTTGTAAGCTTCCCCTTCCCGGATGGGCCTTCAGTTTGATATCAATATCATGGTATCGTCCCTAGCCCTAGCAAGTCTTGGATGGCTCTACCCACTTGAGTGTGATAGTTGGGACCACATAAGCTCTATTGTGGTATGTTTGTTAAAAGACGAGTCTCCCATTGTTCCTCATGATTTCATATATGAATATTCATTACTTATGAGATTTATGTAAATACTTATTCTAAAGTAGGTTTGACTCAATGTTCGGCTTTACTTATAAATGTCAGAATTTAGCTTTTAGTTAATCGATTCAGTTATGATGTTATGATGTTATGATGTTATGTTATATCATGTTATGAAGAGATCATGATTTCAGAAAAAATGCATGCAAGCCCTACTCTCAGTTTACTGATGTTTATGTTTGAATTACTACATTGTCTTTAAAGATTTTTTGCTTATTTTAGCGGTCTTACTTACCTTGCATACTCAGTACATTTCACGTACTGATCATACTTTCTATACTGTATCATTTCATGATACAAGACCTGGCTCTCAGATTCAACCCCGCTCCTAGTCAGCTTCTCAGAGTTAGCGTTGCTTTTTTGGTGAGTCCTCATCTTCTGAGGACTAGACTATTCAGCTTTTCTTTATGTATTTCAGTTTCAGCTTGTTGAGTTAGTTGGGGTATTTTCCCATCAACTCGTCATATTTAGAGGCTATTCAGACATATGTATGTATTCAGCTTTGGGTTTCGTATTCCGATGTCATGTTTAAGTTAGACTTTCGCCATGATTATTTTTATCAATTATTCAGTTTCTTGATTGAGATTAGATGTATGCTTATGCAATGGGTCAACTTGGAGTCTTTCGAGGCTCTTTGTCCCATGTTACGACCTCGGCCCCCGTTCGGGTCGTGACACACTCTCTCTCTCTCTCAAATAGGCTGTAACTCCCATTTCCTCTCCCCTCCATTGTTATCTTCTCCAACAAGTGGATGAAGCTTTCATCTTCAACTAAAGTAAGTATATTTCTTCTCTCTTGCTCGATTAATGATGTAATCATGTTCCCAAACCCTTCTTCCCAGAGATTTAGAACCCAAAATCACCATTGTTAGTGAAAACTTGAATTTCATGCTTTGGGTTTTATGAGCTTGAAGTCTTAAATTCTTCCAAGATTGTATGTTATCTTTGTTGGGGAGCTTGATTCTTGTATTAATATGGTGATTTGAACTTGTGGGGGTGATGGGGTACGTGAATTGAATTCTTGAATGTTGGTGGCTAGGTGCATTAATTGTAGAGAGAGAAAGTACATATATCTTTGAATTCTTGAATGTAATAAAATGCTTGAGTTGGTGAAATTCTTGATTAATTCATTTGAATGGTAGTAAATATTTTAGCGTTGGTTGATTGAGTTGAATATTGTTACTCCATTACATGAATTACTTGAATTGTGATTTGGAGAAGGAAAGTGAAAGGGATAGCCTAGATAGTGTATTCTTGATTAAAAGTTAAAAGCTTGAGGAGAGTTGAAAAGAAAGAAAAATTCATGAACTTGGTGTGCAATGAGTTTGTGAATTAAATTGGATTGTTGAGATTGGATGTTGATGGTGGAAGTCTTGAGTACCCAATTTGACAAATTCTTACACATATGCTAGAAAATAAAGTGCGGGGTGAATTTTGCACCTTCCACACATAGTTAGTTAGCCAGTTGGTTGACAAACTAATTTTGTAAAGTTCTTGATTTTTTGCTTGTTAGGTACCATGGCACCAAAAGGAAAGGAGGTGAGTGTAGCTAAGAAGAGCCGAAAGAGGGGTAGACCAATAAAATTGAAAGCTAGTTCTTTGGCTCCCAAAGCAGGCTCCGCAAGGAGATTCGGAGAAAAAGCAATAGAGCCTCATGGGCTTACTTGGTATAACACTAAGAAAGAAGTCAAGTATGCACCTGAGAACTAGATAGATGAGGGCCTCTTGGAACTTGAGCTCCTGACTATTTAAGAATAGATATGTGAGTTGGGAGCTGGATATATCTTCAATGAACTAGAGAGGTGCAACCTCACTTTGGCAAGGAATTCTATGCAAATTGGGACACCTCATTTGGAGAGAGTACAAAGGTCAAGATCAGAGGATAGGTGGTGTGATTCACAGCTAAAAGGTTTAATGCCTTCTTAGAGACACCTGTAATAGACCCTTCGGAGTATTTCATCTTGTTGGAGAAGCCACCATGTAGAGACATCTGCCACAATTTGTGCGATTAGCACCCATCCGCTTGATTGGCGAGGGATCAAAATGGAACCCATTCTAGACTTGCGTCTACCTATTTGAATCAAGAGGCAAAGGTATGGGTGAAGTTGGTATGTGTTATCTTTCTCCCTGGGACACATTTAATAGAGGTGACTTGAGAGTGGATTTTCTTGATGTACATGTTGAAGAAGGGAATACCAGTTAATTTTGGTGATGTGATTCATGACAATATGAGGAGATCACAAGACAATTGTATATGGAAATATTGTCATGGCAATCTCTTGCCCATATACTTAAGGGAGACAGGTATTGAGGAGGAAGATGCAGATCTTGTTTTACCTTTGGAAGAACATTTGGCTGGACAGATGATGGACATCATGAAGGTGAAGGAAATTGCCCCTTCCATAGGCCCCTCTCTTACTAAGCTGATTAGAAAGCCCGAGATGAGAGTTGGCAGGGTCGTATGTTTGGGATATTGGAATTATAGCTCAAGATAGGAGGTCGACCAGCCATTGCAGAGGAGATGACAACATTAGAGGCACGTTACTCGCTTACAGAGAGTGCTATGTTGATGTGCCCTAGAAGACTCCTGGCGTGGCGGAGACTGCTGAGGAGACCGGGATAAAGTCTCCCTATTGCCCTCAGATCGGGCTAGCTATGACTGGGGCACCCTGCTAGTTCCCTCTCCTGCTGCGGCATCTAAATTTCGGTGGTTGTAGTCTATCACGTGTCCGACATTTATCTATACATGAGGAAAATATGGTAAGCTTAAAGACTCAACCCTATACAACATAACTCTACAACACGACTAAAGAAGAAAGGATGGTAACAACACTATTATGCCTCGTAGCCTCCTGTTTATAGAATGTGGTGCACAACGCATCAATAGACAAGACTCTACTTGAAATTGCTTGCAGACACCCTGTGATATGACCTGCTCTGATACCAATTTTTTCATGCCCCACCTTGGGAAGCATGAATGGCACCGGGTTCCATTCTGGGATGTGAACTGATCTGGTTGGGCTTATGCACTTCTGATGCATGACTGCTCTTCAAATCTAGGAAATGACGAGCTATATCTCGGCTGTAAACACAGCCTCCGGCTAACAAGGTCGTATACATGTAAAAGTAAATAGCTAACCAAAACCAAGAAGTACCAAGGGATCCTATGCGGGCCAACAAGACCACCATGCTGTCTAGTTAGCTCATATGGAAACAAGCAATCAAAGTTATACTATAGCCGACAAGGATGCTAACTAATAGCTAAACTATGCCTCACACGTCCATCACGCAAAAGAAAACATACATAGGCCCCACATGGCCAACAACAAAACTAATACTGGAGATCTATACCCTGCAAGCCTCTAAGAGTGGAATAATGGTCGGGACAGGGCCCCGACCTACCCATAAACTGTACAATAAAAGAACAAACCTTCTAACTAACAACTCAAAGGCAAAAGGAGCTGATCAAAATGCTGACTCGGCTGATGCCTAGGGTGGTCCTGAACTGCATCTAATTGTACCTGAAGGCAAGTAATGCAGTGCCCCAAAGATGGACGTTAGTACAATATGTACCGAATATGTAAGGAAGTAAATGAAAATGACTGAATAATACTGATAATGAAACTGAAACAATTCGATAGGAGGGATAGAGATTTAACTTGATATAACCTTATAACATGTTGTACAACTAACAATGAATAGTGAAAACAAGAACCTTACTTGGCCCCTATAAGCCCGAAAGGTATATCCAGCACAGAATAACCCGCCTGGGGCCCCATAAGACCTGGAGAACACCCTTCAATTAATATACCCCTAATAAGGTCAAAGTGAGTCAACAGGTAACTATAACCAACCTACCGGTCCCCTAGTTCTGCAACTAAGCCCACTTGGCTCCTGATCTGTGTCTGTGTCTAATTTGGTGGACTCCTAATAACTGCACCCTGGTCACCAGGCTCGACGAGGGTCAGTGATGTCGATACAACACAAAATAATAGACCAGTCATGGAATGAACTGTAATATGACCCTTACGCCTCTACATCGTCCCTTGGGACAACATATCGCTCCTTGGAGCGACGTCATATAGCCTCGTAGGCGTCAACACAGCTAGTAACCCTTGGGTTGGTAACGGAAGACTATACAGGGCAGGGTCAATCCCAATCTGAACAGACAACACTAATCTCAGACTAGTAATAGCAGCTAATCACAATAATCATGCTTCTGATATTCTTACAAGAGTCTAGGTCGTATTATCACATGATAGGAATAACTTACCGAAAGAATTTGCCTTAACATATCTCGAATGTTGACTTCTGATTTAACTAGTGAGGTTTAACTTGGAAAGTGCAATTTTTTCCAACTGTAACTTCTATGTTGAGAAAATAGAACTAATTTCAATACTAAACTCGGCAAATAATGATATATTTCGATAATAGAATTAACTATAATTCAACTTCGCAAAACTCGGCCGACTTATAATTTCCCGAGAGTTCATAAGGATAAAATGCTTAACTAATGCATATGGCAGTTTAAGAATTAATTTGGAGCAATTGTAAATTTTACTCAGCAGAGTTCTGATTTGTCGAGCATATTTTTGTGAAATAACTCCATAGAAATGCTTCCCGTAGGCTTAGGATTCGATACCTGAAGTTAATCGTGTTTGGACTGCATTTAGCAGTGTAATCAAATAAAAATTGTATGAAAGTTGCGTTCTATTCTTTCTCTGGCTGAGGGACTTAATATCAAATGAAATTCAATTGAAGGAGGGCTCTATATATATAACTTTGGGCGGTGGACAAGGGGTCCGTGTCACAGCCCCCATCACACCTTTTTTTGGGTGTTCCACGTCGCCCAACGCAGAGGAGGGGGTCCATGACACGCTACCCGTCGCAGCCTACCCCAGGCCCTCTCCCTCGCGCTAACTGGATACCTTGCTCGTATGTCCCTCCCCCGAGCCCTTTTTTCGTATGTGTCGTACTCTAAAACTCTCGACTTATGTACGAACGCATCGATTAAATAATAGAAACTTACAGGGTGTAACATATTTGTAGGTTTTAGAATTATTTTATCATTCCTCACAGTAGTAGCTTGATGATTCATAGGTCATGGGTTGTAGTAGCTAGTATGGTGATGTTGACTTGGATGCCTTGGATGTTTGACTTGTTGTTCGTCTTGACTATGTTATGTTTGGTTGCTTTAGTTTGGAGTAAATTTTAATTTTTGTTTTGTTTTGTTTGAGTCATTGTAGTCATAGAGTAATGACGTTTCCCTATGATAGATGGATGACGACCGTCTTAAGGGAAGTTTCGTCGCATTTTTTTATTTTATTATTTTTAGGATTGAGTCGTAGGTCATCCACTTGTATGCTTGTAATATTCTGCTTAGCCAATATGGTTTAGTAAATAGAGAGGTCACCTTGATTGCATGAGTTAGAATCCTTGAGAGATGCACATATCTCTTTAATTTGAATCAACATATCCTTAGGGATTAATAATGAATTTAACTTGTCATATGATTGTGCAAATGTGTAGCTGTAGAAACCGATTAGATTCTTGTTGCCATGAGAGATGAGATGAAATTTTTTGTATGTACATACTGTAGGATCTAGAACTTGCCTTAGTGTATGTAGGATAACTAATTGGTAGGGAGTTAAGAGATGATCAAGGCATTTCTTTGAAAAGCCATGTTTTCTCACATTTTTTTTCCCTTCCTGCACATGCTCCTTAGTTACCCCGTTTGAGCCTAAAAACCTTATTTTTTCTTAGCCTTAATAGTAGCTTAATCCTTTTTTTTTGTTTGTGAGACTTAATATTTTTTATCCAAAGTAGTCTTAATCACTTTGATACTTGAAAGTTAAGGTCCACCAAGATATACTGCAAAGGAAAAAGAAAATATTGTGCTAAGAAAAGAAAAGTGAGAAGAAGGGGTGCCCATAAAAATTGTGTTGTTTAGTTGATGCTAGGGAATTTAAAAAGAGAGATTTAATTACAAAATCCTTAGTTATTATATGATTAGAGAACTTACAGTCAAGTAGTAAAAAATGGGGCATGAAAAGAAAAGACAAGGGTGAATAGAGGAAAGGTGAACAAGCTAGGAAAAAGGAGGTGGAGAAGTAAAGTGAAATTGTCTTAAAGTGCTTAGGATGGTAGTCACTATAAAAATGAAATATCAATCCTACCCATCCCTTAGCAGATATTACATTCAATAAAAGTCCTTGTGATCTTAATCTCTTGAAACAGTTAGGTAGTTTTAACGTACATGAAGGGCAAGCCTATGGTATGTCGCATATGTGCATTACATCATTTGTGAGTATGAATGTGCCTTACTTATAGTGTTCCATGTTTTTATATTGATGAAGTTGAGAGAGGAACATCACTAAAAGTGAGGGGCACAAGAGGTCTAATTCGATGTACTACTTGTTGCATGTGTCACATTTAATCATGTTGGCCCTTTGTGTTGAAAAGATGAGTCATTTATAGAGGTTGTGTGTTCTTAATTGTGAAATCTTTCTATGTGCTTTGTTGAGAAGTGTTGTATGATGATAAACCATTCTATGTATGCTCTATGCTAGTTGGTTGGGTACAAGTTGATAGAGGTGACAAGTGTTATGACGAAACATGATTTTAGGTATGTTTTAAGGATTGTTCAAGGACGAACAATGGTTTAAGTACGGGGTGGTGATCTTGGGCACATTTTCATGCCCATTTACCATGTTTTTACCACTATTTGATCATATTTTGAGTTCATAATCCTTAATTTATTCTTAAATTCATGTATGTGTGTGTTTTTATTAGCTAACAAATGATTTGAACAGGAAACAAGGAAAAATGGGCTCTAAATGATACAAGAAAAGAAAATTTGAGGATCTAACAGGGTTGGTGTCATGGCTGGTGCCCCGCACTAAGTCCCAAACTATAGATAAGAAAATCTCAGTCTAGTGTTATGGCAAGGGGGGGGGGCGAGCCAGGCCGTATCTGGAGCTAAAACTTTCTGGAAATTTGGCTAAGTTTGTGGCGAGATAGAGGGGGTGGGGCACCAGACCCATTCTTAGACAAAAAATGCTGATTTTAAAGTCAAGTCTTGAAGGGTAGAAGCGTCATTTGAAGTCTCGTCTATAAATATAAGCCTTAGGTCATTTGTTACGGAGTTTATGACTTCTTGGAGTAGTTTTAGACTTCTTTGAAGCAGTCTTTACTCATTTTTATTTCGTAGTTTGTTCATGAAAGCTTGTAAGCCGTTTGGAAGGAAGACAAAGTTCTACAACTAGGTTTTCTCTTCTTTACTTCATATTTTCGCATGATGATCACTAAGTATTTGTTTTTACCGTTTGTCTATGAGTGGCTAAACTCATATCTAGGATTTTGGCCATGGTAAATGATTGATTCTTTGAAAGACTAATTAAACTTGATTTTGATTCTTCAATTATAGTTGTTTGTATTTGTTTGTTTTAATTTATTATTTATGAGATTGATAATATTGTAAGTAATCTATTGGCTTTCAATTGAACTTAGGAAAGGGAATTGGAAGGTTTAAAAGTAAATACGAAATGGGAATTCAAAGACCCTAGAACCCATTGGTGATAGGATAGAAATTGTTGTTGAGGATAGGGATATATCCTTCAAGCCCATTTAGTTGAAATACAAGTAGGCTTAATCATCGTTTCATTACCACCAAAGGGATATAGTCGTTAGAGTTCATGAAATAGTTCCTTGATGCTAGGGATAGTAGCAAGAAATGGGATAGTAACTTGCAACTAACAACCGTAGGAAGAATCATGCTAGTTTAATTACGTCTGTCATCATTATCGAAATACAATCAAGCCTGCACTTGTTTTAATTAATTTTTATATTTGAAGTTTTAGTAGTTTAATTTTCCAAACCAATCTTCATTTTTCTTCTTTCGTAGATTAGTGAAATCAATGTACAACCTTATAACGATTAAATTGAAAAGTCTCTGTAGGTACGATATCTGGACTTAACAATCCTATATTACTTGACGACCACGTGCACTTGTGTGCGCTTGGCCGACATCACCCTTCATAGGCTAGACCTTTAGGAATACGCAGTCATCGACATAGAACTCTAAGTCTCTACATCATATATCAAAATAGGACTTCTCATGACTCTGGGCTATCAATAATCATTCTCTATTGAGCTTAACTTTTTCTTCAGACTGATGTATCATGTTAGGTCCAATTAGCCCTGATTCACCTACTTCAAACCATCTTATAGGGGACCTGTATTTCTGCCCATACAAAGCCTCGTAAGGTGCCATCTTAATGGTAGAATGGTAACTATTATTATATGAAAACTCAATAAGAGATTGGTGATCATCCCAACTTCCTCTAAAGTCTAGCACACACGCGTGTAACATATCCTTGAGCATCTGAATCGTGCGCTCAACTTGGCCATCTGTCTGGGATGAAAGGTTGTACTCAAGTTAACCTACATCCCCAAACCATTCTAAAATGACTTCCAGGATCTTGATGTGAATTGTGCCCCTCTATCATAGATTATATACTCTGGGACACCATGTAGTTGGACTATATCTTTAATGTACAACTCAGCATAATCTTCAGCTAAGAACGTAGTTTTGACTGGCAAGAAATGGATTGATTTGGTTAGCCTATCAGCAATGACCCAAATAGAGTCAAATTTACTCCTGGTACGGAGTAAACTTGTAACAAAGTCCACATTTATTGCTTCCCACTTCCACATAGGCATGGCTATCTCCTGAGTCAGCCCGTCGGGCTTTTGATATTCAGCTTTTACCTACTTGAAATTGGGACATTGCACTACAAATTCGACAATATATTTCTTTATCCCATATCACCAATAGATCTCTTTTATATCATGGTATATTTTGGTCAGACTCGGGTGAAGAGAATAACGGAAATAATGTACCTCTGACATGATCTGTTCGCAAAGACCTGCAGTATTAGGAACACAGAGTCGACCTCTGATTCTCAAGACTCCGTCACCTGTTATATCAAAGACCAATAACTCTTCCTTATGAGCCTTTCCTCTAAGCTGTACTAGGCTAGGGTCTTTGTACTGTCACTCTTTCACCTCTACAACTAGAGATGATCCTATAGTATTTTGGATCACAACACCACTATCATCTGTGTTCTTTAGTTGGTCTTCTAAACAGGCTAACCGGTACCGCTCTCAAGCCAATTCTCTCTTTTATAGCCCTAAATATAGTATGTTGCCCATAGATCTACGATTAAGGGCATCAGCTACAATGTTATCCTTCCTTAGGTAATACAAGATATCTATGTCATAGTCCTTTAGGAACTCAAGCCAATGACGTGGTTGCAAGTTCAACTCTTACTGCTTAAAATATACTGGAGGCTCTTCTAATCAGTAAAGATGTCTACATGAATACCATATAAGTTAATCTTCAGGGCATGAACAACCGCAACCAACTCTAAACCATGAGTGGGGTAGTTCTTCTTCTGCTTCTTTAGTTGCCTCAAAGCATAGGCAATCAGCTTGTCGTGTTGCATCAGAACACATCCTAACCCAATGCCTGAAGCATTACGATATACAACATAACCTTTTAAACCCTCTAGTAAGGCTAATACCGGTGCAGATGACTATCTGTCTTTCATTTCAGGAAAATTTACTCACAAGCCTCGGTCCCCTAGAATTTAGCTGCCTTCTGAGTTAGCTTTGTCAATGGTGTCGATAATACAAAGAATCCTTATACAAATCTTCTATAATACTCGGCTAGCCCTAGAAAGTTGCGAACTTCAGTAGGAGTTGTGGGTCTGGGCCAAGTCTTCATGACCTCTATCTTCTATGAGTCAACTTGAATGCACGTATCTCAATATTTGGCGATGACTCCAAGTACTATCAACCAGCTAATTGCATAGGTGCAGTTTTGATCTTTTCCAAAATTAAATGTTTCTGTATTTCCCCTTACCTCCATGCACTGAAGTTTGGGATTTGTGCCGCATATACAATATTGGCAAGGATACTACTAGCCATGTCTACTGACCCATATTGTCCTAATACCTTCTTGGTAGGTTCTTATCATAAAACCTTTCTATTCTTCAATAAGAAGTTAGGGGCCATAACTATAATTCTCCAAGATGGGCCCACATATGCCTGGCAGGTACAAACAATCAACAATAACCTACCCAGGCCCCATAGGCCCTAGCAAGTACAAAATCAAATTTGTATATCCCTATCAATACCATTGTAGCCCCGAAGGTATTCTGTAGTTTATATGAAACTGTCCTTACATAGGCAATCAACATGCATCTATGGGTTGTTCTATAGCTCGCTTGTAACTAGCCCTTCATAGGTAATCAATGTGTACCTGTAAGTAGCCCCTTAGGCAATAAAGGTATCTCTATAAGTAGCCTCCCAGGCGACTGTAGGTGAGCACATGAGGCTCCTGTATTTGTATATTGAGTCTTCTGGTCTCTTGTAACTGCACCCTGAGTACACAAGGCTCTTCTGAGGACTAGTAATGCCAACTCAAGCATAAAGAAAGTCTGTCAGGGCACCATACTTCAAGTGGCTCTATAGGCCTCGATATAGTCGTTCTAGATTTCATATTGCTCTATGAGTACAACATAGCCCCATAGGCATTTAATAATTATATTTCTCTCTTTGAGCAACCTGTATAGTATCTAACAGGCCTAACTTATATTTCCACACATCACTCGGTGAGCGTAGCATAGCCCCTCAGGCCTAACACAATTGTTACTTTCCCCTATAGAAACCTGTGTATCATCCAACAAGCATATCCTATGTGTCCACAGCTACCCAAAAAGTTATAAGGACAATTATAGAATCGGCTAGCCTAGAAAGAAAAGGGTGAGGTCCAGGAGTGACCTGAAAAATAATCTGAACGTTGTAACAAGCTATAAGATCGCTAATATTAGGTGTAACCCCCAACATCTAAACAGTGTAGCTCACTAGGCAGCCATCAAAAGTAGAACTTTGAAGCTAACCCATTAGGACGCTAAGCATAATCGTTCTAAAGGCATAGCGGTACAATAATGGCTTATAAGCGAACAATAAATTCATAGGAAACCAAACTATATGGTTCCTGCACCTAAAATGACTACAGGGATGCTGATAAAAGGATATGACTCTGAGCAGCCAACTACAATAGCCTTACAGGTAGCCACAATGACTATTAACCTAAAGCTAGAATTACAATATTGAGATTCTAGCTCTATAATCATTAAGATACATCAAAGGCCCCTAGGCGAGCTTTATCACAGATAGACATCATGAGCATGAAGTTTCATTGCCAAGTTACTCCTTATTCTTCCCAAATTAGCAAGACATGATCATTGATTAACAATAAATACTCTACAACATCGGTAAGGCAGCAAGATATCAACAACCAAACTAAGCGACAACAATCCAACCAAGTACTCTTAGTCGCTTCTAATGAAAGTCAAAGCTAAATGTGGCAATCCTCGACGAGGGATACTTATAACAATCAATAAGTTCAAGTTTCAGCAGTTAACCATACATCACAACATAGCCACGAATATACTACTAAATACAATGAGTTTCAGCAGCTAACCATACATCACAACATAGCCACGAATATATTACTAAATACAATGAGTCGTACCAACTATACAATTAAGAAACTTGACAAAGGAGATTTAGCCTTAACATACCTCATAGGAAAACCAATAACTCAAATTTCCTTGGTCAAACTCTCCCACGATCAGAAAAAACACAAAGCCCCAACATCTTATAGCTTTCAAGGCACCTAAAACAGCCCATGTATCAACAACAAAGAAGAATTCTGACATCGATAGTCGTTTCTATATACATTGCAAAACTACCAATGTTAATGGTAGAGAGGAGTATAGAAGTCCTTACCTTCCTCTATATGAAGGAACATCATAGATAGATTGACACATACACCCAATTCCCTTGGAAAAACCCAGTAAAATTCAACTAGTAAATCCATAAAGAGTTTGATGAACCTCATAGCAATTACTTACAAGTTCACAACATTAATTGGTGTTGGCGGCTTGGATACTGATCTCAAAATCTGGAAATATGATCTCCAATGGATATCCCTCAAAGAGTTCTTGAATTTAAAAAAATGAGTTAAAACTGATTTACGAATCAGAAGTTATTTAAATAGAAGTGGGCACGGCCAAGTTGGCCATGATGGGCGCGGTGCGCCGCTCCTTGCTCCTACACATCACGCAGCTCCATGCCAGGCTGCCAGTACTTCATGCGGCCCTGTGCGCCAGCGCACATGGGGCTCCCTGTCGAGCCTTCCTACTCACGCGGCTCTCCAGCCAACATTCTATCGTTCGACACCCATGGCTTTTCTCAGATAACCTTATTTCCTTATTATTTTACTTCCAGGCAATATGAAAATGAAAAATTATCCTATAAAATTTATTCTCTCACTAGGTCCGGTGACACTCACTCACGGGGAATTTCATTCCTCACTCGAACTAGATTATAGATACACCCCTTAGAAATTATTTTCCTAGCCTTAAGGTAAGAGATAAATTGACCCTTAGGCGCTGAGGTACTACCCTTCCATTCTAGGACTGGTTCATTAGGAAATAGAAACCTAATGTTATAACCTGAGCTGAGACCTAGATTGAGATACAGAGCCTAGAACCACGAATGACTCCAAGCTAACCTATGGCACATACATAGCTTGACTTAAGAGCATAATTAAGAGGGAAGTAAAACATGAACTTGACGTAAGCGGAAGTCTGCATAGCATAATGACATAAATGTAAATGTGAACCAAAACGACTAAAAACATCTATACAAGCTATTATAAAAAGCCTCTAAACATCTTATGAGCTGATAGGACAACACACCCAACTAGCTCGCTAAAGATTGAAACTAAAAGACATAGGCATAAAGCATAAACTAAAAATTGTTCTCAAAAGATGAGGACTCACTAAGAATGGGAACTGAGCTGGTCTAAGCAGGGCGAATTAATGTCGATACTAACAAGGATAACCCGAACCTATGTCATGAGACAATATAGCATGGAGTATGCAAGTAGTACTTGGAATGTACTGAATATGCAAGGTAAGTAAATATGCTAGTAAAGGATATTTTGAAATTATAAACATAAATCAAGATACAATGTGAGAGTAGGAACAACATGCTAAAAGCCATATTCTTGAAGTATTCATGTGTCATGACCCAAACATAGGCCCGGATCGGTACACGGGATAAAGAACCTCGAGAGGCTCCAAGTCGACCCAAGGCATGAACATGACTTCTAAGATCAACATAATAAATGTGGAATTCTCACATATAACATAGTGGAAGTTTGAAAATGTGATAACATCGAATAATTGTATACATACTATGTCTGATAAGCCTCTACTACTGACGAGTTGATGGGACAAGAACCCAACTAACTCACTAAAGTATGAAACTGAAAATACAACTAGAAAGAAGGGCCCTTGAAAGATGAGGATTCACCAACTCTAGCTAGAAAGTGCTAACACTGAGGATCTGGCTAATGGCGGGACTGAGCCTGAATATCTGAGACTGTATCATGAAACAATGCAACATAGAGTATTGTGGTCAGTATGTGGAATGTAGTAAGAATGGAAGGTAAGCAAGACCACTAAGTAAGTAAAATCAGAGATCATTCATATCATAAACATTTCATCATAAGAGTCTGAGAGTAGGGCTTGCATGCTATTATCTGAAAACATGATTTAAACATAACTGAATCGAATGACCCAAAGCTGAAAATTGGTATTTATAAGTAAAACTGAACATTTGGTCAAACCTGCTGAAAACATAATAACATCACTAATAAACATACATAACTGAAATCATGAAGAACAATGGGAGACTTGTCTTATAACCGGCATTACCACGATAGAGCTTACGCGGTCCCAACTATTACACTCAAGTGGGAAGAGCCATCCAAAGCCTTGCCAGGGCAAAGGAAGCTACCATGATATGGATATCAAGCTGAAGGCCCCTTGTGGGTAGGGGAAGCTCACAAGGAAGATCCCAAATAATCTGAACATACCTACGTTCGCATGTAGTTTTGAGGCACAGGGTTGGCTGACCCTTAGCCTACTCAGTGCCAAACTCTACTCCAAAAAACATGCACATGCTTTCTATTATTTTTCAATGAAGCTGACCATCATCTAGTGATGAAGATGAATCATAACATACATGCATAATCTAAAATCATAACATGAGGAGCCTTGGGCTCAAACCATAGAAAATAGTGGGAGTCTAGACTCCAAAACTATGTGGAAAGCTAATAACATGAAATTTAGATAAATCATTAACCATTCTTGATCATATGGGATTTTCTAATACTTAAACATTCTTGATATAGATTTGATCATTCGAAAACATGAACATGGACATAGGTAATTCGAAATCATTCTTTCATCATATACATCTCATCATGCTTGAATATTATATCATAATCTCAACTTTCATGAATTTCCATGGGTGGGCATCATAATTTTTAAAAACTTGAAATCATAATTTTTAATTTGAAAATATTGTAAAATATACCCATAAATCATAATTCAATATTAGAAACATGTATAGATCATACCCATGATTGATACTTAGAGAATTCACATATTGGGTTAAAACCCCAGAGATTCATCAACTAGAATTTTGATAAATTTGAAGAGGGATTGGGCATGGTCATTGATGAATATACCCATTCATAACCCTACATACCTGGGTGAATCTGATTTCACAACCCTCTTGATAGCCCAAAGGAATTTGGGGAAGAACTTGATGAATCTAAGTTTGATCACCCTTAGAAGCTTCTAGGATTGCATGCATGGAGAGGAATAGGCTTAGAATGAACTAAACCCTCTTCAAAACACTTATCTGAGCTTAAAACGATATAATATAGGTCTTAGGAACTTAGGAACTACAAAAGCCCTTAATAAATTTGCAAGAAAATACTCACTGCCAGTCCCAACGAGGGACTGGATGAATCGTGGTCGGGGGGAAGACTTGTCGTCTACCTATCATTGCCATCACTGGAATTCCACCTCTACTGGTCACCACAAGGGACACCATGACTCGTGGTGTACCCGACGACTCATGATGACTAGTCCTTAAGGACACTTCCAACTTCTCAACACCCAGATCAAACTCCTACCCACGGCCCACTTGACGACTCGTGGTGATGACCGTGACTCATGGTCTCACATGTGGTCAACCTCAAGCCTAAAATTCCAACTAAGTACATCCTCATCCCCACGAGTCACTTAACAACTTGTAGTGCACCTCACGGATCACTGGACAACTCGTCCTACGACCTGGTGCAGAAAATTTTATTTTCTCCATTTCAACCTCGGGTCTGAACTTAGGGATTTCGGGGTATTACATCATGTTCATGAGATGTTCATCATAAGCTGAACATAATGACTCGAAGGTTTAGAAATAGAGGTTATAGTGTTCCATGCTTGAAATTATAAGTGAAAAATCACAAGCTGATCAATGGGTCAAATATACTATAAAAACTAATATTATAAGTCATGACTATAAGTAATTGAAAACATGAGGGACAATAGGATATTCTTATACTGACATACCCCACATAAGCACACAAGGAGCCCGACCTGTAAAATCCTAGTTGGGAGGGTGTTCGAATATTTCCAACGGTAGAACCATGGAAAACGTGTGATATCACTCATGGGTTGCCTATACAGGCATGGGAGACACTCTCATGGCGGACCCCATCATGGCTACATTGGCACAGAGTTCTTAAGACCTGGGTATGTGATGTTGGGAATTTTTTCATGCTCATTTTGCATGCTTTTACATATATTTGATCATATTTTGAGTTCATAATCCTTAATTTATGTTTAAATTCATGTGTGTGTGTGTTTTATGTGCTTACAAATTATTTGAGTTGATTTGAGGAGCAAATTAAGCAAAATGGGCTCAAAATAATCCAACGAATAATGATTTGAGAATCTGACGGATTTGGTACTATGGCTGGCGCCCTGCACCAAGTCCCAAACATCAGAGAAATAAAATCTTAGTCTGGTGTTATGGCTAGCGCCCTGCACCAGCCTTCAAACTTTAGATAAATAAATTCTCAGGCTGGTGCTTTGGCTAGGGCGACATACCAGGCCTTATCTGGAGCTAAAAATTTGACTAAGTCCGTGGTGAGATAGGAGAGGCGGCACAAACTCATTCTGGGGTCAAACCTGTTGATTTTCAAGCTAAGTCTTGAAGGGCAGAAGCGTCATTTTAAGGCTCATCGATAAATATAAGTCTTAGGTCGTTTGTTAAGTAGTTTTTGAATTCTAGGAGTAGTTTTGGACTGCTTGAAGCAATCTTTACTCATTTTGATTCTGTAGTTCATTCATGAAAGCTTGTAAGCAGTTTGGAAGGAAGACAAGGTTCAACAAGTAGGTTTTCTCTTCTTTACTTCATATTTTCACGTGATAATGACTAAGTATTTATTTTTCCGCTTCTCTATGAGTGCTAAGTACATATTCTAGGGTTGCAGGCATGGTGAATGGTTGATTGTTCAACAAATTAATTAAATTTAGTTTTGATTCTTCTTTTTTGGTTGTTTGTATTTAGTTGTTTTAATTTATTATTTATGAGACAGATCACCTTATAAGTAATCTGTTGGCTTTCGATTGAACTTGGAAAAGGAAATCGAAAGGGTTAAATTGAAATGCAAAACGACAATTCAAAGACCCTTGAACCCATTGGTGATAGGATAGAAGTTGTTGTCGAGGGTAGGGATATACCCTTCAACCTCATTTAGTTGAGGTACAAGTAGGCATAATCGTCGTTTCATTGTTCTCCTGCGACCATGGGGATATAGGAATTAGGGTTCGTAAAATAGTTCTTGGATGCTAGGGATAGTGGAAAGAAATAGGATATTAACTTGCAACTAACAACCGTAGGAAGAATCATGCTAGTTTAATTACGTATGAAAAACTCAACTTGAAACCAACCAAGTGTCATTGCCCTATTCTATCATCATTATCATAACACAATCAAGCTTGCATTGGTTTTAGTTAATTTTTACATTTGAAGTTTTAGTATTCTTAATTTCCAAACTAATCTCCATTTTTACTTGTTTCATAGATTAATGAAATCAAAGTGACAACCTTATAATGATTAAATTGATCATTCTCTGTGGATATGATATCTAGACTTAACAATCCTATATTACTTGATGACCACGTGCACTTGGGTAACATTAAGTTTTTGGCACCGTTATCGGGGACTTGAATATTGTTTAATCATTTGTAGGTTAGAATTTTGTTTCTCTAGTTTTTTTTACGTTTGTTTCTTATTTTTGTTGAAGTTCACAAAGTTTTTTACCTCGGTGTACGCCAAGCACGAGAACTCAAGGACCACCCTTAGCTTCTCTTAATCCTGAAATAGAGAGAACCTTTCGAAGGTTAGCTACAGAAAACATCGGGCAAGCAGCAGGTGAAGAGAATGAGAGAGTTCCATGTAATGCAGTTTGCTAGGCCGAATGTTGAGAATGCTTCTAAAGCAATTATTAAACCAGCCATCACTAGGAACTTTGAGCTGAAAGAAGGGACTGTACGGTTGGTCCAAAACACTTGCCAATTCTAGGTGAATCCGCATGAGGATCCCCACAGTCATCTGATGACGTTTGTAGAGCTGACTGAAAACTTCCACTAACAGAATGTGTCAGATAAATATATCAAGTTGACTCTTTTTTCATTCTTACTAATCAGAGAGGCCAAGGAGTGGCTTCGAATTGATCCTGCAGGATCCATCACCACTTAGGAGATCCTATCCAATAAGTTCATCCATCGATTTTTCTCTTTAAGAAGAACTAAAAAACTGAGAGGAAAGATCTCCAGATTCGTATAGAGAGATGGAATAACACTAGATCAAGAATGGGAACGTTACAAAGGTTACTTGAGCGATTGTCCATACCACATGCAACCTAAGGAGATAATTGGGTACAACTTCATTGAGAGTCTAAAGCCTGAATCTATGATACTTCTTAACACTACTGCACAAGGACAGATTCTGTCCAAAAGTTATGATGAAATTGAGGCTCTCTTGAACCACATGTCTGGGAAGTCAGGATTATTAGGATTCCGGCAGAGGATTTGCAGCAACAAAAGTGTCAAGAAAGCTTGAGGTGGATGGTGTAGCGGCAATCAGGGCAGACATTAGCCAATTGGTGAATATGATTAGTAAATTGGTGACCACACCAGCAGGAGACCAAGCGCAGCAGGTACAAATACCATGGCCATCATGTGAGGCGTGTTGGAGAAGGTCTCGTCTATTCAGGTTGTCCTCTTAATATTGAGTCTATATATTTTATGGGACAATAAGATTGTGGTGGAGGTTTTACAGGTAATGGTTATAATGACGGGTACCGGAATGGAGCAAATTCCCTATTGGGGGGGAATCAAAAATTTTCAAAATCCCCAAAATACTTATCAAAGGCTAGAGGGACAGCAGCAGAATTGTTCTCTTAAGGAGACAATGAAACAATGGATGGTGCAGCAGATGCAAGTGGTAAATGAAATGCCAAAATCCATCCATGAGCTTGAAAGGCGAATGGGCAATTGGCCCTACAAAAGAATAACATACCACAGGGGGAACTCCCAGGTAAAACTAAGAATAACCCGAAGGGAAATATAGATGCTATTTTCTTGCGCAGTGCTAACGAGCTAGGTGAGGTTGTCCCCAGAAAATAAAAGGTTGATGAAGAATAGGTCATGAAATACAAGACTGAGGTAGGGAGTCTAGCAACCTACAACCAAAAATTGTAGTAGCTATACCACCTCCCCCATTTCCTTAAAGGTTGAAGAAAAACACAGAGGACACAGCCTTAGTAAGTTTCTTGAGTTGCTGAAGCAGGTTCATGTGAATATTCCACTGGTGGAGCTTTTGCAGGAAGTTTCAAGGTATGCCAAGTATCTCAGGGATATTGTGCCCAATAAGAGAAGGCATACAGAGTTTGAAACCGTGGCTCTTACAGAAGAGTGCAGTCCTCGAATCAAGAATAAAATTCTAAAAATGTTAAAGGATCCTGGGAGTTTCACTATTCAAGTCACTATTGAAAAAAAGGAAGTTGGTTTAGCCTTATGTGTCTAGGTGCGAGCATCAACTTGATGCCTGCGTATCTATTCAGAACTCTGGGATTAGGTGAACCACGTCGTACCATAGTGATGTTGTAGATTGCGGATCGGTCCCTTGCCTCTCCTGAGGGTATCACTAAAGATGTCTTGATCAAGATAGGACCTTTCATCTTGTCGGTAGACTTTATAATCATAAACTATGGGACAGATGCAGCAGTTCCCCTCATTTTGAGTAGAGGATTTTTAGCCTCCACCGACATAGTCATACATGTTCATTTGGGCAAGATGTCTATGAGAGTAGATGGTTAGGAGGTAGTGTTTGAAGTGTTCAGAGCAGCACGAATATCACCTTATTATGAGGACTTCAAGATGAAGCTGACGGGAGAACCTGGAGGTTGTAATCAGTTAGTGGAGCAGCGAGTGCTGCATGAAAGCCTAGAAGATCCTTGGTATGGTAACGAGTCCACTCTGATGAAGGAGAGACGGGAACCATAATCATGTCGCGATATTAAATCAGACGATGCATGGGAGGAAACCCATAAATATCGTGCCACAATGTTAAATAAGGCGCTTGATGGGAGGAAACCCATCCTTTTTCTTTTTAATATTTATATGATTTTATTTGTTTTGTAGAGACAAACAGGACGTAAGAGGCAAGAACAAGATGGGACATTGAGCTAAAAAGTGTAATTCTGGAGTGAGACGTCTAGCATGGGACACCAGGAGTTATATTCTAGAAGACAAAAAGATTCAGGTGAGGATATAGGGGGCGCACCGCACTAGCCCCTATCTCCACAGAAGAAAATTTTCTAAGTATATGGTGAGATAGGAGGGACGGCTCACCAAGGGGTATTTGTTTGAAAATTTTTGGTCAATATTGATTCAAAAGACCTTAAAATTACATCAAAAAAATAAGGCCCCATCTTTTATTTAAATTCTCATTCACCCTTTTCCCTCAAAAAATTGAAAACAAAAAGCAAAAGTTTTTCTCTCTCTCTCCTTTAAAGTCGTAGCTTCCCATTTCCTCTCCCCTCCATTGTTGTTTTCTCCAACAAGTTGGTAAAGCTCTCATCTTCAACTCAAGTAAGTGTATTTATTTTCTCTTGTTCAAGTAATGATGCAAGCATGATCTCACACCCTTCTTGCCCAAAATCACCATTGTTGGTGAAACACTTGAATTTCATGTTTTGCGTTTTATGAGCTTAAAGTCTTAAATTCTTCCATGATTGTATTTATCTTTGTTGGGTAGCTTGATTCTTGGTTGAATATGGTGATTTGAACTTGTGGGGATGATGGAGTAGGTGAATTGAATTTTTGAATGTTGGCGGGTAGGTGCATTAATTGTAGAGAAAGAAAGTACATGAAGCTTTGAATTCTTGAAGGTGAAAATTGCTTGAGTTGGTGAAATTCTTGATTAATTCATGTTGATTGGTAGTAAATTATTTATTGTTGGTTGATTGAATTGAATATTGCTACTCCATTACATGAATTACTTTAATTATGAATTGGAGAAGGAAGGTGAGAGGGATAGCCTAGATAATGCATTCTTGATTAAAAGCTAAAGGTTAGAGGAGAGTTGAAAAGAAAGAAAAAAATTCATGAAACTGGTGTAGTATGGAGTTAGTGAATTAAATTAGATTTTTGAGACTGGATGATGATGGGGGAAGTATTGAGTACCCTATTTGACAAATTCTCACATATAAGCTAGAAAATTAAGTGTGGGGTGAATTTTGCACCTTCCGCACTTAGTTAGTTAGCTATTTGATTCACAAACTAATTTTGTAGAGTTAATTTTATTACTTCGTAGGTACAATGGCACCAAAAGGAAAGGAGGCGACTGTAGCTAAGAAGAGCTGAAAGAGGGGTAGACCAAGAAAAATGGAAGCTAGTTCATCGGCTCCCAAAGCAAGCCCCACAAGGAGATTCAGAGTGAATGTAGTTGAGCCTCATGGGCTTACTTGGTTTAATACTAAAAAAAAAAGCAAAGTATTCCCCTGAGAACTGGATAGATGAGGATAACTTGGCACTTGAGTTCCCAGCTATTCGGAAAAAGATACGTGAGTTGGGATCTGGCTATATCTTCAATGAGCCGGAGAGGTACAACCTCACTTGGGTGAGGGAATTATACACAAACTAGGACATCTCATTTAGAGAGAGTACAAAGGTCAAGATCAGAGGATATGTGGTGTGATTCACAGTTATGAGGTTCAATGCTTTCTTATAGACACCTACAGTAGACCCTTCGCAATATTTCATCTTGTTAGAGGAGCCGCTATATAGAGAAATCCACAATACTTTGTGCAGTGAGCACTCATCCGCCTGATGGGTGAGGGATCAAAATGACATCCATTCCACATGTGAATTTGAAGTTGGTATGTGTTGTCTTTCTCCCTGGGACACATTTGATAGAAGTGACTTGCGAGCAGATTGTCTTTGTGTATATGTTGATGAAGGGGATACCGGTTAACATTAGTGTTGTGATTTGTCACAATATGAGGAGATCATGAGACAATTGTAGATGGAAATATTGTCACGGTAGTCTCTTGATCATGTACTTGAGGAAGGAAGGTATCGAGGAGGAGGATGCAGATCTTGTTCTACCTTTGGCTGGACATTTGGCTCGATAGATGATAGACATCACCAAAATGAAGGAGATTGCCCCTTCCGCAGGTCTCTCTCTTACAATAGCTGATCTGCAGGACCGAGATGAGATTGGTAGGGTCATATATTTGGGATGATGGAATTATAGCTAAATATAAGAGGTCGACCAGCCACTACAGAGGAGATGTCAGCTTTAGAGGCATGGTACCCGCTCACAGAGAGTGCTATGTTGATGTGTTGAGTGGGTTCGGCTTTTGAGGAGCTGCTTGATGATGATGAGGCTACCATCCTTACTGATGGTGTTGATGATCTATACATGGAGGAGGAGGAGGATGCTACAGGAACCACGCAGGTTGATGGCGAAGAGAATGATTCTTAGCGACTAGGAAGTTCCTTTTCTCTCCTTTTATGATGTATTGTGTATGCTCTAAGGACAATACACCTTTTTAAGTATGGGGTGGAGGAAATCTAAATTCCTATTGATCTTTAATTGCTATATTTGTAGGTCGTACCATCTTTATATTCCTGGTAGAAGTAGTTTGATGATTTGTAGGTCTTGGATTGCAATAGATAGTATGATGTTGACTAC
The DNA here is from genome assembly GCA_035772735.1 of Datura wrightii. Lineage (NCBI taxonomy): Eukaryota > Viridiplantae > Streptophyta > Magnoliopsida > Solanales > Solanaceae > Datura > Datura wrightii. The sequence continues at coordinate 181,195,833 of JASDFA010000018.1, forward strand.
TTGGAAGTCTTGGATGTTTGACTTTTTATGTTCGCCTTGAGTAGGTTATGTTTTGTTGCTTTATTTTAAAGTAAATTTTTAAATTTTTTTTTGTTTTGTTTGAGTTGTTGTAGTCATAGAGTAATGATTTTTTTCTATGATAGATGGATGACGACCATCTTAAGGGAGTTTCATCACATTTTTTTTATTTTCTTTAGGATTGAGTCATAGGACATCCGCTTGTATTCTTGTTGATATTCTTCTTAGCCGCTATGCTAGAGTAAATAGAGTGGCCATCTTGATTGCAGGAGTTAGAATCCATGAGAGACGCATATATCTCTTTAATTTGACTCAATATATCCTTAGGGCTTAATTATGAGTTTAACTTGTCATTGAATATGATTGTGTTAATGTGTAGTTGTAGAAACTGTTAGATTCTTGTTTCCATGAGAGGTGAACTAAACTATTTTGTATGTATATATTGTAGCATCTAGAACTTGCCTTAGTGTATGTAGGATAACTAGTTTGTAGGCAGTTGAGAAATGATCAAGGCATTTCTTTGAAAAGCCATGTTTTCCCACATTTGTTTTACCTTCCTAGTAATTCTCCCTAGTTAACCCCATTGAGCTTAAAAGCCTTATTCTTTCTTAGCCTCAATAGTAGCTTAATCCCTCTTTTTGTGAGACCTTAGACTTATTGATCCAAAGTAGTCTTAGGCACTTTGAGATTTGAAAGTAAAAGTCCACTGAAGTATAATGTTAAGGGAAAAATAAAAATTATCATAAGAAAACAAAAGTGAGAAGAAGGGGTGCCCATAGAAAAAGTGTGTTATCTACCCTGTTGCTAGAGAAATGAAAAAGAGAGCTTTAATGAAAAATCCTTATTTATTCTTTGATTAGAAAACTAGTAGCCAAGTAATGAGAAAAATGGTGCATGAAAAGAAAAAACAGGGGTGACTAGAGGAAAGGTGAACAAGTAAGGAAAGAGGTGGTGGACAAAAAAATTTAAATATGTCTTACAAGTTCTTAGGGTGGTAGTCACTATAAAATATCAATCCTACTCGTCCCATATCAAACATTACAATCAAGAAAAGTCCTCGTGATCTTAATCTCTTGAAGCAATTAGGTAGTCTCAACATACATGAAGGACAAGCCTATAGTTTGTTGCATATGTGCATTACATCATTTGTGAGTGTGAGTATGCCTTACTTATTGTGTTCCATGTCTTATATTGATGAATTTGAGAGAGGAACACTACTAGAAGTGAGGGGCACAAGAGGTCTAATTTTGTGTACTACTTGTTGCATGTGTTACACTTAATGTCGTGTGATGATAAACCACTTTATGTATTCTCTATTCTAGTTGGTTGAGTTTGAATTAATACAAGTTTCAAGTGTGATAGTGAAACATGATTTTAGGTATGTTTTAAGGAATGTTTGAGGATGATCAATGATTTAAGTGTGGGGTGGTGATGTTAGGCATATTTTCATGCCCATTTTCCGTGTTTTTACCCATATTTGATCATGTTTTGAGTTTATAATCCTTAATTTATGCTTAAATTCATGTGTCTGCATGTTTTATGTGTTAACAAACAATTTGAGTTGATCTGAGCAGAAAACTAAGCAAAATGGGCTCAAAATGATGCAAGGAATGAAGATTTGAGAATCTGACGGGATTGGTGCTATGGCTAGTGCCCTGCACCAAGTCCCAAAATTCAAAGAAATAAAATATTAGTCTGGGGTTATGGCTGGTGCCCCGCACCAACCCTAAAACTTCATAGAAATAAATTCTCAGGCTGGTGTTATGGTTGGGGCAGCGCGTTAGGCCTTATCTGGAGCTGAAATTTGGACTAAGTTTGTGGCGATATAGGAAGGGCGCCGCGCAAGACCCATTCCGGGGTGAAAATGCTGATTTTAAGCTAAGTCTTGAAGGGAAGAAGCTTCATTTGAAGGCACATCTATAAATATAAGACTTAGGTCATTTGTTAAGTAGCTTTTGACCTGTAGGAGTAGTTTTGGACTACTTGAAGCAGTCTTTACTCATTTTTATTCCGTAGTTCATTCATTAATTCTTGTAAGTAGTTTTTAAGGAAGACAAGGTTCTACAACTAGGTTTTCTCTTCTTTACTTCATATTTTTGCGTGATAATGACTAAGTATTTATTTTTTCGCTTGTCTATGAGTGGCTAAGTTTATATTCTAGGGTTGTAGCCATGGTGAATGGTTGATTGTTCGACAAATTAATTAAATTTAGTTTTGATTCTTCTTTTATGGTTGTTTGTATTTTTTTGTTTTAATTTATTATATATGATACTGATCGCCTTGTAAGTAATCTGTTGGCTTTTGATTGAACTCGGGAAAGGGAATTGAAAGGGTTAAAAGGAAATACAGAACGACAATTCAAAGACCCTTGAATCCATTGGTGATAGGATAGAATTTGTTGTTAAGGATAGAGATGTACCCTTAAACCGCATTTTGAAGATATACAAGTAGGAATAATCATCGTTTCATTGTTCTCATGCGACCATAGGGATATAGGTGTTAGGGTTTATGAGATAATTCTTGGATGCTAGGGATAATGGCAAGAGATGGGATAGTAACGTGCAACTAACAACCGTAGGATGAATCATGCTAGTTTAATTACATCTGGAAAACTCAACGTGAAACCAACCAAGTGTCATTGCCCTATTTGGTCATTATTATCGAAACACAATCAAGCTTGCATTCGTTTTAGTTAATTTTTACTATTGAAACTTTAGTATTTTAATTTTCCCAACCAATCTTCATATGAGATTCACAAACATACTTGAGATACGTGAACTAGACATGAAATAAGCCCATGTGCCAGCCATGATCATAACTTTGACATTCATAAAAATCATGCATACTTGAGAAAATCATCATACTCTAAAATTCATAAATTCAATCATAAAAACATAATTTACTTTGCTATACGTAGAATCATGGACTAGTAAGATTGAAATTTCCAAATCATGCACAGTAGAGCATAATCTTCATAAACATGAAATCATGCATTAGGATGTAAATTGAGGGTTAAAACTGCCCTAATATCCATAAAACATCAATTGAAATATGAGAGGATTAAACCCATAGAGATAGCATGGAGAATGTCATGAAAATGGGCTACAACCCTAGAATTTCAAAATAACATGATTGGGGTCTTAAAATCATAGATTACGAATAAAATTGGTATGAGGGTGAAAGAATTCCCCCATTCATGACCCTACATTCCTTGGCTTCATGAATTGGAAACTTGACTTGATGATCCAAGAGGATTTGGGAACAAGGTGATGAAGAACCCTAGGTGGCCTTGAGAGGATTGGATCTTCAATTCATAGTATTAGGAGTAGAACGAGGGTTTAAGTTGATTAAAACCCTTAAAAACACCCTTTAAAAGGCTCAAAATGACTTAGTTTAGAAGTTATAAACTTAGGAATTATGAAAACACCCTTAATGATCCGACAGGAATTTATTCACTACCAGAACCGACTACCCACACCACTATTCGTTGGGTCAAGTAATATATCATTGTTTGACCCATTCGCGGAGCCAAAACCTATTCTCTGATCTTTTCTCACTCAACGATTCACTTAATGGGTCGTCAGGGGACTTAACGACTCGTTCCTCAATCCATGAAGTATCCTACAAGTCAAAATTTTCTCCACCATTGCACACTTAACGGGTCACAACATGACCCATCGGCTCACTTGACGAGTCACACCATTACTTGTTCTAAGACCTGGTGCAGGTTTTTCTATTTTCTTTATTTCATTCCTTGGGTCTAATCTCAAAGACTTTTGGGGTGTTACATTATCTCCCCCTTGGAAATATTAATCCTCGATGTAGATTAAGCATACTAAAAGGCTAGGGAAAGAACTACAATCCCAAAACTGAACAACCATAGCTAAAAACTGACAGAGTGACTGACTCCGGACTGATTTACATGACTGAACTAAATTCATGAAACATTCATGCATGCCATAACATGAAAGGAACTAAGAGACATGAAGTTGATATGAAGCTTAATAGAGTACTAAGGAGGAAATAAGTGCCTTATGTTGGAACTAAAACAGAAGCAAAAAGATGCGAGTATCTGGCCATCATATCTACTTTGGCTTCCCACGTAGCTACCTCAACAAGCTGATTTATCAACAAAACCTTCATTGGAGCTACTCCCTTGTTCCTCAGCTTCTGAACCTGATAATCAATGCTCTCAATTGGAAGCTCCTTATAGCTAAGGCTATCCTTCACCCCAATTATTTCTATCGAAACAACTAAAGATGGATCTCCAATGCACTTTTTCAACAGAGATACATGGAACACCGAATGCACCGAACCTAACTCAGCTGGTAGCTCTAACTCATAATCCACCTTGCTAACTTGCCTTAGAATCCTATAGGGACCGATATATCAGGGACTAAGCTTCCCTTACTTACCAAACCTCATAATTCCCTTCATGGGAGACACCTTTAGAAATACCCAATCATCGACTTCAAACTCAAGATCTCTCCTCCTAACATCCACATAAGATTCTAATGAACTTTGAGTTATTTTCAGCCGCTCTCTGATAAGATGAACTTTCTCCATAGCCTCATGAACTGAATCTGTCCCTATCAATGTAGCCTCACCTACCTCGAACATCCCAATAGGTGACCTATATCTCTTCCCATAAAAAGCCTCAAATGTCATTTGAATGCTTGAGTGATAATTGTTATTGTAGGCAAACTCGATGAGAGGCAAGTAATCATCCCAACTACTATTGAAATCAACCACACACTCTCTCAACATGTTCTCAAGAGTCTGAATGGTCCACTCAGCCTAACCATCCGTCTACAGGTGAAAAGTTTTGTTAAGCTTCACATGAGTACCAAGTCCCTTCTAAAACAACCTCCAAAACTGAGAGGTGAACTATGTACTCCTATTTGAGATGATGGAAAAATGAACTCCATGCAACTGATCCAACTCCTGAATGTACAATCTAGCATAATCCGCAACTGAATAGGTAGTTTTGTCCAATAGAAAATGGGTTGATTTGGTCAACTTGTCCCCAATCACCCATATAGAGTCATATTGTTGCGCCCCAGTGCATGCGCAAGCGTATAAGTAATATAGTGACTCTGAAGAGCCAAATGTCGAACCCACAAGTATTGGACTAATTCAGCGAATATTCAAGTTCAAGTGTTATATTAGATTTCACAAGTGGTGATTTTCAATATTTGAAGTTGAAACTAATTCTATGATTATCCAAATAATTCAGAAAAACAATAATGAGAAGCATCTAGAGTTAAGACCAAACTTTCATGTAAAGCTAAAATTCACAATGTTCAAGATTGAAAATTCATTTGTTGTCTCACAGAGTTAATATGCAATGTTCATGGTCTTTTGAGCCTCTAAACACAACAAATTAGTCTCACACCTACATCGTTGAGCGAGCATGTGAAGTCCTAATTCATGAGAAAGTAATAATATGGATGTGGTTCACAGGGTTTATTCCCTTGATTATGGACTTTGAGACCTAAAATCATATAACATAGAATTAACTTCACAACTATGTCTGAGAGTGGTGATGTGACAATTTAATCCTAAGTGTCTGGCTATCTTCCCGTTTAATTAACCAAGCAAGGTGAATTAGGTATAATTACTATCCTAACCCGTGAATCCTATCTGGAAGACAAAAACTTTCTTCCTACATTCTTTCATTTTAACCTAGGGTTACTCTTTCAAGCTTTGTCCTAAGCTTAACAAATTCATTTCAATGGTGATCAAGTAAAAAAACAACAATTATTAAGAACGCAAGACAAAACAACAAAGAAACTTGAACCAAAGATGAAATTAAGCAAACACATTCATGTCTTGTGGCCTTAACCCTAGAAGAAGGGTTTTAGCCACTCATGTTCATAAAAACACTCAAAAACATGTTTAAAGTGAAGTAATCATAAGAATGATTAAAAGAGAATGAAAGAATTTGAACCCTAGGTGAAGTTCTTCGTTTCTCCTTTCGCTCCTCTCTGCTTTCCCAAAAATATATCGTGATCATGAATTTAGAAGCTAAGGGTTCAATTTATAATAAGTTGGAAAAATGCAAGATTTTGCATGTGGTGAAACAGCTCCGTGCCACGCTGCCCATTGCAAAAATTTGTTGTTGTTACACGCTGGCTATCGCGGATATTTGCCTCCATGACACTCTGCTGCGCGGATGCTCACTTTTTTGTAGCCCCTGTTCACATAAATTAATTCTTTTCTCTGTGAAACGTTGTTGAACGCCCCAATGCTTCTCAGCACAGAGTTGACTCCAAATATCCATTTTAACTTGTCTAACCATCCATAATCCGTCCCTTAACATTTATCTTCAAGATTAGGACCATTATTTTCACATTGAGCTCCATACATTTGCAATTTCAACCTACAAAGAGAGCCAATCATATTTATTAGTCCATGTCCACAAATTACATTAAATACATGAGATTATTCTTAAATTAAGGTACAAATATGGCTACAACATCGGTATAAAATAGTATTTGGGCATTTAAATATGCCAAATATCACTACTCCACACTTAAATCCTTGTTCGTCCTGGAACAAATCCTTTACATCTCATGCACAAGGAAGACTCGCACATTACCAATTAATGCAAAACGACTCACATTAAGGCTACAATGACTGATGTAGATGGTAAGTTCAAATATAGCATGTTATATATAACCCAATTAAAAACAAGTATAACCAAGTTAATACCTCCTAGCCTCAAGAATCGACTTTACAACCACATCAAACTCATGTACATTAGCCAATAACGAAGTCTAACATGAATCCTATCTTTCCTCAAACGTGTGCCCTCACAACAAGAGAGATACCCATTTTTACTCACAAATTTTCAAATTATAACATGTATGGGTATATGAATACAATTACACTCACTCTTACAATGAATTCTCATGCAACATGTACTGACCCATAAGCTTGCCCTTAGTGTTTTACTCCACTAATTTAGGAACGTTTGAAAGTAAGATCAAGTAGGACTTATTGGGTTGTAATGTAAGCTAAGGGATGGGTAGGTACTAATCTGGCCAGTAATAGTGATTATCTTCCCTAAGCGCTTTTAATACATCACACTTACTCATTAAGAACATTCTCTTCTTTCACTTCACCTCTTGTTCTTTTCACTCTCAATTTCTTTTTTACTTTCCCATTTCTTTAAGAATACTTATATTATTAATAAAGAGTACTTAAGCAACTTTTTCATTCTTTTGTTCTTTACTCCCTACCAACACTTAGGCATTTTAAACAAGTGCACCTCTAATCTTTTCCTCAACTTCCACAACTACTATTTCCCTTCATTTTCAAGATTCTCACTCCTTAACTCTTTTGCATTTTTCACTTAAGCGCTTAGGAATTTTGGATCAAATTTAGTTCTATTGAAAGAAAAGGATTAAGCTTTTGATGTGGCTAATCAAAGAATAGGTTAAAGGCTCAATATGGCTGACTAGGATCATGCATAAGGGTAGGTAAAGAATAGGATGAAAATAGGCTAATTCAATGAAATACCTACATCATCTCCTACAAGTAACATTCCTTATTTCACTTTATATACACATTAGACAAGTTCTATACATTATACAATAGCATGAAATATTCAAAAACCCTACACTCATAGCACATGCTCAATTCAAGACAGATTCAGTAGACTCTTATCTCGGCTTATCACAAGAGTTCAAAATTAAGCTTTAAGCACCTAGAGTCACATTCAAGAGCCTAAGTGTCTGAAACAAAGTTATACAACTGCTACATATGCTTTAAAATTAAAAACACTTGCATCTTATACTCATGTATAACACTCAACAAGAACATCAAGCTATTAATCAGCTAAGGGTTCAAAAACAAAAACCTATTGACTAATTTTCCCTCAAGACGTCATCATCCATCCATCATCATAAAAATTCCCTAACTATGACTAAAATAGTTATGTACAGATACAGAAAAATTTTATTTCTTCATTCAAAGTGCCCTCTTCAAAAAAGAATCGAAAAGAAAAACCAAAGGTTGGGTGAATTGGGCTCACTCAGACTTCAAGTCAAACACATTTTTGACCAAGCACCAAGTTCACCCGAATTTACTTACCAAAAAATTTTGAAATTTCCCTCACCCCATACTTAAAATATGTTATGTCCCCGAAGCATCATTTACAATTAAAACAAGGGTGAGAGATACTTCCCGAGGCCTCTAGGCCTAGCTAGCAACATGTTTTCCTCCATTTTTGAACAATTGGGTCACCAACCCCATACTTGCAACTTTCCATGCTCCTCAACTTCCTCTTCTACGGGCACTCAGCCTTTCCCTCAATCTGTGCTTAAGTCACCACAACAAAAACAACAAGTGAAAATAAAATAAATACAAAATAAAATGAAAAGAAATTGTACCTGTGTTACTCTTGGGTTGCCTCCCAAGCAGTGTTTATTTTACGTCGCAGCATAATATGGACTATCCCTTTCAGGATATCCTCAAGTAGGTGTTCCCTTTCGGGAACCATCTTCTCCTCTTTTTATTTTTAAAGGGAACAGCCTCCACCCTGTCCCTCTTTTATTCCATCATCTTCTTCAATTTCTGTCCTCCATCAGACTCGGGCTTAAGTGTCAAGATATCCTGCAATAGTGGACCCATGGAATCTACTACCCCACACTTAGCATCTACCATCACGCTAATCTTACAAAGATTTCTATAGCGTGTGGGTGGGTTGATCTCCTGGTAGACTCTGAAGAGCTCTTCCTCATCGTTGACCCTTATTTTAAAAGTACCATCTCTCACATTAATTATTGCTCCACTAGTAGCCAAGAATGGCCCTCCTAGGATCAGGGGTACCTTATCATCAACCATAAAATCAAGAATGATAAAGTCAGCAGGTATAATAAACTTACCTACTTTAATGAGAAGGTCCTCAATAATTCCCTTCTGTGCCACTATTGACTTGTCTGCCAGCTGCAGCATCACTCTATTTGGCCTTGGTTTCCCCAAACCCAGGTGTTAAACCGAGATAGAGTCTTTAGATTCACTACTGTGACTAAGTCACACAGGGCTCTTATGATTTAAGCTTCACCAATTTGTACAGGGAGGGTGAAACTCCCCGGGTTCCTTTCCTTGAGCTTTTTTGGCATTTTGCTCATCAGCCTGTAACTGCACTCCTCATAAGTGCCACCGTTTGGATATCCACCAACCGTTCTTTGTTAGCCACCACATCTTTTAAGTACTTGGCATACTTGGGCATACCTTGCAAGACATCAGTAGAGGCAAATTAATGTGAAGTTCTTTGAAAATATCAAAGAACTTCTTAAAACATTCTTCCTCCTTTCTCTTCTTGAGCCTTTGTGGGAATGGTGGTCGTGGTCTCTATGTTGGCTGCAATGATGGTTGTGCATTATGTTTTGCAGTACTCTGATTATCTCCTCTATCAGTTGATGGACCTTATTTGACTAGCTTTGGCTGCACCTCATTTCTCTTCTTATTCTGTGGTGCATCAGCCAACTGCTTGCCACTCCTCAGACTGATGGCATTGACATATCGGGGGTTTGTATCTGTATCACTAGGTAACCATCCCTGAGGTCTGGAATGTTGAGCAACTGCTAACTGACCCATTTGCTTCTCTAAATTTCTAGTGGCCATCTCCTGATTTTTCAAGTCTGAAGCCATCCTTGCCTAATTTTCTAACAATTGGCTCTGAGTGGCCATGATTTTATGAAACATCTCCTCAATATTGCTATTCCTAGATTGGCCACTGTTCTTCCTATTCTGTTGTTGGTATTGCTGCTGCTGAGGTTGCTGGTAGCTTTGACTCTATTTGCCACCCCAAGAGAAACTTGGGTGACTCTGCCAATTTTTGTTGTAGGTGTTCTATTAATACTGACTTCCTCTTTGAACATTTGCTACAAAGTTTACTGATTCTGGATTGGCCCCGCAAAAGTCTGCATTATGCCCATTATTTTCATAAATCTCACACCAGCTAGGAGCTGATTGAATTCCATTTTCCTTTCCCTGTGGCTGGGTCATGCTCAGTTTGCTGAACTAAGTCATCATTTGGTGCTGCAGTGATGTTAATTTTGCTGCCAAGGCATTTACACTATCTACCTCAATCAGTCCTATTGCTCTTTTTCCTGCCCCTCTGGATGATTCTCTATGCCACTCTGGATTCCCTTGAGCAATTCTATTCAGTAGAGTGTACATGTCATCATATGTCTTCTCAAGTGCCTACGCCCAATGTGGAGTCTAGCAAAATTTTAGTATGTGGGTCTTAACTTTCCACAAAGGAGTGAGATAACACCTCATTCGACTGTTGATGATGGGGGAAGTATCTCAACAGTGACTTGAACCTCTCCCAGTCCAAGTATAAGTTCTCCTCAGGGCGCTGCTTGAAATTTAAGATCCCTCTTCTGAGCTTGGCAGTCTTGCCTAAAGGGAAGAATCTGATGAGGAACTTCCTTGCTAGGTTGTCCCAAATTGTAATGGAATTTGGCGGCTCTACCTTCACCTCTTCGCCTCTCCTAACAGTGAAAATGGGAAGAGGGTGAGTCTGACATAGTTAATAGACACTCCGGTGGGGACGAAAGTTTCACTAATCTCCAACAAGTTCTGTAAGTGCTGTTGTGGGTCTTCATGTGTCATTCCAGTGAATTTACCACTAGAATGCAATAGCTGCACCATGTTCTTCTTAAGCTCTAAAATTCTCTCGGCTCCGGTTTGCGAATGCTAGAGGTCACATTCGTCGCGAGTGGAATTGCCACTTCCCGAGTTGGTCAGGCTGCCATTGGCTCTGGAAACAGCTCTTATTTCCTAACTGGAAGATTCTATTGTATCTGCTCCTGTAAGCACCGCAACTTCTTCTCTAAAGCTTCTCTCCGAAGCAAAAGCAATTGGCGTTCAGGCTCCAATAATGGTTCTACCAGCTCTCTATTCCTTGCCAGTTCTGCAAGGACAATATTTTACCTACAATAAAGAATACTAAGACCAAGTTTTCAACACTTAGGAAAAACCAAAATCACATAATAACTAAAAATTCACTAAATGCTGCCAGTCACTGGCAACAGCTCGCCCCAGCGCATGCACAAGCATACGCGGTCATACAAGTAATATAGTGACACTGAATAGCCGGATGTCGAACCCACAGGGACTGGAGTAATTCAGCGAATATTTTCAAGTGTTATATTAAATTTCACAAGTGGTAATATTTGATGTTTGAATTTGAAACTAATTCTACGGTGATCACAAATAATTCAGAAAAACAATAATGAGAGGCATCTAGAGTTAAGGCCAAACTTTCATGCAAAGCTAAAATTCACAATGGTTCAAGTGTTGAAAATTCATTTGTTGTCTCACAGAGTTAATATGCAATTTTCATGGTCTTTCGAGTCTCTTAACACAATAACTTAGTCTCACACCTACATCATTGAGTTGGGATATGACGTCCTAATTCATGAGCAAGTAACAATGTGTATGTGGTTCATGGGGTTTATGCCCTTGATTATGGACTTTCGTACCTCTAATAATATAACCTAGAATTAACTTCACAATTATGTCTACGAGTGATGATGTGACAATTTAATCCTAAGTGTCCAGATATTTTCCCATTTAATTAACCAAGCCAGGAAACTTAGGTATAATTACTATCCTAACTGCGAATCCTATTTGGAAGACAAGAATTTTCTCCCTTCATTCTTTCATTCTAACCTAGGGTTACTCTTTTAATCTTTAGCCTAAGCTTAAAAAATTCATTTCAATGGTGATCACGTATCAAAACAATAATTAATAAGAATGCAAGACAAAACAACAAAGAAACTTGAATCAAAGATGAAATTATGCAAATACAGTCATGTCTTGTGGACTCAACCTTTAGAAAAAGGGTTTTAGCCACTCATGTTCATACAAACACTCAAAAACATGTTTAAAGTGAAGTACTCACAAGAATGATTAATAGAGAATAAAATAATTTGAACCCTAGGTGAAGTTTTTCGTTTCTCCCTTTGCTCCTCTCTGCTTTCCCAAAAATATATTGTGATCGCGAATTTAGAAGCTAAGGGTTCAATTTATAATAAGTTGGAAAAATGTAAAATTTGTTCTGTGGTGAAACAGCTCCATGCCACGCTGCCCATCATGGAGATTTGCCTCCGTGAAACGCTGGCTATCGCGGAGATTTGCCTTTGTGACACTCTGTTGTGGCGAATGCTCACTGTTTTGCAGCCCCTGTTCACATAAATTAATTCTTTTCTCTCTGGCATGTTTTTGAATGCCCAAATGCTTCTACATGGCACAGAGTTGACTCCAAATATCCTTTTTATCTTGTCTCACCATCCATAATCCATCCCCTTAATATTTATCTTCAAGATTAGGATCATTAAATTCACATTGAACTCCATACATTGACAATTTTAACCTACAAAGAGAGCTAATCATATTTGTTAGTCCATGGCCACAAATTACACAAAATACATGAGATTATTCTTAAATTAAGGTACAAACATGGATAAAACATTGGTATAAAATAGTCTTTGGGCATATAAATATGCCAAAGATCACATACTGTTGGCGTGTACGAGGAAATCCTCTAATTAAATTTATATTGATCTCTTCCAACTTCCAAGTAGGAATGCTAATATCCTGAAGCATACCTTCAACTCTTTGATGCTCAACCTTCACCTGTTGGCAATTCGGACACTTAGCCACAAACTTCTCTATGTCCTTCTTCATGCAATTCCACCAATAGACTTCCAATAGATCACGGTATATCTTAGTGGCACCTAGATGGATAAAGTACTGAGAGCCATGAACCTCGCTCAACATCTTCTCTCTTAAGTCATCTATAGCTAGTACACTCAATCAGATATGATATCAAGGTACACCATCTCCCCCTTAGGAGAAAACCTCCACTTTCTAATTCTGGACTGCTTTATTAAACTTCACTACGATAGGATCCTCATCTTGACTAGCCTTGACTTCCATCACCAATGAAGATTCTGACCCATTCTGAATGATAACGCCATCATTCATCGAATCTGTAAGTTGAATCCCTAAACGAGCGAGCCTATAGACATCCTTCACCAACTCCTTTCTCCAATTTTTGACATTAGAGACACTCTTCATGGACAGTCTACTAAGAGCATCCACAAATATATTGGCCTTGCCCAAATGATAAAAGACACTCATGTCATAGTCCTTGAGAAGCTCTAGCCATCTCCTTTGCTAAAATTAAGGTCTATGGGTGAACATGTTCTGAAGGCTCTTGTGGTTTATGAACACATCCACATGCACTCCATACAAATAGTGCCTCCAAATCTTCAAGGCAAGCACCAAAGCTGCCAATTCTAGATCATGCGTCGAATAATTCTTCTCAAGAGTCATAAGTTGTATAGAAGCATAAACAATGACCTTACCATGTTGCATCAGAACACAACCAAGACCAACCCTAGAAGCATCAAAATACACAACGAAAACATTTGTTCCCTCTGGTAGGGTCAGTACTGGAGCCGAAATGAGTCGAGTCTTTAACTCCTGAAAACTCTTCCCACAAGCATTTGCCACTATAATTTGACCTTCTTCTGGGTCAACTTAGTCAACGATGATTCAATGGATGAAAATGCCTCTATGAACCTCTTGTAGTACCCAGCTAAACCCAAAAAGCTCCTAATATCCGTAGGACTAACAGATCTAGGACAATTCTTCAGCGCTTCTATCTTTTGAGAGTCCACCTATACGCTCTCATTAGACACCACATGACCAATGAATGCTCTAAGTTTAGCCAAAACTCACACTTTTTGAATTTAGTAAACATCTGGCGATCCTTGAGACTCTGCAACACAATCCTCAAATAAGCGGCATGATCCTCCTCGCTCTGAGAGTATATGCGGATATGTCTATGAAGACAATCATGAACATGTCCAATATTTCTTGAACACCTTGTTCATCAAGTCCATAAAAGCTGCACGAGCATTCGTTAGTCCAAAAGACATACAAATTCATAGTTACAATATAAGTCTTCAAGGCCGTCTTCGAGATGTCACTCTCCCTAAATCTGAGCTGGTGATAGCCACATCTAAGGTCTAACTTCGAAAAGCACTTAGCACCCTGAAGTTGGTCAAACAGGTCATCAGTCCTGAAAAAGGGATACTTGTTCTTTATTGTGACTTGTTTAACTAACGATAATCAGTGTACATCCTAAGAGATCCATCCTTCTCCCGAATAAAGAGAAATGAAGCACCCCATACGAACTTATTCAGCCTGATGAAACCCTTATCTAGGAGATCTTTCAACGTCTCTTTCAACTCTTTTAGATCAGCCGGAGCAATTCTTCAAGGAGGAAAACATATGGGCTGCATATCAGGGAGAAGACCAATACTAAAGTCAATCTCTCGCACGGGAGGGACTCCTAGTAGTTCATTTCGGAATACCTCTTGATACGCACATACAATAGGAATTGACTGAAGGGTCAGGGTTTCAGGCGTAGAATTCTTGACCTGAGCTAGATGATACACATAACCCTTGGAGATTATCTTCCTAGACTTAAGGTAGGAAACAAAGAGACCTACAGGCACAACTAAACTACCCTTCCATTCTAGGACTAATTCACCCGAAAACCAAAACTCTACCGTATGGGTTCTATAATCAACTGAAGCATAACAAGCATGTAACCAATCCATACCGAATATAACATCGAAATCATTCATATCTAACTCTACTAAGTCAACTGAGGTGACTTTATAAAGAATCATGGAATGACAATTTCTATATACCCATCGAGCTAAAACTGACTCACTGCTAGAAGTTGAGACTGAGAAGGGTTCTGACAGGATTTTAGGAGTGACTCCAAAACTAATAGCAACATAAAAAGTCAGGAACGATAATGTAACCCCTGGATATAACAATGCATAAACATCAAGATGGAATACTCACAAAATATCAGTAACCACGTTGGGTGAGCACTCATGCTCCTGATGAGATGAGGGTGCATAGAACCTATTCTGACATTGTCCGCCACCTACACTAGAAGAGGCGCCCTGCTGAGATAGGCGAGCCGCTGCATCTATTGAAGTAGTAACTGGGATATGGACCCCACCGTCACCTTATTTTGCTAAAGGGAAATCCCTGAGTCTGTTTCTGAATTTGCCACACCCGAAACAAGCATCTGAGCCAACAAACCATCGCCTAGGGTGGTTCTTGCTGCATTTTTCACAAGCTGGAAAAGTATGCTCCCCTGGACTCTAGAGCTCGATGCTCTACCCCTCTGGTCATATCTGAGTCTAGATGGATCACTAGCTAATGATGGAGCTCGAGTCGATGACCTCTGGTGGGACTGAGGGCAATGTCTACCAACGAGTCTCTGCTGGAACTTCCCGTAGCTCTCTATCCTAGCACTCTTGGCCTTTCTCTCCTGTTTCTTTATCTGCTGAACCTCTATCTGCTGGGAATATATGATCAGTCAAGATATATATATATATATATATATATATGTGTGTGTGTGTGTGTGTGTATATCATTGATCAGCATGGTGGTCCTACACACCTTGACCAATGAATCTGCCACCCCATTCACGAACCTGCTCATACGAGCCCTCGGGTCGGCCACTATCTTTGGTGCATACTTGGAAAACTGGGTAAACTCTAAGGCGTGCTCCTAGATAGTCATGTTGTTTTTCTTCAGGTTGACAAACTCGACTTCCTTCACCTCCCTCAACTCTCAAGGAAAGAACTTGTCCAAGAAAGCGCTAAGAACTCATCCCAACAAACGAGAACCACACCAACTCCCCGGCCTCCTTCCACTACCAAAACCATATATGTGCAACCCCCTTCAGTTGATAGGAGGCTAAGTCCGCACTTTCCTCTCCAGTCACCCCTATAATCTGGGTGATCTTCTAAACCTTCTCTGTGAACTCATATGGGTCCTCATTAACCCTTGACCCAAGAAACATAGGTGGGTTCATCCTGAGGAAGTCTTGCACTTTTGCCGCCGCCACTCCCATTTTGGTAGACATGGGCAACATAGCCTGAGCCAACATCTGAAAAGCGGCCCTAAACTCGACATGAATAACCTGCTCAGGAAAGGGATCAGCTGGAGCTGGTGGGGCTGGCTGAGGCCCATCCCCATTGCCATTACCAATGTCATGGCCATTTTCGTTTCCATTTCATCTTCCATGGACTCGGTGTGGAGACATATTTTGCCAAACGCATAAAGTACGAGTTAGAGGAATAGAGAGGTGTTCTTCATCGTGTGACATAGATCATGAAAGAAGGGAACTTTCCTAAAACATCTCTTAGCCTCTTTCCCATAAGTGTGGCGCACTTCACACCATGGAAAAGACTCTACTTAATGCAATTTTCATACACCCTAGGACACACCTAAACCTTTGCTCTGATACTAAGTTTGTCACTACCCGAGTTGAGACCCCGGATCAAGACACGGGACCTAGAACCACTAATGGCTCCAAGCTAACCCATGGAATATACATAGCTTGACTTAAGAGAATAATTAAGTAGGAAGTAAAACATGAACATGATGTAAGCGGGAGTCTACATAGCATAATAACATAAATGTAAACATGAACCAACACCGCTAAAAACATCTATACAGGCTATCATCAAATGCCTCTAAACATCTAATGAGCTGATGGGATAAGACCACCAACTAGCTCGCTAAAGACTGAAAATAAAAGGCATAGATGTAAAACATAAACTGATAATTGTCCTTGGAAGATAAAGATTCACTAATACTGGGAAATGAGTTTCTCTGAGCAACATGAGCTAACGTCGGGATTGAGAAGGATCACCCGAACCTATATCATGAGACGATATAGCATAGAGTATGCAGTCTGTACTTGAAATGTATTGGGTATATAAGGTAAGTAAAACATGCTTGTAAACGATAGTTTGAAATCATAAACATAAATCAAGATAAAACATGAGAGTAGGGACAACATGCTAAAAGCCATATTCTTAAAGAATTCATGTTCTTGAGATGTTCGTCATATTCTAAACATAATGACCGAAGATTTGGTGGTAGAGGTTATATAGCATGTCATGCTTAAAATCATAAGTGAAAACTCATAAATTGATCAATGTGTCAAATATACTATAAAACTTAATATCATAATTCATGAATATAAGTAACTAAAAACATGAGGAACAGTGGGAGTTTCTTATAACCGACATACCCCACGTGAGCATACACGGAGCCCGACCTGTAAAACCCTAGTTGGGATGGTGTTCATACCTTGCCAAGGGTAGAACCATGAAAAAGGAGTGATATCACTAATAGGTATCCCATACGGGCATGGGAGACACTCTCGTGAGGGACCCCATCATGGCTACGTTGGCACATAGTTCTGAGACATGGGTGTGCTGGAACCCCAGTCTAATTGGTGTTAAATACTACTCCCAAAACATATAGAGGGCTCATATCATAATCATAAACATACTTGAACTACATGGGTTAGTTGAGATCATGATATTCATGAACATGCTTGAGATACGTGAACTAGCCATGAAATAGGCCTGTGAGTCGTCCATGATCATAAGTTTAACATTCATAAAATCCATGCATGCTTGAGGAAAATATCATACTCTAAAATTCATAAATTCATGAGGTTCGTGTGGAAATCATGCATTATGATCATAAAACATAATTTAATTCATCATACTTGGAATCATGGACTAATAAGATTGAAATTCATAAATCATTCATAATAGAACATAACCTTCATAAACTTGAAATCATGCATTATAAAACATCATTGAATCGTGAGAGGATTAAACTGTAGAGATAGCATGGAGAATTTCATGAAAATTGGGTAAAACCCTAAAATTTCAACATAACATGATTGGCGTCTTAAAATCATAGATTTGGGATGAAATTAGGCATGAAAATGGAAGAATTACCCATTCATGACCCTACATACCTGGGCTTGATGAATTAGTAACTTGACTTGAAGACCCAAGAGGATTTGAGAAGAAGGTGATGAAGAACCCTAGGTTGCGTTGAGAGGATTTGATCTTCAATTTGGAGTGTTAGGAGTAGAATGAGGGTTTAAGATGATTAAAACACTTAAAATCACCCTTTAGAATGCTTAAAACAACTTAGTTTAGGAGTTAAAAATTTAAAAATTACAAAAAATACCCTTAATGATCCGAGAGGAATTTACTCACTGCCAGACCCAACGACCCACACCACGATCCGTCAGATCAAGTAATGGGTCATTATTTGACTCATTGCCACTGGAGCCAAAACCCATTCTCTGATCTTTCCTCACTCAATGAGTCACTTAACGGGTCATCAGGGGACTTAACAACTCATTCCTCAATCCGTGAAGTATCTTAGAAATCAACATTTTCTCCACCAGTGCACACTTAACAGCTCACACCAGGACCCGTCGGGTCACTTGATGAGTCACACCACAACTCATTATGTGACTCGATGTAGGTTTTTCTATTTTTTTCATTTCGGTCATTGGGTTTGAACTTAGGGACTTTTAGGGTGTTACACCTAACCACCCTGGTTAGTCAACTGAGGCATAGCAAGAGTGTAACCTATCCATGCCAAGGATAATGTCAAAATCAATCATATCTAACTCTATTAGATCAACAGTGGTTACATTCTATAAAACTATAATAGTGTAATTTTTGTATACCCGGCTAGTTATAATTGACTCGCCAACTAGAGTAGAGACTGAAAAGGATTCTGAGAGGATTTCTATACTAACATCAAACTGTACCACAATATAAGGAGTCACGAAAGAGAGTATAGATCCTGCATCTAGCAGTGCATAAACATCAATCTAGAGGAGTCGTAACACACCAGTGATTACATTAGATGAGTTCTCCTGATCTTGATGAGAAGACAAGGCATAGAAGCAGTTCTGGCATTGACCACCACCTATGCTGAAAGTAGTACCCTATTGAGCTAGGTGACCTGAAGGGGTTTCTGATGTAGTGGACTGAGTCTTTCCACGTCCTGCTGATAAGCAATCCTTCAATCTATGTCCCAATTGGTGACAACCAAAACAACCCTCCTTGCTGAAAAAACAGTCACCAAGATGGTTCTTATCACATTTAGGGCATGTTAGGAAAGTTCGGCTACTGGAAATATTGCTTTGAGACTTAGAGCCAAATTCTCTAACCTTATGATCAGTATGGGGTCTTGAAGAAGGAGCACTAGTTGAAGAGGGTGTTGGAGCTAAAGATCTCTATTAATGATGTGAGTTATTCCCACTGCCTAATCTCTATTGAGAATAGTAAAAGTTACTTTTCCTCGCCCTCTTGCTCTCCCTTTCCACTCTCCTTCAACTCTTCCTTCTCAATCTGCTACTCATGGATCATAATTCTGGAGATATCCAAGTCATTGATAATCATAGTAGTCCTACATTCTCTGACCATTATGTATGAAACACCTAAAACGAACTTGCTCATTCAAACCCTAGGTTCCTTAACCATCTCTAAAGCATATCAGGAGAGCTGAGTGAATTTCAAAAGGCATAATTTCAAACTGTCATGGAGTTCTACTTCAGATTGATGCACTCTTCTACCTTTGCTTCCCTCAATTCATAGGGAAAGAACCTATTCCAGAAACACTGTTACAAATTCATCCCACTCTACTGAGCCTGCACCAACCCGTTTCTCCTCCTTCCACTGTCTGTACCGTATTTGGGCTATTCTCTTCAACTGATATGTGGTCAAATCTGCATTCTAAATGGAGGTAACTTCCATAATTTGGGTGATCTTCTAAATCTCATTGATGAAGTCCCGTGGGTCATCACCCACCTTGGACACATAAAACTCTGGGGGATTTATCCGAGTGAAATCTCATACTATGACGGCAGCTGCATTTCCATTCAGATTAGCAAGTGCAATGGCCTACTGATTGGCCTAGTTGGTCATCTCCTGGGTAAGAATTTGGAACACAACCCTGAACTCAACATGAGTCACTTGCTCATTTGAGGGTCTACTGAAGCGGGTGAGACTTGTTGTTTTCCATTTCCATTCCTCCTTCCATTAGCTCTTCTGGGAGGCATCGTTTGTAAACATATAGAGCATGAATTAGAAGGATATTTTAGAGTTTCACACTTTATCACACGATAAGAATCATGAAAGAAGGAAAATTTTTTAAAACATCTTCTAGCTTCTTCCTTATAAGTGTTGCGCGTTTCACACCCATAATAAAACTCTACTTAATGTGGCTTTTAGACAACCTAGGACAGTCCTAAACTTGTTGCTCTGATACCAAGTTTGTGATGATGATCTTCTATGAGTTTACAGCACTTTCGAAACTTAAAACTGAGAAAATAAGCATGGACTTAGGTATGTTTATATGTATATGATGCACTTTTACTTTGTTTTTAGGGAAAATAGGTGTTGGAGTTAAATTCTAAAAAAGAGGGAAAAATGCAAAAAACTGACTAAGTACGGATCGTACCATCCTGGTATGAGTCATACTGAGTGTCGTGGAAAAGTCCAGAAGATGAGTGAAGCAAAGAGTCAAAGTACGACTCATGGTACGAGCCGTAAAATCTTTGTACAAGTCGTACCATGGCAGCCATAGAAATGCTCGGAGGAAATTGCACAAGCCAAGTCTCCTGAAACGGGTAGTAATCACAAGTCATGACATCTACCTAAGACCCATACCAAGGAGCCATGGAAAAGTTCAGAAGCATTGGAAACTGGCAGTTCTCAAATGTATGAGAGGAAGTCAAGGGTCGTAGGATCGAGGGACAAGTGGTACCAAGCCACCTGTAGAAATATTTAGAAGATTCTAGAATTTTCAGTATCAAACCACTATTGGTTTTATGATCATAGGTTCTTGGTACAAGTCGTACAACCTCCCAACACTTGGCCAAAATCAGCAGAAGCCAGCTAATGTACGAGGTAACATACGACCGTACAATCCTGTTATGGGTCGTAACTGAAGATGGCGAAAGTTAATAGGAGTTTCCCTATTTACTTAGGAATAGGTTTTACATATTTGTATAAATACTTTTTATGTTATTTTCGGTAAAGAAGAACACATTCGACATTAGACATTACTGAGAGAATTATTGTGGGATTTTCTATTCAGGTCTTGGATAATTTCTTGCTTTGATAATGAGAGACTAAAACCACCACAACTAGGATTGTGGGAACCATGGTGAATTAATAAAATAGGGTTACAAAAAACTGATTCTAAACCAATGCCAAATGCTTGTATTGTATTCTCTTCATCTTTAACGTTTCTTAGTAGAGTGCAATGTCAGGACTTGCTGGTTTCACTACTTCCTTGAATTAAAGAAGTAGAGATTAGGAAAAAAGCTTACAAAAAAGCCTTGATTTTTATGATCATTATATAACTTGAGCTGCGAACGCAGGATAGTTAATTTGGAAAAAATTGATAACGATTGAAGTGGAATCACTCATGAGACCTAATCCGGTGATTGAGGATAGTTGTCCAATAAGGACGAACCAGTCGTTTGAATGAACGTATGTTATCAGTTCTACAAGAAAAGCATTGGGATAGATCATGTGTGAAAACCCAAAGTAGTTATGAACCCATAGGGAACACTTACCCTAGTTATTTGCAAAACTTGATAAACAACAAATAATTTTCACCATTGTTTCTTATTTTGTTTTGCTAAAATCCCCTTTCAGGAGATAACAATCCTAAAAGCTTAGATACTAGTGTTGTTCTACATCCTGACCATATTTCCTATGGGATCAACCCCAACCATTGTTGGGTTATTATTGACAACATCTTTGTCATACTTTCTCAGGGGTGTGATTTGAGCATTATCAAAAATGGTATCGTTGCCGGGGAGTAGGGCTTATGATTAGAGTGATTGTTGTTTAACTTTTCGTTTTTATTTCCTCATTTACATTTCTTTTTGTTTTTGACATCCAATGGTTGTTCTTGGTGAATTCCAAGCACTATAAAGAGAGGATATCCCCTAATTCCTCTCAATCTTGAACTAGAGCCAATAGTGTAGAGAATGGAGAATCCCAAGCAGAGAGAAACCTGGTTGGCTGAAGGGGCTCACCAAGATGAGTTAGCTCAGCTAATAGCACTTCAGGAACCTAAAGATGCTCGAGAGGAGGTATATAATGCTACCCACCATAGTAGGGGCAATAGAGTCTACAGATATGCTCCTCAGTTCTATGATGAGGATGATCTAGACATTGATGAAGACGGGCAACTGGAGGCATCGTACTACCACCTTTGCTTGTTGGGGAAAAGTTTGATATCACCAACACCATGATATATTTACTGAATATGGAAGGGGTGTTTGGTGGTAACGCAGTTGATGATGCCAACCTGCTCTTGATGAACTTCATTGGGTATATGCAAGGCGCAAAAGTTGCCTGGGGTGAGTCAAGATGCTATTCGGTTGAGACTCTTTCAATTCTATCTAACTAGAGAGGCCACACTTTAGCTATCAAAGTTTCCCAACAACTCTATAACTAAATAGAGGGATCTTAAATCGGCCTTCTTGGAAAGGTTCTTTCCACCCTCCAGGATGCTACAGTTAAAGGACGAGATTTATAACTTCCGATGGCTAAAAATGGAGGAACTATATGAGACATGGTTGAGGTTTAAGAAGAAACTCACCAAGTGCCCTAACCATAAAGTTTTGGATGATAGTTTGTTGGAAATCTTTTACAAGTTCTTGAACAAT
The DNA here is from genome assembly GCA_035772735.1 of Datura wrightii. Classification (NCBI taxonomy): domain Eukaryota; kingdom Viridiplantae; phylum Streptophyta; class Magnoliopsida; order Solanales; family Solanaceae; genus Datura; species Datura wrightii. The sequence continues at coordinate 181,218,493 of JASDFA010000018.1, forward strand.
AGCACGGAGGCTGTAGCAGACACTGTGGCGGGAGAAGTATTCATGAGTCACACCTAGGAGCAAGCTACTACTATTCTTGATAGGGTTACCAAGACGAACAAGGCCTAGAACATAAGGAAGGCAAAAGCAGCTGCAGGTATGTATGTTATTGGTATGTCTGCGGATCAACACAAAAAAAGGAGGAGCATGATCAGGAGATGGCCCATATGCGGACATCATTAGGCTTGATCACTAAGCATATTATGGACTCTGGGGCAAAAAAGGTGAATGCAGTGGGAGCGCAAGGTCAGGAACTGGGTCAAGAACACTCAGATTCTGAGAAGGAGGCAAACTTCTTGGACAACCAGGTGGTGGGTTTTTGGGCCAACACCCAAGGGTCTGGACAAGACACTTGGCACCAATATTTTGGAAATCAAAGTCAGAACCATTATCGGGAAAACTACAACCATAATGGGTATAGGGATAGAAGCCGAGGTCATGAGCGAGAGGGAGAATGGCGAAAAACTGATGGTTACCACAATGACCGGACAGGTTTGTATGTTCCTCTTAATGCACGTGAGGGTGAGTCTGGACCCTCAAAATTGGAGAACATTATGGCTGAGATGCTCAAGAAAGTGAGATCCACTGACAATCAGCTAAAGGACATTCGGGGAGACATATCTTGCATGAGCCAGAAAGTTGAGACGACATCCCTGAACCCAAGGTAAAAGGGAACACTACCTAGAAACACAGTGCAAAATATAAAGAATGATAGCCACTGAATGACTGTAATTACTAGGAGTGGAAAGACCACTATTGATCTCATTCTACGGGTTGTACTTGAGAAGGACAGGAGTAAGGAGATCGTAATCGATGAGGAAGATGAGGTTGCTAAGAATGAGCTGACAGGTGATGCTGAGTTGACTGAGACTCCACATAATTCAAAGGAGTCCGAAGCAAATAATGGTGAGAAATAAGGGACCACACGGACCTATAAGGCTATCCCACGACCACCGCAACTGTTCCCTCAAAGAATGAAGAAGAAGGCAGAAGATGGTAAGTTCCAAATATTTCTTTTTATTCTTAAGCAGCTATCTGTGAACATACCATTGGTCGAGGCATCGGAGCAGATGTCGGGATATTCCAAGTTTATGAAGGACCTTGTGACCAAAAAAAGTTCGTGAGCTATGAGCTGGTTGGTAATTTGCATCATTGCAATTGCATAGCCTCATGGGTCCTTTCTTAGAAGAAGGTGGATCTAGGTGCCTTCACCATTCCATGTACAATTGGTGACTCGAGTTTGCAAAGGCACTGTGTGACTTGGGAGCAAGCATCAACTTGATGTCATTGGCTATGTTCAAATAGCTGGGCTTGGGAGCCCCCACACCAATATTAATGCGGCTATTGATGGCAGACCGCACGGTGAAAAAGCCAGTGGGGATCTTAGTTGATGTGTTAGTCAAGGTGGATCACTTCATCTTCCCAGCGAACTTCGTAATCCTAGACTGTGTGGTTGATTTTGAGGTCCCCATTATCTTGGGGTGACCATTCCTTGCTACTCGGAGATCTTTGGTGGATGTTGATGCTGGCCAACTGAAATTTAGGTTAAATAAAGAGGAGGACACTTTTAATGTTTGTCGGTCAATGAAGCAGCCCAAACAGTTTAGGGTTGTCTCAGCAATAGAGGATGATTCCGAGTTTCTTGATGAACTCTAAGTAATCAAGAGACTTATGTCATGACGCGAAGTTAAATCAGGCGCTTCTTGGAAGGCAACCCATGAGGTGTTTTGGTGAAGTCTGAGTAACCAAACCACCTGCGTCATGTCTCTACGTTAAATCAAGCACTTCTTGGAAGGCAACCCAAGAAACTTACCTTTGGTTTTTTCACTATGCAGGTAAAATAGTAATTGGTGGGAGAAAGATTTCAAACCAGACTAGCATTACGAGCCTCAGTACAACTCGTAATAGGATTGTATAGGCCGTAGTACCAGTCGTGGTAAAAAGAAGAAGAAATGATTCATGCTACAGTTGGTTATTACGACTCATACCATGGTTGTACGGGTCATAGTACTCACTGTAAACATGAATTATGCTAAGTGTGGAATTTCAGAGAAATTGACTTATGAGTCATTATACGAACTATACCATCATTGTACGGGTCGTACTGTGCACTCGTAGGTCCCCAGGTAAGTTTTCTCAGTCTTCTGCTAAGAGTCCGAGGGATGAGCTATTGGTCTAACCTACGACGCGTGGTACGAGTCGTAACAAGGTAAATAAATTACTTTGACCCCAACTCGACCTAGATATCGAAAGATCCGACCTAACTTATTTAAATCGAACTTCTGAGTATTCCACTCCTATGCAAATGTAAAAATCGAACCCACGATTCTCACCCAACATTCTCACACTCATAAACTCAAAAAATTCAAATTGATTCAAGCTTGAAGTCGTGCAAAATCGCATGTGCACACTTGCAATTCGTAGCCTAACCATTGAATCAAGCAATAAGTCAAGGAAACACTTGAAACTTCAAGTAAGTAAACTTGTTAAATATTACAAAAAACTTGACTTGTATGAAATACCATTTACTACTGTGATACCTTGAACTCAACAACAATGAGTCAAGGAAAATGATTAGTAGCTTATGTGAATATATTGAATGGGTAGGAATTTAAAATTCTCAAACAACTAAACTTCATTGATAAAACTAAGTACGGGATGTGATGTATGTTGGGAATGAACTGGGATGTAAGTAACAGATATTGATTGCCTAAAATGGGGACGTTTGAATACTCAAACTAAATTTAGTGTTTGCCTGGACAAATGAACAAAATAAGGTGAGAAAAGGCTTCACAAGCCATCTTATGACTCGTAGTTTCGTATTACGACTCGTAGGATGGCTTGTTGCAAATTTCCTCACCAATTAAGATAGAACCTGATAGTATGGGACTTGTCACGACCCATAGTAACCTACTACAAGTCTGTCACGACCCGAACGGAGGCCCGGATCGTAGACACAGGACTAGGGACCCCGAGATACCTAAAGTCGACCCATGGCATAAGTATCCAACTTACTCATTCAATAAACATGCAGAAACCATAAAATTAAACTCAGCGGAAATCTCATAAGACAGTAGATCGGAGAATATTCGAAGATACACATATATAAGTCTAAAATCCTCTAATCTGGATGAGTTGATGGGACAAGACCCCAACTAACTCAACGATACTGAATCTGAAATATGAAATGAAAACTAAGAGTCTAATCCTTGAAAGATGAGGACTCACCAATCCTGAGCTGATAAGTACTCTGGAAAGCTGATTAAGATCGGGGATGAAGTCTCGAGCTGGGTCCTGTATCATGAAACGATATAGCTTAGAAAGTATGCGGTCAATACATGGAATGTACCGAGTATGCAACGTAAGTAAAACCACTTAAGTAAAGTAATTCGTTTAAAACATTTCATACATATCATAAGCTTTCAACATGAGAGGAAGGTCAGACATGCATTCTTTCAGAAATCATAATCTCACCATAACATGACCATGCACGATTTTATAATATCATGACTGACTCGAGTGACTCAAAGCTGAAACATGACATTTATTTTAAAAGTTGAACAATGAGTCAAACCTCCCTTTTAGAAATGCATGAGTAAAGAAATAACCATGAGTTATGAATATGCAAAAATATGAATGATATAGACTGTGGGAGACTCGTCACTTAACCGACATACCACGATAGAGCTTACGTGGGACTATCACACTCAAGTGGGCAGAGCCATCCAAACCCTTGCCAGGGCTAAGGACGCTACCATGATATCGATATTAAGCTCAAAGGGCTAATTGGGTTGGGGATAGCTCACAAGGGAGGTCCCAATAACATAATAGTATCAACCTATGTTGGTGTGTAGTTCTGGGGCATAGGGTGATCGACCCTTAACCCGCTCGGTGCTAGACTCTTCTCCCAAAAACATGCAATGCTTTACATTGTATATAATGAAGCTCAACATCATCTATTTACGAAGCTCAATAATGACATACATCTCAATTATAAATTCATGCATATGAGAAGCTTTATTTCGAAACATTCCACAAGCTCAAATATAAATGGGAGAATATGCTACAAAAATCATGTGGTAAGCTATATATAGGGATATTTATCTCAACAAACCACAAGCTAGAAATTATGAAAATTTGGAGAGACTTCACTCCAACCCATGTGGTAAGCTTATTTCGCAAAAATAATCATTTTAGATCAACATGTGGGCATTGACCCAAAGCTTTATCAAACTTAGATCTACTCAATTCATTTTGAAAACAACATTATAGTCATGGGTAGCTTTAGAAATGTACTTTTCATCATCAAATATCATCAACATCGTACATTCAACATTATTCTCTTCTTTCATGAACTTCTCACCCATGGGCATTCTATTTCATAATTTAGAAATCACAATTTGGATTGAAAACAATTTAAAATCTGCCCAAGCTTCACAATTCATCAATATAAACATAATCTAATCATACCCATGTATAGAGATTGAAGAATTATGCAATTGGGTGAAAACCCCATACTTGATCATGGACAATTTATCATGATTTGATAGAAATTGGGCATGGGTGTGGAAGGAGACATCCACTTATAGCGTTACATACCTGGGAATGGTAAATTCTAACACCTCTAATTGCCCAAACTAATATTCCAATGGAAACCTTGAGATTTTGCCTTGAATCTCCTCTTCAAACCTTCAAACTTGCATGCATAAGAAGAATTACTTAAAATGGGTTTTCCCCCTGCTTAAAACCCACTGAAACGAGCCTTAAACGACGTAGTGTAGATCTTAGGAACTTAGGAAATTACAAGATGGCCTTTACTATTTCGCAGAAAATAGCTGCCAGGTGACCCTAACGGGTGACCTGACGACTTGTCAAGATGAGCAACGACTCGTCAAGTCGTCCGTCAGGTACTCTGGATAACAGATCACTTAGGGCTCGTAATGAGGGACTTAACGACCCGTTTTCACTGGCCACAACTCTTGGACACCTCTCATCATGTACACTGCCTCCCCAACTTCAACTTGCTAAAATCACACCCAACGCCACATACCATGACTCGTTGCCAGTCCTAAAGAGTCGTGGTCACCTCTCGTCAAGTGCACTGGGGGACTTCGCTATTCTTTTCCTTTTTTCTCTCACCCACGGCTGACCTAATGACTCGTGGTGTCTGACCATGATTCGTTTCCATACCCATGGGGACTCCTTTGCCTTCAGGCCTCCCCACGAGTCACCTGACGACCCGTGGGGTCTCCTCATGAGTCATCCAATGACTCATCCTGCAACTGAAACACCAAATTTAAGTTTTTCCTCATTTCAACTCCTGGGTCCGATCTTTGAGTTCTCGGGGTATAACAATATCTCTCTCTTGGGAACATTCATCCTCGAATGTTAGAAACATACAGAAAACTCAGGAACAAGCAATCATCACATGCAAATACTAATTATTTAAACTAAAAACTGACAGAATGACTACCTCCAAAAAGTACACAGCTGAACTAAATTCAGACATCACATACATCTATCATAGCATAAATCAAACTCATGCACATGAACTGAACATGGAAACTAATTAGAGAACTAGGGAAAAAATGATACCTCAAATTGAAACTGAGCCGGTAGGGAACAGGTGGGGGTATTTAGCCATCATGGTCAGTTTGGCTTCCCACGTAGCTCCCTCAACATGCTGGTTTCTCCATAACACCTTCACCGAAGCTACTTCTTTGTTCCTCAGCCTCTGAACCTGGCGATGCAAAATTGCAACTAGAATTTCCTCATAATTGAGGCTATCTCCCACACCAACGCTTTCCACTGGGACTAATAAAGCTGGATCACCCAAGCACTTTTTTAAGAGCGACACATGAAACGCGGGATGTACTGAAGATAACTCTGATGGCAAGTCCAACTCATATGATACCTTACCAACTTTTCTCATAACCCAGTAGGGACCAATATAGTGGGGACTAACTTTTTCCTTTTGTCCGAACCACATGACTCCCTTCATGGGAGACACCTTTAGAAATACCCAATCATCTATGTCAAACTCCAAATCCCTTCTTCTCACATCCACATATGACTTTTGATGACTCTGAGCAGTTTTCATCATGTCCCTTATCAACTAAACCTTCACCATGGCCTCATGAACCAAATCTGCTCCTATCATAGCTGCCTCACCAACCTCAAACCATCTGATGGGTGGTCTACACCTCCGCCCGTAAAGAGCCTCGAACAGTTCCATTTGGATACTGGAGTGACAGTTGTTATTATAATAAAACTCAATCAAGGGCAAGTGGTCATCCGAACTACCCTTGAAATCCATCACACATGCCCTCAACATATTCTCGAGGGTCTGAATTGTTCGTCCCTCCTGGCCGTTTGTTTACGAATGAAAAGTTGTATTGAGCTTAACTTGAGTCCCAAGTCCCTTTTGAAAAGAATGCCAGAATTGGGAGGTAAACTGAGTACCTTGGTTTGAAATAATAGACATGGGCACTCCATGAAGTCGAACCAATTCCCGGATATATAATTTGGCATAATCATCTGTTGAATCCGTGGTATTGACCAGTAGGAAGTGTGCAGCCTTGGTCAAGCTGTCTGCCACCACCCAAATAGAATGATAGAGTCAGCGAGTATGAGGTAGGCCTGTAACGAAATTCATATTAATCTCTTCCCACTTCCAAGTGGGAATGCTGATATCCTGAAGCACGCCTCCCAGGCTTTCATGTTCGACCTTCACTTGCTGATAGTTCGGGCACTTGGCTACAAATTCTACGATATCTTTCTTCATAACGTTCCACCAATATATTTCCGCAAGTCATGATACATCTTGGTGGCACCCAGATGGATGGAATACCTGGACCCATGTTCCTCATGCAATATCCGATCACTCAAATTACCATCTAGAACATATAGACGACCCTGATACCGCAGCACCCCATCTCCCCCTTGGGAGAAAACCTCCACCCTTTGACTTTGAATAGCTTCCTTCAGCTTTACCAATATCGGATCCTCATCTTGCCTAGCTTTCACATCCACTACCAAGGACGATTCTGATCCATTTTTCACAACAACACCGCCATCGGTAGAGTCAACCAATCTAACTCCCAACCTCCCAAGTCGATGGACATCTCTCACCAACTCCTTCTTTCCCTCATCCACGTGGGATACACTCTCCATAGAGAGCCTACTAAGTGCATCTGCTACTACATTAGCCTAGTCCGGGTGCTAAAGGACACTCATATCATAGTGCTTTAGTAACTCCAACCACCTCCTTTGCCGAAGATTGATATCCTTCTACGTGAACACATATTGCAAGCTCTTGTGATCCGTAAATACATCCACGTGGACCCTATAAAAATAATGCCGCCATATCTTCAATGCAAACACCACCGCGACCTACTCAAGATCATAGGTCGGGTAGTTCATTTCATGAACCTTCAACTGTCTCGAGGCATATGCTAGCACTTTCCCATGCTGCATCAACTCACACCCGAGTCCGGCTCGCGAAGCATCACAATACACCACAAAACCATCGATACTCTCAAGTAGGGCCAACACTGGTGCTGAAGTGAGTCGGGTCTTCAACTCTTGGAACCTTTTCTCACAAGCCTCCGACCAGTTAAACTTCACCTTCTTCTGAGTCAACTTGGTCAAAGGTGCGGCAATAGATGAGAAGCCCTCCACAAATCTCTGATAGTAACCCGCTAAGCCCAGAAAGCTCCTGATATCTGATAGGTTCACCGGTATGAGCCAATTCTTTACCACCTTAATCTTCTGAGAATCTATCTTTATGCCCTCATTTGATACCACATCGCATAGGAATGCAACCGAGTCCAACCAAAAGCAACATTTGCTGAACTTTTCATACAATTGACGATCCTTGAGGGTTTGAAGGACTACTCTTAAGTGAGCGGCATGCTCCCCTCGCTCCGAGAGTATATGTGTTACACCCCGTAAATTCTTGACATGTAGATGGCCTATTCGCATGTTGGTGAAGAGTTTTAGAATACCATACATGCTAGAAAAAGGTTCGGGGGAAGACTGAACAAGCGCCAAATTGAACCATTTTAAGAGGAGGCCGGGAAGACCCCCTCCGCGATGGCAACGTGCCACGGAGACTGCCCCTCTGCGATGGCCAATGTGCCTCGGAGGGCCTGTCCAGGCTCCACTATATATAGCCCCACTTCGGTTTTAAACTTCATTTCACACAATTATATTTCTAGAACATGACTAGAACAGGGGAGAACGAGGGTTCAACATAAAAGTTCATCCAATTATGCCGTTAAACGCCGTCCAAACTCAAAATAATCTCGAGTAGTGAAGTATTAAGCTACCGGGAGCATTCCTGCAGAGTTAGTTTGGTGAAATTCAGCGAGGGAATCGTCATCCTACCGATCTAAGGTAAGAGGAATTGCTCCAAATTAGTGTAAATATACTCCTAGCCCTGAAGTGAGTATTTCTCCCTTCTGGACTTCCAAGAAATAGCGAGTTTTCGGCCGTTTTTTGATAAGTCAAAGTTTGGGCTCTATATATATTCAAAGTAGTATTTTCTTCCAGAATATTGATGAATTTAGTTCTAATTGCTATGAATGTGAATAAAGTTGGAAGAAATAGATGAATATTGGCTGAGTTATGCCAGTTAGCCGGAAAGCTGACAACTGAGGTATGTATAGCTAGTTTTTTTGACAAGTTAGTAATTCTAGTATAGTAAAATAGAATAAATTCCAGAACAAAGTTCTAGAAGCCGAGTATTAGGTATGTTTGTGTTATTACACCATATTCAATATAAAAGTCAGCAAAGTTGTACCGAATAGCAAGATATCAATCCCAGACTCAGTTTGACTCAGTATTAGATTCAGTTTAATACAGCAAGAGATTCAGAATAGAATATCAGAACATGGATAGTATTTTCAGATTTAATATACATGTTATATGTGATTACTGTTGCTTGTTGAGACTTGTTTGTGATATGTGGGCATCCTTAGAGCTTCCTTGCTTCCCCAGGGTTAATAGCTATGTCGACTCGCCTGCTAGAGGGTGAGGATACGTCACTCAAACGAGTGGCACGCTGTCTGCAATAGGATGAAGATGGGATGCAGCATTCCACATGTCAGGCTGATCAGCATTACAGTATACCCTGTCGAGCGCTTGCGCCCAGGGAACAGATTACAGATTACAGATACAGATCTCAGATTATAGTTACAGGAGTCCTCCGAACTCAGATACAGTTATAGTCAGGGGCCCAGAGAGCCCAAGTTGCATACCTAGGGGGCCGGCAGGGTGCTTGTTGATTGGCACCTTCCAGCTTATGGGGGCTGGTATAGGTTCTTGTATGCTATATGTGTATATATATGTTACTTACTAAATATATATACATGTTACTTATTAAATGAATAGTTATCAAGATGCCGCATCGACAGGTATAGTTCTTATCTTCCTTCCAGTACAGGTAAGCTCAATACAGATTCTACTATCCCAGATAGTTTTAGCTATCCTCGATCATCTCAGTAATTATCAGTATTACTATTTATCTTCAGTTATGTTCAGTTTGCTTTGCATACTCAGTATCAGTGGTACTAACGCCCATTGGGGGCGCTGAATTACTTGTCTATAGGTACTCATAGATGAGGAGCCTATCCCTCGTGATTCTAGCCAGCACATAGAGTCATCAGCTCCCGTCATCCAGAGCTTGACAATTAGAGGTTTATTTCTTTTTTTTGTTGTACAGTATGGGTAGGCTAGGGCCCTATCCCGACCATCTTATCAGTATTCTTAGAGGCTTGCAGATTGTATATTCCCTGTGGTTAGCTGTACCAGTCGTGTGAGGTCGTGTGTATGTTTTAGCTTGTTTATAATGGCCATGTGGGGCCTTACTCAGTTGGTAGTGGTGACCTTGTCGGTCACGTAGTAGTTTAGCACCTTTTTTTTTTATTCAGAAGTAACTAGACAGCATGGTGGCCTTGTCGGCCCGCATAGGTTCCTTTATACTACCGTTGTTCTGGTTAGCTGTTGTTATCTTACAGGTGGCTATAGGCCTAATCGGCCGGAGGATGTATTTACAGCCGTTATATAGTCCGTTGTTTTCTTGAAATTAGAGTTAGAGCCAGCCTGGCACCAGAAGTGCCTAGTCTCAGCTAGTCCAACAGTCTAGGTCCTAGTAGGGCACCAGGTTCCAGTCATGCCTCCCAAGGCGGGGCGTGACAAACTTGGTATCAAAGAAGGTTGTATCCCAGGGAGTCTGCAAGCTGTGCTAAGTAGAGTCTTGTCTATGGATGTGTTGTGCACCACATACCATAGGCAGGAGGCTGCAAGGCATGATAGGATGGTTACTCTTTCTTCATATTCAGTCGTGCCATAGAGCATTATAGTATAGGGTTGAGTCCCTAAAACTTATCATACTCTTTGTTTACAGATTAAAATGGAAGACCAGCGACACCCTGCCACAGGCAGAAGACTTGATACCGTAGTAGGAGAAGGCACCAGCAGGATGCCCCAGCTTCATTTAGAATCAGCTCGATCTAAGGGCGATACAGAGGCCTTATCACATCCTTCAAAGAAGTCCCCACCTCACCAAGAGCCATTCGGAACAACACCGCTTCCGACATCTCCTGTACCTACACCATCCGACTAGGAAATTCAAAATGCAGTAGTTATGTTGGCACAAATGATGGCTACTCGGCGCCAGTCAGTGCCACCCATAATAGTAGAGTTATCAGGTGGGTCTGGCAGTTCGAGGGTCCGAGAATTTTTAGCACTAGGTCCCCCGCAGTTCACAAGGTCGGATCAAGCAGAGGACCCCTAGGATTTCCTGGACCAAATGTAGAGAATCTTCTGAGTCATGCGTGTGACGTCTACAGAATCTTTTGTGTTATGTTGCCCCTCTGACCTGGTCCAGCTTCTCAGAGGCCTTCCTGGATCGTTATTTACCACGGGAAATTCGATAGGCCCGGATGGATCAGTTTTTGCACTTGGAGCAGGGGGCTAGGAGTGTACCGGAATGCTCCAGTTCGATTCCTTGGCCCGCTATGCTCCAGCTTTTGTGGACACCATGCAATCTAGAGTCCACCGGTTTATTATGGGTCTGAACACAGAATACATTGAGGCATGCATGACAGCTACGCTGTGGTAGGATATGGATATTGCTCAGGTGCAGGCCTTTTCTCGGACAATTGAGGGCCTTAGACAACGCCAACAGGACAGTAGATGTATAAATCAGGAGCAGCGCCGCAGGGATAGATCAGATGAAATATAGAGGGAGATTCAGAGAGGACCCAGGCCCCGGTTGTCAGACAGGCCACTTAGAACCCCACCTTCATCATAGCAGCAGAGGGGTAGATTTATTCGCCGAGGACAGTTAGACTCCGGTGGCAGTTCTCGAATGGTAGAGCTGCCTATTTGCTGAGCAGAGCAGGTACACACCCCCACCTTGCCCTATTTGCAGTCGACCCTACACAGGAGCTTGTAGATATGGCTCCACAGGGTGTTATGCAGGCAGGAGGGTCATGTGATGAAAGACTGACCAGCCAAAGGTTGGGGTAGCCTAGATAATCAGGACAGGGCGTCAGCAGGGCCGCGGCTCCAACAGCCTCGGCAGTGCGTAGGCCCTCAGGCACAGCAGGTAGAGGCTGAGGTAGATCAGGGGCCTCTAATTTGGTACGGGCCCAAACCGTACCTATGCATTACCAGGGAGGCAGGACTCAAAGGCGTCTCCAAATGTGGTAACAGGTATGATGACTATTTGCTCATACCCTGCTTATGTATTGATTGATCCAGGATCTACTCTGTCGTACGTTACCCCATTTGCAACTCGAAAGTTCAGTGTTGTACCAGAGTTGCTTCACCAACCATTTTCAGTATCTACACCCGTCGGTGACTCCATTATATCCAAAAGGGTTTATCGAGGGTGTACAGTAGAGATTTCTGATCATCGGACTACAGTAGATCTGGTAGAGTCAGAGATGATTTATTTCAATGCCATTATGGGTATGGATTGGTTAGTGTCGTGCTACGCAAATGTGGAATGTTGGACTAAGACAGTCCGATTCCACTTTCTAGGGGAGGAAGTACGAGAGTGGAAGGGTAGTACAGCTACGCCAAAAGGTAGGTTTATTTCCTACCTTCAGGCAAGGATGTTGATAGCTAAGGGATGCATTTACCACATAGTCAGAGTCCAGGATGTTTGGGTAGAGCCTCCGACACTCCAGTCTATTCCAGTGGTTAATGAATTCCCTGATATATTTTCAGATGAGCTACCTGGTATTCCCCCAGAATGGGAAATAGATTTTGCAATTGATTTGCTACCAGGCGCTCAGCCCATATCAATTCCTCAGTATCGCATGGCTCCTGCTGAACTCAGAGAATTAAAGGAGCAGCTGAAAGATCTTTTAGATAAGGGCTTTATCAGGACGAGTACTTCACCTTGGGGTGTGCCAGTTCTATTTGTGAGAAAGAAGGATGGCTCGCTCTGCATGTGTATAGATTACCGGTAGTTGAATAAGGTTACAGTTAAGAATAAGTATCTGCTTCCCAGAATAGATGATTTGTTTGATCAGTTATAGGGGGCCAGATATTTCTCCAAGATCGACTTACAGTCCGGATACCATCAGGTTCGAGTCTGTGAAAGGGACATTCCAAAGACTGCCTTCAAGACCAGATATGGCCATTTTGAATTCCTAGTCATGTCCTTTGGGCTGACGAATGCCCCAGCAGTATTTATGGACCTAATGAACAGCATCTTCAGACCGTACCTGGACCTATTCGTGATAGTGTTTATTGATGATATTCTATTATATTCTCGCTTAGAGGCAGACCACCAGGATCATTTGCGAACAGTGCTCCAGATTCTCAAGGACCATCAGCTGTATGCCAAGTTCTCTAAATGTGAATTTTGGCTGAACTCAGTAGCTTTCTTGGGGCATATTGTGTCGGATGCTGGTATACAGGTAGACACGCAGAAAATTGAAGCAGTAAAAACATGGCCCAGACCTACCACTCCGATCGAAGTACGCAGTTTTTTGGGATTAGCAGGGTACTATAGAAGATTTGTTGAGGGATTCTCCACCGTAGCGGCACCTCTGACTAAGCTGACGCAAAAAGCAGTAAAGTTTTAGTGGACGGAGGCATGTGAGCAGAGTTTCCAGGAATTGAAAGATAGGTTGACTTCCGCCCCAGTATTAGCATTGCCAGAAGTTATAGAGGGTCATGCAGTTTATTGTAACGCTTCGGGTATTGGGTTAGGATGTGTGTTGACGCAGCATGGTAAAGTAATTGCTTATGCTTCCAAACAGCTGAGGAAACACGAAAAGAATTATCCTACCCACGACCTGGAACTAGCCGTAGTGATCCACGCTCTAAAGATATGGAGACATTACTTGTATGACGTCCATATGGATATTTTCACTGATCATAAGAGCCTACAGTATATCTTCACTCAGAGGGAGTTGAATCTGCGGCAGCGCCGCTGGTTGGAATTGCTAAAAGACTATGATGTAAATATTCTGTACCACCTAGGAAGAGCCAACATAGTAGCAGATGCCCTCAACCGCAAATCTATGGGGAGTTTGGCGTACTTGCAGCCTGAGCAGCGGGAGTTGGCCAGAGAAATACACTAGTTAGCCAGTTTAGCCGTTCGTGTAGAAGAAACAGAGGACAACAGAGCGGTAATTCATAATACCGCCGGTCGTCATTAGTTGTGGAGGTAAAAGAACGGCAGTATGAGGATCCGGACCTGGTTCAGCTTAAATATAGAGTTCATCAAGGAAAAGCACCAGATTTTCAGGTAACTGAGGATGAAGTGTTGCAATGTAAAGGCTGCCTTTGTGTTCTAGATATTTCAGGGCTTCGCCAGCAGATTATGAGTGAGGTACATTACGCCCGCTATTCTCTCCACCCATGCGCGACGAAAATGTACCACGATATCAGAGAAATCTACTGGTGGCCAGGTATGAAGAGGGAAATAGTAGAATTCATAGCCCAGTGTCCTAATTGGTAGCAAGTAAAAGCGGAACACCAGAAACCAGGCGGATTGACTCAAGACATAGTTGTTCCTCTTTGGAAGTGGGAAGCAGTAAATATGGATTTTATAGTAGGATTACCCCATACTAGACATAGAAATGACTCGATTTGGGTAATTGTTGATAGACTAACAAAATCGGCCCATTTTCTGCCAGTAAGGGCTACTTTCTCTACCGAAGATTATGTTGTGTTGTATATCAGAGAAATAGACAGACTGCATGGTGTTCCAGTATCCATTATTTCTGACAGAGGGGCATAATTTACAGCTAAATTTTGGCAATCATTTCAAGAGGCCTGGGAACACAAATTAATCTGAGCATAGCGTTCCACCCTTAGACAGATGGGCGGGCAGAACGCACTATTCAGACGCTCGAAGATATGTTACAAGGGTGTGTGTTGGACTTTGGAGGTAGCTGGGATGAACACCTAAGCTTATTGAGTTTGCGTATAACAATAGTTACCACTCAGCTATCTAGATGGCGCCCTATGAGGCTTTGTATGTGCAAAAATGCAGATCGCCAGTTGGCTAGTTCGAAGTAGGAGAGTCAGCGCTGATTGGGCCGGATATTATTCATCAGTCAGAAGAAAAGGTAAAGCTTATCAGAGAACACCTGCTGACTGCTCAGAGCCGCCAGAAATCGTATGCTGATGTGCGGCGCAGAAACCTGGAATTTAATGTGTATGACTGGGTGTTTTTGAAGGTTTCTCCAATGAAAGGGGTGATGAGATTCGGCAAGAAGGGTAAGCTTAGCCCGAGATTTGTTGGGTCTTATCAGATTCGTTGAAGAATAGTCCAAGTGGCATACGAGTTGAACTTACCTCCAGAATTAGAGTCTGTTCATCCAGTTTTCCACGTGTCTATGCTGAGGAAGTATATAGGAGACCCCTCCAAAGTTGTTCCAGTTCAGGATGTACAGGTTACGGAAGATCTAGCTTATGAAGAGGTCCCGGTAGTCATACTATACAGGCAGATTCACAGGTTGAGAACTAAAGATATTGCTTCTGTCAAAGTTTTATGGCATAAGAGGAATCGAGAGGAGATGACTTAGGAAGCAGAGGAAGATATGAAAGTCAGATATCCTTAATTGTTCCAGACTTAATCAACCAGAGGCACGTTAGTATTGTTGTTTTATGAATTACCTTATATTAAGTGAATAAATGAAATAGTTGGCTTTGGTGATGAATACTAGTGTTGTGTGGAGTACCTGTATTGGAATTTTATGCGTTTCAGGATTTTTGAGATAGTCCATAATATAGGAGAAACTCTGCTGAAATTTTTCTAGAATAAGTCAAGTAAGTTGAAATTCTTGTAAGTAGAAGTTTATATTCGAGGACGAATGTTCTTAAGGGGGGGAGGATGTTATACCCCATAAATTCTTGACATGTAGATGGCCTATTCGCATGTTGGTTAAGAGTTTTAGAATGCCATACATGCGATAAAAAGGCTCGGGGGAAGACCGGACAAGTGCCACGTCGAACCATCTCAAGAGGAGGCCGGGCAGACCCCCTCCACGATGGCAACATGCCACGGAAGCTACCCCTCCGCAATGGCCAACGTTCCACGGAGGGCCTGTCCAGGCTCCACTATATAAAGCCCCAATTCGGTTCTTAACTTCATTTCACACAATAATATTTCCAGAACGCGACCAGAACAGGGGAGAATGAGGGTTCAACATAAAAGTTCATCCAATTACACCGCTAAACGCCGTCCAAACTCAAAATAATCTTGGGTAGTGAAGTATTAAGCTGTCGGGAGCATTCCTACGGAGTTAGTTTAGTAAAATTTAGCCGGCGAATCGTCGTCCTACTGAGCTAAGGTAAGTGGAATTGCTCCAAAATAGTGTCAATATACTCCTAGCCCTAAAGTGAGTATTTCTCCCTTCTGGATTTCCGAGAAATAGCGAGCTATCGGCCGTTTTTCGATAAGTCAATATTTGGGCTATATATATATTCAAAGTAGTATTTTCTTCCAGAATATTGATGAATTTAGTTCTAATTGCTATGAATGTGAATACAGTTGGATGAAATAGTTGAATATTGGCCGAGTTACACCAGTTAGCCAGAAAGCCGACAACTGAGGTATGTAAAGTTAGTTTCTTCAGCAAGTGAGTAATTCTAGTATAGTAAAATAGAATAAACTCCAGAAGGAAGTTCTAAAAGTCGAGTATTAAGTATTTTTGTGTTATTACGCCATATTCAGAATAAAAGTCACCAAAGTTGTACCAAATAGCAAGATATCAATCCCAGACTCGGTTTAACTCAGTATTAGATTCAGTTTAATACAGCAAGAGATGCAGAATAGAATATCAAAACATGGATAGTATTTTCATATTTAATATACATGTTATATATGATTACTGTTGCTTGTTGAGACTTGTTTGTGATATGTGGGCACCCTTAGAGCTTCCTTGCCGCCCCAGGGTTAATAGTTGTGTCGACTCGCCTTCTAGAGTGTGAGGATACGTCACTCCAAGGAGTGGCATGCCGTCCGAGTAGGATGAAGATAGGATGCAGCATTCCCCATAGCAGGCTGATCAGCATTATAGTATACCTTGTCGAGCGCTTGCGCCCAGGGCACAGATTACAGATTACAGATACAGATCTCAGATTACAGTTACAAGAGTCCTCCGAACTCAGATACAGTTATAGTCAAGGGCCCAGAGAGCCCAAGCTGCATACCCAGAGGGCCGGCAGGGTGCTCGTAGTTATTAGGTGAATGGAGTGAATTTATTTTTTGATGGTTGACTCGGGTAGGGGTATATAGATTGCTTGTTGATTGGCACCTTCCGGCTTATGGGGGCTGGTGTAGGTTCTTGTATGCTATATATATATATATATATATATATGTTACTTACTGAATATATATACATGTTACTTATTGAATGAATAGTTAGCAGGACGCCGCATCGACAGGTATGCTTCTTATCTTCCTTCCAATACAGGTAAGCTAAATACAGATTCTGCTATCCCAGACAGTTTTAGCTATCCTCGGTCATCTCAGTAACTATTAGTATTATTGTTTAGCTTCAGTTATGTTCAGTTTGCTTTGCATACTTGGTACCAGTGGTACTGATGCCCATTGGGGGCGCTGCATTACTTGCCTGCTAGTACTCGTAGACGAGGAGATGATCCCTTGTGATTCCAGCCAAAACATAGAGTCATCAGCTCTTGTGATCCGGAGCTGGACAGCTAGAGGTTTATTTCTTTTCTTTTGTTGTACAGTGTGGGTAGGCTGGGGCCCTGTCCCGACTATCTTATCAGTATTCTTAGAGGCTTGTAGATTGTATATTCCCTATGGTTAGCTGTACCAGTCGTGTGAGGTCATGTGTATGTTTTATCTTCTTTATAATGGTCGTGTGGGGCCTTACTCAGTTGGTAGTGGTGACCTTGTCGGT
Organism: Datura wrightii; assembly: GCA_035772735.1. Taxonomy (NCBI): domain Eukaryota; kingdom Viridiplantae; phylum Streptophyta; class Magnoliopsida; order Solanales; family Solanaceae; genus Datura; species Datura wrightii. Next base: position 181,235,937 of record JASDFA010000018.1, read on the forward strand.
CACGTAGTAGTTTAGCACCTGTTTTCTTGATTCAAAAGTAACTAGACAGCATGGTGGCCTTGTCAGCCCGCATAGGTTCCTTTATACTACCGTCGTTCTAGTTAGTTGTATTTATCTTACAAGTGGCTATAGGCCTAGTCGGCCAAAGGCTATATTTACAGCCATTATATAGCCCATCGTTTTCTTGAATCCATAGTTAGAGCCAGCCTGGAACCAGAAGTGCCTAGGCTCAGCTAGTCCAGCAGTCCAGGTCCTAGTAGGGCACCAGGTGTCAGTCATGCCTCCCAAGGCGGGGTGTGACAATATGAGGATATCATCAATGAACACAATCACGAACATGTCCAAATATGCCTTGAACACCCTGTTCATTAGATCCATAAAGCTGCAGGGGCATTGGTTAGTCCAAAAGACATAGCAACAAATTCATAGTAACCATATGGAGTCCTAAAAGCGGTCTTCGAGATGTAACTCTCCCGGACCCTGAGCTGGTGATACCCGGACCTGAGATCAATCTTGTACAAGCACTTGGATCCCGAAGCTGATCGAAAAAATCATCAATCCTGGGTAAGGGGTACCTGTTCTTAACAGTGACTTCGTTCAATTGTTGATAGTCAATACACATGCGAAGGGAACTGTCCTTCCTTTGAACAAACAATGGGTGCACCCCAAGGAGACTTACTCGGCCTAATAAAGCCCATATCTAACAGGTCCTTCAAATGATCCTTCAACTCTTTTAGCTCGGCTGGATCCATTCTGTAAGGAGGAATGGATGTAGGTTGCGGGTCGGGAGTAAGAGCTATACCAAAATCAATCTCCCGCTCGGGAGGGACACCTGGAAAATCATCAGGAAAGACCTCTAGATACACTTGTACTGTTGGCACGGATGTAATGGTCGGGTTCTTGGACTCCAAGTCCTTAACCCTAGCTAGATGGTACATGCAACCCTTATTTAAGGTAGGAAATGAATCGACCTACAGGCACAGCTGAACTACCCTTCCATTCTAACACTGGCTCACCCAGAAATCTGAGCTCTACTGGTTGGGTTCTACAAATAACTAAAGCATAGCATGCAAATAGTCAATCCATGCCGAGAATGACATTAAAATCATCATGGCTAACTCTATCAAGTCTGCTGATGTAACCTTATGAAGTACTGAGACTGGGCAACCTCTATGCACCCGTCTAGCTATAACCGAGTCACCTACTGGAGCAGAAATTATGAAGGGCTCTAACAAGACATCGGGACTGACTTCGAAGCTACTGGCTATAGATGGTGTCACAAAAGATAAGGTAGCCCCCCAATCTAGAAAAGAATATACATCAACATAAAAGAGTCTCAACATACCAGTGACTACATCTGGGGAGGCCTCCTGCTCCTGGCGAGTGGCTAAGGCATAGAATCTGTTCTGGTGCTGACCGCCAGCTGCAGTAGTGGATTCCCCCTGATGTGTTGTGCGTGGGGGAGGGGCTGCTGAGCTAGAAGCTGGGCCTTGACCCCCAGTGTACTCCTATCTCATAGAGGGACAATCTCTGAGCATATGTCAAGGCTGCCCACATCCAAAACAAGCTCCTGACCATGCCAAGCACTGGCATATGTGCCCTCGGCCAAATCTGCGGCAAGCTAGAATGCTAGAATCTGCGGGTCTACTGCTATGACCCCTCGAGATTGACGCTCGCCCCTATAATCATGTCGGGACCTAGATGGCACACTCACGGCAAATGATGATGGGGCTGATGATCTCTGGTGGGTCTTCTATCAATGCCAACCATAAGACCTCTGCTGAAAAAATATGCAGTCCTCAGTCCTGGCCCTCTTGGCCTCCCTTTCCCTCGAGTGTTCCACCTCGATCTGTTGGGCGTACAATACTATGTGAGGGAAGTCCATGTCCTGGTAGAGCATACCTATCCTACAGTCCTTGTCCAAATATCCTGCTATACCATGCACAAATCTATTCACCCGCGCTCGCTGGTCGGTCACTAACTCCGGGGCATACTTAGATACGCGGCTGAACTCAAGGGTGTACTCCTGAACAGTCACCCTTCCTTGCTTTAGATTCACAAATTCATCTTCTTTCAACTCCCCCATCTCCCGAGGGAAGAACCGATCGAGGATTGCAACCTGAAACTCCTCCCATGTGGCTGGACCTACTCCAGCGACCTTGCTGTCCTTCCATTTGCAGAACCAAATATGTGCAACCCCCTTCAACTGGTAGGTGGCCAGCTCTATGCACTGAACACTACTAGGCCCCATAACCTGGGTGATCTTGAAAATCTCATCAATAAAAAATGCGGGTCCTCATCTACCTTGGACCCCAGAAACTCCGAGAGGTTCATCCTCAAGAAGTCCCACACTCGAGCCGCCACCACATTGCCAATTTGCGGAACATGCGCAATGGCCTGCTGATTGACCTGAATGGTCAAGGCCTGCACAAGCATCTGAATGGCAGCTCGGAACTCACATGAGCGGCTGGCTCCGGTGCCTAAGGCTCCTAAATTGGTGGGGCTAGCTGGTGTTCATGGCCGTTTCCCTCATCGTGGCCTTCACCACCTCCATTCCTCCTTCTGTTCACTCTTTAAGGTGCCAAGATTCTGCAATAGCGAATAGCATGAATTAGAAGGATAGAAAGGCTTTTCATCACACGAAATAGATCATGAAAGAAGGGGACATTTGCTAAAACGTCTAGTAGCCTCTTTGTCATAAGGGTGGCGCGCTTCACACCCATGAAAAAGACTCTACCTAACACGACTTTCAGACTTCCTAGGACACATCAAACCTATGGCTCTGATACCAAGTTTGTCACGACCCGAACGGAGGCCCGGATCGTAGACACGGGATTAGGGAGCCCGAGAGACCCCAAGTCGACCCATGGCATAAGCATTCAACTAACTCATTCAATAAACATGAAGAAACCCTAAACATAAACTCAACGGAAGTCTCATACAATAGTACATTGGAATAATATCTTAAGATACACATACATAAGTCTGAAAGCCTCTAATTTGGATGAGTTGATGGGACAAGACCCCAACTAACTCAACAATACTAAATCTAAAATATGAAATGAAAACTAAGAGTCTAGTCCTTGAAAGATGAGGACTCACCAATCCTAAGCTGATAAGGACTCTGGAAAGCTTATTAAGATCGGGGATGAAGTTGTGAGCTGGGTCCTGTATCATGAAACAATATAGCATAGAAAGTATGTAGTCAGTAAGTGGAATGTACCGAGTATGCAAGGTAAGTAAAACCGCTTAAGTAAAGTAACTCATTTAAAACATTTCATACATATCATAAGCTTTCAACATGAGAGAAAGGTCATATATGCATACTTTCTGAAATCATAATCTCAACATAACATGACCATGCACTATTTTATAACATCGTGCCTGACTCGAATGACTTAATGCTGAAATATGATATTTATTTTAAAAGTTGAACAATGAGTCAAACCTCACTTTTAGAACATGCATGAGTAAAGAAATCACCATGAGTAATGAATATGCAAATATGAATGATATAGATAGTGGGAGACTCATCACTTAACTGACATACCACGATAGAGCTGACGTGGTCCCGACTATCACACTCAAGTGGGCAGAGCCATCTAAAACCTTGTCAAGTCTAAGGAATCTACCATGATATCGATATCAAGCTCAAAGGGCCAATTGGGCCGGCGATATAAGGGAGGTCCCAATAACATAATAGTATCAATCTATGTTGGCGCGTAGTTCTGGGGCATAGGGAGATCGACCCTTAACCCGCTTGGTTCTAGATTCTTATCCCAAAAACTCTAAATGCTCTACATCATATATAATGAAGCTCAATATTGTCTATTGACGAAGCTCAATAATGACATATATCTCAATTATGAATTCATGCATATGAGAAGCTTTATTTCGAAACATACCACAAGCTCTAATATAAGTGGGAGCATCTAATCCAAATCATGTGGTAAGCTATATGAATGGATATTTACCTCAACATACCACAAGCTAGAAATTATGCAAATATGGGGAGACATCACTCCAACCCTTGTCGTAAGCTTATTTTGCAAAAATCATCATTTTAGATCAACATGTGGGCATTTCCCCAAAGCTTTATCAAACATAGATGTACTCAATTCATTTTGAAAACAACATCATAGTCATGGGTAGCTTTAGAAACATGTTTTTCATCATCGAATCTCATCAACATCATACATTCAACATTATTCTCTTCTTTCATGAACTTCATACCCAGGGGCAATCAATTTCATAATTCAGAAATCACAATTTGGATTGAAAATAATTTAAAATCTTCTCAAGCTTCATAATTCATCAATATAAACATAATCTAATCATACCCATGTATAGATATTGAAGAATCATGCAATTGGTTGAAAACTCCATACTTGATCATGGACAATTTATCATGATTTGATAGAAATAGGGCATGGGTGTGGAAGGAGACACCCACTCATAGTCTTACATACCTGGGAATAGTGAATTCTAACACCCTTTAATTGCCCAAGATAAGATTCCAATGGAAACCTTGAGATTTTAACTTGAATCTCCTCTTCAAACCTTCAAACTTGCATGCATGGGAAGACTGAGTTAGAATGGGTTTTCCACCTGCTTAAAACCCACTTAAACGAGCCTTAAACGATGTAGTATAGGTCTTATGAACTTAAAAAATTTACGAGAAGTCCCTTACAATTTCGCAGAAAATAACTGTCAAGTGACCCTAACGGGTGACCTGACGACTCGTCAAGTCGTCCGTCAGGTACACTGGCTAACAGATCACTTAGGGCTCGTAACGGGGAACTTAATGACCTGTTGTCACTAGCCATGACTCATGGACACCTCTCGTCATGTACATTGCCTCCCCAAATTCAACTTGCTTAAATCTCACCCAACGGCTTATACCACAACTTGTTGTCGGTCCTAACGAATCATTGTCACCTCCTGTCAAGTGCACTGGGGGACTTCGCCTATTCTTTTCCTTTTTTCTCTCACCCATGGTTGACCTAATGACTCGTGGTGTCTGACCACGAGTCATTCCCATGCCCGTGGGGACTCTTTCCCCTTCAGTCCTCCCCACGAGTCACCTGACGACTTGTGGGGTCTCCTCATAAGTCGTCCAATGACTCGTCATGCAACTGAAGCACCAAATCCTATTTTTTCCCCATTTCAACTCCCGGGTATGATCATTGAGTTCTCTGGGTATAACAATATCTCCCCCTTGACTCTAGCATGATGGCGACACACCTAGTGGTTCTATGGAAGAATATTAAGTTGAGACATCCGACATAGATGAACCACGAACCACTAGGGCTAAGGCAAAGATACAGGCTGAGGCCACCTATGCTACTTCGGCCACTGTTCCCTAGTCTGAAGAGGGAGTAGAGAGACAAACTCAAGGGTCTGGTAATGGCTCAAATGAGGAAGGAGTGTCTGAGGAGTCCAATTCCGAATAAGGTGGTGATGAGACCGGTACTGAGAAAGAGGCTAGTGATGATGAGGCTGATCAAACTCTACCTCTAAAGAGTTGTACAATTAGGTGGAAAGTACCCAGTGCTCAAGAAATAAGTGAGCAGGGTTTGGCTCTCACCTTGAAGAACCACCTGAGGCGGAGTATACATGAAGAACTGCGGATCCTCACCACTTCATGAATGAGGTTGAGGAAATGAAATGGATATTTAGCTTCTATGGCTTTGAGGATATGGCAGGAACTCCGGACAAGTACAGTCCAAAAACGGTCCGGGTGTTCTATGCCAATTATTTGGAGATCATGGAGTAGAATGCAAAAGAAGGGCTGAAAATTAAAGAACAGCTCAAGCTCGAGAGTGTTATGATGCGGGGTCGCATGGTAGATATCTCTAAGTGGACCATTTCTCGGGTGCTTTATAGTCCGCAATTTAGGGAGCTTGAGATGAAAGATGAGTTTGATTATTGACTAGATGCCCTAAAAAGGTTAAACTAGTTGTGTCTCGAGGAGAGACAGAGTCAAATAAAGTGGCTAGTGGGGATTTTGGCTGATGACAAGGAGGAGGTAGATTGAGTGACTAGTGGAAGGCAGGTAACCAAAGTCTCTCTAAGTTTCATAGAAAAGGCCTTCTGGACACTAGTCCGCCACCAATTAGCACCGACGATCAACAATAATACCCTCAGTGTAGATAGAGTAGCATTGGTGACGTGTATCATGTCTCAATATGCCATTAATATTCCGAGGGTGATTGTAGAGGAGATCCAAGATGGGGCTTTAGGGTTGAGCATGATCATCCCATTCTTTAGTCTCATATTTAGACTTTCTATTGAGGCAAGCCTAAAGGTCAAAAGTGAGGTAGATACACTTATTGGAGGTCATAGAACGGTAGATATAGGGTTGATATGGGATGAGATGAACCTGGTGAGCCGGGTTAGGCTTCCTACCATAGTTCTTCTACCACGGGTATTTAGAGACGAGCATGTTGATTCCCCCTCCTTATTGGAGCAGAGCGAGACACCGGCTACAGAAGCCAGCTACACAGAGGCAGCTTCGAGTACCTCATCTTCACCTCCTAGGGTTATCCTGAGCCAAACCATAAGTCATGACCCGAACATAGGCCTGGATCGAGACACAAGAAAAGAACCCCAAGAGGCTCCAAGTTGACCCATGGCATGAACATGATATCTAAAATCAACATAGTCAAGTCGAAGTCTAACATGTATAATAAAGCAGAAGTCTGAAAATATCATAACATCTAAATGCATAACACAAGGATAAAACTGAATACATGCTATGTCTGAAAGCCTCTACTACTGACGAGTTAATGGGACAAGACCCAACTAACTCGCTATAGTTTGAAACTGAAAATACTAAATACAACGGATAAAGGGTCCTCAGAAGATGAGGATATCATCAATTGAGATTGGAAGATGCTAATACTGTGAGTCTGCTACTGGCGGGACTGAGCCTGAATATTCGAGTTTGTATCATGAGACAATACAGCATAGAGAATGCGGTCAGTACATAAAATGTACCGAGTATGAAAGGTAAGTAAAACCTCTGAGTAAATAAAATCATAAATCATGCATATCATGAAAACATAGTCAAGATAAGATTATGAAAGTAAGGCTTGCATGCTATTTTCTAAAATCATGATCTGAGCATAACTGAATCGAATGACCCAAAGATGAAAAAAATTGATAATCATAAGTAAAACTGAACATTAGGTCAAACTTGCTGAAAACATAATATCATGACTGATGAACATGCATAACTAAAATCATGAGGAACAATGGGAGACTCTTAATGTAACCGACATTACCACGATAGAGCTTATGTGGTCCCAACTATTACACTTAAGTGGGAAGAGCTATCCAAAGCCTTGCCAGGGATAAGGATGCCACCGTGATATCGTTATCAAGCTGAAGGCCCTTTGGGGCAGGAGAAGCTCACAAGAGATGTCCCAAATAATCTGAGCATACCTACTTTGGCACGTACTTCTGAGGCACAGGGTTGACTGATCCTTAGCCTACTCGATGATAGACACTACTCCCAAAAACATGCATATGCTCTCCATCAATTTTCAATGAAGTTGAACCATCATCTAGTGACGAAGCTGACTCATAACAGTCGTGCATAATTCTGAAATCATAACATGAGGAGCCTTGGGCTCAAACAATACCACCAGCTGAAAATAGTGGGAGTCTAGACTCCAAATCCATATGGTAAGCTAATAACATGAGATTTAGATAAATCATGAAACATACTTGATTATATAGGCTTTCCCAATATTTAAACATGCTTGACTTAGACTTTATCATTCGAAAACATGAACATGGACATGGGCAATTCGAAATCATACTTTCATCATATACATCTCATCATGCTTTAATACATATATTATAGATCTCAACTTTCATGAACTTTCATGGATGGGAATCATAATTTATAAAACTTGAAAACATTGTAAAATATGCCTATTAATCATAATTCAACATTAGAAACATTCATAGATCGTACCCATGATTGATACTTAGAGAATTCTCATATTGGGTTAAAACCCCATAGATTCATCAACTAGAATTTCATGAATTGAAGAGGGATTAGACATTGGTGTGGGTGATTACACCCACTCATAAACCTGCATACCTAGAATAATCTTACACAAACCCTCTTGAAAGCCTAATGGATTTTGGGGAAGAACTTGATGAACCCCTAGCTTGATCACCCTTAGAAACCTCTAGGTTGCATGCATGGAAGAGGATAGGTTATGAACGAGTTTAACCCTCTTAAAACACCAATTTCTTCGCTTAAAACAACGTAGTATAGGACTTAGGGGCTTGAAAGTTATGAATTTGCCCTTACTAAACTCGCAGGAAATTAGCCACTGTTCGAAGCAACGACCAACACAATGGGTTGTCCCTCGCTCCAACAACCCGTCACTTCCCTCGTCGTTTCCTCTTATTTTCTCATCTCAGGTCTTCTACCACGACCGGACAGGATGAGCCATTACCAACTCCAATGACTCATTGCTGCCAGCCGTTTCACCACTGCTCCCATCCTGGAAATCCTCCCAATAGGCACATGCAATGACTCATTGTTTGGAGCAACGAGTCATCCTATAACTCATGCCAGCCTTCTTTTACTAGGACGACTTTCACACTGAACCATTCACAATAACCTGTTACACCAAACCACGGGTTGTTCCTACACCCGTCACCCTGGGTCCTCTTCTGCAAAACCTGACCACAGGTGGCTACCACGAGTCATTGGACCCTCCAACAACTCGTACCATAGGTTGTTCTGAGAGAAACTTCTAACTTTTTTGCTACTTTTCTTTTCAATTCCTGAGTCTAGGCTTAGGCAATTCTGAGGTATTACAATATCTCCCCCTTAGGAACATTCATCCTCGAATGTGGTAAATTAATGTCGCCCAAATGACACCTCACAATTGAGATATAAAGTGGTAGCCCAACTAGAGGTTGACGTCAATCCCACAGGGAATATGGAAAGAACTTAATTTAATGTGAATAGTTATTAATATTGAGTTACTTATTTTCAAAGTGGGAAAGAAGTAAAATAAAATAATAAACAAAAGTAAAACTACTGAATGCTTAGATCAAATTCGGTTTGTATTCAATTAACGACTTGACTAGGATTGTGTTCCCCAAGACTTCATAACCATAAGGCTTGTACACTAGTGATCTATTCCGGTGTTTAACATACAATATCAGTAAGTTAGGTTCACCCAAATGGTTGATCCTCTGCCTAGATGATTATCACCACACAACTTGGTCCGTATACGGGTGTACTTTTAATTGACCCTTACCCTTAATATCGGATTAGCTATCCCCGGACAAGTTTAAGTTATTAGATAAGAGTTGATAGCCTCAAATCTCCGTTGTTAATCCATTTTCCCATTCACTACCTCCTTGGTCCGGTAAGTAAGAATAAGGCAAGTTCTAACGTTTGCAACCGTCAAGAATCAATCAAAACGAATTGAAAAATAATACATGCATTAAAACTCGTTCAAGAATCATTAAGTATTTAACCTATGTGTGTTGATTCATCTTGGTTTCCACAACCCTAGTTATGGGTTTAGCTACTCATGCTTGTATGATCACAAACATAAAATATTGAATAAATCATAATTGCAACTTACAAATTATTGTAGAAGAAAAACCAAGTAGATTGAATAAAACTCCAAAATTGATGAATAAATTCCAATGTTGCTTTTGATCCTCAAATTCAAGAACAAAATTTTAAACCGTGTTTCTTTACCCAAGAATAATCATACAACACAAAATCCTACGTGAAAAATAGTAATAATAAACTTCCCTACGAAAATAAACCTAAACTGTCTATTTATAGTTCCAAAAAAACCTTTTCCTAACTAAAACTAGAAACTAGGTTGTCAGTGACCACGGGCTAGGTGACGAATCATTGGAACCTCTGACGAGTCATTCCTTGCTAAAAATAGTCGTCCTCGGCATCGCATTCAGTTGTGGCAATAGGTCACCTAACGACTCGTTGTGCCTGGGCACGAGTCTTTAGGCCCCTCATGGTCTAACTCTTTCAAAACACCAGTGCACCTTACGGTTGGTTCCAGTGATCTGCCAATGAGTCGTTTAGTCACTAACGACTCGTTATGTCTGTAGTCAACTCCACTAGTCACTTCGGCAATAATTTCTCTCCCAGTCTTCACGACTGACTTCACTACTCGTTATCAGATGTAACAAGTCATCCCCCCAACTCTTCAGGTACACTGTCTCTGCTTATTCAAACTTCAATAATAGCCCACGCCTTCAGCAATGAATCGTGCACTTGTCAACGACTCCTGAAGTGCCTGGCAGTCACCCTTTCAGCTATTTTTAGCATTAATTTGTCCAGTTCACTTCCGAACCTATTTTCCTGCAATATTAAATACAAAACACATCATAACTATATAAAAATACTGTAAAGTGCATAATTTCTTGGTTTTAAGCATCGAAAGTGTCGTAAAATCACGGCACATCAACACCCTCACTTAGAACTTTTGCATGTCCTCAGGCAAAAACAAAATAAAATAAAATAAAATTAACTACTTCGACGCTTCAATCGAAAGAACTCTAGGAAACTTATGGCTGTCACATTCATTCATCAAATCAAAATTTTCTAACCCCTCCTTCATCGTATCAACTCAAATCACAATGCATATGCAAAATTTCCAACCATGACATAGAGGAATCAAAACACGGCAAAACAGTGTCACTTGCAACCACGCACATAAATCTATAACACTGACCCAGACAATTTGCAGACTATTTTGTTGACCAAATGCTCTCACCTCAAAGAAGTCCCATACTCACACATGTGTATATGACTATGTCAATAAATCTCTCTTGGGACTAGGTAAGATTCACTCGCTCTCACAAAGAAATTCAAACTGTGTGCATGCAATACCATAGGATTGCCTTTACTTTCAATACCTCGATTTTCAAACAAGTAACTAGGATCAGTATAGGACTTTTTAGGCTTGTAACGTAGGCTCGGGCTTGGGTATGGAACATATGGAATTAGTAACTCAACCCTCCTTGGCACTACACACCTCTTGACTCCACTTTTCACCTTTTTTCCTATTTTATCCCCCTTTTCCTTCACTTGTTTCTTCTTTTCTTTGCATTTGCAACTACGGATACGGTTTCTCTTTATTCAAGCTTTTCATTGATGTTACATTTTTTTTTCTTTTCTTGCTCTTTGACAATAATTTCTATTTCTTGCTTTATTTTATCATGCATACCGCACCCGCTCTTTCCTTTTTTTTTTCTGTTACCCAATTTTCATTCCACCCGACTCTTCTTAATCACCGTTATAATAGCCACCCTCAACTTAGGCGATTTTCCTGAGTTGAGGTTCACAATGTCCAAGGAGGGACAAGGGCCCAAAAGGGTTCATTCTTAATAAAAGCAGGAAGGTGAATTGGTGTAAACAAAAAGAAAGGTTAATTTAAGCTCAAACATTTGGATCAAAGGATTTTTACTCTCTTTTGGTAGGTTTTTTAAGGCTAAAGTGGACTCATAAATCAAAAACGGCCGATGATCCTTTCCTAGTTTCCTATTCTCTTTCTCGGTACGACTGACCAGGCAAGTTTTAGATTGATACACACAATCGAATTTAGCTATTAAACCTCACTCACACATAGCACAGGTCAACATCATCACTTCTACTAACTGCTACTTCATGTACAGCCATACTATGGTAAACATGTTCACAGTTTCAATGCCATGCAAAGATTCACAAAGGTCATACTCGTCAACTTTAACATACACATAAAAATTTCGAAGGGGTATCAAATTATCAATCAAAAAAATCAACAATTTAAGCTCTTGAATGCCTTCAGTTCACCTAACTTTCTTTCGACTAACATAAAAAAATATAAAAAACATAAAACCTTAAACATTACAGTTCTACTAGATATGGAACACCCGAGGGAAATGATATCCAGCAAGAAAAACCTTCGGGCTACGTTCAGCAAAAGCACAGGTATCCCTCCCCAACCCCATCAAGAAAAGCATGCATCGTCCTCGACGCATATATATATATATCTGAAAACACTGGGAAATAGGGAACATACCTATGCGACCTAGGTGTCAGCTACTTGGTCGGTGGAGGGTGTAGATACGCCTCCAATGTTATCTCCAACATTACCGACTTGACCCGGTGCATTTTTAGATTCGATAAAGCTCGTGCCTTCTCCATGAGCTCTCTCTGCCTCAGTCTCGGCTATCTATCGAGCCTCCTCTCTCGATACATGCAGCGCTCTCTCCATCTCACTTCGCTCTCATTTTTGCTGACGGAGCAAAGAAGCATCATCTTCAAAACTTGCCTCCTCACGAGGCCTCTTTCCCTTCTCATGTGCCACCGGATCCTCCGAGATAAAATCAAAAATTGGAGGTAACTCTTCTTCAAACTCATCATCTATCACAGGAAGTACCGGTGGAGGTACTGCAGCTACCTGTCGTGCAGCCAAGTCCCGCACCTCGGCTCTGAGTGCTTCTAGCTCTGAGTACCATTTACACAACTCGAGTGCTTGTAACTGTGCGAGGCGCTCATCCATTCTCTTCTTAAAAGTGTCTAATCGGCCATGCACAGAACTGGACTATGTCTCCAACTCTTTCAACACCCACGGCTTTACCTGCTCCATCAGAACTTTAACCTGTAAAGATGTGTGTACCTGCTACTTTTTGGCCTTAGCTAGTCGCCTAGCCATATCAACCAAAAACTCCTGCGAAATTATAACCTGGCTGGCTGTGGTGGCTCGTGGAGGTGCAACTGGTGACCCAGGAGTTGCTGCTATAGATGATGACTGGGGAACATTAGCAGGTGTGGAGGTGTCTGCTACATCTGTAGCCTCAGGCTGGCTACCTATATCTCTGCCCTCAATAGGATCAGTTTCCAACTCAGTGAACTGTGCAGCATTAGTCTACATGCACTACCAAATGCCTCTGCCAATATGGTCGCTCCGCAGATGCAGCTGCCTGAGTCCTTTCTCTCGATATCGGGTTTGTGTCTCTTGAATCAACTCGATATCTGTTATCTTCTGGACCACTATTCTCTAGTCAACTGATGGCAACTCTGGCACCTTTGAATCCTGACAGAGTTTATCAATCAGACAGGGGAAGGGAATTGTAGTACCGTCATTGATTGCCTACTCTCTAATCTCCTCAGCAATGTACCGTGGGAAATTGGTGGCATATCCCTCCATTATACTTGCTACCAATGTTGCTCTGTCAGGTGAGAGGATGTTATCATTGCTGGTTGGTACCAGCCTGTACCTCACCAGTGACCACCAAAATTTTGCCTGAAAGTTCACTGTGGCCTTCTTTATCTAAGACTTTGTGTCGTGAAGCCATTCAACCAGCGGACCTCTTGTGGCAATGATTCGAGACAGCCTTGTGTATTGCCTGATGCGCTTCATTCTGTTCAACTTTTTGGTCTTGACTTTCTTCAACCTATATAGCCTTTGCTTTAACTCAGTCGTGTTCATCGGAGCTTGATAATCTGGCACATACAGCATCCTAGAGATTGTCCTCGCAGATATATCTACCGGAGTCTTTCGCACAAACACCTGATTTAAGGCGGGCCTCTTTTTCCAGTCCTGGCCCCCTAATGCCAAATGCTGCAATGTGGCCGCATAGAAGGCATAGAACTCTCTGGATAGGCATGTCTTGTAGCTACCTGATGGCTCGGTCAACAGCCCAAACCTGTACTTATCGAACACTACTTGTAGTTCTGGAAGGTCTTTCAGCCCTATAGTGATCAGTCGGCTCCTCATATATGCTCCTTTTCGAATTTCCTTTCTCATTTGGAGCAATATCTATGTTGTATATGGCCCTCATACCATGAACACACTATCTCCGCACGTTCCTTGGTTGCTCATTTGATGGGTCTGAGGTCTCAGTCAGTTCATTCTCAGAGTCCCCTCGCTGAGCATGTGATTCGTCAACTCTCTCAGTGTTTTACCCAGCTTTGGGAGCCTCGAGAGCAAGTGCAGCTGCAGCCCTGGCATTATCATCAGTGCGGCTGGGCAGATCCCTCGCCAGTGGAGTGGGAGCACCGACTAGGGCTGTCAAATTTTAAGTTTGTTGAGCCCTAGCCCTGGTTGACCTCCTCACTAACTGCTCCTCTGATACATCATATTCCTCCTCAGAGCTACTTGACTCTTCGGAGGAGGATAGCTCATCCTGAAAGTCTTGCGGTATGATGGTTGGACTGGGCTCGGGTGTTTGTTTCTTTGCCTGACCTTTCCTTGGTGTACCTCTTGGAGCCATTGTACCTGTGGAAACATTATTAGTATATAAGATGAGATGAAACAAAAACATTTTTGTAGTTGCTGCCTAGTGAACCTGACAAGTGACTAAACGAGTCATTGCCCGTGAGGTCGCTCGTTAACCCAAACTAGACTTCCTTCATGTTGGGCCAGTGTACTTGATGACTGATCCCAACGAGTCGTTACCAAAGGCAACGAGTTGTTAGTTACACTACCTTAGTGATTTAATTTTTCCACTCAGGACGAGCTACACAACAAGTCATTTTGTGATCCAACGACTCGTGATGTAACTCGTGCTCAAGAGTTTCCGTTCACCCATATGTTCATCTTCATCTTCTTCCTATTATTCAACTCCACAGGCACAGAACTTAATTTCTCAAACCAACCCGATGTAAATTCAGTCAAAATTCATTTTCTTGTCCTTCCTAGGGTTCATTATTATCATGAGGCACTAATCGACACAAGCACAACATTACTTGAATTAAATTCAATTTCATTCAAAACATGGGTCATCAAAATTCTTGTTTAAATGCAAAGATATTCACAATTAATTGGGAAAAAAGGTACTCACAAAATGCTTGATCGGAGATGGAAGTGAAATCATGTGTGCGTGAAATGTTGGGAGTACAAGGTCGAAGATTTTTCAATGGGTTTGAGAGAAGAAGAGGAACAGGGAATTTGAAGTGTTTGTGTTTAAGTTTAGTGGTGAGAATTTGTAAAAGGAAAAGAATCGGGTTTTATGTGTCTTAAATCATACCCTAATTCCAGTCCTGGGTCGGGTCGTATAGTTTCATTAAAAACTTATAAAGCCTAGTGTAATGATTCGTTAAGTGATTAAATGAATCGTTATGCCTTTTCATGTCCTGACTGGAGATCAACAAACTTACCTGGGACCTAACGAGTCAAGCAACAACTCTTGGTGTCACCCAACGAGCCGTGTCCTGAGTCATGGTCCTTGGACTATTGTGGCTTCAAGATGAGTCACTTAATGAATCATTTGGTCTCCCAACGATTCATTGAGGGAGTCATTATCACCCTTTTCCTTTTGATTTTTCCTTTGATCCAACGAAGAAACGAATCATTAAGTCACCCGTTATTCCCCTATTTTCTGCAGTTCTCTTCACGATTTGAGTGAACGAGTCGTCAAGTCAGAAAACAACTCATTCTGTGACATTTTGCATCAGAACTGAAGTTCCAGATTTTGGTTCCAACTTCAAATTTTCCATCTTAATCACCTGCACCCATCAACAAATGTAAAAGCTATACTTTTCTTACATTTACAACTTGGGTTGCCTCCTAAGAAGCGCTTGATTTAATGTTGCGGCACGACGTAGGTGTTTCAGCTACTCAGACTTCACTAGAACACCTCCATGGGTTGCTTCCCATGCAGCGTCTAATTTAGCATCGCGGCACGACGCAATTCCCCCAAGTTACTCAGACTTCGCTCAGGGTCCAAAGGTCTACCAGTTGGAGTTCTTCGCCTCTCCCCAAATAAGCTTTCACCCGCTGACCATTCACTTTGAACTGCTTTCCTTCATGGTTTTCTAGTTCTATTTCCCTATGGGAGAATACTTAGACCACTCGAAAAGGTCCCAGCCACTTAGACTTCAACTTTCCAGGGAACAAACGAAGTCTAGAATTAAATAGTAACACCATATCACCCAGGCTAAATTCTCTTTCTCAATCTTCCGGACATGTTGAATTTTCATCCTTAAATTGTAAATCTCAGAACTCTCATAGGCTTCTGATCAAGCTCATTTAACTGATCAAGCCTCAAGTTTGCCGCTTCATTCTAATTTAAATGCAGCTTCTTGAGAGCCCATATTTCTTTGTGCTCGAGTTCAACCGAAAGATGACATGCTTTACCATAAACAAGCTGATACGGAGACATACCTACAGGAGTATTGAAGGAAGTCTGATAGGCCCATAAAGCATCATCTAGCTTTCTTGCCCAATCTGTCCAGTTTGCGTTCACAGTCTTCGCCAAAATAGTCTTTATTTCTCAGTTGGTGACTTCAACCTGCCTACTCGACTGCGGATGATAGGGTGTGGCCA
The DNA here is from genome assembly GCA_035772735.1 of Datura wrightii. Classification (NCBI taxonomy): domain Eukaryota; kingdom Viridiplantae; phylum Streptophyta; class Magnoliopsida; order Solanales; family Solanaceae; genus Datura; species Datura wrightii. The sequence continues at coordinate 181,252,265 of JASDFA010000018.1, forward strand.
CCTTATGTTTGACCCCATATTTTTCCAATAAATAGTGAAACAACCTGTTATAAAAGTGTGAACCCCCATCACTAATGATGGCTCTAAGAGTCCTGAATCTAGCAAATATATTCTGCTTCAAGAACGTTGAGACACTCTTCCCTTCATTATTTGGAAGTGCAACTACTTCCACCCATTTCGAAACATAGTCAACAGCAACAAGTATGTACTTCATCCCATTTGAGATCACAAATGGACCCATGAAATCAATGCCCCATACATCAAATAGCTCGATGACGAGGATGGGAGTAAGAGAAAGTTCATGCCTCCATGATATGCCTCCTTGTCTTTGACATGCATCACATGCCTTTGCAAAATCATGTGCATCCTGGTGAATGGTTGGCCAATAGTACCTGCATTGTAGAATTTTATGGGCTGTGCAAATCCCGTTGTGGTGACCTCGAACAGGGGGTGAGTGGCAGGCCTCTAATATACTCAGCATCTCCACCTTGGAAACGCATCTCTGAATAACCCCATCAGCACATATGCGAAATAATTAGGGCTCATCCCAAAAAACGTTCTGCATATCAAACATAAACTTCTTCCTCTGGTGAAAAGATAAGTGCTCTAGTACAACGTCATTCACCAGATAATTAGCAAAGTCAGCAAACCATGGGATGAGATCTTGTGACACCGTTAGAACTTGCTCGTCTGGGAATGCATTATCTATGTCATGCTCATTTTTAAGTGTTGCATTAGGTTCCAATCTGGATAAGTGATCCGCAACCTGATTTTCCGTCCATTTCCGGTCTTTTACCTCAAACTCGAACTCTTGTAGCAGCGAAACCCATCGAATCAACCATGGCTTGGCATCTTTCTTTTCCATTGGATATCTCAAAGCTGCATGGTCTGTGTGGATTATCACCTTAGTTTCGAGCAAGTATGCCCGAAACTTCTCAAATGCAAAAACTACAGCCAACAGCTTATGTTCTGTCATGGTATAATTCTTCTAAGTTGCATTAAGAGCCTTGCTAGCATAATAAATTGGATGAAAAATATTTTCACGCCTTTGACCCAACACAGCTCCTAGGGCCACACCGCTAGTATAACACATAACCTCAATAGGCAAAGACCAGTCAGGTGCCACTATAAATGGGGCAGTGGTCAATCTCTCTTTAAGACATTCAAACGCCTTCAGACATGCCTCGTCAAAAACAAACTTCACCTCCTTCGCGAGTAGTTTACACAATGAACGTACAATTTTAGAGAAGTCCTTGATGAATCTTCTGTAAAAACCTACATGACCCAAAAAGCTTCGAACACCTTTCACAAAAATTGGAGGTGGAAGACTAGCAATTACCTAAATCTTGGACCGGTCTGCCTTCATACCCTTACCAATAATCTTATGGCCTAGCATCATTCCTTCCTTGGCCATGAAATGGCACTTTTCACAGTTAAGCACCAAGTTTGTCTCTTCGCATCTCTGAAGCACCTTGCTCAAATGAGCCAAACACTCCTCAAATGAATCACCCACTATCAAAAAATAATCCATAAAGACTTCAATGATGTCTTCCACCATGTTAGAAAATATGGACATCATGCACCGCTGAAAAGTGGTTGGTGCATTACATAACCCGAACGACATCCTCTTAAAAGCAAATGTACCATATGGACAAGTGAATGTGGTCTTCTCTTGGTCTTAAGGGGCTATAAATATCTGATTGTACCCCAAATAACCATCAAGGAAACAATACCATCCTCTGCCTGCAAGTTTTTCTAACCTCTGGTCCATGAATGGCATCGGAAAGTGATATTTCTACGTCCACCGGTTCAGCTTTTTGTAATCCATGCATACTCTCCAACCGGTGACTGGTCTTAGAGGAATGAGCTCATTGTTAGCATTTGGTACCATCGTGATTCCTTCTTTTTTCGGTACACATTGGACTGCGCTCACCCATTTGCTGTCTGCAATCGGATAAACCACTCCTGCATCCAACCACTTTATAATCTCCTTCTTGACCACCTCTTGAATAGGTGGATTCAACCTACGCTGATGTTTAATACTCGAAATACAATCTGGTTCTAGCTGGATCTTGTGAGTGCAAATACCAGTTGGGATTCCAATAATATTTGCAATGGTCCACCCAATGGCTTTTTTGTATCTCTTCAAGACGGAGGCCAAAGCCTCCACTTGCCATTCCTCCAATTTAGTTGCAACAATAACCAGTAAAGTGTTACCGGCTCCCATAAATACATATTGTAAATGGGATGGGAGTGCTTTGAGCTCTAACACTGGAGGCTCCTCTATAGATGGCTTGGCTGGTGGGGTCACCCGATTCTTCAAATCAAGATCGATCTTCTTTGGAGCATAAGTGTATGACCCCATGCCAGCAAATGCATTTACAATCTCCTCACCCCCCTGAATCTCCTCAGCCCTAATGTCCATCAAAACGGCTGCTAGGTCATCAAGAAACAATAACTCCTCCATGGGCGAGACCTGTTAAATAAAAAAGCAAAAAATAAAAATAAAAAGCAAACAAGAACCAACATTAAAGCAAATACAATTAACAACCGCCTTAGTCGTAGTCCCCAGCAATGGCGCCAAAATTTGATGTTGCCCAAATTACACCTTGCAATTGAAATATAAAGCGGCCGATGTCAAATATAGAACCCAACTAGAGGTTGAGGTCGATCCCACAGGAAATATGGAAAGAACTTAAGTTAATGTGAATAGCTATTACTATTGAGTTACTTATTTCCAAAAAGGGGAAAGAAATAAAATAATAAACAAAAGTAAAACTACTGAATGCTTAGATCAAATTCGGTTTGCATTCAATTAACAACTTGAGTAGGATTGTGTTCCCCAAGACTTCATAACCATAAGGCTTGTACACTAGTGATCTATTCCCGTGTTTAACATGCAATATCGGTAACTTAGGTTCACCTAAATGGCTGGTCCCCTATCTAGATGATTATCGCCACGCAACTTGATCCGTATACGCCTGTACTTTTGATTGACCATTACCCTTAATATCAAATTAGCTATCCCCGGACAAGTTCAAGCTATTAGATGAGGGTTGATAGCCTCAAATCTCCGTTGTTAATCCCTTTTCCCATTCACTACCTCCTTTATCCGGTAAGTAAGAATAAGGCAAGTTCTAACATTTGCAACCGTCAAGAATCAATAAAAACAAAGGAAAGAAATAATACATGCATTAAAACTCGTTCAAGAATCACTAAGTATTTAACCTATTTGTGTTAATTCATCTTAGTTCCCACAACCCTAGTTATGAGTTTAGCTATTCATGCTTGTATGATCACAATCATAAAATATTGAATAAATCATAATTGCAACATACAAATTATCGTAGAAGAAAAACCAAGTAGATTGAATAAAACTCCAAGATTGATGAATAAATTCCATTGTTGCTTTTGATCCTCATATTCAAGAATAAAATTTTAAACATTGTTTCTTGACCCAAGAATAATCGTACAACACCAAAATCCTACGTGAAAAATATTAATAATAAACTTCCCTATGAAAATAAACCTAAACTATGTATTTATAGTTCCAAGAAAACCTTTCCTAACTAAAACTAGAAACTAGGTCGTCAGTGACCATGGGCTAGGTGACGAATCGTTGGAGCCTTTAACAAGTTGTTCCTTGCTAAAAATAGTCATCCTCAGCATCGTACCCAGTTGTGGCAACGGGTCACCTAACGACTTGTTGTGCCTGGGCACGAGTTGTTAGGCCCCTCGTGGTCTAACTCTTTCAAAACTCTAGTGCACCATACGGTTGGTTCCAGTGATCTGCCAATGAGTCGTTTAGTCAACTAACGACTCTTTATGTCTGTCATCAACTCCACTGGTCACTTTGGCAATAATTTCTCTCCCAATCTTCACGACTGACTTCACGACTCGTTACTAGATGTATCAAGTCGTCCCCCCAACTCGTTAGGTACACTGTCTCTTCTTCTTCAAACTTCAATAATAGCCCACACCTTCAGCAACAAGTTGTACATCTTGCCAATGATTCGTGAAGTGCCTGGCAATCACCCTTTCAGCTATTTTTAGCATTAATTTGCCCAGTTCACTTCCGAACCTGTTTTCCTACAACATTAAATACAAAACACATCATACCTATATAAACATTCCCGGAATATGCATAATTTCTTAGTTTTAAGCGTCAAAAGTTCCATAAAATCACGACACGTCATAAATCATATTGAAAAGCTGAGAAATGCAATCATGATACTTAAATACTGAACAATTTAAGCTAAAAACTGATGGAGTGACTGACTCCAAGCTAAACTACATGGCTGAACTGAATTCATGAATCATACGTACATACATTGACATGAAAGAAACTGGAACTCATAAACTGAACATTGAAACTGGACAAAGTATTAAGGAAGAAACTGGTACCTTAAGTTGGAACTGAGCCGGAAGGGAATAGATGCGGGTATCTAGCCATCATATCTTCTTCGGCCTCCCACGTAGCTCCCTCAATATGTTGATTCCTCCATAAAACTTTTACTGAAGCCACTTCCTTGTTTGTTAGCTTTTGAATCTGATGATTAAGTATTTCCACCGGAACCTCCTCATAGCTAAGGCTATCATTCACATCTACACTGTCCACCAAGACAACCAAAGTCGGATCACCCAAGCATTTCTTTAAAAGTGACACATGAAACACTGGACGGATTAAAGCTAATTCTAAGGGCAACTCCAACTCGTATGCTACTTTGCCAACCCTTTCATAATCAGTATGGACCAATATAATGGGAACTGAGTTTTCCCTTCTTTTTGAATCTCATCACTCCCTTCATGGGGGATACCTTCAGAAACACCCAATCATCAACTTCGAACTCTAGTTCTCTCCTCCTTACATCCACATAGGACTTTTGGCAACTCTGAGATGTTTTCAATCTATCCCTTATAAGATGAACATTCTCCATAGCCTCATGGACTGAATCTAGTCCCACTAACGCAGCTTCACCGAATTCGGACCAACCAATAGGCGGTCTACATCTCTCCCATAGAGAGCCTCAAACAGAGCCATCTGAATGCTAGAATGGTAGTTGTTATTATATGCAAACTCAATGAGAGGCAAATGATCATCCCAACTACCTTTGAAATCGATCACGCACGCTCTCAACATATCCTCAAGGGTCTAAATGGTCCACTTGGCCTAACCATCTATTTGCGGGTGAAATGTTGTGCTAAGCTTGACCTGAGTACAGAGTCCCTTCTGAAATGATCTCCAAAACTGGAAGGTAAATTGAGTACCTTTATCTGATATGATGGACAAGGGCACTCCATGTAACCAAACTAACTCACGAATGTACAACTTAGCATAATCCTCCATAGTATCAATAGTTTTGATTGGTAGGAAATGAGCTGCCTTAGTTAACCTGTCTACAACCACCCAAAGAGAGTCATACTGTCGACGAGTACAAGGAAACCCTGTAATGAAGTTCATATTGATCTCATCCCACTTCCAAGTAGAGATACAAATGTCTTGAAGTACACCTCCAAGTTTTCCACTCATGTTGACAATTAGAACACTTAGCCACAAACTCTGCTATGTCTTTCTTCATACCACTCCACCAATAGATTTCCCGTAGGTCACAGTACATCTTGGTGGTACCTGGATGTATAGAATATCAAGAACCATAAGCCTCATGCAACATCTGCTCCCTCAGGTTACCAACACTCAAAACACACAAGTGACCTTGATAACGAAGCACACCATCTCCCCCTTTAGAGAAAACTTCTACCTTTTGATTCTAAACGGCTTCCTTCAACTTTACCAAAATAGGATCCTCGTCTTGCCTAGATTTAACTTCGGTCACTAAGGATGATTCTGACCCATTCTGAACAATGACATCACCATCTATTGATTCAATAAGGAAAACTCCCAATCGTTCCTGCCAATGCACATTTTCACCGACTCTTTCCTCTCCTCATCTACATGGGATACACCCTCTATGGGAAGTCTGTTAAGAGTGTCTGCCACATTAGCCTTGCCCGGATGGTAGAGGACACTCATATCATAATCTTTAAGAAGCTCCAACCATCTCCTCTAACGTAGGTTCAAATCCTTTTAGGTAAACACGTATTGTAGGCTTTTGTGGTCCGTAAACATATCTACATGGACCCCGTACAAGTAGTGTCTCCAAATCTTCATGGAAAATACTACCGCCGCCAACTTGAGGTCGTGAATCGGATAGTTCTTTTCATGGACTTTCAGTTGCTTGGAAGCGTATGCAATAACTTTACCTTGCTGCATGAGTACACAACCAAGACAGATCCTCGAGGCGTCACAATATACCACAAACCCATCGGTACCCTCAAGTAGGGTCACCACCGATGCTGAGGTCAGTTGAGTCTTCAACTCTTGGAAGCTCTTCTCACAAGCCTTTGACTATTGAAACTTCACTTTCTTCTGGGTCAACTTAGTCAGCGGTGCTGCAATGGATGAAAACCCTTCAACAAACCTGTGGTAATAACCAGCTAAACCCAAGAAACTCTTTATATCCAAAGGATTAACTATTCTAGGCCAATTCATCATCATTTTTATCTTTTGAGAGTCCACCTTTATACCCTCACTTGACTCCACGTGGCCCAAAAATGCCACTGAGTTCAACCAAAACTCGCACTTGCTGAATTTAGCATATAATTGATGATCCTTTAGAGTTTGTAGCACCACCCTGAAATGAGCAGCATGCTCTTCCTTGCTCCGAGAGTATATAAGGATGTCATCTATCAACACAATCATGAACATATCCAAATATGGATTGAACACCCTATTCATCCAATCCATAAAAGCTGTAAGAGAATTCGTTAGTCCAAAAGACATAACTACAAATTCATAGTGACCATACCAAGTCCTGAAGGCTGTCTTCGGAACATCACTCTCCCGAACCCTGAGTTGATGGTATTCAGATCTGAGGTCTATCTTTGAAAAGCACTTAGCACCCTGAAGCTGATCAAACAAGTTATCAATCTTGGGGAGAGGATACCTATTCTTGATGGTAACTTTGTTCAATTGTTGATAATCAATGCACATATGAAAAGAACCATCCTTCTTACAGACAAAGAGAACTAGTGCACCTCACGGGGATTTTCTAGGTATGATGAAACCCTTGTCTAAGAGGTCTTTCAACTGCTCTTTCAACTCCTTTAGCTCAGTTTGATCCACTCTTTAAGGAGGAATAGATATAGGTTGCGTATCGGGAAGAAGGTCAATACCAAAGTCAATCTCCCGCTCAGGAGGGATTCCCGGAAAATCATCTAGAAACACCTCTGGATACTCGCACACTACAAGAACTAACTGGATAGTCAGGGTTTCGAATGTAACATCCTTAAACCTAACTAGATGGTACACGCAACCTTTAGAAATCATCTTTTTGTCCTTAAGATAGGAAATGAAGTGACCTACTAGCACAGCAGAACTACCCCTCCACTCTAGGACTGGCTCACCCGGAAGTATGAACTCTAGTGCATGGGTTCTACAATTTACTGAGGCATAACATGCATGTAACCAATCCATGCTTAAGATAACATCAAAATAGATCGTGGCTAGCTCTACTATATATGCTGAGGTAATCTTCCGAAGGACTATGATAGGGTAATTTCTATATACCCGTCGAGCTATAACTTAATCACCGACTAGAGTACAGACTGAGAAGGCATCTGATAGGATGTCGGAACTGACTCTGAAAATACTAGAAACATAGGGCATCACAAAAGATAAAGTAGCCCCTAGATATAGAAATGCATATACATCAAGGTGGAATACTCATAACATAATGGCGACTACATCTAGGGAGACCTCCTGCTCCTGACGAGATGCTAGGGCATAGAATCTGTTTTGGCGTTGACCTCCACCAGCACTAGTAGATGCCACTTGCTGAGCTGGGCATGCTGGTGGAGCTGCAGAACTACAGGCTGGGCCTCGACCTCTATCATTGCCCTATCTGGCTACTAGGCAATCCCTAAGCATATATCTGAGCTTCCCACACCCGAAATAAGCACCTGAACCTACTAAGCACTGACCCCTGTGTCTCCAGCCACACTTATCACACTCTAGAATGTTGGACTCTGCGGATCTGCTACCCTAACCTCTAGAGCCTAAGGCTCGTCCCCTTTGGTCGTGCCTGGATCTAGATGGCACACTCATAGCCGATGACGTTGGGGCTGAAGTTCTCTAGTGGGACTGCTGGCGGTGCCCACTAGGTCTCTGTTGGGAGAATCCAAAGCTATCTATCCTGACCCTCTTGGCCTCTCTCTCTCCCGCCCATTCACCTGTACCACCTCCATCTGTTGGGTGTACAAAACTATCTGAGGGAAGTTAATGTCCTAATACAGCATCATGGTCCGGCAATCTTTGACCAAGTAGTCTACTATCCCATGCACAAACTAACTCACTCGGGATCTCGGATCTGTCACCATCTCAGGTGAATCTTGGACAGGTGAGTGAACTCCAAGGAATACTCCTGAACTATCATCTTTCCTTGCTTCGAGTTCACAAACTCAGCTGCTTTAATCTCCCTCATCTCATGGGGGAAAAAATGATCTAGAAATGCGGCATAAAAATCATCTCAACCAATAGGGCCTGCTCCAACTACCCTACTATCCTTCCATTGCTTGAACCAAATGTGCGCAACCCCTTTCAACTGATAGGATGCTAGATCGGCGCACTCCTCTCCAATCACCCCAATGATGTGGGTGATCTTTAGAACCTCATCAATAAACTCGTGTGGATGCTCGTACACCTTTGACCCAAGGAACTCCAGAGGATTCATCCTCAGAAAATCTCTAACTTTTTCCACCGCCGCATTCCCATTTTGTGGGACATGAACTATCGCCTGTTGGTTGACTTGGGCAGTCAAAGCCTTTGCTAGCATCTGATTGGCTGCCCTGAACTCTGCATGGGCAACCTGCTTGGGTACATGATCCTCATGGGCTAGTTGGGCCTACTGGTTCCCATTTCCATTGCCATTCTCGTGGCCATTTCCATTTCTGTTTCTTCTTCCGTTAACTCAGCAAGGAGGCATGATTCTGCAAACTCGTATAGGATGAGTTAGAAGGATAGAGACATATCACCGAATGACTTAGACCATAAAAGAAGGGAAGATTTTCTAAACGTCTCGAAGCTTCTTCGTCATAAGTGGGCGTGCTTCACACCAATGAAACAGACTCTACTTAACGCGGCTTCCAGACACCCTAGGACACTTCAAAACCTAATGCTCTGATACTAAGGTTGTCACGACCCGAACATAGGCCCAGATCGATACACGGGACAATGAACCCTGAGAGGCTCCAAGTTGACCCATGGCATGAACATGATATCTAAAATCAACATAATCACGCAGAAGTTTAACATGTATAATAAAGCAGAAGTATGAAAATATCATAACATCTGAATACATAATACAAGGCTAAAACTGAATACATGCTATCTATGAAAAGCCACTACTACTGACAAGTTGATGGGAAAATACTCCAACTAACTCACTATAGTCTGAAAATGAAAATACTCAATACAACTGATAAAGGGCCCTCGGAAGATGAGGATTCACCAACTAAGACTGGAAGATGCTAATACTGTGAGTGTGGCTACTAGCGGGACTGAGCTTGACTATCCGAGCCTATATCATAATATGATACAACATAAAGTATGTGGTCAGTACGTGGAATGTAATGAGTATGTAAGGTATGTAAAACCACTAAGTAAATAAAATCATAAATCATGCATATCATGAAAACATAGTCAAGATAAGATTCTGAGAGTAAGTTTTGCATGCTATTTTCTGAAATCATGATCTGAACATAACTGAATATTATAACTGAATCGAATGATCCAAAGCTGAAAAGAACTGATAATCATAAGTAAAACTAAACATTGGGTCAAACTTGTTGAAAACATAATATCATGACTAATGAACATGCATAACTGAAATCATGAAAAAAAATGGGAGACTATTTATGTAACTGACATTACCACGATACAATTTAAGTGGTCCCGACTATTACACTCAAGTGGGCAGAGCCGTCCAAAGCCTTGCCAGGGATAAGGACGCTACCATGATATTGATATCAAGCTGAAGGCCCCTTGAGATAGGGGAAGCTCATAAGGGAGGTCCTAAATAATCTAATCATACCTATGTTTTCACATAGTTCTAAGGCATAGGGTTGACAAACATTTAGCATACTCGGTGCTAGACACTACTCCCAAAATCATGCATATTCTCTCCTTCGATTTTCATGAAGCTGAACAATCGTCTACTGACAAAGCTGACTCATAACAAACGTGCATAATTCTAAAATCATAACATGAGGACCCTTGGGCTCAAACCATACCACAAGCTGAAAAAAGTGGGAGTCTAGACACCAAATCCATGTGGTAAGCTAATAACATGAGATTTAGATAAATCATGAAACATACTTGATTATATGGGTTTGCCCTATATTTAAACATGATTGACATAGACTTGATCACTCAAAAACATGAACATGGACATGGGTAATTCGAAATCACACTTTCATCATATACATCTCATCATGCTTGAATACATATATCATAGATCTCAACTTTCATGAACTTTCATAGATGGGCATCATAATTTATAAAACTTGAAAATATAATTTATAATTGAAAACAATATAAAATATGCCCATAATCATAATTCAACATTAACAACATGCATAGATCTTACCCATAATTGATACTTAGAGAAATCACATGTTGGGTTAAAACCCCATAGATTCATCAACTAGAATTTCATGAATTGAAGAGGGATTAGTCATGGGTATGGGTTATTACACCCATTCATAATCCTATATACCTAGAAGAATCTAATTTCATAAACCCTCTTGAAAGCCCAATAGATTTTAGGGAAGAACTTGATGAATCCTAGCTTTATCACCCTTAGAAAGCTCTAGGTTGCATGCATGGAAGAGGATGGGTTTTGAATGAGTTTAACCCTCTTAAAACACCCTTTTTGTGATCTTAAAATGACATAGTATAGGACTTAGGGGCTTGAAAGTTATAGATCTGCCCTTACTAAACTCTCAGGAAATTAGCCACTGTTTGAAGCAACGACCAACACAATGGGTCGTCCCTCGATCCCACGACCCGTCACTTCCCTTGTTGTTTCCTCTTATTTTACCATATCAGTATTCTACCACGACCGGACAGTACCAACTCCAACGACTAGTCCCTGCCAGTCGTTGTCACCACTACTCTCGTCTTGGAAATCCTCCCAACAGGCACATGCAACGACTTGTTGTTTGGAACAATGAGTCATCCCATGACTCATGCCATCCTTCTTTCACCAGGACCACCTTCACAACAACCCACTAATAACGACTCATTACATTAAACAACGCGTTGTTCCTAAACACATCACCTAGGGTCCTTTACTATAGAACCTGACCACGGGTGGCTACCACGAGTCGTTGGACCCTCCGATGACTCGTCCCACGCGTCGTTCTGAGAGAAACTTCTGACTTTTCTACTACTTTTTATTTCAACTCCCGAATCTAGGCTTAGGCACTTTCGAGGTATTACACCACAGCGGAGTATTTATTGGTCCCACGGGAGCTTCTCCAAAAGATGGAAAAATAACTGACAGTGAAGAAGAAAAAGGTCAAGACCATGATGGAGAACCTTAAGCCGTAGGTGAAAACGGAGATAAATGAGGCAGCAAGGGTGTTGCACGCCCGGCTAGATAGCTTCGAGCGTTATTTCAATGAGCGTCTATTTAACCAACTAGACACAGGGAACCTCAGAGAGGAGTTGGGGGTTCTTTGGAGCTAAGTGATTGAGTTTTCGTCTAGACAACCGGCTATTCTAGAAGCTCCCACTCCTTCGGACCTTGTTGTTGAGCTTGACGAGGAGCTAGATTTGGAGATGTATTAGGTCCCATCTGTGTCTAGTGTGAAAAAAGGCAAGAAGAAGGTCTCGGAGGTTGTTGTAGATGAGCCCTCAAAGAAGAGGAAAAAGAAGAAAAGGAAGGAAAAGAAGGAGAGCAAGCGGGTGAGAATTAAGAGCCTGCAAACTCATGACGCTCACATGTCAAAGTTGCAGGAGAAAGCTAGAGGAGTGGGTAGCTCCGTTGCTGCCCACAGGGTGCTTGTAGGTGGTGAGGACCCTTCAGGGGATCCACATTCGACCACAGTTGTTACTAAGGTTGCTAAGGCGACTATTGCTATAGAGGGGGTGACCATTCCCCTTGTTGATATCCCATTGAGTGCACCGACCACTGCTAGCACCACGATTGTAGCGTAGGTACCACCTCCGCAGGTTGACAGAAGTGTCTAGAGTGCCACAGGTATGTCCCTTACCCTTTTTTTATATTCTACGCTTCAGGGACGAAGCATGATTTTCAAAGGGGGATGTGCTTGTTATTTTTGGGTATTTTGTTCAATTGAGGGTTTTTCTTGCCATGTTTCTTTTTTCTCAGACATGTTATCTAGTAGAACTGACATGTTTATGTTGTTTTTGTTGTTTGTTAGATTACAAGTAGCATAGAATTACTTTATAGTCAATAAATGCACTAGTTTGATGGTTTTGAAAAAATAATTAACCCTGTTTAAAAAAATTTATGTTAGTCGTGTAGTTGATTGCAATCACATGACATCTATGGATCTTTATATGGAATTTGTATTAGTTGCAATCACGTGACATCTATGGATCTTTATATGGCATTTGTATTATTAGCATTAGTAGTTTTAGCTAGCCGCACATGGACTGAATAGGTAGAATCTGTTCAAACTGGTACTATGTGCGAGTGAGATTATGTACTTAGTTCAATACTGCAATGAGGATCTAAAACTTGCTCGGTTGGTCTTTACATAGGTTTTAGTATAGTTGGTTAGGAAATGATCATAGGTTGTTTTTTATTTTTAACCACTTTAGCTTAAATTATCCATCCAAATGAACATGAATATGTTGATCCCTATTTTGAGACTTACATTGACTATATTTCTTTGATTACCCGTTCGCCATCCCTTTATTTACAATGAACCTGTTTTGGCCCTGATCTCTCCTTGGACATTGTGAACCTCAATTCAGGCAAAATACCTAAGTTGAGGGTGGCTATAGTAAGAGTGTGTAGATTTTGGGAAAGGTGGAAAAGAAAGAAGAAAAAATTAGTTAAGAGAGGGTGAGGTGTGGTGTGAAAAGAAAGAAAGAAAAAGAGCAGAAAATAAAAGAGAAAAGAAATAAAAGGGTTAAGAAAAAACCACCACACCCACGCATTGCATTGAAAAGGAGTAAAGGGAGGAAAGTGTTAAAAATGTGAGTAATGGGGAAATAAGTGAAAAGTGGAGCCACAAGTATGTAGTGCCAAGGAGGGCTCAGTCACTAAAGTCTATATTTACCATACCTATCCCAAAGCCTACATTACAACCCAAGAAAAGTCCTATAGTGATCTTAGCATGACTGCCCGAAAAGCCAAAATAGAGAAAATAAGGGCAAGCCTATGGTATCCACTGTGTATTATTTGAAACTTCTTTGTGAGAGTGAGAGTCTCATTTGTTTAGGCACGAGTTTCATAAATTTATATATTTGTGAGTTTTGGGGACTTCATTTGTTATGAGGGTACCTACTTTGTGTTGCATTTTACCGATTGTCTGTGTGAATAACATTAGTGATAGCTCAATTCTCTGCTAATAGTTGGATGCCATATATTAATCCCTGTATGTCATTGGTTGTGATTAGCTGTGTAAATAGCTGACTTAGTTTGAACAAAAAAGGGGTCAATAGCTGTAATGGTTTAAAGTGCAAATTTTGTTGTGTTGGTTGTAGGTATTCTGAGTTTACTTTCTAGTTAAGTGTCGTTTTTAATTTTTTTTCTTGGCCTGAGGACATGCAAAAGTCTTAAGTTGAGGTTGTTGATGTGTTGTGAGTTTACAGCATTTTTGAAACTTAAAACTAAGAAAGCAAGCATGGACTTAGGTATGTTTATATGGATATGATGCACTTTTACTTTATTTTCAGGGAGAATAGGTGTTGGAGTTGAATTGTGCAAAAGAGGGCAAAAATACAGAAAAGTTACTAAGTATGGGCCTCAGTACATATTTTATTTCCTGGTACGAGTTGTATTGAGTATCGTGGAAAAGTCCAGAAGATGAGTGAAGCAAAGAGTCAAACTGTGACTTATGGTACGAGCCACACAATCTTGGTACGAGCCGTAGCAGTCGTAGAAATGCTCGGAGGAAATTGCACAATCCAAGTCTCCTGGTATGGGTAGCAATCACAAGTCATGACATCTACCTAAGACTCGTACCAAAAAGCCGTGAAAAAGTTTAAAAGGATTAGAGACTGGCAGTTCTCAAAGGTACAAGAGGAAGTCACGGGTCGTAGGATCGAGGTATGAATCATACCAAGCCACCCGTAGAAATATTCAGAAGATGCCAAAATTAAAAGTATCAAACCACTAGTGGTTGTATGACTCATAGGTTCTGTAATACCTTGAGAAGGCCTAAGAATAGACCCGGGAGTTGAATTTGAAAAGTGCAAAAAAACTGGAAAAATATTACAGGACGGACCATAGAACGACTCGTGGTATCAAACCATGAGTCATTGTATGTTGTCATTGGTTAGTGAAAGGTTGGTGGCAATGGAGATGGCGAGAGGTATGACAACCCATTGTGGGATACAATAGGCCATCCTTTGTGATCGTGGTTAGGGTCAAGCTGGGCGACAAGGTAAACAACGGGAGACCCAATGACCCGTTAGAGGAAACCACAGGTCATTGGTTGTGGTCGTTGTTGGAGGGTAAGAATTTCCAGTGGAAGTGACAGGTTGAGACCAAGACTCATTGGAAGGAACCACGAGTCATGGTGAGGGTCATGGAAAAGGAGTTCAGATCTTATAGTGAGCAAACAACGGATGGTGTAACGGACCATGGTTTCAAAGGACGAGTCGTCCTGTATGTCCGTTGGTTAGTTTTGAGGGGAGGCATACAGCAGTCCATTCAACGAGGGACATGACGGGTCATTGGTGGTTCCCACGACCCGTTGGTACCACCCGTGGGTTCCATCCAGCCAAATTTCAGGGCAGGTTCATTAAGGGTATATTAGACTTTTCCACGTTTTAAGACCCTAAAACTACGTCGTTTGGGTAATTTTTTTGAGTGGGTTAAGGTAGGTTAAGTCCTTTATGCATGCCCATTCTCATGCAAGAACTTTAGAGAGATTTTTGGGAGATTCAAGGTCTTCTTCCCCAAGTTTCTATCAATTTCTTTGTGGGTATTCAAGGGAGCTCGAAATCAATCCATTCCCACGTATGTAGGGTTTTAGAATGGGTGAAATTCTTCCCCACCCATGCGCAAATCTCAATTTAAATCATGAATCCTCCTATTCAAGTCTACGGGGTTTTGCTCAAATGCATGAAAATGTGATTTATCTTTATGGATATGACTTAATTGAGTTTTAATTATTGAATTATGAATGATGGGCATGTTTTATTATTATTTTCTTTAAATCATGTTTCAATCTTTTAAATTCAAAATGCCCATTTGATGAAAGTTCATGGAAGTTGCTTTATGATGAATACTCTATAATTTGAGTTTATTGATGATGGAAAAGCATGATTTTCAAGTTACCAATGTTTATGAGCATGTTTTGAAATAATTTAATATGATGAAGTATTGGGAAATGCCCACATGTTGAAGAATGATTTACGATTTATGAAGCGAATTTCAAGATTTATGGATTTATGATGTTGGCTGATGAAAAGGGCCTATTTTTCTTGGATAAGCATGTTTTAAAAGCGATCAATGATGATAAATGTCATAATTTAGCCAATGAATCTTAATGCATTATGTTGTTAATTTATGTATGAGCCTATATGCATGTTTTTGGGAGCCATGTCTAGCACCGAGCAACCCGACGTTCAAAGGACTACGTCGGTGTCTCATAACTACGTGCCACCGTGGGTTTCTAATGATATATTGTATTGATAATGATCCCCTCAAATGTGATATTACGCCTAATGCAGAACCCTCGCCTGGCAAGCCAGGGTCGACTCTATTCACTTGACTGAGATAGTTGGGGCATCATGAAAGGCTCTACCGTGATGGTGTCGGTTATTATGGGTCCTCCCATTGTTCCGCGTGTTTTATGCATTGTTATATTTATTCTATTGGCTCAAGTTATGTTTTGATAATGTTTACTTATGATGGTGATAATGAATGATTTAAAAGTCTTGAGCCTTATGTTTTCTTCGGAATTATGATACATGCATGATGTCCTTCTCTTACGTTTACTTATGAGTTTTTTTGCTTTTGAATATCCGTTTTTACTTATATTGCATACTCAAGTACATTCCATGTATTGACTGCATACTTTCTATGTTGTATCGTTTCATGATACAAGGACTGGATCTCAGGCTCGTCCTCATCCTTAGTCCATCTCAGCTTACGTTTTCAGCTTATTGGTGAGTCCTCATGTTCCGAGAGTCATTTGATAGACTTTCATGTTGTTTTATGTTTCAGTATTGGTCAGGTTAGTTGGGGATGCTGTCCCATCAACCCATCTTATGTATTAGAGTCTTTTAGACAAGTATGTAGTGCTCAGTTGTATATATGTTTAGTACTTCATGATGTTGCGCTATAATTACATTTCCGCTATGTTTTTATGATTATCATTCCACTTATTTGAACGAGATTAGTTGTATGCATGAGCCATGGGTCGACTTGGGATCCCTCGGGGTCCGTTGTCCCGCGTCTACGATCTGTGTATTTGTTTGGGTCGTGACAAACTTGGTATCATAGCAATAAATTTGAAGTGTCCTAGGGCGTCTTAATGTCGCGTTAAGTAGAGTCTTTTTCATGGGTGTGAAGCACGCCACACTGATGACGAAGAGGGTACTAGATGTTTATGAAATGTTCCCTTCTTTCATGTTCTATGTCGTGCGATGAAAAGCCTTTCTACCCTTCTAATTCGTGTGATTCGTGATTGTAGAATTATGTCTCCTAGAAGAATGAAGTGGAAGGAGGAATGGAAATGATGAAGGCCATGGAGATGGCAATGACCATGGGCATCAGCAAGCCCCACTTGTTCAGGAGCCCCAAGCACCAGAGCCAGCTGCCCACGCTGAGTTTCGGGCGGCTATTCAGATGTTGTGTCAGGCCTTGACTGCTTAGGTCAACCAGCAGGCTATTGTGCAGGTCCCATAGAATGGCAATGCAATCGCGGCTCAGATTATAGACTTCTTGAAGACGAACCCTCCTGAGTTCACAGGTCAAGGGTTGATGAGGATCCACACGAGTTCATTAAAGGGATCTTGAAGGTCACTCAGGTTATAGGGGTGAAAAATGGGGAGTGTGTGGACTTGGCCTCTTATCAGCTAAAAGAGGTCGCTCATATTTGGTACAAGCAATGGAAGGACAACAGGGCAGCAGGAGCGGGCCCTATCAGCTGGAATGAGTTCCACATGGCCTTTCTCGACAAGTTCTTCCCTCGAGAGATGAGGGAGTTAAAAGAAGCTGAGTTTGTGAACCTCAAGCAGGGAATGATGACAGTGCTGGAGTATTTTCTTGAGTTCACTCGTTTGTCAAAGTACGCCTCAGAGTTAGTGATGGATTAGAGGGCGCGGGTGAGCTGATTTTTTCATGGTGTGGCCGGTTATTTAAACAAGGATTGCAGGACTTCCATGCTTCACCAGGATATGGACTTTCCTCGCATAGTTTGGTATGCTCAGCAGATGGAGGCGGCTCATGCGAGGGAGAGGGAGGTAAAGAGAGCTCGGACAGATACTCATGGGTTTTCACATCAGAGGTCCGGCGGTGGCTACTGTCCACAGTTTCAGTAGAGGTCACTAGCCCCACCACCATCATTAGCTAGTGTTCCTCCAAACGCAGGAGTGATCATAGGAGCAAGGCTTTAGGGTCGAGGGATCAAAGGGGCACCCAGCTATAGTATACCTCACCAGCCTACAGGAAGTGCGGCATGAGTCATGCCGGGGAATGCTTGCACCGTTCGGATGTTTGCTATGGGTGTGGTAGGTTTGGGCACATACGCCGAGCGCGGTAGGGGTCGTACACAGACCACCAGGACAGCAGCAGCTCCAGCTCATTCCGCTCTGCAGGGAGCATCGACTAGTGGAGGTCGAGGATAGTGCCAAAACCGATTCTATGCCCTTGCCTCGTGCCAGGAGCAGGAGACTTCGCCAAACATGGTCATTGCTATGTTACATGTCTTTCATATTGATGTTTATGCCTTTCTAGATTCAAGATCTACCTTGTCTTTTGTGACTCCTTACATTTCTAGTAGCCTTAGAGTTAGTCCTGAGACCTTGTCAGAACCATTTTCAGCTTCGACCCCTGTTGGTGATTCGGTCATAGCTAGACGAGTATATAGAGAATTCCAGGTCACTATGTTGCATAAGGTTACCTCCGTAGACCTTGTAAATTTAGCCATGACTAACTTTGACATTATTATTGGCATGGATTGGTTGTTTTCATGTTATGCTTCGATTAATTGTAGGACCCATACGATGGAATTTCATTTTTCGGGTGAGTTAGTGTTGGAGTGGAAGGGTAGTTCGGCGGTACCATCAGGTCATTTTATTTCCTACCTTAAGGCCAGGTAAATAATCTCTAAAGGTTGCATGTACTACCTAGTTAGGGTTAAGATTGTGGAGTCTGAGACCCCGACTATTCAGTCAGTTCCGGTGGTGTGCGAATATCCGGAGGTGTTTCCTGATGATTTTCTCGGTGTTCCTTTGGAGAGGGAAATTAATTTCGGTATTGATCTATTATCCGAAACACAGCCTATCTCTATTCCTCCCTACAGGATGGATCCAACTGAGCTAAAGAAATTGAAGGATCAATTATAGGATCTGTTGGATAAAGGCTTCATTAGGCCGAGCCAGTCTCCATGGAGTGCACCAGTTCTATTTGGTCGAAAGAAAGAAGGTTCCCTTCGCATGTGAATTGACTATCAGAGTTGAACAAGGTTACCATCAAGAATAGGTAACCCTTGCCAGGATTGATAATTTATTTGACCAGCTTCAGGGTGCCAAGTGCTTCTCCAAGATTGATCTCAGGTCCAGGTATCACTAGCTCAGAGTTTGGGAGAGTGACATCCCGAAGACTGCTTTTAGGACTTGGTATGATCACTATGAATTTATTATTATGTCTTTCAAACTAACCAATACCCCTGTTGCTTTTATGGATTTAATGAATAGGGTGTTCAAGGCATATCTGGATATATTCGTGATTGTGTTCATCGATGACATTATTATATACTCCCGGAGTAAGGAGGAGCATGCCACTCATTTGAGAATAGTTTTGTAGACCCTCAAAGATCGCCAGTTGTATGCAAAGTTTAGCAAGTGTGAATTTTGACTAAACTCGATAGCATTTCTAGGACATGTGGTATCAAGCGAAGGCATAAGGGTAGATTCCCAGAAGATCGAGGCGGTGAAGAATTGGCCAAGATCGGTGAATCCTTCAGAAATTCAGAGTTTCTTGGGCCTACCAGGTTACTACCGAAGGTTTTTTGAGGGTTTCTCATCTATTGCGGCACCTTTGACTAAGTTGACTCAGAAAAAGGTGAAGTCCCAATGGATGGATGCTTGTGAGAAAAGCTTCCAAGAGTTGAAGACACGACTTACTTCAGCACCAGTGTTGACCTTACCCAAGAGTATTGATGGCTTTGTTGTATATTGTGATGCTTTGAGAGTCCGACTGGGATGTGTGTTGATGCAGCGTGGGAAGGTAACAGCATATGCCTCGAGACAGCTGAAAGTTCATGAAAAGAATTACCTGACCCATGATCTTGAGTTGGCCGCGGTGGTGTTTGCATTGAAGATATGGCGCATTACTTGTATGGGGTCCACGTGGATGTATTTATGGATCACAAGAGCTTGCAATATGTGTTCTCATATAAAGATCTAAATCTTTGGCAAACGAGGTGGTTGGAGTTACTTAAGGACTATGACATGAGTGTTCTTTACCACCCGAGCAAGGCAAATGTGGTTGCGGATGCGCTTAGTAGGCTCTCAATGGAGAGTGTGTCCCATGTGGATGAGGGGAAGAAGGAATTGGCGAAAGATGTTCACCGACTTGCAAGACTGGGAGTTAGATTGACCGACTCAACCGATGGCGGTGTTGTTGTACATAACGGGTCAAGATTGTCCTTGGTGGTTGATGTCAAATCCAGGAAAGATGAGGATCCAATATTGAGGAAGATGAAGGAAGTGGTGCGGTGTCAGAAGGTGGAGGTTTTCTCCCAAGGGTGAGATGGTGTGCCACGATACCAAGGTCGACTATGTGTTCCGGATGTCGATAGTTTGAGGGTTCAGATATTGCATGAGGCACACGATACCAAATATTCCATCCATCCGGGACCCACGAAAATGTATCGGGACTTGCAAAAAATCTATTGGTGGGATGGTATGAAGAAGGATATTACGGAGTTCATAGCTAAATGTCCCAACTATCAGCAAGTGAAGATCGAGCATCAAAGGTCGGGAGGTGTACTTCAGGATATTAGCATTTCCACTTGGAAGTGAAAGAAAATAAATATGGATTTTGTTATAGGCCTACCTCGTACTTGCCGACACTATGACTCCATTTGGGTGGTGGTATAAAGGTTAACTAAGGTGTCACACTTCCTACCGATCAAGACCACGGATTCAATGGATGATTATGCTAAGTTGTATATTCGGGAGTTGGTTCGAATTCATGGAGTGCCCTTGTCTATTATTTCAGACCGAGGTACTCAGTTTACCTCTCAATTCTGGCGTTCGTTTCAAAAAGGATTTGGGACGCAAGTTAAGCTCAGTACAGCCTTCCATCCACAAACAGACCGCCAGGCAGAACGAACCATTCTGACCCTCGAGGATATGCTTAGGGCATGTGTTATGGATTTCAAAAGGTGGTTGGGATGATCATTTTCCCTTGATTGAGTTTGCCTATAATAACAGTTATCACTCTAGTATCCAGATGGCACCGTTCGAGGCTCTTTATGGACGAAGGTATAGATCTCCCATCGGATGGTTTGAGGTTGGCGAGGCAGCTATGATAGGACCTGATTCGGTTTATGAGGCCTTGGTAAAGGTCCAATTTATAAGAGACTGGTTATAAATCGCTTAGAGTCGTCAGAATCATATGCTGATGTGAGGAGAAGGGATTTGGAGTTTGATGTGGACGACTGAGTATTTCTAAATATAACTCCCATGAAGGGAGTCATGTTGTTCGGAAAGAAAGGGAAACTCAATCCCCGCTATGTTGGCCCCTACTGGGTTGTAAGAAGAGTTGGTAAGGTGGCATATGAGTTAGACTTGCCATCAGAGTTATCTTTAGTTCATCCCATATTTCATGTGTCACTTTTGAAGAAGTGTTTGATTGACCCAGCCTTAGTGGTCCCGGTAAACAGCATTAGGGTAAAAGACAGCCTCAATTATGAAGAAATTCCCGTTGAAATCTTGGATCATCGGGTTTGGAAGTTGAGAAACAAAGAATTAGCTTTAGTTAAGGTTTTATGGAGAAATCAGCATGTTGAGGGAGCAACGTGGGAAGCCGAAGCGGACATGGTGGCTAGATATCCACATTTGTTCTCTACCGGCTCAATTCTGACTTGAGGTATCAATTTTTCCCTATGACTCTATTTAGTTTTTATGTTCAGTTCATGTGTTCAAGTTTCTTTTATGTGTATGAATGTGTATGTGAAGTATAAGATCAGTTCAGCTATATGGTTTTATTCAGAGGTAGTCATTCCGTGAAATTTTGGTTAAAATGATCAGTATAAGGATATGATAAATTGTATGTTTCTGTTTGCTTCTTATTTCCCACATTCGAGGATGAATTGTTTCCAAGGGGGAGATATTTTAATACCCCGGGAAGGCCTAAGAATAGACCCGAGAGTTGAATTTGAAAAGGGCAGAAAAATTGGCAAAATATCAAAGGACGGACCACAGAACGACTTGTGGTATCAAACCATGAGTCGTTGTATAATATCGTTGGTTAGTGAAAGGTTGGTGGCAGAGGAGACGATGAGAGGTATAACAACCTGTGGTGGGCTATAACGGACCGTCCTTTGCGATCGTGGTTAGGGTCAAGCTGGGCGACAGGGTAAACAACGGGAGACCCAACGACTAGTTAGAGGAAACCACAGGTCGTTGGTTGTGGTCGTTTTTGAAGGGTAAGGATTTCCAGTGGATGTGACGGGTTGAGACTGCGACTCGTTGGAAGGAACCACGAGTCTTGGTGAGGCTCGTGGAAAAGGGTTTCAGATCTTAAGGTGAGAAAACAACTGACGGTGTAACGGACCGTGGTTTCAAAGGACGAGTCGTCCTGTCCGTCCATTGGTTAGTTCCGAGAGAAGGCATTCAACAGTCCATTCAATGAGGGACATGACGGGTCTTTGGTGGTTCCCACGACCCGTTGGTACCACCCGTGGGTTCCATCCGGCCATATTTCAGGGCAGGTTCATTAAGGGCATATTCGACTTTTCCACATTTGAAGACCCTAAAACTACGTCGTTTGGGTATTTTTCTAAGTGGGTTAAGGTGAGTTAAGTCCTTTATGCATTTCCATTCTCATGCAAGAACTTTAGAGAGATTTTTGGGAGATTCAAGGTCTTCTTACCCAAGTTTCCATCAATTTCTTTGTGGGTATTCAAGGGACCTCGAAATCAATCCATTCCCAGGTATGTAGGGCTTTAGAATGGGTGAAATTCTTTCCCACCCATGCCCAAATCTCAATTTAAATCATGAATCCTCCTATTCAAGTCTATGGGATTTTACTCACATACATGAAAATGTAATTTCTCTTTATGGATATGACTTAATTGAGTTTTAATTATTGAATTATGAATGGTAGGAAGGTTTTATTATTATTTTCTTTAAATCATATTTCAATCTTTTAAATTCAAAATGCCCATTTGATGAAAGTTCATGGAAGTTATGATTTATGATGAATACTCTATAATTTAAGTTTATTGATGATGGAAAGCATGATTTTCAAGTTACCCACGTTTATGAGCATGTTTTGAGAGAATTGAATATGTTGAATTATTAAGCAATGCCCACATGTTGAAGAATGATTTACGATTTATGAAGCGAATTTCATGATTTATCGATTTATGATGTTGGCCGAAAAGGGCCTATGATTCTTGGCTAAGTATGTTTTAAAGGGGATCAATGATGATAAATGTTATATTTTAGCTAATGAATCTTAATGCATGATGTTATTAATTTATGTATAAGCCTATATGCATGTTTTTGGAAGCCGTGTCTAGCACCAAGCAGCCCGGCGTTCAAAGGACTACGTCGGTGTCTCATAACCACGTGCCACCGTGGGTTTCTAATGATATATTGTATTGATAATGATCCCCTAAAATGTGATATCACTCCTAATGCACGACCCTCGCCTGGCAAGTCAGGGTCGACTCTGCCCACTTGAGTGAGATAGTTGGGGAATCATGAAAGAATCTACCATGATGGTGTCGATTATGATGAGTCCACCCATTATTTCGCATGTTTTATGCATTTTTATATTTATTCTATTGTCTCAAGTTACGGTTTGATAATTTTTACTTACGATGGTGATAATAAATGATTTATGAATGATTTGAAAGTCTAGAGCCTTATCTTTTCTTCGGAATTATGATAAATGCATGATGTCCTTCTCTTATGTTTACTTATGAGTTTTGTTTTACTTTTAAATATCCATTTTTACTTACCTTGCATGCTCATTACATTTCATGTACTGACCGTATACTTTCTATGTTGTATCGTTTTATGATACAGGGTCCGGATCTCAGGCTCGTCCTCATCCTTAGTCCATCTCAGCTTATGCTTTCAGCGTATTGGTGAGTCCTCATGTTTTAAGGGTCGTTTGATATACTTTCATGTTGTTTATGTTTCAGTATTGGTCAGGTTAGTTGGGGATGTTTTCCCATCAACCCATCTTATGTATTAGAGGCTTTCAAACAAGTATATAGTGCTCAGTTGTGTATATGTTCAGTACTTCATGATGTTACGCCATAATTACGTTTTCGCTATGTTTTTATGATTATCATTCCACTTATTTGAACGAGATTAGTTGTATGCATGAGCCATAGGTTGACTTGGGGTCCCTCGGAGTTCCTTGACCCATGTCTACGATCTGGGTGTACGTTCGGGTCGTGACAGGTTCTTGGTATGAGTTGTAACAACTCCCAACACTAAGTCAAAATCAGCAGAATCCAGCTAATGTACGAGGCAATGTACAATCCGTGCAATCCTATTATGGACCGTAACTGAAGACGGTGACAGTTAACAATAGTTTCCATGTTTGCTTGGGAAAAGTTTTTACATATTTATATAAAAAAATTTAGGTTATTTTCGATACCTAGGAAAAGTTTTTACATATTTATATAAATACTTTTTAGATTATTTTCGATAAAGAAGAAGACATTCGACATTAGACATTATTGAGAGACAATTGTGGGGTTTTCTATTCAAGTCTTGGATAATTTCTAGCTTTGATTTCTTCCTTGTTCTTGAATAATTCTTCATAAATTCTCTCAATATTCAAGTGGGTTATTTTCTAGTCATCCTTGTAAGTATTAATATATGTATTTATCTATGAATACTACCAATTATCTTACAATAATGAGAGGCTAAAACCTCCACAACAAGGGTTATGGGAACCATGGTGAATTAACGAACTAGGGATATACAAAAGTGATTCTAAACCAATGTTAAACGCTTGTATTATATTCTCTTCATCTTTAATATTTCTTAATTTTCGAAGGTAGAAAATTGTCAGACTAATTTCTTTAAGATTTCAATTGGAATAGTTCCCATGATTTTTAACTGCTTTATTATTTCCTATTTCTAGAAATTTGTGAAACTTGCATCTAGTGGAATGATTTAGCCCTAGTTCAGTAAAATTTAGAATCTTGCATGTTGGACTAGTTTCCCTGTAGCTCGATTCTATCAGTTTTGAGATCCCCATATTGTTAGTGTATGTGGAAATTTTAGTCAGATGCATAGTAGTTCAGTCTTAGTCAGATTATTATACTCAGTGTTGTCCAGAAATATCAGCTGATCAGTTTGACTACAGAAAATTCTTGAGGTATCAGTGGTGCCTCCCAGTCCTTAGTATTAGACTCCGATATCATATTTTTGTGGTTCTTTAGATGGTCATGGCACTTCTAGATAAGACGCTTTGAACAGCCTTAAGACCCTAGCTTCAGATTACAGTTTGTTCTTTAGACGGTTACGACGCTTCCAGATAAGCAGCTCTGACCAGTCTTAGAACACCAGTTACAGAATCCGGTCCAATAAGACTCTTAGGGTACTTCCAGATAGGTATTCCTGACTTAGTCTTAGGCCCCAGTTTTGAGCTATCACCTTAGTAGTCAGTCTAGGACTATCTAGTAGGAGTAGTACTTAGCACCGAGCGGACCGAGGCTCCAGCGTAACCAGGTTCCCAGAACTACGTTGCCACCATAGGTTATTTTTATTGGCCTTATGGACCCAGACTTGTGATCTCCCAGTTCATGCCTTTATACCCTAGCAAGGTATATTGGGTCCTACTGATGGGGTGTATACATCGGACTCCACGTCTAGCTCACATGGTTACATGTCAGTTATAGACTCTCCTACTAGTCAGTACAGTCACAATTAGCTCAGCTTAGAACAGTTTTAGATTTCTCAGTTCAGATCAGTATCTCAAATTTAGAGCATGTCTTTGACATCAAACAGGGTCATTTTGACCATCTCAGTATATTTCAGTTTATTCAATTTCAGCATCTTAGTTGGTCATTGCATGTCAATTCAATTCAGTTATTTATTCTTCATGTTATGTTTTCTCCTCCTTACTCAGTACATTCAAAGTACTGATTCATACCTTCTATGCTATATAATTTTATAATACAGCTGCAGGTTTTTAGTCTCAGCACCGTTAGCAGATTTTATCAAGGAGTTTTCAGCTGCACCAGTGGTGAGTCCTCATCTTTCGAGGACGACGTTCATTCAGTAGACTTTAGAGTTAGCTGGGGGCTTGTCCCAGCAACTCATCAGATATAAATAGCTTTTAGACAAAGATTCAGACTTTCAGTTTTGTGTTCATGTATAAACTTGTTATTATTCAGTTTTCCTCAAATGATTAATTTATTTAAGCTTCCGCTAAGATTACTCCGATTACTAGTGTTATGATAGACCATGGGTTGACTTGGGGTAACTTTTGACTCCAAGTATCGTGTCTCGTCCAGGGTATAGACTATGATCATGACAATAAACTTTCCTACGAGGCTATGAATCACCTAGAAAAGTCATATGAAATTTGAACAGACCAAGTTAATGTCCAAGGGACTAGAACTATAGTAGTACAGTATTACCTTGAAGCTAAGAATTATAGCAAGTTGCTTGTGGAAGGTTAGGGATAACTGCTCAGGAGCATGTCCAATTAGTAACAGCCCTATAGTAGTTCTAAGCGAAAGAATGAAATAGTTGGTTACCTGCGACCTTACCATTTGCTTATGAGTTATCATTGTCTTAACATGACACTCAGAGTATCGTTTAGGCCACTCCAGACCTCGCCCTATTCTATCTAGACCATTAGAGATTATAATCACTGTCAGGACCCTTTGATCAGGTGTAGGCACACGGGGTGTGCCTGTTAGCAGCCATACAGACTATTTTAGGGGCGAGTAGCGGTCGCGTTAGGCCTTAAGATCCAGATACGCCATTTGAGTGGCTAGATTAAGACTAAAATATAGTATATCGGTTGGGATTGACCCTACCTAGGATAGCCTTCTGTTGATCAACTTCAGGGTTGCTAACTATGTCATCACCTACGGGGCTATTGATTGCTCAGAGGAGCTATATGATGTTGCTTAGACGAGCTATGTGATATCCCCAGGGACTACATTTAGTCCTAAGGGCCATATTACAGTCCATCCACGAGTGAGCTTCTACTATTATGTCATATCGGCATCACTGACTCTCCGTCGAGCCTTATGTGCCCAGGGTGCAGTTACAGGAGCCCAACGGGCTCAAACACAATTGCAGAAGTCCAGCAGGCTTAGAGGCAGACCCAGAAGCAATATAGGTTAGCTATAGTACGATAGAATCATAAGAACCTGGATAGGGGTATATAGATTGGATTGTACTTGCCAAGGATTATGGGGGGCCCTGTAGGTTGTTTCTGTGTTGCTTGCACCTTCCACGATTATAGGGGTCAAATTAGGTTCTTGTTTGTATACTTGCTTGCTAGTTATAGCCTATGAATGTATAGTCGTATAGTTTCAGCTCATATACGTGTAGTGATTTTCTAGATGCAGGTTATGGATAAGAAAGCTTACAGGTTGTCTTCTGTCCCTTCTTGCTACTTACTTTTAGTCTTTATCATCTTCTATTCAGCTTTTTGTTACCGCCTTACATATTCAGTACATACTATACTGATGCCCAACTATGGGGCATTGCATACTTGCCTGCAAGTTTAGACAGGCAAATTGTGGGATCTCTTAGCAGTTATTCAAAGTCAGCAGATTGGCCAGCTCCTTTCACTCGAAGTTGCCAGGTTGTAAAGGTTACCTATCTTTTATTTGTATAGCATTTGAGTAGGCCGGGTCCCTGTCTCGACCAATATTTTCACTCTTAGAGGATTGCAGACTACAGTCTTTAATTAGTTGTTCGTGTTGTCCTTGTGGGGCCTATATATGTTTTGTTCTGTATGTTGGCCATGTGGGGCCTAGTATAGCTTTCAGTTAGCGGCCTTGTCGGTTTTAGTTGGTATATGACTGCCCTTTTTTCATTCTATTATAACTAGATCGCATAGTGGTCTTGCCGGCCCACATAGGATCCCTTTTATTGTTATGTTGGCTGGATTGGCTGTTTTCTTTTACAGGTGTTGCGTGGCCTTGTTGGCACGAGGTTGTGTTTACAGTCGAGATATAGCAAATTTTTTCTTGATTTTGAGTCACTGGTAGGCAGCAGAGGTATATGCCCACCCAGGTCAAGCCAGATCCCAGTGTGGCATTATTTGCCATTCATGCCTCCCAAGGTAGGGCGTGACAGTGTTGATCTTGAAATTGATAGGGATGCCAAGTCACCTTGATATATGGCATGGATTTGGGTTTCAAGGTGTAATGGACCATGGACTTGAATTTAATAAAATGAACTCAGTTATTTGTAAAGTCCAAATTAATCATTCAATCCAAATAAATATGACTTAGATCCAAATTTTATATGAATTTAGCCAATAAAATTTATATGTCTACAATACCCTCTCCTTGTGTCTTCTCTTTTCTCTTTTTTCTTTCTTCTTTTAATCACATTTTGCTTTAATTCTTGCTCTGAATCTTTCCATCTCTGCACCACTTTAATCCTAGACATTAAAATATAATATGAAGATTAAAATATTATAATTAATACTCAAATGATGATTAAATGTATTATATATGAAATAATAATGATTAAATATATGTATGTGAGACCGATCAAGTGATGATTCTTTCTCTACACTCTTCTTATTTGTCGTAAAAGCCACACTTTTTTTTTTATTTCTACTTAATTTAAGTTCTCTTACTTGGAATCTTTGGTCCCACTGGGTGAAATTTTTACTTTTTATTTTCATTTACATATTTAAATATTGCATAAATTATAACAATAAAATAATCTTTTAAAAAGAATAAAAAAGTATTTATTTATTCACATTATTTGAAAATATTATAAATTATAAAATTTCAATATTTAAAGAAAATTTTAAAGATTGATTTCTTAAAACATAAAGATTAATTTGAGCAGTGATTTTTGTTCATATTGTATTAAAACATTATATTTTGTATTCTTAAATGATGTAATAAGTTAATTTAAATAATATACACTATAAAGTAAAGAACTTTTTAGTATCATGTATAAAGATATTTATAGGTAACTTTTTATAAAAAGAGATTTATGATTTTAAAATAAGATAAATTATATATTTTTAATAAAAT
The DNA here is from genome assembly GCA_035772735.1 of Datura wrightii. Taxonomy (NCBI): domain Eukaryota; kingdom Viridiplantae; phylum Streptophyta; class Magnoliopsida; order Solanales; family Solanaceae; genus Datura; species Datura wrightii. The sequence goes on from JASDFA010000018.1 coordinate 181,281,200, forward strand.
AAATAAATTTAATAGTGTAACTTTTGACATTAATTTTATATATGACATACATTTATTTCTTTCATGAGTAATTTTTTATTTAATTTCTCATTCGAAGTATGATACCTATATTGGAGCCTAACTAATCCGAACTCGCTTTGTGTAGGGTCCATCTAGGGAAAGCGCTCCCTACCAAAAAGAATTAATATCCAGAACTTGATGGCCAGATCTTTAGAGGAGCAGTCTCATCCACTGCACCATATCCGCTAGTGATTCATGAATAATTTTCAACTATTAATAAAGTATATGTAAATTTTGTTATTTTATCACTAATAAATATATTTAATAAGAGTTATATAAAATATAATTTTATCTAAATCATGAATTAATATAATTTATATTACGTTAATCTTTTTTAGTATTTTTGGGTTCTCTTTGTTTGAGGTAGTACATTGTCTTACCATTCATGTAAATCCCTTCGAAAGCTCTGTTTGTTTATTGTACTAAAAATTTCTCTTCATTTTATCGTGTATAAGATCATTTAACTGAAAGCTATAAATTTTTTCATGTTTTATCATGTTATATAGATTAATGTGGTACATTTTAAATTTCATCAAGTAAGCAACACTTGCAAGATGAATTTATGTGTATTCAAAATTAAGTTAATGATAGATTGAAATACTTTTTGCTTCGTCTAACTCAATGAAATTTGTTAATATAAATAAAACATATAATTTTAATATACTTTTTGCAAAAAAATTTAAATACAGTGTGAAAAAAGATATCATTGATATTATGTAATTATTTGATATAATGTATTTATTGGCATAATGATAAAATGAGTATGACATCATTTGTGACAACTTAAACAAGTTATAAGTTGTTATTTGATTTTATCGAAATAAAAAGGTAATTTATCATCAAGTGTAATTTTCGTTATCATTCTCAATCGTGCTTAACTAAAAATAATTTTTATTTTTTTATTTTTTTAAAAATAATTAAACATCTACAAATACAAGTTGATATTGTAATCACCTTTGTAACAAAAGCAAAAAATTTTGTCTCTTAGAGTTTCAATGTTTCAGAATTATCACTTTCATAATTACTTTGATTAAAATACTTCAAGTCTCTAATTGAATGATGTCGTCCAAATTACAACTCGTGAATGAGATATAAAGCGGTCGATGTCAAATATAGAACCCAACCAGGGTTGGCGTCGAATCCCACGAGGAATATGATGAGAACTTGAGTTAATGCGCTTAGCTAATACTATTGGCTTACTTATTTCCTGGGGGGAAAGATTCGAAACACGGAATAATAAAGTAAAGACTAGTAAATGTTTAAATCAATTTCGGTTGTATTCAATCAATAAAGTGACTAGGATTGTGTTCCTCGTGACTTCATAACCACAAGGCTTTTATACTAGTGATCTATTTCGGTGTTTAGCCTGAGATATTGGTAAGTTAAATTCACCTAAATGGTTGGTCCCTTATCTATATTATCACCATGCAATTTGGTCCATATACGGATGTATGCTTAATTAACCCTTACCCTTAATATCGAATTACCTATTTTCGGACAAGGTCAAGTTATTAGATAAGGGTTGATAGCCTCAAATCTCTGTTGTTAATCCCTTTTTCCATTCATCATCCCCTTGATCCGGTAAGTAAGAATAAGGCAAATTTCAATGTTTGCAACCGTTAAAAAATAATTAAATCGAAGGGAAAAATAATACATGCATAAACTCCGTTCAAGTATCACTAAGTATTTTTACCTATGTGTGTTAATTCATCATGGTTCCCACAATTCTAGTTATGGGTTTAGCTATTCATGTTTGAATGATCACAATCACAAAATAAAGAAGAAATCATAATTGTAACTTACAATGATTCGTAGAAGAAAACCATGTGAATTGAATAAAAACACCAAAACCGATTAACAGAAAATCAATGTTGTTTGATTCCCAAAATCAAAAACAAAATTATAAACTTTGTTTCTTGAATCAAGAATGATCGTTAACAACACTAAAATTTACATGAAAAGTGGTAAAAAATTTATCCTCGAAAAATAAACCTAAAATAATGTATTTATAGTTCCAAAAAAAATTTTCCTAACTAAAAAGGACTCCAGGTCGGCAATGGTAACGGGCCAAGTAACGACCCAACGAGTCGTGGCCAGTGCATTTGAGTCATCGGCGGCAATTTGTCCAGTCCTGGTGACGGGTCACCTAATGATTCGTTAGGCCTAGGCACGAATTGTTAGGTCCTTTGCGGCCATGGATCACTAAATCTTCCAGTGCACTTGACGGATGCTCACAGTATCTGATGACAAGTCGTCACTTCACCTGATGACTCGTTATGTCTCTCGTTGTCTTTCCTGAGCAATTTTCAGAAATCTTCATCCCAGTCTCCACAACTGGCATAATGACTCGTTACCATATGTAACGACTCATGCCTTCAACTAGTTAGGTGCACTGGTTCTTCTTCATAAAACTCTGGCTCTTCTCCACGACTCCAGGAACGAGTCATCCATTGGGACGACAACTTGTTACCTGGCTAGTAGCCTACAGTTTGTTCCATTTTTTTCCCTTTCTTTGTCCATTTCATGTTTCGAACCTGTTTCCTGCATGTCCTCAGGCAGAAATAAAACAAAATAAAACTATCATGGCGCTTCAATCAAAAGTACTTTACGAAACTTACGGCAGTCACAACTTTTCATCTAATCAAATTTTCTAACCCCTCCTTTATCACACAAAATTAAATCATAATGCATATGTAAAATTTTCAACCATGACGCAGAGGAATTGAAACATGGAAAAATACTATTACTTGCAACCATGCACATAAGTCTATAACACTGACCAGGCAGTTTGCAAACGATTTTGTTGACCAAATGCTCTCACCACAAAGAAGTCCCACAATCACACATGTGTATATGATCATATCAATGTATTTCTCTTGGGATTAGGTAAAAGCACACTCGCTCTCACAAAGAAATTCTAACTGTGCGTATGCAATACCATAAGCTTGCCTTTATTTTTAATACCTCAATTTTCAGACAGGTAACCAGGATCACTATAGGAATTTTTAAGCTTGTAATGTAGGCTCGGGTTTGGATATGATACATATGAGACTAGTAGCTTAACCCTCCTTGGAACTACACACACTTTGGCTCCACTCTTAACCTTCTTTTTATATTTTTTCCCTTTTTCCTTTGTTTTCTCCTTCTTTTACTTTCATTTGCAACTACTAGTGTAGTGTTCCTTCTTTCAAGTATTCATTACTTTTTTTTTATTTTTGCTCTTTTTCTCTTTAACATAATTTTTTTCTTTTCTTTGATTATGCACACCGCACCCACTCTTTCATTTTCATTACTCAATTTCATTCCACCCTACTCTTCTTAATCACCCCTATGATAGCCACTCTCAACTTAGGAAATTGTCCTGAGTTGAGGTTCATGATCTTGGGCAAATTTATATGCCCAACTGATACTCAAAAGTGTCATTTTAGCCTTGTTTATCTATCAATGTGTATACATTCTCATGTAATTGGTAATAAAATGTGAATTTATACTAACCAACATGATTAGCGTTGTCTTGCAGGTAAAATGTAATTTTGGGAAGCTTAAAATGCATGTTGGAAGAGATCGGGGTTGAACTCGGAAGTGAGCACGGGACAAGGCATTGGAAAGCATAAAATAAAGGGGCTCCGCGATGGAGCCATGTCACGCTACCATCGCGGAGGCCTTCTGCCTGGATGGGAATTTTCAGCCAAATTCCAGTGTGGGTTCGCGATGGGTCCGTGGAACGGTGGCTTGGCTCCGCGTTGCACGCCATGCCACGTTGGGATTTATTTCCTGGACCCCCAGTTCCAGTGAAGGTCCGCGTCCGTAGCGTGTCACGGAGGCAGTGCTCCGCGATGCACTCCGCGACACATTGCTTGTTATTCCGGGAAAAATTCCCACTAGTATAAATAGAACACTTAGGTTCATTTTTCAATATTATGACTTGGTGGAGCAAGAACGTGGGTTACAGGCAGTTGAGGGGACGAAATTATCAGGATTTTTTTCTCTTTCCTTCTCCTTGTATTCAATTGCTTGTATGTTTAACACTCATTTAACGATGTTTAATCCACAAATGAGTGGCTAATTCATCTTCTTGCTGAGGTTAAGAACACTTGTAATGAAATGTGATCAATGATTCTTTGGTTTTTCATCTTTTCTTCCATGGTTGTTCTATTAATTCTTGTTCTTACTTCATTAATGTGTGGCCTACGTTAATGTACATCTAAAAAGTCCGTTTTCACTCGAGAGAGCAAGAAATCGGAAAGTTGTGAATTAATAGGATATGATCTTTTCTTGGTTTGGGAAAATTGGAAATTGATTTACTTTCATGATAGAAATATACCTGAAAGTCGTATTAGTCAATTTAGGAACCGGGTTTGTATGGCTAGAACATGAATTGCATTTAATCACAGAAATGTAGGTGGATGGTTCATGATTCTTAAGTGAGGTTAAATACGAGAGTTTTAATCTCTTGGCAATTGTTCTTGGCTAGCAACCGGAGGAAAAGACTAACCAAATTATGTCGATAATTAATTTCATTACATGTTCGTTTAACCTCAGCATGCTCTCATTCATAGTTCAGATTCAAATTAGATAGTTGTTTTAGATTTAGCATAAAAATGATAAAACAAAATATCAAACTCTTGGTTACACTGTTGTTTGCATTTTTAGAATTGAAATATAGTACACTTGAGCAGATTGCACTTCATCCCAGTCCCTGTGGGATCGATACTTAGCTTACTTAAGCCACTTTACTACTTGTTCGACCACGTGCACTTGTGTGTAGTTATATACCCATATAACACCCCGAACAAGTTTTTGGCGCCGTTGCCGGGGATTGGCAATTGGTGAATTTGTTTTAAGTGTTAATTTACTATATTTTTGTTTTCTTAGTGTTGACAACTTGATCTTAGCTTGTATTTTGCAGATTTAATTTCTGTTGAACACTGGCAAGAGACAAGGAGCTGGTGGACTCGTATATAGAGCCAGAAAGAATATTTCATAGTAAGCGGAGAGAAGCTCTAGAAAGAAAGCTGCAGTTGCTCAGACAGACGATCATGGAGCAACACCAGAATCCACCGGTAGTACGGGCAGTGTTAGTGCCCGAAGAAGTAGCAGCTCGGCCGGTTCGCGAGGTGGCAATCCCACATGCTAATAATGTCACATCTAGCATCCGCAAACCTGAGCCAGGAGGGAGGTTCGAACTTAAGCAGAATATGGTGCAATTGCTGCACACTAGCGGGCAGTTTACCGGTCTCCCTCATGAAGATCCACAGCAGAATCTCCAAAATTTTTTGGAGATAAGTGACACTTACATCCCCGCTGGAGTGTCATCAGATTATGTCCGGCTTACATTGTTCCAATTTTCATCGTTGGGAGAAGCCAAGCGGTGGTTGAAAGCTGATCCACCGAATTCTATTTCTACGTGGGATGATCTTGCAAGGAAAATCTTGATACGGTTTTTTCCCTCCGGTAAAACAACAAGACTTAGAAGTCAAATTCTAAGTTTCAAACAGAGAGAGGGAGAGAATTTATATCAGGCTTGGGAGAGATTCAAGTCCATGTTGCGGGATTGTCCTCATCATCATCAGTCCAATGATGTGCTGGTGCACACTTTTATAGAGGGTTTGGAACCCCACACAAAAATATTGCTAGACTCAGCAGTTGGAGGACAAGCGCTGGAGAAAACTTATGAGGAGATGTATACCTTGTTGAACCGTATTTCGCAGGGCAATCCGGAATGGAATGCTGATTCCTCAAGAGGAGGTTAGAAGTGGATGGGTTTACAGCTATTGCTGCACAGATAGCTGCATTACAAAATCAACTTAACACCCACTTCAGCAACATGACAATGAACCAGCCTCAAGCCCCAGTGAATGCAGTGCAGCAGATGTGGTGTGAAGTGTGCGGAAGCAGTGAGCACTCAGCTGAGTGTTGTGGAGCCAATCCTGACTCGGTAAACTTTGTGGGAAATGTACAAAGGAACAACCACCAACAGTATGGTAATAGCTACAATTCCAATTAGAGGAATCACCCTAATTTCTCCTGGGGTAGCAACAACCATCAGGGGCAAAGTTCGGGTCAGGGTGTGCAAAGGAACCAAGGAGTGCAGCAGAATTATCAAGCACAATTCAGAAACAACAATGCACCTCCTCCACCACCATCACCCAGCATTGAGGAGATGTTCAAGACCATGATAGCTAACCAAGCTCAATTGCAGGCTGACTATGTGAAATTGGCAGCCGAAGTGAAAAACAACCAGTTAGCTACCAAGGCACTTGAATATCAATTTGGGCAATTTGCTGGAGCCCAAAACACAAGGCCTAGAGGAGGACTTCCGAGCGACACAGATCTCAATCCCAAGTAGGTGAATGCAGAGACCACAAGGAGTGGTTTGCAGCTGAAAGAGGTGGAACCAGAAAGACCACCTCACCAATCGGGAGCAGCAGAAGTTGAGAGGGAGCAAAGTACTGAAAGGGGGAAGACTAAGGAAGCTGAATCAGAAAGACCACTACCCCCGTTCCCTCAACGATTAAAGAGAAAGGAGGAGGCGTGTTTCAAGAAATTCATGGAGGTGCTGAAACAGGTACATATTAACTTACCTCTTGTTGATGTGTTGCAGGGAGTGCCGAAAAATGCTAAGTATATAAAGGACATCGTGGCAAACAAAAGTCGGTTGACTGAGTATGCTACGGTGGCTCTAACGGAGGAGTGCACTTCCCGGATTCAAAACCGACTGCCCACAAAGCTCAAAGACCCTGGGAGCTTTACTATACAGATTACTATTGGGCAGAGCATCCGAGCTCGTGGATTGTGTGATTTGCGAGCGAGCATAAATTTGATGCCGTCATCGGTATTCAGAAAGCTGGGTCTAGGGAGTCCTAGACCCACCACAGTAATCTTGCAATTGGAGGATCGGTCCTTAGCCAGACCTGATGGCATTGTGGAGGACGTTCTGGTGCAAGTTGGCTCCCTAATTTTCTCGGTAGATTTTGTCGTGCTGGATTTTGAACCAGACGCGGAAGTCCCATTTATTTTGGGACGTCCTTTCTTGGCGACCGGGAAAGCACTAATTGACGTAGCTGCGGGGTAGCTAACAATGCGAGCACACGACAAGGTAGAGGTGTTCGATGTGTACAAGGCACCCAAGATCCCGATGGTGCACGAAGAACTCTCGGTGATCAATGTGATTGATCAAGCCGATGATGAGCAGATTAAGGATTCACGAGAGTTAATGGGAAAGCCACCAGAACGGTGTAAGCACTACTGGGGGGAGGACGGTGATCGAGAGAAATCGTCTATCACCCTAGAGGAAAACTGAGCTTAACGACGTCGAGCCGCGACAGTAAACCAGGCGCTGCACGGGAGGCAACCCGTGAAAAAAAAAATTCTCTTTGTAAAGTGTAAATAGATTTTTCTTTTTCTTTTTCTTGATTTACTACAAAATTTTAGTTTTTGTTTTTGTTTTATTTTTATTTAGAGTGAAACCTATAATCTAACCAATTTTGTATAGTGAGATGAATTTCAGGTCAAACGAAGGAAAATATGCACGGAATCGCAAAGGAAAATTTGAGGTATGAAAATTAACAAAAAGTGGCAAAACAGTGAGCTAGGGTGATAGCTCCGTGTCACGGAGGAGGACCTCCGCGTTACCCTCCGTGACACGTTGAGGTATAATCCGAATTTTTTAAAAAATTTCCAGAACAGGCTCGCGACGGCTCCGTGACACGGAGGCAGTGCTCCGCGATGCACTCCGTGACATGTAGCCGTGTATATCGCGACGGGTCACACCGGGTCTCCGGGTGACCCGCACGATTTTTCTACTTTTTAACCCCGAAAACCCCTTCCTTTTACTTATTTTTCACTCAATCCGCAACCAAACTCCCCAAAACCCATCCCCCTTCAACGTGACACGGAGTAGGCTAAGAAAATCATCAAGTTTGCGTCAATTCTTCAACTTCAAGGTATGTTCTTCCATTCCATCTCATTTCTTGTCGATTTTCTTCGATATTGAGCATGTGAGGTGAGCTAAGTTTGCCCTAAGTAGAAATTAATCATGAATTCAATTGAATGGTTGTTGATGAAAGTTCAGAATGTCGTTATGATTTCTTGAACTCGTTAATTGCATAAATTAATCGAATTTTCTTGATAACATCATTTCTAGGGCTTGTTTTTGAATTTGAAGTGAAAAATGTAGTGAACTTGTGAAATTCATGCCGGGATGTACATGTTGAATGAGATGAGTCGGTGTGCTAATTATTAGGATGATAAAAGACCGACGGATTCTCGGGTTAGAGGAATATTGAAATTTGCAAGAATTGGGTTGGTTGTATAGGTTCGTGTAGATAAATTCTTGTTGTTGTTTTCATTTCCTTGTTTTTCCTTGCTAAGTGCGATGGATTAAAAGGTTATCGATGGTAATGATTGTTGTTAGCTGTACGAAGTCTGAGTAGTACGTAGAATATATACCATCGAATTCTTCGTATGCACTAAGCATGTCTGTAAGTTGGTTGTTTATTTGTGTAAATAAAGATAATTTTGCCGGTATATTGTAACTGTAGCTAAGGACTAAGTGTGGGGTAACCTAGCTTAACCCGATCTTAGTCGAAGTTAATATCCATTGGCTTAACATTGATCTTGTCTACTTGGGTTGACAGGTAAAATGGCGAGTAGGCAAGAAAAAGGGAAAGGCGCATCAACATCTGGCGCCAGAAGGAAGCGAATCAGACTGGGCACAGCAGTCCCAGCAGCACCAGCAGTTCCACGCGGCCAACGCCGCCAATACGGAACAAGGTGGGTGATGGATGAGGGGAATAAGTGGTACGCAAAGCACAAAGAAAACAAATACTTCCCCGAGGATCATATAGCACGGGAACCGTTGGCACAGGAGTTCCCTAGGATTGTACACCGGATCGAGGCAGCTGGGCTCAAGTTCATCTTTGAAGAGCCCAAGGAATGTAACTTGCACCTGATTCGGGAATTTTATGCCAACTGGAACCTGACTGTCAGAAGTCACACCATCAAAATCAGAGGGCAAATAGTCACTTTGGAGCCCCACCACCTCAATGCCATCATAGGAGCGCGGGACACAGACACCCATGTACTCCGACAGCTGAACATTACCCCACCGTATGCGAACATCAGACGCACCTTGTGTGGGACCCGATCGACAGCTAGATGGAGCAGACACAAAGAGAGGGGCTACCATCAGACTTTGCCCTATTCACAGATGAACAGGGAAGCCAAAATATGGCTGAAGATTGTCTGTTCTTGCCTAATACCGGGGGTACATAAGGCAGATGTAACCCGGGATCGTGTATACCTGGTGTACGCCCTGATGAAAGGGCTGGAGATCAACGTGGGGGCGGTGATTATCTCCGCCATGAAGAGAGCCCGGTTGCATCAGGGGCACAGGTACGGCTTTGGTGGACTACTCACCACCTTCCTCAGGGGCCTAGATGTCGAGGAAGAGGCCCTTGATTATATCCCGCAGATGGAGCGGCGGGCCTTAGATGTTACTAAAACTAAGGCACCCGACACCACCCACGGGCCAGTGCTTACACTTGGCGAGCGACATGCTCGTGATGATCAGTATATGGCTCGCATGTATAGGATGCAGATGCTCTAGCTGAGGATAGGCGGGAGGCCGATGACAGAGGAGGAGCTATGGCAGCTCGAGCTAGACTACCCCTTCGGCGAGAACGCCAGGGCTCTATGCCGAGTGGGGCCAGCATTTGTAGAGCCCACGGATGATGATGTCCCCACAGAAGAGGAGACACGTCCGGATGACTCCGATGTGGAGTCCGATGAAGACGACAGGGGCGATTTAGACATGGGAGATGAAGCAGCAGCACCCGACGAAGAAGTGGAGTACTTTGATTGATCAGGGAGTTCCACCACCCGATTTTTGTGCTATTTTAATTTTTGTGAACACTGGGGACAGTGTTCGAGCTAAGTGTGGGGTGGGAGTAGATAGGTGCTGGGTTGTGCTGTTATGTATGTATGCTCTAATCTGTTGTCGTGCCTGTGAAATTTTGTTGTTCCCTGTGATTTATGAATTGTTAAGTTGTTGTTCTGTATTGTAAATTTATGTGAAATTGACGTGTGTTGATGAATGTTGCTAGGTGATTTTGTACATATTTTTGTTATCGAAATGATCGATATTTTTAAAATATTTTGTACATATTTTTTCTATCGAAATGATCGATATTTTCAACATTTTTTTTACTTCTTGGGTTTTTCGGCGTTTGTTTTTGGTTCTTTTATCGAGAATGGTCCCATTGAACCGAAGTCATAGTAGTGATCGTTCCCTATGATGGATGGATGACGACCGTCTTAAGGAAAATGTAGTCGTTAGGAGTAGTTTTTGTCAATTATTTTTCAGTTTTTTCTCTGGTGGGTTGCATCCCAAAACCTGTAGTTACTGTATGGTTGCGAAATTCTGGTTGCGTGTTGTACATGATATTTAAAATGCAATGGTGATTCGTATGAAAGCATGCACCTTTGTAAATATGTTGAGATACCTAGGCCATAGAGTTCGATTCAGTGTGATTGAGGCTTAATTTGAATTCCTATAATTAGCTGATTGAAGAGTCTGTGAATACATCTTGAATTGAGCATGTGCAATAAGTGTGAAGTGAGGTGTTGTTATTCCGTGCTATTGTGAAGTGTCTAGAACTTGCCTGGTGTGTGTGCAAAATGAAATGAAGGAGGTGTATTGTAGGAAAGGATGTAGGCATTTCTTTGTTTTAACCGAAAGTTTCTATTTTTCCTTGTCGTACCCACCTCGATTGTATACCCTAGTCAGCCCGTTGAGCCTTTAGCCTATTATTTTTTTCTTTTTGTCAAAAAGTGTAAACCGAGCTTAATCCTTTCTTTTCATTAGCCGTAAAGTCTATACAAAACTCTTAAGCGCTTAAGAAGAGAAAATCATTTTCCCAAAGTGTCAATGAGTGAGAATGGTGAAAAGAAATGAAAAGCCGAGTGCTGGAAGAAAAGAAAAGGTTGAAGGTGCACTTGTTATAAATAAACTATAATGAAGGTGCATGAATAATCTTTGTTGTTGTGTTAAGTGTGCTTAATACGATGGGCCAAACTAAAGAAAAACATCAAGAATGGGATGATGAAAAAAGAAACAATGTCCATGAGTTGATGGGATGTGTTGAAAAGGCGCTTAAGGATGCTAGTGGCTATTATTGGCTAACCCAATATTTACTAGTTCCGTAGCTTCCATTACAACCAGTTAAAGTCCTACGTGATCTTACATCGCACTTCTTTATATTAGTGGAGTAATACACTAAGGGCAAGCTTATGGGTCATGACATGATGCATGTGAATTCTTTTGGGAGAGAGAGCAAAATTGTGTTTACATGCCCCTGCTTAAAATTTTGTGAGTCATATGAGCAAAAAGGGGAAGACTCTCTTGTGTTGTGAGGGCACATGCTTGATGAGAGATTAATTTTCGTGTCGGATATCTTGATCAGCTGATTTGCATGAGTTTGTTAATATCGAGAGTCGATTCTTAAGTCTAGGAGGTCTTGATGTATTGAAGGTCATTGCATTGATAGAACCATGCATGTTTTCTTGATGATTTGCTGTATTGAATAATCGGTATGACCATAGCCTAAATTGTCGCACCAAAGTAGCGAGGTTGGGATGTAAATTGCATGAGGTGTAGGATTGTTGTTCGAGGACGAACAAGGATTTAAGTGTGGGGTAAGTGATCTTGGGCAAATTTATATGCCCAAGTGATACTCAAAAGTGTCATTTTAGCCTTGTTTATCTATCAATGTGTATACATTCTCATGTAATTGGTAATAAAATGTAAATTTATACTAACCAACATGATTAGCGTTGTTTTGCAGGTAAAATGTAATTTTCGGAAGCTTAAATGCATGTTGGAAGAGATCGGGGTTGAACTCGGAAGTGAGCACGGAACAAGGCATTGGAAAGCATAAAATAAAGGGGCTCCGTGATGGAGCCGTGTCACGCTGCCATCGCGGAGGCCTTCTGCCCGGATGGGAATTTTTAGCCAAATTCCAGTGTGGGTTCGCGATGGGTCCGTGGCACGGTGGCTTGGCTCCACATTGCACGTCGTGCCACGTTGGGATTTATTTCCTGGACCCCCAGTTCCAGTGAAGGTCCGCGTCCGTAGCGTGTCACAGAGGCAGTGCTCCGCGATGCACTCCGTGACACATTGCTTGTTATTCCGGGAAAAATTCCCACTAGTATAAATAGAATACTTAGGTTCATTTTTCAATATTCTGACTTGGTGGAGCAAGAACGTGGGTTACAGGCAGTTGAGGGGACGAAATTATCAGGGTTTTTCTCTCTTTCCTTCTCCTTGTATTCAATTGCTTGTATGTTTAACACTCATTTAATGATGTTTAATCCACAAATGAGTGGCTAATTCATCTTCTTGCTGAGGTTAAGAACACTTGTAATGAAATGTGATCAGTGATTCTTTGGTTTTTCATCTTTTCTTCCATGGTTGTTCTATTAATTCTTGTTCTTACTGCATTAATGTGTGGCCTACGTTAATGTACATCTAAAAAGTCCGTTTTCACTCGAGAGAGCAAGAAATCGAAAAGTTGTGAATTAATAGGATATGATCTTTTCTTGGTTTGGGAAAATTGGAAATTGATTTACTTTCAGGATAAAAATATACCTGAAAGTCGTATTAGTCAATTTAGGAACCGGGTTTGTATGGCTAGAACATGAATTGCATTTAATCACAGAAATGTAGGTGGATGGTTCATGATTCTTAAGTGAGGTTAAATACGAGAGTTTTAATCTCTTGGCAATTGTTCTTGGCTAGCAACCGGAGGAAAAGACTAACCAAATTATGTCGATAATTAATTTCATTACATGTTCGTTTAACCTCAGCATGCTCTCATTCATAGTTCAGATTCAAATTAGATAGTTGTTTTAGATTTAGCATAAAAATTATAAAACAAAATATCAAACTCTTGGTTACACTGTTGTTTGCATTTTTAGAATTGAAATATAGTACACTTGAGCATATTGCACTTCATCCCAGTCCCTGTGGGATCGATACTTGGCTTACTTAAGCCACTTTACTACTTGTTTGACCACGTGCACTTGCGTGTAGTTATATACCCATATAACACCCCGAATAGTTCACAGTGTCCAAGGAGGAACCAGGGCCAAAACAGGTTCATTTTAGTCAAAGCAGGAAGGTGAATTGGTGTTAACCAAAAGAAGGGTAAATTTAAGCTCAAAATTTGGATCAAGGGATATTTATTTTTATTTGGTAGGTATTTTAAGGCAAAAGTGGGATATTCATCAAAAATGGCCTATGATCCTTTCCTAGTTTCTCATCCTCTACCTCGGTATGACTGACCAGGCAAGTTCTAGATTGACACACACAACAGAATTTAACTATTAAACTTTACTCACACAATGCACCGGCCAACATCATCACTTCTACTACTGCTAGTTCAGGTACATCATACAATGGTAAACATGTTCACAGTATTAATGGCATGCAAAAATTCACAAAATTCATGCTTGTCGATTTTAACAAACACGCATAAAAATCTTAGGAGTGGTATCACATTATCAGTTCAAACAATTTAAAAAATCTTTGATATTAACTGCCTTAAGTTTACCTAATTTTCTTTCAATTGACACAACAAACACAAAACATAAAAATCTAAACGTGTTGGTTCTACTAGAAAAAGAACACCCGAGGAAAAATATATCCGGCTAGAAAAACCCTCGGGTTATGTTCAGCAAAAATACACAGGTATCCCTCCCCACCCTGCATTTATAAAGATAAAACATGGAAATAGGGAACATACCTGTGCGACCTAGGCGTCTATGACCTGGTCAGTAGAGGGTGCAGATACTCCTGCAGTGTCATCTCCTGTACCACCGGCTTGACCTGGTGGTTTTTCAGAACCTACTGAGCTCGTACCTTCTCCACGAGCTCTCGCTGCCTCAACTGCGGCCCTCTGTCGAGCCTCATCTCTGGATAACTGCAGCTCTACCTCCATCTCTCTTCGCTCTCGCTTATGCTCACGGAGCAGAGAATCATCTGTATCAAAACTTGCCTCCTCACAAGGCCTCTTGCCCTTATCCTTCGCCACCGGCTCCTCAGTGATAAAGTCAAATATGTCGGTAGCTCTTTCTCACTCTCGTTATCAATCACCGGAAGCACAGGTGGAGGGATCGCAGCTACCTGTCGTGCGGAAAATTCCCGCAGCTCAGCTCGGAGTGCTGCTACCTCCACATACCATCTAGCCAGCTCGGGTGCCTGTAACTATGCAAGGAGCTCATCCATACGCCTATCAAAGGCATCCAACCGTCCATGCACTGAACCAGAGAGATCCTCCAACTCCTTTGTAACCCACGACTTTACTTGCTCCATTAATACCTTAACTTGAAGAGCCATGTGTGCCTGCTGTTTTTTAGCTTTTGCCAACCGCCTAGCCATGTCAGTCAGAAATTCTTGAGAAATTGTAACTAGGCCGGCTGGAGAAGCACGTGAGGGTGAAACAGGTGGTCGAGGTGATGCTGTTGTGGATGAGGACTCTAGAACCTCAGCAGGTGCGGTCAGTTGCATTTGTAGCCTCAGGCTGGATACCAATCTCTCTGGCCTCAGTGGGCTCTGCCGCAAACTCGATAAACAATGCAGCCTCAATCTGCATACCACTGCTCAATGCCTCTACCAATAAAGTTGCTCCAACGGATGCGGTAGACTGACTCCTCGCTCTCGATATCGAGTTTGTCTCATTTCTTATCAACCTGATATCGGTGATCTGATGGACCACCACTCGCTGATCAGCCGACAATTCTGGAACCTTTACTGCATGACAAAGTCGATTAATGAGGCATGAAAAGGGAATGGTAGTGCTATCTACTATTTTCCGCTCTCGAATCTCTTCAGCAATATATCAGGGGAAGCTTTGGAATATCCCTCCATGATTCTTGCTAGCACTGCAGCTTTGTCAGGTGAAAGCACATTGTCATTGCTGGTTGGTACCATCCTGTACTGAACCAATGACCACCATAATTTAGCTTGGAAGTTTAGTGTGGCCTTTTTTATTTATGACTCGATTCCATGCAACCACTCAACTAACGGACCCTGTGTGGCAGTGACGCGTGATAGCCAAGTGTACTGCCTGATATATTCTTCACTGTTCAACTTCTTGATTTTTACTTTCTTGAGTTCGAACAGTCTATGATCAAACTTGGCTCTGTTCATGGGGGCCTAATAGTTTGGACCATAAAGAAACCTAGAGATAGTCCTCTAAGAGATGTCTACAGATGTCTCCTGAACCAACACCTGCGTTAACGCGGGCCTCTTCTTCCATTCTTGGCCTCCCAAAGCCAGATGTTGTAACGTGGCTGCATAGGCGGCATAAAACTCTCTAACCAGGAAAGGGTTGTGGCTCCCCGATGCCTCAGTTAACCACCCGAACCTGTATCTATCAAATAATTCCTGCATCTCGGGGAGCTCCTTGAGCCCTGTGGTGACCAGTCTGGGCTCTTCATAAATGCTTCTCATCGGGTGGCCCTTATCATTCGGAGCAATTTCCCTATTGTAAATGGCCCGCATACGGAGAACATACCATCGCCTCACCCTCCGTGGTTGATCATTGGATGTATTTGAAGTCTCTGTCAACTCATCATCTATGCTCCCCTGTTGGGCATGTGACTTATCAGCACCCTCTGCATTTGCCGCAGCTGTGGTGCCCTCGGGAGTAATCAGGACTGTGGCCCCAATATTTTCTTTTGCTCGGTTAGGTGGGTCTCTTGCAAGCGGAGTAGGAGAATCAACCAAGGTTGTCGGATTTGTAAGGCATTGTGTCCTAGCCTTGGTGGATCTCCTCTTAAGCTGCTCTTCTAAAACTTCGTATTCCTCCACCGAGCCACTCGACTCTTCGGAGGATGAGGGCTCGTCCCTAAGTCTGCAATATGAGGGATGACTTTTCTCTGGCACCTGTTTCTTGGTCGGGCCCTTCTTTGGTGTAGCCTTAGGAGCCATTGTACCTGTGGGATGACAATTAATATGCATGATGAGATGAAATAAAATCAGCTTTTAATTGTGTCCTTGCAGACAGGACGAGGGACTCAATGAGTCGTTGCCACTGGCCACGACTCGTGAGGTCACTCGTTGTCTACAGGTCAGTTTTTTTGCTTTTGTTGAACTAGTGGACTTAACAACTGGTCATAACGAGTCGTTACTTGTGTCAACGACTTGTTAGACCAATCGTGAGGTACACTAGTTACATCTCCCATTTTTCAACTCAGGACGAGCTATACAATGAGTCATGAGTTTATACCACGACTCGTTATGTGGCTTGTGCTCAAGAGTTTACTTAATGGGTTTAAGACAACCCAACCCATGTTCATCTTCAACTAATATTCAATCCCACAAGCACCAATCGAATTTCTTATAACATTGCATTCACTTTTGATTATGATTTAGTTAAAAGCATCCTAGGGTTTCATCTGATATCAAACAGAAATCATCAAGGCCTTACAAGGTTAAAGGGATGAGTCGGTTAAAACACTTGAAAAAGGAGGAAAATATTACTCACAATGATCAAAATTAGAGGAAGATTTTTTAGCAGTAGGTGATTTCAACACAGTCGCAATTTGATTTTGTCACCCGAGTAGATTTGAGGATGATCTCGTGTCTGTGTTTGCTATGCGAGTGAGAAATGATATTGGGAGGATGAAAAAAGTGGGAAATTTTGAGTTGGAAGTTCAGTTTAAGTTCAGGTGAGAAACTTTGAGGGCACAATCGGGTGTTTTGTATGTTTAAAAATCAAATTACCCTAATTAGTACGTGGGTCAGGTCAGGTGGAAATTAAAACTGAAATGAACCACGACACATGTGAAGATTTGTTAAGTGAAGCAACGAGTCTTTTGGTTTCTTTTTCAGTTGAATGAGTTTAGGATCTTACCTGAGACCTAACGACTCGTGTAATGACTCATGGTGCTACCCAACGAGCCGTGCCATGAGTCGTAGGCCCTGAACTCAGTAGCTTCATGACAGGTCACTTGACGAATCGTTGGGTCTCCCAATGATTCGTTGCGTCATTCGTTGTCACCTTTTTCAGCTTAATTCCCTCTTTAATCTAGTAGACTTAACGGAAGACCCCACGATTCATTGTCACTGGCAACGACTCGTTTGGTCAACTGTTGTCTACACTATTTTTTTGTGGTAGTGACCATGATCCACTTAATGAGTCATTAGGTCAGATGAAGACTCAACGAGTCATTAGGTCAGATGAAGACTCGTTCTGTGCTTTTTGGCACCAGCAACTCAAGTTCAAATTTTTGGTTT
Source organism: Datura wrightii (assembly GCA_035772735.1). Lineage (NCBI taxonomy): Eukaryota > Viridiplantae > Streptophyta > Magnoliopsida > Solanales > Solanaceae > Datura > Datura wrightii. Next base: position 181,298,562 of record JASDFA010000018.1, read on the forward strand.
CAGCTTCAGATTTCCCATCTTAATCACCTATACACATCAACACACGTAAACACTATATTTATCTTACAATTACAACTAGGGTTGCCTCCCAAGAAGCACCTGATTTAACGTTGTGGTACAGCGTGGGTATTTTGACTACTCAGACTTCACCAAAACACCTTTATTGGTTGCCTCCCATGCAGCACTTGATTTAACATTGCGGCACGACGCAAGTCCCCGGATTACTCAGATTTCACTCAGAGCCCAGAGATTCACCAGCTTTATTTCTTTGCTCTTCCCCAGATATGCTTTCACCCATTGACCATTGACTTTAAATCGCTTTCCTTCATGATTTTACAGTTCAATTTCCCCATGGGAGAATACTTGAACCACTCAAAAAGGCCCTAACCATTTTGATTTCAACGTGCCAGTAAACAAGCGAAGCCTAGAGTTGAATAGTAACACCATATCCCCTGGGCTGAACTCTCTCTTCTAAATCTTCCGGTCATGGTGAATTTTCATCCTTAGTTTATAAATTTCAAAACTCTCATAGGCTTTCAAACGAAATTCATCTAGCTCATTCAATTGATCAAGCCTCAAGTTCACAGCTTCGCTCCAGTTCAAATTCAGCTTCTTGAGCGTCCACATAGTGCTTTTCTACTTATCATTTACGTAAAAACAGTCAATCAATACGATTAATTATTAACTAATTTGAATGAAACTTGACTTTTGAGTTCTTAGACAAAATTGATGAAATAAAATGAAAAAGATTCCAATTTCATGTATTAAATGAAATGAGTGGACTAGAATCAGTAGTATTCTAATAGATAGTATGGTAGAAAGATTCATTTATTTCTTTCTACCAGACTATTTATTAGTTAGATTGTAGTTGTAAAGTTGCCCCCTGGAATAAAATAAGCCTAGAGATTCACCAGCTTTATTTCTTCTCTTTTCCCCAGATATGCTTTCACCCGTTGGCCATTGACTTTAAATAGCTTTCCTTCATGATTTTCCACTTCAATTGCCCCATAGGAGAATACTTGAACCACTCGAAAAGTCCCCAACCTTTTGGATTTCAACTTGCTAGGAAACAAGTGAAGCCTAGAGTTGAATAGCAACACCATATCACTCGGGCTGAACTCTCTCTTCTCAATCTTTCGGTCATGCTGAATTTTCATCCTTAGTTTATAAATTTCATAACTCTCATAGGCTTTCAAACAAAATTCATCTAGCTCATTCAACTGATCAAGCCTCAAGTTCGCAGCTTCGCTCGGGTTCAAATTCAACTTCTTGAACGCTCACATAGCTTTGTGCTCAAGTTCAACTGGAAGATGAAATGTTTTCCCATACACAAGCTGATACAGAGACATACCTATAGGAGTCTTGAATGCGGCCCAATAAGCCCATAAAGCATCATCTAACTTTCTAGACCAATCTGTCCTCACAGTCTTAGCTAAGATGGTCTTTATTTCCCAGTTGGAGACTTCAACTTGCCCACTAGATTGCTGATGATAGGGTGTTTCCACTCTGTGTTTCACCCCATATTTTTCCAATGAAGTCCGAAACAACCGGTTAAAGAAGTGCGAACCTCCATCACTAATGATAGCTCTAGGAGTCCTAAATCTGGCAGAAATATTCCGCTTCAAGAATGCTATGACACTCTTTCCTTCATTATTTGGAAGCGCAATTGCCTCTACCCATTTCGAAACATAGTCCATAGCAACCAATATGTACTTCATCCCGTTTGACCTCACAAATGAGCCCATGAAATTAATGCCCCACACATCAAAAAGCTCAATGATAAGGATGGGAGTAAGAGGAAGCTCATGCCTCTGTGATATGTCTCCTTTCCTTTAGCATGCATCACATGCCTTTGCAAAATCATGTGCATCCTGGTGAATGGTTGGCTAATAGTACCCATATTGCAGAATTTTATGGGCTGTGTGAATCCCATTATTGTGACCCCCAACAGGGGATGAGTGGCAGGCCTCCAATATGCTCAACATCTCTACCTCGGCCACGCATCTCCAAATCACCCCATCAGCATATATGCAGAATAAGTAAGGCTCATCCCAGAAAAACTTCCACACATCAGACATGAACTTCTTCTGCTGGTGAAAAGATAAGTTCTTCGGTACAACATCACTCACCAGATAATTAGCAAAGTCTGAAAACCATGGGATGAGCTTTTGTGAGGCAGCTAAAACCTGCTCATCGGGGAATGCATCATCTATATCAAGCTCATCACGAAGTGCTGCATCAGCTTCCAATCTTGATAAATGATCCGCCACCTAATCTTCAGTCCCTTTCTATTCCTTTACCTCAAACTCAAACTCTTGCAGTAGCAAAATCCATCAAATCAACCGTGGTTTGGCCTCTTTCTTTGCCATCAGATATCTCAAAACTGCATGGTTTGTATGGACTATCACCTTAGTTCTAACCAAATAAGCTCGAAACTTCTTGAGTGCAAATATGACAGTCAACAACTCTTATTCTGTCACGGTGTAATTTTTTTGAGCTGCATTAAGAGTCTTGCTAACACAATAAATAGGATGGAAGATCTTTTCACACCTCTGACCCAACACAGCTCCTAGGGCCACTCCGCTAGCATCACATATAACCTCGAATGGTAAAGATCAGTCAGGTTCCACTATAATCGGGGTAGTGGTCAATATCTCTTTTAGGTATTCAAATGCCTTCAGATATGCCTCGTCTAAAACAAACTTCACCTCTTTATCAAGTAATTTATACAAAGGATGTGCAATCTTTGAGAAGTCATTGATGAATCTCCTATAAAACCCTGCATGACTCAGAAAGCTTCGAACACCTTTCACAGAAATTGGAGGTGGTAGACTAGCAATTACTTCCATCTTGGCCCTGTCCACCTCAATACCCTTACCAGAAATCTTGTGCCCTAGCACTATACATTCTTTGAACATGAAATGGCACTTTTCCTAGTTAAGTACCGAGTTGGACTCTTTACATCTCTGCAGCACCTTGCTCAAATGAGCCAAACAATCCTTGAATGAATCACCCACCACTGAAAATTCATCCATAAAGACTTCAATGATGTCCTCCACCATGTCAGAAGATATGGACATCATGCAACGTTGGAAAGTGGTGAGTGCATTACATAACTCGAACGACATCCTCTTAAAAGCAAAAGTACCATATGGACTGGTGAAAGTGGTTTTCATTTGGTCTTCAGGGGCTATAGATATCTGATTATACCCCGAATAACCATCAACAAAATAGTATCATCCTCTGCCTGCAAGTCGGTCTAGCATCTGATCCATGAATGGCATAAGAAAATGATCTTTCTAAGTCCAATGGTTCAACTTCCTATAGTCTATGCACACTCTCCAACCAATGACTGGCCTTAGTGGAATGAGATCATTATTAGCATTTGGGACCACCATGATTCCTCCCTTCTTCAGTACATACTGAACTGGGCTCACCCATTTACTGTCAGCACTAAGGTAAACCACACCCGCATCCAACCACTTCATGATTTCCTTCTTGAACACCTCTTTCATAGGTGGATTCAACCTATGCTGATGCTCAATGCTCGGAATACAATCTGGCTCTAGCTGGATCTTATGAGTGCAAATACCAACTGGGATTCCAATAATGTCTGCAATGGTCCACCCGATGGCTTTTTTGTATCTCTTCAGAATGGAGACCAAAGGCTCCACTATCCATTCCTCCAAGTCAACCGCAACAATGACAGGTAAAGTGTTGCTGGTTACCAGAAATACATACCGCAAGTGAGACGGGAGTGCTTTGAGCTCCAATACCGGAGGCTCCTTAATAGATGGCTTGGCCGGTGGGGTCACCCGATTCTTTAGGTCAAGATCAATCTTCTTTGGAGCATAGGTATATGACCCTATACCAGCAAGTGCATTCACAATCTCCTCACCCCCATGGATCTCCTTAGCACCAATATTCATCAACACTGTTGCTAAGTCCTCAAGAGTCACCAACTCCTCACTCGGCATAATTGGAAACTCAAGTTCCACAACATCAATTACTAAGACAACCCTTATGTCATTTGGCTGCTTCATGGACCAGCATAAATTGAATGTCACCTCTTCCTTGTTCAACAGGAATTTCAGTTGTCCGATTTCCATATCTACAAGAGCGCGTCTGATGGCAAAGAATGGTCGCCCCAAGATAATGGGGACCTCAAAATCAACCTCACAGTCCAGAATGACAAAATCGACCAGAAATATAAAGGACTCTACCTTCACTAGAAAATCATAGAGAATTCCCACCGGCTTTTTCACCATACAATCTGTCATCAAAAGCCTCATTGTAGTCGGTTTGGGGCTCCTAAGCCCAACTGTCTGAACACTGCTAAAGGCATCAAGTTAATACTAGCACCCAGATCACATAGTACCTTAGAAAAATTAAATGCTCCAATAGTGCATGGTACAGTGAAAGCTCCAAGGTCTTCCTTTTTCTGAACAAGAGAATGAGATGCTATTGCACTACAATGGTGCAAATTATCTAGAGGTTCTAAGCTCACGGTACTCTTTCTAGTGACAAGTTCCTTCATAAATTTAGCATAACCGGGCATCTGCTCAAGTGCCTTGACTAATGGGATGTTCACAGATAATTATTTTAACATGGAAATGAATTTGTGATACTTTTCATCTTCGACCTTTTTCTTCAACCTCTGTGGAAAAGGGCGAGGAGGTCTAGGAATAAGTGTGATCTTTTGAGGTACTTCCTTTTCCTTCTCGTTGCCAAATCCATGCTCCTTTGCATTACTAGGAGTGGTCTTCTCTACTGAATCATCAACCAAAGTATAATCCTCGGAATTTGTCATCCTATCAACATCAATCACTAAGGACTCTACTGTCTCATCAATCACAACTGGCCTCGGAGGATCAACTGTCGCTTTCCCACTCCTAGTAGTGACTGCCATGTAATGATTGTCATTTTCTGGATTTTGAATTGTATTGCTGGGAAGTGTGCCCTTCTGCCTCTGGTTCATAGAAACAGACATCTAACTAAGTTGCTACTCAATCTTCTTAATGGCCAAGGCACGTGATTCCACTTTTTGGCTTATACAAGAAATATCAGCGCAGAGCTCCTTGAAATGGCCATCTATCGCCTCCATATGCTTAAGTACCTTAGACAACATGTCTTCCACCCTTGAACCACTAAACTCTAGCTCATGTTTCCTTGGAGGAACATATAGACCGCTTCTATTATTTTTGTACTCCTCACGCTTTTTTCAGTCTCCATTGTCTCTGTATTGGCCTCGGTTGTAATTATTGTCTCTGTAGAGTTTTGACCTCAGTTCCCCTGGCCTTGACGCTAAGAGTCTTGGTTAGACCCTTGGGTGTTAGTCCGAAAACCGAACCCTTGATCATTTAGATAATTTTCTTCCTCTTCAGATTCTGATTCGCTTCCATCCTTTCTCGGGGCCTTGCCCTAAGAACCCATAACATTCACCTTTTCAGCCCCAACTCCTATCAAATGCTTAGCAAGCAGCTCTATTGTGGTCTTTATCTCAGCAATATGCTAATATCTCTCTTTATCCTTCCTTCTTTGTTCCGCATACGTACCTACCGCATAAGTACCAGGTCGAGCCTCCGACTCTCTTGTGTGCCATGCGCGGTTAGTTTTAGTGATTCTATCAAGTACCTCAACAGCTTCAGTATAAATGTGACTTATGAATGTTCGGCCAGACACGGTATCAGTCACTGCCTTGGTGTTAGCATTTAAAGACCTGTAGTCTCCAATAATGTATCATCTGGGTTCCTGTGGTTTGACACCTTTTTGAGCTTCTTGTTGAACCGCAACCATGTCTCGTGAAGTGCCTCAGAATTTAATTGCCTGAAGTTGTATATCTCATCTTTCAGTTGCAAAGCTCTGGAAGGTAGGAAGATCTTTTCAAGAAAAGCTCTTTTCAACTCCCTCCATGTAGTGATAGAATCGTTGGGCAGTTCAGCCAACCAGAGCATTGTCTCGCTCCCTAATGAAAAGAGAAATAAACTTAGCTGTATTGCATCCTGACTCACTCCCGATTGTTTGTATGCCTTGCAGATACCCATGAAATTAGTCAAGTGAGTATGTGCATTATCAATTGCATGACCTGCAAATATCCCCTTCATGTTGAGCAATTGGATCATAGCACTAGTAATGTCAAATTTTTCCCCAACAGGAAAAGGGGGAGGCACTATAGCTCCAGTGGCACCAGCTTCATCAATTTCAGCATCACCACCATCATCAAAGTACCGGTGCCTCTGCTGGTTTGTACCTCTGTTCCTTCTAGCTCGATCGGCTTCAGCAGCTAGGCATTGCTCTTCAACAACCCTTGCTAACTCTCTATCTCTAGCCCGATCTTGTTCTTAGCCAACATCCTGGTTGTATCCTATTCCACTGTTTCTTGCTCCTGTATATTGGACATTCTCCTTAGATTTCACAATGTTTGTTCAAGTTCGTGACAATTTAAACTAGGGATTTTCCTTGGCTTCTAGTACTGGCATGCATGAACCTAAATCCTATTAAGAACAAAAAAATAAAAGAAAAATAAAAAGAAAATAAGGACCAACAGTAAATCAAACACGATTAACAAAAGCCTAAGCCGTATTCACTGGAAACGGCGCCAAAAATTTGATGTCACCAAAATTACACCTCGTGAATGAGATATAAAGTAGTAGATGTCAAATATACAGTCCAACCAGGGTTGGGGTCGAATTCACGAGGAATATGAAAAGATCTTGAGTTAATGTGTTTATCTAATACTATTAGCTTACTTATTTCCTAGGGGGAAAGATTCGAAACACAGAATAATAAACAAGAGAAAAGACTAGTAAATGTGTAAATCAATTTCGATTGTATTCAATCAATAAAGTGACTAGGATTGTGTTCCTCATGACTTCATAACCACAAGAATTTTATACTAGTGATCTATTCCGGTGTTTAGTATGCAATATTGGTAAGTTAAATACATCTAAATGGTTGGTCCCCTATCTAGATGATTATCACCACACAACTTGGTCCGTATACGGGTATATGCTTAATTAACCCTTACCCTCTCAAATCTTCGTTGTTAATCTCTTTTTTCATTTATCACCCTCTTGATCTGGTAAGTAAGAATAATACAAATTCCAATGGCAACCGTTAAGGAATAATTAAAACAAAGGAAAAAATAATACATGCATAAACTCCATTCAAGAATCACTAAGTATTTTTACCTATGTGTGTTAATTCATCATGGTTCCCACAATCCTAGTTATGGGTTTAGCTACTCATGTTTGAATAATCACAATCACAAAATAAAGAAGAAATCATAATTGTAACTTACAAAGATTTATAGAAGAAAACCATGTGAATTGAATAAAAACACCAAAACTGATGAACAAAACATCAATGTTGTTTGATTCCCAAAATCAGGAATAAAATTATAAATTTTGTTTCTTGAACCAAGAATGATCATTAACAACATAATAAACTTTGTTTCTTAAACCAAGAATGATCGTTAACAACACTAAAATTTACGTGAAAAGTGGTTAAAAAAACTGTCCTCGAAAAATAAACCTAAATAATGTATTTATAGTTCCAAACAAAATTTTTCCTAACTAAAAAGGGACTCCAGGTCGGCAATGGTAACGGGCCAAGCAACGACTCGTTGGGTCTCCCAACGAGTCGTGGCCAGTGAATTTGAGTCGTTCTCGGTAATTTGTCTAATCCTGGTGACGGGTCACCTAACGATTCGTTAGGCCTAGTCACAAATCGTTAGGTCCTTCGTGGACATGGATCAGCAAATCTTCCAGTGCACTTGAAGGATGCTCACAGTATCTAATGATAAGCTGTCACTTCACCTGACAACTTGTTATGTCTCTCGTTGTCTTCCCTGAGCAATTTTCAGAAAGCTTCCTCCCAGTCTCCATGACTGGCATAATGACTCGTTATCAGATGTAATGAGTCGTGCCTTCAACTCGTTAGGTGCACTAGTTCTTCTTCATAAAACTCCGACTCTTCTCCACGACTCTAGGAACGAGTCGTCCATTGGGACGACGACTCATTACCTAGGTAGCAGCCTACAATTTGTTTCATTTTTTGCCTTACTTTGCCCATTTCACATTCCGGATCTGTTTTACTGCAACACTTAACACAAACACATCATATCTACATAAACATACCCAGAATGTGCATATTTTCTTGGTTTTAAGCGTTGAAAGTGTCGTTAAATCACGGCACATCATTGAAGCTAATATTTTCATTATGTATTTTCTTAAGCTTGAAAGTAGTTGAAAGATGTAGAGAAATGAGATATGTTGTTAAGATCTATGAGAGTTAGCAATACAAATTGAGTCAAGGGTGTAAGCATAAGTTATAGTTTTTATGCATTATGAAAATAGTCTGGTATTTGATTTTCTATCCATAGGTCATGTTAGCAAGTAAGAGTGAGTTAGTTTCAGTAGTTATAAACATACAAGAAAAATTAATGAAACACTCTAAAATTTATAGGGCAAAATAATATTGTCTTGGCTAAATCCAGTTGCAAGAGAAGATCGAAGGTAATGATCATTTTTTTCCTATAGTTAAGTTCTTAGCTAACACACTCATGTTGGGTGAATTTTCAAGATAGAAGATTATTTTTTTCATAACTAAAATATCAACCGACATGCATCTTTGAATCATGAATTTTTTATGTCTAATTTAGTATTATGCTTTTTGCATAAAATTACTTTAACTATATATCTCATGAAATTTTTTGCTAATTTATTAATTGCAAACATGCAATGTAAAATAAAATTATATTAAAATTTAAATTATTGACGAGCCAAGAGTCATCTAGTATATGTTAAATTTAAGGAGAAATTTTTGGGAAGAAAGTAAAATACTTTTTTGCCATTTTAATATGGTGAGCGTTGCAATAAGTAGAAAATAAAATAGTTTTTGATAATTACAGTTTTTTCTAAGTGGGTACCTATTTTGTTTTCTTATTCTAATTTTATATCCTAGTAACAATTAAAATGAATCCACGTTTTTTCTATATTTATCTTTTTTTCGTTCCTTTCAATATTCTTATCATCTTATTATTAAACATTCTAAAGTAACCAGGCCTTCTATCAAACCTATTGATGTCAGCTTATTAAAAAAATTAAAATTGTTATGAAATAATAAAGAAAGAACAAGAATATTATAGAGAAAGAGAGAACGAGAGAAGTTCTTAATTCTATTGATGGAATCAAATACAATGAAGGATAACCCCTCTATTTATAGAAATAATTTCTCCTAACTTTTCTCCAAAAGATAGACTTTCACTATAATATAAACACATGTATCTACTACAATACAAATACCTTTATAGACATTCACTATAATACAAATATGTTTATAACACTCCCCCTTGAATGTCTATTTGATAGATAATGTGCCTCGTTAAAACCTTACTAGAAAAAACCTAGTGGAAAAAAAATCTAGTGAAGGAAAAAGAGTACACATATCTAATAATACGCATTTTTGGCTGCCTCATTAAAAATCTTACAAGAAAAAACCAGTGGGACAAAACCTCGTAAAGGAAAAAGAGTACAACGCGTATTAACTCCCCCTAATGAGAACATCCTTGAATCTTTGCATCCCGATCTTCTGCACCATCTTCTTGAAAGTTGCAGTTGGTAGAGATTTGGTGAACAAATTAGCCACATTGTCACTTAAACGAATCTGTTGCACATTGATATCACCATTCTTTTGGAGCTCATGTGTGTAGAAAAACTTTGGCGAGACGCTTCGTTCTATCTCCTTTTATGAATCCTCCCTTTAGTTGTGCTATGCATGTTGCATTATTCATACAAAATTGTGGGTACTTTGTCACATTTCAAATCACATTTTTCTCTAATGAGATGTATCATGGACCTTAACCACACACATTCTCGGCTTGCTTCATGAATAGCTATTATCTCAGCATGATTTGATGAAGTAGCTGTGAGAGACTGCTTTGTAGATCTCCAAGATATGGCAGTACCTCCACATATGAACACGTAGCCAGTTTGAGATCGAGCTTTGTGTGGGTCAGATAAATACCCAGCATCAGCATAACCAACAAGATCGGGATTGCAATTGTTAGAATAATATAAGCTCATATCGGTAGTCTCTTTTAGATACCACATTATGTGTTTGATCCCATTCCAATGTATCCTAGTAGGAGCAGAACTATACCTTGCTAACAAATTAACTGAAAGCCTATATCAGGTCTTGTAGTGTTAGCAAGATACATTAGTGCACCAATTGCACTAAGATATGGTACTTCAGGATCAAGAATTTCTTCATTCCTTTCTTGATGTCGAAATGGATCCTTATTCACATCTAGTGATCGAACAACCATCGGAGTACTTAATGGATGTGCGCTATCCATATAAAATCTTTTCAACACTTTTTCTGTATAGACAGATTGATGTATATTGATATTTTCTGCTAAATGTTCAATTTGCAGATCAAGATAAAAATTTTTCTTTCTCATATCTTTCATCTCAAATTCTTTCTTTGGATAATCAATTGTCTTTTGAAGCTCTGCTGGAGTTCATATAAGGTTTATATCAACATAAACAACAAGGACCACAAACTCCGATGTTATTTTCTTATTTGATTTTCCTCATATAAGGATTATGTGCTTCAGGCATTTTGAATCCTTCAAGATTTTCATACAAATTTTGTCAAGTGATAACATTCATTAGTATTTAAATGCGTGACATCTTCTAGTGTCTGGACTACGGGTCCAATAAGCTTTACGCTTATCAATACGCATCATTTCACTTGATGATTATTTCTACATCAACATGATTTAATAAACGTAGAATTCAGATTCTTACAATATTTTACAATATTGCGCTCTATATTGTATCAAAGATATTGTCGACGATATATCATTTGTATCGGTTTTCAATTGGACATAACTCATTGAGATCTCATCACTTTCAATGTTTTGTTAGGTACCTAAACCTCCCATAAGGTTTCATGAAGTGTTATGTCGTAAGCTCTTCAATAGCACATTGTATCCTTATTTGCTCCATTTTTTTTCAAAGATTATTGCAATGGAAACCAATTAATCTACAATGCTTCATGCATACTGTAGACTCTATCCTTCAGGGACATAAATTTAATAAGATCTTTTGCAGCTGAAGTATGAAACTAGTTTTAGGTCAATAAATTCTTCAGGCATTTGACTTGAATTATTTTGAATTAGAATCATACTAATAATAATTCACAATATATTTCTTAGCTGCTTATTTTCTCCCCCTCATGTTAGAAAAACTAACATGCATCCCCGATCTTCTTTGGGGAATTCATCTATGTGTATCATGATAGATTTATTAATCATATATTACACATCAAAAGTTATTAAATGAAAATATTTGGTTCCTGACCTAGAACCAATTGAGTGGAAGGAGGATTAATCATAATTTATTGGTCAGCATACAAGTGTTATTGTATGTAATATATCATATGATAGACCAACTCACTAAGTTTTGTTCTCATAAGCAATGGTTTAATTATTTATCGGAGGCATATAATGTCAAACCAGCTTATATATAAACCAGCATTATCAAGATAAATTGTCTTGATTACACAATCTTAAAATTATACTTTTAACTCAATTAATGTTGAGTAAGCATCTTTGTCAATGTCAAACTACAGGTTGACAATGAATGCACATGTGACCATCTTATGGATGCATCTACTTAAGACATCACATGGCTGGTGAATGGGCCCATATTCACCTTTTACACTTTTTAGAATTTAGAGATTCTGTCCCATCATTAGCTAGTATAATCAACTTGTCATGAGAACAAACAATATAAAAGATTTCTTGAAGAATCTTCTAATTCTTCAACATATATTGCAATACTCAATTAACACATCATATGAGGATGATCAAAACGGTCATGTCAACTGATAATAATCCATACTAGTAAACTTCAGGCTTACCATGACATGTGTTATTTATTTTAGTAAATTTCAGATTTACTATGTCATGAATTTTACATCAATAAACTTCTGATTTACTATAGCATGTAATTTCATCATGAGTATATTTGTAGTACAAATCAGGTAACTTTTCATATACATATTTCTTACTCATAGTAATTTGAAGATATGTAATCTTTCAATCATTTGTAGTCTCAATATGATAACCATTTTTATTGTTGGTAAACTTCAGGTTTACTACAATTTGTGTTTTAATCATAACAACTTTGTACTACAATATGGGATGAATGACATAATAATAAATAAACTCTTCAGGAGCTTTCAATTTATTTTTCATAATATTATTTGGACACTACTGGTGTCATGATTCTTATTGACAAACAATCAGGTTCTTTTGTAGGCCTTGATCATTAATTTACACTATCTAATATTACTTAAATACTTCTGGTATCATGAAAGCAAATTCAGACACTGCAGGTGTCAAGAAATAAACAGTAAATATTAAGTTTTAAACTTCATTATTTCAAACTTTTACTGCTTCGAGAGTAGATTGCAGGTTTTACTACTTCAGGAGTAAATTGTAAGACAGGTAAATTGCAAGATTTACTTTTGAAGAGTCTTACTACTTCAGGAGTAGCTGTTAAATTCTTACTACTTCAGGAGTAAATTTCATATTTACTACTTTGGAAGTAAATTTCAGATTACTACTTCGGGAGTAAATTTCAAGATTTTATTAAGTATCGTCACATTTACTTCAGGGACTAGATCTGTATTAGATCTATATTTGTAACATTTATCAAAAGTTCTCATTCTTCGGGAATGGAACATAATTATCTAAAGGTGACTTATCATATTAAATTATGATAGTTTAAAACCCCTTTTTATATATTGCTACTTTGGGAGCAAATTGAGGTATGCACATAACATAGATGATTTCTCTTACATATTTTCAGTTGTAATTGTAACAAGCCTATAAAAATATTATCACTTCTAGTGATCATATTTTTATTTTTTTTTCAAATTCTCATTCTTGCTCATTAATGGATATCAAATTAATATCATCATATATTTTCACAATATTGTTCTGCTGGAACAAATATATTTTCACAGTATTGTTCTGATGGAACAAATATATTTTCACAATATTGTTCTTCTAGAACAAATATATTTTTCACAATATTGTTCTTCTAGAACAAATATGATATATGAATTGCAAAGTAAATAAATAAGTCGTTCCTTTCAAATTCATATACAAAATCGATATTGTTATTAGTAAAGACATAAATATCAAGAAATACTAACCTTCATCTTTTCAAAGAAACTTTGATTTTTCTTACCTCAGATCTTTCAAAGTGAGTGCTCAAGGCAGAGACTCGTGCTGATAACGTGTTATGAAATAATAAAGAAAGAACAAGAATATTATACAGAAAAAGAGAAGTTTTTATTTCTCTTGATGGAATCAAATACAATGAAGGATAACCCCTCTATTTATAGGGATAATTTCTCCTAACTTTTCTCCAAAAGATAGACTTTCACTATAATATAAACACATGTATCTACTACAATACAAATATCTTTATAGACATTCACTATAATACAAATATGTTTATAACAAAAATTTATTATCTTTGTGTCGTCTTTAATATTTCAATTACTGTAACAAATAAGTCATTACATTAAAACAATTCAACACTATTTTAATATTATTATATCAAATTATCAAAATTTTAAGGCGTGTTTTATTATTCAAATTTATGTTATATTTTTTCACCAAAAATTTATTATTATTAATATTCTAATTACTTCATAATTATATATATGCTTGTTTTAGTTATTATTAAAATTTATTTAAGTTAAATACGCCAATTAAAAGTTTCACATTTAAAAAAAATTAAAGCTTCTTCAAAGTTTCACTTTCTCCCTCCAATCTTATTGAGCCGACCCGAATTATTTCTCAATTCCTAACAAATTGAGTTCGATTATAAATATATTCCCTTTAAACTCATCTAAGACGACATTATACAAATAAAACAGAAACTCAAAATGTTTTATATTTTTTATATCTCAAACAAAATTAACGACTCCTAAAAAATATATGACCTAAGGTTACACACTAATATGCCTAATATATAATCTCCAAAAAATTGATATCGCCTAGATAGATTTTTTGTTCCGTTGTTTCCTGTCTTATAATTTATGTTTTTAATTTATATTACTATTGATAATTTATGTAGTTATCTTTCAGGTGATAATCTAAAATTTTATTATACTATTAATTTATATAAGTTGAATTCTATAAAAATTTATGTTTTTCATTAAAAACCAATAAGACAAAAGACTAGCCAACTGGTTCTAATGAGTTTCTTCTATTAAAGTTCCATGTTGAGTCATCCTTTTTTCTTGGAATGTTCTAAGTGATTCTTTTAGTTCCATGACATATCAGTAATCATTATAGAAAATTAGCTAAAGCTTTTCATATTGCCACAATTTTGTCCTGATTGTAATTAAATAACAATTTTGGGTAATAGACCACAAATCTTCTTCACATATTGAAAGAACAACACAAATGGCTTGATTACGGATCATATTGCTTTTCAACTATTTATTAATACAAGTACAGAACAACAGCTTTTGCTTCATTCACAAAATGATTTATTTTATTTCAAGTTTGTGAAATCATTACTGAAAGTGGCCATAGTGTCACTATTTTGATAAATAAATATATTATTGTCAAGAAAAAAATATCCAGATTAGGAGCGATAGTCTTGACTTCACTATCTTTCGTTCAACATCACTACTGTAGGACACATCATTCTCCACATTAAATATTTTTGAAAGGTCTGTTATTTTTATAAACTACAATAGTGCTTTTCATTTTTTATATTTTTTTTGGCTTTTTTATTTCCTCTTTTGTCTTGATATGTTTTGCGTACACTATGTTGGCATTTGGTGTTGTCCCTATAGTTAAAGTAATCAAATTCATATAATATTAAAAACGCGTAAGCTCTTAAAAATATCAATTGAATGTTTTCTCCTTTATTAAAATTGTTTATAATAAATAAAAATTTTATTTATTATTTTTACATAATTATTATTTAAAATTATTATTTTTAATCATCATTTTACTTTATTAGATTAGATTTTCTATTCTTCTTAAAATATTTCACCCCCTATAATTTTTTATTTGTGACATAATTTTAAATTTTTTAATTTCTTCTCAATTAGGTTATTTAAATTTTCTATTTGAGACATAACTCTAAATTTTTTTTCTTTCCAAATTTTACGTTAATTAGGTTTTCTATTTGGGACATAACTCTAAAAGAAATTCCTTCCTAATTTTACATTATTTTACACATTAGACTAGGTTTTTTATTCTTCCTGAAATTTCCACTGCCTAAGGTCTTCTATTCATGATATAGCTTTTTAAAAAAAATTTGAGCAATTTTTCCACCACCTTAATTTATCATATTAGATTTTGTACTTGTGATATAACTCTATTTGTAGGGTAAACCTTAAAAAATATTTCACCAAATTTTCTACTCCCTAAGAAGTTTCCATTGCCTACCGGCCCTAACAAATTTTCACCTAAAGTTACTTTTTTCCTCTTTGATAGTAGCGCCACAATATTCTTATACTTTCAAATTCTTTTTTGTTTATAAATCCTTCCACTTCTATAAAATGATTTATAATTACATAATTTAATTCATGAACTTTTCTACATCAACACATTTGATATAACCTCTAACTTTGTATGTTTTCATATTTTCTTCTCTTAAATTCTTTTTCTTCATGTTGTGGATATTTTTCCATATTGTGGATTTAGAGAACATAATAGTAATTTTCATACCGACTTAAGTTGTTTAAATTCACGATGACTTCTAACTTTTTAGTTGTCTTCAACACATATTTAAGCACTATTTATAAGTATAAAAAAAGTCCTAGACGAAATAACCAAATTCAAAATAAGGTTAAAAAAAGAAAATTGGCTCCCAAAATTGCGGATCCGGCTCCTCTACAGTACCTCCTGTGGCCTTCTTGATTTCCGACATGGGGCATCTACTTAATCTAATGAACAAAATTATTTTTGTTACTCCCTCTTAGGCATCGTGTTCGCGTAAAATTGACCAACCAAAATTTGGTGGGGCAACACCTTTTTTCCTCTCCAGACATACTATTTCTCCATAATCAGAGACGATATAAATAGAGAAGTCACCTAAGGTGGGGAGAATAGTGGCCCTCTTGGGCATTGCATTCGTGTAAATTGGCCAACCAAAACTTGGTTCGGGAGGGGGAAGAAAAAGGGTGAATTTAGCCATGGCAGATATGAAAAACATATATTTCATTTTTTGTATGTATATTTGCGGATTGCGATTTGACTGACCCAGAATATATTCAAAAGGAATGAACCACCAGAGAGACAAGCTCTTAAATAACTGTTTTATTAGTCACCATCTTTTTAAATTAATCTATTACTTCTCCTACAAGATTGAAACTCTATCTTTTCACAAATAAATTTATACTCATGCTTTGCAAGGAGTTTCTATTGTCAGAATTAATGAATTCAGTGGGAAATTAAATAGAGACTAAGAAGTGTTGGGTGAGTGAAAAGATTTTTTTTTTTTTTTTTAATAAGATGTGAAGTATTACCATTACTAACAAAAATAAGTACAAGCTAAAGAGCATCTAGTGTTCATCCGCCAATTTCTAGAAATGGTACAGTGAGCTCATCTAGACCTCAGGAAACAATGCAGTAAAAAAAAATCTATACTAATTCCAAACTTGTTGCATCCAGTATTGACATCTTCTAGCCCTTTTAGATTCTATAACTAATCTAATTCAATCTCGTTATGAATTTGTGCAGTAATATAACTAGTCTGTACAGTCTTCCGCTGGAATAATTTTTTGTTCCTAGCCTGCTATGTATAATAAACCATAGCTCCCCATGTAGCCGCAATAATTTGTTTCTTGAATTGCTTCCAGTGTCTTCTGTTGCTCCAATGTGTGCTGCTCTGTACATCCCTTTGAGATAATGCGTTTCTAATCTCGATTATCCTCCTGCAGTGTCCAAATATATGTCTCTGAGACTCCTCAACATCCTCATCACGTAGGCAGCACTTGGTGTCATCTACTGGCACACTCAACCTCTGTAGTCTACACTTGGTTAGCAGCTTATTTTGGAAGGCTAACCACAATGTAATTCTCTGTCTGGGTAACAGGATAGAACTCCAAATCAGTTCTACCTCTTCCCATCTTGAGACTTCCCCCGTCAAAGCATTATAACTGTCAGTAATTGAGTAGCCACCAGAAGCTGTCAAGATGTATTTTCCTCTATCATACCAATTCCTCATCTTCAATTTGATCGCATTGATCTTCCGCCAATACCAACTGTTGTCAAGGGAGGGTTTATGCTCCCAGATATCATCATTGAATTTCATATAGACTTCGTGCACCCACTTAACCCATAAAAGTTTTAAAAAAAATTAACTATTAATAAAAATAATTTTATTTATTAAATTAAGTAGATGCCACGTATGAGAAATCAAGAAGGCACTGGAGGAACTGGAGGGAGGACTCACCCGAGAGGAGCCGGATCCCAAAATTACGTGAGTACGCTGCAACCAAATTGACCGTGACATGGAGCGCGATGCAATGCAGACCGCGGCCAACTGCTGCAATTCATTCAAACTCTTTCCTTTATTTCTTTCTTTTCTTTACATGTCTTCAAGTTGGTTGACAAATATAAATAGTGTCCCCTCTTATATCTTCTCTCCTTCTTATGTGTCCTTTTTTTTTTCACTTTAATTCTTCTTAATCACATTTTGTTTTAATTCTTGCTCCGAATTTTTCCATTTCTGCATTATTTTAATCCTACACATTAAAAATATAGTATTAAGTATAAAATAGTAAAATTAGTAAACTATGATTAAAAATATCAAAAATATGAAACAAATAATAACTAAATATATATATTTGAAACCGATCATCAAGTGTAGCACGTTTCTTATCTACATTCCAAACCGACTTTAAAAAGAGCTAATTCAGTTCGGAAATACCAACTTAAGTACTCCTCAGAAGAAAAAAGAAAAAGAAAAGAAGAAAAACAAAGAGAAAAATAGATAGTAATTTAAATCTTTACATCACTTGTGATGTTGTTTGAAAGACATCGTCCTGTTTCAATCTTTTTTGTTGATTAGCGTTTTTATTGTTTATTTCTATTATATAGAACAGTTAAGGAATTACTAAGGGTATAATTATAATTTTATATTTAATTTATAAATATTTTAAGAATATGGGTAAAACTTAAAATTAGATATTCTTTCATAAAAAAAAATACAAAATACTAGAATATTTCATTTCTCTTGATTTTTTCTTCTCTTTGTTATATTGTATGATATATTTGATCTTCATCTTATTTTACCACCAATTATCTTTAAACATATATAATATTATCAATTAATAAATATATTTTTGTTAGGTCCATTCTTTTTAAGTCATGTAGATATCATTATCAATAATTATATATATATATATATATATATATATAGAGAGAGAGAGAGAGAGATAATGAGAGAGAGAGAGACTTATTCAATCCCATAAAATTAAAAATATTCAACAATTATCAACTTTTATTCATATTTTATTTTTTTCTTCATTTTCTCACAGAAGTTTTATTTAGCTAATTATTTATTATTGATAGAATGTGCATATTCTATTTATTATATAGAAGAACCTTAAATGGACGACCAAGGGTAGTTTTGAAATTTCACATCTAACTTATAATTGTTTTCAATAAAAATAACACATGTTAAAACTTAAAAGTTAGATATTCTTTCGTTAAAAAAAAATAAAGACACTAGAATGTTCTCTTACTCTTGATTTTTTTTCTCTTTCTCCATTAAATTTATTGATTGCTTTTTCATTTTTACTTTAACTCTATTGTATACTTCTATTTATATTATTATTATTATTATTATTATTATTTATTTATATTTTTCTATCTACTTTTCTATTTCTATTATATAGAAGAGTCATAAGTCGGACAACCAATGACATTTTTGATAATATAACTTCATCTAAGGGTAAACTATAATTACAGTATTACTGGTTAAAATAAAATTCTAGAAAGATCTATTTTTTTTTTCAAGACCCACAAAATATCTGTGTGTAAGAATATACTTTTCATGCAAACTTTTTTTTTCGTTTTTATATTATATAATAAATTTTTATTCTATTTGTTTAGCATGATAATATTATAAATATTAAGTTAAGAATCTAAATTTATTTATATTAATTTTTTATTTTTATATTTGATTATTGTATAAAATTACAGTAGTTGAATAATAATGAATCTATTAATATTTAAAATATTTTTTATTCTATTCACATTCTTTTAAAAAAAATTCAAATCGAAATGTTCATATATCTAAAGGTAATAGTAAGTTTTGCTAAACCTTATTTTATTTAATTCTTATTTAAAATTTATTCATATTATATTTGGAGACAATACTTATAAGTTTAATCAATGTGTGAATCTAATATATATAATATCTATTTAATAAAGAGTTCAAAATGCCCTTACACTATGTGAAATTAAACAAAAATATCATCTGTTAATAGTTTGGTCCAAAATTATCGTTGTTGTTAATAATTTGGTCCAAAAATACTTTTGCCGTTAATTATTTGGTCCAAAAATACTCTTATTCTTACTTTGGATCAAAATATCTCTTTTCCAATAAACATATTATTTCTTTTCTTTTTAAACATGTTATTTTTTAATAAAATATTATTTTTTAAAAACTATTTTCTTATTTCTTTTCTTTTAAAGATTCCTTGACTAATTTTTTTTTTAAAAAAAGTGATCTTTTTTCTTCTTAATCTCATTTAATCAATTAAAATAGAATAACCCTATGTATTTTTTAAACTGATAATATAGGTCATATATATAAGATCATACTCATTATTAATTTTCATTTAGATAATAATAATAAAAAATTCTAATAAACTAGAAAATATTTCTATTTCTTAATTTTTCTAAATCGAAATAAGATATATATTTTCTAATATATTTTTTGATTTTAAAGTTAAAATGAAAAGAAAAATCAACAATAACTTTACTGATGATATTTTAAAGATATTTTGTGATTTGAAGAAATGTAATAAATTTTCGTGTTTTATGATTTGATTGTTGCATCTTATCTTTAAAACCAAGAATTTATATAATAAGTTCATCCTTTTTTCACTCAGAAAATATTAAGAAATAAAAATATCTTCTATTTTATTAACAAAATAATTTTATCATCATCTAAATGAAAATTTATGATGGATTACTATAATCTTTTATATATACATATATATATTAAAATTTCATGAGGGGTTAAAATATTTTTATTAGAAAAAAAATGTGTTTAAATAAAAATATTTTTTAGAAAAAAGTATTTTTAATTCAAAAGTAATAATGAGAATATATTGGAACAAATTATTTATGGAGGTCTTTTTTTCTTCCACAATAAATATCAAACAATTAATAAATTCTCTTAAACGTTACAATGAAAAGTAACATATAATATATATTCCTCCCCTTTTTAAAATAAGCGGTATTTTTAACTTAGGCACACCCCTTAAGAAAATTACTCATTCCTATAAAGTAGGACGTATTTTACCAAATTTATTCTTAATAAATATCTTAAAAAAGTTGTAACTTTTGTGAAACACCACTTATTTTGAAACATAACGAAAAAAAAAATCACTTATTTTGAAATGACGGGAATATATATCTTATCTCCTTAAGTTACATAATTTTATTTATATTTACTTCTAATTAAAGAATATTGTATATATTTAGACTCAAAAAATTTAAAAGATATATGTGTAGATTATCATCTTTACTTACAATCTATATCATGTTAATTATTAATAAAGTCTTTTTGACTTTTTAGTGAGAGTATTATTTTGTCTTGTTGGATATGTAAATCTCTTTGGAATTTTTTTTTTTAGTTATTGTACTAAATTATTGTCTTAATTTTAGTGTACACAAGATATAAATTAAAGAAATCATATTTTTTTTTTCTTTTCATCTTCTATGGTCACATATTAGTTTTCTTTGAAAAGTTTATCAGTAGTCACATTTTTTTAATCTATTATTTAAATGTTTAAATACAAAATGTAAAAAGCATATTACTTAAATCAAATATTTAATTTAATGTTTGAATTTAATGCTGAAGGGATATTGAAATAATAAGCAATTAAACATGTAATTCTTTTAAGTTAGTTGAATTTAACATATTATAAATTGTTACATAATTTGATAAATCAGAAAAAAATATTTATTAAGTAGTATAAATAGAAAATCTTATTATGATTTTTTGTGTGTTTAGATGAAAAAAATAAAAATTGTATAATTTTATTTTTTTTAAAATAAAAATTAACTTGCAATATTAAACCCGTAAAAAAAACCCTTTTTTATCTAGTTGTTCATACAAAAGTCGTTGGTTTAATTTGTTCTACACAGATTGCCTACACATATCCGGTTCTAAATAAAAGTTGATTTCTCACATGATTAGTTAAGTAATAGTTATTATCATAAAAAAATTATTTTGAAATAATAACTATCAATTGAAATCTAAATTAATTGAATAATCATCTAAACAAAAATCAATTTTTTTCAATGATGTATAATTATTATTTACATATGTGTTCTGAACAAATATATACAACGCAAGTACATTGACAGACTATCCAATATACACTTTAATTTGACACTTCATAGAAAAATACGAGTAAAATAATGGAAAATAAAGTGATAAAGAAAGAGGTGCAGTGTCTCTATGTTGTTTTCTGCTGTTGTCTTCTTCTACATCCAAGTTGAAACTCTCACCAAAGGTGTTCCTTTCCATTCCAAGATCATCTCATGTCGTCTTTCTTCTTCAATCCTCACCTTTAATGGAGTTTCTCTTTCATTCACCATTTCTTTGGCTTGTAATAAATTTTCTTTGCTTATTCTCATACCCTGCAACCCAATTTCTCCACAAGAATTAAAAATACTTCTCATCTCTTCCCAGTTTTGGAACCAAGAAAATGAGCAGATTTGAGGTGATAGAAAAAGGGATTCCATGGCAAGTCTTGCTTGTGCAAGATAAGCTGGAAAATACAACTCCAATGATTCGAAAATCGATTGGTAATATATCAAATTCTTATTAAAGAATGCAGAAAAAGCATTAATACTGTCACTATTGTAAATTGGCTCTCCATCACCAAAAGTGACAAGTCCTCCGTGAGTTGAACAATGTGCCAATAACAATTCCTTAGCTAGTTTAAGAAACTCCAAGGCATGGATTCTGCACCTTCTTTTCCCCATGTGTGGGAGCTTAAACATACAGTTGAAAACCAACCATTCACTCCCTCTTCCCCTTCTCTTCATTCTTCTCAATTCTTCAACTGTCATCTCCTCAACTTGTAATCTTAGGCCTAAAGGATTTGCATAATCAAGAAGTCTTCTTTTTGTCTCCTCAAATCTCCACTGATCACTGGTTGATTCTTCCTCTGTTTTTTTTATGGATGTGAATCTCAAAACCTTTCTTCTTTGGCCCATGGCTTCAATAATTGAAGGCCATTGAATCCCTTCTCCCATATCAAAATCCACTATATGAATGGTATCTGCATCATCAGGCACAGCTTCTATAATTGCTGAGTTAGCAGCAAAATGAGCAAATTTCCCTAATGGGAAAACTTGGTAGAAGGCCTTGAATGCTGCTTCAATAATCTTGCTTGATTCTTGTCTCAAGTAACTTCCCTGATCCTCTATTTGCTGGAATAAGTTAGAAGCAACGCGTTCCGACGATTCGCCTAAAGGATTAATTTTCCCCCTTATGCTTCTTATGATCACTTCTGCTAGTTCCTTGTGACCATTCTCTATGGCCTCCCCATAAGCTGCCAATAAATGATGAAGGCTCATTTGGGTATTCATTTCTGGAATTACAAGAGAAATAGCACTATTTGTTGATGGTATTGCCATTGAGGGCTCACTAGATACTCCTGAAAGAGCAGGACTCCATAAAGCTCCATTTTTTTGCATCTCAAAAGAGATGTTCATATTTCCATTTCCTTCACTTTCACTATCATTTAGCCATCTACAAACATCATCAAACTCCAAATCATCCATGGGAAGATCAGCAAGAACATTGTCAGTGAAAAGGGATGTAAAATCTGAGAAGGAAATCTCAGAGGAATCATGATCCTTGGAGGAGTTAAGTGAAGAATAAGAAAGATAATGTTTTTGATTTTCATAAGGATCAATTTGGATTTCATAAAATTCAGTTTGATGGAAAGTTGAAGACCATGAATTGTGAAGAACCTCTGATTGCATCATCTTCTTGATGCTTTGTTACAGGGAAAGAAGAATTTTTTCTTTTTTGTAGGTTTGTGTTTCAATGTTTGATCTCAATGATTGGTGTAGGTATATATAATATCATGGAGGAAATTTTAAAGTAATTTCTTTTAAGAAGAATTCTCAAAAGGGAAGTCATAACATTGGAAATTCCAACTTGGAGACTAGAAATCTCAAATAAAGTTGAGCTTCACATATTAACGGATTTAGCTTTTATATACTCACAATGTAAGTAAGAAATTATTAAATTTTCAATCTTTAACTTAATCTATTTTAACTGCTCATAATAATAATTATTCTTCAATCCCCGATAAGTTCAGTTCAACTATAAAAATATTCATTGATACCTTCTCAATTTAGATTCATCTCTAATGACACAATTCACATAAAATGAAAATTTAAAATGCTTTATATCTTTTATATCTTTGACGAAAATAAAAGACTTCTCAAAAATATATGACCTAAAATAACACACTTATATGCCTAGATAGATTTTTTCTTATAGTATTTCGTGTCTTATAGTTTAGGTTTTTAATTTATTATACTGTTGATCATTTATGTAGTTATCTTTCAGGTGCTAATACTAAAATTTTATTATATCATCAATTTATATGGGTTGAACTCTAGAAAAAATTCTATATTTTTTTTTTAAAAAGTTAACGAATAAGATAAAGGACTAACCAATTGTTTCTCAAGCTTGAAAGTAGTTGAAAGATGTAGAGAAATGAGATATATTGTTAAGATTTATGAGAGTTAGCAATACAAATCGAGTCAAGGGTGTAAGCATAAGTTATAGCTTTTATGCATTGTGAAAATAGTGTAGTATTTGATTTTCTACCCATAGGTCATGTTAGCAAGTAAGAGTGAGTTAGTTTCAGTAGCTATAAACATACAAGAAAAATAAATGAAAAACTTTAAAATTTATAGGGCAAAATAATATTGTCTTGGCTATATCCAGTTGCAAGAGAAGATCGAAGGTAATGATCACTTTTTTTCCTATAGTTAAGTTCTTAGCTAACACACTCATGTTGGGTGAATTTTCAAGATAGAAAATTATTTTTTTCATAACTAAAATACCAACCGACATGCATATTTGAATCATGAACTTTTTATGTCTAATTTAGTGTTATGCTTTTTGCTTAAAATTACTTTAACTATATATCTCTTGAAATTTTCTGTTAATTTATTAATTGCAAACATGCAATGTAAAATAAAATTATATTAAAATTTAAATTATTGACGGGCCAAGAGACATCTAGTATATGTTAAATTCAAGGAGAAATTTTTGGGAAGAAAGTAAAATACTTTTTCACATTTTAATATGGTAAGCGTTGCAATAATTAGAAAATAAAATAGTTTTATGATAATTACAGTTTTTTTTAAGTGGATACCTATTTTGTTTTCTTATTATAATTTTATATCCTGGTAACAATTAAAATGAATCCACGTTTTTTCTATATTTATCTTTTTTTCGTCCTCCTTTCAATATTCTTATCATCTTATTACTAAACATTCTGAAGTAACCAAGCCTTCAATCAAACCTATTGATGTCTGCTTATTAAAAAAATTAAAATTTATTATCTTTGTGTCGTCTTTAATGTTTCAATTATTGTAACAAATAAGTCATTACATTAAAACAATTCAACACTATTTTGATATTATTATATTAAATTATTAAAATTTTAAGGCGTGTTTTATTATTCAAATTTATATTATATTTTTTCATCAAAAATTTATTATTATTAATATTCTAATTACTTCATAATTATATATATTCTTGTTTTAGTTATTATTAAAATTTATTTAAATTAAATATGTCAATTAAAAATTTTCACATTTAAAAAAAATTAAAGCTTCTTCAAAGTTTCACTTTCTTCCTCCAATCTTATTGAGCCGACCCTAATTATTTCTCAATTCCTAACAAATTGAGTTCGATTATAAAAATATTCACTCATAAGTTCTCCCTTTAAAATCATCTAAGATGACACTATACAAATAAAACAGAAACTCAAAATGTTTTATATTTTTTATATCTCAAACGAAATTAACGACTCCAAAATATATGACCTAAGGTTACACACTAATATGCCTAATATATAATCTCCAAAAAATTGATATCGCCTAGATAGATTTTTTGTTCCGTTGTTTCCTGTCTTATAATTTATGTTTTTAATTTATATTACTATTGATAATTTATGTAGTTATCTTTCAGGTGATAATCTAAAATTTTATTACACTATTAATTTATATAAGTTGAATTCTATAAAAAATTATGTTTTTCAATTAAAAACCAATAAGACAAAAGACTAGCCAACTGGTTCTAAATGAGTTTCTTCTATTAAAGTTCCATGCTGAGTCATCCTTTTTCTCTTGGAATATTCTGAGTGGTTCTTTTAGTTCCATGTCATATCAGTAATCATTATAGTATTATAGGAAATTATCAAAGCTTTTCATATTGCCACAATTTTGTCCTGATTGTAATTAAATAACAATTTTGGATAATAGACCACAAGTCTTCTTCACATATTGAAAGAACAACATATGGCTTGATTACGGATCATATTGCTTTTCGACTATTTATTAATACAAATACAGAACAACAGCTTTTGCTTCATTCACAAAATGATTTATTTTATTTCAAGTTTGTGAAATCATTACTGAAAGTGGCCATAATGTCACTATTGGGACATAAATATATTATTGTCAAGAAAAAATCCAGATTAGTGGCAATAGTCTTGACTTCGCTATCTTTCGTTCAACATCCTCCGGTAGGACACATCATTCTTCACATTAAATATTTTTGAAAGGTCTGTTATTTTTATAAACAACAATAGTACTTTCAGTTTTTTTTTTCTTTTCCATCTCCTCTTTTGTCTTGATATGTCTTGCACACACTTTGTTGGCATCTGGTGTTGTCCCTATGGTTAAAGTAATTCATTTAGAATTTATTCTATCAAATTAAATAAGTTGTTGACACTTCGGTTATTTTCTTTGAGCTAGACGCTAAAATAATAGAGAGGATGTTAACTTGTAAGAGTCCACCACCAAACGAGGGACTTGATCCTTCGACTGTCAGCAACACTAACCACACCAGAAAATTAAATGAAACAGTAAAGTGACATAGAATATTTACGTAGAAATCTCTTTACTCAAGGGAGTAAAACCACAATTTACCTTGCAGGAATTAACCAATAACTTCACTATGATTGAGCAACTAAGATTACAGACTCTTGTAATTCATGGGATTAAGCTCCTGAACCCTTCCTTGAGGTAACTCTACGACAAGGCTACAATAGAATAACTCTATTGCAACATGTTCTAACCAGCTAGTTCTAACTACCACTCCATGGATAACTCTATCCCCACACTCAACTACTTCTAGTTGATGTCTCCTTCTAAGAAATCGATTACAAATGAAAGATGCCTACATATGCTTCACGCTGTGAAGAGTAGGTTTACACTTGAAAATAAACACAAAGACTAAACAACAACCTATACTAGAAGATAACTTCAGTTGACTGAGAGTAGGTCCTTGTTGTTGAGTGAGTTTATTCTTGGTGAGCACGACGACTTTTGCTGACGAATTTCACAATTCCTTAAAATGCAAAAACTAGGTTTTCAACTTGTCTTCTCTATGGATAAGTATAAGAGACTCAAATCTAGGTGTAATCTCATTGGTTGAGTACAATTGACCTTCTGCCACTCTGCTGCAGTACTGCTACAGTCCCACCAACCACTATAGAGATAGTACACTTTATAGCTGTAAAGTTTGTCATCGGTTGCACACGACTATCAGGGATCTGGTCCCTCCAAGGTTTGTCTATCATCAAAATCAAGGATACAATAATTTTTCTTTTTTGATGATGACAAACATATATTCTAAAAAATGATTCTTTAGACTTCCTCTCCTTATCACCAGGTTCCCCCTGTCACCTACTGTAACACCCCGAAACTCTCATAGTCCAAAATCAGACTTAGCAAAGAAAAACCAGAACTTACTGTCTCGGACGATCTAAACAACGGGTCATTGGTGGTACCAACGTATCGTTGTAAGGGTCGTTGTTTGCCCAGCAGGTGCCCCTTCTTAGAACCAACGAGACGATCAACGTGTCATCAATAGCTCCGACGACCCGGGGTAGCCGGTCGTTGGTAGGTTTCCAACGGGGGTCGAAATTATTTCCAGAAGCAACAAATGGAACAACGGTGATCTTGGGCAGATTTATATGCCCAAGTGATACTCAAAAGTACCATTTTCGCCTTGTTTATCTATCAATGTGTATACATTTTCATGTAATAGGCAATAAAATGTGAATTTATACTAACCAACATGATTAGCATTGTTTTGCAGTTAAAATGTGATTTCGGGAAGCTAAAATGCATGTTGGATGATATCGGAGTTAGACTTGGATGCGAGCAAGGGAAAAGGCATTGGACAACATGAATTAAAGGGGCTCCGCGATGGAGCCGTGTCACGCTGCCATCGCGGAGGCATTCTGCCTGGATGGGGAAAATTCACCCAATTCCCAGTAAAGGTCCGCGTTTGCTCCGTGGCACGGAGCCAATGCTCCGCGATGCACGCCGTTCCACGTTGAGCTTGAATTCCCGGACCCCCAGTTCCACTGAGGGTCCGCGTTCATGGCGTGTCACGGAGGCAGTGCTCCGCGATGCACTCCGTGACACGTTGCTCATTATTCCGGGAAAAATTCCCAGCAGTATAAATAGAACACTTAAGTTCATTTTTTAGAATTCAGACTTGGTGGAGCAAGGACGTGGGTTACAGGCAGTTGAGGGACGAAAAGTTCAGGGTTTTTTCTCTCTTTCTTTCTTCTTTAATTCAATTGTTTGTATGATTAACACTCGTTTTATGATGATTAATCCACAAATGAGTGGCTAATTCCCTTCCTTGCTGAGGTTGTGAACAATTGTGATGAAATTTAATTATTGATTATCTGGTTTTTCATCTTTTCTTCCATGTTGTTTTATTAATTCTTGTTCTTACTGCATTAGTGTGTGGCCTACATTAATGTACATCTAAAAAGTCCGATTTCACTCGAGAGAGCACGAAATTGGAAAGTTGTGAATTAATAGGATATTGTTCTTTACCTGATTTGGGAAAATTGAGTTTTGATGTGCATTCAGGATAGAAATATACCTGAAAGTCGTATTAGTCAATTTAGGAACTGGAATCGTATGGCTAGAACATGAATTGCATTTGATCACAGAAATGTAGACGGATGGTTCATGATTCTTAAGTGAGATTAAATACGAGAGTTTTAATCTCTTGGCAAATGTTCTTGGCTAGCAACAGGAAGAAAAGATTAACCAATTTATGATGATAATCAGTTTCATTACATGTTCGTTTAACCTTAGCATGCTCTTATCCATAGTTCAGATTCAAAGTAGATAATTGTTCTTAGTTTTAGTGTAAAATTTATCAAACAAACTATCAACTTTTTGGTTACGTTGTTGTCAGCATATTTAGAAGTAAAAATATAGTATACTTGAGCAAATTGCACTTAACCCAAGTCTCTGTGGGATCGATACTTGGCTTACTAAAGCCACTTACTACTTGTTCGACCACGTGCACTTGCGTCAAAAACTTGTTCGGTGTTTTATGGGTATATAAAACAACACGCAAGTGCACGTGGTCGAACAAATAGTAAGTGGCTTTAGTAAGCCAAGTATCGATCCCACAGAGACTTGGGTTAAGTGAAATTTGCTCAAGTATACTATATTTTTACTTCTAAATATGCTGACAACAACGTAACCAAAAAGTTGATAGTTTGTTTGATAAATTTTACACTAAAACTAAGAACAATTATCTACTTTGAATCTGAACTATGGATAAGAGCATGCTAAGGTTAAATGAACATGTAATGAAACTGATTATCATCATAAATTGGTTAATCTTTTCTTCCTGTTGCTAGCCAAGAACATTTGCCAAGAGATTAAAACTCTCGTATTTAATCTCACTTAAGAATCATAAACCACCCGTCTACATTTCTGTGATCAAATGCAATTCATGTTCTAGCCATACGATTCCGGTTCCTAAATTGACTAATACGACTTTCAGGTATATTTCTATCCTGAATGCACATCAAAACTCAATTTTCCCAAATCAAGTAAAGAACAATATCCTATTAATTCACAACTTTCCATTTTCGTGCTCTCTCGAGTGAAATCGGACTTTTTAGATGTACATTAATGTAGGCCACACACCAATTCAGTAAGAACAAGAATTAATAGAACAACATGGAAGAAAAGATGAAAAACCAGATAATCAATAATCAAATTTCATCACAATTGTTCACAACCTCAGCAAGGAAGGGAATTAGCCACTCATTTGTGGATTAATCATCATAAAACGAGTGTTAATCATACAAACAATTGAGTTAAAGAAGAAAGAAAGAGAGAAAAAACCCTGAACTTTTCATCCCTCAACTGCCTGTAACCCACGTCCTTGCTCCACTAAGTCTGAATTCTGAAAAATGAACTTAAGTGTTCTATTTATACTGCTGGGAATTTTTCCCGGAATAATGAGCAACGTGTCACGGAGTGCATCGCGGAGCACTGTCTCCGTGACACGCCATGAACGCGGACCCTCACTGGAACTGGGGGTCTGAGAATTCAAGCTCAACGTGGCACGACGTGCATCGCGGAGCACTGGCTCCGTGCCACGGAGCAAACGCGGACCTTCACTGGGAATTGGGTGATTTTTCCCCATCCAGGCAGAATGCCTCCGCGATGGCAGCGTGACACGGCTCCATCGCGGAGCCCCTTTAATTCATGCTGTCTAATGCCTTTTCCCTTGCTCGCATCCAAGTCCAACTCCGATATCATCCAACATGCATTTTAGCTTCCCGAAATCACATTTTAACTGCAAAACAATGCTAATCATGTTGGTTAGTATAAATTCACATTTTATTGCCTATTACATGAAAATGTATACACATTGATAGATAAACAAGGCAAAAATGGTACTTTTGAGTATCACTTGGGCATATAAATCTGCCCAAGATCACTTACCCACACTTAAATCCTTGTTCGTCCTCGAACAACAAACATACAATTCATGCAATTTACATCCCAACCTCGCTACTATGGTTCGACAATTTAAGCTACGGTCATACTGATTATTCAATACTGCAAATCCTCAAGAAAACATGCATGGTCTTAACTATGCAACGACCTTCAATACCTTAAGACCTCCTAGACTTTAAGAATCGACTCTCGATATCGGCAAACTCATGCAAATCAGCTAATCAAGATATCCGACACGAAACTTAATCTTTCATCAAGCATGTGCCCTCACAACACAAGAGATTCTTCCCCTTTTTGCTCATATGACTCATAAACATTCAAACAGGGGCATGTCACACAATTTCACTCTCTCTCCCAAGAGAATTCACATGCATCATGTCATGACCCATAAGCTTGCCCTTAGTGTACTACTCCACTAATATAAAGAAATGCAATGTAAGATCACGTAGGACTTTAATGGGTTGTAATGGAAGCTATGGAACTTGTAAATACTGGATTAGCCAATAATAGCCACTAGCATCCTTAAGCGCCTTTTCAACACATCCCATCACTCATGAACATTGTTTCTCTCTTTTTTTTTCATCATCCCATTCTTGATGATTTACTTTAGTATGACCCATTTCATTAAGCACACTTGACACAACAACAAAGGTTATTCATGCACCTTCATTATCGTTTATTTATAACAAGTGCACCTTCAACCTTTTCTTTTCTTCCCTCACTCTGCTTTTCTTTCTCTTTTCACCTTTCTCACTCTTTGCCACTTTGGGAAAATGATTTTCTCTTCTTAAGCGCTTAAGAGTTTTGTATAGACTTTACGGCTAGTGAAAAGAAGGAATTAAGCTCGGTTTACACTTTTTGGACGAAAGAAAGAAAGCAATCGACTAAAGGCTCAAAGGGCTGACTAGGGTATACAATCACAGAAAGGGGGGTATGACAAGAAAAAAAATAGAAACTCTCGGTTAAAACAAAGAAATGCCTACATCCTTTCCCACAATACACCTCCTTCATTTCGTTTTGTACACACACCAGGCAAGTTCTAGACACTTCACAATAGCATGGAATATCAACACCTCACTTTACACTTTATGCACATGCTCGATTCAAGATGTATTCACAGACTCTTCAATCAGCTAATTACATGTATTCAAACATTAAGCCTCAATCACACTGAATCGAACTCTACAGCCTAGGTATCTCAACATATTTACAAATTTGCATGCTTTCATACGAATCACCTTTGCATTTTGAATATAATGTACAATACGCAACCAAAATTTCACAACCATATAGTAACTACACGTTTCGAGATGCAATCCACCAAAGAAAAAAACTGAAAATTAATTGAAAAAAACTACTCCTAACGACTACATTTCCCTTAAGACGGTCGTCATCCATCCATCATAGGGAAGATTCACTAGCTATGACTTCGGTTCAATGGGACCATTCTCGGTAAAAGAACCGAAAACAAACGTCGAGAAACCCAAAATTTAAAAAGTTGAAAAATTTGCAAAATATCGATCATTTCGATAGAAACATTATTTACAAAATATTTTAAATATGTACAAAATATTTTTAAAAATTTTAAAAATATCGATCATTTCGATAACTAAAATATGTACAGAGTCAGAATCAGCTAGCAACCATTCAACAACACACAACAATTTCACGAATATTTACAAATACAGAACCATCACTTAAACAATTCACAAATCACAGGGACAAACAACAGACACAATAACAGAGGAGAACATACAAAAAAAACAGCCCATCCCAGCACCTAACTACTCCCACCCCACACTTAGTCCGAACACTGTCCCCAGTGTTCACAAAAATTAAATAGCACAATTTCGGGTGGTGGAACTCCCTGATCAGTCAAAGTATTCCACTTCTTCATCAGGTGCTGCTGCCTCATCTCCCATGTCCGAGTCGCCTCCGTCGTCATCATCAGACTCCACATCGGAGTCCTCCCGACGCGTCTCCTCGTCCGTGGGGACGTCATCATCCGTGGGCTCTACAAAGGTTGGCCCTACTCGACATAGAGCCCTGGCGTTTTCGCCAAACGGGTAGTCTAGCTCGAGCTGCCATAGCTCCTCCTCCGTCGCTGGCCTCCCACCTATCCTTAGCTGGAGCATCTGCATCCCATACATCCGCGCCATATACTGGTCATCACGAGCGTGTCGCTCGCCAAGTGTCAGCACTGGCCTGTGGGTGGTGTCGGGAGCCTTAGTTTTAGTAACATCCAAGGCCCACCGCTCCAACTGCGGGATATAATCGAGGGCCTCTTCCTCAACATCGAGGCCCCTAAGAAAGGTGGTGAGTAGTCCACCGAAACCATACCTGTGCCCCTGGTGTAACCGGGCTCTCTTCATGGCTGATATAATAACCGCCCCGACATTGATTTCCAGCCCTTTCATCAGGGCGTACACCAGGCAAACACGGTCCCAGGTTACATCAGTCATATGTACCCCCGGGATGAGGCATGAGCAGACTATCTTCAACCAGATTCGGGCTTCCCTGTTCATTTGTGAATATGGCAGAGTCTGGTGGTAGCCCCTTTCCTTGTGCCTGCTCCATCTAGCTGTAGATCGGGGCCCACACAATGTGCGTCTGATGTCAGCATACGGTGGGGTAATATTCAGCTGTCGGAGGACGTGGGCGTCTGTGTCCCGCGCTCCTATGATGGCATTGAGCTGGTGGGGCTCCAGAGTGACTATCTGCCCTCTGATTTTGATGGTGTGGCTTCTGATTGACGGGTTCCAATTAGCATAGAACTCCCGAACCAGGTGCAAATTGCATTCCTTGGGCTCCTCAAATATGAAATTGAGCCCAGCTGCTTCGATCCGGTGAACCATCCTGGGGAACTCCTGTGCCAATGGCTCCCGTGCTATATGCTCCTCGGGGAAATATTTGTTCTCTTTATGCTTTGCATACCACTTTTTCCCCTCGTCCGTCACCCATCTTGTTCCATATTGGCGGCGCTGGCCGCGTGGAACTGCTGGTGCAGCTGGGACTGCTGTGTCCAGTCTGAATCTCTTCCTTCCGGTGCCTGAAGTTGATGCACCTTTCCCTTTATCTTGCCGGCTTGCCATTTTACCTGTCAACCCAAGTAAACAAGCTCAACGTTAAGCTAAATAAATATTAACTTCGGCTAAGGTCGGGTTACGCTAAGTTACCCCACACTTAGTCCTTAGCTATAGTTACAACACTACGGCAAGAATATCTTTATTTACACAAAACAACCAACTATACAATTATGCTTAGTGCGTTCAAAAGAAAATTCGATGGTATAACTTCTGCGTACTACTCAGACTTCGTACAGCTAATCTCAATCACTACCATCGCTAATAATTTAACTATCGCACTTAGCCAAGAAAAACAAAGAAACAAAAATAACAACAAAAATTATGTACATGAACCTATCCAACCAACCAAATTCGAACAAATTTCAACATTTCCCCCAAACCCGAGAATCCATCGTCTATTAACATCCCAACAATTTGTACATCGACTCATCTCATTCAACACGTACACCCTGGCATAAAATTCACGATTTCAACACATTTCCAACTTCAAATTCAACAACAAGCCCTAGAATTGCTTCTATCAATCAAATTCGAATAATTTATGCAATCGACAAGTTCAAACGATCATAAGGACATTCCGAACATTTATCAATCAACAAATAACTCAAATTCATGCTTAATTTCGACTTAGGGCAATTTAGCACACCTCCCATGCTTAATTCCGCAGAAAATCGACACAAACTTGAGAGGGAATCGAAAAACATACCTTGAAGTTAAAGAATCGAAGAAAACTCGGTAATTTGTTGCCTTAAGCCGTGGCACATTGGTGGGGGAGAGGTTTTGGGATGTTTGGTCGCGGAGGAATCAGAAAATGAGGGGAAAAGGGGAGGTTTCGGGGTTAAAAGGGTAGAAAAATACGCGGGTCACCCGGCAACCCGGTGTGAACCGTCGCGATATACAAGGCAACATGTCACGGAGTGCATCGCGGAGCACTGCCTCCATGACACGGAGCCATCGCGATAGCATTCTGGAAATTTTTAAAATTTTCGGGTTATACCTCAACGTGTCACGGAGGGTAACGCGGAGGTCCTCCTCCGTGACACGGAGCTATCGCCCCAGCTCACTGTTTTCTACTTTTTATTAATTTTTCTTACCTCGACTTTTCCTTCACGATTCCGTGCACCTTTTCCTCCGTTTAACCTGAAAATCATCTCACTAAACTAAATTGGTTAGAATTATAGGTTTCACCTAACTAAAATTAAAAACAATAACAAAAATGAAAAATTTTGTAGTAAATCAAGAAAAAGAAAAAGAAAAATCTATTTACACTTTACAAAATGAAAGAAATTTTTTTTTTCACGGGTTGCCTCCCGTGCAGCACCTGGTTTACCGTCGCGGCTCGACGTCATTTAAGCTTAATTGTCCGCTAGAGTGATGGACGATTTCTCTCGATCACCGTCCTCCCCCCAGTAGTGCTTACACCTATCCGGTGGTCTTCCCATTAACTCTCTGGAATCCTTCATCTGCTTAGCATCACCATGATCAATCACATTGATCACCGAGAGTTCTTCATGCACCATCGGGAGCTTGGGTGCTTTATACACATCGAACACCTCTACCTTGTCATGTGCTTGCATTGTAAGTTGCCCCGCAGCTACGTCAATTAGTGCTTTCCCGGTTGCCAAGAAGGGATGTCCCAAAATAAATGGCACTTCCGCGTCTAGTTCAAAATCCAGCACGACAAAATCTACCGGGAAAATTAGGGAGCCAACTTGCACTAGAACATCCTCAACAATGCCATCCGACCTCGCTAAGGATCGATCCGCCAACTGCAATATTACCGTTGTGGGTCTAGGACTCCCTAAACCCAACATTCTGAATACCGAAGACGGCATCAGATTTATGCTCGCTCCCAAGTCACACAATCCACGAGCTCGGATGCTCTGCCCAATAGTAAGCTGGATAGTAAAACTTCCAGGGTCTTTTAGCTTTGTGGGTAGTCTGTTCTGGATACGGGAAGTGCACTCCTCCGTTAGAGCCACCGTAGCATACTCTGTCAACCGACTTTTGTTGGCCACGATGTCCTTTATGTACTTGGCATATTTAGGCACTCCCTGCAAGACATCAACAAGAGGTAAATTAACATGTACCTGTTTAAGCACCTCTATGAATTTCTTGAAACACGCCTCCTCCTTGTGTTTCTTGAGTCGTTGAGGGAACGGGGGTGGAGGTCTTTCTGATTCAGCTTCTTTGGTCTTCCCCCTTTCTGAACTTTGCTCCCCCTCAACTTCTGCTGCTCCCGAATGTTGAGGTGGTCTTCTGGTTCCACCTCCTTCAGCTGCAAACCACTCCTTGTGGTCACTGCATTTACCTGCTTGGGATTCAAATCTGTGTCGCTTGGCAGTCCTCCTCTAGGTCTTGTATTTTGGGCACTAGCAAATTGCCCAAATTGATACTCAAGTGCCTTGGTAGCTAACTGATTGTTTTTCACTTCGGCTGCCAATTTCACATAGTCAGCCTGCAATTGAGCTTGGTTAGCTATCATGGTCTTGAACATCTCCTCAATGCTGGGTGATGGTGGTGGAGGAGGTGGATTGTTGTTCCTGAATTGAGCTTGGTAGTTCTGTTGCCCTCCTTGATTCCTTTGCACACCCTGATCCGAACTTTGGCCTTGATGGTTGTTGCTACCCCATGAGAAGTTAGGATGATTCCTCCAATTTGAATTGTAGCTACTACCATACTGCTGGTGATTTCTTTGTGCATTACCCACAAAGTTTACCGAGTCAGGATTGGCTCCACAGCACTCAGCTGAGTGCTCACTGCTTCCACACACTTCACACCACAATTGCTGAACTGCATTAACTGGAGCTTGAGGCTGGTTCAAAATCATGTTGCTGAAGTGGTTGTTCAATTGATTTTGCAATGCAGCTATCTGTGTAGCGATAGCTGTAAACCCATCCACTTCAAGCACTCCTGCTGCTTTCCTCGTCCCACCTCGTGATGAATCAGCATTCCATTCTGGATTGCCCTGTGAAATCCGGTTTAACAAGGTATACAACTCCTCATAAGTCTTTTCCAGTGCTTGCCCTCCAGCTGCTGAATCTAGCAATATTTTGGTGTGGGGTTCCAAACCCTCAATAAATGTGTGCACCAACACCTCATTGGACTGATGATGATGAGGACAGTCCCGCAACATGGATTTAAATCTCTTCCAGGCTTGATTAATATTTTCTCCCTCCCTCTGTTTGAAACTTAGAATTTGACTTCTAAGTCTTGCTGTTTTACCAGAGGGGAAAAACCTTATCAAGAACTTCCGTGCAAGATCATCCCACGTTGAGATAGAATTTGGTGGCTCAGCTTTCAACCACCTCTTGGCTTCTCCTAGTAAGGAGAATGGAAATAATGTAAGCCGAACATAGTCTGGTGACACTCCAGCGGGTATGTAAGTGTCACTTATCTCCGAAAAATTTTGGAGATGTTGTTGTGGATCTTCATGAGGGAGACCGGTAAATTGCCCGCTTGTGTGCAACAACTGCACCATAGTTTGTTTCAGTTCAAATCTCCCTCCCAGCTCTGGTTTGCAGATACTTGATGTAACATTATTGGCATGTGGGATTGCCACCTCGCGAACCGGCCGTGCTGCTGCTTCTTCGGGCACTAACACTGCCCGTACAACCAGTGGATTCTGTTGTTGCTCCATGATTGTCTGTCTGAGCAACTGCAGCTTTCTTTGTAGAGCTTCTCTTCTCTTACTGTGAAATATTCTTTCGGGCTCTATATAAGATTCCACCAGCTCTTTGTCTCTTGCCAGTGTTCACAACAATTAAGTCTGCAAAATACAGGCTAAGACCAAGTTGTCAACACTTAAGAAAAAAATAAAAATACAGTAAATTAACACTTAAAACAAATTCACCAATTGCCAAGTCCCCGACAACGGTGCCAAAAACTTCTTCGATGTTTTATGGGTATATAAAACAACACGCAAGTGCACGTGGTCGAACAAATAGTAAGTGGCTTTAGTAAGCCAAGTATCGATCCTACAGAGACTTGGGTTAAGTGCAATTTGCTCAAGTATACTATATTTTTACTTCTAAATATGCTGACAACAACGTAACCAAAAAGTTGATAGTTTGTTTGATAAATTTTACACTAAAACTAAGAACAATTATCTACTTTGAATCTGAACTATGGATAAGAGCATGCTAAGGTTAAACGAACATGTAATGAAACTGATTATCATCATAAATTGGTTAATCTTTTCTTCCTGTTGCTAGCCAAGAA
Organism: Datura wrightii; assembly: GCA_035772735.1. Lineage (NCBI taxonomy): Eukaryota > Viridiplantae > Streptophyta > Magnoliopsida > Solanales > Solanaceae > Datura > Datura wrightii. The sequence continues at coordinate 181,336,221 of JASDFA010000018.1, forward strand.
CATTTGCCAAGAGATTAAAACTCTCGTATTTAATCTCACTTAAGAATCATGAACCATTCGTCTACATTTCTGTGATCAAATGCAATTCATGTTCTAGCTATACGATTTTGGTTCCTAAATTGACTAATACGACTTTCAGGTATATTTCTATCCTGAATGCACATCAAAACTCAATTTTCCCGAATCAAGTAAAGAACAATATCCTATTAATTCACAACTTTCCAATTTCGCGCTCTCTCGAGTGAAATTGGACTTTTTAGATGTACATTAATGTAGGCCACACACCAATTCAGTAAGAACAAGAATTAATAAAACAGCATGGAAGAAAAGATGAAAAACCAGATAATCAATAATCAAATTTCATCACAATTGTTCACAACCTCAGCAAGGAAGGGAATTAGCCACTCATTTGTGGATTAATCATCATAGAACGAGTGTTAATCATACAAACAATTGAGTTAAAGAAGAAAGAAAGAGAGAAAAAACCCTAAACTTTTCGCCCCTCAACTGCTTGTAACCCACGTCCTTGCTCCACCAAGTCTGAATTCTAAAAAATGAACTTAAGTGTTCTATTTATTCTGTTGGGAATTTTTCCCGGAATAATGAGCAACGTGTCACGGAGTGCATCGCGGAGCACTGCCTCCATGACACGCCATGAACGCGGACCCTCACTGGAACTGGGGGTCCGGGAATTTAAGTTCAACGTGGCACGGCGTGCATCGCGGAGCATTGGCTCCGTGCCACAGAGCGAACGCGGACCTTCACTGGGAATTGGGTGAATTTTCCCCATCCAGGCAGAATGCCTCCGCGATGGCAGCGTGACACGGCTCCATCGCGGAGCCCCTTTAATTCATGCTGTCCAATGCCTTTTCCCTTGCTCGCATCCAAGTCCAACTCCGATATCATCCAACATGCATTTTAGCTTTCCGAAATCACATTTTAACTGCAAAATAATGTTAATCATGTTGGTTAGTATAAATTCACATTTTATTGCCTATTACATGAAAATGAATACACATTGATAGATAAACATGGCGAAAATCGTACTTTTGAGTATCACTTGGGCATATAAATCTGCCCAAGATCAAACGGCTCGTGGTTACCACCAAAGAATAGTTCTTTCCACCCGTCACCATGTTCCAGGTCCTACCAGTGTTGACCACAAGTCGATGCAATGATTCATTGGTTCTACCAATGAGTCATTGCGTTGCCTGTTGTCTTAGGGCTCAAATTCCCCTACCAGTGACAACAAGAGGTACCAATGACCTGTTGGTTCGCCAACGAGACATGGTATCCTCCCATGGTCCCATTCCAGTGACCTCACTTTTTGGACCCAGGAACAACGATTGGTTCCAAGGGGACATGGTTTTGACAAACGACCCGTTGTGAGGCCTGTTAGATCCTGTCGGGCAGTTTTCCAGATTTTCTCCCAGGGTTATTTTAGTAACTTCCCAACTTTTTAATCTCTAAACCTTGTCATTGGAATCATTTAGGGGAGAATTAAAGGGGTAGAATGACGTTTCCTCTTCATTCCTCTCATTCTCTCGAAAGTCGGAACATCGACACACTCAGGAAGCACAGAGCAGGGAAAGGTTCTTCTTCTCAAAATATCTCAAGGATTTCCTTAGGAATCCTTCACCAGGTATGTGGGAATTTAGCAAGGGAATCGTTCTTTCCTTGTGTCCCAAAACCCTCTTCGATCTCTTAACAGTTCTAGCCCTGAGTTTTTGAACTTGAGAAGATTATCTCGGGTTTTGTCAGTTTCCTCTGGAATATTGTTCATGTTAATTGTTGCTACTTTTCCATTACCCAGTGATCATGTTGCTACTTGTTCCTGTTAAGATGGTTTTATCCCTAGCTCTTGAATACAGTAAATTAGAGTCTTGCATAATTGATTAGTTATTCATGTTGCTTGATTCTATCAGTGTTGGGATTCCCATATTATTTATCAGTGTTAGGATTCTGAGTTAGTTGCATGCTAGTCCAATTTCAGTCAAAATGTTAGCATTTACAGTATTTTTCAGAAATGTCAGCTGATCAGTTTGGCTATAGTCAGTTCTTAAGGTGTTTGTAATGCCTCCCATATATCAGTTATCAATATTAGTTATCAGTTATCAGTTATCAGTTTGTTCTTTAGATGGTTACAACACTTCCAGATAAGCAGCTCCGATCAGTCTTAGAAAACTAGTTACAGTATTCGGTCCGGTAAGACTCTTAGTGTACTTCCAGATAAGTGTCCCTGACTTAGTCTTGGGCCTCAGCTTCAAGCTATTAGCTTAGTAGTCATATTAGGACTATCAAGTGGGAGTAGGACTTAGCACCGAGCGGACCAAGGTTGCAGCGCACCTAGGTTACAAGAACTATGTTTCCACCGTAGGTATTTTATTGGCTCAACGGCCCCAGATTTGTGATCACCCAGTTCATGCCTCTATATCCTGGCAAGATATATTGGGTCCTATTTGTTACACCCCATAAGTTTCTAGTGTTTAGTCGGCCTATTCGCATGTTGGTTGAGAGTTTTAGAATGCCATATATACGAGGAAAGGGCCCGGGGAAAGGCCGAACGAGTGCCAAGTTGGGATTTCGCGAGAGGAGGCCGAACCAAGCTGCCCAGAGGGGCAAAGTGGCACGGAGCAGAATCAGTGCGTTAGCCAACATGGCACGAAGCAGAATCAATGCGTTGAGCAACGTGCCGCATTGCCTTGTATGTTGCTTCAAGTATATATAGGCCTCACCCTTAGATTTCATGTTATTTTTCATACATAACTTGACCAACAAAGAGTAGAGACGAAGGAGAATTATAATTTTCATCCGATTACGCTGCTAAACGCCGTCCAAATCCAAATTAACTTTGGGTATTGAAGTATAAGGCTGCAGGGAGCATTTCTACTGAGTTAGTTTCGTGAAATTCGCTCACTGAATCGTCGTCCTGCCGAGCCAAGTTGTTGGAATTATTTCAAACTAGTGTCAATACGATCACGTGCTTAAAGTAAGTCTTTCTCCCTTCTAGATTCCCGAGAAATTACAAGTTTTTGATCGTCTTTCGATAAGTTAAAGTATAGTCAGTATATATATATATATATATATATATATATATATATATAAAAGTTTTTGTTTTTTTCAAATATAGTAATGAAGTTAGCCCTACTCTTCCGTTAATATGATTACAGTTGGGAAGAACAACTGAATACTAATTGGAACTCGCCAGTTAATCGGTAAACAGCGAATGAGGTATGTTAAGGCATTTTTCTTTCGGCAAGTTAGTTTCTTCAGCATAGTAATCCAGTATGAATTCCAGTAAAGCATGTCAGGAGTATATTATGATGTCTAGTTGTTATTGTCAGTCGAGACTCATAATGTGTATTATTTTGGGATGGATTATACCTATATAGCTTCTATGACCACCCCAGGGTTAATAGCTGTATCGATTGGGGGCGAGGATACGTCGCTCTACGGAGCAGCATGCCATCCGCAAGGGACAAAGATGGTGATCCAGATCCTCATATTTGCTGTGGTTGGCCTTATACACACCCCCACCGAGCGCTTACACCCGGGGTGTAGATATCAGGAGTCCTCCGAACTCAGTCACAACTGTAGTCAGGGGCCTAGCGGGCCCAACTGCAGATCCAGGGGATTGGCAGGACACTTATAGCTATTAGTTGACTCAGTATGACCTGGATAGGGGTATATAGATTGAGGTGTACTCGCTATGGCTAATGGGGGCCCAGGTGGGTTATTCTATGCTGATTGTACCTTCCGGCTTATGGGGGCCAGGTAGGGTTTATGTCACTTTAGTTACTGATAGTTAGGCAGTAGCACGCCTCGTTTTTCAGGTATGAGCCCTACCCTCCTTATCACAGTTATGTTTAGTTTTGATTTTACTACCTCAGTCATTTTCAGTCCATTTTCTTTTCTTCAGTCATTGTTAGTTCTATTTCTTACTTTCAGTCATTAAAATTATTGCTTTACATACTCAATACCTGTGGTACTGACGCCCTCTTCTGGGGCGCTGCATTACTTTCTCGCAGCTGCTGATAGATGAGGGGCAGGTCCCTCGTAGTTCCAGTCAGCCGTACAGAACCGTTAGCTCCCTTCTTCCGGAGCTTGAGTGATAGAGGTTTATTTTTTTTGTTTGTACAGTGCCATGTCCCGACCATCTTATTACTCCCAGAGGCTTGTAGATTGCACTACTTCCCTGTGGTTGGATGATATCGGTCGTGTGGGGCCCATATGTGTTTTAGACTATGCGTGTTGGCCGTGTGGAGCCCCGTTTAGCTGTTGGTTGGTGGACTTGTCGGTCATAGCTCAGTTTGACATCTGATTTCACTTTCCAGTTATAACTAGATATCGTGGTGGCCTTGTTGGCCCGCATAGGACTCGCTATAATTGTTTGTCTCTTAATAGTTGTTTATTTTTCACAGGTGGATATAGGCCTTGTCGGCCGGGGTTTGTATTTATAACCGCTATATAGCCCGTTGTTTTCTTGATTCTAGATTTAGAGTCAGCCCTGCACTAGAGGTGCTTAGGCTCAGTCAGCTCAACAGTTCAGGTCCTAGTAGGGCACTAGGTGCCAGTCATGCCTCCTATGGTGGGGCGTGAAAAACTTGGTATCAGAGCAGGTTGTATCCCAGGGAGTCTGCAAGCCGTGCTAAGTAGAGTCTTGTCTATGGATGTGTTGTGCACCACATACTATAGGCAGGAGGCTACAAGGCATGATAGGATGGTTACTCTTTCTTCTTATTCAGTCGTGCTATAGAGCGGTACAATATAGGGTTGAGTCCCTAAGCTCATTATACTCTTTTGTTTAGAGAGAAATATCGGACCAACGACACTCTACGACAGGCAGGAGGTTAGATATAGCGGCAGGAGAGGGCACCAGCAGGGTGCCTTAGCCTCGGTCAGAATCGGCCTAATCTGAGGACAATATGGAGGCATCATCTTGACCTCCCTAGTAGTATCCACCATATCAGGAGCCTCTTAGGATGGCCGGTGTGACGGCACCGCCTCCGGCAGTTTCTATACCCGTACCATCGGACCAGGAGGTTAGGAGCGCAGTGGTTATGCTAGCATAGATGATGGTTGCTCAGCGCCAGCCAGTGCCACCTACAGTTGCAGAATCATTAGGAGGGCCTGGTAGTTCGAGGGTCCGAGAGTTCCTAGCACTAAGTCCCCCGTAATTCACAGGGACAGATTGGACCGAGAACCCTTAATACTTCTTAGACCAGATGCAAAGGATTTTCAGGGTGATGCATGCTACGCCCACATAGTTAGTTGAGTTGGCGGTATTCCTACTGCGGGACATCGCTGTACTATGGTATGAGAGTAGGGAGAGGTCCCGAGGGAGAGATGTTTCCCCTCCGACCTGGCCCAGCTTCTCAGAGGATTTCTTGGATCATTACCGACCGTGGGAGATTTGACAGGCCTGGGTTGATCAGTTCCTACACTTGGAGCAGGGGTCGATAAGTGTTCGGGAATATGCCATGCGGTTTGATTCCTTGGCTCGATATGCACCAGCCTTTGTGGACACAATGCCGGCCAGGGTACACCGCTTTATTATGGGGTTGAACCCAGAATATGTTGAGACCTGCATCACAGCCACACTGCGAGAGGATATGGATATCGCCCGTGTGTAGGCTTTTGCTCAGAATATTGAGGGTATCAGACAGTGACAACGGGAGATTAGGAGGACAAGTCAGGAGCAACACCGCAGGGACAGACCGGATGAATTACAGAAGGAGTCCCGGGGAGGACCTAGGCCACGGTTATTGGATAGGCCGCCTAGACCCCCGCCTCCACTAAAGAGGTAGAGAAGCAGGTCTAGTAACCGAGGGCAGTCAGAGCCCAGCGGAGGTTCGCAAGCAGTAGGTTCACAGCAGCAGAGGAGGGTGAAGCAAAGTGGGTTTACAATACCACTTTGCCCTATTTGCAGTCGACGCCACTCCGGAGCGTGCAGGTATGGCTCCACAACATGCTATATTTGTGGACAGTAGGGTCATCAGATGAGGAATTGTCTAGCTAGGGGTCAGGGTAACCGGGATCAACAGGATAGGTCCTCGGCAGGATCACGAGCTCCAGCATCCCCGATAAGGCGTAGGCCCTCAGTTTCAGCTGGCAGAGGCCAAGGCAGATTAGGGGCCTCCAGTTCAGGTGCCGGCCTAGACCGTACTTATGCACTACCGGGGCAACAGGAGTCAGAGTCGTCACCAGATGTTGTGACAGGTATGCTGAACATTTGCTCTCATCCTGCTTATGTGTTGATCGATTCAGGATCTACCTTGTCCTATGTTACAACGTTAGTGGCTCGAAAGTTCAGTATTATGCCGGAATTGCTTCGGCGACCTTTCTCGGTGTCTACACCTGTTGTTGACTCTATTATAGCCAAAAGGGTCTATCGGGGGTGTACAGTAGAAATTTCCAATCGTCAGACTACAACAGACCTGATAGAACTAGAAATGGTTGATTTTGATGCTATTATGGGTATGGATTGGCTAGCTCCATGCTGTGCCAATGTCGAATGTTGGACCAAGATTGTTCGATTCCACTTTTTAGGGGAGGCAGTACGGGAGTGGAAAGGTAGTATAGCCACGCCAAAAGGCAGGTTTATTTCCTATCTTCGGGTGAGAAAATTGATAGCAAAAGGGTGCATTTATCATGTTATCAGAGTTCAGGATGTTCAGGCAGAGCCTCCGACCCTTCAGTCTATTCCAGTGATTAATGAATTTCTCGACGTACTTCTAAACGAGCTTCCTGGTATTCCTCTATAAAGGGAAATTGATTTTGCAATCGATCTGTGACCAGGAACTCAACCTATATCTATTCCTCCATACCGGATGGCTCCTGCTGAACTCAGAGAACTAAAGGAACAATTGAAGAATTTGCTAGACAAGGGCTTTATCTGGCCGAGTACCTCACCATGGGGTGCACCAGTTCTGTTCGTGAGGAAGAAGGACGGCTCCCTCCATATGTGTATAGATTATCGGCAATTGAATAAAGTCATTATCAAGAATAAGTACCTGCTTCCCAGAATAGACTACCTATTTGATAAACTACAGGGAGCGAGGTATTTTTCTAAGATTTATTTATGGTCAGGATATCATGCTTTGAAAATATGGAGACCCTACCTGTATGGCGTCCACGTAGATATTTTCACTGATCATAAAAGCCTGCAGTATTTTTTGCCCAAAAAGAGTTGAATCTGCGGCAGCGTCGCTGCTTCGAGCTATTAAAGGATTATGATGTGAATATTTTATATCACCCAGGAAGAGCCAATGTTGTAGTAAATGCCCTTAGTTGTAAATCCATGGGAGCCTGGCATATTTATAGCCCGAGCGGCAGGAGTTGGCTTGAGAATTGCATCAGCTAGCTAGTTTAGCCGTTCGTATAGTGGAATCAGGAGACAATGGAGCGGTAATCCATAATACCGCAGTGTCATCATTGGTTGTGGAAGTGAAAGAATGGAAGTATGAAGATCCTAGCCTGGTTCAGCTCAGAAATAGGGTCCAGCGAGGGGAAGTGACAGATTTCTAGGTGATCGAGGATGGAGTTTTGAGATATAGGGATAGCCTCTGCGTTCAAGACGTGGCAGGGCTTCGCCAGCAAATTATGGGCGAGGTACACTATACCCGTTACTCTCTCCATCCAGGTTCGACAAAAATGTACCATGACATAAAAGAGATCTACTGGTGACCAGTAATGAAAAAGGGGATAGCAGAATTCATAGCTCAATGTCCCAATTGCCAATAGGTGAAAGCTGAACATCAGAAACCAGGCGGACTGACACAGGATATAGCCGTGCCTTTATGGAAATGGGAGGCAGTTAATATGTATTTCATAGTAGGGTTACGTTGTACCAGGAGTAAATATGATTCTATCTGGGTAATTGTTGACAGGTTCACAAAATCAACTCACTTTCTGCCAGTAAGGGCTACCTTTTCAGCCGAAGATTATGCTGAGTTGTATATTAGAGAAATAGTTCAATTGCATGGTGTTCCGCTGTCAATTATCTCTGACAGAGGAGCGCAATTTACAGCTAAGTTTTGGCAATCTTTTCAGAGGGGCCTGGGGACGCAGGTTAACTTGAGCACAACCTTCCATCCTCAGATAGACGGGCAGGCAGAACGTATAATCCAGACACTTGAGGATATGTTGCGGGCATGTGTGCTATATTTTGGAGGTAGCTGGTATGAACATCTACCGCTTATTGAGTTTGCCTATAACAACAGTTATCGTTCAGCAATTCAGATGGCGCGTTATGAAGCGTTATATGGGCGGAAGTGTAGGTCACCAGCTGGTTGGTTTGACGTAGGAGAATCAGAATTGATTGACCTAGATATTATTCATCATTCAGAAGAGAAAGTAAATCTTATCAGGGAACATCTGTTGACAGCTCAGAGCCGCCAGAAATCTTATGCTGATGTGCGGCGAAGAAACCTAGAATTTAATGTGGGCAACTGGGTATTTCTGAAGGTTTCACTGATGAAGGGTGTGACGAGGTTTGGTAAGAAAGGCAAGCCTTATCAGATTCGCCGAAGGATAGGCCAGGTGGCTTATGAATTGGATTTACCCCTAGAATTAGAACCCGTTCACCCAGTTTTTCATGTATCAATGCTGAGAAAGTATATAGGAGATCCCTCCCGGATTGTTCCAGTTAAAGACGTCTAAATCACTGAGGAGTTAGCTTATGAAGAAGCTCTAGTAGCCATATTAGATCGGCAGGTCCGCAGATTGAGAACTAAAGATGTTGCATCCGTTGAAGTGTTATGGAGAAATAAGAAAGAAGAGGAGATGACCTGGGAGGCAGAAGACGATATGAAAATCAGATATCCTCAGTTATTTCAGACATAGTCAGATTGTGCAGCCAGAGGTATGTTGTTATTGTTGTTTCATAGGTTGCATTATATACATGTATATGTAGAGTAGTTGACATCAGTCTATTGTGAAATGAATGTCATAGTCTTGTGTGGAGTACCTGTATTGGAATTTTCTGCGTTTCAGAGTTTTTGGATAGTCCATATTACAGGGGAGACTCTACCGAAATTTTTCCAGAATAAGTAATTGCAAGGTTAAGATTCTTGCAAGTAGAAGTTAACATTCGAGGACGAATGTTCTTAAGGGGTCAGGGATGTTACACCCTGTAAGTTTCTAGCATTTAGTTGGCCTATTCCCATGTTGGTTTAGAGTTTTAGAATTTCATACGTATGAGGAAAGGGCTTGGGGAAAGGCCAAACGAGTGCCAAGTTGGGATTTCGCCAGAGGAGGCTGAACCAAGCTGCCTAGAGGGGCAAAGTGGCACGGAGCAGAATCAGCGCGTTAGCCAATGTGGCACGGAGCAGAATCAGTGCGTTAGCCAACGTGGCACAGAGCAGAATCAGCGCGTTGAGCAACGTGCCACATTACCTTGTATGCTGCTTCAAGTATATATAGGCCTCACCCTTGGATTTCATGTTATTTTTCATACATAACTCGACCAACAGAGAATAGAGACGAAGGAGAATTATAATTTTCATCCAATTACACTGCTAAACGCCATCCAAATCCAAATTAACTTCGGGTATTGAAGCATAAGGCTGCAGGGAGCATTTCTACAGAGTTAGTTTCATGAAATTCGCCCGGCGAATCGTCGTCCCGCTGAGCCAAAGTTGTTGGAATTGTTTTAAAATAGGGTCAATATGATCACGTGCTTAAAGTATTTATCCCTTCTAGATTCCTGATAAATTACTAGTTTATGATCGTCTTTCAATAAGTTGAAGTATAGTCAGTATATGTATATATAAGTTATGTTTTCTTCAAATATAGTAATGAAGTTAGCCCTATTCTTCCGTTAATATGATTACAGTTGGGAAGAACAGATAAATACTAATTGGAACTTGTCAGTTAATCAGTAAACAATGAACGAGGTATGTTAAGGCATTTTTCTTTCAGCATAGTAATCCAATATGAATTCCAGTAAAGCATGTCAGGAGTATATTATGATGTATAGTTGTTATTGTCAGTCGAGACTCATAATTTGTATTGTTTTGGGCTGGATTATACCTGTATAGCTTCCGTGACCACCCCAGGGTTAATAGCTGTGTCGACTCACCCGCCAGGGGCGAGGATACATCGCTCTACAGAGAAGCATGCTGTCCGCAATGGAAGAAGATGGGGATCCAGATCCTCATATTTGCCGTGGTTGGCCTTATACACACCCTTGCCGAGTGCTTACGCCCGGGGTGTAGATATCAGGAGTCCTCCGGACTCAGGCACAACTATAGTCAGGGGCCGAGCGGGCCCAATTGCAGACCTAGGGTATTGGCAGGATGCTTATAGTTATTAGTTGACTCAGTATGGCCTGTAGAGGGGTATATAGATTGAGGTGTACTCGCTAGGGCTAATGGGGGCCAAGGTGGGTTATTCTGTGCTGATTGTACCTTCCGGCTTATGGGGGCCAGGTAAGGGTTATGTTGCTTTAGTTACTGATAGTTAGGCAGTAGGACGCCTCGTTTGTCAGGTATGACCCCTACCCTCCTTATCAAAATTATGTTTAGTCCTGATTTCACTATCTCAGTCATTTTCAGTTTGTTTTCTTTTCTTCAGTCATTGTTAGTTCTATTTCTTACTTTCAGTCATTTAAAGTTATTTCTTTACATACTCTGTACCTCTGGTACTGACGCCCTCTTCTGGGGCGCTATATTACTTTCCTGCAGGTGCAGATAGACGAGGAGCAAGTCCCTCGTAGTTCTAGTCAGCCGTACAGAACCGTTAGCTCCCTTCTTCCGGAGCTTGAGTGATAGAGGTTTAATTTTTTTGTTTGTACAGTATGGGTAGGCCGGGGCCATGTCCCGACCATCTTATTACTCCCAGAGGCTTGCAGATTGCATTACTTCCCTGTGGTTGGATGATATCGAATGTGTGGGGCTCATATGTTTTTTAGACTATGCGTGTTGGCCGTGTGGGATCCCGTTTAGCTGTTGGTTAGTGGCCTTATCGGTCATAACTTAGTTTAGCATCTGATTTCGCTTTTCAGTTATAACTAGATATCACGGTGGCCTTCGGCCTGCATAGGACTCCCTATAATTGTTTGTCTCTAGTTAGCTATTTATTTTTCACAGGTGGCTATAGGCCTTGTCAGCCTGGGGTTGTATTTACAGCCGCTATATAGCCCGTTGTTTTCTTGATTCTAGATTTAGAGTCAGCCCTGCACCAGAGGTGCTTAGGCTCAATCATCTCAACAGTTCAAGTCCTAGCAGGGCACCAGGTGCCAGTCATGCCTCCCAAGGTGGGGCATGACACTATCGATGGAACATATACATCGAACTCCATGTTTAGTTCACGTGGTTATATGTCGATTATAGTCTCTCCCACTAGTCACTACAGTTTCAGTTTAGTTTAGTTCAGTTTAGCTCAACTCAATATCTTAGATCCAGGACAAGTCTATGACTATCAACCTGGGTCATTGTTAACCATATCAGTTATATCTCAGTGGTATCAGTTTTTAGTATTTCAGTGGTAACTCATGTCATTTCAGTTCAGTTACTTGTTCTTTCATGCTTATTATATCTCTCACTTACTTTGTACATTCAAAGTACTAACGCATACCTTCTATGATGTATCGTATCATGATATAGGTGTAGGTTCTCAGTCCCAGCATTGTCAGTAGTTTCCCTCAGACGATACCAGCAACAGCTTTTAGTGAGTCCTCATCTTTCGAGGATGATATTCATTTTAGTTAGTTACTTTCAATTAGATTTTAGAGTTAGCTGGGGGCTTTTCCCAGCAACTCATCATTGAGTAGATGGCTTTCAAAAATAGACACAGATTTTTAGTGTTGTATTTCAGATGTACTGACTCTTGTCAAATCAGTTTTCTTAAATAATTTTATTTATTTAAAGCTTCCCCTTATGTTTACTCAGCTTACCAATGTTATAATAGACCATGGGTTGGCTTGGGGTTACTTGTAACTCCAAGTATCGTGTCTCGTCTAGGGTACAGACTCAGGTCGTGACAAACTTGGTATCAGAGCACTAGGTTTAGAGTATCCTAGGATGTTTGAAAGGTGCTTCAAGTAGATTTTTTTTGTGGGTGTGAAGCGCCACACGTATGACAGGAAGGATACAAGACGTTATTAGGAAACTCCCTTTTGTTCATATTAGGAAACTCCCTTTTGTTCATACTCCTTATTGTGCATTGAAGTTTAATTCCGGAAATGTTCTCCTAACTCGTGGTCTATTTCATTTCAGTGAAATTATGCCTCCTAAACGAGGAAATGGAAGAAGGGCTGGCAACACTAACCGACCTGCTCTACAAACTCCAGCAGCCCCTCAGGACGATCAAGTGTCCTCAGCAGAATTTAGAGCGGCAATCCAGCTGTTGGCTCAAAAAGTGACTAATCAAGTGACCAGCAAGTGGTTTCAGTGAACACAAATGGGTCGACAACAGTTGTTAGGGTTCGGGACTTTACCTGAATGAACCCTCCAGTGTTTCATGGATCCAAGGTGGGAGAGGACCCACAGGAGTTTATAGATGAGGTGTAGAAGATCACCCGGATAATGGGCATTAGTTCCGCGGAGAGTACTGATATGGCCGCCTACTAGTTGAAAGGGGTAGCTCAGATTTGGTACAATCAATGGACAGAAGGGAGACCAGCAGGAGCAGAACCGGTAGAGTGGTAAGAGTTCACCATAGCATTTCTAGACAAATTTTCCCCCCGGGAGCTGAGGGAGGCTAAGGTTGCAGAGTTTATGAACTTGAAACAATGCAATAGGACCATGGAGAAATATTCACTGGAGTTCACTCGATTGTCGAGGTATGCTCCAGATATGGTAGCCAAGCCAAGGGCTTGCATGCTTAAGTTCGTCAATAGAGTATCAAACCTGGTTCTTAAGGAGTGTAGAACCGCGATGCTCATTAAGGATATTGACCTCTCCAACCTCATCGTTCATGCCCAGCAGATTGAGGCAGAAAAGTTGAAGGATATGGAGCAAGAGAACAAGCCGGCTAGAACGGGTCAATTAGACTATGGCCACCAGAAGTCCGACAACAATAAATTCCCACAACAACAACAGAGGACTCCAACACCCACCTCAGCCAGCGTCCCTACTTTTCAGTCCTGCAAGGATCGAAAGGGTGGAGCATCTGTCCTCAGTCCCAGAGTTACGATGCCAGCAATCGTTATCCAACTTGCCCTAAGTGTGGAAAGAACCATCAAGGTGAATGACTCCAGGGCAAAGAGGGTTGTTTTGGGAGTGGACAACTAGGTCACCGGCTAAAAGAATGTCTGTCAGCAGGACGAGGGAGATCAAGGTCTACCACTTCAGCAGCCCAGTAGGCTGTCCAGCTCAGCAGGATAACACTTCTGGTACGGGTGGCGGTCAGCGCCAAAACTGCTTTTACGCTTTGTCCTCTTGTCAGGATCAAGAGAGCTCATCTGACGTGGTCACGGGTATGTTACATCTCTTCTATATAGATGTGTATGCCCTACTAGATCCAAGAGCCAGACTATTATTCGTGACTCCCTATATACCTGTCCAGTTTGAAATCAATCCAAAAGTCCTCTCAAAACCATTCTCAGTCTCTAGCCCAGTTTGTGAGTCAGTTAGAGCCAACCGGGTGTATAGAAACTACCAGTCGCAGTATTGAGTAAAGTCATTCTAGCTAATCTAGTAGAGTTAGACATGGTCGATTTCAACCTCATTCTTGGCATGGATTGGCTACACTCCGGTTATGCCTCAGTCAACTGCAGAACTAGAGTTGTAAGATTTTAGTTTCCAAATGAGCCAGTTCTAGTGGATGGATAGTAGTTCCACGCCTAAGGGTCGGTTTATTTCCTACCTTAAGGTAAGGAAGCTCATTTCAAAAGGGTGCATTTATCATCTAGTTTGAGTCAAAGACTCCAGCTTCGAGACCCCAACTATTCAGTCAGTTCCAGTTGTCAGCGAGTTCCCTGACGTGTTTCTTGAAGATCTTCCCGGAGTCCCTCCCGAATAGGAAATAGACTTTGGCATAGACCTTCTTCCAGACACTCCACCCATCTCCATTCCTCCTACATAATGTCTCCATCTGATCTTAAGGAAGTTGAAGAAATAACTAAAGGATCTTCTTGATAAGGGTTTCATGAGGCCTAACATCTCTCAATGGGGTGCTCCAGTGTTGTTCGTGCGAAAGAAAGACGGTACTCTCAGAATGTGTATCGACTATCATCAACTGAACAAAGTTATAGTTAAGAACAGGTATCCCCTACCTAGGATTAATGACTTGTTCGATCAGCTTCAAGGAGCCAGTTGTTTTTTCAAGGTAGATCTCAAGTCGGGGTATCTTCATCTTAGAGTCAAAGAATGTGACATGCCGAAAATAACCTTTATAACTCAGTTATGATATCGTGGTTGTGTCCTTTGGACTAACTAATGTCCCTGCAACTTTCATGGACCTAATGAATAGGGTTTTCAAGAAGTATCTAGACATGTTTGTCATTGTATTCATTGATGACATTCTAGTATATTCTAGAAGAGAACATGCTAACCATCTAAGGATAGTGCTACAGATGCTGAGAGACCGCAAATTGTTCACTAAATTCAGCAAATGTTAATTCTGGTTGAAGTCTGTGACTTTTCTTGGTCACGTGGTCTCATGTAAGGGTATTTAGGCAGATCCTCAAAAGATAGCAGTGGTGAAAGACTGACCAAGACCTACTTCCCCAGCAGATATTAGAAGTTTTCTAGTTCTGTCCAGTTATTACCGATGATTTGTAGAAGGTTTTTCCTCTATTGCGTCTCCTCGGACTAAGCTAACTCAGAAAAAGGTAAAGTTTCTGTGGTCAGATGCATGTGAAAAGAGTTTCCAAGAGCTGAAGACTCGACTCACTACTGCTCCAGTATTAACCTTTCCAGAAGGAAAAGATGGGTTCATAGTATATTGTGATGCTTCCAGAGTTAGACTCGATTGTATTCTGATGCAGCTGGGTAAGGTGATAGCTTACACCACTAGGCAGCTCAAAGTTCATTAGAATAACTATCAGACTCATGACCTTAAGTTTGTAGCAGTGTTTGTGTTGAAAATATGGAGGCATTATCTTTACATAATTCGTGTGGATGTTTTCATCGACCATAAGAGCCTTCAGTACGTGTTCGGTCAGAAGGATTTGAATCTTCGTCAGAGAAGGTGGTTGGAGGTACTGAAGAACTATGAAATAAGTGTGCTATACCACCCGGGCAAGGTCAATGTGGTGGATAATGCCCTAAGCAGGATGTCCATGGGGAGTGTTGCCCATGTTGAAAAGGGCAGAAAAGAACTAGCAAAAGATATTCACAAGTTAGCTCGGTTGGGAGTGCAATTGGTCGATTCACCTGAGGGAGTAGTAGTAGTGCAAAGTGGGTCAAATTCCTCATTAGTTGTTGAGTTTATGTCAAAACAGGATGAAGATCCTATACTGCTTAAGAGGAAAGAAACAGTTCTCAGAAAAGAAATAAAGGCTTTCTCCAAAGGGGGAGATAGTGTGCTTCGTTACCAGGGCAGACTTTGTGTACCGGATGTAGATGATTTGAGATGGCAAATACTGGCAGAAGCACACAACTCCAGATATTCTATGCACCTAGGATCCACTAAAATGTACCGTGACCTATGGGATATCTATTGGTGGAACGATATGAAAAGAGACATTGCTGAATTTGTCACTAAGTGCCCGAACTGCCAGAAGGTTAAGGTGGAACATCAGAGACTTGGAGGTATGACTCAGGATATCAGCATATTCACATGGAAGTGGGAAGAAGTTAATATGGACTTTATTACAGGTCTAGCTCATACTCACCAGCAAAATGATTCAATTTGGGTGATAGTAGATCGGATGACCAAGTCAACACATTTTCTCCCAATTAAAACTATATACTCAGCTGAAGATTATGCTAGGCTGTACATTCGGGAGTTAGTCAGACTGCATGGGGTGTCCTTTTCCATTATTTCAGATAGAGGTACCCTGTTCACCTCGCTTCTGGAAGTCATTTCAGAAAGGACTCAGTACTCAGGTCAAGCTTAGCGTAGCTTTTCACCCTTAGACCAATGGAAAAGTTGAGCAGACTATTTAGACCTTAGAAGATATGCTGAGAGCTTGTGTGATCAACTTCAAGGGAAGTTGGGATGATCACCTACCTCTCATCAAGTTTGCATACAACAATAACTACCACTCCAGTATTCAGATGGTCTCGTTTGAGGCATTATATGGTAGGAGGTGTAGGTCTCCTATAGGGTGGTTTGAAGTTGGTGAAGCTACCTTGATGAGCAAGTTTGTCATGCCCCACCTTGGGAGGCATGACTGGCACCTGGTGCCACACTGGCAACAACTAACCTGGCTAGGATTATGCACATTTGGGGACAGCCTGCAACTCAATTCAAGAAAACAACGAGCTATATCTCGATTGTAAATACAGCCTCCGGCCGACTAAACCGTATAGCCACCTGTAAACCAAAACAGCTAACCAACAACAGGCAACAGAAAGGATCCTATGTGGGCCGACAAGGCCACCATGCTGTCTAGTTATCACATAAATGAAGATGAGCTACTATACTAGGCCCTATACGGCCAACACACGAAGCATAACAGATTAAGGCCCAACACGATTAACATACAACTAACTGACTGAAGACTGTAGTCTGCAAGCCTCTAAGAATACAAATAGTGGTCAGGACAGGGCCCCGACCTACCCAAAGTGCTATATAACTGAAATACAGAAATCCCTACAACCTGGCAACTCCGAATGAAAGGAGCTGACCCAACTACGGACTCTAAACAGCTGCTACTGGAGATCCTGAACCCTGTCTGTCTAAACCTGCAGGAAAATAATGCAGCACCCCATATTTGGGCGTCAGTACAGTATGTACCAAATATGTAGGGCAGTAAATAAGCTGAATGAAAGCTATGAAATACTGAAAGTGAGTAGAAAGGAGAGGCAGAGAGATTAACCTGTAAGCTGGCTTATTCGCAATCTGCATCTAGCAAACACTACACATACATGAGCTATGACCGCATAACCATATATTCATAAACTATAGCTAGCAGAAAAGAACACAAACAAGAACCTTGCTTGGCCCCCATAAGCCTTGGAAAGCACACCTCAACCTATATACCCCTATCCAGGTTTCTATGAATCTATTGGTGCTATAACTAACCTATTGGTCCCCTGGTTCTAAACTGAGCCTGCTCATCCCCTGTACTATAGCTGTGTCTGAGTTCAGTGGACTCCTACTGTCTGTACCCCAGGTACTGAACTCGAGGGGGTGTGCCGATACGACATAAGAGTAGTCCAACCATGGAATGGACTGTATGAGGATGTTGGACTTCAACTTCGTCCCTCACAGATGGCATACTGCTCCTTGGCGAGACGTCATCTAGCCCTTCACGGGCGTCGACATAGCTAGTAACCCTGGGGTGGTCACGGATGGCTCCTAAGTGAGGGTAACCCCAACCAAGGTGCTATACTAACATCTCAATCTAGCCACTCAAAAGGCGTAACTGGCCTTCTGGGCCTAACGCCATGCTGCTCGCCCCCTGGGATAGTCTGTAAGACTGCTAGCAGCCACGCCATGCACCTGTATCTGATCAGAGGATCCTAATAGTGATCATGATCTCTAATAGTCTGGACTGAATAGGGCATGATCTGGAGTGGTCCAACACAACTCTCTATATTTCTTTCCCGGACATCTATAGCTCATAATAACTATGGGTTCGTGAATGACTAACTACTCAGATCCTCTACTTAGGACAACTGTAGAGCTGGTATTGGCTGAACATGCTTTTGAGCGATCGGCCCCTAATCCTCCATTGGAAGTTTACTGACATCCTTAGCCTGTGGGTAGTACTTTACTAACGTGGTACTACTAGTCCCTTAGACCTTATCTTGGTCTACTCGGATCTTATATTACTTTTCTAGGCAATTCTTAACCTCATAGACAAATTTATATAGACCTAACCATTCCTGGCAACCTGTGGGTGATAGGAACCGGCTGGGGTGCTGGCCCGGCCTCTAACTACTGATAACATTCCCTTCCTTAGGGTACCCACGGGTCTATTTGACCTCGACGACTGCGCTGGCTTACTGGGTGACTTATATGATAACTGCTAAGCCCACTAAGACTGACAATCACTAGTAATAACTAATAGGGTGACAGGCTGTCACTCAGTTCACTAGACAACCATAGGCTGCTGACTCTAAACCATGGCCTTCCTATCTAAATTTCTGGCCCTGGGGCATAGTGATACGCCAATGGCCTCTAGGCGTGCTTTCCTAACAATACAGGTGCCAAACTAGTAGTTAAACTGCCTAGCTGCGCCCCTGCTGCTCAACTTACTAGCTCAGGCTCGATAACTCTCACGAGCTCCAAAGATCTAAGCCTGGCAACAAACATAGAATTCTACTAACACAATGAAATGGAGAATAGAAAAGTTTTTATGATGCTTCTAGCACGTCTCATACTTAGCATGCTCCTGTTCACCAAGGAATACTGTTGTAAAATCCATATACATTTTCTACAAGCTAACCAGAACTTATGTAACTGTAATCTACGGATAGCAGCTAATCACAGTGTGTCTGATCTCTACATACTAGCAACAGCTAATTACAACATGTCTAATCACAATCTAATGGTAGCAGCTATCTACAACATGTGAAATCGTCATTTATGTTCTAAAACATAAGTCGTAACACTGTACGATGAGTATACTTGCCAAGGGTTAAGCCTTACATACCACGATTGTCGTTTCCTGAATAATCGATGAGTTTCAACTTGTATCTGCTAGCTCTCTTCAGCTGTAACCGTTATACTGGGAGAAAGAGATGAATTTCAATACCAAATTTGGCGTAAAACGATAACTTTTGATACTAATATTGACTGTACTTTAACTTAATGAAACACGATATAAAATGTATTATTTCCTGAGAGTCTAGATGGGAGAAATGCTTACTTGAAGCCTGTGATCATATAGAAATTGTTTTGAAGAAATTTAGATAACTTTGGCTTGGCAGGGTTACGTTTGCCGGACATATTTTACAAAAATAACTTTGTAGTAATGTTCTCTGCGGGCTTAAACTTCGATACTCGAAGTTAATTTGAATTTGGACGTCATTTGGTAGTGTAATTGGATTGAAAGCCACTGAAAACCTCGTTTATTACTCTCTTTGGCCGAAAGCAAATGTGGAAAATGAATTACAATTGAAGATGGACTATATATATAAGTGAGGTCGGTGGAAGGGGTGTGCCTCGCGCATCCCATTAAGGCTGCCATCCTGGAACATCGCGCCTCCCATTGAGGCAGCAGGCTTGGCACCCCGCGCCTCTCATTGAGGCAGTAGGCCTAGTTTCCCGCGCCTCTTAAAGCGCCAGTAGGCCTAGTACCTCGCACTGGCCAGTGCACTGCTGGCTCGCACGTCATGCTGGCCCTGTGACACTGGTCTCGTCCGACCCCACTTCCAAGGCTTTTTTCGCATGCGTCAAATTCCTCTTACTCATCACCAGTCCATGTGTACGCTTACTAATCGTTAACATTTACGGGGTGTAACATCTTCCCCCCTTAGGAACATTCTTCCTTGAATGTCTACTTCAATTCACAGGAGCTTAACTTTTTGGACTATTATTCTGGAAAAGTTTCGGCAGAGTCTCCCCTGTAATATGGACTATTTGAAAATCCTGAAATGAGGAAAAGTCCAATACAGATATCTCATATGACAACATAACAACTTTTTCATTACAAAATTGTAGTCAGCTGAGCAATATACATAACATATATCATAAAATAACAATTGAAGAAACACCTTTACCTTAATTTAATAGTTTGGACTAATCCTAGAACAAATGAGGATATCTGGTTTTCATGTCGTCCTCGTCTCCTCAGGTCATTTCTTCTCTACTCTTGTTCTCCACAATAACTTAACAGAGTTGACATCCTTAGTTCTTAATTGGAACGTCCCACAACTTGAACTTCCTTAACTAGAACAAGTCAGGACGGGTCAACTATGTCCTTTCATAACATCGACATGTGAAAGCTGAATGGGAAGGTCCTAGTTCTGGAGGCAATTTTAGCTCATATGCCATTTCGCCTGTTCTCTAGAGGATATGACCTGGGCTAATAAACCTAGGCCTAAGCTTGTCCTTCTTACCTATTCTCATAACGCCCTTTTCCTACAACGTTTTTAGAAATATCCAACTATTGCTTCCCTTAGCTGCTTGCGTCGTACCTTAGGGTAGGACTCCTGACGTCCCTAGGCTATCAGTACCAATTTCTTGGTAAATTAATTTCTCAATCTGTCTGTTATAATATGCCTTGGTCCAACTATCTTTAAATTACTTTAGGGTGCTTCCGCTTCCACTCATAAGAGACCGCCCGACATCTAACCTGAGTGCTCTTTTGGGTTATTTACGTGGAGATAAGAAGTCATAGTCATTTTAGCGTGCGCTTCGATCTGTTCTAACGGTTTCCTAGAACCTAGCTAGGAGTTGTGCCTCTCTGTCAGGGTTTACTATACACTAGGTGCCACATAACTAGACTACTTCTTAAATATTTAACTCATCATGCGCTTTAGCTGCAATATAATTCTATCTGGCAAAATACAAATCGATCTCATTAGTCCTTCCACATTGGCTCAAATGAGACCAAGCTACACCTGGTATGAGATAACTTGTGACTGTATTCATATTAATTACTTTCCACTCCATTGCAGACATGACCATCTCCTATATTGGACTGCTCAATTCCTACTATTTTTTCTTTTCTAGCCCGTCACTGGAGCTCTACTTCTATGATTCAATGATATCTTCTATCTTTCCACGCCATCAATAGGTCTCTCTTTTTGGCCTGTTGTGTATTCGTTAAATTCTGGGAGTAACGAACAGGGGCACCTTAGTTATGGTTTGCTATTTGAAATTCTACTACCCTTGGAACGTAGAGTCGACCTCTGGGTCTTATGACTCCGCCCCTTATTGTCTTGAGGGCCAATGACTTCCTATTGGGCCTTGTTTCCAGGCTATTATAAGTTAAAGTCTCTGCGTCGGTACTCCTTTATCTCCTCAACTGGCGGGGGTATTGCAGCATTCTAGGTTACACCCTCAGTGTGGCACTAGACGACTCAGTGCATGAAGCTATGCAGAAAGTGCCACTTATCAGGGAAAGGTTGAAAATAGCTCAAAGCTGACAGAAATCTTATGTTGATGTAAGGAGGAGAGAGTTAGAATTTGTTGTGGATGATTGGGTATATCTAAAAATTTCACCCATGAAAGGGGTGATGAGGTTTGGAAAGAAAAGGGAACTCAGTTTGAGGTATGTAGGACCCTACAGGATTCTGAGGTGAATTGGCGATGTGGCTTATGAGTTAGAATTACCTTCGCATTTAGCATCTGTGCACCCATTCTTCCATGTGTTACTGTTGAAGAAGTACATTGGTGATCCGACCTCAGTTGTGTCACTAGATAGTGTAGAGGTAAAGGATAGTCTCTCTTACAAAGAGGTCCCAGTTCAGATCCTAGACCATCAAGTTCGTAAGCTGAGAAACAAGAAAGTTACTTTAGTGAAAGTCTAGTTGAGGAAACAACTAGTTAAGGGAGCCATATGGGAGGCAGAAGTAGATATGGCGGCTAAATACCCTCATTTATTCCCATCCAGTTCAGTTTTAGAATTAGGTATTAAATTCCTCTTTAATACTCTGTTCAATTCCGTACTCATTAGCTCTATTCAAATTTTCAATATGCATCCTAGTTGCATCAACTATGTTAGCATGGTTAAATCAGTTTGGAGTCGGTCATTCCTTCAAAAATTAGTTCATAATCTAAGTCTGGGAATTTTAACTCTTTTCCCAGTTTTTCAGGAGTTTTAGCATTCATTCGAGGATGAATGATCCCAAAGGGGAGATATTATAACACCCTGAAACTCTCCTAGACCAAAATCAGACCTAGCAGAGAAAAACCAGAAATTTCCTTCTCAGACGACCAAGACAACGGGTCGTTGGTGGTACCAATGGAGCATTGTAAGGGTCATTGTTTGCCAGCAGGTGCCCCTTCTTAGAACCAACGAGACGTTCAATGAGTCATTAGTAGCTCCGACGACCCGGGTAGCCAATCGTTGGTAGGTTTCCAGTGGGGGTCGAAATTATTTCTAGAAGCAACGAGTGGAACAACGGCTTGTGGTCACCACCAACAAACCGTTCTTTCCACACTTCACCAAGTCCTAGGTCCTAGAAGTGCTGACCACGAGTCGATGCAACGACTCATTGGCTTTACCAATAAGTCATTGCGTTGCCCGTTGTCTAAGGGCCTAGATTCCCCTACTAGTGACAACGAGAGGTAGCAACGACCCATTGGTTCGCCCAACAAGTCATGGTATCATCCTTTGGTCCCATTCCAGTGAGCTCAGGTTTTGGACCCAGGACCAATGATTGGTTCCAACCGGTCGTGGTTTCAACGAATGAATTGTTGTGAGGCCCGTTGGATCCTATCGGGCAGTTTTCCATATTTTCTCCCAGGGTTATTTTAGTAACTTTTCAGCTTTTAATCTGTAAACCTTGTCTTTTTGGACTCATTTAGGGGATAATTAAAGGGGTATAACGACGTTCCCTCTTCATTCCTCTCATTCTCTCGAAAGTCAGAACATAGAAACAGTCAGGAAGCCCAAAGCAGGGCAAGGGTTTCAATTTCTTCTTCTCAGAATTTCTCAAGAATTTTCTCAGGAATCCTTTACCAGGTATGTGCGAATTTATAAAGGGAATTGTTCTTCCCTTTTGTCCTAAAACCCTCTTCGATCTCTTAACAGCTCTAGCCATGTGTTTTTTGAACTTGAGTAGATTATCTCGGGTTCTGTCTATTTCCTATTGAATATTGTTCATGTTAACTGTTGCTATTTTTCCATTACCTAGTAATTATGTTGATACTTATTCCTGTAAAGATGGTTTTAACCCTAGCTCTTGAATACAGTAAATTAGAGTCTTGCATAATTGATTAGTTATTCATGTTACTTGATTTTTTTCACTGTTGGGATTTCCATATTATTAATATCTGTTGAATTCTCAGTTAGTTTCATGCTAGCCCAGTTTTAGTCAAAATGTTAGCATTTACAGTACTTTCAGAAATGTTAGTTGATCAGTTTGACTATAGTCAATTCTTGAGGTATTTTTATGGCCTTCCAGTTATCAGTTATCAATATCAGTTATCAGTTATCAGTTTGTTCTTTAGACGGTTACAACACTTCCAAATAAGTAGCTCTAACCAATCTTAGAACACCAATTACAGTATTCGGTCCGGTAAGACTCTCAGGGTACTTTTAAGATAAGTGTCCTGACTTAGTCTTGGGCTCCAGCTTCGAGCTATCAGCTTAGTAGTCATATTAGGACTATCCAGTGGGAGTAGGACTTAGCACGGAATGGACCGGGATTCAAGCGTACCCAGGTTCCCAGAGATACGTTGCCACCATAGGTATTTTATTGGCCTAACATCCCCAGATCTGTGATCATCCAGATCATGCCTCTATACCCTGGCAAGGTATATTGGGTCTTATCGATGAGGCATATACATTAAACTGTACATTTAACTCATGTGGTTATATGTCAGTTATAGACTCTCCCACTAGTCAGTACAGTTTCAGTTTAGTTTAGTTTAGTTTAGCTCAGCTTAGTATCTCAAATCCAGGACATGTCTATGACCATCAGCCAGGGTCATTATTGACCGTATCAGTTATATTTCAGTGGTATCAGTTTTCAGTGTTTTAGTTCATTTCATGTCATTTTAGTTCAGTTACTTGTTCTTTCATGCTTATTATATCTCACTTACTGAGTACATTCAAAGTACTGTATCGTATCATGATACAGGTGCAGGTTCTCAATCCGAGCATCATTAGTAGTTTCCTTTAGACGATACTAGTAGCAACTTTTGGTGAGTTCTCATCTTTCAAGGACGATATTTATTTTTAGTTAGTTACTTTCAGTTAGATTTTAGAGTTAGCTGGGGGCTTGTCCCAGCAACTCATCATTGAGTAGATGGATTTCAGAAATAGACACATATTTTCAATGTTGTATTTCAGATGTATTGACTCTTGTCAAATCAGTTTTCTTAAATAATTTTATTTGTTTATAGCTTCCCCTTATGTTTACTCAGCTTACCGATGTTATGATAGACCATGGGTTGGCTTGGGGTTACTTGTGACTCCAAGTATCGTGTCTCGTCTAGGGTACAGGCCGGGTCATGACACCTACCAAGTCCCTCATGTGTTCCCTCTTTCACCATGTTTCCCCTGTTACCTTCCAAGTACCTCATGTATTGCCTCTTTTACTAGGTTCCCCCTGTCATCAACACCTCTATTTCCCCCCTTTTGCATTATTAAACAAAACAAACAGTAAATCAAGCAAAGTAAAAATCATTCAATGTTAACTCATGGCCACTGGGAAAACACTAACATGAATAAGTAAAGGATAATCATAGAGATAAACAAGTAGACAAAAGAGACAAAATAATTCTTCATTCAGTGATCAAGACAGCATTACAATTCTACAAACAAAAGTGCATGTAGAAAAAAGTTGGGAATAGTCACACAAGATCATCATAAAAACTTGATAGGAGTAAGGGATACCAAACTAGGAGTAGACAAAGCAAGACACATGGGACATGAAGGGAGATAAGAAAAGTAAGGGCTTAGGGGCCAGAAAGCTTCTAAAGCAGCATCGTCATATGCATATTGGCAGCCTCAAGGGTATGCAACAACTTCTGAGTCAGATCTCCAACTTTGGCCTTCAATTCTTCATTCTCCTATTAGAGGGTGTTCAACGAACCTGGTTCTTCTACTTGTTTTGTTGATGATTGCTGCAAGGCAACCTTCAAATGTGCAATTTCAGCATCCCTCTGGGCCAATAACCCAGTCTGCCTTTCTATCTTAATGGTAGAGTTTTCTTGAGCAGATATTAGATCAGAGATGACTGACTGGGACCTACACCACCTCTTCTTAGAACAAACGCACATTCTTCGATGGTTGAGAGAGTGAACATTGGCTTTTTAGACCCTGCAATCCCCTTTCCACGTAGAACCATGAAGAGTTCAAAAACTTTATTTAGAAGAAACCCATAGGCTATCCCATGTTTAGCATATTTGACATTCATTATATTAAACATATGCTCAATTATTATCGCTGCCAAGCTGATGGCTTTGAATGTGCTTAGTGCCTCCATGATGAAGAGATCAGTGATGCCCGCAATGGTTCTCTTCTCAGTTTTGGGAACCACTTTGTTGACAAATTCAAAAAGCAGTTGGTATTCTCCTTTCAACTGTTTTTTGAACAACCTCTCACCATAAGGCTCTACGTCTTTCTAATCAGAGAAAAAAATTTGTTGGAGGCACATTCCTCTTTTACGGACCTGATCCCCTTAATAGGGACCCATAAGATTTTTCCAAGAAACTTCTCATCAAAAGTGATCTCCACTCTGTTTACAGTCTGTAACACCCCAAAGATTTCCTAAACAAGACTCGGACCTTGCAAGAAAAACCCAGAAAAAATTAGAAATTTTTTCCTCAGAACGACCGAGACAACGAGTCATCGTCAACTCAAACGACCCATTTTCTAGGTCATGGTCAGCGCTGCCTTGGTCCTTCAGGACCCAACGCGACATGGAACGACCCGTTATGAGAAGCAACGAGCCGTCCTATCACTCATTGCATCCCCTGATCAAAACCCAGTTGATCCCTTTACCAGGAACCCACGAGTCAACCAACGAGTCATCGTGAGATACAACGACTCGTGGTGTGAGTTGTTAGTTGGGACTCCCAATTATTGTTTGGACTAACTCCTTTAGTGACAATGAGTGGCAACAATAACTTGTTGTATCACACAACGAGTCATTGTGTCCACCCATGGTGACAAGTCTAGGGATCCTCAGTATTTTTCCAGTGGAGATGACAACTTGATATGACAACTCGTTAGGTCTACCAATGGGTCATTATGTTGCTCGTTGTTGGGCTTCCCAATTTTTCTACCAGTGATAACGGGAGGTACCAATGACCCGTTGGTCCTTCCAACGAGTGGTGGTCTCCACCCGTTGCTAGTTCCAATGAGGAAAGAATCTAGGCCCAGGACCAACGACTGGTCCTAACGAGTCGTGATCTCAACTAACGACTTGTTGAATGACCCATTGGTCCCTGTCAACAATTTTTCCAGATTTTCTCCCGGGATTATTTTAGTAATTTCCCAGCTTTTTAATCCCTAAACTACATCATTTTGGGCATGTTTTGGAGATAATTAAAAGGGTAATTGACTAGATCCCCCTAATTCTATCTCAACTCTCGATCTCCAGAGCAGAGAACTCTCAGACAGACTCCTCATGCGAAGTTAGGGAAATTGACTTTTATTCTCAGATTTTCAAGAGATTTTCTTCGGGATTTCTTCACTAGGTATGTGAGAATTTAGAAAGGGAATTGTCCTTCCCTTTTGCCCAAAAATCCATCTAGATTTTCTTATCATTTCTAGTCCCTGAGTTTTCGAATGTGAATAAACTTTCAGCCAGATTCTGTCTATATTGTGTGGAATATTGTTCATGTTAATTGTTACTAAAATTCCACTATCTTTCTATTATGTTGATACTTGTTCTTGTAAAGATGGTTTTAGCCTTAGCTTTGGAATGTAGTAAATTAGACTCTTGCATATTTGATTAGTTATTCATGTTTCTTTATTCTATTAGTGTTGGGATTCCCATGTTATTAATATCAGTTGATTATCTTAGTCAGTTCATGCTAGTCCAGTTTCAGTCATAATACTAGCCTACTCTGTATTTTCATAAATGTCAGCTGATTAGTTCGACTATACTATTTTCTTGAGGTGTCAGTGGTACCTCCCAAATGTCAGTTATCAGAATTAGTTATCAGTTATTAGATATTAGTTGGTTCTTTAGACGGTTACGACACTTCTAGATAAGCAACTCTGACCAGTCTTAGAACCACCAGCTTTAGTTTCAGTTTATTCTTTAGACGGTTACGACGCTTCCAAATAAGTAGCTCTGGCCAGTCTTAAAACATCAATTACAGAATCCGGTCTGATAAGACTCTCAGGGTATTGCCAGATAAGTACCCCTAACTTAGTCTTAGACCCTAATTTTGAGCTATCATCTTAGTAGTCAGACTAGGACTATCTAGTGGAGTAGGACTTAGCACCGAGCGGACCGGGGTTCCAGTGCACCCAGATTCCCAGAACTACATTGCCGCCGTAGATTATTTTATTTGGCCCTATGGCCCTAGACTTGGATCACCCAGCTCATGCCTTTATACCCTGGAAAGGTTTATAGGGTCCAATCGATGGGGCGTATACGTCGAACTCCACGTCTAGTTTATATGGTTATATATCGGTTATAGACTCTCCCACTAGTCAGTACAATTTCAGTTTACCTCAGCTCAGTTTAGCTCATCTCAGTATTTTAGATTCAGGACATGTCTATGACCGTCAGCCAGGGTCATTATTGACCTTATCAATTATATATTTAGTTGTTCAGTTTCCATTATTTCAGTTGGTCATTTCATGTCATTTCATTTTAGTTATTCCATGTTTATATTATCTCACTTACATAGTACATTCCAAGTACTACCGCATATATTCTATGCTATATCGTATCATGATACTAGCGCAGGTTCTCAGCCTCAGCATCGTTAGACGATTTCCTTCCGGTGATATCAGCAGCTGTAGTTGGTGAGTCCTCATCTTTCGAGGACGATATTTATTATTCAGTTATTTTTTCCAGTTAGACTTTAGAGTTAGCTGGGGGCTTGTCTCAGTAACTCATCATTAGTAGATGGCTTTCAGACATAGACTCAAACATTCAGTATTTGGTTTTTTAGATGTATGAACTTTTATCAAATTAGCTTTCTTATGTATTATCATTTAAAGCTTTCGCTTATGTTTGCTCGGGTTACCAGTGTTACAACAGACCATGGGTTAAATTGCGGTTACTTGTGACTTCATGTACCGTGTCTCATCCAGTGTATAGACTCTTGTCGTTACAAACTTGGTATCAGAGCACTAGGTTTAGAGTATCATAGGATGTCCGAAAGCCACATGAAGTAGAGTCCTTCTCATGGGTGTGAAGCGCACCACACCTATGATGGGGAGGCTACGAGGCATTATTAGGAAAACTCCCTTTTGTTCATACTCCTTATCGTGCGTTGAAGTTCAATTCTTGAAGCATTATCCTAACTTGTGCTCTATTTTCTTTTGGTGAAACTATGCCTCCAAGATGCGAAAACGGAAGAAGGGCTAGCAATGCTAACTGACCTGCCCCACCAGCTCCAGCAGCCCCTCAAGATGACCAAGTGTCCTTAGCAGAGATCAAAGTGGCAATCCAGCTGTTGGCTCAGACAATAACAAACCAAGTGAACCAGCAGGTGGTTGCGGTTAACTCAAATGGGTCTGCAGCTGCTGCCAGAGTTCGGGACTCACCCGAATGAACCCTCTAACATTTCATGGATCCAAGGTGGGAGAGGACCCACAGAAGTTAGTGGATGAGGTACGAAAGATCACCCGAATTATTGGTGTTAGTTCCATAGAGAGTGCTGATCGAGCTGCCTACCAGTTGGAAGGGGTAGCCCAGATCTGGTACGATCAGTGGAAATAAGGGAGACTAGTAGGAGCGGAATTAGTGGAGTTGGAAGAGTTCACTCCACTAAGGCTAAGGTTGCGAAGTTCATGAATTTGAAGCTGGGAAAAAGGACAGTGGAGGAATATGCATTGTAATTCACGCGGTTGTCAAGATATGCTCCAGAGATAGTAGCTGAGCTAAGGGCTCTTATGCTTAAGTTCGTCAATGGGGTATCAAACCTGGTACTTAAGGAGTGCATGATTGTGATACACATAAATGATATTGACCTCTCCAACCTCATCGTTCATGCTCAGTAGATTGTGGAAAAAAAGTTGAAAGACATGGAGTGGGAGAATAAGCGGGCTAGGACTGGTCAATCAGATTATGGCCACCAGAGGTTTGGTGGTAGTAGCCGGCCACAACAGCAGCAGTAGCAGTAGCAACAGAGGACTCCAACACCCACTTCAGCCAGTGCCCCTACTTTATGGTCTCGCAAGGATCGGAAGGGTGGATAATCTGACTCTGAGTCCTAGAGTCACAGCGCCAGCAACCGTTACCCAGCTTTCCCTAAGTGTGGCAACAATCATCCAGGTCAATGCCTCTAGGGAAAAGAGGGTTTATTTGGGTGTGGACAGCTAGATCACCGGCTAAGGAAATGTTTGTCAGTAAGACGGGGGAGATCACAGTCTACCACTTTAGCAGCTCCAGCGGGCCGACCAGCTTAGGTACGGATGGTGGTCAGCGCCAAAACCGCTTTTATACTTTGTCCTCTCATCAAGATCAGGAGAGCTCACCTGATATGGTCATGGTTATGTTACGTCTCTTCCATCTAGATGTGTATGCCCTACTAGATCCAGGAGCCACACTATTATTTGTGACTCCTTATGTAGCTATCCAGTTTGAAATCAGTCCAGAAGTCCTCTTAGAACCCTTCTCAGTCTCTACCCAGTTAGTAAGTTAGTTAGAGCCAGACGAGTGTATAGAAACTGCCTAGTCTCAACATTGAATAAGGTCATTCCAGCTAATTCAGTAGAGCTAGACATGGTCGTTTTTTATCTCAATTTTGGAATTGATTGGTTACACCTCGGTTATGCCTTAGTCGACTGCGAAACTAGAGTTGTCATATTTTAGTTCCCTAATGAGCTAGTTTTAGAGTGGATGGGCAGTAGTTCAACGCCTACGGGTCGGTTTATTTCCTTCCTTAAGGCAATGA
The DNA here is from genome assembly GCA_035772735.1 of Datura wrightii. Taxonomy (NCBI): domain Eukaryota; kingdom Viridiplantae; phylum Streptophyta; class Magnoliopsida; order Solanales; family Solanaceae; genus Datura; species Datura wrightii. Next base: position 181,365,984 of record JASDFA010000018.1, read on the forward strand.
AGCTCATTACTAAAGGGTGTATTTATCACCTAGTTCAGGTAAAAAATTCCAGCTCTAAAACCCCAACTATCCAAGAAGTTCCAGTTGTCAGCGAGTTCCCTAATGTGTTTCCCGAAGATCTTCCTGGAATCCCTCTCGAGTGGGAAATAGACTTCGGCATAGACCTCCTTCCATACACTCAACCCATCTCCATCTCTCCTTATAGAATGGCTCCACCTGAGCTTAAGGAGTTGAAGGAGCAGTTGAAAAACCTTCTTGATAAAGGTTTCATCATGCCCAGCATCTCTCCATGGGGTGCTCCAGTATTATTCGTGCAAAAGAAAGATGATACTCTCAGAATGTGTATCGATTATCGTCAGCTGAACAAAGTTATAGTTAAGAACAGGTATCCCCTACCCAAGATTGATGACTTGTTCAATTAGCTTCAGGGAGCCACTTATTTCTCCAAGGTAGATTTCAGGTCGGGATATCATCATCTTAGAGTAAGAGAATGTGACATACCGAAAATAGCCTTCAAAACCCAATGTGGTCACTATGAATTTGTGATTATGTCCTTTGTACTAACTAATGGCCCTGCAACTTTCATGGACCTGATGAACAGGGTTTTCAAGCAGTATCTAAACATGTTCGTCATTGTATTCATTGATGACATTCTGGTATACTCCAGAAAACCAAGGAGGAACATACTAACCATCTGAAGATAGTGCTACAGACGCTTAGAGACCACCAATTGTTCCCTAAATTTAGTAAATGTGAATTCTGGTTGAAGTTTGTGATTTTCCTTGGTTATGTGGTCTCGGGTGAGGGTATTCAGGTAGATCCTCAAAAGATAGTAGCGGTGAAAAACTGGCCAAGACCTACTTCCCTAAGTGATATCAAAAGTTTCTTAGGTATAGCCGGTTATTACCAATGTTTTGTAGAAGGATTTTCCTCAATTGCATCTCCACTAATTAGGTTGACTCAGAAAAAGGTGAAGTTTGAGTGGTCAGACGCGTGTGAGAGGAGTTTCCAGGAGTTGAAGACTCGACTCACTACTGCTCTAGTTTTAACCTTACCAGAATGAATAGATGGGTTCGTAGTATATTGTGACGCTTCTAGAATGGGGCTCGGTTGCTTCTGATGTAGTGGGGTAAGGTGATAGCTTACACCTGCAGACAGCTCAAGGTTCATGAAAGGAACTATTCGACTCATGACCTTGAGTTGGCAACAGTGGTGTTTGTGTTAAAACTATGGAGGCATTACCTTTACGGGGCTCACGTGGATGTTTTCATCGATCACAAGAGCCTTCAGTATGTGTTCAGTCAGAAAGACTTGAATTTTCATCAGAGAAGATGGTTGGAGCTATTGAAAGATTACGACATGAGTATCCTATACCATCTGGGAATGGCCAATGTGGTGGCTAATGCCCTAAGAAGGGTGTCCATGGGGAGCGTGGCTCATGTTGAGAAGAGCAGAAACGAACTGGAAAAGGACATTCATAGGTTAGCTCGGTTGGGAGTGGAGTTGGTTGATTCAGCTGAGGGCGGAGTAGTAATGCAAAGTGGTTCAGATTCCTTGTTAGTTATTGAAGTTAGGTCAAGGAAGGATGAAGATCCCACACTGCTTAAGCTAAAAGAAGCAGTTCTTAGAAAAGAAGTGGAGGCTTTCTCTAAAGGGGGAGATGGTGTGCTCTGTTACCAGGGTAGACTATATGTACTGGATGTAGGTGACTTGAGACAATAGATACTGGCAGAAGCACAAAGTTCTAGATATTCTATCCACCCAGGTGCCACTTAGATATACCGTGATCTACGGGATATTTACTGGTGGAACAACATGAAAAGAGACATTGTAGAATTTGTGGCTAAGTGCCCAAACTACCAGCAGGTTAAGGTGGAACATCAGAGATCGGGAGTTATGACTCAGGATATTATCATACCAACATTGAAGTGGGAAGAAGTAAACATGGACTTTATTACAGGTCTGCCTCGTACTCGCCAACAACATGATTCAATTTGGGTTATAGTGGATCGGATGACAAAGTCAACACATTTCCTCCCAGTTAAAACTACGGACGCTGCAGAGGATTATGCTAGGATATATATCCGGGAGCTAGTTAGATTGCATGGGGTTCCCTTGTCCATCATCTCAGATAGAGGTACCCAGTTCACCTTGCATTTCTAGAAGTCAGTTCAGAAAGGACTCGGTACCCAGGTCAAGTCAACACAACTTTTCACCCTCAGACAGTTAGACAAGCTGAGCAGACTATTTAGACCTTAGAAGATATGTTGAGAGCTTGTGTGATCAATTTCTAGGGTAGTTGGGATGATCACTTGCCTCTCATCGAGTTTGCGTACCACAACAGCTTCCACTCCAGTATTCAGATAGCCCAGTTTGAGGCATTATTTGGTAGGAGATATAGGTCTCCTATAGGGTGGTTTGAGGTTGGTAAAGATACCTTGATAGGGCCAGACTCAGTTTATAAAGCTATGCAGAAGGTGTAACTTATCAAGGAAAGGTTGGAAACAATGCAAAGACGATAGAAATCTTTTGCTGATGTGAGGAGGAGAGAGTGAGAATTTACTGTAGATGATTGGGTTTACCTGAAAATTTCACCCATGAAGAGGTTGATGAGGTTTGGAAAGAAAGGACTCGGTCCAAGATATGTAGGACCCCATAGGATTCTAAAGCGAATTGGCAGTGTGGCATATGAGTTAGAATTACAGTCAAAGTTGGTGGCTGTGCATCCAGTCTTCCATGTGTCACTATTGAAGAAGTGCATTGGTGATCCAACTTCAGTTGTGCCACTAGAAAGTGTGGGAGTGAAGGATAGTCTCTTACAAAGAGGTCCCAATTCAGATCCTAGACCGTAAGGTTCGTAAGCTGCGAAACAAAAAAATAGCTTCAGTGAAAGTCTTGTGGAGGAACCAGCTAGTTGAGGGAGCCACATAGGAGGCAGAAGCAAACATGATGGCCAAATACCCTCATTTATTCCATTCAAGTTCAGTTCCAACATCAGGTACTAAATTCATCCTCAAAACTCTATTCAGTTCCATACTCATCAGCTTTATTCAGATTTTCAATGTGCATTCTAGTTGCATAAACTCTGTTAGTGTGGTTAAATCAGTTCGGAGTTAGTCATTCCTTTAAAAATCAGTTCATAGTCTCAATCTAGGAATTTCAGCTCTTTTCCCAGTTTTTCAATAGTTTTTGCCTTCATTTGAAGATGAATGATCCCAAGGGGGAGATAGTGTAACACTCCAAAATTACCTAGACCAAACTCAGACCTTGCAAGAAAAACCCAGAAGAAACCAAAAATTTTTTCCTTAGAACGACCGAGACGAGTCATCATCAACTCCAACGACTCGTTGTCTGGGTCGTGGTCTGTCCTACCTTGGTTCTTCGAGAACCAATAGGATATGGAATGACATGTTGTGAGAAGCAAATAGTCGTCCTATCACTTATTGCATCCCCAGCTCAGAACCCATTTGATCCATTTTCCAGGAATGCATGAGTCAACCAACGAGTCATCGTGAGATACAACGACTCGTGGTGTGAGTCGTTAGTTAGGGATCCCAAGTATTTTTTGGACTAACTCTTTTAGTGATAATGAGTGGCAACAACAACCCATTTTATCACCACAACGAGTCATTGTGTCCACCCGTGGTCACAAGTCCAGGGATCCTCAAGATTATTTCCGGTGGAGATGACGACTCGATGCAACGACCCGTTGGGTCTTCCAATGATTCTTTGTGTTGCTCATTGTTGGGCTTCCTAGTTTTTCTGCCAGTGACAATGGAAGGTAGCGTTGGTCCTTCCAACAAGTCGTGGTTCCCACCCGTTGCCAGTTCCAGTGAGCCAAGAATCCAGGCCTAAGACCAACGACTGGTCCCAACGAGTCGTGGTCTCAACCAACGACTCATTGAGTGACCCGTTGGTCCCTGTCGGCAGTTTTTCCAGATTTTCTCTCAGGGTTATTTTAGTAATATTCCAGCTTTTTAATTCCTAAACTACATCATTTTGGAAACATTTGGAGATAATTATAGGGGTAATCGACTAGATCCCCCTCATTCTATCTCAACTCTCGATCTCTAGAGTGAAGAACTCTCAGATAGACTCCTCAGGGCGAGTTAGGGCAATCAACTTTTCTTCTCAAATTCTCAAGAGATTTTGTCAAAGATTTCTTCACCAGGTATTTGAGAATTTAGCAAGGGAATTGTCCTTCCCTTGTGCCCCAAAATCCATCTATATTTTCTTATCAGTTCTAGTCCCTGAGTTTTTGAATGTGAATGAATTTTCAGCCAAATTCTGTCTATTTTGTGTGGAAAATTGTTTATGTTAATTGTTAGTAAAATTCCACTATCTAGCTATCATGTTTATACTTGTTCTTGTAAAGATGGTTTTAGCCCTAGCTTTGTAATGTAGTCAATTAGAGTCTTGCATATTTGATTGGTTATTCATGTTGCTTGATTCTATTAGTGTTGGGATTCCGATGTTGTTATATCAGTTGATTATCTTAGTCAGTTCATGCTACTCCAGTTTCAGTCAGAATACTAGCCTACTCAGTATTTTCAAAAATGTCAGCTGATCAGTTTGACTATAGTCTTTTCTTGAGGTGTTAGCGGTGCCTCCCAGATGTCAGTTATTAGAATTAGTTATCAGTTATCTGATATTAGTTAGTTCTTAGAAGGTTATGACACTTCCATATAAGCAGCTCTAACCTGTGTTAAAACCACCAGCTTAAGTTTCAGTTTGTTCTGTAGACGGTTACGACACTTCCAGATAAGTAGCTCTGGCCAGTCTTAGAAGATTAGTTACAGAATCCGGTCTGATAATACTCTCAAGGTATTTCCATATAAGTACCCCTGACTTAGTCTTGGACCCCAGTTTCGAGCTATCAGCTTAGTAGTCAGACTAGGACTATCTAGTGGGAGTAGGACTTAGCACCGAGCGGACCGGGGTTCTAGCACACCCAGATTCCCAAAACTAAGTTGCCATCATTGGTTATTTTATTGGCCCTATGGCCCCAGATATGTGATCACCCAGCTCATGCCTTTATACCCTGGCAAGGTATATTTGGTCTCTATCGATGGGGCGTATACATCAAACTCTACGTCTGTTCATGTGGTTATATGTCGATTATAGACTCTCCCACTAGTTAGTGCACTTTTAGTTTAGCTTAGCTCAACTCAGTTCAGTTTAGCTCAGCTTAGTATTTCAGGTTCAGGACATGTCTATGACCATCACCCAGGGTCATTATTGTCCTTATCAGTTAATGGAGAGATAGATGTCGATGCTGAGAAGGAGTATACAAGTAAGGAGGTCAAGCATAATGCAGTTTCAGAGTTGAGGTGTATTGGACCACACTCGACGCATTTTTCGACATTAAGTTTGGTTGACAACATAGAAATAGAGTCTTCCAAGCTTATAGAGAAATGTCTAGAGGAGGACCAAGCCCTGTATATTTTGAAATTTGCTAACTCGGAGAGACAAAATGACTTCGCTTACTTGAGGGCCAATAAGTTCAAAAGCCAACATCTACTGCTTGGTCCTTACAATTTTTCACCATCACCCCTGGAGCATAAGAGGAAATTAGAGAAGAAATTAGGGGTGAGATTCATATCCTCAAGGTGGAGGAAAAAGTGATGAAACTTGGTACGTCGTGCCGCGACGTAAAATTAGGCGCTGCTTGGGAGGCAACCCAAGGGTACCATGGGTACCATTTTAAATTCTTGCATTTAAGTTGATTTTATTTATTTTTCATCTTGTGTTGTTTTGGTGGAAAGTTAAGCACAAATGGAGGGGAAGTCTGAGTACCCGTGGAGGAGGAAGCTAATAAGCATGGAAGAGAAAAAGTGTGGGGTCGAACACCCACTTGTGCAAAGTTGAAGAAAGGCATGTTGTTAGCTAGGCCTAAAGGCCTCAGGGAGTATTTCTCACCCTCTTTAAATGTTAAGTTGATGCTATGAGGACATAGCATGATTCAAGTGTGGGGTGAGGAAAAATTTTTTGTGCTTAACGATTTTTGGTGAATGTAATGCTTGTTAGAAATATTTGAATTTTTTTTTTTAGTGAGTCAAGCATGACTTCATCACCCATTGGTTTTTCTTTTCGGTTCTTTTCCGACGGGGGGTCTTTGAACCGAAGAATAAAAATTTTTCTTTGTCTGTATGTAATGTTTTTAGTCATAGTTAGAGACTGTTTCCGACGATGGATGGATGACGACCGTCTTGAGGAAAATTAGTCAGTAGGTTGGTTTTTGAACCCGTAGCTAATTGATGGCTTGATATTCTTGTTATGTGCTATAAATGATTGTAAGATGCAAGTATGTTTAGTGTTGAAGCATGCAAGTGGTATACCTATGTTTGAGACACCTAGGCTCTTGAATTTGACTTGATATGATTGAAGCTTAATTTTGAATTCTTGTGATTAGCTGAGTTAAGAGTCTGCGGAATGTGTCTTGAATTGAGCATGTGCTGTGAGTGTAAGTTTTTCGAATATTCCGTGCTATTGTGGAATGTCTAGAACTTGCCTGGTGTGTATATAAAATGAAATGAAGGATGAGAATTGTAGGAGATGATTTAGGCATTTCTTTGAATGAACATAAATGTTATCCCTCACTTTACCTACCTTGAATATTTAATCCTAGTTAGCCCCATTGAGCCTTGATCCTATTCTTTGATAGCTACAACACAAGCTTAATCCTTTTTCTTTCATTAGCCTTGAATTTGAACCAAAACTCCTAAGCGCTTAAGTGAAAAAGTTCCAAAGAATGAGGGAGTGAGAAGCGTGAAAAAGAAGTAAAAGTAGAAGTTGTGAAAGTTGAGAAAAGGACAAAGGTGCACTTGTGTAAACATGGTTGATTATTAGTAGGGAGTAAGAAAATAAATGAAGAAATTTTTTTTTTCTTAAGTACTCCTTACTACTAAGCTGAGTGTGCTTAAAGAAATGGGAACAAGAAGAGAAAATTCAGGATTGAAAAGAATGAGGAGGAAGTAAGAAAAGAGATGTCCTTAATGAGTGGTTGAAGTTATTAAAAGCGCTTGGGGGAAGATAGTCACTATTACTGGCCAGAATAGTACCTACCTGTCCCTTAGCTTACATTACAACCCATTAAGTCCTACTTGATCTTACGTTCAAACATCCTTAAATTAGTGGAGTAAAACACTAAGGGCAAGCTTATGGGTCATTACATGATGCATGTGAATTCTTTGTGAGAGTGAGCATAATTCTATTCATTTACCCATACATGTTGTGATTTAAAAATTTGCGTGTGAAAATGGGTAACTCTCTTATTGTGAGGGCACATGATTAATGAAGGATATAATTCATGTTGGATTTCTTGATCAGTTGATTTGCATGAGTTTGCTAAGATAGAGAGTCAATTCTTGAGGTTAGGAAGTCTTAACATAATTGTATTCCATTTCAATGATTAAATCGTGCATGCTCTATTTTTAGCTTGCTATCTTAAACAGTCATTGTAGCTGTAGCTTGAATTGTCTTGCTAAAATTAGCTATGTGTAAGTCTTCATGTGCATGAGATGTAAAAGGTTTGTTCGAGGACGAACAAGACTTTAAGTGTGGGGTAAGTGATCTTGGGCAAATTTATATGCCCAAGTGATACTCAAAAATACCATTTTCGCCTTGTTTATCTATCAATGTGTATGCATTCTCATGTAATTGGTAATAAAATGTGAATTTATACTAACCAACATGATTAGCATTGTTTTGCAGGTAAAATGTGATTTCGAGAAGCTAAAATGCATGTTGGATGATATCGGAGTTGGACTTGGATGCGAGCAAGGGAAAAGGCATTGGACAACATGAATTAAAGGGGCTCCACGATGGAGCCGTGTCACGTTGCCATCGCGGAGGCATTCTGCCTAGATGGGGAAAATTCGCCCAAATTCCAGAGAGGGTCCGCGTTTGCTCCGTGGCACGGAGCCAGTGCTCCGTGATGCACGTCGTGCCACGTTGAGCCTAAATTCCCGGACCCTCAATTCCAGTGAGGGTCCGCGTTCGTAGCGTGTCACGGAGGCAGTGCTTCGCGATGCACTCTGTGACACGTTGCTTGTTACTCCGGGAAAAATTTCCACTAGTATAAATAGAACACTTAGGGTCATTTTTCATTATTCTGACTTGGTGGAGCAAGGACGTGGGTTACAGGCAGTTGAGGGACGAAAATATCAGGGTTTTTTCTCTCTTTCTTTCTTCTTTAATTCAATTGCTTGTATGATTAACACTCATTTTAAGATGTTTAATCCACAAATGAGTGGCTAATTCCTCTCCTTGCTGAGGTTATGAACAATTGTAATGAAATTTGAGTATTGATTCTTTGGTTTTTCATCTTTTCTTCCATGTTGTTCTATTAATTCTTGTTCTTACTGCATTAATGTGTGGCCTACGTTAATGTACATCTAAAAAGTCCGGTTTCACTCGAGAGAGCAAGAAATTGGAAAGTTGTGAATTAATAGGATATGTTCTTTACTTGGTTTGGGAAAATTGAGTCTTGATTTACTTTCATGATAGAAATATACCTGAAAGTCGTATTAGTCAATTTAGGAACCGGAATTGTATGGCTAGGACATGAATTGCATTTGATCACAGAAATGTAGACGGATGGTTCATGATCTTAAGTGAGGTTAAATACGAGAGTTTTAATCTCTTGGCAAATGTTCTTGGCTAGCAACTGGAGGAAAATATTAACCAAAGTATGATGATAATTAATTTCATTACATGTTCGTTTAACCTCAGCATGCTTTCATTCATAGGTCAGATTCAAAGTAGATAATTGTTCTTAGTTTTAGTATAAAAATTTATAAAACAAACTATCAAACTTTTGGTTACACTGTTGTCTGCATTTTTAGAAGTAAAATATAGTACACTTTAGCAAATTGCACTTCATCCAAGTCTCTGAGGGATCGATACTTGGCTTACTAAAGCCACTTACTACTTGTTCGACCACGTGCACTTGCGTGTCGTTTTATATAACCCATAAAACACCCGAACATAGTTTAACTTTTAGACTTAGAAAATCTATCTCGAACAGGCCTTGGCACGCCGCACCAGCCATGTCACCAGACTTTTTCTTGAATTTCTTCTGAAGTTTGGTCTCTGGCGCATCGCATCAGCCATCTCATCAAAGTATTAGTCAAAATTCTGCACTTCTAGGCCTGGCGTGCCGCACCATCCAGTGCACCAAAGTATTGGAAAAATTTCCTAAGTTCAGAATCTCTCTGGTGCGCCGCACCACCCAATTCGCCAAAATATTATTAAAAAGTTCTTCTGAAGTTTGAGCTCTGGCATGGCACGCCACCTATAGCACCAACCTGAGCACAATTTTCTCTAATGTTTAGTGGCTGACGAGCTACCCAACTATCTTACCAGGACAAATTTTCTCAACTCTTCTTTCTTCACACCTTGGATTATTTTTGAGTCCTTTTCCACGGGTTACCTACTAAAATCATCTAAAAATACTTGTTAGCTAATTTAACACACACATGCATGAAATCATGCATTTCGTAAGGATAATGATCTCAAAACATGATAAAGGATGGGTAAAAGTATAACAAATGGGCATAAGAATATGCCCAACATTACCACCGCACGCTTGTATCATTGTTCATCCTCGAACAATCCTTACTTATATGCACAAACATCTTTTCTCAATACTTGTCACATCTACTGGTTCTCACTCAAGCAACTAGCACAGAGCATATGAATAAGTGTTTCATCAATTTATAAGAATTCACATCAAGTACATACAAAAGTTTTCACATTCGAAATTACATAACTTCTATAACTGACTCATCTTTTCAGAACAGGGCCAACATGATTAAGTATGAAAAGTGCAACAATAGTACACCGACTCTGACCATCTTATGCCCTTACTTATTTAGTGATGTTCCTTCGCTCATATTATAAATTCAAAACTTGGAACATAATAAGAAAGAGACACTCATTCTCACAAATGATGTATCATACATGCAATATACCATAGGCTTGCCTCTCATTTACAATTAGATTACTTAGTTACTTAAAAAAGAGTAAGATCATAAGGACTTTTCCTGGTTGTAATGTTGGCAAAGGGACGGGAAGGAATGATTTTCTTTCATAGTGGCTACTAGTCCTAAGCACTTTAAGACATTGTCATCTCATCTTTCTTGGCGACCTCTTTTTCTTCTCACTAATCACCCCTTCTTTATACTACTTGACTGCTAGTTTCCGCTTATAAGTTCACCAAGAATAGTCAACCATTGCAAGTCTTTCATGTTCTAGTAGAAACTAGACAATATATTTTTGTGGCACCCTTCTTTCCTATTTTCTCATCTTGCCATCTATATTTTTCTCTTTGTTTCCTTTCCATTAAATTTTTCTATATCGGTGGAACCTTCATTCTTAAATATCAAAGTGCCTCAGACTATCTTTGGATAAATATTTTTGAAGGTCACACAACAAAGGAAATAGGCTTCTTTTGTGGCTAAAAAGAAAATTAAGGCTTATAGCTCAATGTGGTAACTAGGGATAATGATATGGGAGGTACAACAACAATGAAAAAAATAGGTTTTTCGAAGTAATGCCTTAATCACTTCTTACCTCTTTGGAAACTAGCTATCATATACACACTTAGGCAAGTTCTAGATGTTACACTATGTACAAAACACAACAAATTCAAGCTCACCTCTCGTGGCATCATGATTTGAGCTGGTTTCTTATGGCCACATATCCACACAATCAAATTAAATGAATCTTTCATTATTAAACCTTAAGCATTTTTTTCCTTGAGTCAAGATAAAGAACCTATGTGTCTCTCATAGATTCATACTTCTTATGCATTCAAGATGACCGCTTCATTGCTTCTAGCTTAGCCTCTAAGTGGAATGTCAAGTGCACACAAGTGGTTGTTTTTGACTCCATAAAATTAAAAAAATATGACTAATTTTCCCTTAAGGCGGTCGTGATTATCATCGGGAATGATAACTACTATTATGATGAAACTAAAAACTTTTTGACTCTCAATTAACAAAACAAAAACAACTAGAGACAAATAATCACATAGCAAAGCATTAGTTCTCAACAGCCATCCACATACTAAACTATTACAGACCAAGTTAACTAACACAGAAGTTTGACAACTATCACTACAACCTATTCTAAAAAATTTAAAAAAGATAGAATAAATAAGAAATCTATTTCCTCTACCCTACACTTAAATAGTGCACTGTCCCCAGCGCACAAACAAATTATATCAAGTAGGGAGATAAAAAGAACTTTTTGGGCCTCTAAGAAAAGTCATCATCATCAATGTTATACTCCTGATTATCATCATCATCCTCTGCGTCTTCAACCTGCATAGCTCCTATAGTGGCATCCTCCTCCTTATAATCATCATCATCTACGGTATCATGTAGGCTTGTCATAATCTAATGGCTCCTCAAAAGTCGGAGCCACTTTGCACATCATCATCACACTCTTTGTGAGTGGGTACTGCTCCTCTAGTGCCGACATCTCCTCAGTAGTCGCACGTCTACCTTCAATCTTCATCTGCAACTCAAACATCCCAAACATACGACCTCTCGAACTGTTATCCCGAGAGAGGCGTTTGAGTGGACTGAGGAATGGGGTTGATGATTTGGTCAGCTCCTTAACCCTTGTAACATTAGTCATTTTTTCTACCAGGTTCCCTCCTAGGGGTAGATGAGGGTTAGCCTCTTCTTCTTCAATACCAACTTTTCTCAAGAATAAGTCAACAAGCAGCATTAGCAATACTTACAACGGATATTATCCCTCAATCACCGCATATTGTTGATATGCTGTGGTTTTATGACACTTTTGACGCTTAATACCTAGAAAAGATGCATGGTCTTAGATATGTTTATATAGATATGAGATTATTTTACCTTATTTTCAGGGAAATCATTTTTTGGAGTTGAATTCTAGTAAAGAAGAGAAGAAAGTGCAGAAAATGGGCAAAGTGCAGACCTCAGTACAAGCTGTACCTTAGTGGTACAAACCATACCAGACACTTATGATAAAATCTAGAGGAGCTGCATAAGTAATTGGCTAAGTAAGACTCTTGGTATGAGTAGTGCTATGAGTCATGCAAAGATTCAGAAGACCTGCATTTGTCTACGCTCTTGAAATGAGTGGATAATACGAGTCATGATGACAACATACGACTCGTAACAAGGAGCCGTGGTGAACTCCAGAGAAAATGTAAGTTTGCAAATCTCAGGGTACGAGAAGATCCTATGATTCGTAACATCAATGTATGGACCATACCTAAAGGCTCGTGGAAAACTTTAGAGGATGCCACACTTCACTAGATCAGACCATGACAGATATTGTATGACACATAGTGGCATTGTATGAGTTGTACCAACTCCCAGGACTTAACCAATTTAAAGGCTACTTGGTATAGTACGGATGGAAGCCACGACTCATCGCTTCAAGATACGTCTCGTAGGACCTAGCAACAGCAAATTTAGTAGTTTCCCTATTAATTTAGGAAAGGTTTCCAATTATTTGTATAAATACTTTTTTATGTTATTTTCTTTAAGAAATAATTAATTACTATTGTAATCATGATTTTTGATTTTTCTAACACAACTTGGAGATCAAATACACGAATTGCTTGGAGATTTCTTTCATTGTTTTTGACTTGATCATACTTTGATTGTGCAATAATCAATTGGGTTTTACTTCAATCATCATCGTAAGTTGTTAATTATGTCTTCTACCATGAAATCTAATTCTTTTCTTGTAATCATGAATAGTTAAAACCTCCATAATAGAGTTGTGGGAATCATGGTGAATTAACTAGCTAGGGTTAACATAAGGTGATTCTAAATCAATACGCATGCTTGTATTGTTCATCTCTTCATCTTAAATGTTTCTTAACAATGCGCAATGTAAGGACTTGCTGTAATACACTACTTGCTTGAACCTAGAGAAGTAGAGAATAGGAAAAAACAAGAACAACAAAGCCTTGAACATTAAGTTTCATTGAATAACTTGAGCTGCGGTTGCTGAATAGTTAATTTGGAATAATTGATGATGGTTAAAGTGGAAACACTCAAGAGATCTAATTCGGTGATTGAGTATAGTCATCCAATAGGGACGTATCAATTTTTTGGATGAATCTATGTTATCAGTTCTTTAGGCTAAGTATTCAGATAGATCAGTAGTTTAATAACCTAAAGTTGTTATAAATATATGGGGAATACTTTCCTAGTTAATTGCATAAACTTAATCACAACAACAATTTACAACTTTCTTACTTGATTCTTTCTTGAAAACCCCCATTAGGAAATAACTGTACTAAAAGAATAAATACAAGCGTTATTCTATTTCCTGACCATATTTTCTGTGGGATCGACCCTAACTTTTATTGGGTTCTTTAGTAACAAAGTCCGCGTCATACTTTTATAGAAGTGTGATTTGAGTGTTATCAAAAAATGGTGCTGCTGTCGGGTAATAAAACTTAGGATTGGATTAATTACTTTTATTTAACTTTTAGTATTTATTTCCTCGATTATGTTTTCTTTTGTTTTTGTTGAATTAAGGTGACTCCTTTGTAAAAACCAAGCACTTCAGGTAGTCTCAGCTATTGAGCTTGAATCGGAATTTCTTAATGAATTTTGAGTAGTCAAGAAACCTGCAATCGTGCCACGATGTTAAATCAGGTGCTGTATGGGAGGCAACCCATGAGGTGGTTTGGTGAAGACTGAGTAACCAAACTACTTGCTTCTTCCTGCAACGTTAAATTAGGTGCTGCATGGGAGGCAACCATGAATGGTTGTTGAAGTCTGTGTAGCTGACATGAGCTCTTAGGGTGCCACAGGTATGTCCCTCTCCTGGTTTTTTCGTATTTCTATTGCTTTTGGAATAAAGCATGCATTTTTAGGGGCAGTTTACTTGTCTTATTTCGTGCAAGGGTTTTTCTTGTCGTATTTCTTTTTCCTCAGACATGCTATCTAGTAGAAGTGACATATTTAGGATGTTTCATTTTTGTTTAACTAGGAGTAGCTTAGGAGTACTTTACATCCAATAAATGCACATGTATTTGATGTTTTGAAATTTTTGAAAAAAAAGAGATCCTTTTTAAAATTTTTGTTGTATGTTTAGCTGTGTTTGTTAATTGTGAAGCATGACTATTGTGGATTAGTGAGTAGGTAATTTACCAACTCCCTAGGCTCTTAAACTTGAGATTTGTTTTTAGTTTTCAGGTTATTTAGGTGGATTTTATGCATTTCTCCTTGATATTTCTAGTTACTTAATTTGAGTAGAAAAAGCATGATATTGAGCAAACATGAAAAACGTAGATGAGGACCGGTGCTCCACCAGAGGACACTGGTGAAACGGCGGCTAACTGTAGATGCCTACTGTGCTGAGGAAAAATGGATACCGGCGGATCACGGACTAGAACCGGAGAACCACCAGTGGCAATGCCGAATTGCTCTAGAACCCACTGGTCATCAGTTGTGACTGACCGACAGACCATGGACTAGCATCGATGAACCGCTGGTGACTCACAAGTGATGCCCGTCAGAGAAGGGAAAAAGTGTCCAACTCAGAAAAAGAGGATCATTTTTGTATCCTACTTTTGTACATCTCAAAAAGGAACTAAAATTTCTATTTTTCCATATCATCATTCATTATATTATTCCATTGTCTTGTATTGAATTAGAGAGAAGTAGAGAAAGAAACACTCATCTTCTTCTTTGAAAAGGTAGAAAACCCCATTGAGATCATAACCTTGTGCTTGAATTTTTCTTATTCATTTAGTTGAATGGATATTGAATTATTATTAAATGTATTTCTTCTTCTACTTACATGAGTAGTTAAATTTCTTGCTAGGGGTGTATGAATGATTGGGGTTGATTTAGATTGGGTACTGTGTATTTGGTCTTAGACTTACCCGATTGGTATAATTTTAGTGTTTTCTATGAGTTTTAATCTAAATACTCATAGTTGAAAATGTGGATTGCATTTTCTTACTTTAATTTTGCTTGAAAAAGGAATTTAAAGTACGGGTGAGAAAACACTAATGGGTAATTGGTTGTTGATCATGTGGGGTTGGGCTAGATATAGGCAAAACCCATTATCACATACCAATTGGGAATCAAAGCTAGAAATAGTTGATTATTACCCAAGTTGATGTGGTTGTTGGGAAAAGGACTTTGGGGTTTGAGAAAACCTGAGGTGTAAGGCATCTAATTGGTTGAAAAACATATGATGACACCTTGTCCACAACTAATTATACTATTAAGTAAGGCTAGGAGCTATTATCCATCCCAATTCAATGATGCCTCATCAATATCACACCCCTAGTATTCTCTCCTTTGGTATTTTCTGCACTTTATCCCTGTTTTCGTGAGCAAATTTGTAGTTCAATTGACAAGTTTTGATTTCCCTAATTTTTACTTTATTGCTGTTGAAACATTGATGTAAGTTACTTCAATTTGATAGACAACTCTTGTGTGATAAACTACTATTCACTGTGGGATTCGACCCGGACACTCGTTAGGTATATTTGTTTTGCCAATGACCATTTACACTCTTTAATTAAGAGGAGTGAATTTGAACGTTATTAAAAATAGCACCGTTGCTGGGGAATATATTTTGATAGCCTTTAGTTGTTTGTTATTTTGAATTGGTTTGTTGCATCTTGGTTGTTTTGACTTTACTCTTCTGATTGGTGCCATCTAGGTTGATCTTGATATGAGTCAACACTCACAAGAAGGAGAAGGTTCGGTGGATGGACATATGGATCATGAGGATGATGATCCCGTGATGCATAATGTAGCAGGTGCCACTTGCCTACTTCCTACGAAAGGGAATGCAATATTTCATGGGATGAGTACAATGCTGCACTTATTCCAAATGAAGGAGCTCTTTGGAGGAATGCCAAGTGAGGACGCAAACAGGCATCTCCAAATTTTTTTTGAGATTTGCCAACCTTTCAACATCAAAAATATAAGTTAAGAGTTGATCAGATTGAGACTCCTTGGGGAAGCAACCGCTTGGTTGGAGGAGTTTCCTCCCAGATCTATTACTGTAACACCCCGAAAGCTCGAAATTAATATCCGGGACTTAAATCAGAAAATCTGAAAAACTGCAGAAATGTTGCAGAATGACCCACCTAACGAGTCGTTAAGCGATCCAACGACTCGTTAGGTCAACCGTGAGAAGGAGGTCTAAGAATAGACAGATTTCCCAATGTAAAACCTCACAAGTCGTGGTCAAGTCCCACGAACTGTTAGGTCACTCATGGTCAAACCTGAGTTGAGAAAATATTGTGTTGTCCAGTGTACTTGACGAATGGGGGCAACGAGTTGTGGTCCCTAGTAACGACTCGTTATGTCCCCCATTACCAACCCTAGTTAGTTTTAATCAATGTACTTGACGGACGTGACCATGAGTCATGGTCAGTCACCACAACCCGTTAGGATCACATGGAAGTTTTTCCCAGTGAATTTTTAAGGGCTATTTAGTAATTTCCTACTCTCCCAAGCTTTAAACTACGTCGTTTTAACATCAGTTTCAGACGTTTTAATGGGGGTAGCAGGCTCTTTTCCTCATTCCCACTCAAACTTTCACAAATCAGAATGTAGAGTTCCTCTCAGAGCAGTTCAGAGCATCAGCTAAGGCAGATCTTTCTTCTTCGATTCTCCAGCAATTTCTCTAGGCTTCTTTGTCAGGTATGTGGGATTTCAACAAGGGAATTGTTCTTTCCTTATGCTCCCCAAAACCCTCCAATAGTTTCCATATTAGTCTTTAGCCTTGAGTTTTTGAATACTAAGAAATTACATGTTATTATTCATTAATTTCACTTAGAATGATATCCTCATTTGCTATTGATATGATTTCCATCAGTTTTCCCTTAAATTATCGAGGTTCTTGCAATAGCGAATTTAAGCCCTAAAATTTCGGGTAATGATCATTGCGTATAAATTTTCGTTTGTTGAATGATGTATGTTTTGGGTTTAATTTCCTCGAAATTCTTATTACTTATACGATGGGCAAATATCCCATTGATGAGAATGATTCTAGCGTTGTCAGATGATTTTTTTTTCTTGAATTCTTGAGTGATTTCCATGTTATGGAATTCCCGTGTTGTAGGAATGAGTCAAATTCTCTATTAGCTGTTTAATGATTCAGTTTAGCTAGAATGTAGAATTCCTTCAGAACCATACAGAAATTGTCAACTGATCAGTTTGACTTTAGTCTTTCCCCGAGGTGTCAGTAGTGCCTTTTAGTTATCAGAATCAGACTCAGAACTCAAATTTTTAGTCCGTTAGGCGGTCATGACATTTTAGACTTATAGCTCTGACCATCCCCAAGACCCCAGTTCAGTTTACAATTTGTTCTTAGACGGTTATGACGCTTCTAAATAAGTAGCTCTGATTAGTCTAGAACCTAGTTTCAGCATCTGGTCCGATATCTTAGGGTACTTTCAGTTATATGTCCCTGACTAGTCTTGGATCCCAGTTTCAAGCTATCAGCCTGGTAGTTTAGCTTAGGTGTTCCAGTGGGAGTAGGACTTAGCACCGAGCGGACCGGGGTTCCAGTGCACCCAAGTTCCTAAAACTACATTGCCAATGTAGGATTACAGATACAGATTATTGGCCTGATTTGGCCCCAGACTTCTGTGATCACCCAGTTCATTCCTTAATACCCTGACAAGGTATAATGGGTCCTACCGTTGGGGTGTATACATTGAACTCCACGTCTAGCTCACATGGTTATATGTCGGTTATAGACTCTCCCATTAGTCAGTTAGTCAATCTTCTCAGTGTTTATTGGCTGGAAGCTCTTGATTTTTTTTTCTATTTCTATAATAAGATTCTTTTTATTATGGAATGAATGCGTATTGATGCTTTATTACACTGCCTTTTATGAGATTACTCATATACCTTACACATTTGAATTTTATATCATTGGTATTCTTTTTCTTTCTTTCTCACATCTTTCCATTTATCCACATCTTTTTGGTATATTTTGCTTTATAACTTCGAATCAGATTTATTTTTTTGTTTATGCAAAAGATTTCAGTTGCTACAAAGATATGACCTAAATATCATATCTTGACTGGTTCTTTAGATCTAGATAATGTGAAGTGATGGGTTGGTAATTAGTTCTATAGTTTTTAGTTCATACTATGTGGGCTGGTCTTTTTTAATCCTAACCCTAAAAAATGAACGAGTCACACGCTAAGCATAGCAGAATAAGAATCCCAGTCCAGGTTCAGATCTATCAGTTCAGTTCAGTTTAATGCAGTATTTCAGATTCACTATTACAGATTTAGGGCATGTCTTTGACCACTAACACGGTCATTTTTACCATCTCAGATACTTCATATTATTTCAGTTAAGATATTTAGTTGGTCATTTAATGTCTTTCTAGTTTAGTCATTTACATCTACTAGTATATTCCTCTCACATACTCAGTAAATTCAAAGTACTGACGCATATTTTATGTTGTATCATTTCATGATACAGCTGCAGGTTCCTAGACTCAGCATCGCTAGTCGTTGCGATTCAGATCCTCTTCCTCTGCAGCTGAAGTGTGAGTCCTCATCATTTGAAGGCCTTGATTTAATTTCTTTCAATTGAGTTATTGTTTTAGTTAGACTTAGAGTTAGCTGGGGGCTTGTCCCAACAACTCCTCAATATATGGATTTCAGACCAGACTTGATTTTCAGAGTTATTTCCTTTATATTTTAAATTCTCTATTTTTAGTATTTTTCTTAAAATGCTTTGATGTGATTATTTTAAATTTCGATTGTGCATGATTACTCAGAATACTAGTGGATGATAAACCAGGGGTGGACTTGAGGTCACTTGTGGCTTCAAGTACCATATTTCGTCCAGGGTGTAGTCTCATGGCATGACAAACTTGGTATCAGAGCCCTAGATTTAGAGTATCCTCGGAAAGTCTGAAAGTCGCATCGAGTAGAGTCCTTTTCATGAGTGTGAAGCATGCCACACCTATGACGAGGAGGCTACAAGATGTTATTAGGAAAATTTCCTTCTGATCATATTCTTTATCGTCTGTTAAAGTTCAATTCCAAAAGTGTCCCTCTAATTCGTGCTCTATTTCATTTCAGTGAACCATGCCTCCCAGACGCGGTAACGAAAGGAGGGCCGAAACTGCCAACAGACCTGCCCCACCTGCCCCGCCAGTTCCCCAAGAGGATTTGGTGTCTACCACAGAGTTTAGAGTGGCCATTCAGTTATTGGTTGAAACTGTGACCAATCAGGTGAATCAACATTTGGTACCAGTGAACACGAACAGGTTTGTAGCAGCAGCAAGGGTGCGAGACTTCACCCATATGAACCCTCCATTGTTCCAAGGATCTAAAGTGGGGGAGGATCCCCAAGAGTTTGTAGATGAAGTTAGGAAGATTACCCGTATTATGAGTGTCAGCTCCTCCAAGAGCGCTAACCTGGCTACCTATTAGCTTAAAGGGGTAGTCCAGGTTTGGTATGAGCAGTGGAAGGAGGGGTGGCCAGCGGAAGCAAGACCGGTGGAGTGGGAAGAATTCCATACAGCTTTCCTTGATAGGTTTTTCCACGGTAGCTGAGGGAGGCCAAGATGGCAGAGTTTATGAACCTGCGACAAGGCAACCGTACAGTGGAGGAGTATTCTTTGGATTTTACCAGGTTATCAAAGTATGCTCTAGAGATGATAGCCAAGCCAAGGGCTCGCATGCTGAAGTTCGTTAATGGATTATCTAATTTGGTCCTCAAGGAGTGCAGGACTGCGATGCTAATCAAGGACATGGACCTCTCTAGCCTAATTGTTTATGCCCAGCCGATTGAGGCCGAGAAGTTGAAGGATATGGAGCGCAAGAAAAAGCAGGCAAGAACTGGTCATTCAGATTTTGGCCACCAGAGATCTGGCAATGGTAGTTGTTCACTCCCAATCACACGCAAGTGCACGTGGTCGTACAAGTAATAAAGTGGCTTTATTTCAAGCCAGGTATCGAACCCACAGGGATTGTAACATGGCAGTAATTTTTCCTAAGTGTTTAGTATACGCACTTCTGTAGACAAGTAGATAACCAAAACAAATGGTGATATTTCAAGAATAATAGTTACTGTAACCTTAAGTAAAAATGTTAAATTATAATTTGAACAATAGCACGAACAAGCTGAGGTTAAGGCAAAACATGCAGATATGTAATTTATTGATTAAATTTCAGTCAACACTTCTCTTCGGTTGTTAGTCAGGAATTATCAACCAATGGATTAGGTCTTTTGAACTCCTCTCCAATTAAAGAATCATGAGACTTACATTACACATTTCTGTGATACAAAAACCTCATATTCTAGTAATACACAACAAATTCCATAGATGACCAAATATGAAATTACAGATATATTTCTATTCTAAACGTTAATCTTCTCTTAATTTCTCAACCAAGACAAGAACATATTCTACCAATTCACATCTATCCAATTAATCTTCCTTTCGGAAATAAAACAGGAATTCTAGGATATACATTAACAATGGCCAAGCATTAATGTTGTGAAAACAGGAATTAGTAGAACAACCGTTGTAGAGAAGATAAAAACTAAAATAACATCAATTACATACTACTGCAATCATCCTCAACCTCAGCCAAAGGTGAATTAGTCACTCATTTGATGATTAAACATCTTCAAACAAGTAGAAATCATACAAGCAATTGAAATTTAAGAGAAAAAGGAAGAGAATCAACCCTAGAACTTCTTCAGCTCAACTGCTTGAAACCCACGTTCTAGCATGAAATGTCAGATATCTTAAAATAAAACCTAAGTGTGCTATTTATACAAGTGAGAAATTTCCCGGAATAAACTGGCAACGTGGCACGGAGGCTATTGCAGAGCCTCAGCTCCGTGCCATGGCCCTGTCACGGAGCTTCACTGGAACTTGGATACGCAAATCTTAGCCTCTTCGTGGCACGGAGGCTATCGCGGAGCCTCAGCTCCGTGCCACGGATGTGTCGCGCACCTTCACTGGAATCCAGGTGTGCATCAAAGTCTTCCCAGCATGTCACGGAAGTGAACGCGGAGCATAGGCTCTGTGACACGGTGCCATCGCGCACCTTCACTGGAATTCAACTCAAATTTCACTCTAGGCAGAAGAATGCCTCCGCGATGGTAGTGTGACACGGCCTCTATCGCGGAGCATCAAGTTTTAGTATTTTCTTGCCGACTCCCGAGTTTTTCTTCCGAGTCCATTCCTCCACTTCACCAACTTGTAGATTAGTTTCCAAAATTCATTTTAAACTGAAAAAACAATAGCTAATCATGTTGGTTAGTATAAATCCACATTTACATAAAAATCACATGAGAATGTACACATAAAAGTAGATAAACAAGTCCAAATGAAGTAATAGAGTATCACTTGGGCATGCAATTCTGCCCAAGATCACCTACCCCACACTTAAAGCCTTGTTCGTCCTCGAACAACCCTTTCACATCTCATGTAATTGAAGACTCACGCATAGCTAATTTAGCAAGACAATTCAAGCTATGGCTATAATGATTATTTAAGCTAGCAAGTTAAGAATAGGGCATGCATGATTTAATCATTGAAATGAAATACAACTATGTTAAGACTTCCTACCTCAAGAATCGACTCGCAATCTTAGCGAACTCATACAATTCAACCGATCAAGAAATCCACATGAATGTTATCTTCATTAAACATGTGCCCTCACACTAGAAGAGAGTTACCTGATTTTTACTTCAAAAGAATTTCAAATCACAAAAGGTATGGGTATATGAATAAAATTACGCTCACTCTCTCAAAGAGTTCACATGCATCATGTAGTGAACCATAAGCTTGCCCTTAGTGTTTTACTCCACTAATTTAAGGATGTATGAACGTAAGATCAAGTAGGACTTAATGGGTTGTGATGTAAGCTAAGGGACTAGTAAGTACTGTTCTGACCAGTAGTAGTAACTATCTTCCCCAAGCGCTTCTAATACCTCCAACATTCATTAAAGACATCTCTTTACTTACTTCTTCCTCATTCTTCTCACTCTTGAATTTTCTCTTTTTTTTCCCATTTCTTTAAGCACACTCAGCTTACTAGTAAAGTGTATTTAAGCAAATTTTTCATTTACTTTTTTACTCTCTACTAATAATCAATCATTTTCAAACAAGTGCACCTTTGTCCTTTTCTCAACTTTCACAACTTCTACTTTTCCTTCTGTTTCACGCTTCTCACTCCGTCACTCTTTGGAATTTTTCATTTAAGCGCTTAGGAGTTTTGGATCAAATTCACGGCTAATGAAAGAAAAGGATTAAGCTTATGTTGTAACTATCAAAGAATAGGCTTAAGGCTCAATGAGGCTAACTAGGATATAACATTCAAGGTAGGTAAGATGAGGGATAAAATTCAGGTTCATTCAAAGAAACTCCTACATCCTCTCTTACAATCCACATCCTTCATTTTGTTTTATATACACACCAGACAAGTTCTAGACACTTCACAGTAGCATGGAATATTAGAAAAACTCACACTCACTGCACATGCTCAATTTAAGACATATTCACAAACTCTTAACTCAGTTAATTAAAAGAATTTAAAATTAAGCTTTAATCACATCGAGTCGAATTCTAGAGCCTAGGTGTCTCAACATGTTTAAAACACTTGCATGCTTCCATCCTAATCACACTTGCATCTTACAATACAACACATAACAAGAATGTCGAACCATTAATTAGCTATGTGTTCAAAAAAAATAATCTAAACCTACTGACTAAATTTCCCTTAAGACGGTCGTCATCCATCCATCATAGGGAACATTCTCTATCTAAGACTTCGGTTCAAAGGGACTATTCTCGAAAAAAAGCACCGAAAACAAAAACCGAGAAACCCAAATAAAAAAAAATTAAAAAAAAAAAGCAAATAATTTACACAAATAATTACACAAATAACTCCTTAACAATTTATTACATCACCAGCACCAACACACAATATCATCAACAACATAACACGAAACACAATGTCACACATTAAATAGCCACAGAAGCACAAGCACAACACATCCTTACTACACCAGCATCTAACTACTCCCACCCCACACTTAGATGGAACACTGTCCCCAGTGTTCGCATAACTGCAATTAAAAACAAAGTTTGGGTGGTGTAATTCCCTGATCAATTAAAATTTTCAATCTCTTCATAAGGTGCCAGTGCCACATCTCCAAGATCAGAATCTTCTCCGCCGTCCTCCTCTGACTCAATGTCTGAGTCATCCCGGTGCATTTCCTCATTAGTAGGGACGTCGTCATCAACTGGTTCTACAAATATAGGCCCAATTTTGCATAATGCTCGGGCATGCTCATTAAATGGATAATCCATCTCGAGCTGCCACAGTTCATCCTCTGTAGCGGGCCTTCCACCAATCCGCAGTTGTAGCATCTGCATTCCATACATCCTAGCCATGTATTGGTCATCCCAAGCATGTCGCTCGGCTAGTGTAAGCACCGGCCCAAATGTGGTATCGAGTGCTTTGGTCTTAGTGACGTCCGAAGAACGACGATCAATTTGTGGAATGTAATCCAGGGCCTCTTCTTCAATACCATGGCCCCTGAGGAAAGCTGTTAGAAGACCACTGAAACCATACCAATGCCCTTGATGAAGTCTGGCTCTCTTCATGGCGGAAATAATCATCGGTCCAACATTTATCTCCAGTCCGTTCATCAATGCATATAACAAACAAACTCTGTCCCGGGTGACATTAGTCATGTGCACCCCCGAGATCAGGAAAGTACACACTATCTTCAACCAGATCCTCACTTCTCTGTTCATTTGGGAGTATGGCAATGTCTAGTGATATCCTCTTGCCTTTTGATGATTCCACCTAGCTGTTGATCGTGCTCTACATAATGTGCATCTGATATCTGCATACGGTGGAGTGATGTTCAGCTGGCGGAGGATATGCGCGTCTATGTCTTGCGTCCCCAAGATGGCATTAAGATGTTGTGGTTCAAAAGTAACCACCCGTCCTCTGATCTTGACTGTGTGGCTGCACACAGTAGGGTTCTAATTAGCGTAGAATTCCCTTATGAGATGAAGATTACACTATTTGGGTTCTTCGAAGATGAAGTTTAACCCCACAGTGTTTATCCTGTGAGATTCTCGGGAATTTCTTGAGCTAGTGGATCCCGTGCTATTTGTTCCTCTGGGAAATACTTGGTTTCCTTGTGTTTGGAGTACCATTTCTTTCCCTCATCTGAAACCCATCGTGTTCCATATTGTCTACGTTGCCCCCTTGGAACAGGTGGTGCCGCTGGCACTGCTGCCCCAATTCTCGGTCTTTTTCTGCTGGCGCCAGATGTGGATGCGCCTTTCCCCTTGTCTTGCCTTCCAGACATTTGTCCTGTCCATCAAAAGCATATATTTCAAATGTCATTCATGGTATATTTGGCTACTATTAAGGCTGGGCTTAAATTGATCACCCCACACTTAGTTGTTATCCGTAATCAATACAATTTGACAAGAACAACCACATATTTGCAGCTCTTATTTCCCAAAAGATTCATTGCATTAATAAAAGTCGATGGAACAGTTTCATTGTACTACTCAGACTTCATACAATGCATTATTAAAGTTCATCCATCGATTCATTTATAAAATCATGAGCAACTCGCAATTTGTGCACAACAACCTATGGGATTTTCCTACTTTCATTCCCCAAAAATCAATCTTCAACCTAACAAATTCAAAGTTTAAGCACAAAAATATTTTTTAACTCCAACAACACCCACTGCCCAAAATTTCTCTATTTCTACCCTTTCTTCTTCTTCAAAACTCACTTTGTCAACCCTAGTTATCAACAATAGAAGATTTTCAACACAATTCATGTAATTATTGAGTTCAAAACACAACACTAGTACAAAATCAACATTCATCAATGACCCAAGAAATTACATATCTCATTAATACCTTAGGGCAGAGTTTCCTCAGAAAACATGTTCAAGAATCGAACTATGCATCAAGAATGAGAAAAAATTCAAGAACATACCTTACTTGCAGAATTTGAAGAGGAATTGAAGAGTTTTCCCTAGCTAGAGCCGTGGCACATTGAGGGAGAAGGGGGAATGGGAGTTCTGTCGCAGAGGGTTTCAGCAAAATGGGGAAAAATCATGTTTTGGGGGGTTAAAAAGCGTGATTTCGCGCGGATCACCCGCTGCCCTGAACTGACCCGACGCGAAATTGGCCTCAACGTGTCACGGAGGCCAACGCGGAGGGTAAGCTCCGTGACCCGGAGCCAACGTGGAAGCTCACTAGAAATTTTGACATACCTGGATTTAGCCTCAACGTGTCACGGAGGGTAACGCGGAGGTCAGCCTTTGTGACACGGAGCCAACGCGTAGGCTCACTGTCTCTTGCCCCAATTTTCACTTTTTTTACCTTTATTTTTCCACTTGCGATTTTGTATTTTTGCCCTCCATATTTCCTGAAAATCATCCAACAACAACAACTTGTTAGAAAATCATGGGTTGCCTCCCACCTATTGCCAGTGTTTTTTTTCATTTTTTAAAAAAATTAGTTCCTAACTAGTCTAGTACATTACATCCACGGTTGTCTCCCGTGCAGCGCCTGATTTACCATCGCGGCTCGACTCTTGTCATCCTCATTCATCTACTAAGATGATAGACATCTTCTCTCGATTAACGTCTTCACCCCAGTAGTGCTTACACCTTTGTTCATTCACCAAAAATGTGGCACTTTTATCCTCTTGCCACAATTCGACTGGGGTCATCCTTACTACTTCAAACGGCCCTGACCACTTGGAGCGCAATTTCCCTGGGAAGAGTTTCAACCTGGAGTTGAATAGCAGCAACTTTTGGCCCGACTCAAAGATTTGATGCACCATGTGCCTGTCGTGCCACCTTTTCGTTTTTTCTTTGTAACATTTTGCACTTTCATATGCGTGCCATCGAAACACGTCCAACTCACTGAGCTGCATCAATCTCCTCTTTCCTGCAAGCTTAGGATCCATGTTCATCTTCCGCACAGCCTAATAATCTTGATGTTCCAGCTCCACGGGTATATGACATGCCTTCCCGTAAACCAATCTGTATGGTGAAGTCTCAATGGGTGTCTTATATGTAGTTCGATATGCCCACAACACATCATCCAGTTTGCTTGCCCAATCCAATTGTTGTGCGTTCACCGTTTTCTGCAAAATATGTTTAATTTCCCTGTTTGACACCTCTACTTGCCCGCTAGTTTGGGGATGATATGCTGTAGCCACTTTATGCCGAACCCCGTATTTCGCTAGCAAATTCTTGAACCCTGCATTCACAAAATGTGCCCCTCCATCACTGATAATTGCTCGTGGCGTACCAAACCTGGTGAAAATCTGCTTCTTCACAAATCTAGTCGCCACCTTGTTGTCGTTCCTGGGACAAGATACTGCCTCAACCCACTTAGACACGTAGTCCACTACCACCAAGATGTATCGATTGCCAAATGATGGTGGAAACGGGCCCATGAAATCTATCCCCCACACATCGAACAACTTAACTTCCAATATGTGATGCAATGGCATTTCCTGTCTTCTGTCGATTGTTCCTGTTCTTTGACATCAATCACATACTTTGACATAAGCTGCAGCATCTTTGAACAGTGTGGGCCAAAAGAACCCGGATTACAGCACTTTGTGAGCAGTAAGCTCTCCTCCATGATGACCTCCATATGACGATGAATGACAACTCCTCAGCACCTTTGCCGTTTGACTTTCTGGAATGCATCGCCTCATCACTTGATCTGGTTCTTGCTTGAATAGATACGACTCATCCCACATGTAGTACCGGGACTCATGCCTTAGCTTCTTCCGTTGTTGAGTCGTTGCCTCAGGTGGATATACTCCACTTACTAACAAGTTCACAATATCTGCATACCAAGGGAGTTCAGCTTCCTTTATTGCCAAGAGTTGTTCATCGGGAAACTCTTCTCGAATGCGCTCACCTTCCTTCATATGTAAACGGTTCTCTAGTCGCGATAGGTGATCTGCAACCTGATTTTCACTTCCCTTCCTGTCTCGGCTCTCCAGATCAAACTCTTGCAGCAGTAATATCCACTTGATTAGCCTGGGCTTCATATCTTTCTTGCCAAATAAGTACCGAATTATCGCATGATCAGTGTGTAACACCACTTTCGACCCCACCAGATAGGATCTAAACTTGTCAAATGCAAACACTAGAGCCAGCATCTCCTTCTCAGAGACTTTATAATTAACTTGTGCAGCGTCAAGTGTTTTGCTTGCATAGTAGATGGAATGAAATATCTTATTCCTTCGCTGCCCCAATACCGCTCCTATAGCCACAATCACTTGCATCACACATTAACTCAAAAGGATATTCCCAATCAGGAGCAATGAGAATAGGAGCTTCCACCAGCTTCTTTTTCAGCTCCTCAAATGCTTCTACACATTCCTCGTCAAATTCAAACTTCACCTCTTTTTCTAGAAACCGGCATATCGGTCTAGAAATTTTAGAGAAGTCTTGAATAAACCGTCTGTAAAACCCAGCATGTCCTAGAAAGCTGCGGACACCCTTAACTGATACTGGCGGTGGTAGCTTTTTAATCACCTCTATCTTTGCACGATCGACTTTCAACCCTCTGCATAACACCTTATGGCCAAGAACAATACCCTCCTTGACTAAAAAGTGACACTTTTCCTAGTTGAGCACCAAGTTTGAGTCTTCACATCTAGCTAACACCCTGTCAAGATTTTGCAAACACATAGCAAACGAGTTACCAAAAACAAAAAAGTCATCCATAAATACCTCGACATAGTCTTCCACCATATCATGGAATATCGCCATCATGCATCGCTGGAATGTGGCTGGTGCATTGCATAGACCAAAGGGTATCTGCCTGAAAGCATATGTCCCATAAGGACATGTAAACGTGGTCTTCTCCTGATCTTCTGGTGCTATGGCTATTTGATTATAGCCAGAGTAACCATCAAGAAAGCAATAATATTCCTGCCCTGCCAGCCTGTCCAACATCCGATCAATGAATGGAATCGGGTAATGATCTTTCCGAGTGGCCTCATTGAGCTTCCTATAATCCATGAAAATTCACCAGCCTATGATTGTGCGTGTGGGAATCAGCTCATTCTTCTCATTTGTGACCTCTGTCATCCCCCCTTTCGTTGGAACGCATTGAACTGGGCTAACCCATTCGCTGTCTGAGATGCGATATACCACTCTTGCATCTAGCCACTTGATCACTTCCTTTTTGACTACATCCTTCATCACCGAGTTCAATCTCCACTGATGTTGGACGGTTGGTTTGGGTCCCTCTTCCACGTATATCTTGTGCATGCAGAAAGCTGGAATGATCCCTTTAATGTCTGGCATTTGCCATCCCATTGCTCTTTTTCGCCTCTTAAGGACCACCAATGCATCTTTCACTTGTGCATCTGTCAGTTCTGCTGAAATGATGACTAGTAAGGTGTCATCTTCACCCAAGAATACATACTGCAGATGTGGAGGCAATGTCTTTAACTCCAATTTAGGTGCCTCCTCTATTGATGGCTTTGGGGATGGTTCTAAGGACCTCTTCAATGGTTCAAAATCTTGCTTCCTGAAGAACCATTTTGGCTCATTCAAAGTCTGCACCATCTAATATGTCACACTGTCCCCAAAATGATCATATCCCACGAAGGCTCTCTCCAAGGGATCCTGTGAGTCAATAATCTGAAGGGTCGATTCTTGATTCAAAACACTGATTGCTGATAACTCTTCATAGATGGAAGGTAGCTTCATGGCCTTGTAGACATCAAAGACCTCTACCTTATCATGAGCTCTCATGGTTAGCTTCCCAACAACTACATCAATTAAGGCTTGCCCGATTGCCGAAAAGGGACGTCCCAAAATAAATGGGACTTCCGCATCTGGCTCAAAATCAAGAATTATAAAATCCACCGGCAAAATGAGGGAGCCTACTTGCACTAGCACATCCTCCACAATTCCATCAGGTCTGGCTAATGAACGGTCAGCTAGCTGTAAGATCACAGTGGTGGGTCTAGGACTGCCAAGCCCCAGCTTCTTGAATACTAATGTTGGCATCAAATTTATACTTGCTCCCAAATCGCACAAACCACGAGCTCGAATAGACTGCCCAATTATAATTTGAATAGTGAAGCTCCCAGGATCCTTGAGCTTTGTCGACAATCGATTCTGTATAAGGGAGGTTCACTCCTTAGTAAGTGCAACTGTAGCATACTCTGTCAGTCTGCTCTTGTTTGCTACAATGACTTTGATGTACTTAGCATATTTTGGCACTCCCTGCAACACATCTACTAAAGGAAGATTAGTATGTACCTGCTTCAACACTTCCATGAACTTCTTGAAGCATGCTTCCTCCTTGTGCTTTTTCAATATTTGAGGAAATGGGGGCAGTGGTCTTTCCATCTCTGCTGCCCTTTCATTCCCCCTCACATCATCGTTTCCTTCATCCTTTTTCTGTTGCTTCAGATTTCTGAGGTGGCCTTTCGGGTTCCACCTCCCCGAGTTGCTTTCCACTTCGGGTAGTCACTGCATTCACCTACTTAGGATTTGGGTCTGTATCACTTGGTAATCCTCCTCTCGGTCTAGTATTTTG
This sequence comes from Datura wrightii, assembly GCA_035772735.1. Classification (NCBI taxonomy): domain Eukaryota; kingdom Viridiplantae; phylum Streptophyta; class Magnoliopsida; order Solanales; family Solanaceae; genus Datura; species Datura wrightii. The sequence goes on from JASDFA010000018.1 coordinate 181,395,591, forward strand.
GGCTCCAACTAACTGTCCCAACTGATACTCCAATGCCTTTGTAGCCAACTGCTGATTCTTCATGTCAGCTGTCAATTTTACCTGATCAGTCTGCATCTGCGCCTAGTTAGCTATTATGGTTTTAAGAATATCCTCGATGTTGCTGGACTGAGGAGGTGCATTATTTCCTCTGAACTGCTGCTGAAAATTATGATGACCCCCTTGATTTCTGTGCATGCCCTAATTTGAACTCTATCCCTGATGACTATTACTCCCCCATGAAATATTCGGATGATTCCTCCAATTTGGGTTGTAACTGTTGCCATACTGCTGATTACTGCTCCTCTGGGCGTTTCCAAAAAAATTTACCGAATCTGGATTGGCACCACAACACTCAGCTGAGTGTTCACTACTTCCATAGACTTCACACCACACCTGATGAACTGCATTGTCTGGGGCTTGTGCCTGGCTCAAGCTCATACTGCTGAAATAAGTGGTAAGTTGATTTTGCAAAGCAGCTATCTGTGCAGCGATAGCTGTGAATCCATCCATCTCAAAGACCTCTACGACTTTCTTTGCTCCCCCTCGAGTTGTATCCGCATTCCATTCTGGATTACCTTGTGAAATACGGTTCAACAAGGTGTAAAGCTCTTCGTAGGTCTTTTCCAATGCCTGCCCCCCGGCTGCTGAATCTAACAAAATCTTCATATGCAGTTCCAAGCCCTCAATGAATGTATGCACTAACATATCATTAGACTGGTGATGGTGAGGACAATCTTTTAGCATTGAGTTGAACCTCTCCTAAGCCTGATACAAATTCTCGCCATCTCTCTGTTTGAAGCTTAGAATCTTAACTTCTAAGCCTGTCAGTCTTCCCTGATGGAAAGAATCGTATCAAAAACTTCCTCGCTAGGTCATCCAAAGTAGTAATAGAATTTGGCGGTTCAGCCTTCAACCACCTCTTGGCTTCCCCCAACAGTGAAAACGGGAATAGTGTAAGCCTCACATAATCAGATGATACTCCAGTGGGTATATATGTGTCACTTATCTCCAAGAAGTTTTGGAGATGTTGATGTGGATCTTCATGAGGGAGACCTGTAAACTGCCCGCTGGTGTGCAATAACTGCACCATATTCTGCTTAAGTTCAAATCTCCCTCCTGGTTCCGGCCTGCGAATGCTGGATGTTACATTATTCGCATGTGGGATTGCTACCTCGCAGACCGGTCTTGCTGCCATCTCTTCTGGCACTAAAACTGCCCTTACAATCGGTGGTTGCTGTTGTTGCTCCAGAATTTCCCTCCTTAATAACTGCAACTTCTTTTCTAGAGCTTCCCTCTTCTGTAGATGAAATTGTCTCTCCGGCTCTAAAAATGGATCCACCAACTCCTTATCTCTTGCTAGCGTTCAGAAACAACTTAGTACCTGCAAGAGAAATCGCTAAGATCAAGTTGTCAACACTTGTATCGAACTTCTAAACTAACACTAAGAAAATTAATTCACCAATTGCCAGTCCCCGGCAATGGCACAAAAAACTTGTTCACTCCCAATCGCACGTAAGTGCATGTGGTTGTACAAGTAATAAAGTGGCTTTATTTCAAGCCAGGTATCGAACCCACAGGGACTGTAACGTGGCAGTAATTTTTCCTAAGTGTTTAGTATACGCACTTCTTTATACAAGTAGACAACCAAAACAAATGGTGATTTTTCAAGAATAATAGTTACTGTAACCTTAAGTAAAAACTGTAAATTATAATCTGAACAATAGCACGAACAAGCTGAGGTTAAGGCAAAACATGTAGATATGTAATTTATTGATTAAATTTCAGTCAACACTTCTCTTCGGTTGTTAGTCAGGAATTATCAACCGATGGATTGGGTCTTTCGAACTCCTCTCCAATTAAAGAATCATGAGACTTACATTACACATTTCTGTGATGCAAAAACCTCATATTCTAGTAATACACAACAAATTCCATAGATGACCAAATATGACATTACAGATATATTTCTATTCTGAATGTTAATCTTCTCTTAATTTCTCAACCAAGACAAGAACATATTCTACCAATTCACATCTATCCAATTAATCTTCCTTTCAGAAATAAAACTGGAATTCTAGGATGTACTTTAACAACGGCCAAGCATTAATGTAGTGAAAAGAAGAATTAGTAGAACAACCATTGTAGAGAAGATAAAAACTGAAATAACATCAATTACATACTACTACAATCATCCTCAACCTCAGCCAAAGGTGAATTAGCCACTCATTTGATGATTAAACATCTTCAAACAAGTAGAAATCATACAAGCAATTGAAATTTAAGAGAAAAAGGAAGAGAATTAATCCTAGAACTTCTTCAGCTCAACTGCTTGATACCCACGTTCTAGCATGAAATGTCAGATATCTTAAAATAAAACCTAAGTGTGCTATTTATACAAGTAAGAAATTTCCCGGAATAAACTGGCAACGTGGCACGGAGGCTATCGCAGAGCCTAGCTCTGTGCCACGGCCCTGTCGCGGAGCTTCACTGGAACTTGGATACACAGATCTTAGCCTCAGCGTGGCACAGAGGCTATCGTGGAGCCTCAGCTCCATGCCACGGACGTGTCACGCAACTTCACTGGAATCCGGGTGTGCAACAAAGTCTTTCCAGCGTGTCACGGAAGTGAACGCTGAGCATAGGCTCCGTGACACGGTGCCATTGTGCACCTTCACTAGAATTCAACTCAAATTTCACTCTAGGCAGAATGCCTCCGCGACGGTAGCGTGACATGACCTCTATCGCGGAGCATCAAGTTTTTAGTATTTTCTTGCCGACTCCCGAGTTTTGCTTCCGAGTCCATTCCTCCACTTCACCAACTTGTAGATTAGTTTCCAAAATTTATTTTAAACTGCAAAAATAATAGCTAATCATGTTGGTTAGTATAAATCCACATTTACATAAAAATCACATGAGAATGTACACATAAAATTAGATAAACAAGTCCAAATGAAGTAATAGAGTATCACTTGGGCATGCAATTCTGCCCAAGATCAGTAGCCGCCCACAACAGCAGTAGCAATAGTAGGGGGCCCCAACACCTAGCTCAGCTAGCGCCGCAACCTTTCGGTCCCCCCATGATCGGAGGGGTGGGTCATCTGGCACTCAGTCTCTGGCCCATAGTACCGGAAACAAGTATCCAGCTTGTCCCAAGTATGGTAGGAACCACCCGGGTGAGTGCCTTCAGGGTCGAGAGAGCTGTTTTGGTTGTGGACAGCTTGGCCATCAGCTCAGGAAGCTCCCATCAGCTGGGCGAGGGAGACCACAATCCACCACATCATTAGCTCCTATAGGCTGATCAGCTCAATAGGCTGACACATCAGGTACAGATGGCGGTCAGCTCCAAAATCGCTTCTATGCTCTATCTTCCTCTCAGGATTAGGAAAGTTCACCTGAATTAGTTACTGGTATGTTATGTCTCTTCCATCTAGATGTATATGTCCTCTTAGATCTAGGATCCACTCTTTCATTCGTGACTCCCTATATTGCAATCTAGTTCAACATCAGTCCAGAGGTCCGGTCAGAACCATTCTCAGTCTCTACCCTAGTTGGAGAGTCAGTTAGAGCCAGCTGGGTGTATAGAAATTGCCCTGTCTCAGTCCTGAATAAAGTCATTTTAGTTGATCTCGTAAAATTAGACATGGTCAACTTCGACCTTATTCTCGGCATGGATTGGTTACACTCCTGCTATGCCTTAGTTGACTGCAGAACTAGAATTGTCAAGTTCCAATTTCTCAATGAACTAGTGTTAGAATGGTCGGGTAGCAGTTCAGCGCCTAAGGATAGGTTTATTTCCTTCCTTAAGGCCCAGAAACACATTTCCAAAGGATGTCTATATCATCTGGTTCGGGTCAAGGATTCCAACTCTGAGACCCCAGCCATACAATCAGTTCCAGTTGTCAGCGAGTTCCCAGATATATTTCCTGAAGATCTTCCCGGAATTCCCCCTTAATGGGAGATAGACTTCGGAATAGATCTCCTCCCAGACACTCAGCCCATCTCCATCCCTTCTTATAGAATGGCTCTAGCTGAGCTTAAGGAGCTGAAGGAGCAGTTAAAGATCTTCTTGATAAGGCTTATATCAGACCCAGTATCTCTCCTTGGGGTGCTCTAGTGCTATTCGTGCATAAGAAAGACGGTACCGTACCCTCAGAATGTGCATAGATTACCGTCAGCTGAACAAGGTCATAGTTAAGAACAAGTACCCTCTACCCAGAATTGATGATCTGTTCGACGAACTTCAGGGAGCCATTTGTTTCTCCAAGATTGATATCAGGTCAGGATACCATCAGTTAAGGTTCAAATAGTGTGACATACCGAAAACAACATTCATAACTCGGTATGGTCACTACGAGTTTGTGGTGATGTCCTTTGGGTCAATGAATTCCCCAACAACCTTCATGAATTTGATGAACAGATTGTATTTATCGACGACATTCTAGTGTACTCCAGAAATGAAGAAGAGCATGCCCATCACCTAAGGTTAGCATTATAGACCCTCAGAAATCTCCACTTGTTCGCCAATTTCAGCAAATGTGAATTCTGGTTGAAGTCTGTGACTTTCTTTGGTCATGTGGTCTTAAGTGAGGGGATACAAGTAGATCCTCATAAAATAACAGTGGTGAAGGATTGTCCCAGACCTACCTCTCCTACCAAAATCAGGAGTTTCCTAGGCTTAGCAGGCTATTACTGATGGTTTGTGGAAGGTTTCTCCTACATAGACATCCCCTCTGACCAAGTTAACCCAGAAGAAGATGAAATTTCAGTGGATGGATGAGTGTGAGAAGAGTTTTTAGGAGTTAAAGACTCGACTCACTCCCGCTCTAGTTTTGACCCTTCTAGAAGAAACAAATGGGTTTGTTGTATATTGTGACGCCTCCAGAGTTGGACTTGGTAGTGTTCTGATGCAGCGGGGAAAAGTGATAGCCTATGCCTCCAGACAGCTCAAAGTCCATGAGAAGAACTATTTGACTCATGACTTGGATTTGGAAGCAGTGGTATTCGCGTTAAAAATATGGAGACACTACTTGTACGGGGCTCATGTGGATGTGTTCACAGAGCACCATTCAGTTACTGGACCAAACTGTGACCAATCAGGTGTATTAGCAGGTTGTGTCGATGAATATGAACGGGTCTGCGGCAGCTGCAAGGTACGAGACTTCACCCGTATGAACCCTCCATCGTTTCAGGGATATAAAGTAGGGGAGGACCCCCAAGAGTTTGTAGATGAGGTCAGGAAGATTACCCGCATTATGGGTTTCAGATCCTCCGAGAGGGATGACCTGGCTGCCTACCAGTTGAAAGGGGTAGTCCAGGTGTGGTATGAGCAGTGGAAGAAGGGAAAGCCAGCAGAAGAAGGCCCAGTGGAGTGGGAGAAGTTCCACACAGCTTTCCTGGATAGATTTTTCCCTCGAGAGCTGAGGGAGGCTAAGATGGTGATAACGCTCAAGCCACACCTACTTACTAAGTATTAAGCAGACATTGTTAATAAAGAACCCAACTAGAGGTTGGGGTCGATCCCACAGAGAATACGGAAGGATGTAGAAGAATGCTAGTACTTAAGCTTTTTAGTTAATTATTTCCTAAGAGGGGGGATTTGTAAAAGTAATAAATAATAATGTTGAGAAATTATTTGTTGTTTCCAAATTAATGCAACTAACTAGGGTAAGTGTTCCGTATGACTTCATAACCACAAGGCGCTTTATACTAGTGATCTATTCCGGTGCTTAGCATGCAATATTGGTAAGTTAGGTTCACATAAATGGTTGGTCCCCTATCTAGATGATTTTCACCATGCAAATTGATCCGCCTACAGTTTCACTTTAATTGACCCGTACCCTTAATATCGGATTAGCTATCCCCGTACTAGTTCAAGCTATTAGCTGAGGGTTGATAGCCTCAAATCTCCGTTGTTAATCCCCTTTCCCATTCATTACCTCCTTGGTCTGGTGAGTAAGAATAAGGTAAGATCTAATGTTTGTAACCATTTAAAATCAATTAAAACGAAGGAAGAAACAATACATGCATAAACTCCGTTCAAGAATCACTAAGTATTTTACCTATATGTTTTAATTTGTCATGGTTCCCACAACCCTAGTTGTGGTGGTTCTAGCCTATCATGTTTATAGGTAAATTAATAGATTTCATAAATAAAAGCAAAAATTAAACTTACAACGTTGATAAGAAGAAACTCACTTGATTATTGCAACAATAAATAAGAACAATCAATAATCGTCTCGAAGTTCAAAACATAATACACCAAACTAGTATCTAAAAACTTGAGACTTAAAACTCTAATCCTACTTGAAGACTTTTGAACTGGAAACTTGATCTAAAGCTTGATAGCTATTACATGAAAATAAAGGGCATTTATAGTAGTTAGATTCTTTCCTCATTCCTTGATGAATTTGTCTTGGGATTTAATTTTCCTTTCCCTAGTTGAGGTAGGAAATCCACTTTTTTCCCGTTTTGGAAGCCTTGTCGCATCGCACCTTCCTTTGCCGCGTCCTCCGTGCCGCATCGCTAGTTGTGGAAACGGTTCACCTGACGACTCGTTGTGCATGGACACGAGTTGTTAGGCCCCTTGTGGTCCAACTCTCAAAAATTCCAGTGCACTTGACTATTCCTACCAGTGCTCTCACAATGAGTCGTGCCAACACCTGATGATTCATGATGTCTTCCGTTACCTTCATTGGATTTTTCTCAAAATTTCTCTTCTCAGTCTCCACGACTGACTTCACGACTCGTTACCAGACGTAACGAGATATAGACGGTTGTTTTCTTGATTTAGGGGTAAGCCTGCACCAGGAGTGCACAGGCTTAGTTAAGTCAGTTCAGATCCAAGTAGGGCACTAGGTGGAAGTCATGCCTCCCATGGTGGGGCGTTACAAACTTGGTATTAGAGCAAGTCATATCCCAGGGAGTCTGCATGTCGTGCTAAATAAAGTCTTGTCTATGGACGTGTTGTGCACCATATTCTATAGGAAGGAGGCTGCGAGGCATGATAGGATGGTTACTCTTCTTTCTTTTCCAGTTGTGTTATAGCACTGTACAATATAGGGTTGAGTTCCTAAGCTTACCACGTTCTTTTATTTACATAGAAATGTCAGATTTGCGACATACCATGACTGGAAAGGAGTTGGACATTGCAGGGGGAGAGGGCACTACCAGGGTGCCTCAGTCAGAGTCAACCCGATCTGAGGGCAATAGGGAGACTTCATGTTGGTCTCCCCAGTCTCCTCCTCCATGATAAGAACCGTCCAGAGCGGTGGATGTGGTGGCACCACCTCCAATAGTTTCTATTCCGATGCTCTCAAACCAAGAGGTTAGGAGTGCTATTTTCATGATAGCTCAGATGATGTCTGCGCAGTGATAGCCAGTGGCGCCCGTAGTTGCTAAGTCTTCGGTAGTACCGGGTAGTTCGAGGGTCTGAGAGTTCCTCGCTCTGAGTCCCATGCATTTCACAGGGACGGATCGTTACCAGGACCCTCAAGACTTCTTGGACATGTTGCAGCTAATCTTCAGGGTAATGTGTGCCACGCCTGCGGAGTTGGTTGAGTTGGTAGTATTTCGGCTACGGACATAGCAATATTATGGTACGAGAGTTGGGAGAGGTCCCGTGGTAGAGATGTTACCCCTACGACTTGGTCTAGCTTTTTGGAGACCTTCTTGGATCATTATTTGTCACGGGAAATCCAACAGACCGGGGTTGATCAATTCTTGCACCTGGAGTAGGGCTCGATTGAGCCTTCAGTATGTGTTCATCCAGAAGGACCTAAACCTACGTCAGAGACGGTGGTTGGAACTGCTAAAGGATTATGATATGAGTGTGTTGTATCACTCAGGTAAGGCCAATGTGGTGGCCGATGCCCTAAGCAGATGGTCTATAGGAAGTGTGGCCCACATTGAGGAAGGTAAGAGGGAGCTAGCGAAAGAAGTTCACAGGCTAGCCTGGTTAGGGGTGCACTTGGTGGATTCAGCTGAAGGTGATGTGGTAATGCAGAGCGGGTCAGATTCATCCTTGGTAGTTGAAGTCAAATCTAGATAGGATGAGGACCCCATTTTACTTAAGCTTAAGGAAGCAGTTCTCATAAAAGAGATAGAAGCTTTCTCCCAAGGGGGAGATGGGGTGCTCTGTTACCAGGGCAGGTTGTGTGTACCGAATGTTGGTAAGTTGAGACAACATATATTGGTCGAGGAGCATCACTTGAGATACTCTATTCACCCAGGTGCTACTAAAATATACCGTGACTTGTGGGATATTTACTGGTGGAACGACATGAAAAGGGATATCGCGAAATTTGTAGCACAGTGCCCGAACTGCCAACAAGTCAAGGTAGAGCACCAGAAACCCAGAGATATGACTCAAGATATCAGTATACCCACTTGGAAGTGGGGAGAAGTAAATATGGACTTCATTATAGGTCTACCCCGAACTCAGCAGCAACATGACTCAATCTGGGTGGTAGTAGATTGGATGACTAAGTTAGCTCACTTCCTCCCAGTCAAGACCACATACTCAGCTGAGTACTATGCCAAACTTTACATGGGAGAGTTAGTCAGACTCAGTGGGGTGCCTTTGGCAATCATTTCAGACAGAGGAACACATTTCACCTCATACTTTTAGAAGTCGTTTCATAAAGGACTAGGCACTCAGGTCAAACTCAGCATTGCTTTTCATCCGCAGACCGATGGGCAAGATGAGCATACTATTCAGACCCTGAAAGATATGCTAAGAGCGTGCGCGATCGATTTTAAGGGTAATTGGGATGACCATTTTCCTCTTATTGAGTTTGCGTACAATAAAAGCTACCATTCCAGCATCCAGATGGCCCATTTGAAGCATTGTATGGTAGAAGGTGTAGATCTCCTATAGGGTGGTTTGAAGTTGGTGAAGCTACCTTGATAGGGCCAGACTCGGTTCAAGAGGCAATGCTGAAAGTTCATCTCATTCGAGAAAGATTGAAAATAGCCTAGAGCCATCATAAATCATATGCCGATGTACGAAGAAGGGAGTTGGATTTTGCAGTTGATGAGTAGGTATACCTAAAAATTTTGTCCATGAAAGGAGTGATGATGTTTGGGAAGAAGGAAAAGCTTAGTCCGAGATATGTGGAACCTTATAGAATTTTGAGGCGTATCGAAAATGTTGCCTATGAGCTAGAGTTACCTTCAGAACTAGCAGTTTTACATCCAGTTTTCCATGTGTCACTTCTAAAGAAGTGAATCGAAGATCCAACCTCAATCCTGCCATTGGACAATGTGGGAATAAAGGATAATCTCTTATATGAGGAGGTACCAGTCCAGATCCTTGACCATCAGGTTCGTAAGCTAAGAAACAAGGATATAGCTTCAGTAAAGGTTCTATGAAAAAATCAGTAGGTTGCAGGAGCTACGTGGGAGGCTGAAGCAGATGTAATGGCCAAATACCCGCATTTGTTCTCTACCTACTCTAGCACAGTTTGAGATATTAGTTTTGACCCTATAACTCAATTTTGTTTTCATGACTCAGTTCAGGTGTTCAAGCCTTGTTTATGTTTTTGAATGTACGTATGAAAAGATAATTCAGTTCAGTTATGTATTCTGAAATGTCGGTAGTCATTTCGGTAGTTTTGGACTTAAATGAGCAGTATTTGGAGATTTTGATTGCTATTTTCTTTTTCCTATGAGTTTTAACACCCTGGAAGCTTGAAATTAATATTTGGGACTTAAATAAGAAAATCTAGAAAACTGCAGAAATGTTGCAGAACAACCCACCTAACGGGTCGTAAGTGACCCAACGACTCGTTAGGACAACCGTGAGAAGGAGTTCTAAGAATAGACAGTGTTCCCAACAAACGACCTCACGGGTCGTGGTCAGGTCCCACAACCTGTTAGGTCATTCGCAGTCAGAACTGAGTTGAGAAAATATTGTGTTGTCCAGTGTACTTGACGAACGGGGGCAACGAGTCGTGGTCTCCAGTAACGACTCATTATGTCCCCCGTTACCAGCCCCAATTAATTTTAGCCAGTGTACTTGATGGGCATGACCACGAGTCGTGGTCAGTCACCCGTTAGGGTCACCTGACAGTTTTTCCCAGCGAATTTCTAATGGCTATTTTGTAATTTTCTACTCTCCCAAGCTTTAAACTACGTCATTTTAACATCAGTTTAAGACGTTTTAGTGGGGGTAGCAGGCTCTTTTCCTTATTCCCCACTCAAACTTTCACGAAGCAGAGCGTAGTGTTCCTCTCGGAGCAGTTCAGAGCATCAGCTAGGGTAGATCTTTCTTCTTCGATTCTCCAGCAATTTCTCCAGGCTTCTTCCTCAGGTATGTGGATTTCATCAGGGGAATTATTCTTTCCTTGTGCTCCCCGAAACCCTCCAATAGTTTCCCTTCAGTCTTTAGCCTTGAGTTTTCGAATACAAAGAAATTACATGTTATTATTCGTTAATTTCACTTAGAATGATATCCTCATTTGCTATTGATATGATTACCATCAGTTTTCCCTTAAATTATTGAGGTTCTTGCAATAGTGAATTTAAGCCCTAAAATTTCGGGTAATGATCATTGTATATAAATTTTCATTTGTTGAATGATTTTTTTGGATGAAATTCCTAGAAATTCTTGTTACTTATACGATGAGAAAATATCCCATTGATGAGAATGATTCTAGCGTTGTCAGATGATTTTTTTCTTGAATTCTAGTGGTTGCCATATTATGGAATTCCCGTGTTGTTGGAATAAGTCAAATTCTCTATTAGCTATTTCATAGTTCAATTTAGCTAGAATGTAGAATTCCTTCAGAACTATACAGAAATTATCAACTTATCAGTTTGACTTTAGTCTTTCCCCGAGGTGTCAGTAGTGCCTTTCAGTTATCAGAATCAAACTCAGAACTCAGATTTTTAGTCCATTAGGCGGTCATGACATTTTAGACTTATAGCTCTGACCAGCCCCAGGATCCCAATTCAGTTACAGTTTGTTCTTAGACGGTTACGACGCTTCTAGATAAGTAGCTCTGACTAGTCTAGAACCTAGTTTCAGCATCTGGTCCGATATCTCAGTGTACTTTCAGTTATATGTCCCTGACTAGTCTTGGATCCCAGTTTCGAGTTATCAGCCTGGTAGTTCAGTTTAGGTGTTCCAGTGGGAGTAGGACTTAGCACCGAGCAGACCGGGTTCCAGTGCACCCAGGTTTCCAAAACTACATTGCCAGCGTAGGATTACAGATACAGATTATTGGCCTGATTTGTCCCAAGACTTTTATGATCACCCAGTTCATGCCTTTATACCCTGGAAAGGTATATTAGGTTCTACAGGTGGGGTGTATACATCAGACTCCACGTCTAGCTCACGTGGTTATATGTCGGTTACAGACTCTCCAACTAGTCAGTCCATTCCGGATTCAGAATAAGAATCCCAGTCCAGGTTCATATCTATTAGTGCAATTCAGTTTAGTGTAGTATTTCAGATTCAGTATTACAGATTTTGGGAATGTCTTTGACCACTAGACAGGGTCATTTTTACCATCTCAGATACTTCATATTATTTCAGTTCAGATATTTAGTTGGTCATTGAATGTCTTTCTAGTTTGGTCATTTACATCTATCATTATATTCCTCTCAAATACTCAGTACATTCAAAGTAATGACGCATATTTTATGTTGTATCATTTCATGATACAACTGCAGGTTCCCAGATTCAGCAGCGTTAGCTGTTGCGATTCAGATCCTCTTCCACTGCAACCGAAGTGTGAGTCCTCATCATTTGAGTAAGTTATTGTTTTAGTTAGACTTAGAGTTAGATGGGGGCTTATCTCAACAACTCCTCAGTAGATGGCCTTCAGACCATACTTGATTTTTAGAGTTATTTCCTTTATATTTTGAATTCTCTAATTTTAGTCTTTACATTTTCTTAAAATGCTTTGATGTGATTATTTTAAATTTCCGCTGTGCAGAATACTAGTGGATGATAGACCGGGGGTTGACTTGAGGTCACTTGTGGCTTCAAGTATAGTGTTTTGTCCAGGGTGTAGGCTCGGGGCGTGACAATTACCTCTTGGAATGAACTCATGGAAGCATTTTTGGACAGGTTCTTCCCTCCCTAATGGATGCTATAGCCACTTCTGACAACTTGCTGGGGAACAACTCCATGAAGAATGGTTGAGGTTTAAGAAAAAAAATTCCATTTTCCTAAAGCATGGGTTGACTGATGGGGTTCTACTTCAAAGATTCTATCGTCTATTAGATTCTGTCAATAAGTCTGTGACAAATAATAAGGTAGGGGGTTCTATCATTGATCAGCCCTATAGGATAGCCAAAGCACTTCTTAATAGAATGACTAACACCAATCGAGCATGGCATACTAGAGAAGCGGAGGTATCTTCTAGCGGTGTTGCTCCGAACCTTATGACTGCTGAGATGAGAAAAAGGTATGAAGCTAGAGATTAAACTCTTGCTAAGATGATAACCCAGCTAGAGTTTATGACGAAACATGTGATGCGAACTGGTGCAAAGAGTGTGAATGTTGTAGGTGTCCTAAGGCCATCTTCAATTTGATAATGACACTTCACCCCTGAGATATGAGGAGGAGTGTCTATACATGGTGGTACAATTGGGGGGTTCTCTCCCTAGGTATCAAGGTGCCAATTAAGGCCCCTGGCTCCCAAGGGATGAGAATCAAGGTTGGAGAATCGTGATAATTTAAGGATGAGGAGATAGAAATGATTGATGGATGAATAGAGATCAAAATTGTGACGGAGAGTGATACCACCGAAGTGCTAACCCCTATGTGCCTCCTCCAAAAGCAGAAGCATCTCAAGGACATCCTAGCGTGAGTGATGTGGGAAACTCAGAGATTGAAGACCTGTTGTCGAGGGTGTTGAAGAAGGTGGAATCCATCGACAGTGGGGTTAAAGAATTAAAAAGGGAGGTGTCTAACCTCTCCCAAACAGTAAGTTCCCAGTCAACATTAATCAAGCACCTTGAAGCCCAAATGAATCATTTTTCTTCACAAATGAACCCCCACATGAAAGGTGCATTCCCTAGTGACACTGTTCCCAATTCAAAGAAAGATGACCATTGCATGGCAATCGTGACTAGGAGTGTCAAGATATTGAAGGATACAGGCATCAAGCCCAAAGATGTTGTTGCCCTAAAGGAAAAGGATGATGATGTTGTGGAAAAGGTGCCAAAAACACCAAGTGTTTGTGATGATGAAGACAGGAAGAATGAGGGAGAAGTTGATTTGACTTTCTTGAATGATGTGAATGTAAATGAGGGTAAGAAGGCCCCCAGTGACAAAGATTAAGAAATAAGAGTTTCACCTCCATATCCACAACAGCTGACCGAAAAAAAAAGGAAGATACTCAATTTCGCAAGTATATAGAAATGTTCAACAAATTATCCATCAATATACCACTTGCGGATGCTTTGATTCAAATGCCAGTCTCGTGAAATTTATAAAGGAGCACTTGAAGAATAAGAAGGTGGTGGATACGGGAACCGATGAGGTGACCCATCATTATAGTGCTGTCATGACCAGTAACCTTGCTAAAAAATGTGAAGATCCTGGAGCATTTACCATTCCTTACACAATTGGCTTATGCATATTCAATAAAGCTCTTTGCGACCTAGTGTTAGTATTAGCTTGATGCCTCTAGTAATTTACAAGAAACTGGGGTTGGGGAGTCCCAAACCAACATCCGTAAGGCTCTTGATGGGGGATAGGTCGATTAAACGCCCTGTTGGAGTGTTAGTTGATGTCCTTGTGAGAGTGAAAAAATTCATACTTCCAGCTGATTTTGTTATGCTGGATTATGATATGGAAATGGAGGTGCCAATTATCTTGGGGCACCCACTTCTAGCAACGAGAAGAGCTTTGATTGATGTAGAGCTTGGGGAGCTTATGTTCCGTTTAGTTGGTGATGAGGTCACCTTCATGCACGAAGAGCCATTTGAATGTAAGTCAAGAGTAGAAGGCTGGGAAGTAGAGGGTAAAATCAGTGAGTTGCCGGTGGAACAACGGTGCCAAACCGCGAACAGCCGGATGGAACGCTAGTGCAAAACAGAACACCTGGGAGTTAAAGCACAATTGGCGATGAAATCAGCAAAACGAAGGTGCGAACCCATGAACCGTCGGTCAACCGTTGCGTAAAAAGTAGTGAATTAAACAGGGTATTGGTCACCTGCGTTAAGGTGGCGGAATGTCGGTACTCACTGGCGACCGCAGGACAAGGTACGCAAAGTAATTAAAATATTGACCAACCCAACCCAGGGATTTAAAAAATTCGGTCAAAACCTCTCCAACTCCCCATAAACCCTTTTCTCCACCTTTTCAAATCCCCATTTACACTTTTTAACTTCTTCATATATCACCTTTCCACCTTCCCACCATTAAACCAATCTCCTCACCTACCACTCCTATCCACTTATTCTCTCATATAAATTCCCCACTCCTACTCCATTCATTTTATCACCTCTCACTCATCTTTTCACTATACTAAAGCAAAAATCTTGTGGAAACTCCATTGTTGGGGCAACTCCAAGCTTCTATCTTTCTCTTCTCTTGTAATCAAATTCATTCATTATATTTCTCCTACTTTGATTTTGATTATTGTTTGAAGATGTGAATAAGTTTGAGCATGCTAAGGTCGAGGTTTTCCCCACTCATGTGTCCCCATTACCTTGTTCTTATGCTTCTCATTGCTTGTATATTTTTCATATTGTGGGTGTGTGGGGGTGGTGATAAAATGTTGAATGATAATGTGGGTATCCTCTGTGGTAAAATGCTTGATTCTTGTGTGCTTAGAATGCATAATTTGCTCGATGATAGATGGAGTGACATATTTCTTAAGGGTAAATTGTTACTTCTACGTTGTTTTTGTTGTTTTTGTTGTTTTTGTGTTGGTGAATGAATCTTGGATATGAAAGTTTTGTTGTTTCACTGAGTTTGGGGATGAAATACACTGAACGGTGTTCATTGGTGAACCACTGGTTAGGCCCGGCAAAATGCCAAATGAAGAGCAGGTTGGGGCCACTTTCCCAAACTTGCATTTCACCGATGCTCCACGAGTCAAGACCAGTGAAACGTTGGATGAACCTTAGTTTTCCCAGTCCGTTGTACATGACTAGTGGCTAACCGGCGCTTCGCGGACCTCCACCCGCATTTCGCTGGTGTTCCGCTGGTACTGCCAACACTTAACCTCTGAACTCTTCAACTTTTTTGCCGTCCAATTGGTATTATTCCCTGCCTTAGCTTAGAATAGATGTCAGTTTTTATTTTTCATAAGCAAAAATACAAAAAGAAATGTTGTTGTATGGCACTAACATGGTTCTACATAGTATGTCTTTATCCAGGCAACCAAGAAAAGGCAAGGAACCTGGCCTCATCTAAAATAAAAGGAAAGGGGAAAGCAAGGGCGGCCCCATCCCCCAACACTAGAGAAGCTATTATCTTTTATGTGCCCGATATGGAGGGGCATTATGCTATTTGCAAGAGGTGCTCTATCACAACAGAGAAGCGCTTCGACTTGGTGGGACTATGGGTTGACTTCTCTAACATCATAGCATAATTCACTAATTACCAATGGCACATCTTTGCCAATCCTCTACCTGAATTCTACTATAGCCTAGTGCTCGAGTTCTATGCATCAAACTGGGCTAGGAAAGAGAGCATGCATCATAGAGGCAAGGTTGATGAATTTGCCTGCCTTCCCTCAATTATGGTAAGGGGTGTAGAAATTAATATCACATCGGCGACCATCAAACCTTTATTCTGGGAGGATGAGATTGACACCGAAACGGAGTATGCAGCCAGAATTGCTGACAAAAAGAACTAGTTCAGGTGGACAACTCCCATCATTTCCACCAACACACCTTTTTGTGCCTCTATGAGTGGCGATATCTCTTGGCATGATTTAAAATTTGAAGCCAAGTTGTGGATGATTTCATTTGGGCCGCATCATGCCTTCGAAGAATGAGCAGATGGTAAATTTGGAAGTGTCCATCCTCATCACCTGCATCATGACAGAGGTCTCCATAAACTTTGGTGAAATAGTGGCTATTCAGATAAAGAGAAAGGCAAGGAAAAATGGCACCTTTACGCCCTATGTTGTGCTCATATCTTAGCTATGCCTTCGAGCTGGAGTGCTATTTTTCCCAGATGAGGCCACCAGCTCCACTACTGGTGTGATCACAATGGTAGAAAAAGGGATGTGGATGCTCCAAAGAGCAAGAAGAAGAGGATGCAAGCCTTTGAAGTCCCCGAGGAGTCCATATCTCATGAATTAGAACAGGCCCCGTGGCGCCCGAACTCAACATTCCACATCCTGAGGCATCGGTCCAGGCTTTTGGAGAAGCACCTACTAGGGGAGACTCACCTCCCACATCTTCTCATCCAAGTAGCCTTCACAAACTTGCGAAGATGTCAGAGCCAGCTTCAGAAATTGGGTAAAAGTCTTCTTCCATGATAGCCAAGACGGTGAAAAAGGAGATGAAGTCAATTGTATGATAGATTGACCAAGTTATGCTCACGTGTGGATGTTGTGGAGGGGCTGTCATATTTCTCCAGGCTAAAGTAAGGGAATCGAAAGGTCGGACGTCAATGGCGGTGCTTGACATGAGCACACGTGATGCAACTATGGCTGCCCCTTCTGTAGTCCGAGGCCCTATAGATGACTTGTTTGAGGGCTTGGGGGTTGATGATGAGGATCTGGGAGATGAAGGTCATGATGGGGATGCTAAGACGAAAGATGATGATGATGATGATGATGATGAGTGACCACTTCAGGGAGTTCTTACCCTCATTTATTTTGTATGCATACATTGAGGACAATAAATTGTTTTAGTTGGAGGTGGGATGAGTGTATCTTTTTTGTGGTCATTGTTATTGATATTGATGTTGCCCTTATCGGGCTTTTGTTTTTGAATTTTGATGATCTGTGACCTTTTTTTAGGCTCGGGGTGCCCTTTTTAGGATGTTATTAAGGAGGATTGATGTTGCCCTTGTTGGGCTATTGTTTTGATAATTATTGGTTGGTTGTTGAGCCTTTGTCGAGCTCAGGATGTTAGAAATGAAAATATTTGTTCTTGAATTGTTAGTGCATATGATTGGGTCCTCATTTAAATTTCCAAATGTTTCATAACCCAAGATTTATTTTCGCCTTTGTAAATAGTAGCTAGTGAATAAACTCCGAGGGTTTTCTTTATACCATGGTTCTTTCCCAAGGAGTAATTTCTTTTTCTTTTCTTCTTCTATCATCAAACTAGATGACATTTCCCAATGATAGATTGTAAAACGACTTTATTAAGGGAAAATGCCATATTTTTTAGTGTTGTTGAAATTATTTTTGAAGGGTACTGCAAAAATTTTTTTGTGTGGCATGAAAAAAATGAATTTTGAAGAAATGGGGTATTTGAATAAAAAATGTATCACTCTCTTGTCATATATCACACATTCCTTGTTTGGCTTGTTAATTCACATGCTCAATTGTCTTAAAATTGTAATCTAGCTGTTATGATATATTGTTTGAACTCCTTGGAGTGTGATTTCTTCTGCGGTGAGGTTGATTGAATGATTCTCATGAATATACGTTTGTCTAGAACATGCCCTATGGTGTGATTCAAGGTGAAATCCTAGAGGTAGTTGCAATTAGAACATGTTTTTAGGCTTTCTATTACTAGTCGCTTCACCCAAAATGACCTCCTTAAACATCTTCCTTTTCTATCCAATGGTGAGCCTTTGACCTTTTTTATTGAAAATCACATTACAAGCCTAATGACCCTTTTTAATTCCCATATTTGGCACCCATTCTCCCTAGTTGGTAGTGGTGAAAGAATTAAAAAAATAGGGCTTCAAGCCCAGAAATAGGGAGAGATAAGGAAATGTGTGGAAATCAGGCAAAAGCCTATGTTTGGGGGTTCACAAGAAAAGGGAGAAATGTGATAGCTTCTGCGATTAAAAATGAATGAATTGATTGGTTGAAAAACTGTGAATCATTGGAAAGAAAAATAGTAGTGAAAGGTGTTATGTCTTGCTTAGATGAGGCCGAATGTCGAACACAAAAGTGATATAAGGGTGGCTCTTGTTACACAAAAGATGACGATATGAGCAAGGAGAGATAAGGTGGAATGATCTCAATAGTGTGATGGGATGTTAAGAATGTTCACACATAGGCATTAGGGAGGTTCTAACCACTAAAACTCATTATTATCCTACCTTAACCCCTAGCCTTCATTATGACCCCCATGTCCTAACTAATTTTGAGTGTAGCAACTCTATATTAGTGGCGAGTTACACAAAGGGCAAGCCAATGGGTCAAGTTGTGTGCATGGAGAATTTCTTTGTGAGAGTGAGCATTATTATCCTATTCTACAATCCCTTGTGTGTGCACTGCTTGATGATAAAAAGGGATTCTCTCTTCTTGTGAGTGGAATCACCCCCTTGGAGAACATGCTTTCATTGGTGTGAAGAAGTGATCGTGACATTTGTGTTTTGAGCCTCAAGGCAAGCTTTGAATGTGAATTTGTAATGACTTGAGATGCTATGTATGCTTGTTTTGATAAACCATGCCTTGTTTTGATAAACCATGCCTTGTTTTGAAGAATGAAAACATTTGCGAATCATGCTTATTCATTGTGGTTACCTCTTGAAACTTTTGCAACATATTTTGGGGAGTCTCTTCTCTCTTCCTTGAGTCGGTGAGAAATTTTTGGGTTGTCATAGGTTTAGTGGTCCATGGTGCATAATTTAATATGATATAACATGCTATTCCAGTTGCTCAGCTGTAAAGAATTGCATTACTTGAGGACAAGCAATGGTTCAAGTTTGGGGGTTTGATGAGTTGGTAATTTACCAACTCAATAGGCTCTTACACATGAGTTTTTGCTTAGTTTTTAGGTTATTTAGGTGAATTTTATGCCCTTTCTCCCTGATCTTTGCAAGTACTTAACTTAACTAGAAAAAGTATGAAATTGAGCAAAAAACATGAAAAATGAAGATGAGGACCGACGCTCCATCGGAGGACACTATTTCTATATCTACCATACCAGTCCTGAATCCTATATTACGAGCCAATGAAAGTCCTATAGTGATCCTAGCCTGACTTTCTGAATATCGAAGTAGAGAAAATAAGGGCAAGCCTATGGTATTATCTGTGCAGTATTTAGAACTTCTTTGTGAGAGTGAAAGTCTTACTTGTTAGTCCCGATTCATATATATATATATATATATATATATATGTAAATTTGTGAGATTTTGGGAAAATATCTTTTGTGAAGGTACATGGTTTGCAGTGCAGTCTTCCAGTTATCTATGTAAATAACATTAGTGCTAGCTCGGGTCACTGTTAATAGTTAGATTCCATATCAAGATCCTGTGTGTCATGAGTTGTAGTTGCATGTACGCATAGCTGGCTTGGTTTTAAATGAAAAAGGGGTTAACATCTGATAATGATCATGTGTACAAATTTTGATGGTGTTGGTTGTAGGTCTTCTACTTTTCTTTCTAGTTAAGCGTCGTGTTATAGTTGTGTTTTGTTTGCCTGAGGACATGCAAAAATTTTAAGTTGAGAGTGTTGATTTGCTATGGTTTTACAGCACTTTCAATGCTTAAAACCTAGAAAATATGCATGGCCTTAGGTATGTTTATATAGATATGAGGTTGTTTAACCTTGTTTTCAGGGAAATTATGTTTTGGAATTGAATTATGGTAAAGAAGAGAAGAAAGTGCAGAAATGGCAAAGTGCATATCTCAGTATGAGCCATACCTTAGTGGTACGAGCCGTACTAGGCACTTGTGATAAAATCTAGAGGAGCTGCATAAGTAATTGGCTAAGTACCACTCTTGGTATGAGTCGTAATACGAGTCATGGAAAGATTAAGAAGACCTGCACTTGTATACACTCTTGGTATGAGTGGAACATACTAGTTGTGATGACAACATACGACTCGTTCCAAGGAGCCGTGATAAACTCCATAGAATATGTAAGTTGGAAGATCTCAGGTTACGAGAAGAATACGACTCATAACATCAATGTACGGACCGTACCTAAAGGATCATGGAAAACTTTAGAGGATGCTAGAATTTACTAGATCAGACCACAACAGGTATTGTACAACTCATAGTGGCATTGTACGAATTGTACCAACTCCCATGACTTAGACTACTTGGAATAGTACGGATGGAAGCCACAACTTGTAGCTTCAAGCTATGACTCGTAGGACCTGGCAGTAGCAGATTTAGTAGTTTCCCTATTAATTTAGGAAAGGTTTTCAATTATTTATATAAATACTTTTTAGATTATTTTCTTTAAGAACCAATTGATTACTATTGTAATCATGATTTTTGGTTTTCCTAACACTACTTGGAGATCAAATACATGAATTTCTTGGAGATTTCTTTCATTGTTATTAACTTGATCATACTTTGATTATGCAATAATCATAATTGTAAGTTGTTAATTATGTTTTCTACCATGAAATCTAATTCTTTTCGTGCAATCATGAATAGATAAAACCTCCACAACTAGGGTTTGGGAACCATGGTAATTAACTATTTAGGGTTAATATAAGGTGATTCTAAACCAATACGCATGCTTGTATTGTTCATCTATTCATCTTAAACATTTCTTAAAGATGCTCAATGTTAGGACTTGCCCAAATTCCCTACTTCCTTGAACCTAGAGAAGTAGAGATTAGAAAAAGACAAGATCAATAAAGCCTTGAACTTTAAGTTTCATTGAAAAACTTGAGCTGCGGTCTAAAATAATTGATAATGGCTAAAGTGAAAACACTCAAGAGACTTAATCCGGTGATTGAGTATAATCATCCAATAGGGACGAATCAGTCATTTAGATGAATCCATGTTATTAGTTGTGCAGGCTAAGTATTGGGATAGATCACTAGTTTAATAATCCGAAGTTGTTATGAATCCATGGGGAACACTTTCCTAGTTAATTGCATAAACTTTATTACATCTATAATTTAAAACTTTCTTACATGATTCTTTTTTTAAAACCCTCCATTAGGAAATAACTGTACTAAAAGCATACATACTAGCGTTATTCTACATCCTGACCACATTCGCTGTGGTATCGACCCCAACCTTAGTTGGGTTCTTTATTGACAACGTTCGCGTCATACTTTTACAGAAGTGTGATTTTGAGCGTTATCAAAAAATGGCGTCATTGCCAGGAAATACGGCTTAGGATTGGATTAATTACTTTTATTTAACTTTTAGTCTTTATTTCCTCAATTATGTTTTCTTTTGTGTTTGTTGAATTCAGGCGACTTCTGGGTAGTCTCAGCTATTGAGGTTGAGGCAGAATTTCTTGACGAATTTGAGTAGTCAAGAGACCCAAGTCGTTCCATGATGTTAAATTAGGCACTGTATGGGAGGCAACCCGTGAGGTGGTTTGGTGAAGACTAAGTAACCAAACTACTTGCATCGTGCTACGACATTAAATCAGGGGCTGCATGGGAGGCAACCTATGAATGGTCAGTGAAGTCTGAGAATCTTACATGAGCGCTTAGAGTGCCACAGGTATGTCCCTCTCTTGGTTTTTTCATATTTTTATTTCTTTTGAAATAAAGCATGTTTTTTGAGGGGGAGGGTGTACTTATCTTATTTTGTACAAGGGTTTTTCTTTCCATATGTTTTTCCCTTGGACATGCTATCTGTAGAACTGACATGTTTAGGATGTTTCATTTTTGTTTAACTAAAAGTAGCTTGGGAGTATTTTACAGAATATAAATGCACATATATTTGATGTTCTGAAATTGTTGAAAAAAAGTCCCTTTTTAAAATTTTTTGTTGTATGTTTACTTGTGTATATTATTTGCAAAGCATGATTATTATGGATCTTTTTATGGTATTTGATAGATTAGGTTGTGTATTTGTAGCTTAGCTGTTTATGAACCATATAGGTAGAATAATGAAAACCAATACTATGTGTGAGTGAGGATTCTTACCTAGTTCAATACTGTGTAGAGGATCTAGAACTTTTCCGGTTGGTCTTTACAAAGGTTGTAGGATAGTTGATTAGGAAAGGATCATAGTCCATTTTTTATTAAGCCCACTTTTAAATTATGTTGCCCTACCAAATAAAGTTAATCACTTGATCCCATGTTTGAGAAAAAACTGGTTAATGAAAGGTTGAGTGTTGTGAGAAAAGAAAAAGAGAAAGAAATGAAGAAATAAAAAGAGAAAAACAATAAAAAAAGCTTGAAAAAGAAATTAGAAAATACACCACACCCACAAATGACAATTGAATGGAGGAAAAAGATGAAAAAGAAAAAAAAAGGGAAAAAGGTAAAAAGTGAAGCAAAGTTGTGTAGTGCCAAGGAGGGTAAGTCACTATTTTCACATCTACCATACCTATCCCAAATTCTATATTACGAGCGAATGAAAGTCCTATAGTGATCCTAACCTAACTTTCTGAAAAATTGAAGTAGAGAAAATAAGGGCAAACTTATGGTAACATATGTGCAGTATTTGAAACTTCTTTGTGAGAGTGAGAATCTTACGTGTTAGTCCTAAATTCATATATATTTACATCTGTGAGAGTTTGGGACATCATTTGCTGTGAGAGTACATGGTTTGCAGTGCATTCCTCCTGTTGTCTGTGTAAATAGCATTAGTGATAGCTTGCTTAACTATTAATAGTTAGATGCCATATCTAAATCCCTGTGTGTCATGAGTTGTAGTTTCATGTATGCATAAATGGCTTGGTTTTGAATGAAAAATGGGTCAATATCTGATAATGGTCATGCTTGCAAATTCTGATGTTATTGGCTGTAGGTTTTCTACTTTACTTTCTAGTTAAGCTTGTGTTATAGTTGCTTTTGTTTGCCTAAGGGCATGCAAAAATTTTAAGTTGAGTGTGTTGATGTGATGTGGTTTTACGACACTTTTGACGCTTAAAACCTAAAAAGGATGCATGGTCTTAGGAATGATAATACAAATATGAGGTTGTTTTACCTTGTTTTTAGAGAAATTATGTGTTGGAATTGAATTATGGTAAAGAAAAGAAGAAAGTGCAAAAAATGGGCAAAGTGCAGATCTCAGTACGAGCCGTACCAGGAACTTGTGATAAAATCTAGAGGAGATGCATAAGTAATTGGCTAAGTACAACTCTTGGTATGAGTCGTGGAAAGATTCAAAAGACCTATATGTCCCGACCCGAGTTTACACCCTAGTTGTATCACGAGACAAGGAACCCCGAGAGGCTCCAAGTCGACCCATGTCATAACCATAACATAGCTTTAACTAAACAATAACTAACAAAAGTCATACTGAACGGAAGCCAACTGATACATGAAGCATAAGCTAATAAAACTCTAATACATAAAACTGAATATTCTTACACAAGTCTGAATGCCTCTACTACACTGATGAGTTGCTAGGACAAGCCCCCAGCTAACTCCAAAAGTCTGAAACTGAAACATAAATTAAAATAGAAAGCATAGATAGCGTCCTTGGAGGATGAGGACTCACCACAAGCAGCTGAGAGAGGAATGAAGCGTATCTAACTACGTGGCTGAGTTTGGAAACTTGAATCTATATAATGAGACAATATAGCACATAAAGTATGCGGTTAGTACTTGGAATGTACTAAGTATGCGGGAAGCATAAATAAATTTAAACATGCAAGTATACAAGAGGGAAATAAACCGAATGCATCACTGAATATTAAACTGAGCTGCGATACAATGACCCTGTTAGAGATGAACATAAGTATTAACATGGAGCCTATATGTGAAAACATTTAATGAAGTATAATCAACTGATGCATAGGGGTCATGCTGTACATATACTGAAAACTGAAGCTGTAACTGCTATCATACAGTTTATTGGCCATCTGCCGATAATTGATAATGAAATCTTTTAAATTTGATTTTAAACTGAAAATTTGAGTCTATACAGAGCTGAAGTAAACTGGTTTCATGGACTAAGATGAGGGAGACATTCTCTATTGTGGAGTGCCCCAGACTGACTAAGGAAAACATTCTCGGCTATGGAGAGTCCCTAACTGACTAAGGGAAACGTTCTCGGCTATGGAGAGTCCCTGACTTACTAAGGGAAACATTCTCGGCTATGGAGAGTCCCTGACTGACTAAGGAAAACATTCTCAGCTATGGAGAGTCCCTGACTGACTAAAGGAAACATTTTCGGCTATGGAGAGATCCGATAAACTAGAACATGGAGGTCATTGGGCTGACGTCATTCTTCTAGACTAAGTCACTTCAGCTAATTAGAATCAGGAACATTCAACTGTTTATATCATACTGAATCATCTAGAATTGATTAAGGCTACTTTCTACTAACAACAAGCCCAATAGTCTGGAGAATCATTCTCATGCTTTATTATCATAATTCATATCATCATGGTACCAAATCATCATTTAATCCACACATTTTACATTCATGAAACATCTATAGGGTCAGACCATACTTTACACACATCCACAACATCCAAATCCCAATCTCTTAACATATGACATATATCTTAGATTCATGTAGGATCCATAGGTCCAATTCGTACTTTAACATGTATACATTGATTCATATATTCTAGACTTACAGAAAACCCATAAATGTGTCATACCTTGAACATGTACAATGAGGTCATGGTGGAAGCATATGAATATTTCATAAAAAAAAACCATTTCGAAATTTACTCTAAATCACAGTGAAAATTTGATAATCATGCCATTACCATAGGTTCAACTTATACCCAATACATTTACATCGTAATCATAGTGAAAACATACACATACTCCACATTGGTCAAAGCCCATAAGTTCTAATCGTGTTCCCACACATACAATGCGACAGATGTTCTAGATTTGCGGAACCCATGTGATTTACATATACTTTAACAAGGATATAACTTCATGATGAGAGCATATGATTTATTTATGAAATTCTGTTTGAAATTCTAGACTAGTTCACGGTGAAAATTCCTTAATCATGTTGATCCCACATCAAGTACATCATTCAAGATTTTGAAAGAAATTTTACAAGCATACATGACTATCCAACATAATGGGTCTTAGAATTCATAGGAGACATATGAGAATTATCCACAAATCGAATCCTAGATCATGCTTTCTAAAAAAAATCAAGGAAGTTGGATTTTAGTATCAAAATTTGGGACACAAGGATGGAAGGAGATCCTTGTTGAAGTCCCACATACCTTCTTCGAAGAAATCCCCACTTGAATCTAACCCTTGAAGCCCTTGAAGAACCCTAGTTAAATCATTAGTCTTGAGAGAGAGAAGGAAAAACGCGTTTGAGGGAATATCTTAAGGGAATGAGGATTAGGCTAGAAAACCCCTTAAAAACGTCCCATACAATGCTCAAAACAGCGTAGTTTAGGAGTTAGAGCATAGGATTTTATGAAAATACCCCTAGAAAATCACAGGAAAAATCTACCTTGTCAGTCCCCACGAGGCACTTCACGAGTTGTGGGGTTGGCAATGACTCGTGGGGCTAAATTGTGGAGTACAATGGATTCATTTCCTGTTTTTGCTCTTCTCACCCCATGGGTCACTTGACGAGTCGTCAAGTGCGCAGCGACTCGTCCCCTCTTCTGTGATTACCACTGTCTAGAGACCCCATCCTTGATCTCTAGCCTCCTCCCAACAGCCAACCTAATGAGTCGTCGCCTACCTTACGACTCATTGGGTCGCCCGTTGCCACTGAGCCTAACCATTCCTGCTCCTCCTTCCCTCGACTTCCCAGATGAGTTACCTCACACGATGACTCATCAGGTCGTCCGTGGTCACTGGACCTTTGCTACATGATGTCGCCAAAATTACACCTCACAATTGAGATATAAGGTGATCGAGGTCAAATATAGAACCCAACAAAGGTTGACGTCGATCCCACATGAAATATGGAAAGAACTTAAGTTAATGTGATTAGCTATTACTATTGGATTGCTTATTTTCTAAGGGGGAAAGAAATAAAATAGTAAACAAGAGTAAAGACTACTAGATGGTTAAATCAATTTTGATTTGTACTCAATCAACAAATTGATTAGGATTGTGTTTCCCATGACTTCATAACCACAAGGTTTTTACACTAGTGATCTATTCCAGTGTTTAACATGCAATATTTGTAAGTTAGGTTCACCTAAATGGTTGGTCTCCTATCTAGATGATTATCACCACGCAACTTGGTCCGTATATGGGTGTAGGCTTAATTAACCCTTACCTTTAATATAAGATTAGCTATCCCCGGACAAGTTCAAGCTATTAGATGAGGGTTGATAGCATCAAATCTCCATTGTTAATCCCTTTTACCATTCACTACCTCCTTTATCTGGTAAGTAAGAATAAGGCTATTTCCAACGTTTGCAACCATTAAGAAATAATTAAAACGAAGGGAAAAACAATGCATGCATTAAACCCCATTCAAGAATCACTAAGTGTTTTACCTATGTGTGTTAATCATCATGGTTACCACAACCCTAGTTATGGGTTTATCTACTCATAATTGAAATATCACAATCACAAAGTATAGAATAAATCATAATTATTACTTAAAAAATTCGTAGAAGAAACCACGTAAATTGATATAACTCCAAAATCGACGAACAAAACTCCAATGTCGTTTCATTCCCAAAATCAAGAACAAAATTACAAACTCTGTTGCTTGAACCAAGAATAATTGTTAACAACACCAGAATTCATGTGAAAGTTGGTAAAAATAATTGCATATGAAAAATAAACATAAAAATTATATTTATAGTTCCAAACAAATCTTATCCTAACTAAACTTGGATTCTAGGTCGGCAGGGGTAACGGGCCACGTAACGACTCGTTAGGTCTCCTAGCGAGTCATGATCAGTGGAAATCAGTCATCCTCAGTAGTAGGCTCAATTGTGGTAACGGGTCACCTAACAACTCGTCGTGTCAGGGAGTCGCTAGGCCTTTCGTGGTCTTGACTCTCCAAAATTCCAGTGCACCTGACGATTACTACCAAAGTCCTCCTGACGAGTTGTCCCAACACCTGATGACTCGTTACATCTGTCCTTGCCTTCACTGGATCTTTTTCAGAATTCCTCTTCACAGTCTTCATGACTGGCTAAATGTAATACCCTGAAAGTGCCTAAGAGTGGACCCGGGAATTTAAAATTCAAAACTTCTGAAAGTTGGGGAAAAGTTGCAGAACGAGAGGTAAAACGACTCATGGTATATAACCATGAGCCGTTGTGAGCAGTCGTGGGAAAGGGTCAGGCCTGGTGGCAGTGTAAACAACGAGCGTTATAAAAACTCGTTGCCACTAAAAATGATCTATTTTCTGGATTCGTGGTAAGGAAGTGAACTTTTGTAGTAGACTTAACAGAAGGATACCACGATCCGTTGGAGGATACAACGAGTCGTAGTGAGGCTCGTTGTGAAGGAGTTCAGAAAATTCAAAAGACGAGACAACGATCGAAGGAACAACTCATGGTATCTAAGGATGAGTCACCCCATATATCCATGGTGTGAATCAAAGAGAAGGCTGAGATAGTGCATAGTATGGATAGATACCACAGGTCGTGGTATCCGCCAATGACCCGTTGAGTTGCCCACTGTTTGATCCAGTGAGCAGTTTTTCTGCGATTTTAGTAAGGGTATTTCCATCATTCCTAAGCTCTAGGTGCCTATATTACATTGTTTAAGGCTCATTTCAGTGGGTTTCAGGAGGGGAAAACCTATTCTAAGTCATTACTTTCTATGCATGCAAACTTGAGAGCTTGAAGAGAGGATTTAGAGCAAGTTTTAAAGGTTTCCATTGGAATCTCACCTTGGGCAACCAGAAAGTGTTAGAATCCACCTTTTTCAAGTATTTGGGGTTATGAGTGGGTGTTTTATTCCACACCCATGTCCAATCTCTATCTAGTATAAGAAATTCATATGATCAACTTATGGGGTTTTTACCCAATTGCATGATTATTCAATTTTTACACATGGGTACGACTATATTATGTTTATGTCGATGAATTGTGGAGCTTTGGGAAGATTTTAAATTATTTTCAATCAAAAATTGTGTTTGCTAAATTATGAAACTGAATGCCCTTGGATGAGAAATTTATGAAAGAAGAGAATGATGATGAATGTATGATGATGATGAGATTTGATGATGAAAAACATGTTTCTAAAACTACCCATGACTATGATATTGTTTTCAAATGAATTCAGTAGATCCAAGTATGATTAAGTTTTGGGCAATGCCCTTATATCAAGTATGACAATGTAGTATCTCTAAAGTAAGCTTACCACATGGTTTTGGAGTAGATGCTCTCACTTATATTTGAGCTTGTGGTATGTGTCAAAATAAGCTTATCATATGCATGAATTCATAATAGAGATGTATGTTATAATTGAGCTTCGTTTTCATATGATGTCGGTTCTATGCATGATTCTATTATTTAGTTTTGTCAAATGACAATGTTGAGCTTCGTTTCATATGATGTTGAGTTTATGCATGATATCATTGTTGAGCTTCATCAATAGACGATGTTGAGCTTCGTTGTATACGATGTAGAGCATTGCATATTTGGGAGAAGAGTCTAGCACCGAGCCGACTAAGGGTCAATTACCCCATGCCCTAGAACTATGCGCCAATGTAGGTTGATACTATTATATTATTGGGACTCCCTTGCGAGCTATCCCCGACCCTAATGGCCCATGAGCTTGATATCGATATCATGGTAGCTTCCTTAGCCCTGGCAAGGTTTTGGATGGCTCTATCCACTTGAGTGTGATAGTCGGCACCACGTAAGCTCTATCGTGGTATATAGGTTAAGTGACGAGTCTCCCATTGTCTATATGATTCAGATTTGTATATTCATTACTCGTGATCATTACTTTATGCAAGCATGTTCTAAAAGTAAGGTTTTACTCATTTTTCAGCTTTTCTATACATGTCTTTCAGCTTTGAGTCATTCTAGTCAATTATGATGTTATGAAGCTATGCATGGTCATATGATGAAAATATTAGGATTTCAAAATGAATGCATGTAGTCCCTCCCCTTCGATTTGAAAGCTTATGATATGTTATGAAATGTTTTAAATGATTTACTTTACTTAAGTGATTTTACTTACCTTGCATACACGGTACATTCCATGTACTGACTGCATACTTTCTATATTTTATCGTTTCATGATATAGGACCCGACTCGCAGCTTCAGCTCCACTCTTAGTCAGCTTTTCGGAGTTAGTACTTTCTCGGATTGGTGAATCCTTATCCTCCGAGGACTAGACTTTCAGTTTCTTTCTGCATTTCTAGTTTCAGTATTGTTGGGTTAGTTGGGGTCTTGTCCCATCAACTCGTATAGATTAGAGGCTTTTCAAACTTTTTTATATGTTAGCTTTGGATGTTTATTCTGATGTTATGTTGAGTTAGAATTCTGCTGAGTTATGTGGAGGATTTCTTCGGTTTATCGAATGAGTTAGATGTATGCTTATGCCATGGATCGACTTGGGGTCTCTCGGGGTCCCTTGTCCTGTATCTACGATCTGGGCCTCCATTCGAGTGGTGACAAACTTGCTATCAAAGCAATAGGTTTGATGTGTCCTATGGAGTCTAAAAGCCACGCTAAGTAAAGTCTTTTTCATGGGTGTGAAGCGCGCCACACTTATGAAGAAGAGGTTACTAGATATTTAGGAAATGTTCCCTTCTTTCATGATCTACGTTGTGCGAAGAAAAGTCTTTCTATCCTTCTAATTCGTGATATTCGTGATTGCGGAATCATGGATCCCTGAAGAATGAACGAAAGGAGGAATGGAGGTGGTGAGGGCCATGAGAACGGAAATGGTTATGGGCATCAGCCAGCCCCACCAATTCAGGAGCCTCAGGCATCGGAGCCAGTCGCTTATGCTGTGTTTCAGGCCGCTATTCGGATGCTTGCGCAGGCCATGACAGCTCTAGTCAATTAGCAGGCCGTTGAGCATGTTTCAGAAAATGGCAATGTAGTGGCGGCTCGAGTCAGAGACTTCTTGAGGATGAACCCGCCGGAGTTTCTGTGGTCCAAGGTAGATGAGGACCCACATGATTTCATTGATGAGGTTGTCAAGATCACCCAAGTCATGGGGGTGGGTAGTGTTGAGAGCGTAGAGTTGGCCTTCTACCAGTTGAAGGGGGTTGCGCACATCTGGTTTTGCCAATGGAAGGATAGTAGGGTCGCAGGAGCAGGTCTGGTCATGTGGGAGGAGTTTTGTTACACCCCATAAATTTTAAATGAATAAATATCCTAACGGCATATTGGTTAAGGGATTTAGAAGGCAAGCAAAAAAGAAAATTAAATAAAAGGTCTGTTTTTCCATTCAAATCAATGAATTTCCAGAAAAAATAGGGGAAAATAGGAAGAAGAAGGAAACCCATGATTTTTATACAAATTTCCTTCCGATTACGCTACGAAACGTGGTCTAAACTCCATTCTAGCTTAGATACCGAGGTATAAAGCTGCAGAGAGCAATCCTACGGAGTTGGTTTCGTGAAATTTGGCCGGCGAAATGTTGTGCTACCGAGGTAAAGTAAATAGAATTGCTTTAAATTAGTACCAATGTGTTCCTAGCCTTGCAGTGAGCATTTATCCCTTCTGGACTATCGAGAAATAATGAGTTTTCGACCGTTTTCCGAAAGGTTGAAGTTTGGGATAAATATATATCAAAAGTGATAATTTCTCCCGGATATTAATGTATTTAGTTCTAATTGACATGTATATGAAAGTAGTTGGGAGAAACAGCAGAAGTACCGACAAAAATCACATCGGTCAGTCGGGTACTCAGAAACCAGGTATGTAAAGTTATTCTTTTGGCAAGCCAGGAAGTACAGTCTAGAAAATAAATAGAATAAAGGCTATTAATAGAAACCCAGCATACATGAACGATTTTAGTATAATTTCCCGCAAGCATGCTAGATATCATTACATATCATGTGATAATCAGATTAACGAATAGTCGGATGATTTTAGATAGTAATGTGGTATCAGCTAGTAGCTCAGCATGTCCTTACGTAGTACCCAGAATGGAAGTTGTAAAAGCAGTATAATGAATTAGCAAGATTACAGATAGTATGTATTACATTTGTTGAGACTGTATCTGGTAATAGATGGCATATCTTATGTTATTGAGCTATATCCAGTTATAGATGGCATGTTCTATGTTATCGAGTTATATCCAAATATAATCAGATCAGTAATCAGATATAGAAATAGATCCAGATACAGATGTAGCTCCAGAAACAGATATGGCTCTAGAAACTGACATAGCTTCAGATCGCGGATAACAATAATCAGATAAATAGATAAAGGTCAGGTAGCAGTTAGCCCAGCAATCAGAAACAGTGTAAAAGAGAATATAGCATCAGTTGTTTAGTACGGACTGGCCTTGAAATAAAAGAAGAGAATATGATTAGTATTTTTCATTTGAGCATGCTTGTTGTGTATGTGTTTTGCATGTTGAGACTTGTTATGGCATGTGGGCACCCTTTGGCATTCCCCACCGCCCCTGGGTTATAGCTGTGTCGATACAAGATTCAGATACCGCCACCAGTTGGGCGATGCCGTCCGCCTAGAGGACGATGATGGCCAACCACCATGATAATACGGTCCAGATTACCCTGCTTGCAGGGGCAGTTTAGTTCGCTCTGCGCAGAGCCAGATTACCCTGTTTACAGGGGAAAATCACTCTGTGTGCGCTTATGGCCAGGGTAGTTTCAGATACAGATTTTTATAAAATTACCCTGTTGCATGCTTGCACCCAGGGGCAGTTTCAGACACAGATACAACAGCAGATTACCCCGTGACCACTTGCGCCCAGAGGTAGGAGTCTTCGGACTCAGACACAGTTTATTGTCAGAGGCCAAGGCCTAAGCTACGTACCCAAGGGGGCCGGTAGGAGGAGCTCACAGTTATCAAATGAGTGGAGTGACTTATTTTTGGTTGGTTTAGACCCGGGTAGGGGTAAATAGATTGTTCTGTTGGTTGGCACCTTCCGGCTTATGGGGGTCGGTCAGGTATTGTGTGTATTATATGTATATCTATATGTGCTGTTAGATACTGATAGACAATAGGACGACACGTGATCCTAGCCAGCGCAGAGTTATCAACTCCAGTCATCCGGAGCTTGATATTCAGAGGTGTATTTCGTTTTCTTTTGTTGTATAGTACGGGTAGGTCGGGGCCTTATCCCGACCATTCTATTGTTACTTCCTAGAGGCTTGCAGTCTGATGTTTCCTGTGGTGATGGAGCCGGTCGCTTGGGGCCGTGCATGTATATATGTGTTTAGTTGTTGATGTTGGCCATGTGGGGCCTTCTTATGGTTATAGTTAGTGACCTTGTCGGTCACGAATGTGAATAGTAGTTGCTTCAAATTATAGTGTCATTGTTCTGGTTAGCTGTTGTGCTTTGCAGGTGGCTATAGGCCTAATCGGCCGGGGGCTGTATTTACAGCCGCTATATAGCCGGTTCGTTTCTTGAAATAGAGCCAGAGTCTAGCAGGCACCAGGTACCCGTCATACCTCCCAAGGTGGGGTATGACAAGTTTCAGGTTGCATTCCTAGATCGGTTCTTCCCTCGGGAGATGAGGGAGTTGAAGGAAGATGAGTTTGTAAACTTGAAGCAGGGAAGGATGATAGTGTAAGAGTATTCCCTTAAGTTGACTCACCTAACAAAATATGCCCCAAAGTTAGTGACCAACTAGAGGGCACGGGTGAGCAGATGCTTCACCAGGATATGGATTTTCCCTGCATAGTGTTGTATGCCCAGCAGATGGAGGCGGCACATTCAAGACAGAGGGAGGCCAAGAGGGCCGGGACCGAGGACCATAGATTCTCTCAGTAGAGGTTCGGTGGTGGACACCGGCAGCAGACTCACCAGAGATCATTAGCCCTGGAATCTTCAGCATTGAGTGTTCCATCTAGGCCCAGGCATGATCAGAGAGGGCGAGCATCAGGGTCGAGGGTTCAGAGCAGTAGACCTACAGATTCTGGCATCCCAACTTGTCGTAGATATTGTCGGGGGTACACAGGCCAGTGTTTGGCAGGTTCAAGTGCTTGTTTCGGGTGTGGGAAGCCTGGGCACAAGCTTCGAGATTGTCCAGCTATGAGGAAAGATCAGGTTGGGGGCTGAGGCCCGACTTCTAGTTTAGCATCCCCTCCCTCACGCACAGCACATCAGGGGGAATCTACTAGCACAACTGGCGGTCAGTGCCAAAACAGATTCTATGCTTTAGCTTCCCTTCAAGAGCAGGAGGTCTCCCCAAATGTGGTCACTGGTATGTCGTGAGTCTTCCATATTGATGTATATGCTTTGTTAGATCCAGGGGTTACCTTGTCTTTTATGACACCTATGTGGCCAGTAGCTTCGAAGTCAGTCCCGATGTCTTGTTAGAACCCTTCTCAGTTTCCACTCCAATAGGTGACACAGTTATAGCTAGACGGGTGTATAGAGGTTGCCCAGTCTCAGTCCTTTATGAGTTCACCTTAGCAGACTTGATAGAGTTAGCCACGACCGATTTTTATATTATTCCCTGCATGGATTGGCTATTTGCATGCTATGCTTCAGTTAATTGTAGAACCCGAGAAGTAGAGCTCAGATTTTTGGGTAAGCCATCCTTAGAGTGGAAGGGTAGCTCAGTTGTGCCTATAGATCGATTCGTTTTCTACCTTAAGGCTAGGAAGATGATTTCTAAGGGTTGCATGTACCATCTAGTTAGAGTTAGGGATGTCGAGCCTGAAACCCCGACTATCCGGTCAATTCCAGTGGTACGTGAGTATCCAGAGGTCTTTCCTGATGATTTTCTAGGTGTCCCTTCCGAGCAGGAGATTGATTTCGGTATAGATCTTCTTCCCGACACGAAACCTATATCTATTCTGCCCTACAGAATGGCTCCAGACAAGCTAAAAGAGTTGAAGGATCAATTGAAGGACTTGTTAGATAAGGTCTTTATTAGGCCGAGTAAGTCTCTATGGGGTACACTAGTGTTATTTGTCTGGAAGAAGGATGGTTCGCTTCGGATGTGCATTGACAATCGACGGTCGAACAAGGTTACTGTCAAGAACAGGTACCCCATACCCAGGATTGATGATTTGTTTGACCAGCTTTAGGGTGCCAAGTGTTTCTCCAAGATCGATCTTAGGTTCGAGTATCATTATCTCAGGGTTCGGGAGAGTGACATCCCGAAAACCGCTTTCACGACTCGGTATGGTCACTACGAATTTGTTGTTATGTCTTTTGGACTAACCAATGCTCCTGCAGCTTTTATGGATGAATAGGGTGTTTAAGGAATATTTGGATATGTTCGTGATTGTATTCATCGATGACATCCTTATATATTCTCGGAACAAGCAGAAGCATGTCGCTCACTTAAGAGTAGTGCTTCAGACCCTCAAGGATCGTCAGTTATATGCAAAGTTCAGCAACTGTGAATTTTAGTTGGACTCTGTGGAATTTTTGGGCCATGTAGTATCGAGTGAGGGCATAAAGGTAGATTCTCAGAAAATTGAGGCGGTGAAGAATTAGCCTAGACCAGTGAACCCATCAGATATCAGGAGCTTTTTGGGCTTATCGGGTTACTATCAGAGATTTGTTGAGGGCTTTTCATTTATTGTAGCACCTTTGACCAAGTTGACTCAGAAAAAGGTAAAGTTCCAATGGCCGGAGGTTTGTGAGAAAAGCTTTCAAGAAATTGAAGACCCGACTCACTTCAGCACTAGTTTTGACCCTACCCGAGGGTACGAATGGCTTGTTGTTTATTGTGATGCTTCGTGAGTCATACTAGGATGTGTGTTAATGCAGCATCGGAAAGTGATAGCATATGCCTCAAGAAAGTTTAAAATCCATGAGAAGAATTACCCGACCCATGATCTTGAGTTGGCTGCAGTGGTGTTTGCATTGAAGATATGGAGACATTACTTGTATGGGGTCCATGTGGATGTATTCATGGATCACAAGATCTTGCAATATGTGTTCATGTAGAAAGATCTCAATCTTCGATAAATGAGGTGGTTGGAGCTACTAAAGGACTACGACATGAGTGTCCTTTACCACCCAGGTAAGGCTAGTGTGGTAGCAGATGCACTTAGTAGGCTCTTTATGAAGAGTGTGTCCCACGTGGATGAAGGAAAGAAGGAGTTGGTAAAAGATGTCCATTGACCTGCGAGGATGGAAGTTAGAATGGTCGACTCGACCGATGGAGGTGTTGTTGTGCAAAACGGGTCAGAATCGTCCTTGGTGACGGATGTGAAAGCCAGACAAGATGAGGATCTGATTTTGGTAAAGCTGAAGGAAGCTGTTGGAAGTCAGAAGGTGGAGATCTTCTCCCAAGGGGGAGATGGGGTGCTGCAGTACCAGGGCCGTTTATGTGTTCTAGATATTGATAATTTGAGGGACCGGATGTTGCATGAGGCACATGGATCTAGTTATTCTATCCATCCGGGTGCCACCAAGATGTATCATGATTTGCAGAAAATATATTGATGGAACTGCATGAAGAAGGATATTACAGAATTCGTAGCCATGTGCCCGAACTGTCAGCAAGTGAAAGTCGAGCATCAAAGGCCAGGAGGCGTACTTCAGGATATTAGCATTCCCACTTGGAAGTGGGAAGAGATTAATATTGATTTCATTACAAGCCTACCTCGTACTCGCTGACACTATGATTCTATTTGGATGGTGGTAGATAGGTTGACCAAAGCTGCACACTTCCTACCGGTCAAAACCACAAATTCAGTGGATGGTTATGCCAAATTGTATATTCGGGAGTTTGTTCGACTTCATGGAGTTCCCTTATGTATTATTTCAGAATGAGGTACTCAATTACCTCTCAGTTTTGGCGGTCTTACCAAAAAGGGCTTGGGACTCAGGTTAAACTCAGCACATCATTTCATTCGCAAATAGATGGCCAGGTAGAATGACCAATCCAGACCCTTGAGGATATGTTGAGGGAATGTGTGATGGAATTCAAAGGTAATTGGGATGATCACTTGCCCTTGATCGAGTTTTCTTATAATAACAGCTATCACTCTAGTATCCAGATGGAACCATTCGAGGCTCTTTATGGGCGGATGTATAGGTCGCCCATCGGATGGTTTGAAGTTGGGGAAGCCATTATGCTAGGGCCTAATTCGGTTCATGAGGCCATGGTAAAGGTTCAATTGATAAGGGATAGGTTCAAAACTGCTCAGAGTCGTCAGAAATCATATGCCGATGTGAGAAGAAGGGATCTTGAGGCGGACAATTGGGTATTTCTAAAGGTATCTCCCATGAAGGGAGTCATGAGGTTTGGAAAGAAAGGAAACTCATTCCCTGCTATGTTGGTCCCTACCGGATTATGAGAGGAGTTGTATGGTGGTGTATGAGTTGGACTTGCCCTCAGAGTTATCTTCAGTACATCCCGTGTTTCATGTGTCGCTTTTGAAGAAGTATTTGGGTAATCCAGCTCTAGTAGTCCCGGTGGACAGAGTCGGTGTAAAAGACAGCCTCAGTTATGAAGAAGTTCCCTTTTAAATCTTAGATCGTCAGGTTCGGAAGTTGAGGAACAAGGAGGTAGATTCAGTTAAAGTCTTATGGAGAAATCAGCATATTGACGGAGCCACGTGTGAAGCTGAAGTGGATATGAAGGCTAAATACCCACATTTATTCTCTACCGGCTCAGTTCCGACTTGAGGTATCAATTATGCTCTATGACTATATTTTTCATGTTCAGTTCATGTGTTCAAGTATGCATGAATATGTATGTGAAGCATGAGATTAGTTCAGCTATGTGTAATGAATCGGAGGTAGTCATTCCGTAGAAATTTCGATTTAAGTGATCAGTATTTGATCATGGTAATTGCGTGTCTCTGTTTTCTACTTGTTTCCTACATTCGAGGGTGAATGTTCCCAAGGGAGAGATATTGTAATACCCCAGAAGTGCCTAAGAGTGTACCCGGGAATTTAAAATTCAAAACTATTGAAAGTTGGGGAAAAGTTGCAGAACGAGAGGTACAATGACTTGTGGTATGTAACCACGAGTCGTTGTAAGCAGTCCTGGGAAGGGGTCACGCCTGGTGGCAGTGTAAACAAAGAGCGTTATAATGACTCATTGCTACTAAGAATGATCCATTTTCTGGAGTCATGGTAAGGAAGTGAACTTTTATAGTAGACTCGACGAACGGGTACCATGACCCATTGGAGGATACAATGAGTCGTGGTGAGGCTTGTTGTGAAGGAGTTCAGAAAATTCAAAAGACGAGACAATGATAGAAGGAAAGAATCGTATCTAAGGATGAGTCGCCCTGTCTATCCGTGGTGTGAATCTGAGAGAAGGCTGGGATAGTGCATAATACGGACAGATACCACAGGTCATGGTATCCTCCAACGACCCATTGGGTCGCCCATTATTTGGTCCAGTGAGCAGTTTTTCAGCGATTTCAGTAAGGGTATTCCTGTGATTCCTAAGTTCTAGAGGCCTATACTACGTCGTTTAAGGCACGTTTTAGTAGGTTTTAGGAGGGGAAAACCCATTCTAAGTCATTACTTTCCATGCATGCAAACTTGAGTGCTTGAAGAGAGGATTTAGA
The DNA here is from genome assembly GCA_035772735.1 of Datura wrightii. NCBI lineage: Eukaryota > Viridiplantae > Streptophyta > Magnoliopsida > Solanales > Solanaceae > Datura > Datura wrightii. The sequence continues at coordinate 181,433,154 of JASDFA010000018.1, forward strand.
GCAACTTTTAAAGGTTTCATTGGAATCTCACCTTGGGCAACTAGAAAGTGTTAGAATCCACCTTTTCCAGGTATGTAGGGTTATGAGTGGGTGTTTTCTTCCACACCCTACCCAATCTCTATCTAGTATAAGAAATTCATATGATCAACTTATGGGGCTTTTACCCAATTGCATGATTCTTCAATTTCTACACATGGGTGCGACTAGATTATGTTTATGTCGACGAATTGTGGAACTTGGGCAGATTTTAAATTATTTTCAAGCAAAAATTGTGTTTTCTAAATTATGAAATTGAATGCCCTTGGATGAGAAATTTATGAAAGAAGAGAATGATGATGAATGTATGAGCATGAAAAATATGTTTCTAAAACTACCCATGACTATGATATTGTTTTCAAATGAATTGAGTAGATCCAAGTATGATAAAGGTTTGGGCAAGGCCCTTATATCAAGTATGATGATGTAGTATCTCTAAAGTAAACTTACCATATGGTTTTGGAGTAGATGCTCCCACTTATATTTGAGCTTGTGATATGTTTCAAAATAAGCTTCTCATATGCATGAATTCATAATTGAGATGTATGTTATAATTGAGCTTCATTTTCATATGATGTCGGTTCTATGCATGATTCTATTATTGATCTTTGTCAAATGATAATGTTGAGCTTTGTTTCATACGATGTTGAGTTTATGCATGATATCATTATTGAGCTTCGTTGTATACGATATAGAGCATTGCATGTTTTGGGTGAAGAGTCAGCACCGAGCGGGCTAAGGGCCGATCACCCCATGCCCCAGAACTACGCGCCAACGTAGATTGATACTATTATATTATTCAGACCTCCCTTGTGAGATATCCCCAGTCCTAATGGCCCATGAGCTTGATATAGATATCATAGTAGCGTCCTTAGCCCTGAAAAGGTTTTGGACGGCTCTGCCCACTTGAGTTTTGATAGTCGGGACCACATAAGCTCTATCGTGGTATGTCGGCTAAGTGACGAGTCTCCCATTGTCTATATGATTCATATTTTCATATTCATTACTCATGATTATTACTTTAAGCATGCATGTTCTAAAAGCAAGGTTTGACTCATTGTTTTGCTTTTCTATAAATGTCATAATTCAGCTTTGAGTCATTTGAGTCAGTCATGATGTTATGAAGCTACGCATGGTCATATCATGAAAAGATTAGGATTTTAGAATGAATGCATGTAGTCCCTCCCCTCCAATTTGAAAGCTTATGATATATTATGAAATATTTAAAATGATTTACTTTACTTAAGCGGTTTTACTTACCTTGCATACTCGGTACATTCCATGTACTGACCGCATACTTTCTATTTTGTATTGATTCATGATACAGGTCCCGGCTCGCTGCTTCAGCCCCGCTCTTAGTCAGATTTTCAGAGTTAGTACTTGCTCGGATTGGTGAGTCCTTATCCTCCGAGGACTAGACTTTCTGTTTCTTTCTGCATTTCTAGTTTCAATATTGTTGGGTTAATTGGGGTCTTGTCCCATCAACTCGTCCAGATTAGAGGCTTTTTCGACTTATGTATATGTTAGTTTCGGATGTTTATTTTGATGTTATGTTTAGTTAGACTTTCGCTGAGTTATGTTGAGGATTTCTTCATTTTATCGACTAAGTTAGATGTATGCTTATTCCATGGGTCGACTTGGGGTCTCTCGAGGTCCCTTGTCCCGTGCCTACGATCCGGGCCTCCTTTAGGTCGTGAAACGTAACGACTCGTTACCAAATGTAACGAGTCGTGCCTTCAATCCGTTGAGTGCACCATTTCTTCAGCATTAAACTTTATCTTCTCCCCACGACTTTAGGCTTGAGTCATTCCTTGCGATGATGACTCGTGACATGCCTGGCAGCCTGCATTTCATCCTTTTTCTGCCTTACTTTGCCTATTTCCCGTTCTGAACCTGTTTTCTTACAACATTCAACACAAACGCATCATATCTACATAAAATTACTCGAAATGTGCATAGTTTCTTAGTTTTAAGTTTCGAAAGTTCCGTAAAATTATGGCACATAAATACCCTAAACTTAGAACTTTTGCATGTCTTTATGAAAAAACAAAATAAAATAAACTACTTCGATGCTTCAATCAATGAACTTTAGAAAACTTACGGCACTCTCAATTCTTCATCAAATCAAAATTTCTAACCCTTCCTTTACCATACAAACTCAAATCATAATGCATATGCAAAATTTTCAACCATGGCACAGAGGAATCGAAACATGGAAAAACACTGTCACTTGCAACCATGCACAAAAATCTATAACACTGACCCAGACAGTTTGAAGATGATTTTATTAACCAAATGCTCTCACCTCAAAGAAGTCTCACACTCACTCATGTTTATATGATTATATCAGTGTATTTCTCTTTGGACTAGGTAAGATCACACTCACTCTCACAAAGAAATTCTGACTGTGTGCATACAATGCCATAGGTGTAACAGCCCAGGCCGCTGCTTGTAGAAATTGTCCTCTTTGGAGCCTTCGCCCCTCACGGTTTTAAAACGTGTCTACAAGGGAAAGGTATCCAAGCACTTATAAAGCACTCTTCGTTCTCCTCCCCAACCGATGTGGGATTCGCCTAAACCAATGTGGGATTCCCCTAAGGCAAGCCTTACACTCACCCCTCCTGGGACTCAGCGTCCTTGCTAAGGTTTGCCCCACCACCGACCTGGCACCGGCTCTGATACCAACTATAATAGCCCAGGCCGCCGCTTGTAGAAATTATCCTCTTTGGATCCTTCACCCCTCACGGTTTTAAAAAGCGTGAGGGGCGAAGGCTTCAAAGAGGACAATTTCTACAAGCGGCGGCCTGGGCTGTTACAATAGGCCTGCCTTTACTTTCAATACCTCAATTTTCAGACAGGTAACCAGGATCACTATAGGACTTTCTAAGCTTGTGATGTAGGCTCAGGTTCGGGTATGGTACATATAGGACTAGTCGTTTAACTCTCCTTGAAACTACACACGCCTTGACTCCACTTTTAACCTTTTTTCTCATATATTCTCCCTTTTTCCTTTACTTACTTCTTCGTTTATTTTCGTTTGCAACTACAAGTTCGGTTCTTCTTCTTTCAAACAATCATTTCTTTAACACTTTTCTTTTCTTTTATTTTCTTGCTCTTTTTTTCTCTTTTAACAACATTTTTATTTCTTTCTTTTCTTTCACTATGCACACCCCACCTGCTCTTTCATTTTCATTACCCAATCTCCTTCCACCCTACTCTTCTTAATCATCCCTATAATAGCCACCCTCAACTTAGGAGATTTGCCTGAGTTGAGGTTCACAGTGTCCAAGGAGGGACCAGGGCCAAAACAGGTTCATTATTAATCAAAGGAGGAAGGTGAATTGGTGTAAACAAAAAGAAAGGTTAATTTAAGCTCAAAAATTTGGATCAAGGGATATTTATTTTCTTTTGGTCGGTCTTTTAAGGCTAAAGTGGGCTCATTAATAAAAAATGTCCTATGATCCTTTTCTAGTTTCCCATCCTCTATCTTGGTATGACTGACCAGACAAGTTCTAGATTAACACACACAACAGAATTTACTATTAAACCTCGCTCACACATAGCACAGGTCAACATCATCACTTCTACTAATTGTTAATTCAGGTACAACCATACAATAGTAAACATGTTTACAGCTTTAATTCCATGCAAAGATTCACAAAGGTCATACTTGTCGATTTTAACGCACACATAAAAATTTTAGGAGGGATATCACATTATCAGTTCAACTAAATTTAAAAATTCATGCTCTTGGCTGCCTTAAGTTCACCTAACTTTCTTTCGACTAACACAAATAAACACAAAAACATAAAACTCTAAATCTGCCAGTTCTACTAGATAAGGAATACGCGAGGGAAAAGATCTCCGGCAAGAAAAACCCTCGAGTTATGTTCAACAAAAATACATAGGTATTCCTCCCCATCCCCATCAAGAAAAGCATGTGTCGTCCTCGACACATATATAGAAAACAAAACCATGGAAATAGGAAACATACCTGTGCAACCTAGGTGTCCGCGACCTAGTCGGTGGAGGGTGCAGATACTCCTCCCGTGTCTTCTTCGATACCACCGGCTTGACCCAGTGTATTTTTAGACCCAACTGAGCTTGTACCTTCTCCTCGAGCTCTCGTTGCCTCAACTGCGGCCCTCTGTCGAGCCTTCTCTCTAGATAAATGCAGCACTATCTCCATTTCTCTCCGCTCTCGCTTCTGCTGACGGAGCAGAGAGTCATCCTCCTCAAAACTTGCCTCCTCACGATCCATTTTACCCTTGTCTTGTGCCATCGGCTCCTCAATAATGAAATCAAATATTGGCGGTAGCTCTTCTTTGCTCTCATCCTCTATCACTAGAAGCACGGGTGGAGGGATCGCAACTATCTTTATGCGGACAACTCCCGCACCTCCGTTCTGAGTGCTGCTACCTTCGCGTACCACCTTGCAAATTTGGGTGCATGCTACTGTGCAAGGCGCTCATCCATGCGTCTCTCAAAAGTATCTAACCTTCCATCCACTGAGCTAGAGAGCGCCTCCAATTCTTTGGTAACCCAAGGCTTGACTTGCTCCATTAGCACCTTTACCTACAGAGCCATGTGTGCTTGTTGTTTCTCAGCCTTTGCCAGCCGTGTGGCCATGTCAGTTAGGAATTCTTTGGAAATTGTGACTAGACCGGCTGAAGGAGCAGTTGAGGGTGCAACAGGTAGGCGAGATGTAGCCACTGTGGATAACGACTCTGGAATCTTTACAGATGCGGGAATGTTAGCTGCATTTGTAGCCTCAGGCTAGCTACCCATCTCCCTAGCCTCCATGGGCTCTACCGCAATCTCAGTAAATATAGCAGCCTCAGTATGCATACCGCTGCTAAATGCCTTTGCCAATATAGTCGCTCTAGCGGATGTGGCAGCCTGACTCCTTCCTCTCAATATTAGGTTTGTGTCGTCCCTTATCAGCCTGATATCGATTATCTTGTGGACCACTATGCGCTGGTCAACTGACGAAAACTCTGGCACCTTTGACCCCTGACAGAGTCTATCAACAAGACATGAAAAAGGAATGGTGGTGCCATTATTTATCGCTCGTTCCCGAATCTCTTCAGCAATATACCGCCGGAAATTTATGGCGTATCCCTCCATAATACTAGCTACAAATGCAGCTCTATCAGGTGAAAGAACGTTATCATTGCTGGTTGGTACCAGCATATGCCGAACAGTGACCACCAAAACTTGGCTTGAAAATTCAATGTGGCCTTTTTTATCTGGGACTTAGTGCCATGCAACCATTCGACCAACGGACCTCTTATGGTAATGACCTGTGACAGCCAAGTATATTGCCTGATTCGCTCCTCACTATTCAGCTTCTTAGTCTTGACTTTCTTGAGCTCAAATAGTCTGTGATCGAACTCGGTTGTGTTCATCAGGGCATGATAATCTGGCCCATAAAGTAGTCTGGAGATGGTCCTCTCAGATATGTCCACAGGCATCTCTTGAACCAACACTTGTGTTAAAGTAGGCCTCTTTTTCCAGTCTTACCCACCCAATGTCAGACTCTATAATGTGGCTACATAGAACTCTCTGACCAGGCAGGGGCTGTATCTTCCCAATGGCTCAGTCAACCACCTGAACCTATATTTGTCAAACAAAGCCTGCAGCTCAAGGAGGTCTTTAAGCCCCGTGGTGACCAGTCTTGGCTCCTCATAAATGCTCCTCTTTGGATGTACATTGCCATTCGGAGAAATGTCCCTGTTATATATAGCCTTCATACCATGAACACACCATCTCCTCACGTGCCTTGGTTGATCATTGGATGTGTTCGAAGTCTCAGTTAATTCAACATATGTGCTCCCTTTTTGAGCACATGACTCATCAGCTACTTCTGCGTTTTGCCCAGTTGCGGTGCCCTCGGGAGCAATCGGGACTGTGGCCCCTGCATTCTCATCTATTCGGCTCGGATGGTCTCTTGCCAGTGGAGTAGGAGCATCAACCAGGGCTGTCGGATTTTTAGATCGTTGAGCCCTAGCCCTGGTTGATCTCCTCATCAGCTGCTCTTCTGAAACTTCATATTCCTTCTCCGAGCTACTCGACTCTTCGGAGGAGGAGGATGTGTCCCAAAGTTTGCGGTATGACGATTGACTCTTCTCCGGCACTTTTTTCTTGGCTGGACCTTTCTTTGGTGTAACCCTTAGAGCTATTGTATCTATGGAATATTAGTTAGTATACAAAATGAGATGTAACATAATTAATTTTTTTAATTGTGTCTCTGTAGACAAGACGAGTAACTTAATGAGTCGTTGCCATTAGCCACAACTCGTGAGATCAGTTGTTGTCTCAAGATGTGTTCCCTTCTTGTTGGACTAGTGGACTTAACAACTGGTCATAACAAGTCATTACCAGAGGCGATGACTAGTTAGGTACACTGGTCAACTAGACTAATTTCCACTCAGGACGAGCCAGATGACGAGTTGTGAGATGATATCACGGCTCGTTACATGGCTCGTGTTCAAGTGTTTTATGAATAATACCATTACCCACGTTCCATACCAATGAAATTAACGTTCCCACAAGCACAAATCATCGTGTTCATTAGGGGTCCTTCAAATGCTTATTCAATGTCATGCCACTAAGGGTTCATAAAAACTTATACTATTTTTTTAAATTTACAATTATTTTCATGAGGAAACAAGTGGAGTAATACTCACAGTAATTTTGATTAGAGCAGGAGAAAGATTTGAACTTGAAATCACAATAGGGTGTGGTACTTTGAGCAGTTGAGTGCGATCGTGTGTGTGTGTGAATGCTTTGATAGTGCACAGTTGATCTTGGAATGGTGAAGAAGTGGGTAGTTTGTGAAGTTAAAATTTTCGGTTTAAATCAGGTGAGAGTTTGGAGGGAAAAAAATGTCGGGTGATTTTATATGTTTAAAACGATGCTTTACCCTAATTAGTGAGTGGGTTGGGTCGGGTGGAAATTAATTATAAACATACCACGACACACGAAATGATTCGTTAGGTGGTGAAACGGATCATTTGACTCTTCGTGCAGTGGCTTAAGCTTAAGGTCTTAACTAGGACCTAACGACTCATGCAACGACTCGTTGTGCTACCTAACGAGTCGTGGCCGGAGTCGTAGTTCTTAAATTGTGATAGCTTCCTGACGGGCTACTTAACGAATCATTTGGTCGCCCAATGATTCATTAAGTGAGTCGTTATCACCTTTCTCAGTTTAATTCCACCTTTAATCCAGTAGACTTGACGGAAGACCTCACGATTCGTTGTCACAGGCAACGACTCATTTGGTCAACCGTTGTCTACACTATTTTATGCAGCATTGATGACGATCCAGTTAACGAGTCATTTACTCTGATGACGACTCATTCTGTGCTTTTTGGCACCAGTACTTAGGTTTAGATTTTCGATTTCAACTTCAAATTTCCCATCTTAATCACCTACACACATCAACACATGTGAACACTCTATTTTTCTTACAATTACAACTTGGATTGCCTCCCAAGAAGCGCTGGATTTAACATCGCGGCACGACGCGGGTATTTTGACTACTCAAACTTCACCAAAATACCTCAATGGGTTGCCTCCCATGCAGCACCTGGTTTAACATCGCGGCACAACGCAAGTCCCTGGGTTACTTAGATTTCACCCAAAGCCCTGAGATCCACCACCTTTAATTCTTCGCTTCTCCCCGTATATGCTTTCACCCATTGACCGTTAACTTTAACGAGTTTTCCCTCATGATTTTCCAGTTTGATTTCCCCATGGGAAAATACTTGAACCACTTGAAAAGGCCCCAACCATTTGGACTTCAACTTGCCAGGAAACAAACAAAGCCTAGAATTGAATAGTAACACCATGTCACCCGGACTGAACTCTCTTTTCTCGATTTTTCAGTCATGCTAAATTTTCAATCTTAGTTTATGAATTTTAGAACTCTCATAGGCGTTCAAAAGAAATTCATCTAACTCATTCAAATGATCAAGCCTCAAGTTCGCAACTTCATTCCAATCCAAATTCAGCTTCTTCGGCGCCCACATAGCTTTGTGCTCAAGTTCAACTGGAAGATGACATGCTTTTCCATAAACAAACTGATACGGAGATATACCTATAGGAGTCCTGAATGTGGTTCGATAATCCCATAAAGCATCATCTATTTTTCTTTCCCAATCTATCCAGTTAGCATTCACAGTCTTCTCCAAGATGGTCTTTATCTCCCGGTTTATGACTTCTACATGCCTACTAGACTACGGATGATAGGGTGTTGCCACGTTGTGTTTTACCCCATATTTCTCCAATAAAGAGTGAAAAAACCGGTTACAAAAGTGTGAACCCCTATCACTAATGATGGCTCTGGGGGTCCCGAATCTAGCAAATATATTCCGCTTCAAGAACGTTGTGACGCTCTTCCCTTCATTATTTGGAAGGGCAACTGCTTCCACCCATTTCAAAACGTAGTCAACAGCAACAAGTATGTACTTCATCCCAATTGAGATCACAAATGGGCCCATGAAATCAATGCCCCATACATCAAATAACTCAACGACCAGGATGGAGTAAGAGGAAGCTCATGCCTCTGCGATATGCCTCCTTGCCTTTGGCATGCATCACATGCCTTCGCGAAATCATGCGCATCCTGGTGAATGGTTGGCCAATAATACCCACATTGTAGAATTTTGTGGGCTATGCGAATCCCGCTGTGGTGATCCCCAACAGGGGATGAGTGGCAGGCTTCCAATATACTCAACATCTCTACCTCGGGGACGCATCTCCGAATAAACCCATCAGCACATATGTGAAATAAGTATGGCTCATCCCAGAAAAGCTTTCGCACGTCAGACATGAACTTATTCCTCTGGTGAAAATATAAGTGCTCCGGTACAATATCACTCACTAGATAATTAGTAAAGTCCACAAATCATGGGATAAGATCTTGTAAGGTCGTTAAAACCTGCTCTTCTAGGAATTCATCATCTATGTCATGCTCATCTCGAAGTGCTGCATCAGGTTCCAATCTTGATAAGTGATCCGCCACCTAGTTTTCAGTCCCTTTTTAGTCTTTCACCTCGAACTAGAATTATTGTAGCAGTAGAACCCATCGAATCAACCATGGCTTGGAAGCCTTCTTTGCCATCAGATATCTCAAAGTTTCATGGTATGTATGGACTACCACTATAGTTCCAAGAAAGTATGCCTGAAACTTATTAAATGCAAAAACTACAGCTAACAACTCCTGTTCTGTCACGGTATAATTTTTTTGAGCTGCATTAAGAGCCTTGCTAGCATAATAAATAGGATTGAAAATCTTTTCATGCCTCTAACCTAACACAGCTCCTAGGACCACTCTGCTAGCATCACACATAGTCTCGAATGGTAAAGACCAGTCCGGTGCTACTATTATTGGGGCAGTGGTCAATCTCTCTTTCATGCATTCAAACGCCTTCAAACATGCTACATAAAAAACAAACTTCACCTCCTTCTCAAGCAGTTTACATAATGGATGTACAATTTTGAAGAAGTCCTTGATGAATCTTCTATACCTTGCATGACCCGAAGGCTTTGAACACCTTTCACAGAAATTAGAGATGGTAGACTAGAGATTACCTCGATCATGGCCCGATTTACCTCAATACCCTTACCAGAAATCTTGTGCCCTAGAACTATACCTTCTTTAACCATGAAATGACACTTTTCTCAGTTAAGCGCCGAGTTGGTCCCTTCACATCGCTGCAGCACCTTTCTCAAATGAGCTAAAGAATCTTCAAATGAATCTCCCACCACTAAAAAGTCATCCATAAAGACTTCAATGATGTCTTCCACCATGTCAGAAAATATGGACATCATGAAATGCTGAAAAGTGGCAGGTGCATTACATAACCCGAACGGCATCCTCTTAAAAGCAAATGTACCATATGGACAAGTGAACATGGTCTTATTTTGGTCTTTGGGGCTATAGAAATTTTATTGTACCCCGAATAATAGGAAAGGAAACAATACCATCCTCTTCCTGCAAGTTAATCTAACATCTGGTCCATGAATGGCAAGGAAAGTGATCTTTCTGCGTCCAACGGTTTAACTTCCTATAGTCTATGCATACTCTCCAACTGGTGACTGGTCGTAGAGAACTGAGCTCATTGTTAGCATTTGGGACCATCGTGATTCCTCCCTTTTTTGGTACACACTGGACTGGGCTCACCCATTTGCTGTCTGTAATAGGGTAAACCACACCTGCATCCAACCACTTGATGATCTCCTTCTTAACCACCTCTTGCATAGATGGATTCAACCTACGCTGATGCTCAATGCTCGGAATACAATCTGGCTCTAGCTGGATTTTGTGAGTGCAAATACTGACTGGGATTCCAATAATGTCTGCAATGGTCCACCCGATGGCTTTTTATATCTCTTTAAAATAGAGACCAAAGCCTCCACTTTCCATTCCTCCAATTCAGCTGCAACATTGACCGATAAAGTGTTACAGGCTCCCAAAATACATACTGCAAATGAGATGGGAGTGCTTTGAGCTCCAATACCGGAGACTCCTCAATAGATGGCTTGGCTGGTGGGGTCACCCGATTCTTCAAGTCTAGATCAATCTTCTTTAGAGCATAAGTGTATGACCCCATGCCAGCAAGTGCATTAACAATCTCCTCACCCCGTGGATCTCCTCAGCACCAACATCCATCAAAACTGATGCTAAGTCATAAAGAATCAAAAATTCCTCAATGGTCATAATTGGGAACTCAGGCTCCACAACATCAATTACTGAGACCACCCTTATATCATTTGGTTGTTTCATGGATCTGCATACATTGAATGTCACTTCCTCATTGTTCAACCGGAATTTGAGCTGTCCAGTCTCCATATCTACAAGAGCACGTCCGATTGTAAGAAATGGTCACCCCAAAATAATGGAGACCTCAAAATCAACTTCGTAATCCAGGATGACAAAACTGGCCAGAAATATAAAAGACTCCACCTTCACTAGGACATCATATAGAATTCCCATCAGATTCTTCACCGTACGATCTACCATCAATAGCCGCATTGTAATCAGTTTGGTGGCTCCTATGTCTAACTATTTGAACACTGCTAGCGGCATCAACTTAATACTAGCTCCCAGATCACATAGCGCCTTACTAAAGTTAAAGGCTCCGATAGTGCACGCTATGGTGAATGCTCCAAGGTCTTCCTTCTTCTGAACAAGGGAACGAGATATTATTGCACTACAGTGGTGCAAATTATCTGCAGGTTCAAAGCTTACATTTCTCTTCCTAGTGACAAGGTCCTTCATGAATTTAGCATAGTTGTGCATCTGCTCAAGTGCATCGACTAATGGAATGTTCACAGATAATTGTTTCAACATGGAGATGAATTTGTGATACTTCCCATCTACGACTTTTTTCTTCAACCGTTGTGGAAAAGGAGGAGGAGGTCTAGTAATAGGTGTGAACTTTTGCGGTGCCTCGTTCTCCTTCTCATTGCCAGATCCATGCTCCTTTGCAATACTAGGAGCATTCTTCACCACTGAATCTTTAACCAACATTCGATCCTCGAAATCAGCCATCCTGTCATCATTGATCAATATGGGCTCTTATGCCACATCAGTCACAACCGGCCTTGGAGGATCAACTGTTGCCTTCCCACTCCTAGTAGTGACTGACTGCCATGCAGTAACTATCATTTTTTAGATTTTGCATTGTGTTTCTAGGAAGTGTGCCTTTATGCCTCTTTTTCATCGCAACAGACATCTGACTCATCTGCTGCTCAATCTGCTTAATGGCCATGGCATGTGATTCAACCTTTTGATTCATACCAGAAATATCAGCCGGAGCTCCTTGAAATGGCCATCTGTTGCCTCCATCTGCTTAAGTACCTTGGACAACATGTCTTCAACCTTGAGCCACTAAACTGTGACTCACGGTTCCTTGGAGGGACATAGATACCACTTTTATCATTCTTGTACTCCTCAGGCTTCTTCCAATCTCCATTGTCTCTGTACTGGCCTCGGTTGTAATTGTTATCCCTGTAATAGTTTCGACCTTTGTTCCCCTGACCTTGACGCCAACAGTATTGGTTACACCCTTGAGCGTTGGTTCAAAAACTGTCCCCTTGACCATTCATATAATTAGCTTCCTCCTCAGATTCAGATTCGCCTCCATCATTCCTCGTGGCCTTGCCCTGAGAACCCACAACATTCATTTTTTCAGCTCCAACTCCCATCAAATGCTTAGAAAGAAGCCCCATTGTGGTCTTTATCTCAGCAATATCTTGATCTTGTTCTTCTTCCTTTCTTCTCTATTCTGTAGATATACCTACCGCATAAGAACCAGCCAAAATTTTCAACTCTCTTGTGTGCCATGCGCGGTTGGTTTTTGTGATTCTGTCAAGTAGATTAAAAGCCTTGGTATAAGTGTGACTCATAAATGATCCGCCAGACACTGTAGCGGCCACCGCCTTGGTGTTAGCGTTTAAAGATCTGTAGAAAATTTCCAACAATGTATCTTCTGGGATCCTGTGGTTGGGCACCCTTTTAAGCTTCTTGTTGAATCTCAAACACGTCTCATGAAGTGCCTCAGAAATTAATTGCCTGAAGTTATATATATATCATCTTTCAACTGCAAGGCTCTGGAAGGTGGGAAAAATCTTTCAAGAAAAGCTCTCTTCAACTCCCTCCATGTGGTGATAGAATCGTTTGGTAGTTCTGCCAGCCAAAAGGCTTCCTCACTCCCTAATGAAAAGGGAAATAACCTCAACCGAATTACATCATGACTCACTCCCGATTGTTTATATGCCTTACAGATACCCACAAAATTGGTCAAGTGAGTATGGGCATCATCAATTGCACAATCCGAAAATATTCCCTTCATGTTGAGCAATTGGATCATAGTACTGATAATATCAAACTTTGCCCCAGCAGGCAAAGGGGGAGGGACAATAGCTCCAGTGGCACCGGATTCGTCTATATCAACATCATCATTCTCATCGAAATACCGGTGTCTTTGTTGTTCTGGACCTCTGTTCCTTCTAGATCACTCTACTTCAGCAGCTAGATGTTTCTCTTTAGCAACCCTAGCTAACTCACGATCTCTATCCCAAGCTTGCTCCTCAGCCAACATTCTTGACGTAGCTTGGTCCACCGTCTCTTATTCTTGTATGTTGTCTATTCTTCTTAGATTCCTTAGTGTCTGCTCAAGTTCGTGATCGATTTGAACCAGGGATTTTCCTTGGTTCCTAGTACTAGGCATGCACGAACCTAAGACCTGTTAAAAACAAAAAGACAAGAGAAAAATAAAAAGGAAATAAGAACCAATAGTAAAGAAAACACAATTAACAAAAGCCTTAGCTGTATTCCCCTACAACGACACCAAAATTTGATGTCGCCCAAATTACACCTTGTAATTGAGGTATAAAGCGGTCGATGTCAAATATAGAACCTAACAAAGGTTGAGGTCGATCCCACAGGGTATATAGAAAGAACTTAAGTTAATGTTATTAGCTATTACTATCGGATTGCTTATTTCCTAACAGGGAAAGAAATAAAATAATAAACAAGAATAAAGACTACTAGATGGTTAAATCAATTTTGGTTTGTAACTCAATCAACAACCTGACTAGGATTGTGTTCCCCAAATTCAGAGTCACGCAACAAAGGTTCGAATTGGTGAAAGTATTGTAGAAACTCAAATATTTCGAGAAAAATGAACTACAAAAATTACATGAAACTATAGTAATATAAAGCATAATCAGGCTCACATATAACCTCCAATTTAACCTAGAAAAAACCCTAATTTAGTCATAAACCATGAACAAGATCAATAATGAATCTAACAAATAAAATGTGCTGAAAAACTTAATTTTTCTTTTAGATTAGTGACAAAGAAAATGACAAACCTGATAATTTTAAGAACACCAACAATTTTGAGACACCCACGAGTCAAAAAGCTTATAATTTGAATTAATTTCTCCACAAAGTTGCAAGAAACAACTTCAGAACAGATGACTCTAAGTGAAAATCATAGGAAAATGAAAAGAATTGCGTGAATTTGGTAGAAATTGTGAGAAGAGGTGCAATATTTTTTGTAATCTTTGCACTACCTTTTCTGGCAAATGAAGAGTCTTCTGACCCCTCTCAAGTTTTTTTCTTTTTTAATAGCGCGTGCAAACAATCGTTTTCCTTTGAGTGATTTAGTTGTCCAGGTCATCTGCAAATACCCCTAATAATACACTTAAAAATAGTCCAGGGGGGTCATAGGACCCCCGCAAAGTTAGGGTGTGTAACAGCAAATTCTAAAATAGTTGAAGTGTGTTTTGAAGTCATTTCACCATCACATACCTGGTCTTGAGGAATCTGCAACTACACTTGGAGACCCAAGAGAATTTAGGAAGATCTTTAGTGAAGAATCCTAAATTGGTCTTGAGAAAGTTTGATCTTGCAATAAGAGTGTTAGGAGTATAATGAGGGTTTAGGATGCTTGAAACCGTTAAAAACACCATTTAGGAAGCTTAAAACAACTTAGTTTAGAATATAGAAACTTAAGAAATTACTTACACGCCCTTAAAAACCCGACTAGAAAAAAACACTGGCAGTCCCAACGGGCGACCCAATGACCCGTTAGGGCACATGATGGTTCATCCCTTGATCCATGGCCACTGGCTAATTTTCTCAAATTCTGTGATCTTCTCTTGACACCTCTACTTAATGATTCTTCATGACACTTAACGGATCACTTCACCACTCATTATGACTCACTGAATCTCAAGTTTCCACCCATGTTTCACACTTAAGGAGTCACCTAACGACTCGGGGGTGACACAATGACTCATCCCCCCATCCATCAAGTCCCCTGGAACCCAACATTATCTCTAATATTGCACAACCAAAAAGTCTCTCAATGACTCGTTCTGTGACCTGGTGCAGATTTTTCTCCTTCCCTTATTTCAAATCCTTAGGTCTGATCTTAGGGACTTTTGGGGTGTTACACATACCTCAGTCCCAACTCATGAACGATGTCTCGAATGGTATGGAATTTTAGTGCCAGATGAACTTCATCGGTCCAATTCTCTAGAGCATACTTTGCTTCCTTTTGGGAATTGAACCACTTGAGCCATGATCCTCTGAAGCCTTAGCTCCAAACCTCCTAGCAGGGGGTCCCTTTTGGGCTGATGAGCTTGATACAACTCTTTTTCAGAGTCTTTTGAACCCTTTGTTAGTGACTACTGCTTCCTTATCTTTGTTTGCTCGTGATGCCATAGTACCTGCCAAACAACAACAATAACCTTACAAAATTAGTTCATGAATAACAAGGCTAGCTAGTTATATGTAAGAGGTGCAAAATGACCCCACACTTAACTCGATAGCATAACTGCGAGAATTTATCAAATAGGGTACGCAGACTTCTCCTATTATCATGCCAAATCTCATCAACCCAAATTATTCACCAACTTTATCCTATAAACCATGCTCATGATTTTCCCTTACACCCCTCTTATTTTTTCTATTTTTTGTTTCCATAGGGGTGCTTCAAATTAGTCACTCCCTTCATTTTCCCAACTCTTAATTCACAATTCACACAAACCAAGTGTGCAGCTAGTCACAATAGATTCAACCAACAATTAATATGAATTTTACTACTTTCAACAATGAATTAACATGAATTTATCAGCAACCCAATATTTTCACAATCAAGCATCACATTATTCAAGCAAGTTCTTCCTTCAAAAAATTACTCCAAATTCACTAATTTTCATGAAATTCTCTACAATCCATTCATCACCCTTGTCACACCCACAACTTCAAACCACCAAAATTCAACTACAATAAGCAATCCATCCAAGGATATAACATTATTATGGAAGAACATATGAGACTTAAGCTATAGAAATCCACATTATGAAGTTCAAGATTCTTACCCAACAATGGGGATATTTGATTTCTTCAACTTGGGAAAGAAGGGTAATGGAAGCATACTTACAATATTAAATACCAAAGAAGAGAAGAAATTTACTTACTTGAGTTGAAAAAGTTTATCTCACCAAGCTTTTTGGAGAAAACAATAATGGGGGATAAGGGAATGGAAGTTACGACCAAGAGAGAGAACGAGAGAGAAAATTCTATCTTTTTTCTTTTGACTTTCTAGAGAGAGAAAATGAGTGGGAATTTATAATAAAGATATAGGTCATGGATTTAATTTAGGGTCCTTGGGTCGGATTTTACCCATGGACCCTAATAATTTTTGCCCAAATTACACCTGATGCGGCGCGCCACCAATTGCACCATAAACTTAGAAAAAAAATTCTTTGTGAATTGGGTCTGGCGCAGCGTACTACCCACTATTCAAACCTGAATCATTTTTCTTCTGAAGTTTAACACCTAGCACCCCACGCCAGGTATTTTTCCCCAGACTTAAACTTTTTCATCTTTCTTCCTCCTCTTTTTCACCTTAAATTCCCTATTCGTCTCTACAACATAAAAATGTGTTAGAAAGACGGGTTGCCTCCCACCAAGTGCCTTAACATAGTTGTGGAACGACATTCTTGGGTTGCCTCCTGTGGAGCGCCTGATTTAATATCGCGGCGCGACGCAAGACTTCTCACTCCTCCAATTGAGTGAGATGATTAGTAACCTGCTTTCCTGCTAATTCAACAACTCATGTTTCTCAATAACCTACCTAGACTTTCCTGGCTCCACCATTGTACTCATTTTAAACTCCTCATAGTGAGGTGGCAATCTTGCCGCCTTGAACACATCAAAAACCGCCTCTTGGCCATCCAAAATCATTGACATTTTGCTTGACTTCACCCTTATAATTGCATCTGTTGTAGCAAAGAATCCTCTTCCCAAGATTATGGGAACTGCTTCATTAGCTTCATAGTTAAGGATGATAAAGTCCACCGACAGGATAGACGGTCCCACTTTAATCAATACATCTTCAATAATTCTCTCAAGATAAGTGATGGACCTGTTATCTAACTACAACGTCACTGTGATAGGATGTGGTTCTCCTAACCCCAACATTCTAAAAAATGATATGCATAAGATTGATGCTTCCACCCAAATCGCATAATGCTGAGCCAACCTCTCGGCTTCCAATTATGACTGGAATAGTGAAGCTCCCAAGGTCTTTTAGCTTCTTTGTAATCTTGTTTTGAACCCGAGAACTACACTTCTCTATGAGAGCTACAGTTTCGAACTCAGTGAGCCTTCTTTTGTTTGGCACAATATCCTTCAGATATCTGGCATACTTAGGAATCTTTTGTAATAACTCTACTAATGGTAGATTCACATGTACCTGCTTCAACACATCAAGAAACTTCTTACAAGCTGTGTCCTCCTTCTGCTTTTTGAATCTTAGTGCAAAATGGAGGAGGCAGTCTAGCTTCTACCACTTTCGGCTATGAATTACTTGACTCACTAACCTCCTGCTTGGACTTTACAACCTGCTCGGACTTTACAACCTGCTCTATCTCTGCTTTGTTATTGGGTATCACTTCACCCAGCTCCTTTCCACTACGCAAAAAGATTGCATTGACATTATCCTTAGGGTTCTTCTTAGTGCTTCTTGAAAGTGCCCCTTGTGGTAATTTTGTATGCTGAAGGGACAATTGACCCACTTGCCTCTCCAACTCATGGATTAACTTCTGCATCTCATTAACCACTTGAGTCTGCTAAACCATCCACTACTCCATGGTTTCCTCTAAAGAACTACCCTTCTATTGGCCCTAAGGTCTCTAGAAGTTGTTCGGGGGCCTCTGAAAGTTCTGATTTGCTCCCCATGAGGGATTAGCTGCATTCATGTACCCTTTATTGTAATTGTTTCCTGCAAAACCTCCACCACGACCTTGTTGACCCATAAAATAAATAGATTCTTGGTATAGTGGACAAATTGAATATACATGACTTTCTCCACACCCCTCACATGATGATGGTGGAGTCTGAACTTGTTGAACCTGACTTGCAGCTGGTGTGGTTACTAACTTGCAAATCAAATTCACTAAATGACTAACATCTTCCCGGATTGTTGCTACACCATCAACCTCAAGTTTCCCGGGGACTTAGGTTATTGTAAAACCTTTGCCTGAATCCTGATAATCTTGGCTCCCAACTAACATTAGATTTAGCAAAGCCTTTATCTTATCATAACTTTTGGATAATATTTTTCCCCGTGTAGTAGCACCAAGTAATATCTTAGATTCTGGCTTCAGCCCTTCTATGATGTTGTGTCCAATGATCTTCTTCGGCTGCATATGGTGTGGATAATCTCTCAAGTATCTCTTATATTTTTCCCAAGCCTGAGCTAGGTTCTCACCATCCTTCTAAACAAATTCTGAGATCTTTCCTCTCAACTCCTTCTTTCTCCTCGAAGAGAAAACTTGTTTATGAACTTGTTGGAAAGAGCTTCCTAGGTAGGGATGGACCCAGATGGCTCATTCTGATGCCAGTCCTTCGCTTCACCAATTAATGAAAATGGGAAAAAAGTGAGCTTAACATACTCATCTGAAATATTTTGATAGTGAAAATTTTCACTAGGTTCCATGAATGTCATCAAATATTTGTATCGATCCTCATGCGGCTTTCCCTGATATTGACAATTGTTTTGAACCAACGACACGGTTCCCTCCTTCAACTCAAAATTTCCAGTGATGGTCGCCTTGATGATCGCTTTGGAAATGTTCTCCAAGTTTGGCCAAGAAAAATTGAGCACTGGAATCCTCTCCTAGTTGTTTCCCTACGCTTGCTCATTATTCTCTGTCATTGCTAACTTGCGAAAGGTTCTCTCAATTTCCGAATCAAAGTGAGATAAAAGTGGTCCCTGACTTCTCATTGCTATCATACACTAAGCATACACCACCTGAAATTTTCAACAACTAGCAACAAACGTAAAATGCAGAATAGTGTAACAAAAATTCTAACCACAAACAATTAATTAATATTCAAGTCTCCGGCAACGGCGCCAAAAATTTGATGTCACCAAGTGCATGCAAGCGCATGTGGTCGTCAAGTAATATAGGATGGTGAAGTCCTGATATCATACCTACAGAGACTTGTAAGATTAATTACTTAAATTTTGAACCTTTATTGCACTATTCAAGAAAACACAAGTAAAATGGAAAATGGTTTGGAGATTTTTCTACTAAACTTGGAATGTAAATTAAACTAATAACTAAATTCATTCGAAAAATATTTTGTAATTCAAATGATTATAGAATCCATGGTTTTTGCACTTTTACTTTTAGGTTGAGTTTTAGGATTCAAATACGCTAGACACATTCTTCTAAGATAGCTAGTTGCAATTTACTAATCCATTTCTTACTATTCTCCCGAATATGCAAGAACTATCTCATGAACCCTAACACCTATATCTCTATGGTTGCAGAAGAAACATGAGACGATAGTGACGATACTTATCTCAACTAAATAGGGTTGCAGGGTGTATCCCTATCCTCAACAATAAAATCAACTCTTAAACTATTTGAACAAGAAAATTGAAACTTATTTTATGCTTCCTTTTAACCCTCTTAGTTCCCTCTTCCAAGTTCAACCAAGAGCCAACAAATAATATTCGCAAGGTGATAAGTCTAACGAATAAGTAATAAAAATAAGTAAGCATAAATGAACAATCAAACTGCAACCATCATCCATGGCCAAAACCCCAGAACATGAATTTAGCCACTCATGTTCAAGTGTAAAACCCAAGAAATCATTATTCAAATTAACAAGAGATAAAAGTGAGAAGAAAAACCTAGAAGAAAATGAACTTCTTGTCTCTCTCCCAAAAAACAGCATACAATTGATCTATTAGATGAAAGATAGCTAACAAAAATCCCTAGATATTATATTTATAAGCAAGGTAACAAATAACTCTTTTTCCCTTGAGTAGTTCCGCATTTAGAATTAGAAAATCTACCTCGAACAGACCCTGGCGTGCTGCACACCCATCTCACCAGACTTTGGCTTGAATTCTTCTGAAGTTGGTCTCTGACGCATCGCACCAGCCATCTCGCCAAGGTTTTAGTAAAAATTCTACACTTCTAGACCTGGCATGCCGCACTAGCCAATGCACCAGAGTATTGGAAAAAATTTTTAAGTCCAGAATTTCTCTAGCGCACCGCACCACCAATTTCACCAAGGTGTTAATAAAAAATTCTTATTATATTCGAGCTATGGCATGCCACATCACCTATAGCACCAACCTGAGCATAAATTTCTCTAAAGTTTGGTGGCTGATGCTCCACTCCAGCTACCTTACCAAGCCAAATTTGCTCAAACTCTTCTTTCTTCACACCTTAGACCATTTTTGAATCCTTTTCCATGGGGTACCTACTAAAATCATCAAAAAATACTTGTTATCTCATTTAACACACATATTTATAAAATCATGCATTTTGTAAGGATAATGATCTCAAAACATGATAAAAGATGGGTAAAAGTATGAAAAATGGACATAAAAATATTCCCAACATCATTGTTCATCTTCACTGTCATCATCTGAGTCCCCCACTTCACACTGAAGGTTCAGGTCTCCAAGGGTTCCATCCCATTTTGGAGTAGGAGCCAGAACTAAAGACTCAAGTGTAGGAAAGGAAAGGGAGGATTTAGAGTCTTTTCCACTTTCTTACCCTTTACTCACCAAGAGCCATTTGAGTGAGGCTCTGAATGATTAGATGGTCCTAATATGCAAAACTTTTAGAGGATTTCCCTTTCTTCTCGGGCAGATCTTCCTCAAATAGATAGTCAAAAGAGGTTTCTAACACTCCTTTCTCTGAGTTAGGCACTTCTTCGCAACCGGAGATAGATGAGGGACTAGGTTGGGAAGGATATACAGCAAAATCAAGTTGGATTGGTTTTTCATCCCCTATAATGAATCGAACAAGGTTTTTCCTATTGTAGGAGAGAGCCAGAGGGGTTACAGGGTCGACTGGAGCATCTGAGGGATTGATATAAAGATTTTGAATGGAGAAGTCCTCTATTAGAAGGGAATATGTAGAAGTAGGATTCCCTAAGAATGGATTTTCAAAATATAGAAAAGTTGGTGATGATGTAAGGAGGACGGTCTGAAGGGGTGTTACTTGAGATGGAGACACTAGGGATTTTGTTAGGGAAGAGGGAGGAGACATGATGAAGAAGACTGGTGGAGGGAGCAGATAGGTTTCGAAGAGCAAGGGTTTTGGAGGCTTTTAGATCTGAGAGGTTTTAGCAAGAGAGAGAAAGAGAGAGAAGTGAGAGCAATAGTTGAGATGGGGCTATTTAAGAAGAGAGATGTAATGTGTCATGTCAGGGAAGGGAGATGACAGTTTGGTTCAAATACATGATAATGGTATAGAAGAGCAGGAACAATTTATCCTATGTGGCAGTTCCCAACAATTTAAGTGAACTTTCTCAAGTAGTAATTGTAATACTAACCTGTGAGGGGGGCCTGGTCCTTCCTCTGAAGTGCTGAATCATATCTCTCCAACATATGTCCTGCCTTTACCCTAGCCTCTCCCTTCCCTACCATGCGTGTATACCCGTTATGGTATGGAGCTAAGTTAAACATAGTTTCAAAGACACTCACTCAGATACCTACAGTCTAGTCATAGCCAAAAAGGAAAAATTTTGAGAAGAGAGAGAGAGAGAAAAAAAAAATGGGTGACTAGTTCATCTTTATCAATCCCAGCTTTAGCTGGTTCTTCTCAAAGTAGTCCCTACTTAAGGTGTTTGTGAAGATGTCAACAATATGATCTTCAGTTTTGCAAAACTCCATATGGATATTCCCTTTCTCAACATTATCCTTCAAGAAATGATGCTTGATATCGATGTGTTTGGTCCTCTTAAGTTGGATATGATTTTTTGCCATGTTGAGAGAACTTCTGTTGTCACATAGTAGAGGCACACATTCAGATAAAATTTCAAAATCTTCCAACTACTTCTTTATCCAAAGCAATTGAGCACAACATGAAGTAGTACATACATATTCAGCCTTAGTCATGGAGAGAGCTACTAAATTTTTCTTTCTCAACTCCCAAGAGATCAGTGAGGAACTAAGGAAATGAGTCATTCCTTGAGTGATCTTTCTATCAATCAGGTACCCTTGATAATGAGCATCTGTATAACTAATTAAATCAAATGTGTTATTTGAGGGATAGAAGAGTATAAGATCAGAAGTTTGATAACGCTCAAACTCACACTCCTGACAAAGTATGAAACGGACGTTGTCAATAAAGAACCCAACAAAGGTTGGGGTCGAACCCACAGGGAATATGGTAAGAATTAGACTAATGCAGGTATTTAAGCTTTTAGGTATGTTATCTCCAAAAAGGGGGGTTTATTGAAAACGGTTGTAAAATAAGATTGAAAATCAATTGTTGTTTATCAAGATTCACAATTACTAGGGTAAGTGTTCCCGATGGGTTCATAACTACTTCGGGGTTACACTCGTGATCTATCTCAATGCTTACTTGTAGAACTGATAACTAGGGTTCATCCAAAAGAATGGTTCGTCCATATTGGATGACTACACTCAATCACCAGGTTAGGTTTCAAGAGTGATTTCAATTTAACCATTATCAATTTATTCCAAATTAACTATCTCGCGACCGCAGTTCAAGTTATACAATGACCCATAAAGATTAAGATTTTATTGTAATTCTATTTTCCTAATCTCTACTTCTCTAGGTTCAAGAAAGTAAAGAATTCGGGCAAGTCCTAACATTGTGCTTCATTAAAAAATATTAACGATGAAGAGAATACAATACAAGTGTTTAGCATTGATTTCGAATCACTTTGTGTAACCATAGTTTGTTAATCCATCATGGTTCCGAAAACCCTAGTTGTGGAGGTTTTAGCCTCTCATGATTGTAAGATTGTTATTAACATTCCTAGACGAACACATAATTGAATACTTACAACAATGATTGAAAGAAAACCTGATTTGAATATTTCAAGAATTGATGTTGAATAATCCAAGAACAAAGAAGAAATTCAAGAAAGAAATCCCCAAGACTTGAATTGAAATTCACAACAAGTTGTCTCTAGTTACTTCTAATCATCTCTATGCACTTCCCTGTACTGAAAATAACCTAAAAAGTATTTATACAAATCATTGGAACCTTCTCCTAAGTAAACAAGGGAAACTACCAAAAACTGTTGTCGCCTTCACCTACAACCCCTAACAGCATTGTACGGGTCGTACCTTGACTCATATGTTGGATGGCTTCTACTGAATCTAGATAAGTGTAGAGACATGGTACAACTCATACCAAGTACCTATAAGTCGTACAATCTTTCCATGTCTTGATCTTGCAATTGCTAGCATCTTCTGTTAACTTTTACGGATGGCATGGTATGACTCGTACCTTCCTCCCACTATCCATGAGTCCTTCTTGTACCTTGAGTTCTGCCAGTCATCTATTCTTCTGTTCTTTCTATGGTTCCTTGGTACGGGTCTTAGGTAGGTTTCAGGACTCGTGAATGCCACCCATACCAGAATACTTGGCTTGTGCAATTTCTTCTGGAAATTTTCACGACCGTTATCATGAGCGGTAACTTGCCTTTTCTTCACAATTTTATCCTAGACCTTTCCACGTTCTCAGTATGACTCATATTAGGGTGGTATGGCTCGTACTGAGATCCATATTAAGACACTTTTTTGCATTTTTCTCCATCTTTTGCACAATTCAGCTCCAACATCTATTTTTCCTAAAAACAAAGTAAAAGCACCTCATATCCATATAAACACACCTATGTCTATGTTATTTTCCCAGTTTTAAGCATTGTAAGTGCTGTAAACTCATAGAACATCAAAGTTTCTTTGAGATATCTCAGAATCCTCTTAGAAACCTTGAGTTGGGACTCCTTGGGGAAATCTTGAAAATAAGCACACATTCCCACACTAAAAACTATGTCAGGTCTGCTAACTATCATATACAAGAGGGACCCAATGATTTATGGTCTCATTCATCGAGGGACCTGGTTCATCAATATCCAATTTTTTGGAGGTACCAATAGGATTTCTCAATTGGCTTGGCATTGTCCATATGGAATCTTGTCAAAAGCTCCTTAATGTACTTTTGCTAGCTAATCATGGTACCATAACCTGTTTTACTTGCAGACCCAAGAAGAAGTTCAACTCTCCCACCATCCTCATTTCAAATTCAGTTCCCATGAGCTTGGAAAAATATTCACACAAAGAGTCAAGAGTTTCTCAAAAGATGATATCACCCATATAAACTTGAACAACGAGCAGATTTCCTCCTCTAGACTTTAGAAAGAGAGAGTTATCAATTCTCCCCCTCTTGAATCCATTGTCAAAAAGAAATTTTGATAGTATTTCATACCAAAGCCCTTGGTGCTTGCTTCAACGCATACAGTGTCTTGTCCAACTTGTACACATGATGTGGATAATCAATATCTTCAAACCCAGGAGCTACTTCATGTAGAATTCTTCCTTCAGGTAACCATTCATAAATGCACTTTTAACACCCATTTGGAACAACTTGAATTCCATGAAAGATGAAAAGGCAATCAACATTCTAATAGCCTCCATTCTAGCTACTGGAGCAAAGGTCTCATCATAGTCTATGCGTTCCTCCTGATTGTATCCTTGTACTACCAATCTTATCTTGTTTCTTGTAGTAACTCCTTGTTCATCCAGTTTTTTCCAAAAAACCCACCTGCTCCCTCTGATAGTTTTTTCTGAAGGTTTGGGAACCAAGTGTCATACTTTGTTTCTCTCAAACTAATGAAGTTCCTCCTGCATGGCATTGACCCATTTTGCATCTATTAGGGCCTCCTTGATGTTCTTAGGATCCATTTGAGATATGAATATTGAGAAGGAAACATGTTATGGATTTAAACCAGGTATGCATGCTAGTGTCCAATGGAGATAACAAATTTTCCAGAGGAAGTGAGGATCTATACTTCCAGTTTGAGCCCCCACTGTAGATTGACCTTGTAAGGTACCTGGTCCCTCATTTGGTTGATTATTTGGTGCATCAATTTCCTGTTGATCTTTAAGGATAGTGCCTTGACCTCTATTACCTATAGGTCCTTGTTCTCTACCTAATCCCACCACTTCTGGAGCTAGTTCTTCATCATCATCTGCCTTGACTGAACCTTCAATTGTCTCATTCTTGAGAGCATCTCCATGAATCTACAATAGTTTATCTAGCTCAGCATCATTCAGCTTCTCCTTATTTCTTAGTTCACATGATTCATCAAAAATCACATGGATGTTTTCTTCACCACATTGGTCTTTTTGTTGTATATCCGGTAAGCTTTGCTATTTGATGAATAGCCCAAGAATCACTTTAGGGATTGAACTTTCCTAAGTTCTCCTTACCATTATTCAGCATAAAGAAATTACTACCAAAGACACGCAGATAGTTCAGCGTTGGTTTTATCTTGTTCAACAACTCATAGGGCGTCATTTCGAGCAGGGACCTGATCAAGAATTTGTTGACCACATAGCATGCAGCGTTAACTGCTTCTGCTGAAAAGGTCTTTACAATTCCTCTCTCGATCAACAAGGTTCTGGAAATATCCACAAATGCACTGTTCTTTATTTCTACAACTCCATTTTATTGAGGAGTCCTTGGAGCTGAGATATTGTTACTAATTCCTTTTACTGCACATAACTCATTGAATTTTGCATTTTCAAATTCAGAATTGTGGTCTGACATGATCCCCACAATCTTGTTGTTCAATTTTAGTTGTATTTAATTTGCAAATGACTTAAATACATGAAAAGTATCATCCTTAGAACGTAGGAACATTATCCATATGAATCTAGAGTAGTCATCAACAATGACTAGAATAAACTTCTTGCCACCCCAACTTGCAATCTTCACTGGTCCACACAGATTCGTGTGAAGAAATTCTAAGGGCCTAAAAGTGCTCACTTCCTTCTTTTCTTAAAGGAGAACCTGATTTGTTTCCCCTTCACACATGCATCATAGATCTTGTTTTAAACAAACTTCAATTTGCGGAGATAATGAAACAGTTCCTTGGACACTAGCTTGTTGAGAAGATGAACTGACATGCCCCCACCTTCTATGCCACAGGGCAACATCATCTTCTATAGAGCTTAGATATGTGAGATCATCACCGAATATGAAATCAAGGTCCTACAAGAATAATCACTTGTTAGATTTGGGAACCCATTTTAGTTTGAGTTCCAAAAGTGAGATAAAGGAAAAATCAAACTTATCTTTGTCCATCCTAGCAACCTGGTCCTTGAGGGAGAATTAAAGGTTTTACTTAGCTTAATTCCTCATTCCCTTCAAAATATTGTAGTTGAAAAGTCAAGCTCTCAAGTGATGTAAGGGTTCTTCATCTTCATCTTCTCCAAGTCTCTTGGGTCTTAATCCTAAGCAAGAATTCCATCAAGCCCAGATATGTAGGGTCATGAATTGGGGGGTTTCTTCCACCCTCATGCACGATTTCAAATAAATTTCATAAATTTAAGTCTCTAATCATATTTTTATGGAAATTTTAGGATTAAACCCAATTTTGATGAAATCTCTCATGATATTCTGTGAATACAATTATCTTATGATGCAACCCATGTTTTATGACTAAGATTACATGTCTTCTACAAGAACCTCTTATGAACCTATCTTTCTCAAGTTATAATGATTTACTCAATTATGCATGAATTTCAAGCTTATGTATAATGGCCGAATCAGCGGCATTATTTTCATGGCTAGTTCACGTATGTCAAGTATGTTTATGATTTTCATATTGTCTAACTAGCTTATGTAAAACCAAGTATATTTCATGATTATGACTATGAGCAATGTGCATGTGTTGGGAGTAGTATTTAGCACCGAGTAGGCCGAGGTTCAATGCACCGACGTCTCAGAACTACGTGTCATCATAGGTATATTCATGATTGGGGCCTCACTAGAGAGTGTTCCCCCACAGAATGGGCTCACAAGTAATATTACGCCTTTATCATTTTTTCCCTAGCAAGACTTAGGACGGCTCTATCAACTTGAGCGAGATAGTTGGGCATCATGTGCTCATTTATGATGGTGTCGGTTATGAGAATCTCCCACTGCTCCTCATGTTTTAAGATGTTCATGTTCAGGAATTATGATATCGTATTTTATAGTATAATTTGTCGTTGATCAGTTTATGAACTTTTATTTACGATTGTAAACATGTTAAACCATATGATTATACTTTCAAAACCATGGGTTATGCTTCTGATTAACTCATGTTTATGACTATCTCACAATCATGATTTTAGCATTGTCCCTACTCTTATGTTTTACTCAATATACATACTCAGTACATTCAAAGTACTGACTGCAAACTTTTATGTTATATTATCTCATGATATAAGTGTAGGTGATCAATCTCAGTCGCGTTGCTAGATCCTATTCGGCTCCAGTTTCAGCAGTTTCGGTGAGTCCTCAACATCTGAGGACGTCAATTTTGATGCATGTTCTTTCTTTTTATGTCTTTCAGTTTTCATACTTTAGTAGAGCTAGTAGGGAGTGTTGTACCATCAACTCATTATATGAGTAGAAGCTTCCAGACTTAATATAGATGTTTTAGCGGTTTTGACTTGTTGTCCCTTTTCATATGATTTATGATATCATAGACTTCTACTTATGCCTTATGTTGTGCTTTAAAAATGTTCCACTTAGTTTATGCCCAAAAGTATGCCATGGGTTAGCTTGGAGTCATTCTTAGTTCTTGGTCCCGTGTTATGATCCGGGGTCCCAGTTCGGTTTGTGACAGCAGCAAAGAAAGAAAAAATCAAGGGTTTAGACAAGTTAATGTGATGCTCCTATATTTAATTATAAGCTTGTTTGAGTGTTCTAGACATACTTATTTATTGAAACTCACCAAATGATGATCGGAAGCCGTGATTTTGTGTTTCTCTTATTGAATTGTGAAGTTAAGGGTTATTTAAAGTGTTGTGAAGTAAGAGGGGGTATGTCTAGCCATGTGAGTAAGTCGTGTGAACTTGTTATGAGGCGGAATTGAATGTTGTAAGGATACACCATTTAACTAAACATTGCGTGAGCTTGCTTCCTATCCCATATTTGTGTACTATTTTAATATATATTGTGAAGCCCTGGGAGTTCTAGGCAACCTCATGAGAAGTCCATTTCATGTAACTAATGATAGCTGACAGAAAGTATGTAACAACACCATTAAATAGGGAAGTTTATAAGCTCGTCGCTTGGCTGCAATTTGGTAGGTTATGTATGTAATATGAGCTTCTTGGTTGGCTTCTTATTTAGCTTCTATACTTGTTATTTAATATAGATAAAGGTTGTTTCTTTTACTAAAAAAAAAGATTGGCGCATTAAGAGATTTAAACGAGCAAAGGATTGAGGTATGTAAGGCTAAAACCTCTTTTACCAGTAAGGCACATCCCCATGACACATGTTTTTCTTATATAAGTCAATAAGATCCTAGACTAGACATGTTAAGAGTGTTCATATATTGGATACATAATCTGTCCATTTACTCCCAAATTTCTTCAATTGCCTATTTGACCATATACTTCATTTTCTCACATGTTCACACGTTCTTTTAATTAGATATCATTTTCATTGTGCTAGATATAATTTTACACTATAGAGTTTTTACTTGTTCAATTATAAAGTCTATATATCGCCACTTGGAATGTGTATTTGTCCCTAATTTGAATCTGCCCCAATTGAATCAGTTATATGTCTTAAATGAATCATTTGCTAAGTAAGATTATTTAATCGTTTGTTACATCCCTATATGGCTTATTTTCTATATTCCCCCATGACCTCACTTTTCATCTGCCTTCATGGCTCATTTGATTACTTATTTTATGTGCAATGAGGATCATTTGTTGTTTGACTATAATGGAGGAGGGGCAAACCTTAATGCTGAGTGTAGGAAAATTTCATGTAGTGGGAAAAACATCAATGTTAATTCTAGGCTGATCCCATGCCATGGGGCAGCTCTCAACGAGGTGATAATATGATAATTGACCAACAAAAAGGGGAAGGCGGTTATGTTCATCTGTAGTCTTTAAAATATGTGATCCTATGCATCAGCTCTGATTGGTATACCTTTCATTTTCTATGTCTGATGTGGTAGACATACCTTTATGGACGACCTTTCACGTAATATGTCAGACATGAAAAATCTTCATGTGTTATAGAACTTATGAAATATATTTCATGTGTTAATTTCCTTCGAGATTTGCTTGTTCATTTGTTCACTTGAACCTATATAAGACACAAGTATCCAAATGTAATAATGTATCATGTGCCAAAGATTGCCCTTGAGGCTTATCTATCCACTTAATCACTTGAAATATCATATAGCCATGTACTCGACATGTATAAATTATTACTTGCCAACTTGCTAATGAACAATCTAGAGGCATCTGAATAACGAGCAAATAATGTTAAATCATGATTTATAATTTCATATAGAGTTTTTGATATTCACTTGTCATTAGTTGCCCTTGTTTGACATCTTATTCATTTTAACTTCCTTACTTGGTTACTTGTTATTTTGTCTGTCTTACATATGAGTAGTATATATACTCATGCCCCTATGGTTGAGGGAGCTACATTTACATATACGCAGAATATGACATACAGGTTGGCAGACCATCTCAGTAGGCACTTGTCAGTTCAACAATACATTTGGTGAGATCCAATTCTACCCAGATGTAAGATGTGTCTAGTACTCCTCTTTGGCTGTACATATTACCGTTATATCGGGGCCCTATCCCAATCATATGATAGTTGCACGGGTTCTGTATATAGTAGAGGTTTCTTAAACACCGGTATTGTATACATGAAGTCATCTGTCTCATTTATCATACGTATCAGATGACCCCCTCCCCCGTCTGTATATGTACAACTTTATCAGGTGTATCACTTGTTCTATATTTACTTATTATATCTCTTGTCGGGATTCATTTTATATTGAATGTCATCAGGCTCTTGTCCCCCTCGTCCAGACTTGGGGCGAGACACATATATTATTTTTTTAATCTTTTATTATAAGAAAAATTATGTTCATTGCCAAAAAAATTATTTGCATGGACTAAGAAAGTGGAAGGAAAAGGTAACAATATTTTAATTTGTTGTTATGATTTTTGTTTTTTAATTTTTTGAAGTTGATTGAAAGTAATACTCATATTTATCATCACGAACAAATATTATTGGGTGAATTAAGTGAAAAAGTTCAAAACTTCATTAGTGGGGTTCTTAAATGTTTGAAAATTCACAAATGAATTTTGGAATTTGTTGAGATTTTTGACAAATTAATGAGTGGGGTTTGTTGTGAATGTTTTTTAATGTTGCAGTTAAAATTTGAAGTTATTTGATGAAAAATTGACCCATTTTAGATGGAATTTCATAGTTGAAGTTCGTTTGAGACAAAACTCAATTTTCATATAAGTTTGTATAATTTTGTATAACAATGTAAAAATATATATAATCACCTCTTGTGCACTACTATGCACTTTTATATAAGATTGATATATTATCTATAATAAATGTAAAATATCGTATGATATTATATATCGGCTATATAAACATTATTGCTAGAAAAGAGTAGTCGATATGAATGTAAATTAAAAATATGTGTACGTGAGTGTCAAAGTTGTAGCAGGTAATTTGATGGAGATCCTATTTCAATAACTCAGCTAGGCTTTCAGCAGACATGAACCTCAAGTTTTATCCACAATCTTAATTCTCTCTTCAAAATCCAAATTTGAAGAAAAAGTACACGCACACACCCCTTCTACATTTTATTTTATATTTGCTTTTCTTTAATCCAAATTACTATTGAGCTCCCCTTCTCTCCAATCTGTATCAACTATAACCAACGGCAAAAACAAAGTAGAAAGGATTTACACTGTAATTGCCATAATATTAAGGGGCCAAAGTGAAATTCAGTGATATTCTTTTTCGTTCCAATTGCCTCTTGACTGTTTGATTCTCAAGAAATATTAGACGTTTGTTTTCCTTTTTGTCTTTTCTCTTCGTCTTATCCTCTTTTCGTTTCTTCTATGAACTTGCAACAAGGTTGGTTAAACTTGCACTCCAATCTTTCTTCTTCTATGAACTTGCAACAAGGTTGGTTAAACTTGCACTCCAATCTTTCTTCTTTTTGTTTTTTCCATAATACATGAACAACACATTTAACTGAGCTTCAATTGACAAGTAAATATTTCGACTTTGAATATACTACACATTTAAACATTTCAACTCATCTCTAATATATCAGTTAAATACTCCAACTTATAAAATAATTATTTAAACACCTCCAAAATTTATATGCTCATATCAGTGTGAGGTGTCCACAAGACATAATGGCAGAGCTGTCAATATGAGTCGGTCTAGCCTATCCACGCTAGCCCACGCAGGTTTTGAAATTTGAGGGGTCAAGCTAGACTAGCCCATCATTTTGATGGGCCATAAAACAACAAGCCCAACCTATTACTACGTGGTCAGCAAGCTGTGGCGGGCCTTCACTTTTTAAAAAAGTATACTTTTAAATTATAATTTTAAAATGCTAATGTAAATATCTATAGGATAATATTACATGGTGTTACTTATTAATCAAGTATCAAATCAACCAATAAAATGATCCTAATAATAGTTATTAAATTTAGCTTCACATAAATATTTAGTTGTATAACTTCAATCTGAAATCATTGTCAATCTGTGAAAATATCTTGGGTACAACCGTATAAGAAAATGATTTTGTTGGACATAAAGTTTTTGTGAAACTGAATAACTTTTGATATGATAGCACTCCAATCAAATAAAGATATTAACAAGCAAACTAAACAGCTAATGAGTAACAATATAACTAGCTAAATAGAAATATTAACCTACTTCTGTTCCAATAGAGCACAATAAAATACAAAATCAGATGACAATAAATAGACTCTAAGTTTAGAGTCTTCTGCTTAACTTTAGTAATATTTTATTTTATAATTAACTTTTTATTTGGCACACGAGTCAGCCCAATCCACTTCACTTCAGTCCGACGAGCTTATTTGGGTCGGGCTAAAAGTCTCACTCTTAAATGGGCTTCAAAAATCACAACCCAATCATATCAATTTACGAGTTGGACTGGGTCTGCCCACCAGGCATAGCCCATATTGACGGCTCTACATAATATAAATGAGTTAGAGTGTTTAGTTGTCATTTGAGACCAAGTTGAGGTGTCTAGATGTGCATTTTCAAAGTTAAAATATTTACTTGCCAGCAAAGGTTAAATTTGAATGTGTGTGTGCGCGTGCGTGTATATATATATGTGTGTGTATATATATGTGTGTAGATATATATGTATGTATATATGTATATATATATATATATGTACGTACGTATGTATATATATATATATATATATATATATATATATGTATGTATGTATATACTTTTTTTGTCTCAATACGATTTCCTAAGATTGAGAGAATCTAAATTTCTCTTGATTAAACATGAATATAACTTCTAATGAGCTAAAGAATTTTTGACAGCGGACAAAATCATCTCGTTCTTGTGCTTCCTGACCGAACTTTCCCCCTCTCCCCAAAAGAGGGAATCATCCCTAAACTAAGGACAGATGTCTGGTACTTCAATTTGATTTTTTTAAGACTTTCATTTAATTTTTCAATTTGATTTTTTTAAAACTTTCATTTAATTTTTTTGTTGTAATTCGATTTGGTTCGAATTTTCTTATTTTTGATATGAACTTGACGTATTGATCTATATTTCGACAATTATAACCTTTTACAAAATTAGGTAAATTATCATAGAGATTATTGAAATAATTAATACGTCGTACAATTTCAACTGCAATTAACCAGGAAAGAATTACTTTTGTAACTTAAAAGAAGGAAACACATTAAAGTTCTTCGTGCACTTGATATATGATCTGTATCCATTGTGTTTGTGGTATAGAAATTAATTTGGGAATTTTTTCGTGTTTCGCGCCGTTATAATAAATCTCATATTTATTAAATTAATATTTTAATGTATTTAATATATTTTTAAAGATCATTTTGAGTTCTTTGAATTATCAATAATATTGATAATTATTTTTTTTTCTCAAAAAAAATTCATTAATTCTTAAATAATTGACATGATTCTTGAATCTCCAATTTTATTTTGCAAATATTTTATCTCTTTAGACAATTAATTCTTTAAGATTTTGTTTCAAGTGTAATTACATATTTTATATTTACGTACATAATATTTTCTGATATAAATTGTGTATACATGATATACCTTTTCTTCAAAAGTCAAAATTTTATACTTATATAACATTCTTTATTTTTAAAAGTTAATTTTGACCTTTAAACTGTGCAAGTAATTAATCATTTTTAATATTTAATTTTATATAATATAAAAAAAATAAAAATATGTGATCAAATGATAGTTTTATAGAGCTATGATTTGGAAGTTTCATTTAAAAAAGAAATTAATTAATTAAGAGTTTTAAGTCACCTAACAAATTCTATTGAAAATTTATTTTTATAAATTACGCACAAGAAAAAAATAATCTACATAAAATATTGAAAAAATCCATATACTTTTTCTTTACATGAATAAACAATGTAGAAAGTAATTAATGTGACCTACTATATTTGATATATGTGATTCTATTCTGATTATAATCATAAATATTTACATAGGCTAAAATCATAATAATTTAAAGTGAAAAAAATAATGTCTATTTCAAAGATACATTTTTATAGATTCTTTTTTCTTTAATGTATAAACGGAGAATATAAAATAAGAATTTATCAATTCTAAATTATATTATATACCTTATTTTAAGCATTCATTCACAAGTAAAATACTGGAAATGCATCAATTATATTTACTCTACCAATTAAATTTATTCTTTTGATTTCATTCATATTCCTTTTTCCCTTTCTTTATCTTTTCTTTATACATATTTTTTTCTATCTTATTTTCTTTTTTTTCCTTCTTATGACCCCCATCCCCACTTATTCACAAAAAATAAGATCACAATTATAAATATAATTATTTTCTCCGTATGGTAAATATCTTCAAAGTACTCCAGCTAAGAAAATACATTTATGTCAATTACAATTTTTACTATGTACCTTCTTCCATCTAAAATCCACAAGAAAGAAAATTAGAGTTATCATAGTCCAAAAATTTAACTGAAAAACTAAAGAGAGTAAAATATGAGAGTAGAAAGAAAATCTATCCTTGCTATTACTTAGGGATGTTCATGGTTCGGTTTGGGTTGATTTTTGATTAAAATCAAAACCAAACTAATTTAGTCAGTTTTTAAATTTCTAAAACCAAACCAAATCAAACAAAATAAATAACCATCGGCTTAGTTCTTGTCGGTTTGGTCGGTTTTTTAGTTTATAACTAGCTTTTGATAAATTAATTATAGTAGAACAACAGAGATATGAGATAATTATTTCAAGTGAATATTAGGAATCAACAAATTTCTCTCTAATATCACGAAATGAATGTATTTGAATCTTCTATTATTTTTCAACATTATTCCAAAGTTTTAGCATGTTTAAGTTACATAACTGTAAAGGTTCTTCCACTTCACATGTCTAATATCCACACAGAAATAATATACAACTTTAAATAAAATAGTCAGCCCTTCAAAAACCAAAGAAGCAAACAATTAAAGAGTAAATGGATGTCTTAGCAAAGAAAATTAAAAAAATTGACAATATGCCACAACACATATAAACAATTAGACTTACAGTGTTGGGTTTAAACATGTATTTTAAGTAATAGTATTTAAAAGTGTTGTAGTGCATGTGAAATATGGTATACTAAAACTAAATTAATGATTAAAATGTATATAATATTTATAATTATATATGAAAAACTAATAACATATATTCAAATAATTATAAAACTTATACATAAAATTTATGGGTTCGGTTTGGTTATTTCTTCGATTTTTTTAAGTAAAATCAAAATCAAATCAAATATTATCGGTTTTTAAAATTTAAAACCAAATCAAACATACCAATCCAAACTAAATGTCGGTTTTTTTAATCGGTTTAGTTTGATTTGTGGTTTGGTTTGATTTTTCACCAAACCATGAACACCCCTACTATTACTTATAGTATTTAATACATGTAACAATACTAGTACTAAAAACTTACTCATATATTGTGCGAAAAAATCTATCTTTTCTAACTAAATAGCCACAGTGTCAAAAAAATTTCATCAAAGCTATTGCTATTTTGATCATTTTGAGATCTCACAAATGTTAGGTCCTCCTCTAGATATTGTTATCTGGATTGTGAGACAATATTTTCTTTTAAAAAAAATATAATTATGTGAAATTATTTACGGAGCATATTGTTATGCTCCTAATTTGCCATTCACTATTGAGTTAATGTCTACTATAAAAGCTGGAGTTACAAAAGTATATCCAATATATTTCTTTATGGTAATAAAATGTTAGTAGTAGAACTTTTGAATATTAGAAATTTTTGAGCTTCTTCAACAAAGTATAATTAGATGCAATAAATGTAATAAATTATTCTTTAATTATTAAATAAATTGATAACAAAAAGAATGAAGGAAAATTTTTTTTTAAAAAAAGGAGATAAAAGATAAATAATTTTCTAGGCCATAGAGAGGCTAGCTAATATTCACCACCACACCACCTTAGAACAAGATGCAGTACACTGTTATGCTGAACTCCATAGTCAACGACAGACTTATGATCTTCGAGTTATCAACCACCATAGAATAACCTCTATTTATAAAACCGAATACCTTCCTTTTCTTTAATGGTAGCTTTAACATATGCAATAGTGTCATCACTCTCAACCGTTAATTTAAACCTGTGATCAGAATATGTCTTCACATAGATGTGTGTTATTGGTGCATACCAAAGGATTAAAGTAGATCCTTTTTTAATTTCTGCAGAAATAAGAGCCTGGGTGTCTCTCAAAACTCACCCATCTTCGTTCAACAACGTCTGTTTTGCAAAAGAGATTCCCTTTTCCTCTTGAATGTACGCTTTAACAACTGCTATAATGTCATCTGGTTCAACCATTAGGAAAAAATGTTTTGATTCTGAACGATCACCTTCTTTGGCAACATCTAAAGTACTCGGTAAAAAAAATTTAGATAATGACTATCCAATTATTCATGTCTCTGTAAGTATCATCTTGAATAATGATCCACATCGTTCGATCAAGTGACCATAGATCTAGCTATGACAATAAACACAACATAAACTTTCAAATGATATAACATCCAATATTTAAATGATTTTTCTCTTTTTGATTAGTCAAAATACTAGGAAAACAAGTTTCTTAAAGCCAAGAAAAATAATTTTTTTAGTAAAACTATGAAAAACAAGCTTCACAAATGGTACTTCCACCCCCTTGCCCCCCATTCCAACCAATCCTTAGACCCACCCTCACAGTGTTTGATTAGATTATATATAAATTTTCTTTAGGTTATATAATACATACCAAATACATAAAAATAAGTAACAATAAAAATCACCTATATATTTATGAAAAAAGTAAAAGATTTTCCTTACCCAAAAAGTTAAACAAAGAAGATGGCGAAAACTAATGTGCAATCAAGGACGACCACAAAATATGTGACAAGAAACTCACATAAATGATACTTATTTTAACGGTGCAAGGTTCATATAAAAATGGAAAACAAAGATAGAAACCACAAGAAAGATTTGAATAATAGGATCACATACATAGAGAAAGAAGAAAAAGAGAATATACTCTGTTCAACATCAATTTTTACTACGGCTTCATCATTTGATCTGACTCTCTTCATATTCACCCTTCAACTCTAAGAAACATCTTAACCCCCAATCTTACTTATAGAAGGAGAGGTCAAAATTTAACATTGAGACGATTCAACTTCTCTCAACTGCCTATTTATTACTATTTTTTACATCTTTTTCAATACATGGGAAAGAGATTATCTAACGTAAGCTTAGTCAATCTTAGTTTATGAAAAAATAATTTAATTATTTATTTAAGAGTATTATATTCTTTCAATTTTATAGGATTATTTTATTCTTTTTATTTTTTTATCAAAAAAAACCTTTTAATATTTTGATTTTGAGATTTCTACTTGTAAATAAATATAATGATATATTGATTAATTATATTTCTTCTATGTTTGGATTCATGTAAACTGCAATAATAACTTTTATTAATTTAATTTCGAAAGTGATTTGCAGCATTGAGCTTTGACACCTTTTTTTTTAAAAAAGTCAAAGGTCTTACTTGAAGATGACATTATTAAGATCTAGCCATATGAACAGATTTCATATTTATTGTCATGTAAATGGTTATTACATTATGAACAAAAAAATGAAAGAAAACATCAAAAAAGAACAAAAAAATAAATAGAATTCCTTGATTGTGAGATATGCCACATCAATAGAACTATATTCCTCCTTTATATTAATATATAAATTAGCAAAAAAGAAAATACCACCAGAAGGAAGTTGTTAATATGAAGGTTGATATATACATGCACAATCACTGCCCATTTGTTGTGAATTCCTTTCTCATTGAAACGAGAAAACAAAGGAAATATGCATGTAATTATAAAGTACTCATAAGTTTAATTAAGTGTAATTTAGGATGGTGCCTTTATTTAGTAAAACAAGGGAAAGTCATAATTCCTCTTGCCTGATGCGAAAATACAAGAGTGACATATTAATTTTCTTAAATCCTTCTGCATGCTGTGAAATTAAATATTTTAATTGATTTCAAAGGGGAGAAGGCACAATACTCAGAGATAATATCTCGATTATTGATAGTTTTCTTAAAAAGTCATTAAATTTTATTTTATGCGAAAATTCAAAAAATAAAAAAATTGGCCAATTCGATCAGCTTTTCAATGACAAACTCATATTTTAAAATTTTTAAAATCCTCCTCTTCTTTAAATTTAAATTTCTCATTTAACTTTTAATCACATATATTCTTATAGCTTTTAAGCCTTTTATTATGATATATTTAAAATCATAGATCTTGATAATACTTTCAATATGTATCAATTTTTTTATTTATTTTTTCCCTTAAATTATGTGCTCAGACAATTATCCTTGTATAATCAAACGAAATGAAGGAATGTAATAAATTATTTATAAGATTGCTATTGACAGATGGATAAACATTACATTCCATATTGCATTTGAGCACCAAGTGTTAAAGCTGCAAGAGTGTGTAGATATAATATAAAGTAGATTAAAAGAGCTAATTTGGGGCAAGTTAAGAGACGAAAACAAAGATTGGTCAATGGCTGAGCTCTCGTTGTATCCTCTTCTCGCGAGGCTGCTAGGTGATCGGGGTCTATAAAATGCATGTTTTTAGAAATCTTTTGTCTCACATATTGATCACTTGTGTTTAGGTTGATTTTATTCACTCAACAGTTAATATTCACATTTGTTGTGTAGGAGCCAAGTTTGTGAAAAAAAAACATGAATTGATATGGAGCTACAAAGGATCATATATGACTTAAAAGTCCAAGTAAAAATGATCGGGATCAAGTCCAGGGGTCAACGGATTAGCGTGCACGATATCAATTGCAAAACCATAAAACTGAGCCGAATTTGCACTGGTGTGATGCATGGCCTAGCACTCCATGCGATGTCTCAAGCCTTTATTTAGTCACTTTTCTACCAGATTTGAAGTCTCCGAAGTTTTGGTTTGGTGTACCGTGCACTCTGTTGGGGTGCTACGCACCTGTGTATTTTTGGCGTTGTCCGAGTTTGTTTTGATTTAGGAGATGTGTTTGAGTCCTAGGGTGTTTTCCCACATCATAAATATATGTTTCCACTTTTTTGAGAGGATAATTCATATATTATGATAGTTTACAGAAGGAGACAAGTCGTCTCATCACTAATAAAAATATAGATATTTTTCCCGCTAATCAATGAGAAATTTATGTTATAAAACATGATTTTCTCACTCAATTTTTACCGAACCAGTTCACTGGGAGAACGCATGATGGGAAATATATTTTTATTAAAATAGTGGGAAACTTCATGATTTTTCTTTGTGAAACACTATTATTTTTTCTCTTCCTGCCCATATCAGTGAGAATAGTCACTTAATATTTTTTGGTAAAAAAAATTTCAATGAGAAATTAGTGATTTTTTAATAATGCACGGGGGAGACAACTGGGGATTGAACAACGACACAAGTGTCATCGATCTTAAGCTTTCTTCGATCTCCTCTCTTGTAATTTGTTAGTTCTTAGGGTCGTGGTGCTTCATAAATTTTGTAGCTTGATTCTTTGGATTCATTACTATTTTTCACCATTATTTGATTTAATTGGTTTACTTACTCAATTTTGCATTAATAATGTTTGTGAGTAGCTAACATAGAGGGACTATCCGTCGATCTAGATCATATGCTCGGGAGACGGGATCTAGATAGCATGGGGCCGGGGTTGAGTAGAGCAAGTTAAATGATTCAGCGATTCATCTGGCACTAATTGGCGGCTATGATAGACTTATATCTAGTACATGACAAGCTAGTTGTAGACTTATACTTAATTTATCTTGCTTAGTTAATTATACAAGAGACACTATTGTGTTCTTATTACTTGAGATGACTATGCGGATATATATGTTTCAGTAGTTTGAATAGACTCCAATTTATTAGGGATGATCCCCGAGGTAATATCAATCTTGTGGCTATAGTAAACTAGATTCATAATAGACAACATCTCACGGGTAACTCAACACAAATGTTCGCTACCATAACCTAGCTTTTACGTCCCCTTCAACTCTCCTCGTGCTCTTTATTTGTTATTTTATATTATTGTAGTAGTTTAGTTATTACAATCACTTATTAGAGTTGTTGGATAGATAATTTGTGTACGCTTTCGTGTCTGTTGGAACTAACTACAACGCGAGCCAAGGAAGTTCCCCAAGAATCAAAATAGTGAAGTAGGTGCAGGGTGAGATCCATTGCGATAAAATGCCAAAATTCACCTAGAATATGCTCGCCAGAGTCCTCACGTAGCACAATCACAGACAAGCATAACAGTTCTCTCTTAGAAGACTTTGGATTGGTTCGAACGATCTTATACACAACCTAGGTCATATATATACCTCAAGAAGCATCATTTGAAGGGAGACACATCACTTTTGGAGGCAAGAACACGTAAGGAGCGGGAGCAAACAAAATTCAGCTTAGAATTTCAATTTCTTCTTTTCTTGTTCGATATGAAATTTTATGCTATGTTGTTCAATGATATTATGAGTAGCTAAGTTTCTTCTCTAAAATTTTGATGGAACTAATTACTGGAAGAATTCTTGATGGAGTTTTGTTATAATCGAGTCATTTTACTCTCTCTGTTTGTTCAACTATGTTTTCAAATTGTTAATTAAATGACCATCAATTAACTATGTCATTATATCTTGTATTGCTCGAGAGAAATTACAAGATTTGATTGTTGTTAAACAATGTCATTTCTATGTAGTTAATGATTTCTTGCTTGGATTTAAAAGTGAGAATAGAGATAATGAAGCTTTGATACGATTTTCTGAGTTGTTTAAATTACTAGCTAGTAGGGATATACAAAGAAAATCGATAAACCGCATCAATTCGAAAATCTGAGTGAAATCGGAAAAAAGTCCGACTAGTGATTTGATTCGATTGGTTTGGTGTTGGAAAATAAAACACTACCATAATTGGTCTGGTTTGGTTTTAACTAAAAAAAATCAAACAGAACCAAACCAACATGACATTATATATATATATATAACTTTTTATAAATATTTTATGTGACTTATAAATACTTCTTAAACTCTTTCACAGTTTTTGTCCTTTAACATATTATTTCAAGTTTGGACTTGAGATTTTGAATGACCTAATAAGTTAATAGCTCATACGTGCATGCTATTAACTCAACTAACGCACAAACCAAAATCAAATCAATATCACTATACTAATAAAAGAAATGATTTCAATACTAGGAATAACAATAATACATATTAAATATCTATTATTTATTTTTGTAGGTTAATTTACACAGGTGAAAACACATAACTTAATTTTTTTAATGTTTAGTTATGTAATTAATACTTATTTGTCGTACTTTGTTGACATGACTTAATTACTTTTAGAGTATGATCATTTTTATTATGATTTATTAGTTATCAATATTTATTTTATGCGATTTCATCATCTTCTTTATTGAATATTTTAGTACAATGTCATCATTCATCTCACATTTTGTGCTATTTTCTTAATTATGAAACGCCTTAAATAGTTGTATGTTACTGAAATTAGAGAAATATTTCAAGTATAAGATATATGTTTTGTATGGAGACTTTATAAAAAAACAGAAAAAATTCTAAAAATCCGAAAAAATCCGAGGTTGAAAAAACTGACTTTTATTAATTTAATTTGGTTTGTTGATTTAAAAACCTGATACAATTAGTTTAGTTTGGTACTTAAAAAATTCAAACCAATCCAATCTATCTAGCTAGCTAGAGTTAGATCAGGAGAATAATTCAAAAATATTATTGTTGTTGATTGAAAGATAATTGTGGTAACTAGAAAACTCATGAGCAGCAGAGATTAGTTCAACAAGATCATAGTAAACAAATTGAAAATTCACTCCAATAGTTGGAAAGTCACAATTCTAGGTTTTTACTCATGAATATATTTTATCTCTTAGTTGATAATTTTATTACTTTAGTATTTTATAGTTAAGTAGTTTAAAACAAAAATATTTATTTTTATAACTCAAAAAGATATTCAAACTTATTTTTTTGGTGATAATGTTTAGTAATAGTTAAGTTCTAATTTCATGTGGAATCAACTCCAAACTTA
Source organism: Datura wrightii (assembly GCA_035772735.1). Taxonomy (NCBI): domain Eukaryota; kingdom Viridiplantae; phylum Streptophyta; class Magnoliopsida; order Solanales; family Solanaceae; genus Datura; species Datura wrightii. The sequence continues at coordinate 181,474,997 of JASDFA010000018.1, forward strand.
AAACTGATGAATTAAATTTGCGATGGTCGCTTATTATTTTTAAGTCGAGTTTTGAACGTGAACATATAACAATATTCTTAATTTTCTGTAACGCCCCTTATACTCCAGATTTTTAAATTTTTGTTTTTGAAAAAAGGATTTAAAAAAAAGAAAAAGTTCAAATGATTATTTCAGATGATAGTATAATGTATCATTATTCAGATTTCATAAGCATACATGAGATATGACAAACTTGCGCAATTACAAGGGAACTTTGTCATCCTCGGACTATTATTACATCTTATTCTTTGTTTTTAATTTCGACATTGACCAAAGTCCCTTCCTTGCTAGTCTCATTCAAGATTGATAATGATCTTTGTCTTTAATTATTGTTTTTTTTTTTTACCAATATAATTATTGTTATCAGCCTCTGTTTTGTATATATTCTAGCATATTGAAGAGCCCTATTATCCATAACGTAGAAAATTTATTAATAGCCTAAGTTTTGTTTGGTTTCATGTTAAATTAATTGGTTGATTAAATTAATGGTGTTCACTCTGCATGTATATTTTATATCAATAAATATATGATTTTTTTAAAAAAATTATATAATGTGTTTGAGTTAGAAAATAAAGCTTAAATAAAAAAGTAACTTACCAAAAATGACATGTAGATCCGGGAGATTTTAGTAGCTTAATCGGTAGATTCATTTAGCTAATTTAGGAGAAATCCTGCCCCACAAAATTTCTTAAATACCTTTTTATAATTTATGAGAACTTACGTAGGGATATTTTTTAAAAATATTATTATTATGTGACTTAAATACGAAAAAGAAAAGAGTAACAAAAAACTACTTTTATCAAGATTATTCTTCAAGAATTTATCAAATAACACAAATTAATTAAATAATTGAATCTTTGAGAAATTTGTGAATTAGCTCCTAGAAAATGTTGATAAATGATGTCGCATAGACCTTAATGTATTATGCATGAGTTTTGATGATTTGACAAACTTATCAAGGGAACAGATCAGGGACCAAATTCTCTACATGGAAGGTTACTCTCATAGCTGTCAATAACAACTTTATAGCCTATCACTGATATCAATGCTGCCACAACACAATAGCCAGACTGCTGCTGCTCCTATCATTTGTCAGTTGGATAGTATCACATTTGTCTCTCTCATATTTGATATAGGCTTGACACAATACAAATGAGTTTTCACTTTTGCAAACACACAAGAAGGACACTTCCTCTCTTGCAAAAGCCATCCGAAAACAAGAGTCAACAACAAGAAGAACAAGGGTTATTTCATGTGTATTTGTTTAATTCTAGGGTGTTGATTCCTTGTCTATTGTTCTTAATTTGTAAACCTACTCCTCTTATGAGAAGCATTCATAGTAGCTCTTTTCTGGTTGGAAAATCATTGTTTAATAGGCTAGAGTTAGCCTTTAGTTTTCTTTGTAATAGAGTTATTGCAAAGGCTTACAATAGAGGTATTATAAGGGGGAATAGATTAATAGGTTAATTCCTAGGTTACATGAGTTTGTAAGATGAACTTTCTTGGCTGTTTTAGTGGAGTCTGAAAATCCTACTAGTGTAGGTCGTGGTTTTACTCTCTTGGGCGAAGAGGTTTTCATGTAAAACTTCTTGTGTTATTTAGTTTCTGTCTTCTGTTAAAGAACCAAGCAAGGAACCTTGTTCTAGACTCTGTTTGGTGGACGTATATAATCTATCAATTGGTATCAGAGCAGGTTCTTTCTAAATGGTTAACACCTAGAAAGTACTGACTCTAATGGCGGCTCCACCTAACCTAGAAGAAGGACAATTTACTACTAGGCCTCCCAGATTCAATGAACAATACTATAGATGGTAGAAAATAAGAATGCATGACTTCATAATCGCTGAGGACTTAGAGCTTTGGGATGTCATCTGTGACGGACCTTTTGTGCCTATGAAGACTCTTGAAGATGGCAAGATAGTTCCCAAAATAAGAAAGGAGTATAGTGACACTGACATGAGGGCAATAGAGAAGAACTTTAAGGCCAAGAAATTTCTGCTATGTGGCATTGGTCCAGACGAGTACAATCGTATCTCAACCTGTGAAACTGCAAAAGAAATATTGGAAGCGCTATGATGTGCCATGAATTTACGGCACTTTCGACGTTTAAAATCAAGAAAATATATAAATTTCGAGTATGTTTATATAGATATGATGTATTTGTGTTAAGTATTGCAGGAAAATAGGTTCGGAATGTGAAATGGGCAAAGTAAGGCAAAAATGGACCAAATTGTAGACTGCTATCCAGGTAACGAGTCGTCGTCCCAATGAACGACTCGTTCTTGGAGTCGTGGGAAGAGATCGAGTTTTATTTAGAAGAAACAGTGCACCTAAAGAGTTGAAGGCACAACTCATTACATCTGGTAACGAGTTGTTATGCCAGTCGCGGAGACTGGGAGGAAGATTTCTGAAAAATGCTTAGTGAAGACAACGAGAGACATAATGAGTCGTCAGGTGAAGTGATGACTCGTCATGAGATACTGTGAGCATTCGTCAAATACACTGGAGGATTTGGTGATCCATGGCCACGAGGTACCTAGAGACTCGTGCCCAGGCCTAATGAGTCGTTAGGTGACCCATCACCAGGACTGGACAAGTTGCCGAGGACGACTCAACTTCACTGGCCACGACTCATTGGGAGACCTAACGAGTCGTTTCTTGGCCCGTTACCACTGCCGACTTGGAGTCCGTTTTTAGTTAGAAAAGGTTTTTTTTGGAACTATAAATACATTATTTAGGTTTATTTTTCAAGCACAGTTTATTTTATCACTTTTCACGTAAATTTTGGTGTTGTGAACGACTATTCTTGGTTCAAGAAATAAAGTTTGTAATTTTGTTCTTGATTTTGAGAATCAAACAACATTGAAGTTTTGTTCATCGGTTTTTGAGATTTATTCAATTCACGTGGTTTTTCTTCTATAAATCTTTGTAAGTTACAATTACGATTTCTTCTTTATTTTGTGATTGTGATCATACAAGCATGAGTAACTAAACCCATAACTAGGGTTGTGGGAACCATGATAAATTAACACACATAGGTAAAAATACTTAGTGTTTCTTGAACGTCGTTTATGCATGTATTGTTTTTTTCTTCGTTTTAATTGTTTCTTAACGGTTGCAAATGTTGGAATTTGCTTTATTCTTACTTACCGGATCAAGGGGATGATGAATGGAAAAAGGGATTAACAACGGAGATTTGAGGCTGTCAACCCTCATCTAATAGCTTGGCCTTGTTAGGGAATAGCTAGTCCGATATTAAGGGTAAGGGTTAATTAAGCATACACCCGTTTATGGACCAAGTTACATGGTGCTAATCATCTAGATAGGGGACCAACCATTTAGGTGAATTTAACTTACCAATATTGTATGCTAAACACTAGGATAGATCACTAGTTTAAAAGCATTGTGGTTATGAAGTCATAGGGAATACAATCCTAGTCACTTTATTGATTGAATACAACCGAAATTGATTTAAACATTTACTAGTCTCTACTCTTGTGTATTATTTTGTGTTTCAAATCTTTCCCCCATAGGAAATAAGTAAGCCGATAGTATTAGCTAAACGCATTAACTCAAGTTCTTTTCATATTCCTCGTGGGATTTGACCCCAACCCTAGTTGGGTTCTATATTTGACATCGACCGCTTTATATCTCATTTATGAGGTGTAATTTAGGCAACATCAAATTTTGGCGCCGTTGCCGGGGAATACAGCTTAGGTTTTTGTTAATTGTGTTTGCCTTAGTGTTGGTCCTTATTTCCTTTTTATTTTTCTTTTGTTGTTTTTGTTCTTAACAGGTCTTAGGTTCTTGCATGCCCAGTACTAGGAGCCAAGGAAAATCTCTGGTTCAAATTGATCACGAACTTGAACAAACACTGTGGAATTTGAGGAGAATGGCCAACGTACAAGAGCAAGAGACAATGGACTAGGCTACAACCAAAATGTTGGATGAGGAACAAGCTCGAGCAAGAGATCGAGAGTTAGCAAGGGTTGCTGAAGAGCAACGCCTAGCTGCCTTAGCTGAGCGAGCTAGAAGTAATAGAGTTCCAAATCAGCAGAGGCACTTGTATTTTGATGATGACGATGATGCTGATATTGGCGAAGCCGGTGCCACTGGAGCTATTGTCCCTCCCCCTTTGCCTGCTGGGAAAAAGTTTGACATTACCAGTGCTATGATCCAATTGCTCAACATGAAGGGGATATCTGCGAGTCATGCAACTGATAATGCACCTACGCACTTGACTAATTTTGTGGGTATCTGCAAAGCATACAAACAATTAGGAGTGAGTCAGGATGCGATATGACTGAGGTTATTTCCTTTTTCATTAGAGAGTGAGGCAATGCTCTAGTTGGCTGAATTGCCCAACTACATGGAGGGAGTTAAAAAGAGATTTTCTTGAAAGGTTCTTCCCACCTTCCAGAGCTTTGCAACTGAAAGATGAGATATACAAATTCAGGCAATTAAATTCTGAGGCACTTCACAAGACATGGTTGTGGTTCAACAAGAAGCTCAAAAAGGTGCTCAACCACAGGATCGCAGATGATACACTTGTTGGAGATCTTCTATAGGTCTCTAAATGCTAACACCAAGGCGGTGGATGATACCCTGTCTGGCGGAACATTCATGAGTCACACTTATGCTGAAGCTGCTAGGGTACTTGACATAATCACTAAAACCAACCGCGCATGGCACACAAGAGAGTCAGAGACTCCGGCTAGTACTTATGCTGTAAGTATGTCTACCGTATAGAGAAGGAAGGATGAAGAGAGAGATTAGGATATTGCTGAGATAAAGACCATAATGGGGCTTCTTGAGAAGCATTTGATGGGATCCAGGGCTGAAAAGGTGAATGCTGTGGGTTCTCAGGGCAAGGCCCCGAGAAATGATGGTGGCGAATCAAAATCTGAGGAGGAAGCAAATTATCTGAATGATCAAGGGGTGGATTTCCAAACTAACACCCAAGGGTCTAACCAAGACTCTTGAAATCAAGGTTAGGGGAACCAAGGTCGGAACTTCTACAGAGACAATAATTACAACCGCGACCAGTACAGAGACAATGGAGACTGGAAAAAGCATGAGGAGTACAAAAATGACAGAAACGGTCTATATGTTCCTCCAAGGAACCATGAGCCAGAGTCTAAAGCAGATGGAGGTGATAGATGGCCATTTCAAGGAGCTCCGCGCTGATATTTCTGGTATGGACCAAAAGATAGAATCACATGCTGTGGTTGTTAAGCAGATTCAACAACAACTTAGTCAGATTTCTGTTGCTATGAATCAGAGGAAAAAGGGCACACTTCCCAGCAACATAGTTCAAAATCAAAAAAATGGCAGTCATTGCATGACGGTCACTACTAGGAGTGGGAAGGCGACAGTTGATCCTCCGAGGCCGGTTACGATTGATGAGACAATAGATCCCTTAGTGAATGATGATGATAGGATGGAAGATTTCAAGGATCAAACTTTGGTTGATGATTCAATAGAGAAGACTGCTCCTAGTAATGAATGCAAAGGAGCATGGATCCCCCAAAGAGAAGGAGAAGGAGGTACCGCCAAAGATCACACCTATTCCTAGACATCCTCCCCCTTTTCCACAAGGTTGAAGAAAAAGGTTGAAGATGGAAGTATCACAAGTTCATTTCCATGTTGAAACAATTATCTGTGAATATCCCATAAGTCGAGGCACTTGAGCAGATGTCCGGCTATGCTAAATTCATGAAGGACCTTGTCATTAGGAAGAGGACCGTAAGCTTCAAACCTGCAGATAATTTGCACCACTATAGTGCAATAGAATCTCATTATCTTGTTCAGAAAAAGGAAGACCCTGGAGCTTTCACCATACCATGCACTATTATTATACCCCAAGAATTTCAAGAATCGGACTTGAAAGTGAATCGGAGAAAAACTAAAAAATATTGCAGCAGTTGCAAAATGAGTCACTGAATGACTTGTGAGGAGACCCCACGAGTCATCAGGTGACTCATGGGAAGGACTTGAAGGATGAGGGACTCGAGGTCCTCACGAGCGATGTAACGATTTGTGGTCAGACACCACGAGTTGTCATGTCAGTCGTGGGGTGGTTCTAGAGGAAGATTCAAAAGTTTGTCCAGTGCACTTGATGGGAGGTGACAATGGGTCGTGTTTGTTGGGGATGAGTCGTCATGTCACTCGTTAGGACCCCCAGTAGACCAGTTATCCAGTAAACTTAACGAGCGAACCAACGGATCGTGTGCCCTGGTGACGAGTCATCGGGACGTCTGTTAGGACCCCCTGACAATTATTTTCAGCAATTTCAGTAAGGGCTTTTATGTAATTCCTAAGTTCTAAGGGCCTATATTACGTCGTTTTAAGATCATAATAGAGGGTTTTTAGCAGAGAAAAACCCATCTTATGCCATTACTTTTATGCATGCAAGGTTGGGGGTTTTAGGAGAAGAATCAAGATGAATTCTCAAGGTTTCCAATTGGAATCTCAGCTGGACAATTAGAAAGAGGTAGGATTCTTCAATTGAGTTGATATTGGTGATTTATTGAGATTGAGCAGATTCTAACTTAATTTCTTTTACAAAATAGTTTTCCTAAAAATTGAATCTAAAATGCCCATATGTGGATAGTTCATATAGAATGCGATGATGATGGAGTAGATGATGAAAGGCATGTCTCCAACCTTACCCATGATGTTGATGATGTTTTCAAAGAAGATTAAATAGACCCAAGTATGGTCGAGCTTTGGTTTATGCCCAAATGATGATTTCAAATTGTGATTTTTCCCCGACATGAGCTTACCACATGGTCGAGATGAAGTTTTACTTTAATCCTTATTATGAATTCTAGCTTATGATATGTTTCAAAGTAAAGCCTTCTCTACACGTAAATCCTTAATTGTCATGCATGTTATTGTCGAGCTTTGTCAAGAACAATGTTAAGCTTCATTTCGCATGATGTTGAGTCTAAGCATGATTTCATTCTAAGATTTATCGAAATGATATTGTTGAGCTTCATATTTTATTATGTCTAGTGTATCCATGATTTCATTATGAGCTTTGTCAATACACAATGTTGAGCTTCTTTTCTTACGATGTTGATTATATGCATGATTTCATGTTGAGCTTCATCACTAGACGATGTTGAGATTTGTATTTATATGATGTAGAGCATTGCATGTTTTGGGAGAAGAGTCTAGCACCGAGCGGGCTAAGGGTCGATAACCCTACGCCCCGGAACTACGTGCCAACGTAGGTTGATTCTATTATATTATTGGGACCTCCCTTGTGAGCTATCCCTGACTTGATTGGCCCCTTTCAGCTTGATATCGATATCATGGTAGCGTCCCTAGCCCTGACAAGGTCTTGGATGGTTCTGTCCACTTGAGTGTAATAGTCGGGATCACGTAAGCTCTATTGTGGTATGTCGGTTAAGTAACGAGTCTCCCACTGTCTATATCATTCGAATTTGCATATCCATTACTCATGATAATTATCATATGTATGAATGTTCAAAAAGCAACGTTTGACTCATTGTTCATCTTTTGATATAAATGTTATATGTTAGCTTTGAGTCATTCGAGTCAGTTATGATGTTCTAAGGCCATGCATGAACACGTTATGATAAGAGTGCAGTTTCAAAATGAATGCATGCAGTCTTCTACTTACTCTTAAAATCTTATATATGTATGAATGGTTTTAAATTATTGATGTTATCAAAGCGGTTTTACTTACCTTGCATACTCAGTACATTACACGTACTGACCGCATACCTTCCCTGCATCTTTTCATGATGAAGGATCTGTTTCACAGGTTCAGCCCCATTCGTAGCCGCTTATCGAAATTATCACCTACTTTTTTGGTGATTCCTCATCTTTCGAGGACTAGACTTTTAGTTATCTTGTATGTATTTTTAGTTTCAGATTTGTTGAGCTAGTTGGGGGCGTTGTCCCATCAGCTCATCCAGATTAGAGGCTTATCAGACTTAGGCATGTATTCAACTTCAAACGTTCTTTCTGTTGTTATGTCAAGTTAGATTTCTATTGAGTTTATGATTATGTTTCTTCATATTTATTGAATGAGTTAGTAAATGCTTGCCATGGGTTGACTTGGGGTCTCTCAGGTCCCTTGTCCCATGTCTACGATCCTGGTCTACGCTCGGGTTATGACAAACTTTGTATCAAAGCAATAGGTTTGAAGTATCCTAGGGAGTCTGAAACCCACATTAAGTAGGGTCTTTTTCATGAGTGTGAAGCGCGCCACACTTATGACGAAGAGGCTACGAAACGTTCTAGGAAATGTTCCCATCTTTCTTGATCTATGTCATGCAATGAAGAGTCTTTCTATCCCTCTAATTTGTGCTATTCGCGATTGCAGAATCATAGCTCCTCGAAGGATGAATGGAAGGAGAAATGGAGATGGTGAAGGCCACGAGGATCGCATGGGTCGTAGGCATCAGCAGGTCCCACCAGTTTAGGAGCCTCAAGCACCGAAGCCAACCACCCATATTGAGTTTCGGGTTGCTATCCAGATGCTTGCATAGGCCTTGAACGCTCAGGTCAATCAGCAGGCTGTTGCGCATGTTCCGTAGAATGGCAGTGCAGTGGCAGCTTGAGTTAGGGACTACTTGAGGATGAACCCATCGGAGTTTCTTAGGTCCAAGGTAGATGAGGACCCACATGAGTTCGTGGATAAGGTTACCAAGATCACCTAGGTCATGGGGGTGAGTAGTGTTGAGTGAGCGGAGTTGGCCTCCTATCAGTTGAAGGGGGTTGCGCATATTTGGTTTCGCCAGTGGAAAGACAGCAGAGTTACTAGAGAAAGTTCGGTCACTTGGGTAAAAATCCATGTTGCATTCCTAGATCGGTTCTTCCCTTGGGAGATGAGGGAGATAAAGGTAGCGGAGTTCGTAAATCTAAAGCAAGGGAGGATCAAGGTACTAGAGTATTCCCTTGAGTTCACCCGCCTATCGAAGTATGCTCCTAAGTTAGTGGCTGACCAGAAGGTACGAGTGAGAAGGTTTGTGCATGGGATAGCAAGTTACTTTGATAAGGAATGCAGGATTGCTATGCTCCATCAGGATATGGACTTCCCTCGGATGGTGTTGTATGCCCAGTAGATGGAGGTGGCATATTCGAGAGAGAGGGAGGCCAAGAGGGCCAGGACTAAGGACCAAAGATTCTCCCAACAAGGGTACGACGGTGGGCACCGTCACCAGACCCACCAAAGATCATCTGCCCCAACTTCATCAGCCTTGAGTGTGCCATCTCGGCATAGGCATGATCAGAGAGGGCGAGCATCAGGCTCGAGGGGTCAAAGTAGCAGACCCATAAATTCAGGTGTTCCAGCTTGTCGCAGATGTGGTCGAGGGCATACAGGCTAGTGCTTGGCAGGTTCGTGTGCGTGTTTCAGGTGCAGGAAACCCGGACACATGCTTAGAGATTGTCCAGCAGCGAGACAAGATCTGGTTGGGGGCCGTGGCCTATCTTCTAGCTCAGAAGCCCCAGCCCCTCGCTCAGCACATCAGGGGGCATCTACCAGTGTAGCTGGCGGTCAGCGCTAGAATAGATTCTATGCCCTAGCATCCCGTCAGGAGTAGGAGGTCTCCCCGAACGTGGTTACTGGTATGTTACGAGTCTTCCATGTTGATGTTTATGCATTGTTAGATCCAGGGGACACCTTGTCCTTTGTGACACCTTATGTAGCCAGTAGCTTTAGAGTCAGTCCCGATGTCTTGTCAGAATCCTTCTCGATTTCTACTCCCGTAGGTGACTCAGTTATAGCTAGATGGGTGTATAGAAATTGCCTGATCTTGGTTCTCCATAGGGTCACCTCAGTAGATCTGATAGAGTTAGCCATGACCGATTTCGATGTTATTCTCGGCATGGATTAGTTGTATGCTTGTTATGCTTCCATTAATTGCAGGACCCGGTTAGTAGAGTTTAGATTCCCAAGTGAGCCAGTCTTAGGATGGAAAGGTAGTTCAGTTGTGCCTGTAGGCCGCTTCCTTTCTACCTCAAGGCTAGAAAGATGATTTCTAAGGTTTGCATGTATCATTTGGTTAGGGTCAAGGATGTTGACTCTGAGACCCCGACTATCCAGTCAATTCCAGTAGTACGTGAGTATCTAGAGGTCTTTCCTGATGATTTTCCAGGTATTCCTCCCGAGCGGGAGATTTCGGTATTGACCTTCTTCCCGATACGCAGCCTATATCTATTCCTCCCTACAGGATGGCTCCAGCCGAGCTAAAAGAGTTGATGGATCAGTTAAAGGATTTGCTAGATAAGAGTTTCATTAGACTGAGCCAGTCTCCATAGGGCACACCAATATTATTTGTTCGGAAGAAAGATGGTTCCCTTCGTATGTGAATTGATTATCGATAGTTGAACAAAGTCACTATCAAGAACAGGTACCCCTTACCCAGGATTGATGATTTGTTCGATTAGCTACAGGCTGCTAAGTGTTTCTCGAAGATAGATCTCATATCTGGGTATCATCAGCTTAGAGTTCGGGAGAGTGATATTCCGACGACTGCATTCAAGACACGGTATGGTCACTATGATTTTGTTGTTATTCTTTTGTACTAACCAATGCCCCTGCAACTTTTATGGATCTGATGAACAGGGTGTTCAAGGCATATCTAGACATGTTCGTGATCGTGTTCATTGATGACATCTTGGTATACTCTCGGAGTGAGGAGGAGCATGCCGCTCACCTGATAGTAGTGCTTCTGACCTTCAAGGATCGCCAATTGTATGCAAAGTTCAGAAAGTGTGAGTTTTGGTTGGACCCCGTGGCATTCTTGGGCCATGTGGTGTCTAGTGAAGGCATAAAAGTAGATTCGCAAAAAATTGAGGCGGTGAAGAATTGACCTAGACCGGTGAATCCTACGGATATTCGGAGTTTCTTGGGCTTAGCTGGCTACTACCAGAGGTTTGTTGAGGGTTTCTCATCCATTGCAGTGCCTTTGACTAAGTTGACTCAGAAGAAGGTGAAGTTTCAGTGGTCGGAGGCTTTTGAGAAAAGCTTCCAAGAGTTGAAAACTTGACTTACTTCAGCACTAGTATTGACCCTACCCGAGGGTACTGATGGGTTCGTGGTGTATTGTGATGCTTCCAGAGTTTGACTTAGGTGTGTGTTGATGCAGCGTGGGAGGGTGATAGCTTATGCTCTCGATAGCTGAAAGTACATGAAGAGAATTACCCGCCACATGAACTTGAGTTGGCCGCGGTGGTGTTTGCATTGAAGATATGACGACATTACTTGTATAGGGTCCAGGTGGATGTATTTACGGATCACAAGAGCTTGCAATATGAGTTCACACAAAAGGATCTAAATCTTCGGCAGAGGAGGTAGTTGGAGTTACTTAAGGATTATGACATGAGTGTCCTTTACCACTCAGGCAAGGCTAATGTGGTTACGGATGCGCTCAGTAGGCTCTCAATGGAGAGTGTGTCCCATGTGGATGAAGGGAAGAAGGAGTTGGTGAAAGATGTCCACCGGCTTGCAAGGCTGGGAGTTTGATTGATCGATTCGACCGATGGCAGTGTTGTTGTGCATAATGGCTCGGAATCGTCCTTGGTAGTTGATGTTAAATCCAGGCAAGATGAGGATCCAATATTGAGGAAGCTGAAGGAGGCGGTGCGGAGTCAGAAAGTGGAGGTTTTCTCCCAAGGGGGAGATGGTGTACTGCGATACCAGGGTCGTCTATGTGTCCCGCATGTTGATGATTTGAGAGTTTGGATATTACATGAGGCACATGGTACCAGATATTCTATTCATCCAGGATCCACGAAAATGTATCGGGATTTATGAGAAATCTATTGGTGGGATGGTATGAAGAAGGATATTGCGGAGTTCATAGAAAAATGTCCAAACTATCAACAAGTGAAGGTCGAGCATCAAAGACCTGGAGGTGTACTTCAGGATATTGCCATCCCCACTTGGAAGTGGGAAGAAATCAATATGGACTTCATTACAGGTCTGCCTCGTACTCGCCAGCAATACGACTCCATTTGGGTTGTGGTGGACAAGTTGACCAAGGCTGCACACTTCCTACAGGTCAAGACCACAGATTCAGCAGACGATTATGCTAAGTTGTATATTCGGGAGTTGGTTCAACTTCATGGAATGCCCTTGTCTATTATTTCGGATGGAGGTACTCAGTTTACTTCTCAATTCTGGCATTCATTTAAAAAGGGGCTCGGGACATATGTTAAGCTAAGCACGACTTTTCATCCTCAAACGGACAGCCAAGCAGAACGAACAATTCAAACTCTTGAGGATATGTTGAGGACATGTGTTATGGATTTTATAGGTAGTTGGGATGATTATTTACCCCTGGTCGAGTTTGCTTATAATAATAGTTACCACTATAGTATCCACATGGCACCGTTTGAGGCCCTCTATGGGTGAAGGTGCAGATCTCCCATCAGATGGTTCGAGGTTGGTGAGGCAGCTATAGTAGGACCAGATTCGGCTCATGAGGCAATGGTGAAGGTTCAGTTGATAAGGGACCGGTTGAAAACCACCTAGAGTCGTTAGAAATCGTATGCTGATGTGAGGAGAAGAGAATTGGAGTTTGATGTAGACAATTGGGTGTTTCTAAAGGTATCTCCCATGAAGGGAGTCGTGCGATTCGAAAAGAAAGGTAAACTCACTCCCCGCTATGTTGGCCCCTACCAGGTTGTAGGAAGAGTTGGTAGGGTGGCGTATGAGTTAGACTTGCCTTTAGAATTTTCTTCAGTTCATCCCGTGTTCCATGTATCGCTTTTGAAAAAGTTGCTTGGGTGATCCAGCCTTGGTAGTTCCGATAGACAACGTTGGTGTGAAAGACAGCCTTAGTTATGAAGAAATTTTTTGGAATTTTGGATCGACAAGTTTGAAGGCTGAGGAACAAAGAGGTAGCTTCAGTTAAGGTTTTATGGAGGAATCAACATGTTGAAGGAGCTATGTGGGAGGCTGAAGCGGACATGATGGCTAGATACCCACATTTGTTCTCTACCGTCTTAGTTCCGCATTGAGGTATCAGTTCTTTCCCTAATTCTCTAATCAGTTTCCATGTTCATTTCATGTGCACAAGTTTGAATTATGTTACAATAAATGTATGTGATGCCTGAATTTAGTTCAGCTATGTGGTTCTTTTCGGAGGTAGTTATTCCGTGAAATTTCGGTTAAAATAATCAGTATTAGAGTATGATAATTGCTTGTTTCTATTTCCTGCTTGTTTCTAACATTCGAGGAAGAATGTTCCAAAGGGGGATATATTGTTATACCTCGAGAATTTCAAGAATCGGACCCCAAAATGAATTGGAGAAAAATTGGAAAATGTTGCAGCAGTTGCAGAATGAGTCACTGAACGACTCGTGAGGAGACCCCCACGAGTCGTCAGTTGACTCGTGGGAAGGCCTGGAAGGATGAGGGACTCGAGGTCCTCACGGGCGATGTAATGACTCGTGGTCTGACACCACGAATCATCATGTCAGTGGTGGGGTGTAACTAGAGGAAGATTGGAAAATTTGTCCAGTGCACTTGACGGGAGGTGACAATGGGTTGTGGCTGCTAGGGACGAGTCGTCATGTCACTCGTTAGGAGCCCCGGTATACCAGTTATCTAGTGGACTTAACGAGCGAACCAACGGATCGTGTGCCCTGGTGACGAGCCGTCGGTTCGTCCGTTAGGACCCCCTGACAGTTATTTTCAATGATTTCAGTAAGGGCTTTTACATAATTCCTAAGTTCTAAGGGCCTATATTATGTCGAGCTCGTAATAGAGGGTTTTTAGCAGAGAAAAACCCATCTCAGGACATTACTTTCATGCATGCAAGGTTGGGGGTTTGAGAAGAAAATAAAGGTGAATTCTCAAGGTTTCCAATTGGAATCTCAGCTGGGAAATTAGGAAGAGGTAGGATTCTTCAATCCCAGGTATGTAAGGCTATGAGTGGGTGCTTCCTTCCACAGCCATGCCCATTCCCCATCAATTTGTGATTTGTCTGCGGTGATCAAGTATGGGTTTTCATTCAATTGCATGATTCTTACATGTCTACTCATGGTTATAATCAAATTGATTTGATATTGGTGATTTACTGAGCTTGGGCAGATTCTAACTTAATTTCTTTTACAAAATAGTTTTCCTAAAAATTGAATCTAAAATGCCTATGTGTGGATAGTTCATATAGAATGTGATGATGATGGAGTAGATGATGAAAGGCATGTTTCCAACCTTACCCATGATGTTGATGATGTTTTCAAAGAAGATTAAATAGACCCAAGTATGGTAGAGCTTTGGGTTATGCCCAAATGATGATTTCAAATTGTGATTTTTCCCCGACATGAGCTTTCCACTTGGTCGAGATGAAGTTTTCCTTTGACCCTCATTAAGAATTCTAGCTTGTGGTATGTTTCAAAGTAAATCCTTCTATATGCATAAATCCTTAATTTTCATGCATGTTATTGTCGAGCTTTGTCAAGGACAATGTTAAGCTTCATTTCGCATGATGTTGAGTATAAGCATGATTTCATTCTAAGCTTTGTCGAAATGACATTGTTGAGCTTCATATTTATATGATGTCTAGTGTATGCATGATTTCATTATGAGCTTTGTCAAAAGATAATGTTGAGCTTCGTTTCATACGATGTTTATTTTATGCATGATTTCATATTGAGCTTCGTCACTAGATGATGTTGAGCTTCGTATTTATACGATGTAGAGCATTGCATGTTTTGGGAGAAGAGTCTAGCAATGAGCGGGCTAAGGGTTGATAACCTACGCCTCGGAACTACGCGCCAACATAGGTTGATTCTATTATATTATTGGGGCCTCCCTTGTGAGCTTTCCTGGCCCAATTGGCCCCTTTCAGCTTGATATCGATATCATGGTAGCATTCCTAGCCATGACAAGGTTTTCGACAACTCTTCCCACTTGAGTGTAATAGTTGGGACCACGTAAGCTCTATCGTGGTATGTTGGTTAAGTGACGAGTCTCCCACTATCTCTATCATTCGAATTTGCATATATTACCCATGATAATTATCATATGTATGTATGTTCAACAAGCAAGGATTGACTCATTGTTTAACTTTTTATATAAATGTTATGTGTTAGCTTTGAGTCATTCGAGTCAGTTATGAGGTCCTGAAGCCATGCATGAACACATTATGATAAGAGTGCGGTTTCAAAATGAATGCATGTATTCTTCTACTTACTCTTAAAAGCTTATTATATGTATGAATGGTTTTAAATGATTCATGTTATCAAAACGGTTTTACTTACCTTTCATACTCAGTACATTCCATATACTGACCGCATACCTTCTATGCTGCATCGTTTCATGATGCAGGGTCCGTATCACAGATTCATACCCGTTCGTAGCCGCTTATCAGAATTATCACCTGCTTGGTTGGTGAGTCCTCATCTTTCGAGGACTAGACTTTCAGTTATCTTGGATGAATTTTCAGTTCAGATTTGTTGAGCTAGTTGGGGGTGTTGTCCCATCAGCTCGTCCAGATTAGAGGCTTATCAGACTTAGGCATGTATTCAGCTTCAGACGTTCTTTCTGTTGTTATGTCAAGTTATATTTCCGCTGAGTTTATGATTATGTTTCTTCTTTTTTATTGAATGAGTTAGTGAATGCTTATGCCATGGGTTGACTTGGGGTTTCTCGAGGTCCCTTGTCCCGTGTCTATGATCCGGGTCTACGCTCGGGTCGTGACAACTATTGGAGCCTTTAATTTTGCTAAGGCATTATGTGATCTGGGTGCTAGTATTAACTTGATGCCATTAGTAGTGTTCAGACAGTTGGGCTTAGGAGCCCCCAAACCGACTACAATGCTGCTTTTGATGGCAGATCGCACGGTGAAAAATCCGATGGGGATTCTCTATGATGTTCTAGTGAAGGTAAAGTCCTTTATATTTTCGGCCTATTTTGTCATTCTAAATTGTGAGGTTGTTTTTGAGGTCCCCATTATTTTGGGGCGACTATTCCTTGCCACCGGACGTGCTCTTGTTGATATGTAAACCGGAAAGCTAAAATTTCGGTTGTACAATAAGAAGGTGACATTCAATTATGTCGATCCATGAAGAAGCCAAATGATATGAGGGTGGTCTCAGTAATTGATGTTGTGGAACCTGAGTTTTCAATTATGCCCATAGAGGAGTTAGTGACTCTTGAGGACTTAGTAGTAGTTTTGATGAATGTTGGTGCTGAGGAGATCCATGGGGTGAGGAGATAGTTAATGCACTTGCTGGTATGGGGTCATATACCTATGCTCCAAAGAATAATGATCTTGACTTGAAGAATCGGGTGACCCTAGCGGCCAAGCCATCTATTAAGGAGCCTCCAGTATTGTAGCTCAAAGCACTCTTGTCTCACCTGCGGTATGTATTTCTGGGAACCGATAACACTTTATCGGTCATTGTTGCAGCTGACTTGGAGGAATGGAAAGTGGAGGCTTTGGTCTCCATTCTGAAGTGATATAAAAAGCCATCGGGTGGACCATTGCAGACACTATTGAAATTCCAGCCGGTATTTGCACTCATACGATCCAACTAGAGCCAGATTGTATTCCAAGCATTGAGCATTAGCGTAGGTTGAATCCACCTATGTAGGAGGTGGTCAAGAAGGAAATCATCAAGTGGTTGGATGAGGGTGTGGTTTACCCTATCGCTGATAGCAAATGGGTGAGCCCAGTTCAGTGTGTACCGAAGAAGGGAGGAATCACGGTTGTCTCAAATGCTAACAATGAACTCATTCCACTCAGACCAGTCACCGTTTGGAGAGTATGCATGGATTATAGGAAGTTGAACCATTAGACTCAGAAAGATCACTTTCCTATTCCTTTTATGGATCAGATGCTAGACCGACTTGCAGGAAGAGGATGGTACTGTTTCCTTGATGGTTATTCGGGGTACAATCAGATATCTATAGCCCCTGAAGACCAAGAGAAAACCACTTTCACCTGTCCATATGGTACATTTGCTTTCAAAAAGATGACGTTTGGGTTATGTAATGCACCTGCCACTTTTCAGTGTTGCATGATATCCATATTTTCTTACATGGTGGAGGCCACCATTTAAGTCTTTTTGGATGACTTTTCGGTGGTGGGTGATTCATTCGATGATTGTTTGGCTCATTTGAGCAAGGTGCTGCAACGATGTGAAGAGACCAACTTGGTGCATAATTGGAAAAAATGTCATTTCATGGTCAAAGAAGGTATAGTGCTAGGCCACAAGATTTATGATAAGGGTATTGAGGTGGATAGGGCCACGATCAAAGTAATTGCTAGTCTACCACCTCCAATTTTTGTGAAAGGTGTTCGAAGCTATCACGACCAGAACATAGACTCGGATCATAACACGGGACAAGAAGCCCCGAGAGACTCCAAGTAGACCCATGGCATGAACATTCATCTAACTTCATATCAACAAAATGAAACATATCGGAAACGTGAACATGACATAACATAGCATGATAATAGGTATGGGCTAAATACATAATAGCAGAGTACTACACGTGGTCTGAAAGCCTCTAACATTATAGATGGGTTGATGGAAAAACATCTCCAACTAACCCGGCAACTAAAACTAAAAGAAAACATCAAGATTTGAATCAAATGGTCCTCGGAGAATGAGGACTCACCAACAAGCTAGATGCGAAACTCCATACCAAGAAAATGATTATGCTGGATCTGAAGGTCGGAGTCTGTATCATAAAATGATACAACATAGAGTATGCAGTCAGTACTTGAAATGTACCAAGTATGCAAGGTAAGTAAAACAGATATTTAAAATATATAAAAGCTCATAAATGATCATAAGAGTAGGATAACATGCCCATAACATAAATAACATACAATAACATAAGGCTCAAGGTTTTCAAAACATTCGTAAGTCAGTCATAATCATAATCATAAGATAAAAATCTTTATTGAACATAACTTGAGACAATGTACATAATCATAAAATGCATAAATCACGAGAATAATGGGAGATTCTCATAACTGACATACCCCATATGAGCACACATGGAGCTTGAGTTGTAACCCTAGTCGAGAGGGTGTTCGTACCTTGCCAAGGGTAGAACCATGAAAGGCGTGATCATACATGAGAAGGGCCATTTGGGCTAGGGACAGTCATGAAGGGAGGTCCCAACATGTGCTACGGTGGCACGTAGTTATGAGATCCGGGGCAGAACCTAGGCCCCGAATCCTACTTGATGTTAAATACTACTCCCAAAACATATATAGTGCTCATGGTATAATATGCATAAGATTCATGGTCTAGTTAAATCATGATAATCATAAACATGCTTGTAAATACGTGAACTAGCCATGATGATAAGGCCCGTGATTCGGCCAAAATCATAAATCGTAAATCATGAGGTTCATGTATACTTGTAAAACATGTATATACTTGATATTCCTAAATCCATGATGAGTACTTGAGAGAAATCATATCATAAATCATAAATCATAATTTGGGGCTTAAGAAGATCAAGATCATAATGGAACCATAAATTGACTTTTCATGAAGCTTACATAATTGGGCCTAATTTAATTAGAAGTTGAAACTATAAATTAATGGTAAAAAAATTATAAATCTGCCCATAGATCATAAAAAATACTTTGGAACATGAGGGAATTGGACCCATAGACATATTGTAGAGAATTTCATGAAATTGGGTTAAAACCCTAGAAGTTCTTAAAATCGTACTTGAAACTTGAAATTCATAGATTCATGAGAGATTTGATAAGGGACAAGCATTTATAATCATAGGAACATAATTTGAATCATGAGGAAGCTGATTTCATGGAAGAACATGAAAGAATTCACCCACAAGAAGCTTAATCCTAAAACTCCCAAAAATTAGAGCATGGAAGTGAGAATCATGAGTACAACTTGAGAAAGGCGTGAGGGTGGAAGAAACCCCTCACTCATAGCCCTACATACCTGGTTTGATTATCCCTTGACTTATCTTGAAAAGTCCAAGAAGATTTGAAGAGGTGTGAAGAAGAACCTTAGCTTCTTTCTTGAGAGAAAACCCAACTAATCTTTTGGAGAGGATGAGGATTTAGACTAGGTTAATCCCTTTAATCTGACCTTAAGAAAGCCCAAAACATCGTAATTTAGTAGATAAAAGAATAGGAGTTCACCAAAATTCCCCAAATATATCGAAATAAAACCTGTAACTGACAGTTACTATGACCAACAGTACGGGTCGTAGGTTGCTTGTACGACTCGTACTGAGAGTTGTACCATGCCTATTGCAGCTTCACTAAATCGCTCATAACTTTTACTCCGAGATCCGATTGGCACAAGGTT
The DNA here is from genome assembly GCA_035772735.1 of Datura wrightii. Classification (NCBI taxonomy): domain Eukaryota; kingdom Viridiplantae; phylum Streptophyta; class Magnoliopsida; order Solanales; family Solanaceae; genus Datura; species Datura wrightii. Next base: position 181,494,335 of record JASDFA010000018.1, read on the forward strand.
AGATGACTTGGAAAGAAGACTAAATAGGATTAAATTCGATATGTTTATCACCCAAAAATATTTTCTAACATGGGAGCTATGATCGGTTGAAGTTGACCCTTATACGAACCAATATGAAAAACCCAATCGGCAAGAAGGCTCTCAACTCAACTTTATGCTAGAGGTTCCTTATGACCTTAATTTACATCCAATGCAATTCTTACACTTTGGAATTAATCTTAACACCTTGTTTCCATAAATTCATTGGGTGTGGGTCTATCCACATACCTAGAAGGGTTCCTAACTTAGCTTGAAAGTCCGAGGCATTATAATATATTTACTCACGACTGAACCAACGATTCACACCATCATACTATGAGTCGTAACACCAACCTATGGTTTCCTCTAGTGACTAATGAGTCCATTCTTCCCTAACTCTCTGAATATTTCCACGACTCGTACCATGACCCGTAACTCCATCCTACAAGTCATACTATTACCCGTACAATCATTCACATGATAACTCCAAAGACTTGCTACGACTTCTAGCCACGGGTCGTACCCACATACTACGACTCATAGTGGGGACTCGTGGTTGGGAAACAACTTAACTGATCTGGACCGTGGGTCTTCCTACGACCCGTACTACAAGCCTACAACTCGTAGGTTGAGTCATACTGAAGTAAATGTTTTTTCCAACATTTCCTGTTGATCACACTTCAAATCTCAAGTTTAGCCATAGGAACTTTTAGGGTATTACATTATCTCCCCCTTGGCAAAATTTGTCCTTGAATGTGGGTTTAGCATACTAAAGAAGTGGGAAATGAACTGCCATCCCAAATACTTAACATCTAAAGCTGAAAATTGATGGAGTGATTGACTCCGGGCTGATACACATGATTGAACTGAACTCATGAAACATACATACATTCTAAGACATGAATGGTACTGTTATGCACGACTTGACATAAAACTGAATAGAGTTCTAAGGGTGAAATTTATACCTCCAGCTAGAACAGAGCTGGTAGGAAAAGATACCAATATCTAGCTATCATATCTGCTTCAGCTTCCCACATACCTCTCTCAACAAGCTGATTCATCCACAAAACTTTCACAGAAGCTACTTCCTTGTTCCTCAACTTACGAACCTGATGATCAAGCATCTCAACTGGTACCTCCTCATAGGTAAGGTTATCCTTCACCCTAATTTCCTCTACCGGAACCACTAATGATTGATCTTCGATGCATTTCTTCAACAAGGACACATGAAACACGGGATGCACCGAAGCTAACTCCACTGGTAGCTCTAACTCATCGGTCACCTTGCCAACACGTCTCACAAACCTATATGGCCCAACATACCGGGGACTAAGATTCCCCTTTTTTCTGAACCCTTAAAGAATCAAGAAATCTCTACTTCCCTCAAAATGAAGCTCAAGCATCAAATTATGAATTTGCCCTTCCGTAACCATTCCGAATGATCAAAATCTGGTCAAATATGTATTCTTCATAAGAAATAAAATCATAGACACCCATATTGATATACTTCTATCCCGGGCCCAAAAAGTCAACGCTGAGTCAAAACTGGAATTTTAATTGAAAATCATGTTACCCATAATGTCTAGAACCCAAATATGAAATTTCATCTAAAACAAAGCTCAAATAGACTTTGAGTTCATCAAAATATGGTCTCTTAACTCCAGACCCAAAATCCTCAATTTTCCTTCAATAAATTCACGGATACAAATGTAAACCAACTGACGAAATCATGGAGAAATACCAAATTAAGGATTAGATACTTACCCACATACTACGACTCATAGTGGGGACTCGTGGTTGGGAAACAACTTAACTGATCTGGACCATGGGTCTTCCTATGACCCGTATTACCAGCCTACGACTCGTAGGTTGAGTCGTACTGAAGTAAATTTTGTTTTTCAACTTTTCTCGCTAATCACACTTCAAATCTCAAGTTTAGCCTTAGGAACTTTTGGGGTATTACAGAAGCTTTTTGGGTCATGCAGGGTTTTATAGGAGATTCATCAAGGACTTCTCAAAGATTGCACATCCTTTGTGTAAACTACTTGAGAAAGAGGTGAAGTTTGTTTTTGATGAGACATGTTTGAAGGAGTTTGAATTCCTAAAAGAGACATTGACCACTGCCCCTATTATAGTGGCACCTGACTGGTCTTTACATTCAAGGTTATGTGTGATGCTAGCGGAGTGGCCCTAGGAGCTGTATTGGGTCAAAGGCGTGAAAATATTTTCCATCCTATTTATTATGCTAGCAAGGCCCTTAATGCAGCTCAAAAAATTTACATCGTGACAGAAGAGGAGTTGTTGGCTGAAGTATTTGCATTCGAGAAGTTTTAGGCATATTTTCTTGGAACTAAGGTGATAGTCCATATAGACCATGCAACTTTGAGATATTTGATATAAAAGAAAGATGCCAAGCCACGGTTGATTCGATGGGTTTTGCTGCTGCAAGAGTTCGAGTTCGAGGTAAACGATCGGAAAGGGACCGAAAACTAGGTGGCGGATCATTTATCAAGATTGGAAGCTGATGTAGAACTTCCTAATGATCTTGACATAGATGATGCATTCCTGGAAGAGCAGGTTTTAGCTGCCTCAGGATCTCATCCTATGGTTTGCGGACTTCACTAGTTATCTGGTGAGTGATGTTGTACTGGAGAGCTTATCTTTTCACCAGCGGAAGAAGTTCATGTCTGATGTGTGGAAGTTTTTCTGGGATGATCCCTACTTATCTTGCATATGTGCTGATGGGGTGACTCGGAGATACATGCCCGAGGGTGGAGATGTTGAGCATGTTAGAGGCTTGCCACTCATCCCCTATTGGGGGTCACTACAGCGGGATTCACACTGCCCATAAAATTCTCAATGTGGGTACTATTGGCCAACCATTCACCAGGATGCACATAATTTCGCAAAGGCATGTGATGCATACCAAAGGCAAGGAGGCATATCAAGGAGGCATGAGCTCCCTCTTACTCCCATCCTTGTCATTAAGTTGTTTGATGTGTGGAGCATTGATATTATGAGCCCATTTGTGAGGTCAAACAGGATGAAGTACATACTTGTTGCTGTGGACAATGTTTTGAAATGGGTGGAGGAAGTTGCGCTTCCAAATAATAAAGGGAAGAGTGTCACAACCTTCTTGAAGCAGAATATTTTTTCCAGATTTGGGAATCCCAGAGGTATCATTAGTGATGGGGGTTCGCACTTCTGTAATCGGTTGTTTCAGACTTTATTGGAGAAATATGGGGTGAAACACAGGGTGGCAACACCCTATCATCCGCAATCTAGTGGGCAAGTTGAAGTCTCAACTCGGGAAATAAAGACCATCTTAGCTAAGACTGTGAATGCTAATCGGACAGATTGGTCTAGGAAGCTAGATGATGCTTTATGGGCTTATCAAACCACATTCAAGACTCCTATAGGTATGTCTCCGTATACGCTTGTATATGGGAAAGCATGTCATCTTCCAGTTGAACTTGAGCACAAAGCTATGTGGACGCTCAAGAAGCTGAATTTGAACTGGAGCAAAGCTGCAAACTTGAGGCTTGATTAGTTGAATGAGATTGATGAATTTCGTTTGAAAGCCTATGAGAGTTCTCAAATTTATAAACTAAGGATGAAAATTCAGCATGATCGGAAGATTGCGAAGAGAGAGTTCATCCCGGGTGATATGGCGTTACTATTCAATTTTAGGCTTCACTTGTTTCCTGGCAAGTTGAAGTCCAAATGGTTGGGTCCTTTTCGGGTGATCCAAGTATTCTCCCATAGGGCAAATGAACTGGAGAACCGTGAAGGAAAGCGATTTAAAGTAAATGGTCAATGGGTGAAAGTATAATTGGGGAAGAGCAAAGAGATAAAGCTGGTGGATCTCTAGGCTCTGGGTGAAATCTGAGTAACCCCGGGACTTGCATCGTGCCACGATGTTAAATCAGGCGCTGCATGGGAGGCAACCCATGGAGGTGTTTTAGTGAAGTTTGAGTAGTCAAAATACCCGCGCCGTGCTGCGACGTTAAATCATGCGCTTCTTGGGAAGCAACCCAAGTTGTAATGGTAAGATAAAAATAGTGTTTACGTGTGTTGATGTGTGCAGATGATTATGATGGGAAATCTGAAGTTGAAACCAAAAATATGAACTTGAGTTGCTGGTGCCAAAAACCACAGAACGAGTTGTCATCTGACCTAACAACTCGTTAAGTGGATCGCGGTCACTACCACAGAAAATAGTGTAGACAACGGTTGACCAAATGAGTCGTTGCTTGTGACAACGAATCGTGGGGTCTTCCGTTAAGTCTACTGGATTAAAGAGGGAATTAAGCTATAAAAGGTGACAACGAATGACTTAACGAATCATTGGGATACCCAACGATTCTTCAAGTGACCCGTCATGAAGCTACTGCAGTGCTAAGAGAGTTCAGGGCCTACAACTCATGCCACGACTCGTTGGGCAGCACCACGAGTCGTTAGGTCCTAGGTAAGATCCTAAACTCAGTTAATTGAACGAACAACCAAACGAGTCATTGCTCTGCTTAACGACCGTTACATGGGTCGTGGTATATTTTTAATTAAACCTTCCACCCGACCCGACCCACGTAAAAATAGGGTAATTTAATTTTCAAAACCTATAAAGACACCCGATTGTTCCCTCTAATTTTCTCACCTGAGCTTAAACTAAAATTCCAACTCAAAATTTCCCACTTTTTCATCCTCCCAATATCACTTCTCACTCGCAAAGCACGCACACACACACGATCATACCCAAATTTGCTCAGGTGACAAAATCAAATTGCTACTGTGTGTTGAAATCACCTACCGCTAAAAACTCTTCCTCTAATTTTGATCACTGTGAGTAATATTTTCCTCCTTTTTTCAAGTGTTTTAACCATCTCTTTCCTATAACATTGTAATGCCTTGATGATTTATGTTCGATATCAGATGAAAACCCTAGGTTGTTTGGAATATAAAATCACGATCAACAAGTAAATACAATGCTACAAAGAATTTTGTCTTTGTGCTGGTTGGATTGAAAAGAATAATTAATGATAAACATGGGATTGCTTGATTTGTGATGGAATACCCGATAAACCCTAGTTTCCATTAATTTCAAGTTGAATTCAATCACTGTCATTTTAGGAAAAATAGGATTTGTGCTTGTGGGATTAAATAACTAGGTGAGATGGTACATGGGTATTATTGTTCTTCATAGACCAGTGATGACGCCTCATGTAACGACTCGTGGGTAAGCCCAACGAGTCGTTACATGACCTGTCACCACCACTACCAGTAAACTCTTGAGAACGAGCCACATAACGAGTCGTGGTATCACCTCACGATTCGTTGTGTAGCTCGTCCTGAGTGGGGAAATGGGATATGTAAATAGGTTATCTGACGACTAGTCTAATGAGTCATTGCCACAAGTAATGACTCATCATGACCAATCATTGAGTCCACTGGTTCAGCAAAAGAAAAACTGACTTGCAGACAACGAGTGACCTTACGAGTCGTGGCTAGTGGCAACGACTCGTTGAGTTCCTCGTCCTGTCTGCAGGGACATAATTAAAAGCTGATTTTATTTCATCTCATCATGTATATTAACTGTCATCCCGCAGGTACTATGGGACCGAAGGGTACACCAAAGAAGGGTCCGACCAAGAAATAGGTGCCAGAGAAAAGTCATCCCTCCTATCACAGACTTAGGGACGAGCCCTCATCCTCCAAAGAGTCGAGTGGCTCGGTGGAGGAATATGAAGTTTAAGAAGAGCAGGCTGACAGGAGATCAACCAGGGCTAGGACACAACGGCTTACAAATCTGACAGCCCTGGTTGATTCTCCTATTCCACTTCCAAGAGACCCACCTAGCCGAGCAGAAGAGAATGTTGGGGCCACAGTCCCGATTGCCCCCAAGGCCACTACAACTGCGGCAAATGCAGAGGTTGCAGATGAATCCCGTGCCCAACTAGGGAACACAAATGATGAGTTGACAGAGACCTCACACACATACACCAAACAACCATGGACGGTGAGAAGATGGTATGTCCAAGGCGTGCGAGCCATTTACAATAGGGACATTTATCCGAAAGAAAAAGGCCATAAAAAGAGGAGCATTTTTGAGGAGCCCAGACTGGTCACCACAGGGCTTAAGGACCTCCCCGAGTTGCAGTCATTGTTTGAGAAATGCAAGTTCAGGTGGTTAACTGAGCCATTGGGGAGCTACAACCCTTGCCTAGTCATAGAGTTTTATGCCGCTTATGCAGCCACGCTACAACGCCTAGCTTTGGGAGGCCAATATTGGAAGAAGAGGCCCGCATTGACTCAGGTGTTGGTTTGGGAGACACCTGTAGACATCTCTGAGAGGACTATCTCTACGCTGCTCTATGGTCCAGAATATCACGCCCCGATGAACATAGCCAAGTTATCACCAACTGTGTGAACTCAAGAAAGTCAAAACCAAAAAACTGAATAGTGAAGAACGTATTAGGCAGTACACTTGGCAGTCACACATTATTGCCGCACGGGGTCCGTTAGTTGAGTGGTTGCATGGCACCGAGTCATAGATAAAAAAGGCCACCCTAAACTTACAAGCTAAATTTTGGTGGACATTGGTTCGACACAGGCTGGTACCAACCAGCAACGACAATGTGCTTTCACCTGACATAGCTACACTGGTAGCAAGCATCATGGAGGGGTATGCCATAAACTTCCCTCGATATATTGCTGAAATATTCAAGAGGGGGCGATAGTAGACAGCATTACCATTCCTTTTTCATTCCTAATTGATCGACTTTGTCAGGAGTCAAAGGTGCCAGAATTGCCGACTGTTGATCAGCGAGTGGTGGTCCATAAGATCACCAATATCGGGTTGATAAGAGATGAGACAAACTCGGTATGGAGAGAGAGGAGTCAGTCTGCCGCATCCACTGGAGCGACTTTTATTGGCAGAGGCATTGAGCAACGGTATGTAGACTGAGGCTGCATTGTTTATCGAGTTTGCGGCAGAGCCCACAGAGGCCAGAGAGATTGGTAGCTAGCCTGAGGCTATAGATGCAGCTGACATTCCCACACCTGATGAGGTTCCAGAGTCTTCATCTACAACAGCAGCACCTCGACCACCTATTGCACCCTCTTGTGCTTCTTCAGCTGATCTAGTCACTATTTCTCATGAATTCCTGACTGACATGGCTAGCCGAATGGCTAAAGCCGAAAAACAGTAGGCACACACGACTCTTCAAGTTAAGGTATTAATGGAGCAAGTAATTTCATGGTTTACAAAGGAGTTGGAGGTGCTCTCTAGTTCAGTGCATGGCCGGTTGGATGCCTTTGAGAGGTGTATGGATGAGCGCCTTGCACAATTACAGGTGCCCAAGCTGGCTAGATAGTATGTGGAGGTAGCAGCACTCTGATCTGAGGTGCGGGAGCTGTCTGCACGATAGGTAGCTGCGATCCCTCCACCCATGCTTCTAGTGATTGATGACGAGTGCGAGGAAGAGCTATCACCAATAGTTGATTTTATCACTGAAGAGCCAATGACACAGGATAAGGCCAAGAGGCCTCGTGAGGAGGCATCTTTTGCTGAGAATGATTCTCTACTCTATGAGCAGAAGAGAGAGTTGAGAGAGATGGAGGCAGTGTTGCAGTTATCTAGAGATGAGGCTCGACAGAGGGCTGTAGTTCAGGCAGCGAGAGCTCATGGAGAAGGCAAGCTCAGTAGGTTCTGAGAATGCACCGGTTCAGGCCGGTGGTACAGGAGATGACATTGGAGGTGTATCTGCACCCTCCACTAACCAGGCCGCAGATGCCTAGGTTACACAGGTATGTTCCCTATTTCTATGTTTTATTTTTATAAATGCATCGAGGATGACACATGCTTTTTTTGATGGGGGTGGGGAGAGATACCTGTGTATTTTTGCTGAACATAACCCGAGGGTTTTTCTTCCTGGATATCTTTTTCCTCGGGTGTTCCTTATCTAGTAGAACCAACACGCTTAGGTTTTTATGTTTTTGTGTTTGTTGTGTCAATGAAATAAAATTAGGTGAACTTAAGGCAGTCAAGATCATGGATTTTTGAAATTGTTTGAACTGATAATGTGATACCCCTCCTAAAATTTTTATGTGTGTGTGTTAAAATCGACAAGAATGACCTTTGTGAATCTTTGCATGGCATTAAAACTGTGAACATATTTACTATTGTATGACTGTACCTGAACTAGAAGTTAGTAGAAGTGATGATGTTGGCCTGTGCATTGGGTGAGTAAGGTTTAATAGCTAAATTCTGCTATATATGTCAATGTAGAACTTTCTTGGCCAGTCATACCGAGGTAGAGGATGGGAAACTAGGAAAGGATCATAGGCCATTTTTGATGAATAGTCAACTTTAGCCTTAAAAGACCTACCAAATGGAAATAAATATCCCTTGATCCAAATTTTGAGCTTAAATTAACCCTCCTTTTTGTTAACACCAATTCACCTTCCTGCTTTGATTAAAATGAACCAGTTTTGACCTTGGTCCCTCCTTGGACACTGTGATTGCCTAAGTTGAGGGTGGCTATCATAGGGGTGATTAAGAAAAGTAGGGTGGAATGAAAAATGAAAGAGCAGGTGTGGTGTGCATAATGAAAGAAAAGAAAAAAATTTTGTTAAAGAGAAAAAGAGCAAAAAGAAAAAATATGATGAAAGTAATGAATACTTGAAAGAAGGAACACCACACTCGTAGTTGCAAAAGAATGAAAAAGAGGAAGAAAGCAAGGGGAAAAGGGAGAAAATATGAAAAGAAGGTTAAGAGTGGAGCCAAAGTGTGTGTAATGCCAAGGAGGGTTAAGCTACTAGTCCCATATGTATCATACCAAAACCGAGCCTACATTACAAGCTTAAAAAGTCCTATAGTGATTCTGGTTAACTTGTCTGAAAATCGAGGTATTGAAAGTAAAGGCAAGCTTATGGTATTGCATACGCACAATTAGAATTTCTTTGTGAGAGCGAGTGTGCTTTTACCTAGTCCTAAGAGAAATTTATTGATATGATCATATACACATGTGTGAGTGTGGGACTTCTTTATGTGAGAGCCTTTGGTCAACAAAATCGTCTGCAAACTATCTAGGTCAGTGTTATAGAATTATGTGCATGGTTGCAAGTGATAATATATTGCCATGTTTCGATTTCTCTATGTCATGGTTGAAAATTTTACATATGCATTATGATTTGATTTTGTATGATAAAGGAGGGGTTAGAAAATTTGATTAGATGAATAGTTGTGACTGCCATAAGTTTCCTAAAGTTCTTTTGATTGAAGCGTCAAAGTGGTTTTATTTTATTTGTTTTTGCTTGAGGACATGCAAAAGTTCTAAGTTGAGGGTGTTGATATGCCGTGACTTTACGATACTTTCGATGCTTAAAACCAAGAAAATATGCAAATTTAGGGTATGTTTATGTAGATATGATGTGTTTGTGTTAAGTGTTGCAGGAAAACAGGTCCGGAACATGAAATGGGAAAAGTAAGGCAAAAATGGACCAAATTGTAGGCTTCTAGCCAGGTAACGAGTCGTCGTCCCAATGAACAACTCATTCCTGGAGTCGTGGGAAGAGATCGAGTTTTATTTAGAAGAAACAGTGCACCTAACGAGTTGAATGCACGACTCGTTATATATGGTAACGAGTTGTTATGCCAGTCGTGGAGACTGGAAGGAAGATTTCTGAAAAATGCTCAGTGAAGACAATGAGAGACATAACGAGTCATTAGGTGAAGTGACGACTCGTCATGAGATACTGTGAGCATCAGTCAAGTGCAATGGAGGATTTGGTGATCCATGGTCACGAGGGACCTAACGACTCATGCCCAGGCCTAACGAGTCATTAGGTGACCCATCATCAGGACTGGACAAGTTGCCGAGGATGACTCAACTTCACTAGCCATGACTCGTTGGGAAACCTAACGATTCATTTCTTATTCCATTGCCACTGCCGTCCTGGAGTCCGTTTTTAGTTAGAAAAAGTTTTGTTTGGAACTATAAATACATTATTTAGGTTTATTTTCCGAGCACAGTTTATTTACCACTTTTCACATAAATTTTAGTGTTGTGAAAGACTATTCTTGGTTTAAGAAACAAAGTTTGTAATTTTGTTCTTGAATTTGAGAATCAAACAACATTGAAGTTTTGTTAATCGGTTTTGGAGATTTATTCAATTTACGTGTTTTTTCTGCTAAGAATCTTTGTAAGTTACAATTATGATTTCTTCTTTATTTTGTGATTGTGATCATACAAACATGAGTAGCTAAACCCATAACTAGGATTGTGGAAACCATGATGAATTTACATACATTGGTAAAAATACTTAGTGATTCTTGAACGGGGTTTATGCATGTATTATTTTTTCCTTCGTTTTAGTTGTTTCTTAACGGTTGCAAACGTTAGAATTTTCCTTCTCTTACTTACCGGATCAAGGGGGTAATGAATGGGAAAATGGATTAACAACGGAGATTTGAGGCTATCAATCCTCATCTTATAGCTTGACCTTGTCCGGGAATAGCTAATCCGATATTAAGGGTAAGGGTTAATTAAGCATACACTCGTATAGGACCAAGTTGTGTGGTGATAATCATCTAGATAGGGGACCAACCATTTAGGTGAATTTAACTTACCAATATTGCATGCTAAACACTAGGATAGATTACTAGTGTAAAAGCCTTGTGGTTATGAAATCATGGGGAACACAATCCTAGTCACTTTATTGATTGAATACAATCGAAATTCATTTAAACATTTACTAGTCTCTACTCTTGTTCATTATTTTGTGTTTCAAATTTTTCCCCCCTTAGGAAATAAGTAAGACGATAGTATTAGCTAAATGCATTAACTCAAGTTCTTGTCATATTCCTCGTGGGATTTGACCCCAACCCTGGTTGGGTTCTATATTTGACATCGACCGCTTTATATCTCATTTACAAGGTGTAATTTGGGCGACATCACGCTACAAATAGCTCATGAAGGTATAAGCCAAGTGAAGCAATTATAGATAGACATGCTCACTACTCAATATGAGCTCTTCAAGATGAAGGAAGGGGAGTCTATCCAAGAGATGACACGAGGTTCACTGCTATTATATTAATGAACTTCACCGTCTTGGAAAGACCATCAAGATGAACAAGCTCTTAAGGAAGATTCTCAATGTGCTACCTGGTTCCCAGGAGAGCAAGGTCAATGCTATCACTAAGGATAAGGACCTGGAGAAACTCACCATGGATGAGTTGATTGGAAGTATAAAAATCCATGAGTTGAAAAAATAGCAAGATCTTGAGAGAAAGGAACCTAAGAAGGAGAAAAGTATTGCTCTCAAAGCCTCTAAAAATGACTCTAGTGAAGAGGAACCTGATATGGCATATCTCACCAGAAAATTCCAAAGGCTAGTAAGCAAGAGCTGTAACTTTGAAAAAAGGGGAAACACCAGTAAATATTCAAAAGGGAATGATTGCTGTCATAAATGTGGAAAGCGTGGGCATTTCATTAAATACTTCCCTATGCATAAGCAGGATCAACACAAAGGCAATGCTGAAAGGACACAACAGAGAAACCAGGTGCAGGATTGGTACAAAAAGAGATATGCCGAAGACATGGTGAGCGATGGCGGCTTGGGGCGATACATCAAGCGAGTCAGAACAAGGAGAAAATGATCAAGCTGACACCTCTCTATTTGCTCAGGAAGATGGACCATCAAGTTTTGACTCAATATTTGCTCTCATGGCCAAATCCGACTGTGAAGACGATGAGGAGGTAAACTTTCTGGATATCCAAAAAAAATCTCAAAACCTATTCTCAAAAGGAACTGAGAGCGCTTTCTAATGTATTAATTGATGCATATCAAGGAATTATAAATGAAAACTATGGGTTGGCTGTTGTCACGACCCGAACATAGGTCGGGATCGAGACACGAGATAAAAAATCCCGAGAGGCTCCAAGTTGACCCATGGCATGAACATGACATCTAACTCAATTATAAAAACGTGGAGCATCAACATAATTAACATAGCGGAAGTCTGAACATAACATAACACCTAAATACATACAATGTCTGGAAAACCTCTACTACTGACGAGTTGATGGACAAGACCCTAGATAACTCTCTAAAGTCTGAAACTGAAAATGAAATATAACTAATAAGAAGGGCCCTAGAAAGATGAGGATTCACCAACTGAGACTGAGAAATGCTAACTCCGAAAATCTAACTAGCGGCGGGACTGAGCCTGGATATCGGAGTCTGTATCATGAAATAATACAACATAGAGTATGTGGTCAGTACGTGGAATGTACCGAGTATGTAAGGTAAGTAAAAACACTAAGTAATTAAAATCATAAATCATGCATATTATAAAACAATATCAAAATAAGATTATGAGAGTAGGGCTTGCATGCTGTTTTCTAAAATCATGATCTAAACATAGCTGAATATCATAACTGAATCGAATGACCCAAAGCTAAAATTGATAATCATAAGTAAAGTTGAACATTGGGTCAAACCTGCTGAAACATAATATCATGACTGATGAAAATGCATAGCTGAAATTATGAGGAACAATGGGAGACTCGTCATATAAACAACATTACCACGATAGAGCGTACGTGATCCCGACTATTACACTCAAGTGGGAAGAATCGTCCAAATCTTTGTTAGGGTTAAGGATGATTCCATGATTGATATCAAGATGATGGCCCCTGGGGGAAGGGGGAAGCTCAAAAGGGAGGTCCCGAATAATTTGAACATACCTGCATTGGCGCGTAGTTCTGAGGGATAGGATTGACTGACCCTTAGCCTACTCGGTTTTAGACACTACTCCCAAAAACATGCATATGCTCTCCATCATTTTTCAACGAAGCTGACTATCGTCTAGTGATGAAGCTGAATAATAATATACATGCATAATCTAAAATCATAAGATGAGGAGTCTTGGTCAAACCATGCCACAAGCTAAACATAAGTGGGAGTCTAGACTCCAAAACTATGTGGTAAGCTAATAATATAAAATCTCAAAACATACTTGATAATATGGGCTTGCCCATTACTTAAATATGCTTGAAATCAACTTGGTTTACCTTGAAAACATGAACATAGACATGGTAATTCGAAGACATACTTTTCTCATATATATATCTCATCATAATTGAACACATATATCATTAATATCAACTTTCATGAACTTTCATGGGTGGGCATTATATTAAACAAAACTTGAAAATATAATGGTAATTGAAAGCATTGTAAAACTTGCCTATGAATCATAATTCAACATTAGAGACATGCTTAGATCATACCCATGATAGAAACTTAGAGAATTTACATATTGGGTTAAAACCCCATGGATTCATCAATTTGAATTTCATGAAATAGAGAGGGATTGGGCATGGGTGTGGAAAATTACACCCATTCATAACCCTACATACCTGGAAGGATCTGATTTCACAACCTCTCTTGATTGCCCAATTGAATTTAGAGGCGAACCTTGGAGAACTAGGCTTGATCACTCCTTAAACCCCTAAGCTTGCATGCATTAATGAGAATAGGCTTAGAATGAACTTACCCTTTTTAAAACACTATATTCTGAGCTTAAAACGACGTAGTTTAGGCCTTCGGAACATAGAAATTATGGAAAAGCCCTTAATAAATTCGCAGGGAAAATCACACTGCCAGTCCTAAATAGGGACTGGACGACTCGTGGCTTGGACCGCAACTCATGGTCAACCTCTCATTACTTACACTAGCCATCTGCCTTTTGAGGGTCACCACGAGGGACACCACGACTCGTGTTGTGCCCAACGACTCATGGTGACCAAGTCGTTATCCACACTACCCAAATTTCAAATCCTCCAAGAACCCCTTGACCACAGATCACCAGACGACTCGTGGTGTTGACCATGATTCGTGGTCACACCCGTGGTCACCTGAAATCCCAAATTTTCAAACAAGTTCAAACCTTTCCCGATGATTCACTTAACGACTCGTGCTGTTCCTGATGGGTCATGGGACGGCTCATCCTGTGACCTGGTGCAAAAATTTCAGTTTTCTCCATTTCAACTCTCGGGTATGATCTTAGGGTTTTCAAGGCATTACAATATATCCCCTTTGGGAACATTCTTCCTTGGATGTGGGAAAGCATACATAAAAGAAGAGAAATGCAATCATCATACTCAAATTCTGATCACATAAGTTGAAAACTAACAGAGTGACTGACTCTGAATTGAACTACGTGATTGAACTGAATTCATGAATCATACATACATTCAATGACATGGAAGAGACTGGGGCACATGAACTAAACATGGCACTAAATAGAGTATTAGGGAAAAAATTGATACCTCAAGTTGGAACTGAGTTGGAGGAAATAGATGTGGGTATTTAGCCATCATATTTGCTTTGGCTTCCCACGTAGCTCTCTTAACAAGTTGTTTCTTCCACAAAACCTTTACTGAAGCTACCTCCTTGTTTCTTAGCTTTCGAACCTGAAGATTCAGTAGTTCTATCAGAACCTTCTCATAACTAAGGTTGTCCTTCACACCTACACTCTCCACTGGAACAGCTAGAGTCGAATTACCCAAACACTTCTTTAAGAGCGATACATGGAAAACTGGATGAACCGAAGATAGTTCTAAGGGTAACTCTAACCCATAGGCCACCTTGCCCACACGTCTCACAATCCAGTATAGGCCAACATAATAGGGACTGAGTTTCCCTTTCTTTCGGATTCTCATCACTCCCTTCATGGGAGATACCTTCAGAAACACCCAATCATCTACTTTAAACTCAAGTTATCTCCTCCTCACATCTGCATAGGACTTTTGAAAACTTTGGGCTGTTTCTAACCTTTCCCTTATAAGTTGGACTTTCTCTAAAGCTTCATGAACTAAATCTGGTCCTATCAATGTAGTCTCACCGACCTCAAACCAACCAATAGGTGATCTACATCTATGCCACAAAGAGCCTCAAACGGAGCCATCTAAATGTTGGAATGGTAGCTATTGTTATATGCAAACTCGATGAGAGGCATATGCTCATCCCAACTACCCTTGAAATCAATTACACATGCTCTCAACATATCCTTAAGAGTCTGAACGGTCCGCTCATCCTGACTATCCATCTATGGTCGAAATGTTGTGCTAAGCTTGACCTGAGTACCAAGTCCCTTTTGAAATGATCTCCAAAACTGGGAGGTAAAACGAGTACCTATATCTGATATGATGGACAAGGGCACTCCATGCAACCGTACTAACTCCAAATGTAAAACTTAGCATAATCCTCTGCTGAATCGGCAGTTTTGATAGGTAGGAAATGAGTTGTCTTCATCAACCTGTCTACAACCACCCAAATAGAGTCATACTGTCGGCGAGTGCGAGGTAAACCTGTAATGAAGTCCATATTGATATCCTCCCACTTCCAAGTAGGGATACTAATATCTTCGAGAACACCTCCAGGTATTTGATGCTCAACCTTCACCTGTTGATAATTTGGACACTTAGCCACAAATTATGCTATATCCTTCTTCATGCCATTCCACAAATAGACTTCCCGTAGGTCATGATACATCTTGGTGGAACTTGGATGTATGGAATATCTGGAACCATGAGCCTCGTGCAACATCCGATCTCTCAAATCATCAACATCTGAAACACACAAATGGCCTTGATATCGAAGCACACCATCTCCCCCTCTGGAGAAGGCCTCCACTTTATGATTCTGAACAGTTTCCTTTAACTTTACAAAAATAGGATCCTTGTCTTGCCTAGCCTTGACTTCAGTCACTAAAGATTATTCTACCCCATTCTGAACAATGATACTACCATCTTTCAAGTCAACCAGATGAACTCCTAACTGTGTAAGCCGATGCACATCCTTCACTATCTCCTTCCTCTCCTCACCTACATGGAACACACTCTCCATAGAAAGCCTACTAAGAGCGTCTGCTACCATATTAGCCTTGCCCGAATGGTAAAGGACACTCATATCATAATCCTTGAGTAACTCTAACCACCTCCTTTGAGGTAGATTTAGATCCTTCTGAGAGAACACATATTGTATGATTTTGTGGTCCGTAAATACATCTACATGGACCCCGTACAAATAGTGTCTCCAAATCTTCAAGGAAAATACTACCGCTGCCAACTCAAGGTCGTGAGTCGCATAGTTCTTTTCATGGACTTTCAGTTGTTCGGAAGCATAAGCTATAACATTACCGTGCTGAATCAATACACAACCAAGGCTGATCCTCGAGGCATCACGATATACCACAAACCCATTGGTACCCTCAGGTAGGGTCAGCACAGGTGCTGAGGTGAGTCGCGTCTCCAGCTCTTGGAAGCTCTTCTCACAGGCCTCTAACCATTGAAACTTTACTTTCTTCTGGGTCAATTTAGTCAATGGTGCTACAATGGACAAAAACCCTTCAACAAACCCAGCTAAACCCTTGAAACTCCTGATATCCGAGGGACTGACTGGTCTAGGCCAATTCGTCACCACTTCTTTCTTTTGAGAGTCCATCTGTACACCCTCACTTGACACCACATGACCCAAAAATGCCACCGAGTCTAGCCAAAACTCGCACTTGATGAACTTTGCATATAATTGACGGTCCTTCAAGGTCTGTAGCACTACCCTCAAATGAATTGCATGCTCCTCCTCGCTCTGAGAGTATAAAAGGATGTCATCTATGAACATAATCACAAACATATCTAAGTATGACTTGTGCAGCCTGTTCATCAAATCGATGAAAGCTGCAGGAGCATTTGTTAGTCCAAAAAACATAACTACAAACTCATAGTGACCATACCGAGTTTTAAAGGCTGTCTTCGGGATGTCACTCTCCTGCACCGTGAGCTGATGGTATCCAAATCTGAGGTATATCTTTGAAAAGTACTTAGCACGCTGAAGCTGGTCAAACAAATCATCAATAATGGGGAGAGGCTACCTATTCTTGATGGTGACCTTGTTCAATTACCGATAATCAATGCACATTTGAAGAGAACTATCCTTCTTTTAGACAAATAGCACTGGTGCACCCCACGGGAATTCGCTAGGTCTGATGAAATCGTTGTCTAAAAGGTCCTTCAACTGCTCCTTCAACTCCTTTAGCTCGACTAGAGCCATTCTGTAAGGAGGAATAGATCTAGGTTGTGTATTGGGAAGAAGATCAATACCACAATTGATTTTCCTCTTAGGAGGAATTCCCGGTAGATCATCTAGGAATACTTCTGGATATTCACATACTACTGGAACTGATTGGATAGTCAGGGTATCTAATGTAGCATCCTTAACCCTAACTAGATGGTACACACAACCTTTAGAAATCATCTTTCTGGCCTTAAAGTAGGAAATAAAATGACCTACAGGCACAACTAAACTACCCTTCCACTCTAGGACTGGCTCACCTGGAAATCTGAACTCTATTGCATGGGTTCTACAATTAATTGCGGCATAACATGCATGAAACCAATCCATGCTGAAGATAACATCAAAATTGATCATGGTTAGCTCTACTAAATCTACTGAGGTGATTTTCTGAAGAATCGTGATAGAGAAATTTCTATACACTCGTCGAGGTATAACTGAATCACCAACTGGAGTAGAGACTGAGAAGGGTTCTGATAGGATTTCGGGACTGACTTTGAAAATTACTAAACATAAGTCATCACAAAAGATAAAGTAGCCCCTGGATCTAACAATGCATAAACATCCAGGTGGAATACTCGCAACATACCAGTGACTACATCTGGAGAGACCTCCTTGCTCCTGATGAGATGCGAGGGCATAGAATCTGTTCTGGTGTTGTCCGCCACCCGCACTGGTAGATACCCCCTACTGAGCTAGGCGTGCTGGTGGAGCTGCTGAATTGGAAGCTGCACGTTGGCCCCTATCTAGTTGCTGGGCAATACCTGAGCATATGTCCAGGCTTCCCACACCCGAAGCAAGCACCTAAACCTTATAGACACTGACCGGTGTGTCTCTGGCCATACCTGTCACAAGCTGGGATGCTGGACTCCACGAGTCTATCTCCCTGACCCCTGGAGCCTAATGCTTGTCCTCTCTTGTCATGCCTAGATCTAGATGGCACACTCATAGTCGATGATGCTGGAGCCGATGATCTCTAGTGGGACTGCTGGCAGTGCCTACCATCTGGTCTCGGCTGAGATAATCCAAAGCTATTGGTCCAGGCCCTCTTGGCCTCTCTCTCTCTCTCGCTCACTCACCTATACCGCCTCCATATGCTGGGCATATAGAACTATCCAAGGAAAATCAATGTCCTGATGAAACATCATGTCCGACAATCCTTGACCAAGTAGTCTACTATACCATGCATGAACTGACTCACTCGGGCTCTCTGATTTGTCACCATCTCGGGTACATACATGGACAGACGAGTGAACTCCAAGGCATACTCCTGAATTGTCATCTTCCCCTGTCTCAACTTCAATAACTCGGCTGCTTTGATCTCTCTCATCTCACGAGGGAAGAACTGATCCAGAAATGCGACATGAAACTCATCCCAACCAATAGAGCTTGCTCTAACTGCCCTACTATCCTTTCATTGCTTGAACCAAATGTGCGCGACCCCTTTCACTAGTATGAGGCTAGATCGGTGCACTCCTCCCCAGTTACCCCCATAATCTAGGTGATCTTTAGAACTTCATCAATAAACTTATACGGATCATCATCCACCTTTGACCCAAGGATCTCTGGAGGGTTCATCCTACGAAAATCTCTAACTCTCACCACTGCCGCATTCCTATTATGAGGGACATGAACTACCGCCTGCTGGTTGATTTGGGCGGTCAAAGCCTGAGCTAGCATCTGAATGACTGCCCTAAACTCAGCCTGGGCAACCTACTCGGATACCTGATCCTCATGGGCTAGTGGGGCCTACTGGTTCCCATCCCCATTTTCATTCTCATGGCCATTTCAATTTCCGTTCCTTTTTCCATTAACTCTGCGGGGAGACACTATTCTGCAAATGCGTATAGCACGAGTTAGAAGGATATAAAGATATTTCATCGCATGACTTAGATCATGAAAGAAAGGAACATTTCATAAACATTTCGTAGCCTCTTCGTCATAAGTGTGGTGCGCTTCACACTCCTAAAGAAGACTCTACTTAATGCGGCTTTCAAACACCCTAGGAAACTTCAAAACTTATTGCTCTGATACCAATTTTGTCATGACCCGAACATAAGCTCGGATCGAGACATGGGACAAAGAACCCCGAGAGGCTCTAAGTCGACCTATGGCATGAACATGACATCTAACTCAATCATAGAAACGGGGAGGATCAACATAAATAACATAGTAGAAGTCTGAACATAATAAAACCTGAATACATACAATGTCTGAAAAGCATCTACTATTGACGAGTTGATGGGAGAAGACTCCAACTAACTCTCTAAAGTATGAAATTGAAAATACGAAATATAACTGATAAGAAGGGCCCTCGAAAATGAGGACTCACCAACTGAGACGAAGAAATTCTAACTCCGAAAACCTAACTAGCGGCCGGACTGAGCTTGGATATCGGAGCCTATATCATAAAATAATACAACATAGAGTATGCAGTCAGTACGTGAAATATACCGAGTTTGCAAGGTAAGTAAAATCGCTAATTAAGTACAATCATAAATCATGCATATTATAAAACATAATCAAAATAAGATTCTGAGAGTAGGGCTTGCATGATGTTTTCTGAAATCATGATCTGAACATAACTGAATATCATAACTGAATCTAATGACCCAAAGCTGAAACTGATAATCATAAGTAAAGCTGAACATTAGGTTAAACTTGTTGAAAAAATAATACCATGATTGATGAACATGCATAACTGAAATCATGAGGAACAATGGGAGACTCGTCATATAACTGATTTTACCACAATAGAGCTTATGTGGTCCCGACTATTATAATCAAGTGGGCAGAGTCGTCCAAAGCTTTTCCCAGGCTAAGAACACTACCATGATATCGATTTCAAGATGATGGACCATTGGGGCAGGGGGAAGCTCACAAGGGAGATCCCGAATAATCTGAACATACCTACGTTGGCATGTAGTTCTAAGGCATAGGGTTGACTGACCCTTAGCCTACTTTGTGCTAGACACTACTCCTAAAATCATGCATATGCTCTCTATCATTTCAACAGAGCTGACCGTCGTCTAGTGACGAAGCTGAATAATAACATAAATGCATAATCTAAAATCATAACATGAGAAGCTTTGGCTCAAACCAGTCACAAGATGAACATAAGTGGGACTCTAGACTCCAATCATGTGGTAAGATAATAAAATGAAATCGTAAGACATACTTGATAATATGGGCTTGCCCAATACTTAAACATGCTTGAAATCAACTTGGTTCACCTTGAAAACATGAACATAGAAATGGGTAATTCGAATTCATACTTTCTCATATATATCTCATCTTAATTGAAAACATATATCATAAATTTCAACTTTCATGAACTTTCATGAGTGGGCATTGTAATTTGCAAAACTTGAAAACATAATGGTAATTGATAGCATTGTAAAACTTGACCATGAATCATAATTCAATATTAGAGACATGCTTAGATCATACCCATGATAGAAACTTAGAGAATTTATATATTGGGTTAAAACCCCATGGATTCATCAATTTGAATTTCATGAAATAGAGAGGGATTGGGCATGGGTATGGACAATTACACCCATTCATAACCCTACATACCTGGAAGGATCTGATTTCACAACCTCTCTTGATTGCCCAATGGAATTTGGAGAAGAACATTGCAATACTAGGCTTGATCACTCCTTAAACCCCTAAGCTTGCATGCATGAATGAGAATAAACTTGGAATGAACATACCCTTCTTAAAAAATTCTATTTTGATCTTAAAACAACGTAGTTTAGGCCTTAGGAATATAGGAATTATGGAAAAGCCCTTAATAAATTTGCAGGAAAAAACACATTGCCAGTCCCAACGAGGGACTGGACGACTCGTGGCTTGAACTATGACTCGTGGTCAACCTCTCATTACTTACACTGGTCATCTACCTTCTTAGGGTCACCATGACTCGTGGTGTGCCCAACGACTCGTGGTGATCAAGTCGTTCTCCACACTACCTAAATTTCCAATCTTCCGAGCACCCCTTGACCACGAATCACTGGACGACTCATGGTGTTGACCACGACTCATGGTCACACCTGTGGTCACCTCAAATCCAAAATTTTCAACCAAGTACAAACCTTTTCCCATGAGTCACTTAACGACTCACGGTGTTCCTGATGTGTCATAGGACGACTCGTCCTGTGACCCAGTGCAAAAATTTCTTCTCCGTTTCTACTCTCGGATTTGATTTTAGGGTTTTTGGGGCATTTCAGCTGCTGACTTAGAACACTCTAAAGAAGTGAGGAGTGCCTTGAATAATGAGGTCATAAGGATGAAAGAAGAACTTAGTGAGTCCTCTAAATATAAAGTCACATTAGAAGATAAGCTTAACATATGCATGAAAAATATGTCTAAAGGAATGAAGTGTCTGACTAAAATTTGATTTGAACTAGAAGATGAACTGGAGAAGGTGAAACTAGCTCTCTCTATTCATCTTTAGAAAAATGGGGACCTAGAGAAGGAACTAGAGAATCTATACTGATCTGGACACATCTCTCATGTGGACCAGGTCCTCCCAAGTTCTTGTTTGTGCTAGTAAAAGAAGCGAAATGTCTAGGGAAGATATTGGTTTTCGCAGAGCTAAGGTCCCCTATGACCGTCACAGTAAGTATATGTCAAATCCTGACAATTGGTTATGCACACACTGTGGTGAAAATGGCCACTACAAGAGCACTTTCCAGGACAGAATCAATGCTGTAAAAAACAACTTAAAGTTTGTTAAGAGAAGTGTGACTGTAAGGCAACTTTGTTCTATTAAAGAAAAACTATCTTTATCGAACTAGGCAAGAAGATATCTAATCCATCCTTTCCACAATCTGAAATGACCCAAACTGAGGTGGGTCCTCAAATCTAATTAATGATGTTGTCTTGGAAGGGTGACAGAAGTGGAAGCCACCGAAAATGGTTCATGGATAGCGGTTGCTCAAGACACCTGACTGAAAAATTGAAGAATTTCTCTTTCTAAAAGTCGTTCAAGGTGGAAGTGTATCCTTTGGTGATGGAAAGAAAGGATACATTTTAGGCATGGGAACAGTCAGAAAAAGCATAGCTCATTCCATTGAGGATGTATTTATGTGAAAGGCCAGAAGTATAGCTTGCTGAGCGTGTCTCAGATTTGTGACAAAGAAAATGATGTAAGATTCATCTCAACTTCATGTACGGTGACCAACATCAAAACAAAAGAAGTGATTTTTGTTGCAAAAAGATGGAAAAATATCTATGTGGCAGAGATGAGCTGCATCAAAGATCATGATATGACATGCTTGAGTACATTAGAAGTTGATGTTGAGCTATGGAATAGAAGACTTGGTCATGTAAGTCCCACTCTGGTGAACAAATTGATATCGAAGGTCTCATTTCATGGAAGATAGGGTACATGTGTTCTTCATTGAATCAGTGAAATCAGATGGCAAAATCTCCTAATATGATGAGATGAGAGCATGGGAGACTCTGCAGTATTCAATGGGAATCAGGTGAAGGAGCAGGAGAACTGATGAACTCAACATATCAAGTCAAGCAAGATGATTGTCAATACTCAGTCAATTGATCAGGAACCTGGTACCCCTTTAGAATCCTCAGAAGATGGACACCAGTTAGATGTCTCTGAAGACATTTCTGTAAGACTCAGACCTAAAAGGGTCCCAGATGAAGGACCCTCAGAGGAACCTGGTACAAGTGGCCACCAAAACCAGGATTCCTTGGCAATTCAAGCCTCCAACTAGTAGCACAAAGGATCTCATCCTTTAGAAAATGTTATGTCTCCATTGGAATTAGGAATCCAAATTCAATCCAAAGTCAGGAACTTGTTTGCTGACTCAACATTTTTACCTCAAATGGAGCCCAAGATAATCAAAGAATCTCTGAAGGATGTTGACTTGATTATAGCCATGCAAGAAGAGTTTCATCAGTGTAAAAGGAACCAAGTGGGAACCTGGTATGAAAGCCACTAACAGGATCATCATAGTGACCGGGTGGGAGTTCAGAATCAAGCTAGATGAAGAGGGAAAAGACTATGATGAAATGTCTGCTCTAGTTTCTCAAATGGAGGGGATCAAATCTCATATCGTTTATGCATTGTACATGAATTTTAAGTCATTTCAAATGGATGTAAAGTGTTCCTTTCTAGTAGAAACTTGAAGGAAGAAGATTTTGTCAAACAACCTCCTGGAGTTGAAAATCATGAGCATCCTTTGCTATGTTTACAAGCTGGATAAAGTCCTATGGTGGTTGAAACAAGCCCCAAGAGAATGGTATGAGGGGTTGTCTAGATTTCTCCTTAGAAATGGCTTCAAAAGGGGGAAGATTGACCACATGTTGTTCTCGAAAAACAGAAGGGCTCATAAGCATGAATTTCTGTTGAATGGAGGACCAGGTAGCGGATAGCTTCACGAAGGATTTTGGTAGAGAACACTTTGAAAGAAATCATTTGAAGTTGGGATTGTTGAAAATGGAACATTGATTTCTCTTTAAGTCTTTCTGTTGAGTTGTCTAGAAGCAGAGAGTAGGTATATGTTGAAGAAAGAAAAAAAGATATGTCTAACTCAGTCTTATAATGTTATAAGTATGCACTCATGGTGATGGGATCGCAAACTAAGGTCACGAACGGATAGGACATTCACCAATAGACAGTGCTTAAGAGAACCTTCTGAGGGACCAGGTCTATCGATAAGGTCAGTATTCTCGAACTTACATTAGCTTTTAAAACTCATAGAACTGTGCCACGTTAGCTCTATCTTTCTGCCTATGAAAATTGCGTGTCTTCCCAAAACGTCACTTCCTTCAAAACTGATGCACCTGTTCTTTCATTTCTTCTCTCCACTTAACCTTAAACCATACACTGTGCTATTTCTGTCTCTATCTCTTCTAAAGAACTATCTTCTGCTCTTCATTCCTCTCCTCCATTTCTTCTCTTTCTTAAAACCCAACTCTTCATTTTCTCTCTAAATAAAACACAAGACCTCATAGAATGGCTCAAGTACCTCCATCTGTTTCTCCTTCACACCCTTCTTCTCCTTCTCCCACTCGTCGGTCCTTATCTGAAGGGAACTAGGACATTGTGTTGTTCCCAGAGGACCTAATTCTGGAAACCCCTATCTCCTCCAACCCCCTCCCTCTCCTACTCATTCCAGGGCAAGAGAAAGGCCCAATCCTATGAGGTTAGTAATGGCCGGTGAAGTCTCAAGTTCCCAGAATCCCCCTATAGAGAAGGAATGTGATGTGCCGAAAGTAGATCCAAATGAGCCTCTATCTTCATCTATCAGAGATGATGTTTCCCCAGAGGTAAACACGAGGGTTAACGCTGCACCTAACAAAGGACCAGGTGCACCACCTATGGAGAAAGAGGTACCTGCTGTTGAAGGGTCTAACCTTTCTGGTGAGACTCTGTTTGACGATGATCTGTCTACCACAAAGGAAGGAATGTCCAATATATTGGAGCATAAGGCCATAATTATTGAAGGGTTTGTGATGACCTTGGCTACTAGGGAGAGTGTGCGTGGTCTGTATACTCAACAAGGGGAAAAAGAATCGACTGCTTAACTGTTACCTCCCAAGGGGATGGCACTCCCACATCGTCAGTACTAGAGGTAGATGCTTCCCCTATCCCAGAGGATGAAGAGGGTCCTATTAAATTGGTGTTTTAGATGAAGCCTAGATCTTCCTCTTCAAAATCTAAAAAGGAAACCAAAAAAGCAGGCCAATCACTTGTGGGAAAGCTAAGCGGTCCATGGATGAGATTCTATAAGACAGCCGTAAGAAAACCTTGAAGCGCCGGAGATTGTTGAGGACTACTGTGGTTGAAGATAAAGCTCTCCTCTCTCAGCTTGTTGAAATAGTTACCGAAGACACATCGCAAATCATGAAGGAAATTCCTGAAGTGCGAAAGGAGTCCCACCAAATTAACAAGGGGAAATCAAATGGTACGAAAGTAGTGGTAACTGGAGAACTTTCTAGAGAACCTGGTTACTACAAAAGGATCCAAAGGAAAGTCTGTTGCAAATGAGTCCTCAAATAGAAAGCAGATTGCATGAGATGAACCCTATATGACAGTGAGTCATCCCAGTGCAAGTGATCACTCAGAGGAAAGGATAGATAATCTTAGGAAATAAAAAGTGCTCGAGGTTGCATCTTTGATCAAGAAATTGCTGGCCTACATGGCATGCAGGGATTGTTAGAGATGGTGAGGTATCAAGGATGGGAGCATCTGTTTGACCCTCTCATGCATGTCATGTATGAGCGAGAAGTGTCTGACTTCTATGCTACCTTGGTGTTCCCGGATGATGAAGAAACTGTTTATGCTTTTGTAGGAGGGGTAGAAATATCGTTTGATTGAATTTCTCTTGGAAAGATCCTGGATGTTACATTTGAAGGAGAATTTTTAGTAAAGGACAAGCTTGCTTCTCGAGACTTTTTGAAAACCGATTGGGAAATTGGCAAGGAACCTGAATAGCGACAGGATGTTCAAAAAATAGTTAAAACCTAAATACCAATTGTTTTTTGAATTTGTGTACAAGGTTTTCCTTCCTCGTGTTGAGTGAGCTCAATTACTTCGCTCGTCGACCTGTTCATCGTGGAGGCATTAGCTTCATTTCGGTTGCTAAATCTACCCGCCCTCATGATTGAGCATATGGTAAAGATTATAAGCACAGAGGATGGTCGTCATGGACTGGGGTATGGC
This sequence comes from Datura wrightii, assembly GCA_035772735.1. Classification (NCBI taxonomy): domain Eukaryota; kingdom Viridiplantae; phylum Streptophyta; class Magnoliopsida; order Solanales; family Solanaceae; genus Datura; species Datura wrightii. The sequence continues at coordinate 181,520,184 of JASDFA010000018.1, forward strand.
TATTAGGGTTTCTAAACATTTCAGTGTTGCTGTGGGGAAAGGTACAGGGGCTACAAGGAAGTAGATGTTCACCTTAAGCAGTTTGGAACAATGTGAGTGTGTGGCCAAAAAGAGTGGTGTTGGTGTCCAGTCCACAATCTTAAGGTTGATCAAGGCACAAAGACGTGGAACTGAGGTGATTGATCAGTTAACCATGCTCCTTACTTGAAGGGAGGAAGACTTGGCTCTCTTAATGGAAGAACAAGATGCAGCAGGGATAAGTGGGGAACCCGATGCAATGTTGGTACTACAAATGAAAATGCCCTGTTAAGGGAAAACATTGCCTTAAAGAAATAGGTGGAGGACCTGACAAAGTAGCTACTTTGTGATCAGCATGATGCAAATGAAAGGATCAACAAGCTCCTATCCAAAATGTGATTCCCACCTGTTTTAGGATCCCTTTTCCTTGGTCCCTTCTTCCTCCTAGTCCTAGCCCTCTACAACTGCTCTTCATCTGGCATAGTTTTATATGTCTTCTAAACTTTATGTCTTCTTGTGAATACTACTGGTCTTGTTTGTAACTTGGGCACTACGTTCTTGGTTTGAATGATATATTGTCTGTTCTTCTCATTACTTTTTGTATCTGCTCATTCTTGTTAGTGTTGCTCCAACGACCATGAGTTAATATTATCTCTGTCTCTCTCTGTAGTGTTACTTATTTTCTTTTTAATGATGTAAAAAGGGGAAAATTTAGGCGTAAGGGGGAACTAAACGTTAGAGGTGCAGGGGAATTGAATGTGTAAAAACAAACTACTAAATGCCGAAGCAAAGTTGACAGTGTAAGGGAGAACTAGTAGCTTACAGGCGTAAGGGGGATTTGGTACTGCATGAAGGCATAGACTTTGGGTTTGTCATCATCAAAAAGGGAAAAATTGAAGAAGCATGGACCTTCAAGTACTATGCATTAGTTTTGATGGCTTTAAAAACCTATCGGGAGGTTAACTAGAAGAGTATCTGATTCGCAGGGGAAAGGAACTAAAGGAGATTCTGATTCATGAATTTGTCATCATCAAAAAGGGGGAAACTAATGTAGCATAGACCTTAATGTACTATAAATGAGTTTTTATGATTTGAAAAACTTATCAAGGGAACAGATCAGGGACCGGATTCTCTATGTGGAAGGTCAACTCTCACAGCTGTCAATAACAGCTTTACAGCTTGTCACTGATATCACTGTTTCCACAACACAGTGGTCAGACTGCTGCTCCTATCATTTATCCGCTGGAAAATATCCCATTTGTCTCTCTCATCTTTGATATAGGCTTGACACAGGAAAAATGGGTCTTCACTTTTGCAAACACACAAGAAGGACACTTCCTCTCTTGCAAAAGCCATCCGAAGACAAGAATCGATAACAAGAAGAACCAGAGCCATTCCATGTGCATTTGTTTAGTTCTATGTTGTTAATTCCTTGTCTTTTGTTGTTAATTTGTAATCCTACTCCTCTCATAAGAAGCATTCGCAGGTAGCTCTTTTCTGGTTGTAAAATCTTTGTTTGATAGGCTAGAGTTAGCCTTTAGTTTTGTTTATAATAGAGTTATTGCAAAGGCTTACAATAGAGGTATTGTAAAGGGGGAGAGTTTAATAGGTTAATTCCTAGGTTACATGAGTTTGTAATCTAAACTTTCCCGACTGTTTTAGTGGAGTTTGAAAATCCTACTAGTATAGGTCTTGGTTTTACTCTCTTGGGAAAAAAGGTTTTCATGTAAAACTTCTTATGTTATTTAGTTTATGTTTTCTATTAAAGAACCAGGTAAGAGACATGGTTCTAAACTCTATTTGGTGGACGCGTACAATCTATCAATAAAGAACAAAATATAGTATAAACTTTCTAATGTTTAGTTAAAATTTTGCAATAAAAATGTCACCTGACATTTAACTTATGAATCTGTGCGTTTGCACATCCATTGGCAGGGTGGATATGATAGGTTATTGAAATTTTTTGTTAGATTATTTTAATTTTTAATTTTTAAAAATATTATATTATTATTATATTAAATTTATATTTGGTACGATTAAATATTTTTTAAAATATGATTTTAATATTTTATGGTATGAAAATTAATAATTATAGTTTGTTAGATTTTGATTTACATATATCATATATTAGAGAATTATGACTTTTATTTTTTAAAAAATGGTTTCAATTGTATTATACTAACATCTTAAGCATGTCTATATGTTCAAAAAAAAGTACAAGTAATTTCCTTCATTAATCAATTATGTAAAAAAATATATTTCAATCAAGATATAAAGTCAAAGTTTCAATATCTAAATAATTAATCTTATACTATTACTTTATAAATTTCTTAGTGTTAAAATAATATATATGAAAATATGTAATTATTTACTTTGGTATGATTTTCAATATTACCGAATACCAACTTTTTTATAAAAAAATGCATACCAAATATCATATCAAATACCATAATATTAAAATCGCGATATTAAAAATTTCAATTTCGATAAAATAATTCGATATCTACTTATCACGTCCACCCCTATCCATTTAGTGTTATTTTTCTCTCCTCATATGTTTTCAAATATTTTTTAATTATTTTTTCTAATTATTGGGTGTAGCATTTGAATATTATTCAAAAATACCAATGAACAAAAAAATATTGTTCGAGTAAAAAAGTAATTTATTATAGTTCAAAATAATATGATTTATAAGTAACATATGAACCACAAATATTATTACATTGTTCAAATAAAAAAATTGATTTATATAAGATAATTAAAATTTTAAATTTGAAATTCTAAATATTAAAACTTTCTACATAATAAAAAAATGATTTAAGGAACAAAAATCTATCTAATTTCAAAGTTTTTCTACATATAATCCGAATGAAAAGTTTTAATAACTAGAATTTTAATATAAATTATTTTATCATATCAATATATTTTAATATTTTATTGCATGCAACAGGCAACGTACCTTTATTTTAGGTTATCAATCCTATTTTTATGGATAATTATCTTTCCAATAAATTGCCACTAAAATTCTTTTATAATATCAAGCATAATACTCCCTATATCAAACCGTGAAATTTCTAGTATAGCAAATATATTATAAATATATTATGTTATCGATATTTATTGGATAAATTTGATATTGGATATATTTGAGATTGGATGGGCTTGCAATCAGATAAGCTCTTAATGTGTATTTGTATTTTAGTGAATGTCTAAATTAGGGTTAGTAATCCCCTATAAATAGAGGGGTAGTCTTCATTGTAAATCATCATTCAAGAGAATAAGAAGCCTTCTTTCTTCTCTCTTTACAATATTCTTCTTCTTGTTTTATTATTTAATAACACGTTACTAGCGCGAGTCTCTACCTCAAGCACTCACTTTAAAAAGATCTGAGATAAGATAAATCAATTTTTTTGGAAAGATGAAGGTTACTATTTCTTGATATTTATGTCTTTGCTAATAACAATATCGATTTTGTCTATAGATATGAGGAACGACTTATTAATTCACTTGACAATTCATGCCTTCTATTTATTCCAGAAGATCAATATTGTGAAAATATATTTGTTCTAGAAGAACAATATTATTAAAATATATCTGTTCCTGTAGAACAATATTGTGAAAATATATGATGATATTAATTTGATATCCATTAATGAGTAAGAATAATAATTTACAAGAAATATATGATCACTAGAAGTGATAATATTTTTATAGGCTTGTTACAATTATAGCTAAAAATATTTGGTAGAGAAATTCTCTACATTATATGCGTAGCTCAATTTTCTCCCGAAGTAGCAATACATTAAAAGAGGTTTTAAGCTATCATAATTTAATATAATTAAGACACGTTCAAATGATTATGTTCTATTCTGAATAATGAGAACTTTTGATAAATGTTACAACATATCTGTCATGCCCCACCTTGGGAGGCATGACTAACACCTAGTGCCACAGTGGGATCTGGACTAACCTGACTGGCCTGGTGTACTAGTGGTGCACGCCTGTAACTTAATTCAAGAAAACGACGAGCTATATCTTAGCTATAAATACAGTCTCTGGCCGACAAGGCCACCTGTAAAAGAAGACAACTAACCAATAATAAAATAATAATAGGAATCCTATGCGGGTTGACAAGACCACTATGCTGTATAGTTATAGCTGAAATGAAATCAGTCAACTAAACTACTCTATAGCTGACACTGCTGCTAACTGACAGCTAAACAAGGCCCCACAAGGCCATCACATGAAATAAAGCATACATAAACCCCACACGACCAACAACAAAAGTTAACTACTAGAAGTCTATAGCCTGCAAGCCTCTAAGAGTGAAAAAATGGTCGAGGAAAGGCCTGACCAACCCATAAACTGTAAACAAAAGAACAAACCTCTTCTAACTATCAACTCCAGAGGAAAGGAGCTGAACGAACTGCTAACTTCGGCTGATGACTAAGACGGTCCCCAACCGCGTCTATCTGCATCTGTAGGCAAGTAATACAGCACCCCAAGGATGGGCGTCAGTACAATATGTATCGAATATGTAAGATAGTAAAGTAATAACTGACTAAAAACTAATAAAACTGAAGTAATCAAAAAAAAGGGTAAGAATTTAGCCCGAGTAACCTTACCGTCTGAAATATCTAACTAACAAATATATCAATACAAACAAGAACCTAACCGGGCCCCTATAAGCCTGGAAGGTACAAACAACACAAAATAACCTACATGGCCTCCATAAGCCCCGACAAGTACAAACAATGCACACTCCTGCTATCTAGCCACTATAGGTTCGTAAACATATTGTAACTCAAGAATGCTTGCTCTCTAAGGTTGTATCCGAGCCTGATGGCTCCTGTAGCTGCATTTGTGTCTGAGGTATCTAGGATGTGTAACTGGACCCTGAGCCTTGGCTCGACTATGAGTCATCGGGTGACTGCTATAAATAGATTCCTAGCCTTGGCTCGACTATGGATCATACTATAGCTGCTGTATCTAGGCTCTGAGCCTTGGCTCGACTATGGGTCAAAATAGAAGCTCTAAGGAGTAGATACGACCCTCATGGCCGCACTCTGGTCCCTTCTGACATCATACCGAACCTGTAAGATTAACCCTATAAGCAATAATATCCAAACCCCAAATATCATATACAATAATCAAGCTGGCTAAGGTTAACTCTGACAAGGGTTATTATATCATTGCTATCGCATCAATTCAATTCATAACAGCTGACCACAATAAGTTTACTCTGAAGTACTATAGATACACAAGTTGTACTAATTTTACGACGAACATAACCTACCGAAAAGGATAGCCTTACATACCTCAAGTGTCAACTTGCGTTTAACTGACGAGTTTCAACTTGTAACCGACAATTCTGTCTAACTGCAGCCCTATTACTGAGAGAATAGGGCTAATTTCAATACTAAATTCGGCAAATAATGATAAATTTTGATAATAATATCAACTATAATTCAACTTCAAATAACTCGGCCGAAAACCTCTAATTTTTCGAGAGCTCAGAAGGGAGAAGTGCTTACCTAAAGCCTGTGGTCATTTAAAATTTAATTTGTAGCAATTCTGACAACTTTTACTTGGCAGAGTTCCGATTTGCCGAGCAAATTTTAGAAAAATAACTCCGTAGAAATGCTTCCCATAGGCTTAAGACTTATTAATTGAAGTTAATTTATGTTTGTACAGCGTTTTGGTAGCGTAATCGAACTAAAGTTGATTTAAAATTGTGTTCCCTCACTTCTCTGGCCGAGGTCTTATTGTAATGCCTTATAATTTAAACAAAGGATATATATATATAAATATATATGATATTGCGGTGGCCAGGGGGGTCTGCGGTACGACCCCCATTGCGCCAAATTACGGGCGTGCCACGTAGCCCATCATGGAGGAGGGGGTCTTTGACACGGCGTCCATCGCGTCTTGCCTCCGGCCCTCTCCCACTCGCTAACTCGATACCATGCTAATGCGTTCCTTCCTCGAGTCCTTTTTCATATGTGTCGTACTCTAAAACTCTCAACTTACGTACGAACACACCAATTAACCAACAGGAGCTTACGGGGTGTAACATCATCCCCCCCTTAGAAACATTCGTCCTCGAGTGCGAACTCCTGGCTTAAAGAAGTTAATCCTTATAACTAGTACTTAAGGAAATTTCAGCAGAGTCTCCTCTGTAATATGAATTATCTGAAAACCTGAAACGTAGAAAAGTCCAATACAGGCGTCTCACAGGATGCTACAACCAACTACTCCACACTATAGAAGTAGAATATTGAATAGTACTAGCAACATAAGTAATAAAGTAACATCTGTGCAGTGATCTCACCTAAACTACATATTCTGAGTCAATCCTGGAATAAGTGAGGGTATCTAGATCTCATGTCGTCCTCAGCTTCCCAGGTTATCTCTTCTTTATTTCTGTTCCTCCTCCACAGTATTTTAATGGAGGCTATATCTTTACTTCTCAGTATATGAATCTGCCTATCTAATATTTTAATTGGAACCTCTTCGTAAGCTAACTCTTTGGTAACTTGGATATCCTCAACTGGCACCACTCGAGACGGATCCCCTATACATTTTCGCAACATGGACACATGAAATACCGGGTGAACAAATTCTAACTCTGGAGGCAACTCTAACTCGTATGCAACTTGGCCTATTCTTTGAAGGATCTAATATGGACCAATGAACCTTGGGCTAAGTTTGCCTTTCTTGCCAAATCTCATCACGCCCTTCATCGGTGACACTTTAAGAAATACTCAATCATCTACATTAAATTCTAAGTCTCTACGTCGCACATCAGAGTAGTACTTCTAACAAATCTGGGCCGTCAGTAACTGCTCTCTGATAAGTTTCACTTTTTCTTCTTATTGGTGAATCATATCTGGTCTAACTAACTATGCCTCTCCTACTTCAAACCATCCGATGGGGGACCTGCATTTCTGCCCATATAATGCTTCATAAGGCGTCATCTGAATTGCAGAAAGGCAGCTTTTTTATTATATGCAAATTCAATAAAGGGTAAATGTTCATCCCAGCTTCATCCAAAATCTAGAACACACGTCCGTAACATATCCTCAAGTGTCTGAATGGTAGGTTCTGCCTGACCATCTGTTTAAGGATGGAATGCTGTACTCAGATTAACCTGTGTCCCCAAGCCTTTATGAAATGATTGCCAAAATCTAGCTGTAAACTGTGCCCCTTTATATGAAATGATGGATGTTGGGACACCATGCAATCAGACTATATCTTTAATATATAGCTTGGCGTAATCTTTGGTTAAGAATGTACTCCAAACTGGCAGAAAGTGAGCTGATTTTATTAACCTATCAACAATCACCCAAATAGAATCAGATCTGCGTATGGTATGGGGTAGTCTTGTCACAAAGTCCATATGGAATGCTTCCCATTTCCACATATGTATAGTCATCTCCTGAGTTAGGCCGCCAGGTTTCTGATGTCCAGCTTTTACTTGTTAGCAATTCGGATACTGCTCCACGAATTTGGCTACACGCTTCTTCATTCCAGGCCACCAATATATCTTTTATGCCGTGGTACATCTTTGTTAAACCTGGATGAAGAGAGTAATGAGAGTGGTATGATACTGCTGAACCTTATCTCTAAGCTGTGCTAAATGAGTATCCTCGTACTGCCACTCTTTTACCTCTACCACCAGGTATGATACTATTGTATTCTGAATTAGAGCCCTATTATCCTCTAAATCCATAACCCAAATTGCTAAACTGGCTAGCCGGTGTAATTCTCAGGCCATTTCCCGTTGTACTGGTCTCATATGTGCTAAACTACCCATGGATATGTGGCTAAGGGCATCTACTACAATATTAGCTTTCCCTGGATCATACAAAATATTCACATCATAGTCTTTCAACAATTCTTGTCTATGGCGCTGTCGTAAATTCAGCTCTTTCTACATAAAATATACTGGAGGCTTTTATGACCAGTAAAAATGTCCACATGTACACCATACAAGTAATGCCTCCATATCTTTAAGGCATGAACCACTGTAGTTAATTTTAGGTCGTGGGTGGGATAGTTCTTTTCATGTTTCCTCAATTGCCTAAAGGCATACGTAATTACCTTATCGTGCTGCATCAAAATACACCCTAACCCAATGCCTGAGGCGTTGCAATATACAGCATACCCCTTTGAACCTTCCGGCAAAGCTAACACTAGTGCTAATGTCAATATGTTTTTCAATTCCTGGAAACTCTGCTCACAGGCCTCGATCCACTGAAATTTGCTGCTTTTTGAGTAAATTTAGTCAAAGGCGCTGACAGGGTAGAAAATCCTTCCACAAACCTTTTGTAATACCCGACCAATCCCAGGAAACTGCGAGCCTCTATTGGAGTTATAGGTTTAGGCCATGTCTTTACTGCCTCTATTTTTTGCGAATCAACTTGAATATTAACTTCTAATACAATGTGGACCAAGAAAGCTACATAATTTAACCAGAACTCAAATTTAGAAAACTTTACATATAGTTAGCGGTCTATGAGGATCTGAAGTGTTGTTCGCAAATGATCTCTGTGTTCCGCTTCTGAGCGGGAGTATACCAAAATATCATTAATGAATACTATCACAAACAGATCTAAATATGGCCTGAAGATACTATTCATTAGGTCCACGAACACTGCTGGTGCATTTGTCAATCTGAAGGACATAACTAGAAACTCGAAATGACCATACCTGGTGCTGAAAGCTGTCTTCGGGATATCCTTCTCCTGAACTCGAACCTGGAGGTACCTGGATCTCACGTCAATTTTGGAAAAATATTTCTCCCCTTGCAGAGTGGTCGAGCAAATCCTCTATCTTGGAAGAGGGTATTTATTCTTAATAGTAACCTTGTTCAATTGCGGATATGACGCACCCCACGGTGAAGTACTCGGCCTAATAAAGCCCTTATCTAATAGATTTTTTAGCTGCTCTTTCAATTCTCTCAATTTAGCTGGAGCCATTCAATATGGAGGGATAGATATAGGTTGAGTACCTGGTAGCAAGTCTATAGAAAAACCTATTTCTCTCTATGGGGGAATACTAGGAAGTTCGTCTGGGAACACATCTGGGAACTCATTAACTACTGGAAAGCCTGGAGACTCGGGGATGCTGCTTGCATATCCCAAACCCTAACAATATGGTAGATACAACCCTTTGCTATCAACTTTTTCGCTCGAAGATAGGACATAAACTTACCTTTTGGCGTAGTTGTATTATCCCTCCGCTCTCGTACTACTTCCCCTAGAAAGTGAAATCGGACAATTCTGTTCCAACACTCTACAGTGGCGTAACATGGTGCCAATCAATCCATACCCATAATAACATGAAAAACAATCATTTCTAGTTCTACTAGTTCTGCTAAGGTCTGGCGGCCAACAATTTCTATTGTATAACCCCGGTAAATATTTTTTGCAATAATAGAGTCACCGACGGGTGTAGACACTTAAAAGGGTTGCTGAAGCAATTTTGGCACTATATCAAACTTTCAGGCCACTAGCGGAGTAATATACGGTAAAGTTGAGCCCAAGTCTATCAAAGCATAAATTGAGTGAGAGCAAACATCTAATATACCTGCCACAACATCTGGCGACGACTCTGACTCCTATCGTCTTGGTAGTGCATATGTGCGATCCTGACCGCTGCCTGAACTAGATGCCCTTGATCTACCTCGGCCTCTGCTGTTTAGAGCTGAGGGCCTGCGCATATGAACCTGCTGAGGATCTATTCTATTGGTCCTGACCACCCTAGCATCTAGTCGGACAATCTCTCATTATGTGCCCCTCCTATCCATAGGAAAAACAGACGGTGGAACCATACTTGCATCTCCTCTAATGCAGCCTATGACAGGTACTGCATTGTGGTACTGCGATTCTATCAAATCTGGTTGCCTCTGTTGCTGCGAGCCTGACGCTCGTGAAATTTTACCGAGACCTGACTACCTCTGATGATCTGATATGTTGTCCTACTACTGTTGAAATAGGGGCCTAGGTGGCCTACCTGATAGACGGGGCCTAGGCCCACCTTGAAAATCTGCGGGTCTAGTCCTCCGACGCTGTTCCTGACTTACCCTTTCCACGACATACTGGCGCTGTCTAAGTTCCTCTATATTATGAGCAAAAGCCTGGATCTGTGAGATATCCATATCCTCTCGCAGTGTGGCTGTAATGCAAGACTCCATATATTTTGACACCAGTCCCATAATAAATCAGTGTACCCTGGCTGGCATAGTGTCAACAAACGAGGGCCGCATATCTGGCTAAGGAATCAAATCTCAATGCATATTTCTGACACTCATTCTACCCTGCTTTAGATGTAAAAACTGCTCTACTCTGGCTGCCGGACCTCTTGGGAAAATAATGATCTATAAAGGCCTCAGAGAAGCTAGGCCATGTAAGTGGAGGTGCATCTATGCGTTGGGATCTTACCCAATTCTCGTACAAAAAAATAGCTACATCTCGCAACTGGAATACTACTAATTCAACTGATTCTGTGGATGAGGCATGCATAACGCTGAATATTCTTTGCAGCTAATCTATGAAGTTCTGGGGGGCCTCTCTACGATCTGTCCTTGTAAGCTGAGGGGGACTCAAGGCAAGGAACTCACGAACTCTCGAACTACCGGGCCCCTCAGTAGGATCAACAGCAGCCAGTACTACTGGTTGAGGCTGACGCTAGGTAGCGATCATCTGAACCAACATATAAAAGGCACCCCTGAGCTCCTAATTAGATGGCACAAGCATGGCTGGGGGTGGTACTGGAATATTTGCTACCCTACTGAGCTTTGAGTGCGGTGGTGGATGTTGGGGAGATCGGGGTGATGTCTCCCTGTTGCCCTCAAATCAGGGTGACTCTGGCTGGTCCCCCCTACTAGTGCCCTCTCCTACTACCACATCCAATTATCGACCAGTCATAGCCCATTGTGTGTTAGATATTTCTCTATAAATAAGTATAATAACATAATCTTGGGGAGTTGCCCTATACAACACAGCTCTATAGCATGGCTGGAGGAGAAAGAAGAGTAACTACACTATTATGCCTCGTAGCCTCCTGTCTATAGAATATGGTGTACAACACATCTATACACAAGACTCTACTTGACACAGCTTGCAAACTCCCTGGGATACGACCTACTCTGATACCAAGTTTGTCACGCCCCACCTTGAGGGGCAGGACTGGCACCTAGTGCCACACTGGGATCTGGACTAACCTGATTGGCCTGGTGTACTACTGGCGCACACCTGTAACTTAATTCAAGAAAAGGACGAGCTATATCTCAGTTGTAAATAGAGCCTCTGGACGACAAGGCCACCTATAAAAGAAGATAGCAAACCAATAACAACACAATAACAGGAACCCTATATGGGCCGACAAGACCACCATGCTGTCTAGTTATAGATGAAATGAAATCAGGCAACTAAACTATGCTATAGCCGACAATGCTGCTAACTAACAGCTAAACAAGGCCCTACATGGCCTCACATGAAATAAAGCATACATAGGCCCCACACGATCAACAACAAAAGCTAACTACTAAAAGTCTATAGCTTTCAAGCCTCTAAGAGTGAAAAAATGGTTGAGGCAGGGCCCCGACCTACCCATAAACTATACAACAAAAGAACAAACCTTTCCTAACTATTAACTCCGGAGGAAAGGAGCTGAATGAACTACTAACTTCGGCTGATGACTAAGATGGTCCCGAACCGTGTCTACCCGCACCTGCAGGAAAGTAATGCAGCACCCCAAGGATTAGCTTCAGTACAATATGCACCGAATATGTAAGACAGTAAAGTAATAACTGAATGAAATTGAACAAGTTGAAGTAGACAGGAAGGAGGATAAGAGCTTAACCAGAGAAATATCACCGCCTGAAATACGTAATTAACACACATATAAATACAAACGAGAACCTAACCGGGCCCCCATAATCTTGGAAGGTTCAAACAACACAAAATAACCCACCTGGGCCCCCATAAGCCCCGTCAAGTACAAACAATGCACACTTATGCTATCTGGCTCCTATAGGTTTGTAAACATACTGTAACTCAGGAATGCTTGCTCTCTAAAGTTGTACCTGAGCCTGATAGGCTCCTGTAGCTGTGTCTGTGTCTAAGTTGTCTGGCTATGTAACTGGACCCTGAGCCTTGGTTCAACTATAGATCATAATGTAATCTCTAATAACTTGACCCAGGGCCTTGGCCCGACTATGGGTCATAATGTAATCTCAAATAACTAGACCCGGGGCCTTGGCCCGACTATGGGTGATAATGTGACTGGATCCCGAGCCTTAGCTTGACTATGGATCATACTGTAGCTTCTGTAACTGGGCCACGAGCCTTGGCTCGACTATGGGCCATAATGTAACTGCTGTAGCTGGACCCCATTGGAAACAACATCCAAACCCTGAATATCGTATACAACAATCAAGCTAGCTAGGGTTAACTCTAACGAGGGTTACTATATCATCGCTATTTTTGTAATGCCCCAAAAACTCAAAGACTAAAGTCGGGACTTAAATCAGAAAATCTAAAAATCTGAAGAAAATATCACAGAACGACTCACCTAACAGGTCATTGAGAGACCTAAGACTCGTTAGGTCAGTTATGGGAAGGAGGATTGAGATACAATAAGGGAGAGGAAGTGTACCTAATGGGAGACCTCACAAGTCGTGGTCAGTCACCATGACCCGTTAGGTCATTTGTGAGCAGGCTGGGTCAGCAATTTAAATAGTTGGGCAGTGTACAAGACAGATGGTGACCACGAGTCCTGGTCACCAGTAATGACTCGTTAAGTCCCCCGTTACCAGCCCTTGTCAATTGTTAGGCAGTGGGCCTAACGAGTGTCACCACGAGTCGTGAACACTGACCACGACTCGTTAGGTCACTCGTTAGGGTCACCTGACAGTTTTTCCCTGCGACTTTCTATGGGCTATTTAGTAACTTTCTATTCCCATAAACTTCAAAATACATCATTTTAGTCATAATTTAAGACCTATTAGTGGAGAAAAATGGTTCATTCCTCATTCCCACTCTATGTTTTTAGAAAAGCCATCGTAAGCTCTCCTCTCAATAACCCTTCAAGTAAGTCTAGGGTTTTCCTCCATTGCAGCAGTCTAAGTGTATCCTGCAAGAAATATCAACTCAGGTATGTGGGAATTCAACAAGGGAATTGTCCTTCCCCTGTGTCCCCCAAAACCCTCTCATCGTTTCTCTATCAGTTTTAGCCCTAAGCTTTCAAATACGAGGATATTACATGTTGTTTTTCTTCAATTTCACATAGAATGATATCCTTGCTTATTATTGATATGATCTCCATCACTTATTACCTGAATTGTTGATATTCTTGCCAAAGTGAATTTAAGCCCTAAATTTTCAAGTAAAGACTATTTGTGTATTAAATTTCGTCTAGTTGTGAAGTGTGATTTGGGCTGAATTTTCTAGTATATCTTGTTGTTTATATGTTGAGTAAATACTCCATTGATAAGAATGATTTTAGCCTTGTCGGATAAGATTTCTTTAATTCTTGAAATTTTGCCATATTATGGAATTCCCGTGTTGTTGGAATGAGTTGGGTTCTCTAGTAGCTGCTTAGTAGTTCAACTCGGTTAGAATGTAGAACTTCTTCAAAACTATTCAACAGATCAGTTTAAATTCAGTCTTTTCCTGAGGTGTTAGTCGTGCCTCCAGTTATCAGAATCTAGTTTATTGGTCCATTAGGCGGTCATGACATTTTAGATATATAACTCTGACTAGCCTCAGGACCCCAGTTTAGATTACAGTTTGTTCTTAGATGGTTACGATGCTTCTAGATAAGCAGCTCTGACCAGTCTAGAGTCTAGTTTTAGAATCTGGTCTGACAAGACTCTCGGGGTACTTTCAGTTATATGTCCCTGACTAGTCTTGGACCCCAGTTCGAGCTATCAACCTAGTAGTTCAGTTCAGATTTTTTAGTGGGAGTAGGACTTAGCATTGAGCAGGTCGGGGTTCCAGCGCACCCAGGTTCCTAGAACAACGTTGTCAGCATAGGTTATAGTATTACATAGTGTCACACCCCGCCTTGGGGGTATGACTGGCACCTGGTGCCCTACTAGGACCTGACCTGCTGGACTGTTAAGCCTGGGCACATCTGGTGCCTGGCTGGCTCTAACTCATATTTCTGGAAACAAAGGGCTATATAATGGCTGTAAACACAGCCCCCGGCCCATTGGCCTATAGCCTTCTGTACCTGTACTAACAGCTGACCAGAAACATATCAATTCAGGGGAACCTATGCAGGCCGACAAGGCCACCATGCTGTCTAGTTATCTGCAACTCAATCATAAAGCACCAAAAAGCTACGTGACCGGCAAGGTCACCACTACTGGAAAACTATGGCCCCACACGACCATCATAATAGAAAGAAGGAGTACTAACAGCTATACAACTGCACGGCCTCACACGACCGGCTCATCTGACCACAGGGAGATATATACAGACTGCAAGCCTCTAAGAATAGCAATAGAACTGATCGGGACAGGGCCCCGACCTACCCGTACTATACAACAAAAAGGAACATGAAATACACCTCTGAAATTCAGCCTCCGGAGGACAGGAGCTGAATACCCGACCGCTGACAGGAATCACGTAGTATCGCCTGCTCATCTACGAGTAATTGCAGGCAAGTAATGCAGCGCCCCACCGGGCGTCAGTACCGCTGGTACTGAGTATGTAAAGCAATAACTAAAATCAATAACATAACTGATGAAACTGAAACAGGAAGAACTAGATTAACTGTCTGATGGTGTAAATCGTACCTGTTCTTAATCATGCTGGAGGGAGTAGGAGTCATATCTGGAGACGTATCATTCTACTACTAATCTACCAGTATCTAATGCGATATGACATAACAAACATAATATAACATGGTATACACAAACCTTACCCGGCCCCCATAAGCCGGGAGGTACAACCAGCACAGAATCTATACCCCTACCCCGGTCATCCCATCTCCTATAATGGCTGTAAGCATCCTGCCGGTCCCCTGGGTATGCACTTGGGCTCGCTGAGCCCCTGACTATAACTGCACCTGAGTCCGAAGGACTCCTAATCAACACCCTGGGCGTACCCGCTCGACGGGGGTGTATAAGGGCCGACCAAGGCACAATATGGGGAAACTGGCATCCCATCTTCGTCCCCTTGCGGAACGGCATACCACTCCGTAGAGTGACGTGTCCTCGTCCTCTGGCGGACGAGTCGATACAGCTATTAACCCTGGGGCGGTCATGGATGCTGGGTAATCCAACCCCAAACAATACAATAGTCTCAACTAGTCATGCTATCTGCGTATCTCACATGCTGAGGCTAACAGGGGTAAGGTATCGTATATATTACATGCTGGACTAGTAATAGCAATCTGTACGTATTTAATACATGCTGAGGCTGGTAAATGTATATATATAAATATGGCCTGTTGCCAAACTGTACTGGGGAAAATGCTATACAAAATAGTGTTTCGGCTAAAACTAGGTTGTTTACTGAGTTTCTGTATTAACATGATTTCCTATTCCTAACATGCTTTCTAAACTTCATTTTAGCCTACTGTTCTATTTCTGAAGTGCCTTACGGATACCGCATTGCTTTGTGGGGTTTCAACTGAATACAACAATATCTTAACATTTCGTAGTACATCACATACTAAGCATGATGTGCAGTTTCTAACACTTAAGCTGAAATCTATATCGTACTAGTAAGTCTTACACAAGTTGTAATTTAATACTTCTAATACTGTATCAACATTCACAATAACGCAATACTTAACTTCTAAACATTCTACTGACCTGTGAATTACTATAATGTCTCAATATTACTTAACTTGCCGAGGGAACGAGCTTTACGTACCTTATTCTTGAACTATTCGTCCGTCGGACGAGGCTCGACTGGTACTTCAACTATTTTCTCCCAACTGCATTCATAAATACGTCGATTAATACTAAATACAGCTTTATTGTAAAGAGCAACGTTACTTTCGATATAATTTATAGCCTAAACTTAGGCTTACCGAAAGACGGTCGAAAACTTGCTATTTTTTAGCGGACCAGAAGGGAGAAACATTCACTTCACAGCTAGGAACACATAGACACTAATTTAGAGCAATTCCACTTACCTTAGCTCGGTGGCTCGACGATTCGTCGGCCGTATTTTACGAAACTGAATCCGTAGGAATGCTCTCTGCTGCTAAATACTTCGGTACCTGGGATTAATTTGAGTTTGGGCAGCGTTTAGCAGTGTAATCGGATGAAAATTATATAACTTCCTTCGTCCTTACTTCTCTCTGCCGAAGCCTCTGTTTTTTTTCTGAAATTTCCTTTGGTTAAATGAAATTAAACCAAAGTGGGGCTTATATACTTGGGCCTGAACCTGGGAAACGTGTCACGGAGCCATCGCGGAGGCCTCACCTCCATGACACGCTGCCATCGCGGAGGGGCTCTGCCTCAGCTCCTCCCACGATGGTTCGGCGGGTTTCTCGTCCAATCTTTTTCCCGGCCTTTCTCTAGCACGTATGGCCTTCTAATATGCTTAACCAACGTGCGAATAGGTCGTCTGGGTGCCGGGAATTCTACGGGGTATAACATTCTCCCCCCCTTAAGAACATTCATCCTCGAATGTATACTGTTATCTAGAGGACTACTTAACTTACTTGTTTAGAAAAGTTTCGACAGAATTTTCCCTGTAATATGGACTATAGCAAAAACCTGAAATGCATAAAAGTCCAACACAGGCACTGCACATAGTATTTTAGGATCCACTGGATAACTAAATATCAATCTTTCTCATTCACAGACATACAACCATAAGGTACTGCATAAGTAATAATACGGGCATACCTGTCGCCTGACTAGGCCTGAAATATGTGAGGATATCTGGTCCTCATATCTTTCTCCGCTTCTCAAGTCATCCCTCTCGATTCTTGTTACGCCTCAATACCTTGATAGACGTAATATCTTTAGTCCTCAATCTGCGAATCTGTCTGTTTAAGATAGTTATTGGAACCTCTTCATAGGCCAGTTTTTTTTCGTAACCTGGATATTCTGGACTGGGACTGCTCTGGACGGGTCTCCTATGCATTTCCTCAGCATAGATTCATGAAAGACCAGACGAACGGATTCTAATTCTGGAGGCAAATTCAACTCATATGCTACTCGGCCTGTCCTTCAACGAATCCGACAAGGCCCAACAAACCTCGGCTGAGCTTACCTTTCTTGGCGGACCTCACTACCTCTTTCATTGGGGATACTTCAGAAATACCCAGTAAACATCAAACTTCAATTTTCTGCGCCGCACATCTGCATATGATTTCTGGCGGCTCTATGCAGTCAGTAAGCATCCTTCGGACAGGCTTTACCTTTTCCTTTGACTGCTGAACAATGTATGGGCCAACCAACACTGATTCTATGATTTCAAACACCGTTCGGCGATCAGCATTTTCGCTCATATAATGCCTCAAAAGGAGCCATCTTGATGGTTGAATGATAGCTATTATTGTAGGCAAATTCAATTAACGGTAAATGCTCACTTTGGCTACAACCGAAATCTAGCACCCACGCTCGCAACGTGTCTTCGAGCGTCTGAATTGTGCGCTCAGCCTGCTCATCTGTCTGAGGATAAAATGCTGTGCTTAAATTAATCTGCGTTACCAGACCCCTCTAGAACGACTGCCAGAATCTAGCTATAAACTGTGCTCCCCTATCAGAAATGATAGATACCGGCACTCCATGCAATCTAACTATTTCTCTGATGTATAACTCGGCATAATCCTCAGCTGAGAAGGTAGCCCCTACTGGTAGGAAATGAGCTGATTTTGTCAGCCTGTCAACTATTACCCAAATAGAATCACTTCCGCGTCTGGTACGGGGTAATCCTGCCACAAAATCCATATTCACTGCTTCTCATTTCCAGAGAGGCACAGCTATGTCCTAAGTTAACCCACTTGGTTTCTGATGTTCTGCTTTCGCCTGTTGGCAGTTAGGACACTGGGCTACCAGTAGTTCTCTTTAATGTCGTGGTACCTCTTTGTCGTATCGGGATGAAGAGAATAGCGGGCGTAATGCGCCTCGCTCATAAACTGCTGGCGATGCCCCAAAATATCTGGAGCACAAATGCGGCCTTCATATCGCCACACTTCATCCCCGGTTATCTGAAAATATGTCACCTCTCCATAAATTACAGCTAAGGGCATCCGCTACCATATTAGCCCTTCCTGGGTGATACAAAATATTCACTCTTTAAGGCATAAACTACTACGGCTAACTCTAGGTCATGGGTAAGATAATTCTGTTCATGTTTCTCCAACTGCCTGAAGGCATCAGCTACTACTTTATCATGCCGCATTAACCCTCTGTACCTTCTGACGATACTAACACTGGGGATGATGTTAACTTGTCTTTTAACTCCTGGAAGTTCTGCTCACATACCTCAATCTACTGGAACTTTGCTGCCTTCTGTGTCAATTTAGTCAGAGGTGCTGCTAAGGTGGAAAATCCTTCCACAAACCCTCTGTAATACCCGGCTAGCCGCAGGGATTGCATACTTCGATCGGAGTGGTAGGTCTAGGCTATGTCTTCACTGTTTCGATTTTTCTGTGTATCTATTTGTACACCAGCCCCCGACACAATGTGACCAAAAAGGCTACTAAACTCAACTGAAATTCACATTTACATAAATTGACATATAACTGACAGTCATACTAGTTTATTATACCGGAGAATCTGACAAGTAGGCTACCGGTATAACTAGAGCTTATCTGGCCTTCTGGCCGCATGCTAAGGCTACTTGTTGCTAAAGTAACCTTGAACAACTAGCTGCACACCATGCGCCCGTATTTGGTCAGGGGGTCCTGATATTGACCATGACCTCTAATGATCTGGCTGCATAACCTTTAATAACTAAATAATCGAGTTGAATGACCCGAATGCAGCAGTAGTCTAACAATGCTCTAATCGTTCTACTTGAGTGCTTATAGTTCGTACATAACCGCAGACTTGTGGGCATCTAATTGCTCTGTTATCTTACTTAAGCCACTGTAAGGCTGGGCTTAATCAAACTTACTCCCAGGCGATCAATCTCTGGATCTTCACGGGGAGTCTACTGATCCCCTGGTCTTAATAAACACTGTTCTAGCAGGGTACTATCAATTTCTTACGCCTTGTGTGTATCCACATAATGACTGCTAGGTTAGCTAAGGCCGACTCTCACCTACAAGGCTGGGAAAATGACGTACAACCACTTAACATACTAGAACACTTCTGGTATTGCTAATCTCTGAAATTTGCCTATTCGGCCTCTAATCCTGGTTCTAGCATATACACTACTGTTACCGATCTTCAGGGACGCCTCCCTGCTAATGCAGGCGCCAGCTGGTCAGTAGACCGTCTAACTGTGCCCTTATCATCTAGCTATCTATTTTAGGCCATTAACTCTGGTAACAACACATAAGTCTGTTAACCTAATAACTGAAAACTGAGATAGTTTCTATGACTTCATACGTAATTCACACTTAATCCGCCCTTTCTCTTCTTCTTTTCTTTCTTTCTTCTCCTTCTTTCTTCTTCTTCTTCTTTTTAGTAAGGGAATCCTGCAATGCAATTGTACAAGCTTTCTACTACCAATCAGTATCGGTGATTATACCCCCTGAGGCAGCTACTCATAGCATACCTATTATCTGTATATATATATCGTTAGCTACGTGCAATATGTACTGAGTTCTGCGGTAATATATAATCTCTGACATGCTCTGCTGAATCTCATATCATACATGATACATGGCTTCTTACGGCCTAATAATATTTCCTGCCCTGACTTATCATTTCATTGCATTGTCACCCCATTCTGAAAGTAACAAACATAAACACTCTAGTTATTGTCTGCTATTTGAAATTCCGCCACTCCTGCGATGTCGGGTCAACGTTCAAATCTTTTGGCCTTACTTGGCTTATATAAAGAGCCCATAACTGTCTGCTGGGCCTTATCTCTAGGCTACACTAGATTAGAATTGCTGTATCGGTAACTCCTTAATTTTTCCATAGCGGACATACTGCGGTATTCTGAACCGCAATCCTACTGTCAGCCCGAAGCTTAATCCTTAATACGATATTTTATCAATCCGAGGGAAATTCTAATTTCCCCACAAGATTTGACATTCCTGCTTCTCTCCCTCATCTTGCTTAAGCTGAACTCTGGGGTTCAAGGTACCTGCTCTTCATTGTTAACAAGATTGTTGGTCCTGTATCAGTTCATACTTCCCCTGACTTGCAGTCAGACCTATCTGATTCACATGATCCCTCACCCTTTTTGATATCACAACTGGATCATAACCACAATCTTACAGGTATGTCTTTGTCTTGCTATCTGTTAACATATGTAACGGACTTGGCCTTTTTCTGACTCGAACTTGACTATTACTAAGCATTCATTACTAACAAGTCTTTTACCCCTACTTCGGGTAAACTAACAATCTTACTTTCTTTACTGGCTTATTGTCATAAGGGTCTGCACAACTTACGTAATCCTAGGGGCTCTTTACACTTGCTAATACTTACTAGGATCAATCAGCCCATCTTTACTTACCGCTGGATTTGGCAACCCCATCTCAAGTCCAATGCCCCTTTACTATACTGGCATCAGAACCAATAGGTGGAATAGCCCTTTTCTTATTGCAATAAGTAAAAGCATTTAACTGTACCATACCCAAAAAGATGTATTTGGGATTCCTGCATTTCCCTCTCTTTTTCATACTTACCTGGTGGTCTGACCTTGTTTATAATCTTAATCAGATCTTATATAACTAATAAGTAAATCAACTCATATGTACATTATACTTCTGACTTCCTATTTTGACGTTGTCAACGTATACT
Organism: Datura wrightii; assembly: GCA_035772735.1. NCBI lineage: Eukaryota > Viridiplantae > Streptophyta > Magnoliopsida > Solanales > Solanaceae > Datura > Datura wrightii. Next base: position 181,541,107 of record JASDFA010000018.1, read on the forward strand.
GGGAATAGTGCCAATAAAGGTATCACGCTGGGAGGTCTCTGATACCTCCTCCTGCTGCTGTAGTTATCATGTAACTGACTAATGCTCTCTTCCGTTGCTATCTCTGATCTTCTGCCTGTGATAGGGTAATGCTGATCTGCCTTTGTATCCGTAATCAAAGAATAGGATAAGTTTATAGGGGCTCAACCCTATGCTGTACCGCTCTAAAGCACGACTAACTGAGAAGGAAGGGTAACCATCCTATCATGCCACGCAGCCTCCTGCCTATAGTATGTGGTGCACAACACATCCATAGACAAGACTCTACTTAGCACGGCTTGCAGACTCCCTGGGACACGACCTGCTCTGATACCAAGTTTGTCACACCCCGCCTTGGGGGTATGACTGGCACCTGGTGCCCTACTAGGACCTGACCTGCTGGACTGTTAAGCCTGGGCACATCTGGTGCCTGGCTGGCTCTAACTCACATTTCTAGAAATAAAGGGCTATATAACGGCTGTAAACACAGCCCCCGGCCCATTGGCCTATAGCCTTCTGTACCTGTACTAACAGCTGACCAGAAATATATCAATTCAGGGGAACCTATGCAGGCCGACAAGGCCACCATGCTGTCTAGTTATCTGCAACTCAATCATAAAGCACCAAAAAGCTACGTGACCGGCAAGGTCACCACTACTGGCAAACTATGGCCCCACACGACCATCATAATAGAAAGAAGGAGTACTAACAGCTATACAACTGCACGGCCTCACACGACCGGCTCATCTGACCATAGGGAGATATATACAGACTGCAAGCCTCTAAGAATAGCAATAGAACTGATCGGGACAGGGCCCCGACCTACCCGTACTATACAACAAAAAGGAACATGAAATACACCTCTGAAATTCAGCCTCCGGAGGACAGGAGCTGAATACCCGACCGCTGACAGGAATCACGTAGTATCGCCTGCTCGTCTACGAGTACCTGCAGGCAAGTAATGCAGCGCCCCACCGGGCGTCAGTACCGCTGGTACTGAGTATGTAAAGCAATAACTGAAATCAATAACATAACTGATGAAACTGAAACAGGAAGAACTAGATTAACTGTCTGATGGTGTAAATCGTACCTGTTCTTAATCATGCTGGAGGGAGTAGGAGTCATATCTGGAGACGTATCATTCTACTACTAATCTACCAGTATCTAATGCGATATGACATAACAAACATAATATAACATGGCATACACAAACCTTACCCGGCCCCCATAAGCTGGGAGGTACAACCAGCACAGAATCTATACCCCTACCCCGGTCATCCCATCTCCTATAATGGCTGTAAGCATCCTGCCGGTCCCCTGGGTATGCACTTGGGCTCGCTGAGCACCTGACTATAACTGTACCTGAGTCCGAAGGACTCCTAATCAACACCCCGGGCGTACCCGCTCGACGGGGGTGTATAAGGGTCGACCAAGGCACAATATGGGGAAACTGGCATCCCATCTTCGTCCCCTTGCGGAACGGCATACCACTCCGTAGAGTGACGTGTCCTCGTCCTCTGGCAGACGAGTCGATACAGCTATTAACCCTGGGGCGGTCATGGATGCTGGGTAATCCAACCCCAAACAATACAATAGTCTCAACTAGTCATGCTATCTGCGTATCTCACATGCTGAGGCTAACAGGGGTAAGGTATCGTATATATTACATGCTGGACTAGTAATAGCAATCTGTACATATTTAATACATGCTGAGGCTGGTAAATGTATATATATAAATATGGCCTGTTGCAAAACTGTACTGGGGCAAATGCTATACAAAATAGTGTTTCGGCTAAAACTAGGCTGTTTACTGAGTTTCTGTATTAACATGATTTCCTATTCCTAACATGCTTTCTAAACTTCATTTTAGCCTACTGTTCTATTTCTGAAGTGCCTTACGGATACCGCATTGCTTTGCGGGGTTTCAACTGAATACAACAATATCTTAACATTTCGTATTACATCACATACTGAGCATGCTGTGCAGTTTCTAACACTTATGCTGAAATCTATATCGTACTAGTAAGTCTTACACAAGTTGTAATTTAATACTTCTAATACTGTATCAACATTCACAATAACGCAATACTTAACTTCTAAACATTCTACTGACCTGTGAATTACTATACTGTCTCAATATTACTTAACTTGCCGAGGGAACGAGCTTTACGTACCTTATTCTTGAACTATTCGTCCGTCGGACGAGGCTCGACTGGTACTTCAACTATTTTCTCCCAACTGCATTCATAAATACGTCGATTAATACTAAATACAGCTTTATTGTAAAGAGCAACGTTACTTTTGATATAATTTATAGCCTAAACTTAGGCTTATCGAAAGACGGGCGAAAACTTGCTATTTTTCACCGGACCAGAAGGGAGAAACATTCACTTCACAGCTAGGAACACATAGACACTAATTTAGAGCAATTTCACTTACCTTAGCTCGGTGGCTCGACGATTCGTCGGCCGTATTTTACGAAACTGAATCCGTAGGAATGATCTTTGCTGCTAAATACTTCGGTACCTGGGATTAATTTGAGGCCTCACCTCCGTGACACGCTGCCTTCGCGGAGGGGCTCTGCCTCGGCTCCTCCCACGATGGTTCGGCGGGTTTCTCGTCCAATCTTTTTCCCGGCCTTTCTCTAGCACGTATGGCCTTCTAATATGCTTAACCAACGTGCGAATAGGTCGTCTGGGTGCCGGGAATTCTACGGGGTATAACACATAGCCTGATTGGTCCCAGACTTTCGTGATCACCCAGTTCATGCCTTTATACCCTTGCAAGGTATGTTGGGTCCTACCGGTGGGGTGTATACATTGGACTCCATGTCTAGCTCACATGGTTATATGCCGGTTATAGACTCTCCCACTAGTCAGTCCAGTCCAGTTTAAGCATAAGCAACTCAGTTCAGTTCTAGTTCTATCAGTTTAGCTCAGTTCAGTTCAGTATCTCAGACTCAATACTTTCATACTTAGGACATGCCTTGACCATCAGACAGGGTCATTTTGACCACCTCAGTTTACTTTAGTAGTTCAGTTTAGTTTACTTATTCGTCATTGTATGTCATATCAGTTCAGGCACTATATTCAGTTATGTTTTCTCCCACTTACTCAGTACATTCAAAGTACTAATACATGCTTTTATGTTGTATCATTTCATGATACAGTTGCAGGTTCTCAGACTCAGAACCGTTAGTCACCGCGGTTCAGATCCTCCACCTCAGTAGTTGAAATGTGAGTTCTTATTATTCGAGGGCCTTATTTCATTTCTTTCAGTTAGTTCATTATTTTTTTTTCTAGACTTAGAGTTAGCTAGGGGCTTGTCCCAGCAACTCATCAGTTAGGGGGCTTTCAGACATAGAATTAATTTCAAACTTTAGATGTCCTTAAACTTTATATTTTCAGTTTTATTTTCGTAAATTCTTTTATGCTTTTATTTCAAAGCTTGCGCTATGCATGTTTTACTCATAATACCAGTGTATAATAGACCAAGAGTTCACTTGGGGTTATTTGTGACCCCAAGTACCGTGTTCCATCCAGGGTGTAGACTCGGGATGTGACAAACATGATATCAGAGCCCTAGGTTTAAAGAATCCTTGGAATTTCTGAAAGTCGCATCGAGTAGAGTCCTTTTCATAGGTGTGAAGCGCACCACACTTATGATGAGGAGGCAACGAGATGTTATTAGGAACAACCCTCTTTTGTTCATACTCTTTATCGTGTGTTAAAGTTAAATCCCAAAAATGTCCTTCTAACTCATGCTATGTTTTACTTCAGTGAACCATGCCTCTTAGATGCGAGAATTGAAGAAGGGCTGGTAACACCAACGGACCTTCCCCACCAACCTCGATAGCCCCTCAAGATGATTCGGTTTGTACCATCGAATTCAAGGTGGCCATTCAACAGTTGGCCGAAACAGTCACCAACTAGGTGAATCAGCAGGTGGTGCCAATGAACACCAATGGGTCTGCAGCGTGCTGCGAGGGTGCGGGACTTCACCTGTATGAACCCTCCATCTTTTTAGGGATCTAAAGTAGGGGAGGATCCCCAAGAGTTCGTGGATGAGGTCAAGAAGATTACCCGCATTATGGGTGTTATCTCCTCTAAATATGCTAACCTGGCGGCCTACTAGCTAAAAGGGGTAGCTCAGGTCTGGCATGGCCAGTGGAAAGAGGGGCGGCTAGTGGGAGCAGGACCAGTGGAGTAGGAAGAGTTCCACACAGCTTTCTTGGACAGATCTTTCCCTCGGGAGCTAAGGGAGGCAAAGATGGCGGAGTTTATGAATTTGAGACAAGGAAACATAACAGTGGAGGAGTATGCCATGGAGTTTACCAGGCTGTCTAAGTACGCCCCAGAGATGGTAGCCGAGCCAAGGGCTCACATTTTGAAATTTGTGAATAGGGTGTCAAATCTGGTCCTCGAGGAGTGCAGGACAGCGATGTTGATTAAAGATATGGACCTCTCCAATTTGATTGTTTATTCCTAGTAGAATGAGGTCGAAAAGCTGAAGGATATGGAGCAAAAGAATAAACGGGAAAGGACTGGCCAGTCAGATTATGGCCATCAAAAGTCTAGTGTTAGTAGGACCCACAGCAGCATCAACAACAATAGCAGTAGAGAGCCCCAACACCTAGTTCAGCGAGCGCCCCAAGCTTTTGGTCCCGCCAGGATCGGAGGGGTGGGTCATATGACCCTCAGTATCAGACCCACAACATTGGGAATAGGTATCCAGGTTTCCCCAAGTGTGGCAAGAACCACCCAGGAGAGTGCCTTCTCGGACATCGGCTCAGGGAATGCCCATCAGCCGGGCGAGGGAGATGAAAATCCACCAGCTCATCAGCTCCAGCAGGCTGACAAGCCTAGCAGGACAACACATCAGGTATGGATGGCGGTTAGCGCCAAAATTGTTTCTATGTTCTGTCTTCCCGTCAGGATCAAGAGAGCTCACCTGGAGTAGTCACAGGTATGTTACGTCTCTTTCATTTAGACGTGTATGCCTTCCTTCATTCATGACTCCCTACATAGAAGTTTAGTTCAATATCAGTCCATAGGTCCGCTCGGAACCATTCTTAGTCTCCAACCCAGTTGGCGAGTCAGTTAGAGCCAGCTAGGTGTATAGAAACTGCCCAGTCTCAGTCCTGAATAAAGTCATCCCAGCTGACCTCATAGAGTTAGATATGTTCAATTTTGACCTTATCCTTGGCATGGATTGGTTACACTCCTGCTATGCCTGAGTTTATTGCAGAACTAGAGTTATCAAGCTTCAGTTTCCAAATAAACCAGTGTTAGAATGGACAGGCAGCAGTTCAGCGCCCAAGGGCAGGTTTATTTCTCACCTTAAGGCCCAGAAACTCATCTCCAAGGGATGTATATATCATCTAGTTCGGCTCAAGGATTCCAACTCTGAGACCCCAATTATCCAGTCAGTCCCTGTGTTCAGTGAGTTCCCAGATGTATTTCCTGAGGATCTTTCCAGAGTTCCCCCTAAACGGGAAATAAATTTTGTGATAGACCTTCGCCCAGACACTTAATCCATATCCATCCCTCCTTACAGAATGGATCCAACTAAGCTTAAGGAGTTGAAGGAGCAGCTAAAACATCTTCTTGACAAGGGTTTATCAGACCCAACATCTCTCCCTGGGGTGTTCCAGTGCTATTCGTGCGTAAGAAGGACGATACCCTTAGAATGTACGTAGATTATGTCAGCTGAACAAAGTCACAATCAAGAACAGGTATCCCTTGCCCAGAATTGATGACCTATTTGACCAACTTCAGGAAGCCAGTAGTTTTTCAAAGATAGACCTTAGGTCGGGGTACCATCAGCTAAGGGTCCGAGAATGTGACATATTGAAAACAATATTTAGGACTCATTATGGTCACTACGAGTTTGTAGTGATGTCCTTGGGGCTAACAAACGCCCCAACAACCTTCATGGACCTGATGAATAGAGTCTTCAAGAAGTATCTAGATATGTTCATCATTGTATTTATCAACGACATTATGGTATACTTCAGAAATGAGGAAGAGCATGCCAATCACCTAAGATTAGCATTACAGACACTCAGAGACCACCAGTTGTTCGCCAAGTTCAACAAGTGTGAATTCTAGTTAAAGTCCATGACCTTCTTAGGTCATGTGGTCTCAGGTGAAGGAATTCAGGTTGATCCCCACAAGATAGCAGCAGTGAAAGATTGGCCTAGACCTACCTCTCCTACGAAAATCAAGAATTCCTGGGCTTGGCGGGTTATTATCGATGATTTGTGGAAGGTTTCTCCTCTATAGCATCTCCTCTAACTAAGTTAACTCAGAAGAAAGTGAAATTTCAGTGGTCAGATGAGTGTGAGAAGAGTTTTCAGGAGCTGAAGACTCGACACACTACCGCTCCAGTTTTGACCCTGCCAGAAGGAACAGATGGTTGGTTGTTTATTGTGATGCTTCCAGAGTTGGACTCGGATGCGTTCTAATGCAGCGGGGCAAAGTGATAGCCTATGCCTCTAGACAACTCAAAGTTCATAAGAAGAGCTATCCAACTCATGACTTGGAGTTGGCAGCGGTGGTGTTTGCGCTAAAAATGTGGAGACATTACCTATATGGGGCTCACATGGATGTATTTATGGATCACAAGAGCCTTCAGTATTTGTTAAGTCAGAAAGACCTAAATCTTCGACAGAGAAGGTGGTTAGAGTTATTAAAAGACTACAACATGAGTGTGCTGTATCACCCGGGTAAAGCTAATGTGGTGGCTGATGCCCTAAGTAGATTGTCTATGGGGAGCGTAGCTCATGTCGAAGAGGGAAAGAAAGAAATGGTGAAGGATATCCACCTGCTAGCCCCGTTGGGGGTACAATTAGTAGAGTCAGCTGAAGGTGGAGAAGTAATGCAGAGTGGGTCAGATTCTTCATTGGTTGTGGAAGTCAAGTCTAGACAGGACGAGGACCCCATCTTACTTAAGCTTAAGGAAGCAGTTCTCAGAAATGAAATAGAAGCTTTCTCCCGAGGGGGAGATAGGGTGCTCCGTTACCAGGGCGGGTTGTGTGTACCGAATGTTGGTGAATTGAGACAGCAGATACTGGCTGAAGCACACAGCTCAAGATACTCCATTCATCCTGGTACTACTAAAATGTACCGCGATCTGTGGGATATTTACTGGTGGAATAACATGAAGAGAGACATTGCTGAATTCGAAACCAAGTGCCCAAATTTCCAGCAAGTCAAGGTGGAGCATAAAGACCAGGAGGAATGACTCAAGATATCGGTATACTTACATGGATGTAGGAAGAAGTAAACATGGATTTCATTATGGGTCTATCTTGGACTCGTCGGCAGCATGATTCAATCTGGTAGTAGTAGACCGGATGACTAAGTCAGCACACATCCTCTCAGTTAAAACCACAGACTCAGCTGAGTACTATGCAAGACTTTATATTTGAGAGTTAGTCAGACTCCATGGGGTGTCTTTGGCTATCATTTCAGACAGAAGAACTCAGTTCACCTCACACTTCTGGAAGTCCTTTCAGAAGAGACTAGGCACTCAGGTCAAGCTCAGCACAACTTTTCACCCGCAGACCAATGGGCAAGCTAAGCAGACTATTCAGACCCTAGAAGATATGCTAAGAGCGTGCACAATTGATTTTAAGGGTAATTGGGATGACCATTTGTCTCTTATCGAGTTTGCGTACAACAACAAACTACCACTCTAGCATTCAAATGTCCCCATTTGAAGCATTATATGGTAGGAGGCCTCTTCCTCGTGCCTACCAAGAAAAGCATAAAAGTTAGCCTGGTTACCCACCTAAGACCCACCCCTGTTGGGATGCATCACCCCTCTACCAGACTGAGTGACACCCTTACCCATATGAGCACCTCCTCTACCAGGATAAGTACTACCTCTGACGGCTAGCTGACTACCTCGCCCAAGCTGTGGACGATCTCTGCTGAATACACTACCTCCTCTCTTGGCAGGGCACAGAGCTCGAGGAGATGGGTGTGGAATACTCTGTCTGCCCTGATCAGACCTGGGGCACCATCTGTGAATATGGTCTCAATCACCAATATCTAAGCCGAAATAGAAGAAATAGGCCGAGCCCCAAAAATTGAGCGAATAATCTGATTACCTCCGGTTGTACCGGCTGGTCATGGAGTAGTCCCTAATGGACTCCCACATGAGATCTGCATAGATGATTGAATAGGTCGTCCTGAGTAGCCCTGAGGTACCGGAGTCCGGGAAAAAGAGCTGCTGTAAGAACCAACCTTTTTAGCCTTCTTCTCAGCATTTTTCGCATAACCCTCCTGTTTCACCCCTTCCACATTCTTCACATGCTCTACTACCTCCTAAAAGGTATTACCTGCAGAAACCATCTGAAGAGCCGATAGCTAAAGCCCCATATTCAGGCCTTTAACAAGATGCTTGATTCTCTCTTCCTCTATGGGTAGTAAGGATAGAGCATACCTGGACAAGGAGTGGAAATGGGCCGCGTACGCTGTGACTAAAGAGCTCCCCTGCTCAATGGTGGTGAACTCATCCTACCTTCTATCTCTCAAGGTACGGGGTACATACTTCTCCAAGAAGGTGGAGTAGAACTGGGTTCAGGTCAATAGGGGTGACCCTGCTGGTCTGCACGCCACAAAAGCCCCCACCAGAGCTTAGCATCACCCATCAACTGGAAGGTGACAAACTCCACACCATACTTCCCCACTGCCCCCATCTTATAGATCCTTTCGTGACAGTCTATGATAAACTCATAGGCATCCTCTGCCTCAGTACCATAAAAAGTGGGAGGCTTCATCTTGGTGAACCTCCAGAACAAGTCATGTTCCTCCTCTATCAATACCGGCCCAGCCACCGGCCTTGGGAACATAACAGCCTTCGACATATCGTCAAGGTGAGGAGCCACAGTAGCTACATGCTATATCTCTGTTTGCTGCCCTACAGGAGTCACTGGCACTGCCCCATTACCCACTAGGCCACTTAGAAGGTTATGACTCTTGTATACACTTTATTTTAGATAATATTATAATGGAATCTGAAAAGAATTTCGTGAATAAAATTGTACCAATTAATAATTTAAGGCGATATAATTCTCAGTGGATAATATAAGTCTTAGTAATTGAAGATGAATTAATAAAAGAGTATAAAAAGGGAACAACGGAAGATACATGAATGACTATAACATTAGTTCATGAAGAGGTAATAATTCTTTTTCGTATTACATTCTATATTCATATTTTATAATTTTACATATATGTTTGAGTTCTTATATATTTTTATTATATTTTATATAATATATATTTTTAATATATGTTTTTTGATTATTAAACTTTAATTTTTGGCAGGGCACAAAAGTTCATGCTATACTTTTCAATAATTATATATTGAAAAGTGGAAAAAAATATTTATAGCAAGACAAGATCTGTTACATTATAAATGGATACATTAATAGTGTTAATCCTAATTTTGTATGAGTAAACAAGAAGATTGATGTTGAGTTCAATGACTATATTATAGTTCAAAAATGGAATAGTCACTTTTCTATTGTTACTTTTTCAAATAATTTTATTTCTCTTGAAGATGCAATACAATCTTCCGATGGCACAATCTTTGGTAATTTCCTTAGATTTCATCAACTAATCTAACATTCAATATATGCATAATATTTTATTCCTATTTACTTAACAAAATATTCTTTGTAGATAGAAGCATGAAGGTCCTTATAAATGTAGATTGAACTTTTTGCTCTTCATTAAAAGATTCTACAATAGATAAAATTGTTATTTAATTTTTTACTCAGTTAGTTGTTATTTAATTACTATAGATCTTTACTAATTGGTAAACGGTAAAACTCCAAATATTTAGTATTTTAAAATTGACTAAAATTTTGCTTCTTAAGTCTTTCTTTATTTGAACTATATTAAAAGTCCTAATATTTAAGACTTTCAATTATAATTATGCTAACTTATATATGAATGCACTATTTATTAAACTAACTAATTATCAGTCAAAATATTTCAATACGAGAAAATAAATTAGAGAGTGTAATTGTTACAACCCCTAAGTTTTCATTGTTTAACTGACGTGTGTGTGTGCATGTCGAGTGTTCCTAGAGCACGACACATGCGAGAGAAGGCTCAATGGTGGAACGCGCGAGTACGTTAACAAGCGAGCAAGAGGTCAGAACCGGAGGCAGGACAGTACGGGCACCACGTGTGCCACTGCTCCGCCGCAAGGGGAGGCGCGTCGCGGATTTCATTTGACATATGTCCCCCCAAAAAGAGCCCACGACTTTGGTGGCTCCCCCTCTAGATTTTTTCATCAGTTTAGAGTCAAATTACGCCATCAAATCACATTTAATTGCAAATTCTTCTTGGGTAGTGAATCCCGAGACTATGAAGAACGTATTTGTGGAGTTAAATATTTAAAATTAGCCGGATTTGATGGAGCCCTAGTGGGTAAAAGTCATAAAAATCATATCCAACTATGGCTAGCACGTCTACAAGTGATAGTAAGTATTTCTACCCTTCTAATCTATAAGAATTTGTAAGATTTTGTCGAATTGAACTCATTTAGACTTATTGTCGTTGTGTCTTGAGGGTGGCTGCTGGCTTAATTCTTGAATTATAAAGCCCTATTCTCTTGGTGTATAAGCTAGGATACTGAGGAATTGCTAGTCCTTAATCGAAGCAGGGTTGGTTGAGCAGAATTCGACAATTAAGGTATGTTAAGGTTAACCTTTTTTGGCAAGTTATTCTCGTCGTATAGTTTATACGACTTGTATCTTCATAGTGGTTCATGATTAGATGCATTGTTGTTAGCTTCTATGAGATGAATTGAGGTTGTAACAGAGTATCTCTTGTTAGGAAAGATTATATTCAGTTTTGAGTATCGCTAGAAGTGACATAGAGATTCCTTGTTCACTTTTTTACTGTCTAGGGAGATTAGTAGCGTTGTGTTTCTGTACTGAGGCCATAGAGGCTTGAGGTTAGCTTTTGAGTGTACTTTGTTAGGTTTTGAAGCGTAGAGTGCAGCTTGGCAATATAACTTTATGTTTGACACCTATATATACAGTAAAGATCGCCTACAGGCTGTTGGCATATCTTGACGCCTACATGACTAGGATCTTGATAGAGTGGCCTTACATTCGAGTTAGTGGCACCAGGGTTGCCTAATGAACTGGGTGGTAGCTTGATAGGTGAACTACCTACTGTCAGGGAGCATATAGTTTCTTTCGACTTACAGTTGGTCATGTTGGTCTCTCAGGAAACCACCCTAGTTATTAGAAGTCTGATGGACTATGTGATATTCTAAGTAGGAATTTTATAAGTTTTTATACGTGGGGCTAACGCCTCTGGATATTCATACATATGCCCACGTACATGTTTCCTAGAAGGGCTAAGTGTAAGTATACCTTCCTACGATGCTACAGATTGCTTATAGGAGCTATATGCTATCTGGACAAACCAGATTGACGCCTATGGAACTAGAACCTTAGTATTACAGCTTTACCTTCGAGTTAATAATTGTTGTGGCTGCATGTAAGGCTATTGTGGCTGAATGCTTAGAATCATATCCAGTTATTAGTAGCCCTGTAGTCATTCTAGGTGAGGGAACCATATAATTGATCGCCTACGAACTTGTTTACTTATGGACCACTATTTTACTAGATGACATTCAGACTATCGCCCAGGTCACCCAGACCTCACCCGCTTCTTTCTAAGCTAGCTGATTTTATAATTGCTTTCATAACTATCTGGCTAACTATGGATACATAGAATATGCCTGTTGGCTGCTATTTAGGATGCTACAGGGGAAAGTAACAATTGTGTTAGGACTAAGGGGGCTATGTACGCTTACTGAGAGATGTGTAGTATATAAATTAGGCATGTCAGATGCTCTAGAGGTTGCTCAAGGAGCAAAGGATAATCATGAAGTGCCTATGGGGCTATATTATGCTCACAGGGCAATATGAAGTCGCGAACGACTATATCGAGACCTACTGAGCTATTTGAAATCTGGTGCCCTTACCAGCCTTCCTTTTGCATGAATTGGCATCATTGACCCTCAGGAGCCTAAATGGCTCAAATACAGTTACAGGAGCCCAGATGGATCAAATATAGTTACGGGAGCCCAGATGATTCAGATACAGATATACTAGCCCAGACGGCTCAGATACAGTTACAGGAGCCCAGACAGCTCAAATACAATTACAGGAGCCCATAAGGCTTAGATACAGTTATATGAGCCCAAACAGCTTAGATGCAGTTATAGAAGCCCAGACGGCTCTGATGTAGTTATAGGAGCCTAGACGGCTCAGATACAGTTACAGGAGCCCAGATGGCATAGTTATAGGAGCCCAAATGGCTCAGACCCAGTCAAAAGAGCCCACAAGGCTTGGATACAGTCTTAAAGGTCAAGTATGCCTTAGCTACAGCTTGTCGACAGGGCTACAATGAAGCAGATAGAAGTATATAGATTGCTTGCACTTGCCGGGGCTTATGGAGGCCTAGGTAGGTTATTTTATGTTTCCTGTACCTTCTAGGCTTATTGCAGAATTTTATGGGCAGTGCGAATCCCACTGTGGTTACCCCCAATAGGGGATGAATGACAAGCCCCCAATATGCTCAACATCTCAGCCTCGGGCTCACATCTATGTATCACCCCATAAGCACACATATGAAATAAGTAAGGCTCATCCCATAAAAACTTCCGCACATCAGACATGAATTTCTTCAACTGGTGAAAAGATAAATCTTACGGTACCACATCACTCACTAGATAATTAGCGAAATATGGAAACCATGGGATGAGATCCTGAGAGGCAACCAAAACCTGCTCGTTGCAGAATGTGTCATCTATGTCAAGCTCATCTTGAAGTGCTGCATCTGCCTCTAATCTCAATAAGTGATCCGCCGCCTGATTTTTAGTCCCCTTCCAATTCTTAACCTCAAACTCGAACTCTTGCACCAACAGAACCCATCGAATCAACTGTGGCTTGGCATACTTCTTTTCCATCAAATATCTCAGTGTTGCATGGTCTGTATGAACTATCACCTTAGTTCCAAGCATGTAAGTCTGCAACTTCTCGAATGCAAATACCATAGCTAACAACTCTTGTTCTGTCACAGTATAATTTTTTCTGAGCTGCATTAAGAGCCTTTCTAGCATAATAAATTGGGTGGAAAATCTTTTCACGCCTTTGGCGTAAAACATCTCCCAGGGCCACTCCGCTAGCATCACACATAATCTCAAACGTTAAGGATTAGTTAGGTGCCACTATGATTGGGGCAGTAGTCAATCTCTCCTTTAGGCATTCAAAAGCCTTCAAGCATGCATCATCAAACACAAACTTCACCACTTTCTCAAGTAACTTGCACAAGGGATGTGCAATATTTGAGAAATCCTTGATGAATCTCCTATAAACTCCTACATGGCCCAAAGAGCTTCAAACACCCTTCAAAGAAATTGGAGGTGGTAGACTAGCAATTACATCGATCTTGGCTCTGTCCACCTCAATGCCCTTACTGAAATCCTATGGCTGAGCACTATGCCTTCTTTGACCATGAAATGTCAGTTTTCCCAATTAAGCACCAAGTTGGTCTCTTCGCATCGCTGCATTACCTTGCTCAAATGAGCCAAGCAATCATTAAATTAATCACCCACCACCGAAAGGCCATACATAAAGACTTCAGTGGCGTCCTCCACAATGTCAAAAAATATGGACATTATGCAGTGCTGAAAAGTGGTGGACGCATTACATAACCCGAACGACATCCTCTTGAAAGCAAATGAACTATAGGGATAAGCGAAAGTGGTTTTCTATTGGTCTTCGGGGGATATAAAGATTTGATTGTACCCTGAATAACCATCAAGAAAATAGTACCACCCTCTGCCTGCAAGTCAGTCTAGCATCTGATCCATGAACGACATAGGAAAGTGATATTTCTATTTCCAGTGGTTTAACTTCCTATAGTCCATGAATACTCTCCAACTTGTGACTAGACTAAGTGGAATGAGCTCATTGTTAGCATTTGGGACCATGGTGATTCCTTACTTGTTTGGCACGTACTGAACTGGGCTTACCCATTTGATGTCAGCAATAGGGTAAACCACACTTGCATCCTACCACTTGATGATTTCCCTCTTGACCACCTCTTTCATAGGCGAATTCAACCTACACTGGTGCTCAATACTCGGAATACAGTATGGCTCAAGCTGGATCTTATGTGTGCAAATACCAGATGGGATCCCTATAATATCTACAATGGTCCACCCAATAGACTTTTTATGCCTCTTCAGAATGGAGACCAAAGCCTCCACATGCCATTATCCAAGTCAGCTATAACTAAGACCAATAAAGTGTTTCTAGTCCCCAAATACATACCGTAAGTGAGATGGGAGTGCTTTGAGCTCTAATACTAGAGGCTCCCCAATAGATGGCTTAGTTAGTGGGGTCATACGCTTTTTTAGATCAAGATCAATCTTCTTTGGAGCATAAGTGTACGCCCCCATACCAGCAAGTGCATTAAAAATCTCATCACCCGCATAGATCTCCTCAACATCAGCATTCATCAACATTGCTGCTAAATCCTCAATAGTCACTAACTCATCAATAGGCATGATTGAAAGCTCAACTTCCATAGCATCAATCACCGAGAACACCCGCATGTCATTTGAATGCTTCATAGATCGACACACATTAAATTTCACCTCTTTATTGTTCAATCAAAATTTTAGCTTTCCGGTCTCCATGTCTACAAGAGCAAGTCCAGTGGCAAGGAATGGTTGCCCCAAGATAATGGGAACCTAGAAATCAACCTCACAGTCCAGAATAACAAAGTCTGCTGGAAATATAAAGGACTCTACCTTCACCAGAACATCATAGAGAATCCCCATCGGAGTTTCCACCGTGTGATCTACCATTAATAGCCGCATTGTAGTCGGTTTGGGGCTCCCAAGCCCAACTGTCTGAACACTGCTAACGACATCAAATTTATATTAGCACCCAGATCACATAGAGCCTTAGCAAAGTTAAAGGCTCCAATAGTGCACGGTATGGTGAAAGCTCCAGGGTCTTCCTTTTTCTGCATAAGAGATCAAGATGCTATTGCACTACAGTAGTGCAAATTATCAGCAGGTTCAAAGCTTACGGTCCTCTTTCTAGTGACAAGGTCCTTCATGAATTTAGCATAGCTGGGCATCTGCTCAAGTGCATAGACTAATGGGATGCTCACAGATAATTCTTTCAGCATCGAAATAAATTTGTGATACATCCCATCTTCGACCTTCTTCTTCAGCCTCTCCGGGAAAGGGGGAGGAGGTCTAGGAATAGGCGTAATCTTTTGAGGTACCTCCGTTTCCTTCCCTTTGTCAGACCCGTGCTCCTCTGCATTACTAGGAGCTGTCTTATCCACTAAATCATCAACATAATTTTCTCCTCGGAGTCTACCACCTCATCATCATCAATCACCAAGGGCTCAACTATCTCATCAATACAACCGGCCTCAAAGGATCAACTATCTCCTTCACACTCCTAGTAATGAAAGCCATGCAATGACTGTCATTTTTAGGTTCTGAACTGTATTAATCAGAAGCGTGCCCTTTTGCCTCTGGTTCATAGCAACAGACATCTGACCAAGCTTCTACTCAATCTGCTTAATGGAAACGACATATGATTCCACCTTTTGGTTCATACCAGAAATATCAGAACGAAGTTCCTCAAAATGGCCATCTGTCGCCTCCATCTTCTTGAGTACCTTAGACAATATGTATTCAACCCTTGAACCACTAGACTCTGGCTCATGGTTCCTTGGAGGAACATAAAGACCGATTCTATTATTTTTGTGCTCCTCATGCTTTTTCTAGTCACCATTTTCTCTGCCTCTACTCCTATCCTTGTATTCATCCCAGTTGTAGTTGTTAACTCTGTAATGGTTTCGAACTTGGTTCCCCTGACCTTGACACCACGAGACTTGGGTAGACCCTTGTGTGTTGGCCAAGAAACCCGCCCGCTTTCCTGTGTTGCACTGAAAAAAAGGACCTAAGAGACGAGCGTCTTCTCTTAGGTTTCTTCCTCCCGCACCCGTCGCCGCCCGGCCCGCGTTAGAGGGGAAGATTAGCAAAGCGGGAAAAGAAAGAGGGAAGGGGAGCAGCATCTTATTCTCTTCGCGAGAACTTCCGGATCGTAGAAGCATTCGGAACGGGCTCCGCGTTCATTTCGTTGGCAGAAACGATCCATTCCATTCGGGGCTTCGGGGAACCCAAAAATTTGACTTGAGAATCAATGATAGATAGACAAGAGATAGATAAACGATATATATATATTTCTCACAAAAAAATTGTGAGATAAAGAGCAGATGGATCCTATCCCCTATATCGAACACTCATTCCTATCTATTGATAGAAAGATCTTCGTCAAATACCGGACTTTGCCTTTTTTTAGGAATTACTCATATTTTGCCAACTTATTGGGTTGCGGGCGGAGAAAAGCGGACGTGGGGACTCGGGTCGGGGCGCAGCGTAACTAAGAGAGCCATTCCATTTAGGGCGAGACAAAATGGGCGGGCACGGGCGGTCTGGTGTCCGAGCCGATTGGTCAGACGACGACTACTTCACTTATTATTTTAGTATTAGCCGCCTATCCCGGCCCATTCACGATAAATAATAAATAAAAAGAGAAAAACAAAAGCCATTCCATTTCGACAAAAGACCCACACCCAAGTTCCATAGCTTTTGGTTCGCTATCCCGATCATGATTTTCCTACCCCCAGAGGGAAAGGTACTTCCCTTTTGGGCCAGTTGTGGGCGAGGAGGAATTCGAACCCTCGACACCGTGGTTCCTTGATCCTTCAAGTAATTTTCTTCCTCCTCATATTTTGATTCGCCTCCATAATTTCTCGGGGCCTTACCCTGAGAACCCACTGCATTCACCTTTTTAGCCCTGACTCCCATAAAATGCTTAGAAAGAAGCCCCATTGTCATTTTGATCTCAGAAATATCCTAGTCTCCCTCTTCATCCTTCCTTTTCTACTCTGCAAACATGTCTACCGCATAAGTGCCATCCTCCTTGCTCTTTTTGAATCTCTGAGGGAATGGTGGTGGAGGTCTTTGTGCTGTCTGTAATGAAGATTGTGCATTTTGTTGCACAACACTCTGATTCTCTCCCTTGTAAGTGGATGATCCTTGTCTAATCAATTCCGGATGCACCTCATTTCTTTTCTCTTTTGGCACTGCATCAGCTAATTATTTGCCGCTCCTCAGACTGATGACATTGACCTGACAGGGATTAGGATCTGTGTTCACTTGGTAGTCTCCCTGCGGTCTCATGTTTTGGGCAGCTGCTATCTGACCCATCTTCTTTTCTAGATTGCGGGTGGCCAATTGCTGATTCTTTAAGTCTGATGCCATCCTCGCCTGATTTTCTGCTAATTAAGTCTGGGTCTCCATGATTTTCTGCTAATTAAGTCTGGGTCTCCATGATTTTCTGCAACGTTTCCTCAATGTTCCTGCTCAATTGGCCATCATTCTGCCTATTCTATTGATACTGCTGCTGTTGAGGTTGCTGATAACTTTTCTTTTGATTTCCACCCCAAGAAAAGTTTGGTTGGCTCGCCAATTTTTGTTGTAGTTGTTTCCAAAATTCTGAGTGTTCCTCTGTACATTCCCAACAAAATTGACTAATTCTGGATTGTCTCCACAAGATTCTGCATTGTGCCCATTATTCCCACAAATTTCACACCAACTCGGAGCTTGCTGAACTACATTAACCTGGCCCTACTGTTGGTTCATACTCAGTTTATTGAACTGAGTCATAAACTGATGCTGGAATGAAGCTAGCTGTGCCGCCAAGGCATTCATACCATCTACCTCTATCAACCCTGCTCTCTTTCTTCACCAAATCATCCCAAGAAGTAATGGAGTTTGGTGTCTAAGCTTTCAACCATCTTTTGGACTCTCCCAACAATGAAAATGGGAAGAGGGTATGTCCGACATAATCTGTGGACACTCCGGTGGGGACGAAAGTTTCACTAATCTCTAAAAAGTTCTATAAGTGCGGCAGCGGGTCCTAATGTTACATCCCAGTGAATTGACCACCAGAATGTAACAGCTGCACAATATTCTGTTTCAATTCAAAGTTCCCTCCAGGTTCTGGTTTACGGATACTAGAGTTCACATTAGTCGCTAGTGGGATTGCCACTTTGCGAACTGGTCTAACTGCCATTGCTTTCGGTGACAATTGTGCTTGTCCTGTGGGTGGTTGTTGTTGTACCTTTTCTTAAAGTCTTTTCACCTTTTGCTCAAGAGCTACTCTCCTTCACAAATGAATTTGACGTTCTGGTTCCAGCAATGGTTCCACAAGCTCTCTATTCCTAGCCAGCTCGGCAAGACAACCTGTCACCTGCAATAGGTCAGACTAAGACCAAGTTTCTCAACACTTAAGGAAATTTAAAAATCACACAAAAACAGACAAATTTACTAAACTTCACCAAGTCCCCGGCAACGGCGCCAAAAATATGTTGATGACTGCCTGAGCGCACACGCAAGTGTACGTGGTCTTACAAGTAATACAGTGGCCCTTTTTAAGAGCCGAATGTCGAACCCACAGGGACTGGACCAATTCAGCTAATTATCAAGTTCAAGTGTGATATTAACTTTCACAAGTGTTGATTTAGACTTTTCCGATAAAGTTTAATTAAGTCTAGGGGTGGGCATCGAAATACTATGAAATAATTCAAGAAGCAACTAGAGCTAAAGCCGGATAATCATGTTGTACTATGCTTTGTAATGGTTTAAGTATGGAATTATCAATTGTCGTCTCACATAATTACAATTGCATGTTCATTGTCTTTCGAGCCTCTAAACATGCCAAACTAGCCTCACAACTACATCGTTGAGCGGGGATGTGACATTCTAGTTCGTGGGAAATTCAATTACGTGGATATGGTTTGTGGGTTTATGCTCTTGATTAGGGACTTTCTTACCTCTAATCATATAACTCAACTTAGTTTCACAACTACTTCTTCGAGTGGTGATGTGATAATTCTAAGTTGGTGTCTAACTCATCCCATTTTAGTAACCAAGCAAGGCAAATTAGGTATAATTTCTTATCCTAACCGCAAATCATATCAAAAGATACAAACTTGCTCCCTACATTCTTTGTTCTTGCCTAGGTTTACTTTCTCAAGATTTTACCTAGGTGTAACGTGTGTGTCTTCATGGTGATCAATCATAAAAACAACCATAATTAAGAACGTAAGATAGAACAACAATTAATAACTTAAAACCAAAGCAAAATCATGTATTCACAATCATACCATGTGGTTTCAACTCTAAAGGAAGGTTTCTAGCCACTCAAGTTCGTATAATTACAAGAAAACATAATTAAAGTAACATACTTATAAGAATTGGTAGAAGAGAATATGAAATTGATGAACCCTAGGTGAGTTCTCCCACTTCTCCTTTCACTCCTTGGCAGTTTTTCAGAAATATTACGTGACAAAATGTTTTTAGGATCTAAGGGACCTATTTATAGTAAATGTGAGGTGTATAAAATTATGCCCGACATGAAATAGCTCCGTGTCACGGAGGTGATCGCACATATTTACCTCCGTGACACGGAGGCATCGCGTAGGCAATCTGGAATTCGCATAAAATACATGCCAGGCAGCCCCTTGCAGCGATGGCAGCGTGGCACGCTGCTTGTGCAGTGCTTTTGAGGGCGTGTCATGGCTCTTGTCACGCAGCCTGCCTGCCGTGGCACGTTGCCAACACGCAGGTGGGCTGTTTTGCGCATCCTCCTTGCCGACGTTCGCATTTTACTTCAGATTCCATCCCTCCACTTCATCAACTCATGGATTAGTTCCTCAAATTCATTTTAAACTTACAAAAACAAGAACTAATCATGTTGGTTAGTATATATATTCACATTTACATAAAATTACGTGAGAATGTATATAAATAAGTAGATAAACAAGACAAAACTAAGTTGTAAAGTATCCCTTGGGCATGCCATTTTGCCCAAGATCATGAACCTCAACTCTGGCAAATTGCCTAAGTTGAGAGTGGCTACTATAGGGTTGAATAAGAAGAGTAGGGTGGAAAATAATTGAGTAATGCAAACAAAAGGCAGGTGCGGTGTGCATAATGAAATCTGAAAAAAAAAAGAAAAAAAATGGCAAAAAGAAAAATGAAATAGATAAAGAAGAAAATAAATGCTTGAAAGAAGGAAAACCGCACCCATAGATTTAAAACAAAACTAAAAGAAGAAAAAAGCAAGGGAAAAAGGGAGAGAAGTGAAAAAAGAGGTTAAGTAGAGCCAAAGATAGGCTAATGCCAAAGAGGGTTAAGTTAGTATTCCCATATCTACCATACGCAACCTCGAGCCTACATTACAAGATGAAAAAGTCCTATAGTGATCCTAGTTCAACCGTTTGAAAATCGAGGTATTAAAAGTGAAGGAAAGCTTATGGTATTGTAAGTGTACAATTAGAATTTCTTTGTGAGAGCGACTGAGTTCTTACCCTTTCCTAAGATAAAACATCGTCATAATCATATACATATGTGTGTGTGGGACTTCTTTACAGTTCGGGCATATGGTCAACAACATCGTCTATGAATTGTCTGGTCAGTGACATAGGATCTTATGCATGGTTGAAAGTTGATAGTGTAATTCCATTTGATAACGCTCAAACTCACACCTCCTGCTGAAGTATGAATCGAACGTTGTCAATAAAGAACCCAACAAATAGGTTGAGGTAGAATTCACTGGTAATATGAAAAGATCTAGACTAACGCCGGTAAGTGAACTTGTTGGTTAGTTACTCCAATTTGGGGGTTTCAAGAAAATAATAACTAAAATAATGATTGAAATTCTGATGTAAAATCAAGAGTTAAGACTAAATAGGGTTTGAGTTTCCCATGGGTTCATAACTGCTTCGGGTATACACACGTGATCAATACCAAAGCCTTCTTGCAGAACTGATAACTAGGGTTTACCCAAATGACTGGTTCGTCCTTATTGGATGACTATACTCAATCACCGGGTGAGGTCTCATGAGCGGTTCCAAACTATCTATTATCTATAAGTTCCAAATTTAACTATTCTGTGACCACAACTCAAGTTAATACAATGATCATCAAGATCAAGGCTTCATTGTAATTCTCTTTTCCTAATCTCTACTCTAGGCTCAAGCAAGTAAAGAATTCGAGCAAGTCCTAATGTTGTACACTGTTAATAAATGTTTAAGCATGAATAGAATACAATACAAGCGTTACGCATTGGTTTTGAATCATTTTTGTGTATCCTTAGCTCATTAATCCATCATGGTTCCCACAACCCTAGCTATGGAGGTTTTAGCCTCTCATAGTTGCAAGATTGTGATATGCATTCATAATTAAACACATAATTAAATACTTACAATTGTAGAAGAGAGAAGAAAGCTTCTTTGATTATCTCCAAAGTAACTTAAGAACAATTCACAAAGATCAAGAAAGAAATCAAGAAAAGGTTGATCACAAGTCTATCAACTGAATTCTATGTTTTTCCTTCCTTCCTAACCTTCTCTAACTACTTCCAAACGTCCTCTCAATGTTTTCTAGATGTTCTCTCCTGAAAATAAAACACAAAAAGGTATTTATATAGACATAAGAATTCTTTTCCTAAGCTAACAGGGTAAATTTCCATAACTTGTGCAGCCTGAGCCACGACAGATCCTACAACCCATAGCAGGATTGTATAGGTCATACCTTCTATCCGTAAGTCCTTGACTTGCTGAAATTTTGCTAAGTGTTGGGCCTTGGTATGACTCATGTATGCTTCCTACTAATCGTACTGTACTTCCGTAGCTTGACTCTGAGAACTCTAAATTTTTTTGAAGTTTGTCACAAGTGTGATGGTATGAGTCATACCTTGCCACCACGACTCATACTGTCTATCCGTGTCAAGAGTCTGCCTCTTGTGCAATTTTTCTGAATATTTCCATGAATCATTGTTATGGCTCATGCTGAGAGTCGTAGGTTTTATTCTTCACAATCCAGCCATCTGAAACTTTTCACGGTTGTCAATACGGCTCGTACCATCATCCTATGGCTCGTATTGGAGACTGTGACTTTAGCCCATTTTTTGCACTTTCAGGCTTCTTTTGCACATTCTTGCTCCAACACTTATTTGTCCTGTAATTAAATAAAAAGTGCCTTATATCCATATAAACACACCTATGTCCATGCTATTTTCTCAGTTTTGACTATCGAAAGTGTTGTAAACTCATAGCACATCACCATTCTTCAGTTCCTTTATGTTGTTGCGCGCGTATCGCTGCTCGGTATAGATTAAAAACCGACACGCAAGTGTACGTGGTCAAACAAGTAATAAAGTGGCTAAGTAGCCAAGTATCGATCCAAGGAGGCTGCTCTAGATATGCAAAACTGCCTAGTTTACTATATCTCTATTCTATTTCTAACTATGTTAACAACAATCCAACCAAGATTTGAGTGAGTTTTGTTTCTAAACTAATTATATACTGAAATTAATAACTACTATTTACGTTGAATTTAGACAATGGATATGCACATGCCAAGGTTAAGAACGAGTAATGAACTTGATAATCATGATAATTTGGTCATCCTCTTCTTCATATTGCTAGCCAAGAACATTTGCCTAGAAATTAAAACTTCCGTATTTAATTTCACTTTAGAATCATAAACCATCCGTCTACATTTCTGTGATCAAATGCAATTTATGACCTAACACTCCAATTCCGGTTCCTAAATTGACTAATACGACTTTCAAGTATATTTCTATCAAGAAAGCACATCAAAACCCAATTTTCCCAAATCAAGTTAAGAACAATACCCTATTAATTCACAACTTTCCAATTTCATGCTCTCTCGAGTGAAATTGGACTTTTTAGATATACATTAATGGTGGCCAATCAATAATGTAATAAACACAAGAATTAATAGAACAACATGCAAGAAGAAGAAGAAACCATATCAATTATTACCAACATTCATTACACAAGTTCAAAACCTCAGCAAGAAAGGAATTAGCCACTCATTCTTGGATTAATCATCCTAGAATGAGTGTTAATCATGCATACAATTGAAGGAAAGAAGAAGGGAAGAGAAGAAAACTCTTATCTTTTCTATTCTTCAACTGCCACAAAACCACGTTCCTGCTCTCCACTTCTGAACTCAGGCTAAAAAAACTAAAACTAAAAAACTCCTCTTTAAAAATAACCTAAGTGTGCTATTTATACTAGTGGGAAATTTTCCCGGAATAACAAGCAACGTGTCACGGAGGCCAACGCGGAGCACTGCCTCCGTGACACGGCGTGGACGCGGACCCTCTCTGGAAATTGCAGGGTCCAGATAATTGGCCTCAACGTGGCACGGAGGCCATCGCGGAGGCCTATCTCCGTGCCACGGAGCTGACGCGCAGGCACACTGGAAATTGCCACTTTTATTTCTGCCAGGCAGTGTGCTACCGCGATGGCAGCGTGGCACGGCTCCATCGCGGGGCCACTGTAAAATGTGCCATCCAAGGCCTTTTTCACGCTCGCATCCCAGTCCAACTCCGACATAGTTCCAACACGCATTTTAGCTCCTCAAAATCACATTATCCTGCAAAACAAATGCTAATCATGTTGGTTAGTATAAATTCGCATTTTATTACCAAATACATGATATTATATACACATTGCACAACCAACAAGGTAAAAAAATGATACGTTTGAGTATCACTTGGGCATATAAATCTGCCCAAGATCACTTACCCCACACTTAAATCCTTGTTCGTCCTTGAACAACACATACACAAATCATGCACATCACATCTCAACCTTTGTCACTATGGTGCAACCATTTACGTTACGGTCATACCGATTATTCGATTTTTGCAAATCATCAAGAAAACATGCTTGGTCGTACAAGACAATGACCTTAATACATCGAGGCTTCCTAGACTTTTAAGAATTGATTCTTGATATCGGCAAACTCATGCAAATCAACTAATCAAGAAATCCGACACGAAAATCAATCTTTCATCAAGCATGTACCCTCACAACTCGAGAGAAACTTCCCCTTTTTATGTTCATGCAGCACACAAACATGCAAGTAGGGGCAGATAAAAATTAATTTCACTCTCTCTCCCAAAAGAATTCACATGCATCATGTCATGACCCATAGACTTGCCCTTAGTGTATTACTCCACTAATATAAAGAAATGCAATGTAGGATCAAATAGGACTTTTAATGGGTTGTAACTGGGCTATGGATCTAGTATATATATATATTGGATTAGCCAATAATAGTCGCTAGCATCCTTAAGCGCCTTTTCAACTCATTCCCATCGACTCATGGACATTGTTCCTCTCTTTTCTCTTTTTCTCCCATTCATGCTGGTTTACTTTCATACAACCCATTTCATCAAGCACACTTGACACAAAATAGAAGGTTTTCATGTACCCTCAATTTCATTTAATTACAACGGGTGCCTCTTCAACATCATCTTTTCTTTCCTCACTTTGCTTTTCTTTTCTTTTCACTCTTTTCACTCTTTAACACTTTGGGAAACATTTTATGTTCTTTATGAGCGCTTAAGAGCTTCTTAAAGACTTTAAGGCTAATGAAAAGAAGGAATAAAGCTTAGTTTATACAATTCTGGACAAAAGAAAGAAATCGGCTAAAGGCTCAACGGGCTGACTAGGGTATACAACATATAAAAAGGTAGAATTTGACAAGAAAAAAAATGGAAACTAACGGTTAAAACAAAGAAATGCCTACATCCTTTCCAACACTACACCTCCTTCATTTCGTTTTGTATACACACCAGGCAAGTTCCAGACAATTCACAATGACATGGAATAGCAAAACCTCACTTCCACTTCATGCACATGCTCGAATCAAGATGCATTCACAGACTCTTTAATTAGTCAATTACATGAATTCAAGATTAAGCCTCCATCATAATGAACCAAATTCTATAGCCTAGGTAACTCAACATATTTACAAAATTGCATGCTTTCAACCGAATCATTTTCACATTTCGAATATCAATTACAACACGCAATGAAATTTTAGCAACCATAAGCAACTACAGTTTATTGATGCAATCCACCAAAGAAACTAAAAACAAAACATCTACTCCTATCGACTACATTTCCCTTAAGACGGTCGTCATCCATCCATCATAGGGAACGATCACTAACTATGACATCGGTTCAATGAGACTATTCTCGGTAAAAGAACCGAAAACAAACTCCGAGAAACCCAAAAATAAAACTTCAAAATTTTTGCAACACATCGATCATTTCGATAGAAAATATTTATAAAATATGTTGATAAATGCAAAATCTTTTCGCAAAAATTTTGAAAAATATCGATCATATCGATAGGAAAAAAAAATATATACAAAATTTACAAAATATTTACAAAGGCAACCATAACTTTCAAAACACACATCATCAGCCACAACACAAATATATACACATAGATCACAAAATCAGTTCACAATAACAGGGAAAGCACAGACATACATAAACATCAAGGAAAACTTATACAACAAGTTTAGAGCCTATGACCCAGCACCTAACTACTCCCCACCCCACACTTAAATCGAACACTGTCCCCAGTGTTCACAACAATACAAAGCACAACATATGGGTGGTGGAACTCCCTGCTCAGTTGAAATATTCGACTTCCTCATCCGGTGCTGCGGCCTCATCGCCCATATCCGAATCGGCTCCATCGTCGTCATCGGACTCTACATCAGAGTCCTCACGACGTGTCTCCTCATCAGTAGGGACGTCGTCGTCAGTCGGCTCCACAAAGGCTGGCCCCACCTTGCATAAAGCTTTGGCGTTATTGCCAAAGGGGTAGTCCAGCTCCAGCTGCCATAACTCATCCTCGGTGGCTGGTCTCCCACCTATCCGTAGCTGCAACATCTGCATGCCGAACATACGGGCCATATACTGGTCGTCACGAGCATGTCGCTCGGCCAGAGTCAGCACCGGTCCATGTGTAGTGTCGGGGGCCTTGGTCTTTGTCACATCAAGGGCCCTCCGCTCCAACTGCGGAATGTAATCCAAGGCTTCTTCCTCAATGTCGAGGCCTCGGAGGAAGGTGGTGATGAGTCTGCCAAACCCGTATCTGTGGCCCTGGTGTAGTCTGGCTCTCTTCATGGCGGATATTATGACCGCCCCCACATTAATCTCAAGCCCTTTCATAAGGGCATACACCAGGCGACACGGTCCCGGGTCACGTCTGTCATATGCACTCCCGGGATCAAACACGAACATACAATTTTTAGCCAGATTCTGGCCTCCCTGTTCATCTGCGAATAAGGCAGAGTCTGGTGGTAACCCCTCTCTTTGTGTCTGCTCCATCGGGCTGTGGATCGAGCCCCACACAACGTACGTCTGATGTCGGCGTACGGTGGGGTGATGTTTAACTGGCGGAGGACGTGGGCGTCTGTGTCCCGCGCTCCAACGATGGCATTCAGCTGCTGGAGTTCCAGAGTGACAATCTGCCCTCTGATTTTAATAGTATGGCTCCTGATGGCCGGGTTCCAGTTGGCGTAGAATTCCCGGACCAAGTGAAGGTTGCACTCCTTGGGCTCCTGAAAAATAAAGCTGAGCCCAGCTGCCTCAATTCTCTGTACGATGCGAGGGAACTCCTGTGCAAGTGGTTCCCTTGCAATATGTTCCTCCGGGAAGTACTTGTTCTCCTTATGATTTGCGTACCATTTCTTCCCTTCATCGGTGACCCATCGTGTCCCGTATCGGCGGTGTTGACCGCGTGGAACAGCAGGTGCAGCTGGGACAGCAGTGCCCAGTCTCATTCTCTTTCTGCCGGTGCCTGAGGTTGAAGCACCCTTGCCTTTATCTTGTCGGCTGGCCATTGTACCTGTCAATTTACACAAACAAGCACAACGTTAAGCTAAAAACTTGCTAGCTTCGGCTAAGGTCGGGTTAAACAAAATTTACCCCACACTTAGTGTTTAATAATATTTACAACATTTTAGCAAGGATAGCTCTATTTACACCCCAAACACAATCAACTATAAACATGTTGCTTAGTGCGTTCACAAAAATTCGACAGCATAACGGCTAGCGAACTACTCAGACTTCATACAGCTAACCCAATCCTACTATCGACAGCAATTCAACCATCGCACAAGCAAAAAAACAACCACAAACTAAAAACAACTAGAAAAATATTTCGTATACAAGCTAATCTAAACAATCTAACCAATTCACACATTATGCAATTTCCCACAAAAATTCGAGAATTAGTCGTCTTTGAACATTTACACACTATTTACCATGACTTATCTCAAATAATAAACATCCCGCGGCATTGAATTCACCAAACAATCAAGTTGCCCAAGTCAAATTCAACAACCCAAGCCCTAGGATAGAGTTCGACAATCAATTTCGAATTATTTACATAATCGACAAGTTCAAATTCCTAATACAACAATCCGAACATAATCAATCACAACATAATTCACCATCATGTTTAATTTCTACCTAAGGTGGTATGTCTCACCTTACATGCCCAAAATTGACAAAAATCGCCAAAAAATTGAGTTAGACGATGAAAACATACCTTGGAACTGAAGAATCGATGAAAACTTGACGTTTTCCTTGCCTATTAACGTGGCACGTTGCTTGGGGGTAGGGGAATGGGTGTTTTTGTCGCGGAGGGTAGAGGGAATGGGGGAAAATGGGCGAAAATCGGGGGTTTATTTAAAGGAAACACGCGGGTCACCCGGAAACCCGGTGTGACCCGGCACTGGGATAAGGGCAACGTGTCACGGAGGGTAACGCGGAGCCCCTCCTCCGTGACACGGAGCCAACGCGTTGGCTTACTGGAATTTTAAAAAATTCCAGATTTGCCTTCAACGTGTCACGGTGGTGAACGCGGAGCATTGCCTCCGTGACACGGCTCCAACGCGCCAGTGCTCTGTTTCACCATCAAATTTTATTTTTCATACCTCGCCTCGTTTCCTCGATTCCAAGTATTTTTCCTCCAGTATACCTGAAAATCACCTCACTAAAGAAAAATTGGTTAAATTAATTGATTCCCTACAAAAAAATAAAAAAATTTACTAAATTACTAAATAAAAAAATTTTTACTAAATAAAACGCAAATCTAAGCCTAGTCAAGAAAAAGAAAAGAAAATAGAATAAAAGAAAAACTTTACACTAAAGAAAAGAAAAAAATATTTTTCACGGGTTGCCTCTCGTGCAGCGCCTGGTTTAATGTTGCGGCTCGACAGCCTTTATGCTCAAGTTTCTACTAGGGAGATGGACGACTTGTCCCAGTCATGGTCATCTCCCCAGTAGTTCTCAACCTTGTCTGGTGGCCTACCTAGTAACTCTCGGGAATCACTCAATCCATTTGCATTCCCATGATCAATCACGTTGATCACCGAGAGTTCCTTATAGACAGTCGGGAGCTTAGGTGCCTTGTACATGTCGAACACCTCAACCTTGTCGTGTGCTCGTATTGTGAGTTGACCCGCAGCTACATCGATCAATGCCTTTCCGGTTACCAAAAAGGGTCATCCCAAAATAAATGGGACTTCCGCATCTGGTTCAAAATCCAGAACACTGAAATCTACCGGAAAAATGAGGGAGCCTACCTGCACTAGCACATCCTCAACAATGCCATCCGGCTTAGCTAAAGACCTGTCTGCTAGCTGCAAGATCACTGTTGTAGGTCTAGGACTCCCTAGCCCTAACTTTCTGAATACCGAAGATGGCATCAGATTTATACTTGCCCCCAAGTCGCATAACCCACGAGCTCGGATACTTTGCCCAATCGTCAGCTGGATAGTAAAACTTCCAGGATCCTTCAGTTTAGTGGGCAACCTGTTCTGAATACGGGATGTGCATTCCTCCGTTAAAGCCACTGTGGCATACTCAGTCAAGCGACTTTTGTTGGCCACGATGTCTTTGATATACTTTGCATATTTTGGCACACCCTGCAAGACATCAACAAGAGGTAAGTTAACATGTACCTATTTAAGTACCTCCATGAATTTCTGGAAACACGCCTCCTCCTTGTGTTTCTTAAGTCGTTGAGGGAACGTGGGTGGAGGCCTTGCTGGTTCAGCTTCTTTGGTCCTCCCCATATCTGAGGTTTGTTCTCCCTCAACATCTGCTGCTCCTGACTTCTAAGGCGGTCTTTCCGGTTCCAACTCCTTTAATTGTAAACCACTCCTCGTGGTCACTGTATTTACCTGCTTAGGATTGGGATCCGTGTCGCTAGGTAGTCCTCCCCTTTGTCTAGTATTTTGGGCACTAGCAAATTTCCCAAACTGATATTCAAGAGCCTTGGTTGCCAATTGATTGTTCTTTACTTCGGCTGCCAATTTGACATAGTCAGCCTACAATTGTGCCTGGTTGGCAATCATGGTCTTGAACATTTCCTCAATAGTCGGTGATGGTGGTGGAGGAGGGGCATTGTGATTTCTAAACTGATTCTGATAGCCTTGTTGCCCTCCTTGGTTTCTGTGCATACCCTGCCCTGAACCCTGGCCTTGTTGATTGTTGCTACCCCACGAAAAATTTGGATGATTCCTCCAGTTCGAGTTGTAGCCACCACCAAACTGCTGTTGATTCCTCTGTGCATTGCCCACAAAGTTGACAGAATCAGGATTTGCACCACAGCATTCAGCTGAATGCTCACTACTACCACACACTTCACACCACATCTGTTGGACTGCATTGACTGAGGCTGAAGGCTGGTTCAAATTCATATTGCTGAAGTGAGTGTTTAACTGATTTTGCAAAGCAGCTATCTGTGCAGCGATAGCTGTGAATCTATCCACTTCAAGCACTCCCGCTGCTTTCCTTGCTCCACCTCTTGAAGAATCTGCATTCCATTCCGGATTGCCTTGTGAAATTCGGTTGAGCAAAGTGTACAGCTCCTCATAAGTCTTCTCCAGTGCTTGCCCTCCAGCTGCTGAGTCTAACAAAATTTTAGTGTGGGGTTCCAAACCCTTAATAAAAGTGTGTACCAACACCTCGTTTGACTGATGATGATGAGGACAGTCTCGCAACATGGACTTGAATCTTTCCTAGGCTTGATAAAGATTTTCTCCTTCCCTCTGTTTAAAACTTAGAATCTGACTTCTAAGTTTAGCTGTTTTACCTGAAGGGAAAAATCTGATCAAAAACTTCCTTGCAAGATCATCCCACGTTGATATAGAGTTGGGTGGCTCAGCTTTTAACCACCTCTTGGCTTCACCAAGTAAGGAAAATGGAAATAAGGTGAGCCGAACATAATCAGGTGACACTCCAGCGGTTATGTAAGTGTCACTTATCTCCAAGAAGTTCTGGAGATGTTGTTGCGGATCTTCATGAGGGAGACCGGTAAACTGCCCGCTAGTGTGCAAAAGTTGCACCATATTTTGCTTTAACTCAAATCTCCCCCCAGGCTCTGGTTTGCGGATGCTGGAATGTACATTATTAGCGTGTGGGATTGCCACCTCGCGAACCGGCCTGGCTGCTACTTCCTCGGGCACTAACACTGCCCGCACAACTGGTGGATTTGGTTGCTCCATCATAGACTGTTTAAGCAACTGCAGCTTCTTCCGAAGAGCTTCTCTACGTTGACTGTGCAATTCACGTTCTGGCTCTAAGTAAGATTCCACCAGCTCCTTGTCCCTTGCCAGTGTTCACAAAAATAAAAATCTGCAAAATACAGGCTAAGACCAAGTTGTTAACACTTAAGAAAATAAAAATAAAAATACAGCAAATTTACACTAAACACAATTTTACAAATCGCCTAGCGTCCCCGGCAACGGCGCCAAAAACTTGTTGCGCACGTATCGCTGCTCGGTATAGATTAAAAACCGACACGCAAGTGTACGTGGTCAAACAAGTAATAAAGTGGCTAAGTAGCCAAGTATCGATCCAAGGAGGCTGCTCTAGATATGCAAAACTGCCTAGTTTACTATATCTCTATTCTATTTCTAACTATGTTAACAACAATCCAACCAAGGTTTGAGTGAGTTTTGTTTCTAAACTAATTATATACTGAAATTAATAACTACTATTTACGTTGAATTTAGACAATGGATATGCACATGCCAAGGTTAAGAACGAGTAATGAACTTGATAATCATGATAATTTGGTCATCCTCTTCTTCATATTGCTAGCCAAGAACATTTGCCTAGAAATTAAAACTTCCGTATTTAATTTCACTTTAGAATTATAAACCATCCGTCTATATTTCTGTGATCAAATGCAATTTATGACCTAACACTCCAATTCCGGTTCCTAAATTGACTAATACGGCTTTCAAGTATATTTCTATCAAGAAAGCACATCAAAACCCAATTTTCCCAAATCAAGTTAAGAACAATACCCTATTAATTCACAACTTTCCAATTTCATGCTCTCTCGAGTGAAATTGGACTTTTTAGATATACATTAATGGTGGCCAATCAATAATGTAATAAACACAAGAATTAATAGAACAACATGCAAGAAGAAGAAGAAACCATATCAATTATTACCAACATTCATTACACAAGTTCAAAACCTCAGCAAGAAAGGAATTAGCCACTCATTCTTGGATTAATCATCCTAGAATGAGTGTTAATCATGCATACAATTGAAGGAAAGAAGAAGGGAAGAGAAGAAAACTCTTATCTTTTCTATTCTTCAACTGCCACAAAACCACGTTCCTGCTCTCCACTTCTGAACTCAGGCTAAAAAAACTAAAACTAAAAAACTCCTCTTTAAAAATAACCTAAGTGTGCTATTTATACTAGTGGGAAATTTTTCCCGGAATAACAAGCAACGTGTCACGGAGGCCAACGCGGAGCACTGCCTCCGTGACACGGCGTGGACGCGGACCCTCTCTGGAAATTGCAGGGTCCGGATAATTGGCCTCAACGTGGCACGGAGGCCATCGCGGAGGCCTATCTCCGTGCCACGGAGCTGACGCGCAGGCACACTGGAAATTGCCACTTTTATTTCTGCCCAGGCAGTGTGCTACCGCGATGGCAGCGTGGCACGGCTCCATCGCGGAGCCACTGTAAAATGTGCCATCCAAGGCCTTTTCCACGCTCGCATCCCAGTCCAACTCCGACATAGTTCCAACACGCATTTTAGCTCCTCAAAATCACATTATCCTGCAAAACAAATGCTAATCATGTTGGTTAGTACAAATTCGCATTTTATTACCAAATACATGATATTATATACACATTGCACAACCAACAAGGTAAAAAAATGATACATTTGAGTATCACTTGGGCATATAAATCTGCCCAAGATCATATGTCATGGTGGAAAACTTAACATACGCATTGTGATGTGGATTTTGATGATGTAGGAGGGTTTAGAAAGTTTGATTTGATTATGCTAAGAGTTGTGACTGCTGTAGATTTCCTAGATTTCTTTTGATTGAAGCGTCAGGATAGTTTTATTTTATTTGTTTTTGGGTGAGGACACGCAAAAGTTCTAAGTTGAGGGTGTTGATGTGCTGTGATTTTACAGCACTTTCGATGCTTAAAATTAAAAAATTATGCAAATTCTGGGTATGTTTATATATATATATAGTGTGTTTTTGTTTAGTGTTGTAGGAAAAGAGGTTCGGATAATGAAATGGGCATAACGAGGCCAAAATTGGGCTAAGTGTGGACTACTAACAAGGTGACAAGTCATCGTGTCAATTGACGACTTGTTCATTGAGTTGTTGGGAGAAGGAGATTTTTAAGCATTAGAAACAGTGGTAACCATGAGTGATGGCACGACTCGTTATGTTCAGCAATGAGTTTTTAGGAGTGTCATGATGACTTGGAGAGAAAAGTGATGAAAATACCTAAGAGACACGATAGAAGACTTAACGAGTCGCCAGGAGACTTGACAATTTGTCGTGAACAGGCAGGTGAATCCGTCCTCAACATTGGAAGTTTCAAAGGTCAGAAGCCACAAGGCACCTAACGACTTGTGCAGTAACTTAACGAGTCGTTAGGTGACCCATCGTCTAGAAGAGCTAATAAGCTAAGCACAAGCAGTCTTTGCCTTTCAGGACTCATTAGGATATCTAACGAGTCGTTACATTTCTCTTTGTCACTGCCGACCTATATTCCTTGTTAATTTAGGAAAGGATTTATTTAAGTCTATAAATACTTTATGTAGGTTTATTTTACAATTATTGCTTATTTTACGACTTTGAACGATATTGTTGGAGTTGTTGATTAACATCAAGATTCAAGAAACAAGTTTTATAATTTTGTTCTTGATTTGGGGAATTCAAACAGCTTTGGAGGATTGATCTTTGGTTCTTGTTGATTTATTTAATACGCGTGGTTTCTTCTACAAATTATTTTAAGTTGCAATTATGATTTCTTCTCTAATTTATAATTTTGATTCTTCAAGCATGAGTAGATAATCCCATAACTAGGGTCGTGGGAACCATGATAAATTAACAGATATAGGAAAAAAATACTTAGTGAATCTTGATGGGTTTATGCATGTATTGTTTTTCCCTTCATTTTAATTGCTTTTTAATAGTTGCAAACATTGGAATTTGCCTTATTCTTACTCACTGATCAAGAGAGTAATGAATGGGAAAAGGGATTAACAATGGAGATTTGAGGTTGTCAACCCTCATCTAATAGCTTGACATTGTCAGGAATAGCTAATACGATATTAAGGGTAAGGGTTAATTAAGTATACACCTGCATACGAATCAAGTTGCGCGGTGATGATCATCTAGTAGGGGACCAACCATTTAGGTAAAATTCACTTACCGATATTGCATGTTAAGCACCGGAATAGATCACTAGTATAAAACTCCTTGTGGTTATGAAGTCACGGGGAAGGAAATCCTAGTCACATCACTTTTTGAATACAATCGAATTTAAACAAGGATATGCTCATTGTTCTCTACTGCTTTTCATTATTCATGTTACAATTTCCCCCCCCCCCCCCCGTTAGGAAATAAGTAAGCCAACAGTAGTAGCCAAATGCATTAACTAAAGTTCTCGTCATATTTCCTATGGGATTCGACCCCAACCCTGGTTAGGTTCTATATTTGAACATCAACCTCTTTATTTCTCATTATGAGGTGTAATTTTAGCGACATCAATATATTGACAATGTCCACGTCATATTTTATCAAGAGTGTGATTTGAGCGCTATCAAAAATTACGTAGTTGCCGAGAAATACGGCTTAGGATTAGAGTAATTGTTGTGCTTAACTTTTAGTTGTTATTTCCTTATTTATGTTTTCTTTTTGTTGGTGACATCCACAGGTTTTCTCTTGGTGAATGCCAAGTGCTCAACATAGTGGACACCCACTGATTCCTCTTGCTCTTGAACTAGAGTGAACACTGCGGAGAATGGAAAACCCCGAGCAGAGAGATGCACGGTTGGCTGCAGAGGCTCACCAAGCTGAGATAGCTCGGCTAGCAACACTTCAGGATTATGAAGATGCTCTATAGGAG
The DNA here is from genome assembly GCA_035772735.1 of Datura wrightii. NCBI lineage: Eukaryota > Viridiplantae > Streptophyta > Magnoliopsida > Solanales > Solanaceae > Datura > Datura wrightii. The sequence continues at coordinate 181,575,591 of JASDFA010000018.1, forward strand.
GTAGTGAATGTTGACCGCCACGATAGGGGCAACAGAGGCCAAAGATATGATCCTCAATTCTATGAAAAGGATGACCCGGATATTGATGAAGTCGGGTCAACTGGAGCCTTCGTACCACCACCTTTGCCTGCTTGGGCGAAGTTTGATATCACCAGCACCATGATACAATTACTAAACATGAAAGTGGTGTTTGGTGGTAATGCAGCTGATGACGCAAACCTGCACTTGATGAACTTTGTTTGCATATGTAAGGCGTACAGGTTACCTGGGGTGAGTCAAGATGCTATTCGGCTGAGACTCTTCCCATTGTCTCTAACTGGAGAGGCCATACATTGGTTATCAGAGTTGCCAAATGTCTCCATAACTAACTGGAGGGATCTCAAATTTGCCTTCTTGGAAAGGTTCTTCCCCCCTCCAAGATGCTACAATTAAAGGATGAGATTTATAACTTCCGACAACTGAAAGCGGAGACACTTCATAAGACATGGTTGAGGTTTAAGAAGAAACTGACCAAGTTCCCTAACCACAAAATTCCAGATGACAGTTTGTTGGAAATTTTTTACAGGTCCTTAAACAACAACACAAAGGTTGTAGCAGACATTGTGACGGTGGGAGCGTTGATGAATCACACATGGGAGCAAGCTGCCACTATTCTTGATAGAGTGACTAAGACATACAGGGCCTGGCACACTAGGGAAGCAGAAGCAGTTGCACACATGTATGCTATTGGTATGTTTGTAGATCAATGCAGAAAGAAGGAGGAGCATGATCAGGAGCTTTCCCATATGCGTACATCATTGGACCTGCTTACTAATCTTATTTTGGGTTCTGGTTCAAGAAAGGTGAACGCAGTGGAAGCTCAGGGTCAGGAACAGAGGCAAGAGCATTTAGATTCTGAGGAGGAGGCAAACTTCTTGGACAATCAGGTGACGTGTTTTGGGGCCAACGGCCAAGGGTTTGGACAGGATACTCTACAGTAAGGTTTTGGAAATCAAGGTTGGAACTAGTATTAGGACAGCTACAATCGAAATGGGTACAGGGATAAGAGCCCAGGTTATGAGCGAGAGGGAGAATAGAGAAAGAATGATGGTTACAACGATGATCGAATAGGTTTGTATGTTCCACCTAATGCATATGAGGGTGAAACTGGACCCTCAAAATTGGAGAACATGATAGCTGAGATGATCAAGAAAGTGAGATCCACCGATGATCAGTTGAGGGACATTCAAGGAGATATATCTGGCATGAATTGGAAAGTTGAGTCGCATGCCACAGCGATCAAACAAATTGAGTAGCAGCTGGGTCAACTATAACCGTCCCTAAACCCAAGGAAAAAGGGAACACTTCCTAGAAGCATAGTCCAAAATAAAAAGAATGATAGTCACTCTATGGCTCTGATGACTAGGAGTGGCAAGACCACAGTTGATCCCCCTCTGCCGATTGTAGTTGAGATGGAAAGACGGAAGGAAATCTAGATTTATGAGGAGGAAAAGGTGGCTGAGCAGGAGCTTACATATGAGAGCTAGTTGATTGAGACTCTAGGTAATGAAAAGGATTCCAAAGTTGATAATGGTAGGAAACAAGGGGCAATGCAAGTATATCAGTCTATCCCACGACCATCGCCATCGTTCTCTCTATGCTTAATCAACTATCTATCAATATACCATTGATCGAGGCATTGGATCAGATGCCCAGATATTCCAAGTTTATGAAGTGCCTTTGGACTAAAAAAAGGTCCGTGACCTATGAGTCGATTGATAACTTGCATCATTACAGTGCCATAGTTTCACGAGTCCTTGCTCAGAAGAAGGAGGATCTAGGTGCCTTCACCATTCCGTGTATGATTGGTGACTTTGAGTTTGCGAAGGCACCGTGTTACTTGGGAGAAAGCATTAACTTGATGTCATTGGATATGTTCAAATAGCTGGGCTTGGGAGACCCCATACTGACATCAATGCGGCTATTGATGGCAGATCGTAGAGTCAAAAAGCCGGTAGGGATCTTAGTTGATGTGCTTGTCAAAGTGGATATTCCCTGTTGACTTCGTAATCCTAGATTGCGAGGTTGATTTCAAGGCCCCCATTATCTTGGGCGACAATTTCTTACCACTGGGAGAGCTTTGGTGGATCTTGAGGCTAGCCAGCTGACATTAAGGTTGAATAAAAAGGAGGTCACTTTTAACATCTGCCGGTCAATGAAGCAACCCAAAGAATTTAGGGTTATTTCAGCAATTGATGATAATTTCGCGTTTCTTGGTGAATTCTGAGTAATCAAGAGACTTGCGTCATTCTGCGATGTTAAATCAGGTGCTTCATTAGAGGCAACTCTGAGGTGATTTGGTGAAGTCTGAGTAACCAAACCACCTACATCGTGCCGTGAGGTTAAATTAGGTACTTCTTGGGAGGCAACCCAAGTAACTTAACTTTGGTGTGTTCAATGTGGAGGTAAAACAAACTTTGGAATAAAAATTGCAGACTAGGTCAGTACTATGAGCCTCAGTATGACTCTTAAGGGCCTTGTACAGGTCGTAGTACTAGTCGTGGTAAAGAGCAGAAGAAGCAATTCATGTTACGGTTAGTCATTACGACTCATACTTTGATTCTATGAGCCATAGTACTCACTATAAAGATGAATTACACTATGTGTGGAATATCAGAGACATTGACCTACGAGGTATTGCATGGATGTACCTTCGTGGTACGAGTTGTAACTTGCACTCGTAGGTCCCCAGGTAAGTTTCCTAGGTCTTATGCTATGAGTCCAAGGGCTGAGCAGGAGCTTACATATGAGAGCGAGTTGACTGAGACTCCAGGTAATGCAAATGATTCCAAAGTTGATAATGGTAAGAAACAAGGGGCTACACAAATATATAAGGCTATCCCACGACCACCGCCATCGTTCTCTCTATGCTTAATCAACTATCTGTCAATATACCATTGGTCGCGGCATTAGATCAGATGCCCAGATATTCCAAGTTTATGAAGGACCTTTGGACCAAAAAGAGGTCCGTGAGGTATGAGTCGATTGATAACTTGCATCATTACAGTGCCATAGTTTCACGAGTCCTTACTCAGAAGAAGGAGGATCTAGGTGCCTTCACCATTCCGTGTATGATTGGTGACTTTAGGTTTGCGAAGGCACCGTGTGACTTGGGAGAAAGCATTAACTTGATGTCATTGGCTATGTTCAAATAGATGGGCTTGGGAGCCCCCACACTGACATCAATGCGGCTATTGATGGCAGACCGTAGAGTGAAAAAGCCGGTAGGGATCTTAGTTGATGTGCTTGTCAAAGTGGATATTCCCTGCTGACTTCGTAATCCTAGATTGCGAGGTTGATTTCAAGGCCCCCATTATCTTGGGTGACAATTTCTTACCACTGGAGAGCTTTGGTGGATCTTGAGGCTAGCCAACTGAAATTAAGGTTGAATAAAAAGGAGGCCACTTTTAACGTCTGCCGGTCAATGAAGCAACCCAATGAATTTAGGGTTGTTTCAGCAATTGATGATAATTCCGAGTTTCTTGGTGAATTCTAAGTAATGAAGAGACTTGCGTCATTCTGCGATGTTAAATCAGGTGCTTCATTAGAGGCAACCCTGAGGTGATTTGGTGAAGTCTGAGTAACCAAACCACCTGCGTCATGCCGCAACGTTAAATTAGGCACTTCTTAGGAGGCAACCCAAGTAACTTAACTTTGATGTTTTCAGTGTGCAGGTAAAACAAACTTTGGAATAAAAATTACATACTAGGTTAGTACTATGAGCCTCAGTATGACTCTTAAGGGCCTTGTACAGGTCATAGTACCAGTCGTGGTAAAGAGCAGAAGAAGCAATTCATGTTACGGTTAGTCATTACGACTCATACCTTGATTGTATGAGCCGTAGTACTCACTATAAAGATGAATTACACTATGTGTGGAATATCAGAGACATTGACCTACGAGGTATTGTATGGATGTACATTCGTGGTACGAGTTGTGACTTGCACTCGTAGGTCCCCAGGTAAGTTTCCTAGGTCTTATTCTATGAGTCCAAGGGATGAGCCATACGTCAAACCAACGACTCGTGGTATGAGTCATGACGGGATAAACTAATGAATTCAACTGGATCGACCTGAATTTAGCAAATATCCGCCCCAACCTATTTAAAATCAAATTTTCAGTCTTTCACTCCCATGCAAACACAAACATTGAACCCATGATTCTTACCCAATATTCTCACACCCGTAACTCAACTCCCAATCAATTAAAGATTGAATTTTTGCAAGATTAGACTTGCACATTTGAAATTCCTACCCTAAATCACTAACACAAGCAAGAAATTAAGCACACAATTGATAATTCAAGTAAGTTAACATGTTTAAATTTGCAAAAGTAATTGCACTATATGAATTGATAAATGACTGTTATTCACAAACTCACAAAAAATGGGTTGAGGAAGATGATTAGTATCTTTTGTGATTGTATTGAATGGGTAGGAAGTTAAAATGCTAAAACACTACACTGGGTTGTTGAAAAATTGAGTTACGGGGTGTGATGCATGTTGGGGGTGCACTAGATAGGTGGAAATAATGGACATTTATAGCCTAAGAGGGGGAAATCTAAATACGCAGATCAAATTAAGTGTTTTCCTGAACAACTGAACTAATGAAGGCGAGGACAGGCTTCACAAGCCTTCTTACAACTCATGGTTTCGTACTAGGACTCGTAGGATGACTCTTTGGGACTGAACCTGATGGTATGAAACCTGACATGACCTGTAGTGTCCTACCATGAGTTGTACCATGATATCATACAACGAATATGAAAGGGTCAAAGTTTGAAGGAAATGTTATGACACTTACTACCACTCATGAAAATAAAGTACGATTCGTAACACGAGTCATAGAAAAAATAGAAGAACACAATTCAGGAAACCTCTCAGTGCGAATTTTAATATGAACTTTACCGTCATGGTATGAATCATAACTTGGAGTCATGATAGGACCTTCATAAACCACGAGTTTTAGTGAGAGTGGTACAACCATGGTACGACCCCTACTGTAGACTAGTGGAAAATTTCAGAGGGTACTTTTTTGCTTTATTTTCTTAGATCATGCATACTAACCTTTTTCTACATAGGTAAAATGATGCTAAAAAGGATATCAAAGAAGAAGCCCCAAGACAAGAGGGCTAGAACTGAGATAGCTACAAGGAGTGCATTGAGAGATGAGCCCTCCGACTCTAATCAAACAGGTAGCTACCCTAGTGATTTAGTGGGAGAGTACTGTTCGAGACTTCCGATAGTGATGAGTCAAAGACCACTAGGGCTCAAGCCAAGGTAAAGGCCGAAGCTACTTCTACCACTCCAGCCACTGCTCTGCAGTCTGAAGAGGGAGCAGAAGAACATGTTCAAGAGTCTAGAAATGGCTCTAATGGGGAAGAAGCGTCCTAGGAGACCTGATCCAGATATGGTGAAATGTCGCCGGAACTGAGGAGGAGGCCAGTGAGGAGGAAGCTGATCAAATTCGGCCTCCAGAGAACCGTACTATTAGGTGGAGAGTGCCGGGTGCGCAGGAGATATATGAGCAGAGTTTGGCTCTCACCTCAAAGAAACACCAGAGGTGAAGTATACAAGAAGAACCGCAGATCCTTACCAATGCCTTGAATGAGTAGAGGAAATAAAGTGGATATTCAGCATCACGGATTCAATTGGATGGCTAGAACTTCGGAGAAGTACAATCCTGAAATAGTCCAGCAGTTCTATGCCAATGATTTGGCCACCATGGAGAAAAATGCAAAAGATGGGCTGAAATTGAAAGAAAAGCCCAAGCTTGAGAGAATTATGGTGCGGGGTTGCATGGTTGATATCTCAAAGCGGACTGTAGCTCGAGTACTTTATGGTCCGCAGTTCAGTTCTCCTAATATGACAGATGAGTTTGACTATTGGGTAGACGCCCTAAAAAGGGTAAAACAGCTGGGCCATGAGGAGAGGCAGACTCAAATTAAATAGCTAGTAGCGGTTCTGGCAGATGATAATGAGGAGGTAGACTAGGTGGCTAGTGGAAAGAAGATCACCAAATCCTCACTAAATTTCATAGCGAAGTCCTGCTGGACACTAGTCCACCACCGATTAGCACCGATGGTCAATGATAATACCCTCAGTGTAGATAGTGTATCCTTGATGGCGTGTACCATGTCTCGATATGCCATCAATATTCTGAGGGTTATTGCAGAGGAGATCCGAGACTGGGTTTCGGGATTGAGCATCACCATTCCAATCCCAACTATTGTGGTCAGATTATATATGGAGGCGGGCCTTAAGGTAAAGAGGGAGGTAGATACCTTGATTGGAGGCCAGAGGACAACAGATATAGGGTTGATTAGGGATGAGATGAACCCAGTGAGCTGGGTTAGATTCCTATCGCAGTCCTAGTACCACGGGTATCCGGGTGCAAGCATATTGATGCCCCCACCTTATTGGAGTAGGGCAAGATGCTAGCTATAGAGGCCGGCCACATAAAGGAAGCTCCTAGTACTTCATATGCACCTCCGATAGGTATCCTGAGCTAGACCCCAGCTGGGTATATATTGGTTCCACAGGAGTTTATCCAAAAGATGGACAAAAGATTGACAGTGATCGAGAGAAAGGTCCAGTCCATGATGGATAACGTCCAGCTTTAGGTGAAGGCAGAGATAGATGAGGTCAATAAGGAGTTGCATGGTAGGTTAGATAGCTTCGAGCACCGCTTCAACTGAGCAGTCGGACATAAGCAGCCTTAGGGAGGAGTTGGGGGCTTTTCGGAGCCAACTGACCGAGTTGTCGTCTAGATAACCAATGATTCTAACATCCCCCACTCTTTCAGACCTAGATGCTGAGCTCGACGAGGAGATAGACGCTGAGGCTTATTGGGTCCCGTTTGTGGCTAGTGGAGGAAAGGAAAAGAATAAGGTCTCGGAGGTTGTTAAAGATGATCCCTCAAAGAAGACGAAAAAGAAGGAGAAGAAGGAGAGAAAGCGGGCAAGAGTGGAGAGCCTGTGGACTCATGACGTACACATGTTAGAGTTGTAGGACCGAGCTAGAGGATAGAGTAGCTCCACCACTTCCATGAGAGTGCTTGCAGGTGGCGAGGACCCTTCGGGGAAGCCACATTTAGCAAGATAAGAGATCAAGGTTGTTGAGGAAACTGTTACTGTGGAGGGGGTAACCAAACCCTAAATTGACATCCCATTGAGTGCGCCTGCCACCGCTAGCGCCACTATTATAGTGGAGGTATTGCCTCCGTAGGATGATAGGAGCAATTAGTGAGCCACAAGTATGTCCCTTTCCCTTGTTTTCATATTATATGCATCAAGGACGAAGCATGCTATTCAAAGAGGGGGTGCACTTGTAGTTTTGGGTATCTTGTTCATCCGAGGGTTTTTGTGCCGTGTTTCCTTTTCCTCAAATATGCTATCTAGCAGAACAGGCATGTCTAGGTTGTTTCTTTTTTTGTTTAATTAGAAGTAGTTTAGGATTATTTTATAGCTAATAAATGCACTAGTTGATATTTTTGAAAAAATTGACCCCGTTGAAATTTTTTTTGATGTTAGCTATGTTGGTAATTGCAATTGCATGACTTCTTTGGATTTTTGTATGGCATTTATTTTATTAGCGTGTGTAGTTGTAGCTAGTCGTGCATGAACTGCATAGGTAGAATCAATGTAAACTGGTACTATGAGTGAGTGAGAATGTATACTTAGTTCAATACTGCGTTGAGGATCTAGAACTTACGTAGTTGGTCTTTACATAGGCTTTAGGATAATTGGTTAGGAAATGATAATAGGCCGTCTTTGATTTTAGGCACTTTAGCTTAAATTACCGACCAAATGAAAATGAATCCCTTGATCCCGATTTTGAGCCTTGTATTTACCATTTTCCCTTGATTACGCATTCACCTTTCCCATTATTTATACTGAATCTGTTTTGGCCCTGGTCCTTCCTTGGACACTGTGAACCTCAACTCAGGCAAAATGTCTAAGTTGAGGGTGACTATAGTAGGGGTGCATAGATTTTTGGGTGGTGGAAAGAGGAAGAAAAAAGGTTAAAAGAAGGGCGAGGAGTGGTGTAAAAAGAAAGATAGAAAAAAGAGCTGAAAAAGAAAAAATGGAAAAAAAAAGAAAAAGAAATGGAAAAAGATCAGAAAAACACACCACACCTACACATTTCATTTAAACAGAGAAAAGGGAGAAAAAAGTTGAAAAAGTGAAAAATGGGGTAAAAAGTGAAAAGTGAAGCCACAAGTATGTAGTGCCAAGGAGGGTTTAGTCACTAAACTCCATATCAACCATACCTAGCCCGAAGCCTACATTATAAGCCATTCTATAGTGACCTAGCCTAATTGTCTAAAAAGCCAAAGTAGAGAAAATAAGGGCAAGCCTATGGTATTCGATGTCAGTATTTGAAACTTCTTTGTGAGAGTGAGAGTCTCATTTGTTCAGTCCCAAGTTTCATATTTTTATATATTTGTGAGGGTTGGGGACTTCATTTGCTGTGAGGGTACCTAGTTTTTGTTGCATTCTACTAATTGTCTATGTGAATAACATTGGGGACAACTCAATTCTCTACTAATAGTTGGATGCCATACCTTGATCCTTGTATGTCATTGATTGTGATTATATATGCACATAGCTAATTTAGTTTGAACGGAAAAGGGGCCAATAGTTGCAATCATTTAGAGTGCAAATGTTGTTGTGTTGGCTGTATGTATTCTAAGTTTACTCTAGTTAAGCGTCATTTTTTGTTTTGGTTTTTTTGAGTGAAGACATGCAAAAGTCTTAAGTTGAGGGTGTTGATTTGCTATGAGTTTACAGTACTTTCGATGCTTAAAATTGAGAAAATAAGCATGGACTTAGGTGTGTTTATATGGATATGATGCACTTTTACTTTGTTTTTAGGGAAAATAGGTTTTGGAGTTGAATTGTGCAAAAGATAGATGAATTGCAGAAAAGTGACTAAGTACGGACCTCAGTACAAGCCGTACCATCCTGGTACGAGTCGTACTGAGTCTCGTAGAGAAGTCCAAAAGATGGGCTAAGGCAAAGAGTAAAAGTACGATTCTTGGGGCGTGTCGTACAATCATGGTACGCGCCGTACCATGGCAGTCGTGATAAAGTTAAGAAGAAATTGCATAGGCTAAGTCTCCTGGTATGGGTAGCAACCATGAGTTGTGATATCTACCTAAGACCCGTACCAAGGAGCCATGGAGAAGTTCAAAAGGATTGAAGACTAGCAGATTACAAGGTAGAGAAAGTCAAAGGTCGTAGGACTGAGGTACGAATTGTACCAAGCTACCCGTGGAAATATTCACAAGATGCCTGGATTCTCAATATCAAGCCATGACTGATTGTATGACTCATAGATTGATGTTATGAGTCATACAAGTTTCCAACACTTAGCCAGATTCAGCAGATGTCATCCAACATACAGATCAAGGTATGACCCGTACAATCCTGTTATGGGTCATAGGTGAAGTCGGCGGAAGTTTCAGTAGTTTCCCCTATTTACTTAGGAAAGGGTTATAAATATTTGTATAAATACCTTTTAGGTTATTTTCAGTAAGTAGAGGGGGAAAAAAGATAATAGTACACAAAATACATTGAGAAGAAAATTATTGTTGATTTTCTAGTCAAGTCTTGGATATTTTCTTTCTTTGATAACTTCATTGTTCTTGAATCGCTCTTCATAAAGTCTTTCAATATTCAAGTGGGTTTTATTCCAATCATCTTTGTAAGTAATAAATTATGTTTTTGTCTTTGAATGCTTATAAATATCTTACAACCATGAGAGGCTAAAACCTCCACAACTAGGGTTGTGAGAACCATGGCGAATTAACAAACTAGGATTGCACAAAAGTGATTCTAAACCAATGTTGAATGCTTGTACTATATTCTATTCATTTTTAATGTTTCTTAACGGAGCGAAATGTTAGGACTTGCCCGAATTCACTACTTTCTTGAATCTAAGAAGTAGAGATTAGGAAAAGAGAATTACAACAAAACCTTGATCTTGATGATCATTGTATAACTTGAGTTGCGGTTGCAGGATAGTTAATTTGGAACAAATTGATAACGGTTGAAGTGGAATCAGTCATGAGACCTAATCCGGTAGTTGAGTATAGTCATCCAATAGGGATGAACCAGTCGCTTGGATGAACTTATGTTATCAGTCTACAAGTAATGCATTGGGATTGATCACGAGTATCAGCCCCAAGTAGTTATGAATTCATGGGGAACACATACCCTAGTTATTTGCATAAACTGATAAACAACAATCAATTCTCTCTATTGCTTCTTATTAGACTTTATAAAAAACCCCCTTTCAGGAGATAACAATCTTAAAAGCTTAAATAGTAGCATTATTCTACATCTTGATCATATTCTCTGTGGGATCGACCCCAACCTTTGTTGGGTTATATATTGACAACGTCCGCGTCATACTTTATCTGGAGTGTGATTTGAGTTATCAATACTTACATAGTGATCAATCTCATAAATAATAAATTAACACAAATAAATACAAACAACCATAATTGAATAATCAAAACCAAAATTTAATTAGTCTTTCAAACAATCAACCATTCATCATGGCCAAAATCCTAGAATATAAGTTTAGTCACTCATACACAAGTGAAAAAATGAATACTTAATCATCATCATATGAAAATACAAGTCAAGAACAGAAAAACCTAGTTGTAGAACTGTGTCTTCCTTCCGAACGGCTTACAAGCTTTCTTAAATGAACTATGGAATGTAAAAAACTAAGATCGATAAAAGATGATATTTATTCCTACAGATGACCTAAGGCATGTATTTATACATGAGCCTTTAAATGATCCTTCTGACCTTCAAAACTTGGTTTTAAAATTAGCATTTTCTATCCTGGAATAGCCTTGGCACGCCGCCCTACATATCTCACAGCATACTTAGTCAAATTTCCAATAATTTCAGCTCTGGACAAGGTCTGGCGCGCCGCCCCTCTATCTCGCCAAGGTGTTCATCAAATTTCTCTAAGTCTGGACACCTCTGGCACGTGGTGCAATTCATCTCGCTAATATTCTTGAAGTGCAATTCTCTGAAGTTCAAGGGATGGTGCGGCACACCAGCTATAGCACCAACCTGAAGTTTTATTCTCTGAAGTTTGGGTCTTGGTGCAGGGCGCCAGCCAAAGCACCAGGCCCTTCAGCTCCTTAAATCTTCGAGCCTTGCATCATTTTAAGCCCATTTTGCTTAGTTTCCTGCTCAAATCAACTCGAATTATTTGTTAGCACATAAAACACACACCCATACGAATCTAAGCATAAATTAAGGATTATGAACTCAAAACATGATCAATTATGGGTAAAAAACATGGAAAATAGGCATAAAATTTGCCCAACATCACCACCCCACACTTAAACCATTGTTCATCCTCGAAAAATCCTTAAAACATACCTAAACCCATGTTTCACCATCACACTTGACACCTCTATCAACTCTTACTCATCCAACTAGCATGGATCAATCATTGAGTGGTTTATCATAAGAAGCAGAATTTCATTAAATACATATGCAAGGTTCACACTTAAGATCACACAACCTCTATAACTGACTCATCTTTTTCAACACAAAGGACCAATAATGATTAAGTGTGGCACATGCAACAAGTAGTACACCAAATTAGACCTCTTGTGCTCCTCACTTTTAGTGATGTTCCTCTATCAATTTATCAATGTAATGACATGGAACATAATAAGTAAGGTACACTCACGCTCACAAATGATGTAATGCACATATGTTACATACCATAGGCTTGTCCTTCACGTCGTTAAGACTACCTAATTGCTTCAAGAAATTAAGATCACAAGGACTTTTCTTGGTTGTAATATTGGCTAAGGGACGGGTAGGAATGATATTTCTTTTATAGTGACTATCAATCCTAAGCACTTTTAAGACAGTTTTCACTTTTCTTGTCCACCAACTTTCTCCTTGTTTGTTCAGCTTTCATCTACTCACCCTTGTATTTTCTTTTCATGCCCCATTCTTCACTACTTGACTTCTAGTTTTCTACTCATATAATAACTAAAAATTTTACAATTAAACCTCTCTTTATCAATTCCCTAGCAGCAAATAAACAACACAAGTTTTATGGGCACCCCTTCTTCTCACTTTTTTTTCTTACCACAAATTTTTTTTCTTTTTCCCGTGCAATATATCTTGGTGGACCTTAACTTCCAAGCCTCAAAGTGCTTAAGACTACTTTGGATAAATATTTCTAGTCTCAAAAAAGAGGGATTAAGCTACTTTCATGGCTAAGAACGAATAAGGCTTTTAGGCTTAAAGAGGGTAACTAGGGAGAATGATTAGGATGGTAAAACAACTATAGGAAACAAAAAGGTTTCTTCAAATAAATGCCTTGATCATCTCTGAACTCCCTACCAAATAGTTATCCTACATACACCGAGGCAAGTTCTAGATGCTACAATATGTACAGATAAAGAAATTCAGCACACCTCTCATGGTAACAAGAATCTAATCAGTTTCTACAGCTATACATTCACACAATCATATTGAATGAAAAAATTATTTGTTATTGAGCCCTAAGGATATGTTGAGTCAAATTAAAGAGATATGTGTGTATCTTATGTATCCTCACTCATGCAATCAAGGTGACCACTCTATTTACTCCAGCATAGTAGCTACGCAGAATATCAACAAGCATACAAGCAGCTGATCTATGACTCAATCCTAAAAAATAAAAAAATATGACGAAACTTCCCTTAAGACAATCATCATCCATCTATCATAGGAAACATCATTTCTCTATTATGACAATGACTCCTGAACAAAACAAAAAAAAACTAACTAAAAAATAAAGCAACTAAACATCACATGGTCAAGATGAACACAAGTTAGAATATCCCAGGCATCCAAGTCAACATCACCATATTAGCTATTACAACCCATGGCCTACGAATCATCAATCTACTACTATGAGGAATGATATAATAATGCTAGGACCTACAAAAAATATAGAAATCAAAGAACAATAGAAATATATCTTTCCTCCACTTCATACTTAAAAAGGTGCACTTCCCTCAACACACACAATATCATATCATAAAGGGAGAGGAAAAGAATTTCCTAGGTCAGTAAGCATCATCCTCGAGATTGTACTCCTCATCTTCATCATCATCTTCCCCATCAACCTGCATGGCATTTGTAGTAGCATCATCCTCCTTATCCATATCTAAGTCATCAACACCATCAATAAGGATTGTGGCCTCATCATCATCAAGAGGCTCCTCCAAGGATGGGCCAACTCGACACATCAACATAGCACTCTCCATGAGTTGGTACCATGCCTCTAAATCTATGATCTCTTCTATATTAGCAGGTCGACCTCCTAGCTTCAATTGTAATTCCAGCATCCCAAATATATGACCATGCCAACTCTCATCACGGGCTTGCCGATCAGCTATAGTAAGAAGAAGGTATGTGGAAGGGATAGTTTCCTTCACCTTTGTGACGTCCATCATCTTTCCAGCCAAGTGTCCTGCCAAAGGTAAGACAAGGTATGCATCCTCCTCCTCAAAACCTGTCTCCCTCAAGAAAATGATCAAGAGACTGTCATGAAAATATTTCCATATACATTTGTCTCATGATATTCTCATATTGTCATGAATCACAGCACCAAAGATGACCGGTATTCCCTTTATCAACATAAATACCAAGATAATCCGCTCTCGAGTTACCTCTGTCATGTGTGTCTCAAGGAGAAAGACAGCACACACCAACTTCACCCCTACCGTTGCCTCCCTATTCAAGTAAGCAAACCCATGTGGAATGAGTGCCATAATGATCCCTCTCCCAACGGGCAGATGAGTGCTCACACACAAAGTGTGATGGATGTCTCTATATGGAGGCGTCTTTAGAAAGATGAAATACTCTGAAGGGTCTACTATTTGTGTCTCTAAGAAGGCATTAAACCTTTTAGTTGTGAATTGCACCACCTGACCTCTGATCTTTACCTTGGTGCTCTCTCCAAATGAGGTATCCCAATTTGTGTAGAACTCCATCACTACTGTGAGGTTGCACCTCTCCATCTCATTGAAGATATAACCCACTCCCAACTCACGTATCTTGTCCCGAATGGCCAGAAACTCTAGTGCCAAACGGCCCTTATCTATCCAATTCTCAGGTGCATACTTTGCTTATGTTAAACAAAGTAAACCCATGAGGCTCTACCAATTATTCTCCAAAACTCCTCGCAGGGCCAGCTTTGGAAGCTGAAGAACTAGCTTTGTTTTTGCCCTTCCTAGTCCTCTTGAGTCTTGGATCCACAACCACCACCTCCTTTCCTTTTGATGCCATGATAATTGTCAAGCAAAAATTCAAGAACTTCATAAAATTAGCTCATGAACAAAATGACTAACTAACTAAGTGTTGAAGGTGCAAAATCCACCCCACACTTAATTTGCTAGCATACTTCTGAGAATTTGTCAAATGGAGTACTCAAGACTTCCCCCATAATCATCCAATCTCAACAATTCAATTTAATTCACTAACTCCACAGTACACCAAGTTCATGGATTTTTCTTTCTTTTCAACTCTCTTTTAGCTTTTAGCTTCTCAAGAATGCTTCACCTAGGCCATCCCTCTCCCTTTTCCTCCTCCAATTTATAATTCAAGTAAGTCATGTAATAAAGTAGCACTATTCAATTCAATAAAGCAGAAATACGCAATATACTACCATTCATCATGAATTAATCAAGAATTTCAACAACTGCAGTATTATTCATATTCAAGAATGCAATACCCATATACTTTCTCTCTCTACAATTAATACATCTACCTACCACTATTCGAGACTTCAATTAACCAACCCCCATCATCCCCACAAGTTCAAATCATCATAATCAACCAAGAATAAATTTATCTAACAAAGATACATGCTACGATGGAAGAATTTAAGACTTTAAGCTTGTTAAACCCAAAACATGAAATTCAAGCTTTGCACCAACAATGGTGATTTGGGTTCTAAATGTTGGGGAAGGATGGTATGGGAACATTCTTGCATCATTAATCTAATAAGAGAGAATAAATATACTTACTTTAATTAAAGATGAGACGTTCATCAAATTGTTGGAGAAGACAACAATAGAGGGGGGGGGGGGACTTACGGATTAAGAAAAAAGAGGGAGAGAAATTTTTGCTTTTTGTTTCTCAACTTTTTTTGAGGGAAAAGAATGAATGGGACTTTAAATAAAAAAGTGGGAATTGTCTTTAATGTAATTTTAAGGTCTTTTGAGTCAACTTTGACTCAAATTGACCAAAAGTTTTTGTTCATCTAGAACCTGGCGCGCGACCCCCTCTGTCTCACCACAGACTTAATAAAAAAATTTCTCAAGAGATAGGAGGCTGGCGTAGCGCGCCACCCATAACCTCACCTAAAAAAAATTTATGTAATATCCCGAAAGTGCCTAAGATTAGACCCAGGATAAAAAATGGAAGTTGGCTGAAAATTGGAAAAAATGTTGTAGGACGAACGACCCAACCAACGACCCAACGGATCGTTGGTCCAACCAACGACCCGTTGGAAGCAGTCGTGGGAAGTGTAGGTCTAGTGACAGTGGAAACAACGAGTGATGTAATGACTCGTTGTTGGGAACAACAAGTCATCGTCTATAACTGCGGTGGGTACTGGACTTCAGCATTAGGCGATGTAACGGGTCATCCCACAACCCGTCGTGAGATGTAACGAGTCGTGGTCACAAGTCATTGTATGGGATGTGAAAATTTTTCCAGTGAACCTAATGGAAGGCAACCACGACTTTTTGGATGAGTAATGAGTCGTGGTGAGGCTCGTTGGAAGGACCAGTGCCGGATCTGGAGGGGGCAAACAACGGACGATGTGACAACTTGTTGGATAAAAGGACGACTCATGTATAGAGTTGTGGGTTGAATTTGAGATCAGGGATTTGGAAGTCTAGATAACAGACGGATACCACGAGTCGTGGTATCCTCCAACGACTCGTTGGTAGGCCCGTTAGTTCACCAGTGCAGATTTTTCAGGGTTTTTCATTAAGGGTATTTTTGTCATTCCTACGCACTAAGGTCCTAAACTACGTTGTTTTAAGTTATTTTATGAGTGTAATAAGATAGGTTAAGACCACCTAGCCTATTCATTCTCATGCATGTAAAGTTAGAAAAGTTTAAAGGTGATCAAGCTAGTCTTCAAGGTGTTCTTCATCAATTTTCCTTTAGGCTTTCAAGGAGTGGTGAGAATTGATCTTACCCAGGTATGTAGGGTTATGAATGGGTGTTTTCGTTCACACCCATGCCCAATCTCTCCTAATTCATAAAAGTTGATAAAAAAAACCTTATGAGTTTTTAACTTAGATCTTGTGGGATTCTAATGATCTATTAATGGGTTATTTTCTTTTGTGAATTATAATATATTTTCTGAATTATGATCAGATTCTACAACTATTTTGATTATAAAATTATTGATTTCAATTTCTACTAAATTAAGCCCAATTATGCATCATTCTATGATGAATCGAGTTATGATCTTTACTTCAATTGTTGATATTCATAAACCCATCATGATTTATAATTTGTAATATGGATTTATTCAAATTCCCATCATGATTTGATGACTGGTAAAGTGTATGCATGATCTACAAGTATGCATGAATTCCATGATTTACGAATTATGTTTTTGGCCGACTCATAGGCCTTACCCTCATGGCTAGTTCACGTATTTACAAGCATGCTTATTATTATCATGATTTGACTAGCCCATAAATTTCATGCATATTATACTATGAGAACTATATATGTCTTGGGAGTAGTATTTAACATCAAATAGGTCCGAGGCCTAGGTTCTGCCCCGAATCTCAGAACTATGTGCCACCGTAGGACATGATGGGACCTCCCTTGTGACTGTTCTTTTGACCTAATGCGCCCTTTTCATGTTGATATCATGCCTTTAATGGTTCTACCCTTGGCAAGGTACGGACGCCCTCCCGGCTAGGGTTACAGGCTGGGCTCCATGTGTGCTCGTATGGGTTATGTAGGTTGTGAGAATCTTCCATTGTTCCTAATGATTTATGCATGTTTATGATTATATATATTGGCTCAAGACATGTTCTATAAAGCTTTTCTCTTATGATTATGATTATGACTGAATTACAAATGTTTTGAAGACCTTAAGCCTTTATGTTATCGTATGTTATTTATGTTATAAGCATGTTGTCCTACTCTTATGATCGTTTGTGAGCCTTTATATATTTTAAGTGTCCGTTTTACTTACCTTGCATACTCGGTACATTTCACGTACTGACCGCATACTTTTTATGTTCTGTCGTTTCATGATACAGGACCTGGCTCTCAGGTTCATCCTTGTTAGTAGTTTATTTCAGAGTTAGCTATCAGCCCTTTTGGCGATTCCTCATGTTCCGAGGGCCATATGTTCAGATAGTGATGTTTCTTTTATTTCAGTTTTGCCAGGTTAGTTGGGGATGTTGTCCCATCAATCCATCTGATATGATAGAGGCTTTCAGACAAATTGTAGTACTCAGCTGATATATAACTCTAGTACTATCCGCTTATCATGCTATGTTATGTTACTTTTATGTTATCGCTATATCATATTCACTATTCCGCTTTAAGTGATATAATGTTAGATGAATGTTCATGCCATGGGTCGACTGTGAGTCTCTCGGGCCTCCTTGTCCCGTGTTACGATCCAAGTCAACATTCGAGTCGTGACAAACTTTGTATCAAAGCAATATGCTTGAAGTGTCCTAGGGTGTCTGAAAGCCACATTAAGTAGACTCTTTTCATGAGTGTGAAGCGCGCCACACTACTGACGAAGAGGCTATGAGATATTTAGAAATGTTCCCTTTTTTCATGATCTATGTCGTGCGATGAAAAGTCTTTCTATCCTTCTAATTCGTGCTATTCACGATTGCAGAATCATGGCTCCTTGAAGAATGAATGGTAGGAGAAATGGGAATGGTGAAGGCCATGAGGATGGCAATGGTAATGGGCACCAGCAAGCCCCACTAGTTCAGGAGCACCAGGCCTTGACCGCTCAAGTCAATCAGCAGGCTTTTGCTCATATTACACAGAATAGCAATACGGCGGCGGCTCGAGTTAGAGATTTCCTGAGAATGAACCAGCCGAAGTTCCTTGGGTCTAAGGTAGATGAGGACCCTGCATGAGTTCATCAATGAGATTCTAAAGATCACCCAGGTTATGGGGATGAAAAATGGAGAGTGCGTTGATTTTGCCTCCTATCAACTGAAAGGGGTGGCACATATATGTTTCAAGCAATGGAGAGATTGTAGGGCAGTGGTGGCAGGCCCTATAGGCTGGGAAGAGTTTCACGCGGCATTTCTGGATCAGTTCTTCCCTCGTGAGATGAGGGAACTAAAGGTGGTTGAGTTTGTAAATCTTAAGCAGGGTGATATGTCAGTTCAGAAGTACACTTTGGAGTTCACCCGTTTATCCAAGTATGCACTAGAGTTGGTGGCAGACCAGAGGGCTCGAGTGAGTCAACTTGCGCATGGACTTGCGGATTACCTAGATAAGGATTGTAGGATCACCATGCTGCATCGGGATATAGATTTTCCCCATATAGTGTTGCTTGTCCAGCAGATGGAGTCAGTGTATCGGAGGCAGAGGGAGGCCAAGAGGGCCAAGATAGATAATTATGGGACTTCTCAGGCTAGATCGGGGGGTGGACAGCGCCAACAGTCTCAGCACAGGTCTTTTCCTCCAGCACCATCATCAGCCAGTACACCATCTAGATCACTAGGGGATAGGAGGTGCAGGGCTTCAGATTCGAGGGGCCAAGGTAGCATGCAGATCGAGCGCACTTTGCGAAGGTACCTATTTGCTTAGACGCTTTTTCAAGTGTGGCAAACTCAGAAATAGTCTCAAGGATTGCCCTTCAGCCAGATCAGGGGGCGGCAGAGCCCGTATGCCAGCCACTAGTTCAGCCGCTCCAGCAGCGCGTCCTCCTTAGCAGGATGCCTCGACTAGCTTAGCCAGCGGTCAATGCCAGAATAGGTTCTATGCCCTTGCGACCCGTCAGGAGCAGGAGACTTTGCCGGATGTGGTTACTGGTATGCTATGAGTGTTTCATCTTGATTCTTATGCTTTGTTAGATCCAGGGGCTACCTTGTCTTTTGTGACACCTTATATTGCTAGTAGCTTTGGAGTTAGTCCCAAGACTCTATCAGAACCCTTTTCAGTTTCTACTCCTATTGGTGATTCGGTTGTAGCTAGGCGGGTGTATAGAGGATGCCCGATCACTATATTGCATAAAGTCACCTCTGCAGACCTTGTAGAGTTAGCCATGACTGACTATAATATTATTCTTGGCATGGATTGGTTGTATGCGTGTTGTGCTTCTATTAATTGCAGAACCCGTTCATTGGAGTTCCGTTTTCTGGATTATACCCCGAAAGTGCCTAAGATATTATAATACCTCGAAAGTGCCTAAGATTAGACTCGAGATCAAAAATATAAGTTGGCTGAAAACTGGAAAATATGTTGCAGGACAGACGACCCAACGGATCATTGGTCCCCACGACCCATTGGAAGTATTCATGGGAAGTGTAGGTCTGGTGACAGTGGAAACAACGAGTGATGTAACGACTCATTGTTGGGAACAACGACTCATCATGTGTAACCGTGGTGGGTACTGGACTTTAGCATTAGGGGATGTAACGAGTCATCCCACTACCCGTTCGTGAGATATAACGAGTCGTGGTCATGATTCATTGTATGGGATGTCTATATTTTTCCAGTGGACCTAATGAAAGCAAACCACGACTCATTGGATGAAGTAACGAGTCACGGTGAGGCTCGTTGGAAGGACTAGTGTCGGATCTGGAGGGGGAAAACAATGGATGATGTGACGACCCATTGGACGAAAGGATGACTCATCCTATAGATTCATGGGTTGAACTTGAGATTAGGGATTTTGCAGTGCAGATGACGGATGGATACCACGAGTCATGGTATCCTCCAACGACTCGTTGGTACGCCTGTTAGTTCACCCAGTGCAGATTTTTCAAGGTTTTCCATTAAGGGTATTTTCATCATTTCTATGCTCTAAGGTCCCAAAGTACGTCATTTTAAGTTATTTTCTGAGTATAATAAGATAGGTTAAGGCCTCCTAGCCTATTTATTCTCATGCATGCAAAGTTAGAAAAGTTTAGAGGTGATGAAGTTAGTCTTCAAGGTGTTCTTCATTTCCCTTCAGGCTTTCAAAGAGTGGTTGATAATGCTCAAACCACACCTCTAATTGAAGTATGAAGCGGACGTTTTCAATAAAGAACCCAACTAGAGGTTGGGGTCGATCCCACAGGGAATATGGAAGGATGTAGAAAAACACTAGTTCTTAAGCTTTTTAGTCGATATAACCTAAGAGGGGGATTTGTAAAAATAAGTAACAATATTAAGAAGTTGGTGGTTGTTTCCAAATTTATGCAATTAACATAGGGTAAGTGTTCCCCATGGTTTTACACTAGTGATCTATTCCAATACTTTACTTGTAGAACTGATAACTTAGGTTCATTCAAACGATCGACCAATCCCTATTGAATGACTATCCTCAATTACTCGACCAAATCTCATGAGTTTTGCAAACTAACCGTTATCACTAAGTTCTAGATATAACTATCGTGCGACCACAACACAAGTTAATACAATGATCATCAAGATCAAGGCTCCGTTGTAATTCTCTTTTCCTAATCTTTGCCTCTTCAACCAAAGAAAGTAAAGAATTCAGGCACTTCCTAATGTGGCGCACCGCTAAGAATCATTACAAATGAAGAGAATACAATATAATCGTTTAGTATTGGTTTTAGAATCACTTCGTGCTAACCCTAGTTCGTTAATTCACCATGGTTCCCACAACCCTAGTTGTGGTAGTTTTAGCCTATCATGTTCATAAGTAATTTAAAAGCATTCATAGAAAAAAGCTTAAAATAATACTCACAACAATGATCGGAATAACCTTCACTTGATTAAAGCAAAATTCGAAAGAACAACTTTACAATCTATCTCAAAATAAAACTAACTCTCAAAACTAGATTGTAAGACTTAAAACTTGATGTAAATCTTGACTTCAAACTTCATAGCTATTACATGAAAATAAAGAGGTATTTATAGTAGATTTATGTCTTCCTTGTTCCTTGATGAATTTGTCTTAGGATTTGTTAATTTCCTCTTCCTAGTTGATGTAGGAGACCCATTTTTGGCCGTTTGAACACCCTTGCTGCGTCGCCCATGCCACAACGCCTCTCCAGTTCCACGTCGCATACTCCATCGCATAGGAGTGGGGACTGCTTCGCGCCATCATCGTGCTGGGGAAGGACGGCGTCGCACAGGGCATAGCGCTAGAAGAGTGGTGCCTCACGCCTGGCAATGGGCGCATGCAGCTACCGCACCGTGCCTGGTATTGTGCCAGTGTGCGGATGCCTCGAACGAATTGTTCCATCCTCGTGCAACCTTCAATCCTTGCATTCTCCAATCCCACTTCTTCACATTTGATAAATAAGCCTCAAATACCTTCAAATTCATCATTTTAAGCCCTAAAAACATCTCATCATATGTGTTACCCATTTTCACAAATATGTAGCATGAACACATAAAAACACACATAATTTGTTCTCAAAATATAGTAAAGTGTGGGCAAAATATTTATATGAAGTGTGTAAGTACACCCTTCATCAGTACCCTCAACTTAAACTATTGTTCGCCCTCGAACAATCTACTATTTTCCTTCTCACATTTAAGCACAAAATTCATCCTACGAACAGGTCTACTTACACTTAGGATCATGAGACATATCAATGAAGCTCAAATAACTCACTCGCAGGCATATAGGATCAACATTAGAATGTAAAAGTTCGAAATCACTTAGCTTTTGAAAACTAACTCATCAAGACATATTTTGGGCCAACATGAATCATATGTAGCAATCAAGATTTACAAAAGTCTTACCATTGTGCCCCTCAACATTTGGAGAGATTCCCACTTTCACATAAGATATAGAATAAGATTAACTTGGACATAAATAAAATAATTTCCGCTCACTCTCACAAAAGAACTCAACATACATGCAAACGACGACCCATAGGCTTGCCCTTAGTGTAATACTCCGCTAATATAGAATTATGAATCAAGGATCAATTAGGACTTAAATTTGGTTGTAATGCACGCTAAGGGACGGGTAGGAACTATTTGGCCAAGATAGTGACTAAGCTCCCTAAGCACTTTAATACTTCACAACACTTTCATTTTTAAGCACATTCTTCAGTTTCCAACTTTTCTCCTTATACCTCCTTTTATTTCTCAATTTTTCAACTTAGGTGACTAGTGGGAATTTTTCTTTTAACATTGAGCTCATCCACTCATATTTTTTTCTTCTTTTCTTTTCCTTTCTTCCTTTCCCACCCTTTACGCACCTCTACTCTAGTCACCCTCAACTTAAGCATTTTGCTTATGTTGAGATTCACAATATCCAAGGAAGGAACAGGGCGAAAATAGGTTCATTATAAGCAAATGGGACGATTAATCGGTAAATCTTTAATTTTTCAAAGCTCTTTATTGTTTTTGTTTTCCCACTAAAAATCACCCTCCTTTTTTAGCAAAATATCACCTTTTTCTTCTCTTCAAATTCACCACACTTTTTAGCTTTTCTCTTCACTTCTCTAATTATGCTCCTTTCCAAAAAAAATTTTCATTAAAGTGCTCTAGGAGTCATTTGGATCAAATATAAGTCAATAGAACAAAAAGGGATTCAAGCTTATAATATGGCTATCAAAAGAATAGGCTAAGACTCAACATGGCTAATTAGGATAATTACAATCAAGGTAGGTAAAGTAGGATAAAAATAAGTCTATCAAAGAAATGCCTATATCACTTCCTAAATCCATCATTCTTATTTCGCTTTTCATACACACTGGGCAAGTTCTAGACATCAATTTACAAGAATGGAGTATATCAACGATAATTTCTCACACATTGGCACAAAATGGTCTAACAATGGAAATCAAGATCACATAAACATATATATCCATCTTGCATGCATAACATAATTAAGCCCAATTTTTCAAGTACACGAGTCAATTTCCAAGAGACTAAGTATTTCTACCTTTTTCATGCATTTTTGAGTGAATTTAATAAAGTCTCAATGATACCTAAAGTGAAGCACCTAACATTCATAGGATCCAAGTTTTAGTTCTTCCTAATGACTAATTTACCCTTAAGATGGTCGTCATCCATCCATCATTGGGCAAAGTCATGACTCAATGACTAAAAAAATTAAAATAAAAAAACCTAGACTCTCTAGTCGGTTCTAAGCGACTATCCATTGGAAAAGTACCGAAAACAAAAACCGAAAGGATCCAAAATAAAATAAAATAAAATAAATAAAAAATACTACAACCCAACAAGCATGCATGACAAATCATAAATTCCAAAAAAGTTAGGCCTACCATGTACACATTTAGCAATTAAGGTATGCATGGTACTATGGAGTTCACTTCTCCCACCCCACACATAATTGGTTACACTATCCCAAGTGCTAAAATAAATAAGCATAAAGTAATAGAGTGTAAGAAGAACTCCCTTGGCCTGTACTCCTTGTTTTCAATGTTCAAGCTCAATTTTTATTGAAACTCATGACCTATCACCTGCACACTTGAAAAAACACATAAAAGAGAAAAAAAAATTTATCTTGGGTTGCCTCCAAGTAGCGCCTGATTTAACGTCACGGTACGACACAGGTATCTTGATTACTCAGACTTCATTAAGATACCTGTTGAGACCGTGGTCACATCTTAGCCGCTTGTTTTACCATGCTAGCATGTGATACGTCAGAAAATAAAAGAAAAATAAAAAATAGGAAATAAAGACTAAAAGTTAAACACAAGCAATTAATCTAATCCTAAACCTTATTCCCCGGCAACGGCGCCACTTTTTGATAATGCTGAAACCACACCTCTAACTAAAGTATGAAGCGGATGTTGTCAATAAAGAACCCAACTAGAGGTTAGGGTCGATCCCACAAGGAATATGGAAAGATGTATAAAAATGCTAGTGCTTAAGCGTTTTAGTCAATTATAACCTAAGAGGGGGATTTGTAAAAATAAGTAACAATGTTGAGAAGTTGGTGGTTGTTTCCAAACTTATGCAATTAACTAGAGTAAGTGTTCCCCATGGGTCTGTAACTACTTCGGGTTTTACACTAGTGATCTATTCCAATACTTTACTTATAGAACTGATAACTTAGGTTCATTCAAATGATCGACCAATCCCTATTGAATGACTATCCTCAATTACTCGACCAAGTTTCATGAGTTTTGCAAACTAACCATTATCATTAAGTTCCAAATATAACTATCCTGTGACCACAACTCAAGTAAATACAATGATCATCAAGATCAAGGATCCGTTGTATTCTTTTCCTAATCTCTACCTCTTCAACCAAAGCAAGTAAAGAATTCAGGCACTTCCTAATGTTGCAAACCACTAAGAATCATTCAAGATGAATAGAATATAATATAATCGTTTAGTACTGGTTTTAGAATCACTTCGTGCTAACCCTAGTTCGTTAATTCACCATGGTTTCCACAACCCTAGTTGTGGTAGTTTTAGCCTATCATGTTGATAAGTAATTTAATAGAATTCGTAGATAAGAACTTAAAATAATACTTACAACAATGATCGGAAGAATCTTCACTTTATTAATGCAAAATTCAAAAGAACAACTTTACAATCGTATCCCAAAATAAAACTAACTCTCAAAATTAGATTGTAAGACTTGAAACTTGATGTAAATCTTTTCAAACTTCATAGTATTACATGAAAATACAGGGGTATTTATAGTAGATTTATATCTTCCTTGTTCCTTGATGAATTTGTCTTTGGATTTGTTAATTTCCTCTTCCTAGTTGATGTAGGAGACCCATTTTTTCCCTTTGAACACCCTTGCTGCGTCGCCCATGCCACAGTGCCTCTCAGTGTCGCATCGCATGCTCCATCACACAGGAGTGGGGACTGCTTCGCGCCTGTCATTGTGCTAGGAAAGGCTGGTGTTGCACAGGGCATAGTGCCAGAAGAGTGGCACCTCGCACCTGGCAGTGCGTGCATGCAGCTGCTGCACCACGCCTGGTATGGAGCCAGTGTGCGGCTGGTTTGAACAACTTGTGCCATCCTCGTGCGGCCTTTAATCCTTGCATTCTCCAATCCCACTTCTTCACATTTGATTAATAAGCCTCAAATACATTCAAATTCATTATTTTAAGACTTAAAAACATCTCATCATGTGTGCTAGCCATTTTCACAAATATGTAGCTTAAACACATGAAAACACACATAATTTGTTCTCAAAACATAGTAAAGTGTGGGAAATATATGTCTATGAAGTGTGTAAATACACCCTTGATCAGTGGTAAGAATGATCTTACCCAAGTATGTAGGATTATGAATGGGTATTTTCATTCACACCCATGCCCAATCTCTCCTAATTCATGAAAGTTGATCAAAAAAATCTTATGGGGTTTTAACTTAAATCTTGTGGAATTCTAATTCTATTAATGGGTTATTTTATTTTGTGAATTATATTATATTTTTTGAATTATGAGTCAGATTCTACAACTATTTTGATTATAACATTATTGATTTCAATTTCTACTAAATTAAGCCCAATTATGCATTGTTCTGTGATGAATCGAGTTATGATCTTTACTTCAATTGTTAATATTCATAAACCCATCATGGTTTATGATTTGAAATATGGAATTATTTCAATGCCCATTATTATTTGATGATTTTCAAAGTATATGCATGATCTACAAGTATGCATGAATTTCATGAATTACGAATTATGTTTTTGGCCGACTCACGGGCCTTACCCTCATGGCTAGTTCACGTATTTACAAGCATGTTTATGATTATCATGATTTAACTAGCCTGTTAATTTCATGCATATTATACTATAAGCACTATATATGTTTTGGGAGTATTATTTAACACCGAGTAGGTTCAGGGCCTAGGTTCTGCCCAGAATCTCAGAACTACATGCCACCGTAGGACATGATGCGACCTCCCTTGGGACTATTCCCTTGCCCTAATGGGACGTTTATGGTGATATCATGCCTTTCATGGTTCTAACCTTGGCAAGGTACAAACGCCTTCCCGACTAGGGTTACAGGTCGGACCCCATGTCTGCTCGTATGGGGTATGTTGGTTATGAGAATCTCCCATTGTTCCTCATGATTTATGAATGTTTACGATTATGTATATTGGCTCAAGATATTTTCTATAAAGCTTTTCTCTTATGATTATGATTACGACTGAATTACAAATATTTTGAAAACCTTGAGCCTTATGTTATTGTATGCTATTTATGTTATGAGCATGTTCTCCTACTCTTACGATCATTTATGAGCTTTTATATATTTTAAATGTCTGTTTTACTTTTCTTGCATACTTAGTACATTCTTTGTACTGACCGCATACTTTCTGTGTTGTATCGTTCCATGATATAGTACCCAACTCTCAGGCGCATCCCCGTCAGTAGTCCATTTCAGAGTTAGCTATCAACCCTTTTGGTGAGTCCTCATGTTCCGAGGGCCATATGTTCAGACAGTGATGTTTCTTTTGTTTCAGTTTTTATGGATTAGTTGGGGATGTTTTCCCATCAACACATCTAATTTGATAGAGGCTTTCAGGCAGATTGTTGTACTCAGCTGATATGTACCTCTAGTACTTTCTGCTTATCATATTATGTTATGTTACATTTATGTTATTGCTATATCATATGTTCAGTATTCCTCTTTAAGTGATATTAATTTAGATGAATGTTCATTCCATGGGTTGACTTGGAGTCTCTCAGGGCTCCTTGTCCCATGTTACGACGTGGGTCTGCGTTCGGGTCATGATAATTTTTTTTCTAGGATTTATCCCCTAGCGTCCCATGCTAGGTATCTCCCCCGAGACTTACACTTTTTCAGCTCAATGTCCCATCTTGTTCTTTCCTCTTACACCCTGTTTGTCTCTACAAAACAAAGAAAAATATACAAAATGTTAGAAGGATGGGTTGCCTCCCACCAAGCTCCTTAGATATAGTTGTGGCACGACATTCATGAGTTGCCTCCCATGAAGTGCCTGATTTAATGTTGTGGCACGACTATGGTCCCCATCACTCTTTCATCTGAGTGGACTTATGACCATACCAGGGATCTACTTACTTCTCATGCAGCACATGCTGCTCCACTAACTGATTACAACCTCTAGGTTCTTCAGCTAGCTTCACTGTGAAGTCCTCATAGTGAGGTGGCATTCGTGCTGCTCCAAACACTTCAAACACTACCTCCTGAACATCTACTCTTATAGACATCTTGCCTGACTTAACATGTATGACAGTGTCGGTGGTGGATAAAAATACTCTCCCTAAAATGAGGGGAATGCTGCATCTGCCTCATAGTGAAGGATTATAAAGTCCACTGGTAGGATGAAAGGTCCTACCTTAATCAAGACATATTCTATGATTCCTTCAGGATAAGATAGAGACCGGTCCGCAAGCTACAACTTCAATGTAGTAGGATATGGTTCACCTAATTCCAGAGTTTTGAACAGGGATGTTGGAATCAAATTGATGCTCGCACCCAAATCATATAAGGCCGAACCAACTTCCTTGCTCCCAATAGTGAGAGGAATAGTGAATTTCCTGGGGTCCTTTAGCTTTTTAGGAATTTTGTTCTTCATTCGGGAACTACACTCTTCCATAAGATCCATGGTTTCAAATTCTTTATGCCTCCTCTTATTCGCCACAATATCCCTGAGATACCTGGCGTACTTTGGGGCTTCCTACGAAAGCTCCACCAATGGAATATTCATATGAACCTACTTTAACAACTCAAGAAACTTACTACAATTTGTGTCCTCTGTCTTCTTCTTCAACCTTTGAGGGAATGGAGGAGGTGGTCTAGCTACCACAATTTTCAATTGTGGGTTTCTAGACTCACCCACCTCAGTCTTGGAACTCACAACCTATTCCTTATCAACTTTTTCTTTTCTAGGGATAGCCTCACCCAACTCTTTACCATTGCACAAGAAGATTGTGCTCACATTTTCCTTTGGGGTTCTTCTCGGTGTTACCCAGGAGTGCCCCCTATGGTCTATTGTTCTGTTGTAGGGTCAATGGCCCCATTTGCTTCTCAATCTCATAGATGGACTTTTGCATTTTATTAACCACTTACATCTGCTGCACCATCCATTGCTCCATTGTATCCTCAAGAAAACTGCTCTATTGATGGCCTTGTGGCCTTTAATAAGTGTTCTGGGCCTTTGGAAGTTTTGATTCCCTCCCAATGAGGGATTTGGTCAGTTCCAGTACCCCTGATTATAGACATTACCTACAAAACTCTATCACGACCTTATTGTCCCACAAATATATAAACTCAGGATTAAGAGGACAACCTGAATAGGCGTGGCTTTCTCCACACACCTCACATGATGGTGGTGGCATTTGTTGTCACGACCCGAACATAGGCCCGATCTAGACACAAAACCTAGAACCATAAATGGCTCCAAGTAGACCCGTGCCATGAACATGAAAACTAAAGCTTAACATAAATATTTGCGGAAAGAAACATTTTAAACAGCGAAAGTCTGAATAACTAATAAATCTGAATAACGAAATACATAACACTGATCCGAAGTTGAATACATACTATGTTTGATAAGCTTCTACAATCTGATGAGCCCATAGGACAAGATCCCAACTAACTCACTAATAAACTAAAACTGAGAATACTGATAACAAGCTGATAATAAGGTCCTTTAAGGATGAGGACTCACCAACAAGTTGGGTATGCTAGAACTGTGAGAAACTGGCTAGTGGCGGTACTGAACCTGAACGTCCGAGACTATATCATGAAATGATACAGCATAAAATATGCGGTCAGTATTTGAAATGTACTGAGTATGCTAGGCAAGTAAAACCGTTAAGTATGTAAAAATGAAATCATGCATATCATACAACACTTTGTCATAAGATACTGAGAGTAAGTCTTGCATGCTATTATCTGAAAACATGATTTAGACATAATTGAATATCATAAATGACTCAAAGTTGAAACTGATAATCATAAGTAAAACTGAACATTAGGTCAAACCTTCTGAAATCATAATAACATGACTGATGAACATGCATAACTGAAATCATGAGTAATAATGGGAGACTCGTCATATAACCGACATTACCACGATAGAGATTATGTGGTCTCGACTATTACACTCAAATGCGTAGAGCCATCCAAAGCCTTGCCAGGGCGAAGGGCGCTACCTAACATCAATATTAAGCAGAAGGCCCCTTGGGGGCAAGGGAAGCTCATAAGGGAGGTCCCAATGAATCTGAACATAGCTATGTTGACACGTAGTTTTGAGGCACGGGGTTTTCTGAACCTTTAGCCTACTCAGTGCTAGACACCACTCCCAAAAATATGCATATTCTCTCCATCATTTTTCAACAAAGCTGAAGCATTGTCTTTCAATGAAGTTGAATCATAACATTACATACATAGTCTAAAAACTTAAACATGAGGAGCCTTGGCTCAAACCATACCACAAGCTGAAAAGTGGGAGTCTAGACTCCAAAACTATGTTGTAAGCTAATTACATGAAATTGAAGTAAATCATGGAACATACTTGATCATATGGGCTTTCCCAAACATAAACATGCTTTTACATAGAGTTGATAGTCAAAATCATGGATATAGACATGGATAATTTGAAATCATACTTTCATCATAAACATCTCATCATACTTGAAAACATAGATCATAATCTCAACTCTTCATGAACTTTCATAATTGGGCATTATATTTATAAAACTTTGAAATCATAATTTGTAATTGAAATCATTATGAAACATGCCCTTGAATCTTAAAACAACATTAGAAACATGAATAGAATTTATCCATGATAAATACTTAGAGGATTTCACTAACTGGGTTAAAACCCCATAGGTTCATCAACCTAGAATTTCATGAATTTAGAAGAGGATTTGGGCATTGGAGTGAAGGAATACTCCCATTCATAGCCCTAAAACCTGGGTACTTTGATTTCACAATCTCCCTTGAAAACCCAAGTGAATTGAGGAAGAACCTAAGGAATCCTCTAGCTTGATCTCCAATGAACTCCTTAATCTTGCATGCATGGAATGGGAAGTCTTAGAATAGGTTAAGCACCTTCAAAACCCGCCTAATGGAGCTTAAAACAATGTAGTTTAGGACCTAGGGGCTTAGGAATTATGAAAATACCCTTACTAAAATGCAGGGAAATTACACACTGCTAGTCACCACTAGGGACACCATGACTCTTGGTATACCTAATGACTCGTGGTGAACCACTCGTTTAGCACACTTCCCAAAAGTTAAACACCTAAGCATGATCCTGACTACGACCAACTCCACGAGTCATGGGGTCACTTCACGACTAGTGGCTGCCTCTCGTGCCATCTCGGGAAAATTAGACCTTGCATCGTTGACAACTTGACCACGAATCACTTAACGAGTCGTTACCCACACCACGACTCATTACTACTCTCGTGGTCACTCCCTAACCATGAGTTCCTGCAAAGCCCCTCTCTACTTCACAAGTCACTTCATGACTTGTGAAGTATCCCCACGAGTCACTAGACGACCCGTCCAGAGGCCCGGGCTACATTTTCCTATTTTCTTTTCTTGAACATTCGGGTATGATCTTAGGGACTGTCGGGGTATTGTAATATCTCTCCCTTGAAAACATTCATCCTCGAATGTGAATGAACATACTAAATGTCATGACCCGAGAGCACACCCGAATCATAGACACAAGATGAGGAACCCCGAGGGACCACAAGTCAACCCATGGCGTGAGCATATAACTAAACCATTCACGTAAGGAGTAAGAATTAGCTTAATAATCATGAATTAAAATGAAGATGAGACATGAAACATAAGAAACAACGATGCATAATCCAAACATAAACAGCTGATTACTACGAGTAGGAGTGAAAGCCTCTAAGCATAACAGACGGGTTGAAGGGACGAGACCCCAAAAAACCCAAACGTACTAAAAACTAAAACACAGACAAAATCCGAACATGAAGCCCTCGAGCCATGAGGACTCACCACTGAGAATTAAGAGCCCTTGTCCTCTGGTCCATCACTAACTCCGGGGCATACTTTGATAGGCAAGTGAACAGAAGTGAATATTATAAAACTATCATCTTTCCCTATTTGAGATTAACAAACTCAGCTGCTTTCAATTCCCACATCTCTCGAGGGAAGAACCTATCAAGAAAGGCCATGTGGAACACATCCCAGCCGATAGGACCCGCTCCCGTTGTCCTACTATCCTTCCACTGTTTGTACCAAATATAAGCGACCTCCTTTAGCTGGTAAGAGGCCAAATCAACACACTCCTCATTTGTCACTCCCATAACCTGAGTGACCTTCAAGATCCCTTCAATGAACTTATGTGGATCCTCGTCCACCTTTGACCCCTTGAACTCGGGAGGAGTCATCCTCAAAAAGTCTCTAATCCGAACCGTCGCTGCGTTACCATTCTATGGGACATGCGCAATAGCCTGCTGGTTGACCTGAGCGGTCAAGGCCTGCGCCAACATAAGAATAGCTGCCCGAAACTTAGCATGGGCAGTTGGCTCTAGGGCATGGGGCTTCTGGATAGGGGAAGCTTGTTGATGCTCATGATCATTGCCACCACTGTGGCCTTCATCATTTATGTTCCTCCTTCCGTTTATTCTCCCTGGAGCCATAATTTTCTGCAATCACAAGTAGCACGAGTTAGAAGCATGGAGAGACTTTTCATAGCACAATATAGATCATGAAAGAAGGGAACATTTCCTAAAACGTTTAGTAGCCTCTTCGTCATAAGTGTGGCGCGCTTCACACCCATGAAAGAGTCTACCTAACGCAATTTCAGACTCCCAGGGATACATCTGACCCTATTTCTCTGATACCAATTTTTTCACGACCTGAGAGTACACCCAAATCGTAGACACCGCACGAGGAGCCCCGAGGGTCCCCAAGTCAACCCATGGAGTGAGAATATCACTAATCCATTCATGTAAGGCGGAAGACTTACCTTAATAATCATAAATTAAATTGAAGACGAGACATGAAACATAAGAAACAACGATACATGATCCAAACATAAATAGATAATCACTACGAGTAGGTCTAAAAGCCTCTAATCATAAAAGACGAGCTGAAGGGACAAGACCCCAACTAATCCCAAATGTACAGAAAACTAAAAGATAGACAAAATCTGAACATGAAGCCCTCGAACCATGAGGACTCACCACTGAGAACTGAGAGAATAACCGAGAGCAAGGTAGGAGCGATTTTGAACCTGCGAAGCGGATCCTGTATCATAGAACGATACAGCATAGAAAATATGGGGGTCAGTACTTGGAATGTACTGAGTATCGAGGTATGAAAAAAAATCCTTAAAACATAAAAACTGTAGGAGTGAGGACATTATGATCGTAAATACTAAAATCATAAATATATCGTAAGGCTCAAGATTTCCAAAATATTCATAAACTTGTCATAGTCATAATATGAGAGAAAACATTTCATAAAATAGGACTTGGGACAAAAGAACATAGTCATATGTGCATTAAAATAATGAGGAACAATGGGATGTTTCTATAACCGACATACCCCATATGAGCACACATGGAGCCCATCCTGTAAGCCTAGTCGGGAGGCCGTCCATACCTTGCCAAGGGTATCAACCATGAAAGGCGTGATATCACTCATGAAGACCCTGTAGGTCGTAGGGTACATACACTGAGGCGGTCCCAAACATAACGTATAGTGGAATGTAGTTTTGAGATTCGTGGCGTAACCTAGGTCCCGAACCTACTTGGTGTTAAGTACTACTCCCAAAACATGCAACGTGCTCACAGAAATTCATACATGACATGCATGGATAGTTAAATCATGATAATCATAACATGCTTGAGAATTCGTAATACTAGCCATGGAATTGGGCTCGTGGATCATCCAAAATCATAGTTCATAAATCATAAGCGACATGTGGGCATTGCCCATAATTTCAATAATACTTAAAATGCTTAAATTTATAGGAAACATGATCATAATTACATGAGTAATTGAAAACATGTTTAAGATTCATAGGTTCATATCATTCTTGAGAAAATCACCATAGCCATGAATTTCACTAAAAATCCTCATGATTTGGGCACATATTCTTTGAGAGATTTAAATCCTCCAATATTGAATAAAACAAGTGACAACAGCCCAATAATTTGAAGCCCGTGATTTTAGACATGCTACGACAAGCTCATATCGATTTTTGAGGAAACATGTATTTGGGTGATGACCCATCAAGACTTGGTAACTTTAAACATAGAATGAGGGAGAAATTGGGCATGGGTAGGGACTAAACCACCCATTCAAAACCACACATACCTGGAACTTCTCGATTCTTAACTCCTTTGAAAAGCCCTAGATGGAAACTTGAAGAAGAACACTTGAATCCCTTTCCTCTTTTCCTTCTACTCTTACATGCATCAAATGAGGTTTATCATGAATGATTTCCTCTTAAAATACCCTATCTTGACCTCAAAAATGACGTAGTTAAGGTCTTAGGAGCGTAGGAAATTATGAGAAAACCCTTACTAATTTGTAGGAAATAACTGTCGGGAGACCCCAACGGGCGGCCTGACGACTGGTTACTAGGGACAACAAGTCATTGGGTCGTTTCATCAAGTGTACTAGAATTTTTTGCCTGGGAACCTAATGGAGGACATGAAGACTCGTACCTTGAGGCAATGACTCATTACCAGCTTCCGTCAAGTACACTGCCTCATCCTTAATTAAATCCTCAACCTTACCCCACAGTGGTCCTGACGACTCGTGGTGGCTGACCACGAGTTGTTCCCATGCCCATAGGGACCTCAACTCCGAGCTCAGTCCAACCTTCCCACGAGTCACCTGACAACTCGTGGGGTCTCCTCATGAGTCGATTAACGACTCATCCTACACTGCTGTAACATTTTCTAGATGTTTCCCCGCTTGACTCCCGTGTCTGATCCTTGGTTTCCCGGGGTATAAAAATATCTCCCCCTTGGAAACATTCATCCTCAAATGTTAGAAACATGCAAAAAACTTAGAAACAAACAATCACCATACACAAATACTGATCATTTAAGTCGAAAACTAAGGGAACGACTACCCTCGAAAAGAATTACATAGATGGACTAAATTCTGACATAACATACCTATATCATATCATGAAACAAACTTGTACACGTGAACGGAACATGAGGAACTTAATAGAGGTTTAGGGAAGAACTGATACCTCAAACTGCAACTGAGCCGGTAGAGAACAAGTGATGGTATTTAGCTATCATATCTGCTTCTGTTTCCCAAGTAGCTCCCTCAACAAGCTGATTTCTCCATACACCTCTACTAAAGCTACTTCCTTGTTCCTCAGCCTCCGAACCTGACGATCCAAGATTGAAACAGGAATTTCCTCATAACTGAGGCTATCATTCACATCAACACCTTCCACCGGAACCACTAAGGCTGGATTTCCTAAGCACTTTTTCAAGAGGGATACATGAAATACGGGATGAACTGAAGCTAACTCCGAAGGTAACTCTAACTCATAGGCTACTTTACCCACTCATCTCACTATCCGGTATGGGACAATATAGCAGGGGCTCAGTTTCCATGTGTTTTCGAATCTCATTACTACCTTCATGGGAGATTCCTTCAAAAACACCCAATCATCGATCTCGAACTCAAGATCTCTTCTCCTTACATCTACATACGACTTTTTGTGACTTTGAGCCGTTTTCAGTCTTTCTCTTATTAGTTGAACCTTCTCCATAGCCTCATGGACTGAATTTGGACCCACTAATGAAGCCTCACCAACTTCAAACAAATCAATGGGCGATCTTCACCTTCGCTCGTAAAGAGTCTCGAACGGTGCCATTTGGATGCTAGAGTGATAGCTATTGTTGTAGGCAAACTCAATAAGAGGTAAATGCTCATCCCAACTACCCTTGAAATAAATAACGCAAGCTCTCAACATGCCCTCAAAAGTTTTGATCGTCCGCTCCACCTGGCCATCTGTTTGCGGATGAAATGCCGTGCTAAACTTGACCTGGGTACCAAGTCCTTTTTGAAAAGATCTACAGAACTGAGAGGTGAACTGAGTAACTCTATCCGATATGATGGAAAAGAGCACTTCATGCAATCTAACAAACTCTCAGATGTATAACTTGGCATAATCTTCTGCTGAATCGATGGTTTTGGCCGGTAGAAAATGAGCAGCCTTGGTCAACCTATCCACCACAACCCAAATGGAGTCATACTATCTACGAGTACGAGGAAAGCCTGTTATGAAGTCCATGTTGATTTCTTCCCACTTCCAAGTACGAATGCTAATATCTTGGAGTACACATCTCGACCTCTGATGCTCCACTTTCACTTGTTTGCAATTTGGACACTTGGCTACAAATTGTGCAATGTCCCTCTTCATGCCATTCCACCAGTAGATTTCTCGCAAGGCATGACACATCTTGGTGGCACCTGGATGGATAGAATATCTAGATCCATGAGCCTCATGCAACATCCGGCTCCTTAAATCACCCACATTCGGAACACAAAAGCGACCCTGGTATCGAAGTACACCATCTCCCCCTTTGGAGAAAAGTTCTACCTTCTAATTTTGAACAACTTCTTTCAACTTTACCAATGTTGGATATTCATTTTTTTTAGCCTTCACCTCAGTTTCTAAGGAAGACTCTGACATGTTCTAAACAACTACACCCCCATCGGTCGAGCCAACTGA
The DNA here is from genome assembly GCA_035772735.1 of Datura wrightii. Taxonomy (NCBI): domain Eukaryota; kingdom Viridiplantae; phylum Streptophyta; class Magnoliopsida; order Solanales; family Solanaceae; genus Datura; species Datura wrightii. The sequence continues at coordinate 181,611,516 of JASDFA010000018.1, forward strand.
TCTTACTCCCAACCGTGCAAGTCAATGTACCTCCTTCACCAGCTCCTTCTTGTCTTCACTCACGTGCAACACACTCTCCAGAGATAGTCTACTAAGGGCATCCGCCACCACGTTGGCCTTACCTGAGTGGTAAAGGACACTCATGTCATAGTTATTAAGTAGCTCCAACCACCTTCATTGCCGAAGATTGAGATCCTTCTGTGTGAACAAATATTATAATCTCTTGTGGTCTGTGAATACATGTACCTGAACTCCATACAAGTAGTGTCTCCATATCTTCAAAGAAAATACCACCGCGACCAACTTAAGTTCATGGGTCGGGTAATTCTTCTCATGAACTTTCAGCTGTCCGAAATCATATGCTTTAACTTTCCCGTGCTACATCAATACACATCCCAGTACGACTCTCGAAGCATCAAAAATGCAACAAATCCATCGGTGCCCTCCGGTAAAGTCAGCACCAGTGCTGAAGTGAGTCGGGCCTTCAATTCTTGAAAGCTCTTCTCACAAGCCTCTGACCATTGGAATTTCACCTTCTTCTGAGTTAATCTCATCAATGGGGCTGCAATGGATGAGAAACCTTCTACAAAACTTCCGATAGTAACCCGCTAAGCCCAAAAAGCTCCTGATCTCCGAAGGGTTTACCGATCTTGGCAGTTCTTCACTACCTTTATTTTCTAGGAGCCTACCCTTATACATTCTCTTGACACTACACGTCCCAAGAATGCAACTGAATTCAACTAGAACTCACATTTCCTGAACTTGGAGTATAGCTGGTTATCCTTGAGGGTCTGAAGTGCAACCCTCAGGTGTGCGGCATGCTCCTCCTCGCTCCTAGAGTTTATTAATATATCGTCAATGAACACGATCACGAACATATCCAGATATGCCTTGAATACCCTGTTCATCATGTCCATAAAATTTGCAGGGGTATTGATTAGTCCAAAAGACATAACAATGAATTCATAATGGCCATACCGACTTCTAAAAGTAGTCTTCGGGATGTTGCTCTCCCGAACCCTGAGCTGGTGATACCCGGACCTGAGATCTATCTTGGAGAAATATTTGGCACCCTGAAGCAGATCAAATAGGTCATCAATCATGGGTAAAGGGTATCTATTCTTGACAGTGACCTTGTTCAACTTCCTATAGTCAATACACGTCCCGAGAGAACAATCTTTTTTCCAGATGAACAACACTGGGGCATCCCATAGGGACTTACTTGGTCTGATGAAACCTTGTCTAGCAAATCCTTTAGTTGGTCCTTCAACTCTTTTAGCTCGGTTGGCCATTCACTAAGGAGGAACCGATATGGGCTGTGTGTCGGGTAAAAGATCGATCTCAAAATCAATCTCCCTGTCGGGAGGAAAACCTGGTAGGACATATGGAAATACCTCAGGATACTCACATACCAAGGGGATTAACTAAATGGTTGGGGTCTCGGACGTGGCATCCTTAACCCTAACCAAATGGTAAATACAACCCTTAGCGATCATTATCCGGGCCTTGAGATAGGATATAAAGCATCCTAAAGGTATCGCCGAACTACCCCTCCATTCTAAAACGGGTTCACCTGGAAAACGGAACTCCACCGCTTGGGTTCTACAGTGAACAGAAGCACAACATGAAAACAATCAATCGATGCCCAAAATGATGTCAAAATCAGTCATAGCCAATTCTACTAAGTTTGCGGACATAACTTTATGCAATATTTTAATGGGGATACCTCTATATACCCACCTTGCAACGACTGAATCCCCAACCAGAGTAGACACAGAAAACGGTTCCGACGAAATTTCAGGACTGAATCAAAAATTACTAGCAATGTAAGGTGTCACAAAAGACAGTGAAGCTCCCGAATCTGACAAAGCGTAAGTATCAATGTGAAAGACTCGCAACATACCCATCACCACATCGAGAGAAGTCTCCTGCTCCTGTCGAGAGTCAAGTGCATAAAACTAGTTCTTGCACTGACCGCTAGCTATACCTTCCAAAGCACCCTTCTTTATAGGACGTGCCGCTGGAGCTGCTGAACTAGCTGCTAGAGTGCAAGCTCTACCACCCCCTAACCTTGCTGCGGGGTAATTCCTGAGCGTGTGTCTAGGTTTTCCACACTCGAAGCAAGCATTTGAGCCCACCAAACACCTCCCTGGGTGATTCTTGCCACAACTAGCACAAGCCGGGAACTTGCGCTCTATGTGCATGCTACTCTGACCCCTCGATCCTGAGGCCCAGTTCCTCCAATCGTCTCATGGACTAGATAGGGTATTGGCTGAAGATGGTGCTAGTGTGATAGACCTGTGCTAGGACTGCTGGTGAAGCCCACCTTCTAGCCTCAACTGGAGGACCTGTAGCTATCATTTCTGGCCCTCTTAGCTTCTCTCTGCCTCATATGAGCTGCCTCTATCTGCTGGACATAAAGGACTATCCATGGGTAGTCCATCTCCTGATGAATCATGGTTGTTCTGCAATCCTTGTCTAGATACTCGACTCCTCCTTACACGAATATGCTCACCCGCGCCCTCTAGTCCATCACTAACTCCGGGGTATAATTTGACAGGCGAGTGAACTCAAATGAATATTCTAACACTGTCATCTTTCCCTATTTGAGATTAACAAACTCAGCTGCTTTCGATTCCCTTATCTCCTGAGGGAAGAACCTATCGAGAAAGGCCATGTGGAACTCATCCTAGATGATAGCACCAGCTCCCGCTTCCCTACTGTCCTTGCATTGCTTGTACCAAATATGAGCAACCTCTTTTAGCTGGTAAGAGCCCAAATCAACACTCTCCGTTTTTGTCACTCCCATAACCTGAGTGACCTTCAAGATCCCTTCAATGAACTCGTGTGGATCCTCGTCCACCTTTGACCCCATGAACTCGGGAGGGTTCATCCTCAAAAAGTCTCTAATCCGAGCCGTCGTTGCGTTACCATTCTTTGGGACATGCACAGTAGCCTACTGCTTGACCTGAGCGATCAAGGCCTACGCCAACATCTGAATAGCTGCCGAAACTCAGCATGGGAAGCTATCTCTAGGGCCTAGGTCTCCTAGACATAGGGAGCTTGTTGATGCTCATGATCATTGCCACCCCCGTGGCCTTCATCATTTCTGTTCCTCCTTTCGATTATTCTCCTGGGAACCATAATTTTCTGAAATCGCGAATAGCACGAGTTAGAAGGATGGAGAGACTTTTCATAGCACTATATAGATCATGAAGATGAATATTTGCTAAAAGTTTAGTAGCCTCTTCGTCAAGTGTGGCGCGCTTCACACCTACGAAAAAACTCTACCTAACGTAGCTTTCAGACTCCCTAGGACACATCTGAACCTATTGCTCTAATACCAATTTTTTCACGAACCCGAGAGAATACCCGAATCATAGACAAGGGACAAGGAACCCCGAGGGACCCCAAGTCAACCCATGGCATAAGCATATAACTAAACCATTCACGTAAGGCGGAAGACTTAGCTTAATAATCATGAATTAAGATGAAGACGAAAACATGAACCATAAGAAACAATGATACATTATCCAAACATAAACAACTGATTACTACGAGTAGGTCTGAAAGCCTCTAATCATAACAGATGGGTTGAAGGGACAAGACCCCAACTAATCCCAAACGTACTGAAAACTAAAAGATAGACAAAATCCGAACATGAAGCCCTCGAACCATGAGGACTCACCATTGAGAACTGAGAGCAGAACTGAGAGCAAGCTAGGAGCGATGCTGAACTTGCAAACCGGATCCTGTATCATAAAATGATACAGCACAGAAAATATCCGGGTCAGTACTTGAAATGTATTGAGTATGCGAGGTATACAAGACAATCCTTAAAACATAAAAATTGTAGGAGCAGGGACATCATGATCATAAAGACTGAAATCATAAATATATCGTAAGGCTCAAGATTCCCAAAATATTCATAAACCTGTCATAGTCATAACATGAGAGAAAACATTTCATAAACAGGACTTGGGCCAAAAGAACATAGTCATACGTGCATTGAAACAATGAGGAGCAATTGGAGGTTTCTATAACCGACATACCCCATATGAGTACACATGGAGTCTGACCAGTAAGCCTAGCCGGGAGGCCGTCCATACCTTGCCAAGGGTATGAACTATGAAAGGCGTGATATTACTCATGAAGGCCCTGTAGGGCATAGGGTACAGACACTGAGGCAGTCCCAAACATAACGTATGATGGCATGTAGTTCTGAGATTCGGGGCATAACCCAGGCCCCGAACCTACTCGGTGTTAAGTACTACTCCCAAAACATTCAACGTGCTCATATAAATTCATACATGACATACATGGCTAGTTAAATCGTGATAATCATAACATGCTTGAGAATTCATAATACTAGCCATGGAATTGGGCCCGTGGATTGGCCAAAATCATAGTTCATAAATCATAAGCGACATGTGGGAATTGCCCGTAATTTCAATCAAACTTAAAATGCTTAAATTTCTAGGAAACATGATCATAATAACATGAGTAATTTAAAACATTCTTAAGATTCAAAGGTTCATATCATGCTTGAGAAAATCACCAGAGCCATGAGTTTCACTAAAATTCTCATGATTTGGGCACATATGCTTTGAGATATTAAATCCTCCAATATTGAATAAAACAAGTGACAACAGCCCAATAATTCGAAGCCCATGATTTTAAACATGCTACAACAAGCTCATATCGATTTTTGAGGAAACATTCATTTGGGTTATGACACATCAAGACTTGGTAACTTTAAACATAGAATGAGGGAGAAATTGGGCATGGGTAGGGACTAAACCACCCATTCACAACCCCACATACCTGGAACTTCTCGATTCTTAACTCCTTTGAAAAGCCCTAGATGGAAACTTGAAGAAGAACACTTGAATCCCTTTCCTCTTTCCTTCTACTCTTACATGCATCAAATGAGGTTTATAATGAATGATTTCACCTTAAAAGTCCCTGTCCCAACCTCAAAATGACGTAATTTAGGTCTTAAGAGCGTAGGAAATTACGAGAAAGCCCTTACTAATTCGCTGGAAATGACTGTCGGGAGACCCCAACGGGCAACCTAACAACTCGTTACCAGGGACAACGAGTCGTTGGGTCATATCGCCAAGTCTACTAGAACTTTTTGCATGGGCTCTTAACGGAGGACATGATGACTCGTCCTCCGAGGACACGACTCGTTACCAGCTTTCGTCAAGTACACTACCTCATCCGTAATTAAATCCTCAACCTTACCCCATGGTGGACCTGATGACTCGTAGTGGTTGAGCACAAGTCGTTCCCACGCCCGTGAGGACCTCAACTCCTTATCTCAGTCCAACCTTCCCACGGCCACCTGACGACTCGTGGGGTCTCCTCACGAGTCATCTAACGACTCATCCTGCACTATTGTAACATTTTCCAGATTTTTCCCTGCTTGACTCCGGGGTCTGATCCTTGGGTTCCCAGGGTATAACACTGAAAAGTTGGGGAATGGAACAATCATCCCAAATAGTGAACATCTAAAGCTGGAAACTGATAGAGAGACTGACTCCGAATAGAAATACATGACTGATAATGCTCAAACTCACACTTCCTAACAAAGTATGAAGTGGATGTTGTCAATAAAAAACACTAAGAGGTTGGAATCGATCCCATAGGGAATATGAAATACAAATACCGATAGTTGAAATTGTTGGTGAGTTATTTCCAACCTGGAGGGTTTCAAAGAAAAATAATATTAAAACAATATTATAATGGTGGTTGCTAGGAATATTTGCAAATAACTAGGGTATGTGTTCCCCATTGGTTCATAACAGCTTCAGGTATACACACCTGATCAATCAATGCTTACTTATAGAACTAATAACTAGGGTTCATCCAAACGACTAGTTCGTCCCTATTGGATGACTATACTCAATCACTGGGTCAGGTCTCATGAGCAATTTTAAACTAACCGTTATCAATATGTCCCAAAATTAACTATCCTGCAACCACAGCTCAAGTTAATACAATGATCATGAAGATCAAGGCTTTGTTGTAATTCTCTTTTCCTAGTCTCTACTTCTCAAGGTTCAAGCAAGTAAAGAATTCGGGCAAGTCCTAACGCTGTACACCATTAAGAAACGTTTAAAGATGAAGAGAATACAACACAAGCTTTTACATTGGTTTTGAATCACTTTTGTGCAACCCTAGTTTGTTAATCCAGCATGGTTCCCACAACCCCTAGTTGTGGAAGTTTTTAGCCTCTCATGTTTGTAAGAGTGCAATTTGTATTCGTAGAAAAACACACAATTAAATACTTACAACAATAATTTGAAGAAAACCAGATTTAAATATCAAAGAACAACCTCAAGAACAATAAAAGAAATCAAGAATTTGATCCCAAGAATTGCTCCTCAAAACTTGACAAAAAATTCACAAGAATAATCCTTCACACGTTTTTTCAATCAATGTTGTCCTTCTCTCTTGTTATTCTACTAAAATAAAACATAAAAGGTATTTGTACAGACATCAAAAACCTTTCCCTAAGCTAATAGGGAGGTTTTCCAGAACTGGCGCCGACTGTGTCACGACTGGACCTACGACCCGTAGCAGGATTGTACGGGTCGTACCTACTTCTCATAAGTCCTTGGCTGCTGCAGATTTTGCTATGTTTTGGCAGGCTGGTATGACTCGTACCTTTATCCTATGAGTCATACAATGCATCTTTTGTGTGGCCTTTAGAACTCTGACACCTTCTGAAGTTTTCCACAAGTGTTGTGGTATAGCTCGTACCTTCCTCCTATGACTCATACTGCTTATTGTGTCTGAAATTCTGCTAAGTCTTGAATAATCACTGAAGCTCATCATGGCTCATGGTACGGATCGTATATAAATATTATGATTCATGGATTCCACCCGTACCAAAAGACTGCCTTGTGCAATTTCTCTGAAGTTTTCCACAACTCCAGTTACGGCTCGTACCATCTTGGTACGGCTCGTACTAAGATTCATATGTTACCTTCTTCTCTATTCAACCTTCTGAGTTTCATCATGGTTCTCAGTACGGCTCATACTAAGACTTGTACTTTGTCTAATTTTCTATATTTTAAGGCTTCTTTCGCACATCTTTGCTCCAACACTTATTTTCCCTTAAATCAAAGTAAAAGTATCTTATATTCATATAAACGTACCTGAGTCCATGCTGTTTTCTCAGTTTTAAGAGACTAAAGTGCTATAAACTTATAGCACATCAACACCCTCAACTTAAGACTTTTGCATATCCTTAGGCAAAGATAAATAAACACTAAACACAACGCTTAACTAGAAAATAAACCTAGGATACTACAGCCAACATCAAATAAAATTTGCACTATTAACTCAAGAAGCTTTTGACCCTTTTTCCGTGAACCAAATCAGCACATGCACTACAAGAAACCACAAAACATGATAAACAGGGATCATGATATGTCATCTAGCTATTAATAGTTAGTCAAGTCATCACCAATGCTTTTTACACAGACCAATGGTAGAGTTAAACATAAACCATGTACCCTCACAACAAATGAATTCCCCCACTCACAGATATAGTAAAATATATAAAATGGGACTGAAAAAATGAGACTCTCACTCTCACAAAGAAGTTCCAAAACTGCATATTGGATACCATAGGCTTGCCCTTATTTTCTCTACTTTAGTTTATCAAATGGCCAGGTTAGGATCACTATAAGACTTGCTTTGGCTTATAATGTAGGCTTTCATGATGGGTATGGTAGATATGAGATTTTTTAAGTGACTGAACCCTTCTTTGGCACTACACACATGTGGCTCCATTTTTCACTTATTCTTCACCCTTTTTGCTTTTTTCACTTTTTCCTCCCTTTTTACCCTTTTTAAGTATTTGTACGAGGGCGGTGTGTTTCATAAATCTTTTCATGCTTTTTCTTTCTTTTTTATTTTCTTTTCAATTATTCTGTTTTTTTCTTTTCTTGTCACACCACACCTCATTTTTAACCTTTTTCTTATCTCTCCCTTTTTCACCTTTCCACTATTTATGCACCCCTACTCTAGCCACCCTCAACTTAGGCATTTTGCATATGTTGAGGTTCACAATGTCAAAGGAGGGACCATAGCCAAAACGAGTTCATTATAAAAATGGGTACGATTAGTTGGTTAATCAAAGAAAAATGGTCTATTTAAGGCTCAGAAATTTGGATCAACGGAATCATATCATTTTGGTAGGATTATTTAAGCTAAAATGGGCTAAACAAGAATGGCATATGATCCTTTCCTAACCTACCATCTTAAAACCTATGCAAAGACCAACCGAGAAAGTTCTAGATCCTCTACGTAGTATTGAACTAAGTATTAGACCTCACTCACTCATGGTACATGACTTGCATTCACTCTAACTATCCTGTTTATTCATGGTTTAACCAAAATTACACATGCTAATATACTAAATGACAAAAAAAGATCCACAGAAATCATGCATGCAATCACAAGTACACAGCTAATCTTCAAAGAATTTTAAATAGGGTCAATTTTTCAAAATATCAAAACCAGTTCAATTCATTGGCTGAGTACTCCTAAGTTACTTTCTAATTAAATAAAAATTAGAAAAATAAAATCCTAAACATGCCGGTTCTACTAGATAGCATGCCCGAGGAAAAAGAAACATGGCAAGAAAAACCTCCGGATGAATCAAAAAACCCAAAAATACAAGTATCATCCTTCCCCTTTTTTAAAAAGCGTGCTTCATCCCTGAAGCATAAAATGTAAGAACAGCGGGAAAGGAACATAACTATGGTGCTCTAAGTGTTCCGGTCATCCTAGTGGTGGTCGGTGCACTCATTGGTGGGACAATAGGGGGAGTGACTACCCCCTCAGTAGTCTCAGCCATCTCTACGGCCTCTGAAATGGTCGAGGCTGAATATGGCTCACCCGTAGCATCCCTGCCAATAGAAAGATCTGCCTGGGCCATGGTGGAGCTACCTGCTCCTCTAGCTCATTCCTGCAGCTTAGAAAAATATGTATCATGAGTCCGCAGGCTCTCTACTCATGCCCACTTGCTCTCTCTTTTCTCTCTTCTTCCCTTCTTCTTTGAGGGATCGTCTAACATATCTTTTAGACCCTCTTTTTCCCTTTCACAGCATCAACACCGCCAAATCAAGCTCCTAATTTATATCAGCATCGAGGTCAGGAAGAGTGGGGGCTTCTATAACTGCCAGCTGCCGTGATGACAACTCGGCCACTTGGCTCCGAAGAGCCTCCAACTCCTTACAGAGGCTACCTATATAAGTCTGCTCGGCCATGCGTATATTGAATCTTCTTTCAAACCTGTCTAATATGGCATGCAGGGCCTGCACAACTATCTCAATCTCCACTTATACCCAAGGCTTAACATTCTCCATCATTGATTGAATCTTCATTTTGGCCATGGTCAGTCTCTTGGCCAGCTTCTGGAGAAATTCCTGGGGTACTAGGATGTACCCGGCTGGAGTGCTTGGGAGCCTAGGAGGTGGTGCGGTAGAAGTGCTGGGAGCTACATTTTGAATAACCAACATCTATAGCCAGTGTCTCTCCCTGCTCCTATGAGGTGGGGGCATTCACCTGTGCGCCCCCAACTGGCCGAGTCAGTGGAACTGCGGTGGAAAGTTGGGTCTAACTTATCGGGTTCATTTTATCCTAGATTAGGCCAATGTGAGCTATCTGGTGTCCTCTAATTAGGCACTCCTTACCCAGTGCACTGTGATGCCTGCCTCCGTGCATAATCTAAAGACGAGACTCGGGAATGGGATTGTAGTGCTCAATCCCATAGTCCGATCTCGCATCTGCTTTGTAATGACCCTTGGAATGTTGATGGGGTATCTGGATATGATACAGGCCACCAAATTTGCTCTATCCCCACTGAGGGTATTGTCATTAACCGTCGATGCCAACCGCTGGTGCACTAACGTCCAGCAGGCCTTTTCTATTAAATTTAAGGAATTCTTCAGAACCTGCTTCCTCTAGTGAACCACTCTGTCTCTTTGTTGTCCTCGACAATCATGCCAGAAAACCACTATATCTGCCTCCTTCACTCATCAAGACCGAGATGCTTGATCTATTTTAATACCTCCACCTAATATTCATATTCTGGCATAGCATGTGGTGGGATGAACTGGGGCCTATATAACATCTGAGCAATAGTGCACTCGGATATGTCAAGCTCTCAGCCTCAAACCAGGAAGCTCCCCAACTTGGGCTGATCTTTTAATTTCTAACCCGCTTTCGCCTTCTTCTCCACGGTTGCCAAATAGTTGGCATAGAAATCCCGTACAATTTATTAAGTGTATTGGTCCGGGGCCCTAGCCATCCACTCGAATTCGTAGAAGCTAAATATCCGTTTTATCTCCTCCACCTCATTCAATGAATTTGTGAGTATCCGCGGATCTTCTTGAATGCTCCACCTAGGTTTTTTTTAGTGGTGAGAGCAATGCCCTATTCATATATCTCCTGGGCTCCTGGTACTCTCCACCGGATAGTGCGATTCTCCATAGGTGGAGTCTACTCCTGCTCGACATTTGGTGCCTCCTCCTCTGATCCAACACCGCTACTTGCATATCCGGATTTGGTCTCCTTGGACCGCTCTTCTTCATTAGAGTCCCTTCCCGACTCTTGAGCTCTTCGTCATCTACCTCTTCAGACTGGGGAGCATCGACAGAGGTGGCAGTGGCAGACACAGCTTGGGCTTTGGCATTCGCCCTAGTGGTTCGGGTCCCGTCAGTGTTCGATGTGTCGACCCTGTATTCCTCTACTAAACCACTAGGGGAGCTACCCACTTGATCAGATTCAGAGGTCTCATGAAGTAATTTCCTCCGATCAGTTGGCTTTGATGCTTTACACTTCATCGTCATTGTACTTGTGGAGAAGAAGGGTTAGATTCCACTGTAGTTTATCACGGGTCAAAAAGTATGGGTCTTACCTTGGAGGTACAATTTATACTAATACCCATAATATCTCAGGTCAGTGTCATGCCTCTGAGGTACTACTCGTACCATGAAGGTACGATCCATACCGTGAGTCATGTGAGGATGCCCCTTCAAAACAATTTCTCTATGTTTTTCCACAACTCGTGGTACAACCCATAAGTCAATTCCACAAGTCAAAGGAAGGATCGTACTGTCACTTTTGGACTTGACCCTTTTCAGATTCTTGGTACGACTGCCAGGTAGACTCGTAGTAGTAAACCACGAGCCTTACTAGGATTCGTACCTTTTGATTATTTCAAATTTAGCTTGGTAAATTCCCAACAAGCGATCCTATGAGTCATAGTATGAAACCACGATTCGTAGGAAGACTTGTGAAACCTGTCCCTGCCTCAATTTTGGTTCAGTTTGTAGGGGGTTTTATTTTTAAGTTTGGGTACTCAGAATTCCCCAGGTCTAGGAATTCATTTAACCAGTTTTGCAACTACTCATTCCTCCCCTTTTTAATCACGACCCGTAACTCGAGTTTTATTAATTCAATGCATAACTCAATCAGGTTCAAGCTCCTACCTAGTCGCACAAAGCTTAGTTACAACTTTGGTCATTGTCTTGTTTGAATTTTTTTTTAAAGAAATGAGAGGACTCCCAGTGGGTTTAGAAAATTTACATTAAGCATATAAGTTATATCTATCAATTTTGAAGGAATACACTTACTTGAATGCTGATACTTCAATTGTGAATTGAGACTAGGGTTTGATTTATGGTTTTTGTAATCTTTGAGCTAGAACTTTGTTCACTGATTCTTGGTGATGAGTTATGGGTTTGAGGGAGTCATGAGTTTAGTTTTATTCAGTGTGTGAGAGTAGTATGATTCTTTTGAGTATTTATAGCCCCTAGGGCTGATTTTAAATATCTGGGCCGAGTCGGGCAGATGTAAAGTTTTTGACCCATCACGACTCGTACCACAAGTCATAGGAAGATCCTATGACTCGTCCCTTAGACCTGTAAAACCGAGATTTACGAGACGTTCCTGTGGACCTACGAGCACATTTTACGACTCGTACAATGTGGGTACAATTCATACTATGACTCGTAGGTCTTTTCTTTTCATTGTGGTTCATGCCTTGCATAGTTCATAGCCACAGTGAGTACTATGAACAGTACAATGGAGTTACGAGTCATAGGACAAACCATCCCCTAAACTCCTGCACTAAAGTACATCTCTGATTCTCACCACGAGTCATGTTATGACTCGTATAACTCTCTCACGATTCATATTGAGAGTTGTAGCACCTGCTTGTTCAGCAATTTTTTTACCACCTATTTTATCTCTCATGCACACTAAACACACATTAGTTAATTAACTTGGGTTGCCTCCCAAGAAGTGATTGATTTAATATCGCAGCATGATGCAGGTGGCTCGGTTACTCAAAATTCACCGAACCACCACTTGGATTGCCTCCCATGAAGTGCCTGATTTAACGTCGTGGCATGACGTAAGTCTCTTGACTACTCAGACATCATCAAGGAACTCGGATTCATCTTCTATTGCTGAGACAACTCTGTATTCTTTCAGTTACTTTATTGACCGACAGACATTGAAGGTGACCTCTTCTTTATTGAGTCTAAACTTCAACTACCAGCCTCCACATCTACTAAGGCCTTCCCAGTATTAAGGAATGGTCGCCCAAAAATGATGGGGACCTCATAATCAACCTCGCAATCAAGGATCACGAAGTCTACTGGGAATATAAATCTATCAACTTTGAAAAGAACATCAAACAGGATCCCTACAGGCTTTTTCGTAGTTCTATCGGCCATTAGCAGTCGCATGGTAGTCAGTGTGGGGGCTCCCAAGGCCAACTGCTTAAACACTGCCAATGGCATGAGATTGATGATTGCTCCTAAATCACAAAGTGCCCTTGCAAACTCAACATCGCCAATTGTGCATGGAATAGTAAAGGCACTTGGATTTTCATTCTTCTGGGCCAGGACCGTAAAGCTATATCACTAAAATGGTGTACATTATCAATGGGCTCATAGCTCAAGGACCTCTTCTTCGTTACAAGGTCATTCATGAACTTGGCATACCCCGGCATTTGTTCCAACGCCTCGACCAATGGTATGTTTACAGATAATTGTGTGAGCATTGACAAGAATTTCAAAAATTACCATTCTCCACCTTATGCTTCATCCTTTGGGGAACGGTGGCGGTGGTCGTGGATTGGCCTTGTAAGTTTGTGTGGCTCCTTGTTCAGCTTTAGGCCCATTTTCACCAGTTAGGGCCTCAGTCAACTCAACATAATTTCTTAGCAACATCATCTTCATCTTCAATAATGTTATATTTCTTCCTTTCATATAAAACCGGTAGAGGGGTGTCAACCGTAGTCTTTCTATTCCTAGTCATCATAGCCATAAAGTGACCATCATTTCTTGAGTTCTAGAATGTGTTTCTTGGTAGTGTACCCTTTTGACTAGGGTTCATAGATGTTGATAGTTTCCCTAGCTGCTATTCGATTTGCTTGATAGCCATAGCATGTAACTCCACTCTCTGACCCATGCTTGATATATCACTACAGATGTCTTTCAACTGATCATATGTAGACCTCACCTACTTTATCATCTTAGCCATCGTACTCTCTAACTTTGACTGTCCAGCCTCCCCCTCACGTGCATTAGGAGGCACGTACAATCCAGCTTTGTCGTTGAGGTAACCATCATTCCTTCTCCAGTCTCCCTCACGCTCACGACCTCGTCTTCTATCTCTGTACCCATTTTGGTTATAACTGTCACTATATTGGTTCTGACCTTGGTTTCCAGAATCTTAGCACCAAGTGTCTTGTCCAGACCCTTGGGCGTTGGCTTGGAAATCTGCCACCTGGTTGTCCAAGAAGTTTGCCTCTTCCTCAAAATTTGAGTGGTCCGGCCGTGGCTCCTATCTCTGTGTCCAAACTGCGTTCACCTTACTGGCTCCAACTCCCATGATGTGCTTAGTAAGCAAACCCAATTATGTGCGCATATGAGCCAATTCCTGGTCATGCTCTTCTTTTTTCTTTTGTTGGTCTTCAGTAAAACCAATAACATATGTACCAGCTGCCGCTTTCGCCTCTCGACCGTCCCATGCCCTATATGTTTTTGTCACCCTGTCAAGAATGGTAGCGTCTTGCTCCCAAGTATGACTCATCAATGCTCCTCCCGCCACTGTGTTTACTACAACTTTCGTACTGTTGTTTGAAGACCTGTAAAAGATTTCCAATAAACTGTCATCAGGAATCTTATGTTTCAGGAATTTTTCCAACTTCTTCTTGAACCTCAACCAGGTCTCATGAAGAGCCTCAGTCTTACGTTGTCGGAAATTATAAATTTCTTCCTTGAGCTAAACATCCTGGAGGGTGGAAAGAATCTCTCTAAGAAAACTTGCTTAAGATCCCTCCAGTTGGTTATGGAGTCGTTGGGCAACTCCGATAACCATAAAGTGGCTTCCCCAGACCGAGAAAAAGGGAAAAGTCTTACTTATGGCATCTTGGCTGACTTCGGGAAACCTTTACGCTTTGCATATTCCCAAAAAGTTCATCAAGTGCAGGTTGGCATCATCAGCTGCGTGACCACTGAACACATCTTTCATGTTTAACAATTGAATCAAGGTGCTCTTGATGTCAAATTTTTCCCCAGCAAGTAGTGGTGGTGGTATGATAGCTCCGATAGATCCTACTTCATCTATTTCAGGATCTTCCTCATTAAAGAATTGAGGGGCAAATCTATGACCTCTGTTTCCCCTTCCATGTCGACCAGCATTAACGACCTCATCTCAAGCATCCTCCGCAGCCTAAAGTGCAGCTTGTCGAGCTAGTCGGCTTGCCTAGCTTCTTCAGCTATACATGCATCTCTCTGCTCCTGGTTTTCCATTCTGCACAGTGTTTGTTCGAGTTCGGGATCCGAAGGAATCAGGGGTCTACGAGTTCTTGGCATTCACCAAGCAAAAACCTGTGGATATCCATAAACAAAATGAAAACATAATTCAGGAAGTAACAACCAAAAGTTAAATACAAGTAAGTAATCTAATCTTAGCCATATTCCCCGACAACAGCACTACTTTTTGGTAACGCTCAGACTCACACTTCCTGACAAAGTATGAAGTGGACGTTGTAAATAAAGAACTCAACTAAGAGGTTGGGGTAGATCCCACATGGAATATGGAAGATCTAGACTAATGTTGATAGTTGAACTTGTTGGTGAGTTATTTTTAACTTGGGGCGTTTCAAAGAAAAACAATATTAGAACAAGATTGTAGTGGTGGTTGTTATCAAGATTTACAAATAACTAGAGTATGTATTCCCTATGGGTTCATAACGACTTCCGGTATACACAAGTGATCAATCCCAATGCTTATTTGTAGAACTGATAACTAGGATTCATCCAAACAATTGGTTTCTCCCTATTGGATGGCTATACTCAATCACCGGGCCAGGTGTCATGAGTGATTTCAAACTAACCATCATCAATATGTCTCAAAATTAACTATCCTGCGACCACTGCTCAAGTTAATGATCTTAAAGAACAAGGGTTTGTTGTAATTCTCTTTTCCTAGTCGCTACTTCTCTAGATTCAAAAAAGTAAAGAATTCGGGAAAGTCCTAACATTGTACACCACTAAGAAATATTTAAAGATGAAGAGAATACAGTACAAGCTTTTGCATTGGTTTTGAATCACTTTTGTGCAACCCTAGATTGTTAATCCACCATGGTTCCCACAACCCCTAGTTGTGGAAGTTTTTAGCCTCTTATGTTTGTTAGATCACAATTTGTATTTGTAGACAAACACATAATTAAATACTTACATCAACAATTGGAAGAAAACCAGATTTGAATATCAAAGAACAACCTCAAGAACAATAAAAGAAATCAAGAATTTGATCCCAAGAATTGCTCCTCAAAACATGATAAAAAATTCACAAGAATAATCCTTCACACATTTTTTCAATCAATCATGTCCTTCTCTATTGTTATTCTACTAAAATAAAACATAAAAGATATTTATACAGACATCATAAACCTTTTTCTAAGCTAACAAGGAGATTTTCCATAATTGGCACCGACTATTCACGACTGGATCTACGACCCGTAGCAGGATTGTACAGGTCATACCTGCTTCTCAAAAGTCCTTTGCTGCTGCAAATTTTGCTAAGTGTTGGTAGGCTGGTACGACTCGTACCTTCATCCTACGAGTCGTACAATGCATCCATGGCTTGGCCCTGAGAATCTTGAAACCTTTTGAAGTTTTCCACGAGTATTGTGGTATGGCTCGTACCTTCCACCTACAACTCGTACTGCTTATTGTGTCTGAAATTCTGGCAAGTCTTGAATAATCACTGGAGCTCATTAAGGCTCATGGTATGAATCATATATTAATGTCCAATTCGTGGATTCCACCCATACTAAGAGACTGCCTTGTGCAATTTCTCTAAATTTTTCCATGACTCCAGTTATGGCTCGTATCATCTTGGTATGGATCGTACTGAGAGTCGTATGTTGTCTTCTTCTCTATTAAACCTTCTGAATTTCATCACGGTTCTCAGTATGGATCATATAATCAAGGTACGGCTCATACTGAGACTTGTAATTTGGCTGATTTTCTATATTTTAAGGCTTCTTTTGCACATCTTTGCTCCATTACTTATTTTCCCTAAAATCAAAGTAAAAATGTCTTATATCCATATAAACATACCTAAGTCCATGCTATTTTCTCAGTGTTAAGCATCGGAAGTGCAGTAAAGTCACATCACATCAATAGCTGAACTGAATTCATTCATGACACTGATCTCAGGCAAAATAGCATGCCCAAGTGATGCTTTATAACTTAGTTTTGTCTTGTTTATCGACTTAATTATATGCATTCTCATGTAATTTTATGTAAATGTGAATATATATACTAACCAACATGATTAGTTCTTGTTTTTGTAGGTTTAAAATGATTTCTAGGAACTAATCTATGAGTTGGTGAAGTGGAGGCATGGAATCGGAAGTAAAACGTGAACGTCAGAAAGGAGGATACGCGAAATAGCCCACCTGCGCGTTGGCAACGTGCCAAGGCAGGCAAGCTGCGCGACCAGCAACGTATCACGGCCTCCAGCGCGCTGCACAAGCAGCGTGACATGTTGCCAAATGCGGCAGGAGGCTGTTTGTGGGCTGTTTTGATTTTCCAGTGTGCCTACGCGATAACCTCCGTGACACAGAGCTATTTCATCCCGGGTATAATTTTGTACAATTATCATTTACTATAAATAGGTCCCTTTTCTCCTAAAAACATTTGGTCACAATTTATTTCTGAAAAACTGCCAAGGAGTAAGGGAGAAGTGGGAGAACTCACCTAGGGTACATCAATTTCATCCTCTTCTACCAATTCTTGTAAGTACGTTACTTTAATTATGCTCTCTTGTAATTGTATGAACTTGAGTGGCTAGAACCCTCCCTCTAGGGTTGAGGCTACATGGTATGATTGTGAATACATGATTTTGTTTTGTTTTTAAGTTATTAATTGTTTTTTTGTCTTACATTCTTAATGATGGTTGTTTTTATGATTGATCACCATGAAATCACACACGTTACACCAAGGCAAAAGCTTGAGAAAGAAAACCTAGGCAAGAACATGAGAATGTAGGGAGCAAGTTCGTATCTTTTGATATGATTCGCGGTTAGGAGAAGAAATTATACCTAATTTCCCTTGCTTGGTTACTAAAATGGGATGATAACATGAAACAACTTAGAAATGTCACTCCACCACTCGTAGAAGTAGTTGTGAAGCTAAGTTGAGTTAAATGATTAGAGGTACGAAAGTCCCTAATCAAAAGCATAAGTTGAATGATTAGAGGTACGAAAGTCCCTAATCAAAAGCATAAATCCCGTAAACCACATCCACGTAATTGAATTGCCCACGAACTAGAATGTCACATCACCGCTCAACGATGTAGTTGTGAGTCTAGTTTGTTGTGTTTAGAGGCTCGAAAGACAATGAACATTCAATTTCAATTATGTGAGACAACAATTGTTAATTTCATACTTAAACGAATACAAAGCATAGTATCGCATGATTATCCGACGTTAGCTCTAGTTGCTTCTTGAATTATTTTAGAGTATTTCTATGACCACCCATAAATTTAATTAGACTTTACCGAAAACTTCTTTATTCAACACTTGCGAAAGTTAATGTCACACTTGAACTTGATAGTTAGCTAAATAGGTCCAGTCCCAATGGGTTCGACATCCGGCTCTTAAAAAGGGTCACTATATTACTTGTACGACCCGTACACTTCCGGGGCATCAAGTTTTTGGCGTCGTTGCTGGGGACTCAGCGAAGTTTAGTGAATTTATCTATTTTTGTGTGATTTTTAAATTTCCTTAAGTGTTGAATTTTTTTTTTATAGTTTTAAATTTATTTTATTTTAGTTTTTAGTCTGATACCCTTCTTGACATGAGATCATGGAACACAAATGGGTTGAATGGTGGATACTCATATTTTGGTGAGTCCTATCTGAATTGCGGAGGACCCCACTTATGGCAAAACTGTAACACTTGCAATGTATGTGGTGGTCAAGATGGCCATTGGGATGGCTGTCCGAATGCATACTCCCCTCCCCCAAGCCCCTACTATGATCCTTCTGTTGTTTTTCATGAGTACAGGAATAATGAAAATGAGGACTTGGACCACGAAGCTAAAATAGAAAACATGTTGAAACAGGTCCTTGAGCAGACAGAAGCAATGAGGGAGCAGATGGAAGTATTAGGAATTTAGACTAGGGAAAATGGAGAGGCCTTAGAAATGATAAGCGCTAAGATCACGGAGATGATGGTTGAGGCTGAAGCTTGCGCTGATTTGCAAGTAACGATTTTATGCAATACTCAGGAGGGATTACAAGGAGAAGAAAAGGGTGAGTTCTTGGAAGAAGCTCAACAATTAGAAGCTCTTGAGAGTCCCCGTGATGGTCTCACACATATGGAAAATCCATTCATGGAAGAAGAGATAGAGTATCCCCCAGTTGACATTAATGGAGAGATAGATGTTGATGCGGAGAAGGTGTATACAAGTAAGGAGGTCAAGCACAATGCAGTTTCAGAGTTGAGATGTATTGTACCCCACTCGAAGCATTTTTTGACATTAAAATTTGTTGACAACCTTGAAATAGAGTCTTACAAGCTTATAGAGAAATGTCTAGAGGAGGGACAAGCCCTGTATATTCTAAAATTTGCTGACTCGGAGAGAAAAAATGACTTCACTTACTTAAGGGCCAATAAGTGCAAAAGGCGACATCTACTGCTTAGTCCTTTCATTTTTTCACCACCACCCCTGGAGAATAAGAGGAAACTAGAGAATAAATTAGGGGTGAGATTCATATCCTCAAGGTGGAGGAAAAAGTGGTGAAACTTGATACGTCATGCCGCAACGTAAACTTAGGCGCTACTTGGGAGGCAACCCAAGGGTACCATGGGTACCATTTTAATTTCTTGCATTTGAGTTGATTTTATTTATTTTTCATCTTGTGTTGTTTTGGTGGAAAGTTAGGCACAGATGGAGGGGAAGTCTGAGTACCCGTGGAGGAGGAAGCTAAGAAGCATAGAATAGGAAAAGTGTGGGGTCAAACACCCACTTGTGCAAAAATGAAGAAAAGCATGCTATTAGCTAGGCATAGAGGCCAGGGAGTATTTCTCACCCTTTTAATTTTAATTTGATGCTATGGGGACATAGAGTGATTTAAGTGTGGGGTGAGGAAAATTTAAAATTTTATTGTGCTTAATGATTTTTGGTGAATTAGTGCTTGGGAGAAATCTTGAAAGAAATTTTTTGAATTAAGCATGACTTCATCACCCGTTGGTTTTTCTTTTCGGTTCTTTTCTGACAGGGGGTCTTTGAACCGAAGAAGAATAAAAAATTTTCTTTGTCTTTATATAATGTCTTTAGTCATAGTTAGAGACTATTTTCGACGATGGATGGATGACGACCGTCTTGAGGAAAAGGAGTCAATAGGTTTTGGTTTTTGAACTCGTAGCTAATTGATGGCTTGATGTTCTTGCTATGTGCTATACATGATTGTAAGATAAAAGTTTGGTTAGTGTTGAACCATGTAAGAGTGTATAACTTTGTTTGAGATACTTAGGCTCTTGAAATTGACTCGATGTGATTGAAGCTTAATTCTGAATTCTTGTGATTAGCTGAGTAAGAGTCTGCTGAATGTGTCTAGAATTAAGCATGTGATGTGAGTGTAAGTTTTTCGAATATTCCATGCTACTGTGGAGTGTCTAGAACTTGCCTGGTGTGTATATAAAATGAAATGAAGGATGTGAATTGTAGGAGATGATTTAGGCATTTTTTTGAATGAACCTAAATATTATCCCTCACTTTACCTACCTTGAATATTTAATCCTAGTTAGCCTCATTGACCCTTAAGCCTATTCTTTGATAGCTACAACATAAGCTTAATCCTTTTCATTCATTATCTTTGAATTTGATCCAAAACTCCGAAGCGCTTAAGTTAAAAATTCCAAAGAGTGAAGGAGTGAGAAGCGTGAAAAAGAAGGAAAAGTAGAAGTTGTGAAAGTTGAGAAAAGGACAAAGGTGCACTTGTGTGAAAATGGTTTATTATTAGTAGGGAGTAAGAAAATAAATGAATGAAAAAAATTGCTTAAGTACTCCTTACTACTAAGCTGAGTGTGCTTAAAGAAATGGGAACAAGAAGAGAAAATTCAAGATTGAAAAGAATGAGGAGGAAGTAAGAAAAGAGATGTCCTTAATGAATGTTGGATGTATTAAAAGCGCTTGGGGAAGGTAGTCACTATTACTGGCCAGAATAGTACCTACCCGTCCCTTAGCTTACATTACAACCCATTAAGTCCTACTTGATCTTACGTTCATACATCCTTAAATAAGTGGAATAAAACACTAAGGGCAAACTTATGGTTCACTACATGATGCATGTGAATTCTTTGAGAGAGTGAGCGTAATTTTATTCATATACCCATACATGTGGTGATTTGAAAATTTGTGAGTAAAAATGGTAACTCTCTTGTTGTGAGGGCACATGTTTAATGAGAGATAACATTCATGTCGGATTTCTTGATCGGTTGATTTGCATGAGTTTGCCAAGATTGAGAGTCGATTCTTGAGGTTAGGAAGTCTTAACGAAGTTGTATATCATTTCATTGATTAAATCGTGCATGCACTATTGTCTTTCTATCTTAAATAATCATTATAGTCGTAGCTTGAATTATCTTGTTAAATTAACTATGTGGGAGTCTTCATTTACATGAGATGCAAAAGGGTTGTTCGAGGACGAACAAGGTTTTAAGTGTGGGGTAGGTGATCTCGGGCAAAATAGCATGCCCGAGTGATGCTTTATAACTTAGTTTTGTCTTGTTTATCGATTTAATTATATGCATTCTCATGTAATTTTATGTAAATGTGAATATATATACTAACCAACATGATTAGTTCTTGTTTTTGTAGGTTTAAAATGATATTTAGGAACTAATCTTTGAGTTGGTGAAGTGGAGGTATGGAATCGGAAGTAAAACGCGAACGTCGGCAAGGAGGATGCGTGAAACAGCCCACCTGCGTGTTGGCAATGTGTCACGGCCTCCAGCGCGCTACACAAGTAGCGTGACACGCTGCCAAACGCGACAGGAGGCTGTTTGCGGGCTGTTTTGATTTTCCAGTGTGCCTACGCGATAACCTCCATGACACGGAGCTATTTCATGCCGGGTATAATTTTGTACAATTCTCCTTTACTATAAATAGGTCCCTTAACTCCTAAAAACATTTGGTCACGATTTATTTTTGAAAAACTGCCAAGGAGTGAAGGAGAAGTGGGAGAACTCACCTAGGGTTCATCAATTTCATCTTCTCTTCTACCAATTCTTGTAAGTACTTTACATTAATTATGTTTTCTTGTAATTGTATGAACTTGAGTGGCTAGAACCCTCCCTCTAGGGTTGAGGCTACATGGTATGATTGTGAATACATGATTTTGTTTTGGTTTTAAGTTATTAATTGTTGTTTTGTCTTACATTCTTAATTATGGTTGTTTTTATGATTGATCACCATGAAAACACACACGTTACACCTAGGCAAAAGCTTGAGAAAGAAACCTAGGCAAGAACATTAGAATGTAGGGAGCAAGTTCGTATCTTTTGATATGATTCGCGGTTAGGATAAGAAATTATACCTAATTTTCCTTGCTTGGTTACTAAAACGGGATGATAACATGAAACAACTTAGAAATGTCACTCCACCACTCATAGAAGTAGTTGTGAAGCTAAGTTTAGTTAAATGATTAGAGGTACGAAAGTCCCTAATCAAAAGCATAAGTTGAATGATTAGAGGTATGAAAGTCCCTAATTAAAAGCGTAAATCCCGTAAACCACATCCACGTAATTGAATTGCCCACGAACTAGAATGTCACATCACCGCTCAACGATGTAGTTGTGAGGCTAGTTTGTCGTGTTTAGAGGCTCGAAAGACCATGGACATGCAATTTCAATTATGTGAGACGACAGTTGTTAATTCCATACTTAAACCATTACAAAGCGTTTATCGCATGATTATCCGGCCTTAGCTCTAGTTGCTTCTTGAATTATTTCAGAGTATTTCTGTGACCACCCCTAAATTTGATTAGACTTTATCAAAAACTTCTTTAATCAACACTTGCGAAAGTTAATATCACACTTGAACTTGATAGTTAGCTAAATAGGTCCAGTCCCTGTGGGTTCGACATCTGGCTCTTAAAAAGGGCCACTATATTACTTGTACGACCCGTACACTTGCGGGGCATCACACACATACATGCACCGACATGAAAGAAACTGGAACACATGAACTGACCACAAGACAAATAGAGTACTAATGAGGAATCTGATACCTCAAGCTGGAACTGAACCGGAAGGAAAGAGATGTAAGAATTTAGACATCATGTCTGCCTCGGCTTCCCACGTAGCTCCTTCAACATGCTAATTTCTCCCTAAAACCTTTATTGAAGCTACTTCGTTGTTACTTAGCTTCTGAACCTGACAATGAAGTATTTCAATCAGAACCTCCTCATAGCTAAGGCTATCCTTCACACCTACTCTCTCCATCGGAACAATCAAAGTCGAATCACCCATGCACTTCTTTAAAAGCAATGCATGGAAAACTGGATGTACTAAAGCCAATTTTGAGGGAAACTCCAATTCATAAGCCACCTTGCCAACATGTCTCACAATCCTGCACGGGCCAACTAGCGGGGGCTAAGTTTTCCCTTCTTTCCGAATCTCATCACTCCCTTCATAGGAGATACCTTCAAAAACACCCAATCATCAACTTCAAACTCAAGTTCTCTCCTCCTCACATCAGCATAGGACTTTTGACAACTCTGAGCTGTTTTCAACCTCTCCCTTATAAGCTAGACTTTCTCCATAGCCTCATGAACTGAATCTAATCCTATCAACATAGCTTGACTGACTTCAAACAAACCAATAGGAAACCTACACCTCCGCCCATAAAGAGCCTCAAACGGAGCCATCTGAATGCTGGAATAATAGTTGTTATATGCAAACTCAATGAGAGGTAAACGATCATCCCAACTACCTTTGAAATCAATCACACATGCTCTCAACATACCCTCAAGATTCTAAATAGCCCGCTCAGCCTGACAATCTGTCTGCGGTTGAAAAGTTATGCTAAGCTTGATCTGAGTACCGAGTCCCTTCTGAAACAATCTCCAATACTGGGAGGTAAACTGAGTACCTCTATCTGATATGATGGACAAGGGCACTCCATGCAACCTGTCACACCCCGAGTTTATTGTTATACCCCGTAGAATTCCCGGCACTTAGACGACCTATTCGCACGTTGGTTAAGCATATTTGAAAGCCATACGTGCTAGGGAAAGGCCCGGGAAAAAGATCGGACGAGAAACCCGTCGAACCATCGCGGGAGGAGCCGAGGCAGAGCCCCTCCGCGATAGCAGCGTGTCACGGAGGTGAGGCCTCCGCGATGGCTCCGTGACACGTTGCCCTTGTCCAGGCCCAACTATATAAAGCCCCCACTGCAGTTTGAGATCATTATTCACTTCATAAATTTCCAGAACACGCTGCAACCAGAGAAAAACGTAGGAAAATTAAATAAATTCATCCGATTACGCTGCCAAACGCTGCCCAAACCCAAATTAATCCTAGATACCAAGGTATTTAGCAGCAGAGAGCATTTCTACAGAGTTAGTTTTGCAAAATACGGCCGATGAATCGGCGAGCCGCCGAACTAAAGTAAGTAGAATTGCTCCAAATTTATTTCTATGTGTTCCTAGTTGAGAAGTAAATATTTCTCCCTTCTGGGCCGCTGAAAAATAGCGAGTTTTCGACCGTCTTTCGATAAGCCTAAGTTTAGGCTATGAACTATATCGAAAGTGACGTTGCCTTTTGAAATAACGTTGTATTTAGTATTGATTGACGTATTTATGAATGCAGTTGGGAGAAAATAGTTGAAGTACCAGTCGAGCCTCGTTCGACGGACGAATATTCAAAGATAAGGTATGTAAAGTTAAGTTTCCTCGGCAAGTTGAGTGACATTAAAGCAGTGTAGTAATTTACAGACCAGTAGAAGGTTCAGAAATTGATTATTGTAATATTTTGAACATTGGTGCAATATGAGCAGTTTTGGGCCGTAACGTGTACGATACCTATCCGTATGATATAGATTCGAATATAAATGATTAAGATTGGCCGTATATTCAGTATGTGATATAATATGCCCTGCCAAGATATTGTTGTGTTTAGCTGAAACCTCGCAAGGTAGTACAGCATCAGTAAAGCATTCCAGATATAGAATAGTAACTGTATATGCTTTAGAGAGCATGTTAGAAATAGGAAATCATGTTAACGCAGAAACCTAGTGAACAGCATAGCCTTCAGCAGAAACACCCGCTTGTATAGCCTTTTCCCCAGTACAGTTAGACAGGGAACTATATTCATATTTATACTTACCTGTCTTAGCATGTATCAGACACCTACAGATTGCTATTATTAGCCCAGTATATGATTTATATAATACCTTACGCCTATTAGTTTTGGCTTATGAGATACACAGACAGCATGACTAGTTGAGACCGTTGTATTGATTGGGGTTGGATTACCTAGCATCCCTGACCGCCCAGGGTTAATAGCTGTATCGACTCGTCCGCCAGAAGACGAGGATACGTCACTCTACGGTGTGATATGCCATCCCGCAAGGGGACGAAGATGGGATGCCAGTTTCCCCATATTGTGCCTTGGTCGGCCCTTATACACCCCCGTCGAGCGGGTACGCCCGGGGTGTTGATTTAGAGTCCTTCGGACTCAGATACAGTTATAGTCAGGGGCTCAGCGAGCCCAAGTGCATACCCAGGGAGCGGCAGGATGCTTACAGCAACTATAGGAGATGGGATGACCAGGGTAGGGGCATAGATTCTGTGTTGATTGTACCTCCCGGCTTATGGGGGCCGGGTAAGGTTTGTGTGTGCTATTTTATGTTATGTGTGCTATGCTATGTTGTATTAGACGCGAGTGGGTTGGTAGTAGAATGATATGCCTCCAGGTATGATTCCTACTTCCTTCGGTATCAGTAAGAACAGGTACGATTTACTTCATCAGACAGTTAAGTTATTCCTCCTACTTCTGCTTCATCAGTCATATTATTGCTTTCAGATGTTGTTTTCAGTTATATTATTTCAGTTGCTTTACATACTCAGTACCAGTGGTACTGACGCCCAGTGGGGCGCTGCATTACTTGCCTGCAGGTACTCCTAGACGAGCAGGCGATTCCACGTGACTCCTTGTCAGCGGTTGAGTATTCAGCTCCAGTCATCCGGAGGCTGAATTTCTGAGGTGTAGTTTAGTTCCTTTTGTTGTATATAGCATGGGTAGGTCGAGGCCCTGTCCTGATCAGTTCTATTACTATTCCTAGAGGCTTGCATTCTGTATGAAATCCCTGTGGTCAGATGAGCCGGTCGTGTGGGGCCGTGCAGTTGTATAGTTGTCTTTACTCTTTCTTACTTCTGTGATGGTCGTGTGAGGCCATAGTTGTCAGTAGTGGTGACCTTGCAGGTCACATAGCTTCTTTTTGTGCTTTTTGATTAAGCAGCAGATAACTAGACAGCATGGTGGCCTTGTCGGCCCGTATAGGTTTCCCTGAGTTACTATATTTCTGGTTAGCTACCAAGACAGGTACAGCAGGCGATAGGCCAATGGGTCGGGGGCTATATTTACAGCCGTTATATAGCCCTTTGTTTCCAGAAATCTGAGTTAGAGCCAGCCAGGCGCCAGACGCGCCCAGGCTTAACAGTCTAGCAGGTCAGATCTTAGTAGGGCACCAGGTGCCAGTCGTACCCCCCCCCCCAAGGCGGGGTGTGACAAACTTGGTATCAGAGCCAAGTCGCATTCCAGAGAGTCTGCAAGCCGTGCTAAGTAGAGTCCTGTCCATGGATGTGTTGTGCACCACATACTATGGGTAGGAGGCTGCAAGGCATGATAGGATGGTTGTCTCTTATTCTGATTCAGTCGTGCTATAGAGCTGTACAGTATAGGGTTGAATTCCAAAAATCTTACCATATTCTTTGGCTACAGATAATGTCAGACCAGCGCCATCCCATCACAGGTCGGAGCTTAGACATTGCAGCAGGGGAAGGCACCAGCAGGATGCCTCCCCCTCATTTGGAAACAGCCCGACCAGAGGGCCCTACAGAGGCTTCATCTCAGCCTCCTCAGCAGTCTCCACCACGTCAGGAGCCGTTTGGAGTGACAGTATCTTCAGCAATCCCTATACCAACACCTTCCGACCAGGAGGTTAGGAGTGCGGTAGTTATGATAGCACAGATGATGGCTGCTCAGCGTCAGCAAATGTCATCCACAGTTGCAGAAGCATCAGGAGGGCCCGGTAGTTCGAGGGTCCGAGAGTTCTTAGCCTTGAATCCCCCATAGTTTACAGGCACGGACCGCACCGAGGACCCCCAGGATTTTCTGGATCAGATGCAGAGAATCTTCAGGGTTATGCATGCTACACCTACTGAGTCAGTTGAATTGGCCGCATTTCGGTTGCGAGATATTGCGGTGTTATGGTATGAAAGCTAGGAGAGGTCCCGAGGGAGAGATATTCCCCCTCCCACCTGGTCCAGCTTTTCAGGAGCTTTTCTGGATCACTATTTTCCGCGGGAGATTCGACAGGCCCGGGTAGACCAGTTCCTACATCTGGAACAGGGGGCCATGAGTGTTCGGGAATATTCCTTGCGGTTTGATTCTTTGGCTCGATATGCACCAGCTTTTGTTGATACCATGGCATCCAGAGTGCACCGTTTTATTATGGGGTTGAACCCAGAGTATGTCGAGACTTGTATCACGGCCACACTGCGAGAAGATATGGATATTTCCCGAATCCAGGCATTTGCCCAGAATATTGAGGGCATCCGACAGCGACATCAGGAAATCAGAAGGGTTAATCAGGAGCAGCGTCGTCGGGATAGGCCAGCTGAGTTACAAAGAGAGACCCGGGGAGGACCCAGGCCACGATTGTCAGACAGGCCGCCCAGGCCCCCGCCTCCACCACAGTCACAGGGAGGTAGATTCAGTCGTAGAGGGCAGTTAGAAGCCGGTAGAGGCTCGCAGACGGCAGACTCACCATTACAGAGGAGAGCGGAGCAAAGTAGGTATACCCTACCACTTTGCCCTATATGCAGTCGACGCCATTCTGGAGCATGCAGGTATGGTTCCACCGCATGCTATATTTGTGGCCAAGAAGGCCATTTGATGAGAGATTGCCCAGCCAGAGGTCGTGAGGACCGGGACAGACAGGATAGGGCATCAACAGGATCACGAGCTACAGCATCCTCGACTGGGCGCAGGCCCCCAGTTTCAGCAGGCAGGGGTCGGGGCAGATCAAGGGCCTCCAGTACAGGTGCGGGTCCAAGCCGCACATATGCCTTACCAGGGAGGCAAGATTCAGAGGCATCGCCTGATGTTGTGACAGGTATGCTAACTATCTGCTCACACCCTGCTTATGTACTAATTGATCCAGGGTCTACCTTGTCCTATATTACTCCATTTGTGGCACGGAAGTTTAGTATTGTACCAGAATCATTACAGCAGCCCTTCCTAGTTTCCACGCCCGTCGGTGACTCTATCACAGCTAGTCGAATTTACCGTGGGTGTACAGTAGAGATTGTTGATCATCAGACCACAGTAGATCTGGTCGAGTTAGAAATGATAGACTTCGATGCCATAATGGGTATGGATTGGTTAGTACCATGTTTTGCTAATGTTGAATGTTGGACCAAAACGGTCCGATTCCACTTCCCGGGGTAGGCAGTACGGGAATGGAAGGGCAGCACGGCGACGCCAAAAGGTAGGTTTATTTCCTACCTTCGGGCGAGAAAGTTGATATCTAAGGGGTGCATTTACCATCTTGTCAGAGTTCAGGATGTCCAAGCGGAATCTCCGACCCTCCTGTCTGTCCCAGTGGTAAATGAATTCTCAGATGTATTTCCTGATGAGTTACCTGGTATTCCCCCAGAAAGGGAAATAGACTTTGCTATTGACTTGCTACCAGGCACTCAGCCAATATCAATACCTCCTTATCGTATGGCTCCTGCAGAACTCAGAGAATTAAAGGAGCAGTTGAAAGACTTGTTAGATAAAGGTTTTATCAGGCCGAGTACTTCCCCGTGGGGTGCGCCAGTCTTGTTCGTGAGAAAGAAAGATGGCTCGCTCCGGATGTGTATAGATTATCGGCAGCTCAATAAAGTTACAGTAAAGAACAAGTACCCGCTTCCCAGAATTGATGACTTATTTGATCAGTTGCAGGGAGCCAGATACTTTTCTAAGATTGACTTGCGGTCCGGATATCACCAGGTCTGAGTACGTGAGAGAGATATTCCTAAGACAGCGTTTAGGACCCGATATGGACATTTTGAATTTCTAGTTATGTCCTTCGGGTTAACGAACGCCCCAGCAGTCTTTATGGACCTGATGAACAGTATTTTCAGACCTTTCCTGGACTTGTTCGTGATAGTATTCATTGATGATATTCTGGTGTATTCTCGCTCTGAAGCTGATCACCGGACTCATTTGCGGACAGTGCTCCAGATTCTCAGGGACCGCCAGTTGTATGTTAAATTCTCGAAATGTGAATTCTGGCTTAACTCAGTGGCCTTTTTAGGGCATATTATTTCAGATGCTGGTATACAGGTAGACAAGCAGAAGATAGAAGCAGTTAAGTCATGGCCTAGGCCTACCACCCCGACTGAAGTTCGTAGCTTTCTGGGATTAGCAGGGTATTACAGAAGGTTCGTTGAAGGGTTCT
The DNA here is from genome assembly GCA_035772735.1 of Datura wrightii. Lineage (NCBI taxonomy): Eukaryota > Viridiplantae > Streptophyta > Magnoliopsida > Solanales > Solanaceae > Datura > Datura wrightii. The sequence goes on from JASDFA010000018.1 coordinate 181,640,807, forward strand.
CAACCATTGCAGCACCTTTAACTAAATTGACACAGAAAGCAGCCAAGTTTCAGTGGACGGAGGCATGTGAGCAGAGTTTCCAGGAACTGAAAGACAGATTAACCTCCGCCCCAGTACTAGCACTGCCGGAAGGCACAGAAGGTTATTCAGTCTATTGCGACGCGTCAGGTTTCGGGTTGGGTTATGTGTTGATGCAGCATGGTAGAGTAATTGCATATGCTTCCAGACAGCTGAGGAAACACGAAAAGAATTACCCTACCCATGACCTAGAATTGGCCGCAGTAATTCATGCCTTGAAGATGTGGAGGCATTATTTGTACGGCGTTCATGTTGATATTTATACAGATCATAAGAGCTTGCAGTACATTTTCACTCAGAGGGAGTTGAATCTGCGGCAACGTCGCTGGTTAGAATTGTTGAAGGATTATGATGTGAACATCCTGTACCATCCAGGGAAAGCTAATGTTGTAGCAGATGCTCTGAGTCGAAAGTCAATGGGGAGCTTGGCGTATTTGCGACCCGAGAGACAGAAATTAGCTAAAGAAATTCATCGGTTAGCTGGGCTAGCCGTTCGAGTAATGGAAACAGGAGATAATGGGGCCGTAATTCAGAATTCTGCAGTGTCATCATTGGTTGCAGAGGTAAAAGAACGACAGTACGAGGATCCCGATTTAGTCCAGCTCAGAGATAGAATTCAAAAAGGTAAGGAGCCAGATTTTCAGATAGCCGGGGATGATGTGCTACGTTATAAGGGCCGCCTCTGTGTCCCGAATGTCTCAGGACTTCGTGGGCAGATCATGCACGAGGTACACTACGCTCGCTATTCCCTTCATCCAGGGGCAACGAAAATGTACCACGATAAAAGAGACATCTATTGGTGGCCAGGTATGAAAGCTGAGATAGCTGAATTTGTGTCTAGATGTTCTAATTGTCAGCAGGTGAAAGCAGAGCACCAGAAACCGGGTGGTTTGACTCAAGAGATATCAATACCTATGTGGAAATGGGAAGCAATAAATATGGATTTTGTAACAGGGTTACCCCGTACCAGACGCAGAAATGATTCCATTTGGGTAATAGTGGATAGGCTGACAAAATCAGCTCATTTCTTGCCAGTAAGGGCTACCTTCTCAGCTGAGGATTATGCCGAATTGTATATCGGAGAAATAGTTAGATTACATGGAGTGCCGGTGTCCATCATTTCAGACAGAGGGGCACAGTTTACAACTAGGTTCTGGCAGTCATTTCAGAAAGGTCTGGGGACGCAGATTAATCTGAGCACAGCATTCCATCCTCAGACAGACGGGCAAGCTGAACGTACAATTCAGACGCTCGAAGATATGCTATGAGCGTGTGTGTTAGATTTTGGGCGTAGCTGGGATGAACATCTTTCGTTAATCGAATTTGCTTATAATAACAGCTACCATTCAGCTATTCAGATGGCGCCTTTCGAGGCATTGTACGGGCGGAAATGTAGATCGTCGGTGGGCTGGTTTGAGATAGGAGAATCAGCATTAGTTGGCCCAGACATTGTTCGGCAGTCCGAGGAAAAGATAAAGCTTATCCGAGAACGTTTACTGACCGCTCAAAGCCGTCAGAACTCATATGCAGATAGACGGTGCAAAAATCTAGAATTTTCGGTAAACGACTGGGTATACCTGAAAGTGTCCCCGATGAAAGGGGTAATGCGGTTTGGCAAGAAAGGCAAGCTTAGCCCAAGATTCATTGGGCCGTATCAAATTCGGCGAAGAATAGGCCGCGTGGCATACGAGTTAAACTTGCCTCCAGAATTAGCATCTGTTCACCCAGTATTCCATGTTTCTATGTTAAGGAGGTTCGTAGGGGACCCTTCTACAGTAGTTCCAGTGCAGGATGTTCAGGTCACAGAGGAGTTAGCTTATGAAGAAGTTCCCGTAGCCATTTTAGACAGACAGATTCGCAGGCTGAGAACTAAAGACGTTGCATCTGTCAAGGTATTGTGGCGTAATAGAAACCGGGAAGAAATGACGTGGGAGGCTGAAGAAGATATGAAAATCCGATATCCTCACTTATTTCAGGCCTAGTCAGACGACAGGTATGTCCGTATTATTATTTACACAGTACTTTATGGTATGTATGTTGTAAATGATAAAGAAAGAAGTGGTATTCAGTTGTCCAGTGGATTGTAGAATATTGTGTGCAGTGCCTGTGTTGGACTTTTTCTGCGTTTCAGGGCGTTGCGATAGTCCATATTACAGGGGAAACTCTGCTTAAATTTTTCCAGAAACTAGAGTAAGCAGTCCTCTAGATAGCAGTATACATTCGAGGACGAATGTTCCTAAGAAGGGGAGAATGTTATACCCCGTAGAATTCTCGGCACTTAGACGACCTATTCGCACGTTGGTTAAGCATATTTGAAAGCCATACGTGCTAGGGAAAGGCCCGGGAAAAAGATCGGACGAGAAACCCATCGAACCATCGCGGGAGGAGCCGAGGCAGAGCCCCTCCGCGATGGCAGCGTGTCACGGAGGTGAGGCCTCCGCGATGGCTCAGTGACACGTTGCCCTTGTCCAGGCCCAACTATATAAAGCCCCCACTGCAGTTTGAGATCATTATTCACTTCATAAATTTCCAGAACACGCTGCAACCAGAGAAAAACATAGGAAAATTAAATAAATTCATCCGATTACGCTGCCAAACGCTGCCCAAACCCAAATTAATCCTAGATACCAAGGTATTTAGCAGCAGAGAGCATTTCTATGGAGTTAGTTTTGCGAAATACGGCCGACGAATCGGCGAGCCGCCGAACTAAAGTAAGTAGAATTGCTCCAAATTTATGTCTATGTGTTCCTAGTTGAGAAGTAAATATTTCTCCCTTCTGGGCCGCTGAAAAATAGCGAGTTTTCGACCGTCTTTCGATAAGCCTAAGTTTAGGCTATGAACTATATCGAAAGTGACGTTGCCTTTTGAAATAATGTTGTATTTAGTATTGATTGACGTATTTATGAATGCAGTTGGGAGAAAATAGTTGAAGTACCAGTCAAGCCTCGTCCGACGGACGAATATTCAAAGATAAGGTATGTAAAGTTAAGTTTCCTCGGCAAGTTGAGTGACATTAAAGCAGTGTAGTAATTTACAGACCAGTAGAAGGTTCAGAAATTGATTATTGTAATATTTTGAACATTGGTGCAATATGAGCAGTTTTGGGCCGTAACGTGTACGATACCTATCCGTATGATATAGATTCGAATATAAATGATTAAGATTGGCCGTATATTCAGTATGTGATATAATATGCCCTGCCAAGATATTGTTGTGTTTAGCTGAAACCTCGCAAGGTAGTACAGCATCAGTAAAGCATTCCAGATATAGAATAGTAACTGTATATGGTTTAGAGAGCATGTTAGAAATAGGAAATCTTGTTAATGCAGAAACCTAGTGAACAGCATAGCCTTCAGCAGAAACACCCGCTTGTATAGCCTTTGCCCCAGTACAGTTAGACAGGGAACTATATTCATATTTATACTTACCTGTCTCAGCATGTATCAGACACCTACAAATTGCTATTATTAGCCCAGTATATGATTTATATAATACCTTACGCCTATTAGTTTTGGCTTATGAGATACACAGACAACATGACTAGTTGAGACCGTTGTATTGATTGGGGTTGGATTACCTAGCATCCCTGACCGCCCAGGGTTAATAGCTGTATCGACTCGTCCGCCAGAGGACGAGGATACGTCACTCTACGTAGTGATATGCCGTCCCGCAAGGGGATGAATATGGGATGCCAGTTTCCCCATATTGTGCCTTGGTCGGCCCTTATACACCCCCGTCGAGCGGGCACGCCCGGGGTGTTGATTTAGAGTCCTTCGGACTCAGATACAGTTATAGTCAAGGGCTCAGCAAGCCCAAGTGCATACCCAGGGACTGGCAGGATGCTTACAGCCACTATAGGAGATGGGATGACCAGGGTAGGGGCATAGATTCTGTGTTGATTGTACCTCCCGGCTTATGGGGGCCGGGTAAGGTTTGTGTGTGCTATGTTATGTTATGTATGCTATGTTATGTTGTATTAGACGCGAGTGGGTTGGTAGTAGAATGATACGCCTCCAGGTATGATTCCTACTTCCTTCGGTATCAGTAAGAACAGGTACGATTTACTTCATCAGACAGTTAAGTTATTCCTCCTACTTCTGCTTCATCAGTCATATTATTGCTTTCAGATGTTGTTTTCAGTTATATTATTTCAGTTGCTTTACATACTCAGTACCAGTGGTACTGACGCCCAGTGGGGCGCTGCATTACTTGCCTGCAGGTACTCCTAGACGAGCAGGCGATTCCACGTGACTCCCTGTCAGCGGTTGAGTATTCAGCTCCAGTCATCCGGAGGCTGAATTTCTGAGGTGTAGTTCAGTTCCTTTTGTTGTATATAGCATGGGTAGGTCGGGGCCCTGTCCCGATCAGTTCTATTACTATTCCTAGAGGCTTGCATTCTGTATGAAATCCCGGTGGTCAGATGAGCCGGTCGTGTGGGGCCGTGCAGTTGTATAGTTGTGTTTACTCTTTCTTACTTCTGTGATGGTCGTGTGAGGCCATAGTTGTCAGTAGTGGTGACCTTGCCGGTCACATAGCTTCTTTTTGTGCTTTTTGATTAAGCAGTAGATAACTAGACAGCATGGTGGCCTTGTCGGCCCGTATAGGTTTCCCTGAGTTACTATATTTCTGGTTAGCTGCCAAGACAGGTACAGCAGGCGATAGGCCAATGGGCCGGGGGCTATATTTACAGCCGTTATATAGCCCTTTGTTTCCAGAAATCTGAGTTAGAGCCAGCCAGGCGCCAGACGCGCCCAGGCTTAACAGTCTAGCAGGTCAGATCTTAGTAGGGCACCAGGTGCCAGTCGTACCCCCCCCCCCCAAGGCGGGGTGTGACATTTATACCCTGGATGGGACACGGTACTTGAAGCCACAAGTGACCCCAAGTCAACCCCTAGTCTATCATACACTGGCATTCTGAGTAACATAAATATACATAAAGTGGAAATTTAAAGCAAAAAATATAAATTCCTGAATATATTAGAACAAAGCTACATGTTTAATAAAACCACTATGAGTCTGAAAAAAATCCATGTCTGAAAGACACTAAGACTGATGAGTTTCTAGGAAAAACCCCCAGCTAACTCCAAATCTGAATAACAAGGAAAGAAAGTATAGCTAAAGAAAATAATATCTGTCCTCGAAGGATGATAACTCACCAACTGAGGTAGCTGAGATATTCTGTGAGTGGTCAGCTAACGAGGCAGAGACTATGATCGTGCAGCTGTCTCATAAGATGATACAACATAAAAGTATGCATCAGTACTTTGAATGTACTGAGTAAGTGAGAGGAACATAACACAATAGAATAAATAAAAGGACATAATGAATTGAAAAGACATGCAATGACAAACTAAAGCTATTGAACTGAATAACTAAAATACTGAGGTGGTCTAGAGGACCCTGTCTGATGATCAAAGCATGTTCTAAGTCTGAATACTGATCTAAACTGACTAGTGGGAGGGCCTCTAATCAACACATAACCACGTGAGCTAGACGTGGAGTCCGCTGTATACACTCCACCGGTAGGACCAAATATACCTTGCCAGGATATAAAGGCATGAACTGGGTGATCACAAAATTCTGGGGCCAATCAGGCCAATAAGTACTGAAACCTATGCTGGCAACGTAGTTTTGGGAACCTGGGTGCATTGGAACCCCGGTTTGCTCGGTGCTAAGTCCTACTCCCACTGGATAATCCTAGACTGAATACTAAGTTGATAGCTCGAAACTAGGGCCCAAGAATAGTCAAGGATGCATGTCTGAAAGTACCCTAAGAGTCCTATCAGACTAGATTCGAAAATTGGGTTCTAGACCGGTTAGAGCTGCTTATCTAGAAGTGTCATAACCGTCTAAAAACAAACTGTAATCTGAAATGGGGTCCTAAGGCTAGTCAGAGATAAACGAAAAAAATGTCATTACTGCCTAACGAACCAATAAACTAAATTCTTAATCTAATTCTAATAATTGGGAGGTAATTCTAACACCTCGAGAAATTCTGTAGTCAAACTAATCAGCTGACATTTTCTGAATGAAATTGAGAATTCTAACATTTCTCACTAAAACTGAATTGACAATATTCTGATTGAGATTCAATGCTACTAACAACATGGGAGTTCCCAACACTGATAGAATCATGCTAAAATTCTATATTCAAGCACTAATGCAGATTTCAAGATTTTCTAGTCCATCATTTCACTTCATAAGATTTAACATTATTTCAGTCACGAACTGGTGGTAAATATCAATAATTAACATGGTATAATATTCCACATGATTTGACGAAGTATGACTACCAATTTCTTGACATTCAATAATTTCAAGGCTACAAATGATAGAGAAAAATAGGAAGAAATTTGGGGACACAAGGGAAGAACTATTCCCTTGTTGAATTCCCACATACCTAGATAAGAATTTTTAGAGAAGATCCCTGAGAAAAATATGAGAAGATAATGGTCTGCCCTAGCTTCTGTCCTGAACTGTCTAACTATTCCCCGTTTAGACTTTGAGAGAAGGAGTGAAATGAAGGGACAAGATCATTCTAACCCTTTAACTCCCCCTAAACAAACCCAAAATGACGGGGCCTCATTATTAAAAGAGTGGACAATTACCAACATACCCCTGGAAGAAGGAACTGAAAACTAGCCAACACTGAACAACAGGCCTCAGCATGGGTCGTTAGTCAGACCCATGACCTGTTGGAACCCATCGTTGGTTCTACGTCCAAAAACCATGCCCACTGGAAATGAACCACGGGAGGGTACCACGATCTGTTTTAACAAAGGACGGGTTGTTGGTACCTTTCGTTAGTACTGGTTGGTAAACTGGGCCTTGAGGCAACAATCAACAGAACGACTCGTTGGTAGGACCAACGGGTCATCGCATTGACTTATGGTCTACACTACTAGGTTCTGGAACCTGGCAACAGGTGGTAGCTGATTTGTTGTGGATTTACAGCACTTTCAATGCTCAAAACTAAGGAAATAGCATAGACTTAGGTATATTTATGTGGATATAAGGCACTTTTCCTTTGGTTATAGGATAAATTGGTGTTGGAGCTAACATGTGTAAAAGTTATCCTGGAAGTGTATAAAATAGGCTCAACTCACATTTCACAGTATGAGTCATAGGAAGGTCTTACGAGGTGTACTGCTAGTCGTGAGAAGTTGCAGAAGGCTAAGGATTAAGAGGTGCATTATAAGAGTCTTAGTATGAGTCGTACAAAGCTTGTACTAGTCGTGGTGAAGAAGTCATGAAAAGATTCATAAGATTTGCACAAGAGGCGGACTCCTACTACGAATAAACAGTACGAATTGTGGAATAAAGGTACGAGTCATACCATAGAATTTGTAATGGACTTTAGAATTATTTCAAAGTCTTTGCATCGAGCCACGGGAGTACTGTACGATGGATGCAGGCACGAGTCATACTAGGATCCAACACTTAGCAAAAATTCAGCCAGTCAACAATGTACGGGAGGAAGGTACGGTTCATAGGATCATGGTACAGATCGCAAGATGGGTCGTGGAACTGGTGGAACCAGATATGGAAATTCACCATGTTAGCCTAGGAAAATAATTTTATATCTTTATAAATACGTTTTATGTTTTATTTTTTAGAAGAACGTGTGTGGATGTGAGAGAATAGTTAGAAAACATCGAGAAAGGAGAGAATTGAGTTGATTTGACTTGTGATCAACCTTTTCTTTAATTCTTCTTATTCTTGCTACTTGTTCTTGAAGATTTTGCTAATTTATTAAAAGAAGTGTCTTTCTCATTCATAATTGTAAGTATTGATTTATGTTCTTAATCATGAATGCAAATCACAATCTTACAACTATGAGAGGCTAAAACCTTCATAGCTAGGGTTGTGGGAACCATGGTAGATTAACACACTAGGGTTGCACAAAGTGATTCTAAACCAATACTAAACGCTTATATTGTATTCTCTTCATACTTAAACGTTTCTTAACTGTGCGCAACATTAGGACTTGCTCGAATTCTTTACTTTCTTAGGTCTAAGAGGTAGGGATTAGTAAAAAAGAATTACAACGGATCCTTGATCTTGATGGTCATTGTATTAACTTGAGTTGTGATCGCAAGATAGTTAAATTTGGAACTTAGTGATAACGGATAATTTGAAACCTCTCATGAGACTTGTTCGAGTGATTGAGTATAGTCATTTAATAGGGATTGGTCGGTCGTTTGAATGAACCTTTGTTATCAGTTCCATATGTAAGTATTGGTGATGATCACGAGTGTAAACCTAAAGAAGTTATAAATCCATAGGGAACACAAACCCTAGTTATCCTTTAATACTGATTCAAAACTGAACTTCTAATAATTGTTTTAATTATTTCTTTTCTTTAGAATCCCCCAATTTTTAAGGAACTACCTAACAAGTTCACTTACCGGCTGTAATCTAGCTCTTCCATATTCCCTTTGGGATCGACCCCAACCTCTAGTTGGGTTCTTTCTTGACAACGTCCGCTTTATACTTTGGTAGGAGGTATGGTTTGAGCATTATTAAAAAGTGGCGCTGTTGTCATGGAATACGGCTAAGACTAGGTTATTTTCTTGTATTTAACTTTTTGTAGTTATTTCCTTAATTACGTTTATCTTTGTGTTTTTGATACCCACAAGTTGTTCTCTGGTGAATGCCAAGCACTCAAAGTAGCGGAGATCCCATTGTTCCAATAAATCCAGAAATCGAACGAGTACTACACAGAATGGAGAATCAAGATCAAAGAGAATCCCGCATAGGTGAAGAAGCTAGGCAAGTCGAACTAGCTCGGCAAGCTGCACTACAAGATGCGGATGATGGCAGAGAAGAGGTTGTAAATGATGGTCGACATGGGAGGAGCAACAGGGCTCATAATTTCCCCCTCAGTTCTTTGATGATGAGGACCCAGATATTGATGAAGTTGGGTCAATGGAGTAATTATGCCACCACCACTACCCGCTAGGGCCAAATTCGACGTTACGAGAACCATGATTCAATTGTTAAACAAGAAAAGGGTGTTAAGTGGTCAGACAGCGGATGATGCCAACCTGCACTTGATGAACTTCATAGGAATATGCAAGGCATACAGGTTGCCCAGAGTCAGCCAGGATACCATACGACTCAGACTCTTTCCTTTTTCTCTATCAGGGAAAACCACTTTATGGTTATTGGAGTTGCCCAATGACTCCATAACCAACTGGAGGGAGCTCAAACAGGCCTTTTTGTAGAGATTTTTCCCCCCATCCATAATTTTGCAACTAAATGACGAGATCGACAATTTCTGAAAAATTAAGATAGAGGCACTTCATGAAACTTGGTTGAGATTTAAAAAGAAGTTGACAAAGTGCCTGAACCACAGAATCCTAAATGACATTTTGTTGGAAATCTTTTACAGGTTTTTGAATAATAGCACCAAAGTTGTAGCGGACACAATGGAAGGAAGAGCGTTGATGAGTCACACTTGGGAGCAAGCTGCCACTATTCTTGACAGGGTGACTAAGACGAACAGGGCCTGGCATACGAGGGTGGCTGATGCAGTGGTCCGCACATATGCTGTTGGTTTGACTATAGACCAACAAAGGAAAAAAGAAGAATGTGACCAAGAGTTGGCTCATATGCGCATATCATTGGACTTTCTGAGAAAGCATATTATGGGAGCTAGAGAAAAAAAGGTAAATGCAGTAGGAACTCAAGGAATGGAACAAAGAGTTGATCACTCTGATTCAGAGGAAGAGGCAAACTTTCTGGATAGCCAAGTGGCGGGTTTTCGAGCCAATGCCCAAGCGTCTGGAAAAGACAATTCGCGCCAAGGTTCTGGAAATCATGGTCGGAACCAGTATAGAGACAACTACAACAGAAATGGGTTCAGAGATAGGAGTCGAGGCCATGAGCGCGAAGGTGAATGGAGAAGAAATGATGGATACTGCAATTATCGGGCAGGAGTTTATGTGCCTCCCAATGCACTAGAGAGGGATGTTGGGCAATCAAAGTTGGAGAGCATGATGGATGAGATGTTGAAGAAGGTGAGGTCCACTGATGAGCAACTAAAGGAGATCCGAAGTCACTTATCAAGTATGGGTCAGAAAGTGGAATCTCATGCTACATCCATCAAGCAGATCAAACATCAACTTGGGCAACTGTTAGCATCAATGAACCCTATACAAAAGGGTACACTACCTAGCAACACTGTCCAAAACCCAAAGAACGATGGCCACTGCATGGCGGTGATGACTAGGATTGGTAAGACCATATTTGACGCCCCGTTTGCAGTTGTAGTTTAATGGATGAAAGAAATCATAATGGAGGATAATGAGACGAGTGTTGAGATAGAAGGCGCTGAGCATGTTGAGGCCCCAAGAGATGAAGAAGAACCCGACATTTACCAAAGAGCAACGTAAATCTACAAAGCTATCCCACGACCACTGCCACCATTCCCTCAAAGGATGAAGAAAAAGACGGAGAATGGTAAGTTCCAGAAATTCCTTTCAATGCTTAAACAGTTATCTGTGAACATACCATTGGTTGAGGCATTGGAACAAATGCCGGGATATGCAAAGTTTATGAACGACTTGGTGACTAAGAAGAGATCTGTGAGATATAAGCCGGTTGATAATGTACATCACCATAGTGCCATAGCTACAAGGGTCCTAGCTCAGAAGAAGGGAGACCCAGGTGCTTTCACTATACCGGAACCATTTGGAATGTCGAGTTTGCAAGGGAACTTTGTGATCTAGAAGCTAGCATCAACTTGATTCCATTGCTAGTGTTCAAGAAATTGGGCTTGGGAGCCCCCACACTGACCACTATGCAGCTACTGATGGCTGACAAAACTGTTAAAAAGTCGGTGGGAATCCTATTCGTTGTGTTTGTCAATGTGGAAAAATTTATATTCCAAGTGGACTTTGTTATTCTGGCCTACGAGGTGGATTATGAGGTCCCCATCATTTTGGGGCGACCATTCCTTGTGACCGGGAGGGCCCTAGTAGATGTGAAGGCGGGCCAGTTGAAATTTGGACTGAACAAAGAAGAGGTTACCTTTAACATCTGCCGGTCAATGCAGCAACCAAAGGAATTCAGTGTAGTCTCAGCAGTAGACTATGGATATGAGTCACTTGACAAATTTTGAGTAGTAAAGAGACTTGCGTCGTGCCACAATGTTAAATCAGGCACTTCTTGGAAGGCAACCCAAGTGGTGGCTTGGTGAAGTCTGAGTAACTGGGCTACCTGCGTCATGCCGTGATGTTAAATTAAGCGCTTCTTGGGAGGCAACCCAAGTTATTAAACTAATGTGTGCTCAGTGTGCAGGAAAAACAAAATCAGGAGGCTAAAAAACTGCTAAAACATAAGCTGCTATGGCTCTCAGTACGACTCGTGATGGTATCCTACAGGCCGTAGCAGCAGTCGTGGTGAGGATCAGAGAAAAAATTCAAAGCTCTAACCTATGAGTATTTTACGGATTGTACCTCAGTTGTACGAGTTGTAGGATGCACTCATAGGTCCCCAGGTAAGTCTTTAAAATTCTAACTTATGGGTCAAAGGGACGAGTCGTAGGGGCTTCCTACTACTCATGGTACGAGTCGTGATGCTTAAAATAAAAAATCTAACCCAACTCGGCCCAAATTTTAAAAATTTTCCCTTCACCTATTTAAACCTCAGACCCCATGTGACCCTTCTTCCCATGAACAACAATTCAAACCTACGAACCCTAAACAACGAATCCCTCACACCCATGACTCAAAAGCAAGGAAGCTTCAAGAAATTCTTTTTCTCAAATTTATTACATCTCGACCCACATTAGTGATCACCAGTCAAAGAAAGAATCATCAAGTAAGTAAAAGCTTTGAATATCAAAAATTTAAAATTGCATGAAGTCATGGCTGCTAAACCCCTTTAACTCACTGGTTGATGAAAAAATGTTAATAATTCGATGGTCAAGGGAAATTTTGAATTGGGTATAAATTGGGAAAATATTGAAAGTTGATTGAAAAACACCTATAAGATGAGAAATTTAAATTTGGGTCACAGGTAGTAAGTAGAAAGGGGAGGAATGAGTATGGGTTAATTTAATTGAATACTTGGCCTACACCTGGGGGAAATCTGAGTACCCAAATTGCGAAAAAAGAACCCCTGCAAAGATTGAGCAAGTTAAGAACGTGGTATGAACCACAGTACAGATCGTCGTTTGCCACCACGAGTCGTACTGTGTGTTCATACTCAAGATCTGAACAGGGCTAAGCTAGTTGAGGCAGAAAAGTCCTTCCTACGACTCGTGGAATTGACCTACGGGTCGTACCACGAGTCGTGGATAAATCCAAAGAAATATTAATGTTGGGGCTTCATCAGACGATTTAAGGTACAGAAGGAACCTTCGTGGTACAAGTCTTACCTGTGAGACGTAATAAACGTACGGAGTTTCTGGGACTTCATACGAGTTGTACCTTCATGGTACGACCCATACTGTTGACCCGTGATGAGAATCTGAAACTTTCCTTTCAAATTTTTCTTTTTCAAAAATGGAATACTAACTTCTTTTTCCTCAGGTACAATGACACAGAAGCGAAAGGCATCCAAAACGACAGCCTGGAGAACATTAATGGATGAAACATCTGAGTTCGAGGCTGGACAAGTAGGCAATTCCCCTAGTGGTTTACTTTAGAACTACCAGATAGATACCTATGAACTGATGGAACCAGAACCACTAGGGAAAAAGAAAAGGCCCAAGCTGAAGTAGCCACTACCACATCTGCTCAATCTTCCCAGTTTGAGGAGGCAGCTAGAGAAGAGCATCAGGAGTCGGGAAATGACCCAAATGCTGAAGAAGGGTCAGGAGAGGCCCAAAATGGAGAAGAAAGTGGCAGTGAAGAATCAGAGGAGGAGGCTCCTGATGCTGCATAGGAACAGACCCCACCTTGAGAAAACCGCATAGTCCAGTGGAGAGTGGCGGGAGCTAAAGAGATCTATGAGAAGGGTATCTCTCTCACCACCAAAAATAATCCAAGGAAGAGCATCGAAGAAGAGTCGCGGATCCTCACTAACTCACTCAACGAGCTTAAGGAGATGAAGTTGATATTATGTTTCTATGGTTTTGAGTGGATGGCTAAGACTCTAGCCCAGTATACAGCAGAAATGGTCCGGCAGTTCTATGCCAACTATTTGCCCACTATGGAGTTAAAGGAGAAGGAGGGGCAGAAGATTAAAAACTAGCCCCGTCTGGAAAGTGTCATGGTTCGAGGCGAGAAGTTGATATATCTAAGCAAACCCTTGCTCGAATTTTGTACAGACCTCAGTTTCTGTCTACAAGAATGATGTCAGAATACGAGTGCAGGGTGGAGGCAATGTAGCAGATTAGGCAGTTGGGTTTGGAGGAGCAGCAGAGGTAACTGAAATGGCTAGCAGAGGCGATTGCTGAGAACAAGGGAGAAGCTGAGTAGGTTACTGGTGGAAAGCAGGTGATAAAGAACTAGCTCAATTTTATAGCAAAAGCCCGTTGGACACTAGTAAGCAATCGGTTAGCACCCACTATCAACAACATATTGAGTGCTGATAGGGCAGCCTTTGTGGCATGCCTCATGTCTCGTTACCCCATCAATATCCCAAGGATCATAGCATAGGAGATACGAGATCGGGCAGTGGGAGTGAGCACTACTATCCCATTCCCAAGTCTTGTATTTAGGTTATGCACTGAGACAGGGGTGCTAGTACAACTAGGCGAGGAGCGGCTGATCAGAGGCTAGAGGATTGAAGACATAGGCCTTACCCGGGATGAGATGAATCCGGTAAGCAGATCAAGGATTCCCACCGCGATTCCAGCAGTTAGCCAACAGGGGACGCACAGGTGAATGTCCCCATTATACAGGAGCAAAGCGAGACACCGACTATAGATGCGAGTCATTCAGAGTCAGCTCCTAGCACCTCGGCTGCACCACTACCTAGCCTGCAGACTCAGACACCAGCAGGGCATGTTTTGATGCCACTGGACTTCCTCCAGAAGCTGGAAAAATGGTTGACCATGGCAGAGTGAAAGATTCAGGCCATGATGGAAAATATAAATCCATGGGTCAAGGCAGAGATAGATGCAGCAACTCAGTCTCTACATGCTCGCCTAGATGGATTTGAGAGCCGATTCAATGTATGAATGGCGAAGCATTTAGACACCAGCAGTCTCCATGCAGATTTGTGGGCTCTTCAGGGCCAAGTAGTTGAGTTTTCATCACGACAACCGATAGTTATAGTAGCCCCCACTCTTTTGACCTAGATGCCGAGCCTGATAAGGAGATTGATTTGGCGACATAATGGGAGCCTACTGTAGCTGCTGAAGATAAGGGGAAGAAAAGAGTTGTCGAGAATGCTGGAGAGGAGCCTGAGAAAGAGAAGGAAGAAGGAGAGAAAAGAGCACAAGCGGGCTAGAGCAGAGAGCCTGCGGACTCATGATACACATTTGTCTGAGCTAGAGGAGAAGGTAACTCCACCATGGCTCAGGCCGAGCTTGCTAGTGGTCGTGACCCTTCGGGTGAGCCACATTCAATTCAGATTATTATAGAGGTTGTCAAAGAGGCCACGACTACTAAGGGGGGCCACTCCTCTAGTTGACACATTATTGAACGCGCCGATCACCGCTAGCGCCACGATTGTAGCGGAGGTACCTTATAATGCTCAAACCACACTTCCAATTGAAGTATGATGAGGACGTTGTAAATAAAAAACCCAACTTAGAGGTTGGGGTCGATCCCACAGGAAATATGGAAGATCTAGATTACAGTCGGTAGATGAACTTGTATGGTAATTACCTACAATGGGGGGAATTCTAATAAAACTCAATAATACAAATACGCAGCAGTCAAGATTATATTTGTGAATCAGTAAGTAAAGGATAACTAGGGTTTCTATTCCCCATGGATTCATAGCAGCTTTAGATATACACTCGCGAGCTTTACTAATACTTACTTACGGAACTGATAACTTAGGTTTATTCAAACGATCGACCAATCCCTATTGAATGACTATCCTCAATTACTCGACCAAGTTTCATGAGTTTTGCAAACTAACTATTATCACTAAGTTCCAAATATAACTATCCTTCGTCCATAGCTCAAGTTAATACAATGATCATCCAGATCAAGGCTCCATTGTAATTCTATTTTTCTAATCTCTACCTCTTCGACCAAAGCAAGTAAAGAATTCAAGCACTTCCTAACGTTGCGCACCGCTAAGAATCACTAAAGATGAAGAGACCACAATATAAGTAATTAATATTGGTTTTAGACTCACTTTGTGCAACCCTAACTTATTATTCAACCATGGTTTCCACAACCCTAGCTATGGAGGTTTTAGCCTCTCATAATTGTAAGATTGTGAATTGTGCTCATTATTGAAAACATAAAACAATACTTATAAAGGTGATTGAGAAAAACAATTCCTTCAATTAAACCATTAAATCTTGAATAACAAGTAGCAAGAACAAGATGAATTCAAGAAAAGGTTGAACCAACTCAATTCTCTCTTTGAACAATGTAAAATTGCTTACTACAATGTTTTCCTACTAGAATTAAGTCTATTCGTCATCCTCATCTATGAAAAATAAAACATAAAAAGTATTTATATAGACATAAGAATCCTTTTTATAAACTAACAGGACTGCTTTCCATATCAGTAACCGACCTCGTCATGGGTCCACCTACGACTCGTAGGGGCTTCTCACAGACCGTGACAGCTACTCGTGGCTTGAAGTGTTGGTTGAATTTTGGCTAAGTGTTGGGCCAAGGTATGATTCGTACCAACATCCCACGACTCGTACATTGCACCCATGACTTGATCCTGATACTATGAACTTTGTCTGAACTTCACCACGATCGGTTATGGTATGACTCGTACTTCCTTCTCACGGGTCATAAAGTGCTCTCGTACTGAGAGTCAGCCTCCTGTGCAATTCTTCTGGATTTCATCACGACTGGCTTCCCACGACTCGTACCACCATAGTACGATCTGTGACAAGTCTCATAAGACCAGTCTTCCAGGTTAAACTGTCAACTTCTCATCAAGGCCCTGAGTACGACTCGTAGGTCCATTCTAAGGATCGTACTGTGGGCTGCACGTTTTGCCCTCTTTTGCACACTTTTAACTTCCTTTTGCCTTTTATTGTTCCAACACCCATTTATCCTTAAATCAAAGGAAAAGTGCCTCATATCCACATAAATACGCCTAAGTCCATGCTATTTTCTTAGTTTTTACTATCAATAGTGCTGTAAATCCACAGCACATCAACACCCTCAACTTAAGACTTTTGCATGTCCTCGGGCAAAGAAAAAAAAAACTAAACACGATGGTCAACGAGAAAATAAACTTAAGATACTACAGCCAAAACTCAAACAAATTTGTGCACTCTATATACAAACTCTATTGACCCTTCCTCTTGAAACATCATCAACTAATGTATTGCAAGCAATATCAAAACATCATATTCAGGGATCAAGATATGTCATCTAGCTATTGACAAGCAATCAAGTCATCACCTACGCGTTTCACACAGACCAATGGTAAAAGAAAACACAATCCATGTACCCTCACAAAAAATGAAGTCCCCACTCTAGTATGAAGTGTCGAATGAAGCATGGGACTAAGCTGATGAAGCACTCACTCTCTCAAATAACTGCAAGTATTATGCATCAGATACCATAGGCTTGCCCTTATTTTCTCTGCTTTGGTTTGTTAGATGGTCAAATTAATATCACGATAGGACTGATTTAGATTGTAATGTAGGCTTAGGGATGGACATGATAAAGATTAAAGATTTTATGAGTGACTATCCCTTCCTTGGAACTATATTCATTGGCTACACCATTCTCCTATTTCACCCTTCATTCTTTTTGTCTTCTTTTCTTCCCTTTTTCCCATTTTAACAATATGTTCATGGGTGAGGTGATTTGTTACATTTTTCAACACTTTCAAGCTATTTCGAATTTTCTTCTATTTTTTCAATATTATCAAATTTTCAGCTTTTTACTTTTTCTCCTCACCACACCTTTTTTTCACTATTTATTTTCTCTTTTCTTTCCTTTTCTCCCGCTCCCACCATTTATGCACCCTACTCTAGCCACCCTCAACTTAAGGATTTTTCTTATGTTGAGGTACACAATATCCAAGGAAAGACCAGGGCCAAACAGGTTCATTATAAACAAATTGGTACGATTAATAGGTAAATCAAAGAAATATGGTCTATTAAGGCTCAAACTTGGGATCAAGGGATTCATGAAACTTTGGTAGGGCAACAAAGGTTTAAAAGTGAGCTAAAACAAAAATAGCCTATGATCATATCCTAACCAACCATCCTCAACCTATTCATAGACCAACCAGGCAAGTTTTAGATCTTCAACAATATACCACAAAAAATACTAAGACCTCACTCGCACATGGTACATGAATTATTTTTACTTTACTTTTATGGTTCATACATGGCTTAACAAGATTATAACTATTAATAACTAAATGACATAAAATGATCCACATAAATCATGCATTGTTGTCACAAATACATAGCAAAATTTTTTAAACAGGGTCAATTTTTCAAAAACAACAAAAGTAATGCATATCCATTGGCTGAGTATTCCTAAGTTACTTTCTAATCAAACAAAAATCACAACTAAAAACAAAAAAGCCTAACACATGTCGGTTCTACTAGATAGCATGCCTGAGGGAAAAAAAACACGGCAAGAAAAATCCTTAAACGAACAAAAATCTCTAAAATAATACTAGTACACCCCCTCCCTTTTTCAAAAATGAGCTTCGTCCCAGAAGTATAAAATAAAAGAATGAAGGGAAACGGGACATATTTGTGGCTACTCAAACTTCACTTCTGTCATCTTGTGAAGGTGGTACCTCCACGGTAGTCGTGGCGCTAGCGGTGGCCGGCGCACTCAATGGTGTAACAATGGGGGTAGTGGTCACCCCCTCAGTGGATACAGCCATTTGAACGGCCTCTATGGTAACTGGGGCTGAAGGTGGCTCACCTGAAGGGTCATGGCCACTAGCAAGCTCGGGCTGAGCTGTGGTGGAGCTTCCCGCTCCTCTTACTCTCTCATGCAGCTTAGTCATATGATCCTAATGAGCCCGTATACTCTCCGCTCTAGCCCGCTTGCACTCTTTATTCTCCTTCTTTTTCATCTTTCTCAAACTTTCCTCACCAAAATCTTCAGTAACTCTCTTCTTGACTTTAACACCGGCTGCAATTGGCCCCCAGTATGCTTCCAAATCAATATCCTCCTCAAGCTCTGCATCTGGGTCTGGAAGAGGGGGCTTCTATAACAGTTGGGTGCCGTAAAGACAACTCAACCACTTGGCTCCGAAGAGCCCCCAACTCAGCATGGAGATAGTCGGTGTCTGATTGCTCCGCCATCCTCATGTTAAATCTGCTCTCAAAACTCTCTAGGCGGGGATGAAGATCCTGAGCTGCTGCATCTATCTCGGATTTGACCAATGGCTTTACATGCTCCATCATTGCTTGAATTTTGCACTCGGCCATGGTTAATCTCTTGGATAACTTCTGGAGGAAATCCTACGGTACCAAGATGTACCTTGCTGGAGTATGAGTCTGCACACCGGGCAGTGGTGTAGGTGAGGTGCTAGGAGCTGACTCTGAATGACCGGCATATGTAGCCGGTATCTCTCTCTACTCCTGAGTACTGGAGGTACTCACCTGTACGTCTGCTGCTGGATGAGCTGCTGGGATAGCTGTAGGCATCCTGGATCTGCTCACCAGGTTCATCTCGTCCCAGATAAGGCCTATGTCTGCAATTCTTTGGCCTCCAATCAATCTCTCATCACTCCGTTGAACTCTCACCTCCTTGCACAAACTGTATACAAGGCTCAGGAATGGAATAGTAGTACTTACTTCTACTGCCCGATCTCATATCTCTGTAGCTATGATCCTCGGGATGTTAAGAGGGTAGCGAGACATGAGGCATGCCACTAAAGCCACTCTATCAGCACTCAACATGTTATCATTGACTGTGGGTGACAATTGATGTCTCACCAATGTCCAGCAGTCCTTTGAGATGAAGTTCAATGAGTTCTGTGTCACCTGCTTGCCACCTGTAACCCACGCATCCTCATCCTTGTTCTCAGCTATCACTTCTGCTAACCATTGCAGTTGCCTCTGTTGCTCACCCCTGCTCAAACTCCTAATCTGCTTCATTACCTCAACCTAGTAATCATACTCTAGGGTTATACTTGTTGGTTTGAACTGAGGTCCATATAATATCTGTGCAATAATCCGATCAGATATATCTACTACTCGCCCTCAGACTAGAACTCTCTCCAAGCATGGCAGCTCCTTTATCTTTTGCCCCTCCTTTGCATTCTCCTCCATTATGGCCAGGTAGTTGGCATAGAACTGATGATCTCCTCAGTGTATTGTGAAGGGGTATTGTCCATCCTCTCTAGCCCATAGAAGTTAAAAATATGCTTCATCTCCTCAACTTCATTCAAGGAATTAGTGAGGATCCACAGTTCTTCTTGGATGCTTCTTTTCGATTTGTTTTTGGCGGTGAGAGCGATGCCTTGTTCATATATCTCTTTAGCACCCGGCACTCTCCACCACATTGTTCTGTTCTCTCTGGAAGGGGTCTTCTCACACTTCTTCCTCACTACTTTCTGCATCATGCTGGTTCCTTTCTGACCCTTCCTCAGTGTTGGAGTCGGTTCTTGGCCTTTGTTGTTCCTCTCTAGCTCCCTCTTCAGACTAGGGAGCTTGAGCGGATGTGGTCATGGTTGCTTTAGCTTGGGCCTTTGCTCTTTCCCTAGTGGTTCTTGTTCCATCTGTGTCTGAGGTGTCTACTTGATAATCCTCAAGTGAACCACTAGGTGAATCTCCAGCCTGATCAGACTCTGAGTCAGTTGTTTCATCTATCAATGTCCAGCGGGTTTGTGTTTTGTCTGCCCTGCGTTTATATATAATTATACCTGGTGAGAAAGAGGTTAGCATTTCATTTTTCAAAAATAAAAATCAGATAGAAGAAGTTTAGTATCTCATCACGGGTCCTCAGTATGAGTTGTACCTTGAAGGTACGACTCATCAGAAGCCCTGATGTGCCCCACGACTTGCAGGTACGACTCGTACCATGAAGGTACGATCCGTACCTTGAGTCATTTGATGAAGTCCCATTTTGCATAAATTCTTTTTTTCACCATGACTCGTGGTACGACCCGTAGGTCTATTCCACGAGTCGTAGGGTGGGCTTCCCAGATCGATTTTTCAAGATAAGTGGTAAGAGCACTTAGTACGAGTCGTAGTGTCAACCTACGACCCATACTATGTTGCGTACCCTTTTTCATCACATTCTTTCAATTCTTTTTCTCAGAGTGTAAGTGTTTGTTTTGCACATTTTTGGGTACTCAGATTTCCCCAGGGTCTAGCATTTGGGAAACTCCCTTTTTACACCACTTAATCCTCCCCTACCCGTAACTCCCTTTAGGTGTTCTTGGTTCAAAATTCAATAAATTTCTTGTAGGTTTTTGATCGAGTTGGAGTTTTTCGCACATTCCCATTGATTTTCAAGCACAGCCAGTGATTCTTATGGGTTTTCGATTCCCTTAAGTTCACTCTCAAGCATTAAGAACTTACAATGTAAATCACTTACTTGATTGTCGATTCATAGACTGGAAGTCAACTTCCAGGGCTTTGCACATTTAGTTGAAGCAATAATTTCGTGCTTAATTTCTTGATGATGGGAAGCTACAGGTGTTGGGAAGAGGGTTCGTGGATTTTGAGGTGTTCGCGTGGGAAGATGGTTGATTTTGAAGTTTAAGTAGGTGAAGGCAAATATAAAAATGTGGGCTGAATCGGGTAAATTTGACCCGTCATGACTCATACAGCGAGTCGTAGGAGTAACCTACGACTCGTCCCTAGCCCGTAATGACTTTAGCTACAGAGAACTTACTTGGTGACCTACGAGTGCATCCTAAGATTTGTATCATTGAGGTACGAATCCTAGGATGAGTCGTAGGTCAGACTTTGCTTAGAATTTTCTCTACTTTTCACCACCACTGCTACCACGACTCGTAGGACCTCACCATGAGTCGTACTGAAATCTTGTAGCAACATATTTTTGAGCCACCTGTTCTTATTTCCCTGCACACTGAGCACACATTATTTCAATAACTTGGGTTGCCTCCCAAGAAGCGCTTAATTTAACGTCGCGACACGATGAAGGTGGTCTAGTTACTCAGATTTCACCAAACCATCACTTGGGTTGTCTCTCAAGAAGCATCTGATTTAACGTCGCGGCACAATGCAAGTCTCTTGACTACTTAAAATTCATCAAGTGACTCATACTCATCCTCAAGTGATGAGATCACACTAAATTCCTTTGGTTGCTTCATAATCTTACAGATGTTGAAAGTGACCTCTTCTTTGTTTAGCCTGAACTTCAATAGGCCAGCTTCCACATCTACTAGAGCTCTCCCAGTGGTGAGGAATAGTCTCCCCAGAATCATGGGGACCTCATAATCGACCTTTCAATCCAAGATCACGAAGTCCTTGGGAATATAAACATATCAACCTTGACGAGCACATCAACTAGGATGCCCACTAGTCTCTTTACTATTATGTTGGCCATCAGTAGCCACATGTTGGTTGGTGTGGGGGCTCTCAATCCTAGCTTATTGAAGACCACCAAGGGTATTAGATTAATGCTAGCTCCCAGATCACAGAGTGCCCTTGCGAACTCGACATTACCAATGGTGCACGGTATCATGAAGGCACTTGGGTCTTCCTTTTTCCGAGCTGAAACCCTTGTTGTTATGTCACTGCAGTGATGGACCTTGTCAACTGGCTCATATCTTACAGATCTTTTCTTTGTCACCAGGTTCTTCATGAATTTTGCATATCCTAGCATCTGCTCTAGTGCTTCGACCAACAGTATATTCACAGAAAATTGTTTAAGCATTGAAACAAACTTTTCAAACTTACCGTTATCCGCCTTTTTCTTCATCTTTTGTGGGAATGGTGGCGGTGGTCTTGGGATAGCCTTTTGCACTAGAGCTTCCCCTTGATCTATGTCACATTCCTTCTTACCCCTAGGGGCCTCTTGCAACTTATCATGTTGTGTCTCATCACCAATTTGTTCTTCCTCAATCACGCTCTCTTTCCTCCTTTCAACTTCAACAGGGAACGAGGGGTCAACTATGGTTTTACCACTCCTAGTCATCACTGCCATGCAATGAGCATCATTCTGTGGATTCTAGACTGTGTTGCTAGGAAGTGTACCCTTTTGCCTAGGTTCATTGATGCCGACAGTTGCCCAAGTTGGTGTTCTATCTGCTTGATGGCGATCTCATGAGATTCCACTTTCTAACCCATTCTAGATAAGTTACTTCTAATTTCTTTTAATTGATCATCCGTGGACCTCAACTTTTTCAGCATTTCGGCAATCATACTCTCCAACTTTGATTGTCCGGCCTCCCCTTCTCATGTGTTAGGAGGCACATAGACTCCAGCCCGGTCATTTAGATATCCGTCATTCCTTCTCCATTCTCCCTCTCGCTCACAACCACGACTCCTATCTCTGAACCCGTTCTGTTTGTAGTTGTCTCTGTATTGGTTCCAACCTTGATTTCTAGAGCCTTGGCTCCAATTTTCTTGTCCAGATGCTTGGGCGTTGGCTCAGAAACCTACCACTTGGCTATCTAGGAAGTTTGCCTCTTCCTCAGAATCAGAGTGCTCTGCTCCCTGCTCCCTTCCTTGAGTTCCCACTGTATTTACCTCTTTGTCTCCTACTCCCATGATATGCTTTCTCAGCAAATCCAATGATGTGCGCATGTAAGCCAACTCCTGATCACGTTCTTCCTCTTTCCTTCATTGGTCTGCATTCAAACCAACAGCATATGTACCTGCCACTGCATCAGCCTCCCTCGTATGCCAGGCCCTATTTGTCTTTGCCACCCTCTCAAGGATAGTGGTTGCTTCCTCCCAGGTGTGACTCATCAATGCTCCGCCTGCCACCATATCTGCTACAGCCTTGGTGCTATTATTAAGAGACCTGTAAAAGATCTCCAACAAACTGCCATTTGGGATTTTATGGTTCGGGCACTTAGTTAACTTCTTTTTGAACTTCAACCAGGTTTCATGAAGTGCCTCCATCTTAATCTGCCAGAAATTATAGATCTCATCTTTTAACTGTAACATCCTTGATAGGGGAAAGAATCTCTCCAAGAATGATTGTTTAAGTTCCCTCCAGTTGGCTATAGAGTCATTCGGAAACTCTGATAACCATAAAGTAGCTTCCCCTGATAGAGAAAGGGAAGAGTCGGAGTCTTATTGCATCCTGGCTTACTCCGGGAAACCTGTATGCCTTGCATATTCCTACAAAGTTCATCAAGTGCATATTGGCGTCATCCGTTGCGTGGCCACTGAACACCCCCTTCATGTTTAGCAATTGAATCATGGTGCTCTTAATGTCAAATTTGGCCCCAATGGGCAATAGTGGTGGCACAATTGCTCCAGCTGACCCAACCTTATCAATATTTGGGTCCTCATCATCGAATAACTGAGGGGCAAATCTCTGAGCTCGGTTTCCCCTCCCATGTCGACCAGCGTTTACCACCTCATCTCTATCATCACCAGCCTACTGAAGTGCAGCTAACCGAGCTAGCTCGGCTTGCCTAGCTTTTTCAGCTAAGCGTCCTTCTCTCTGCTTAGGGTTTTCCATTTTATGCAGTGCTCGTTCGATTTCGGGATTTAGTGGAACAAGGGGGTCTCCTCTACTCCGAGTGCTTAGCATTCACCGGAGGACAGCCTGTGAGTATTAAATAAAAACACACAAAAAATAAAGGTAATTGAGGAAATAATTACCAAAAAGTCAAATACAAGAAAATAACCTAGTCTTAGCCGTATTCACCAGTAACGGCACCACTTTTTGATAACGCTCAAACCACACTTCCAATTGAAGTATGAAGCCAACGTTGTCAATAAAGAACCGAACTTAGAGGTTGGGGTCGATCCCACAGGGAATATGGAAGATCTAGATTACAGTCGGTAGATGAACTTGTATGGTAATTACTTCATAATGGGGGGGAATTCTAATAAAAATCAATAACAGAAATAAGCAGCAGTCAAGATTATATTTGTGAATTAATAATTAAAGGATAACTAAGGTTTCTGTTCCCCATGGGTTCCTAACAACTTTGGTATACACTCGTGAGCTTTACCAATACTTACTTATAGAACTGATAACTTAGGTTCAGTCAAACGATCGACCAATCCCTATTGAATGACTATCCTCAATTACTCGACCAAGTCTCATGAGTTCTGCAAACTAACCATTATCACTAAATTCCATATATAACTATCCTGCAACCACAACTCAAGTTAATACAATGATCATCAAGATCAAGGCGTTGTTGTAATTCTCTTTTCCTAATCTCTATCTCTTCGACCAAAGCAAGTAAAGAATTCAGGCACTTCTTAACGTTGCGCACCGCTAAAAATCATTAAAGATGAATAGACTACAATATAATTAATTTGTATTGGTTTTAAACTCACTTTGTGCAACCCTAACTTGTTATTCCACCATGGTTCCCACAACCCTAGCTATGGAGGTTTTAGCCTCTCGTAGTTGTAAGATTGTGAATTGTGCTCATGATTGAAAACATGAAACAATACTTACAAAGATGATTGAGAAAAACAATTCCTTCAATTAAACCACGAAATCTTGAATAACAAGTAGCAAGTACAAGATGAATTCAAGAAAAGGTTGAACCAACTCAATTCTCTCTTCCAACGATGTAAAATTGCTTACTACAATGTTTTCCTACTAGAATTAAGTCTATTTGTCATCCTCTTCAATGAAAAATAAAACATAAAAAGTATTTATATAGACACAAAAATCCTTTTCCTAAACTACAGGACTGCTTTCCATATCTGTAGCCGACCTCATCACGGATCCACCTACAACTCGTAGGGGCTTCTCACGGACCATGACAATTACTCATGGCTTGAAGTGTTGGCTGAATTTTGGCTAAGTGTAGGGCCAAGGTATGAATCGTACCAACATCCTTCGACTCGTACATTGCACCCGTGGATTGATCCTGATACTTTAAACTTTGTCTGAACTTCACCACGACCGGTTATGGTACGACTCGTCCCTCCTTCTCATGGGTAGTAAGGTGCTCTCATATTGAGAATCAGCCTCCTGTGCAATTCTTCTAGATTTCATCACGAATGGCTTCCCATGACTCGTACCACCATGGTACGACCCGTGAAATGTCTCATAAGATCAGTCTTCCAGGTTAAACTATCAGCTTCTCATCAAGGCCCTCAATACGACTCGTAGGTCCATCCTACGAATCGTACTGTGGACTGCACCTTTTGCCCTTTTTTGCACACTTTTAGCTTCCTTTTTTCATTTATTGTTCCAATACCCATTTATCCTGAAATCAAAGGAAAAGTGCCTCATATCCACATAAATACACCTAAGTCCATGCTATTTTCTTAGTTTTGAGTGTCAATAGTGTTGTAAATCCACAGCACATCAGTACCACCTATGCCAGATGACAGGAGCTCCTAGAGCGCCACAGGTATGTTATCTTCCCTATGTTCTTATAGTTCATGCTTCGGGGATGAAGCTTACTTTTCAAAAAAGGGGAGAGGTGTACTTGCGATTTTTGGGGAATTTTTTTATGCGTCTGAGGGTTTTTCTTACCGTGTTTCTTTTCCCTTAGGCATGTTATCTAATAGAACCAGCATGTGTAAGATTTTTATTTTACTTTGTGATTTTTGTTTAATTAGGAAATAACTTAGGAGTACTCAGCCAATAAAAATGCACTAGTTTTGGTTTTTGGAGATAAAATTGACCCTGTTTAAATTTTTTGATGCATTAGCTATGTATTTGTGACTACATACATGACTTTTGTGGATCTTTTGATGTCATTTAGTTTATTAACATGAGTAGTCTTGTTAAGCCATGTATAAACAAGACAAGTGAGGTGAAAATAGTTCATGTACCATGAGTGAGTGAGGTATAGTACTCAGTTCGGTATTGTGTTGAAGATCTAGAACTTGTCTGGTTGGTCTTTGCATAGGCCAAGGATGGTTGGTTAGGATATGATCATAGGCCATTTTTGTTTAGCTCACTTTTAGCCTATATTACCCTATCAAAATTACATGAATCCCTTGATTCCATGTTTGAGCCTAAATAGACCATTTTTCTTTGATTTACTGAATAACCATACCCATTTATTTATAATGAACCTGTTTTGGCCCTGGTACTTTCTTGGATGTTGTGAACCTTAACATAGGCAAAATTCTTAAGTTTAGGGTGGCTTAAGTAGGGGTACATAAATGGTGGGAACGAGAAAAAGGGAAAGAAAAGAGAAAAAGGGTGAAAATTGAGGTGTAGTGAGGTGAAAAGAAAAGAGATGAAAAATATTGAGAATCTTGAAAAAGAAATTTCAAAAGAAATTGAAAATGCTGAAAAAGTTGAAAATACACCACACCCATGCAAATGTATATAAAAGAGGTGAAAAAGGGAAGAAAAGGGAATGAAAGAATAAAGGGTGAAATAGGTGAATGGTGTAGCCAATGTATGTAGTGCCAAGAAAGGGATAGTCACTTATAAAATCTTTCATCTTTATCATAGTCCAGCTCTAAGCCTACATTACAAGCTATATCAAGTCCTATAGTGATCCTAAACCGACCATCGATAAATCAAAGCAGAGAAAATAAAGGCAAGCCTATGGTATCTGATGTATAATACTTGTAACTTCTTTGTGAGAGTAAGCACCTTACTTGTTTAGTCCCATGCCATGTTTGAAACTGTATATATATGAGTGGGGACTTCATTTGTTGTGAGGGTACATGGATGATGTTTACTTTTACCATTGGTCTGTGTGAAAAACATTGGTGATGACTTGAATGCCTGTTGATAGCTAAATGACATGTCTTGATCCCTTTTTATTATGTTTTGAGGTCGCTTGTAATACATTAGCTGATGTTGGTCCATGGAAAAGGGTCAGAAGAGGTTGTATGAATATTTTGAGTATTGGTTGTAGTATCTTAAGTTTATTTTCTAGTTGAGAGTCGTGTTTAGTTTTTGTTTTCTTTGCCTGAGGACATGCAAAAGTCTTAAATTGAGGGCGTTGATGTGCTGTGGATTTACAACACTTTCAACGCCTAAAACTAAGAAAATAGCATGGACTTAGGTATATTTATGTGGATATAAGGCACTTTTCCTTTGGTTACAGAATAAATTGGTGTTGGAGCTAAAATGTGCAAAAGTTAGCCTGGAAGTGTATAAAATAGGCTCAACTCACAGTTCACAGTACGAGCCATAGGAAGGTCTTACGAGTCGTACTACTGGTCGTGAGAAGTTATAGAAGGCTAAGGATGAAGAGGTGCATTATACGAGTCTCAGTACGAGTCGTACAAAGCTTGTACGAGTCATGGTGAAGAAGTCATGAAAAGATTCATAAGATTTGCACAAGAGGATGACTCCTACTACACATAGACAGTACGAATCGTGGAATGAAGGTACTAGTCATACCAAAGCATTAATGATGGACTTCAGAATTATTTCAAAGTGTCAAAGTCGAGCCACAGGAGTACAGTATGACTCGTAGGACGCAGGCACGAGTTGTACCACGATCCAACACATATCCAAAATTCAGCTAGTCAACAATGTACGAGAGGAAGGTATGGTTCGTAGGATCATGGTACGGATCGTAGGATGGGTCGTGGCACTGGCGGAACTAGATATGGAAATTCACCCTGTTATCCTAGGAAAAGGATTTTTATGTCTGTATAAATATGTTTTACGTTTTACTTTTCAGAGGAACATGTGTGGATGTGAGAGAATAGTTAGAAACGTTGAGAAAGGAGAGAATTGACTTGATTTGACTTGTGATCAACCTTTTCTTGAATTCTTCTTGTTCTTGCTACTTGTTCTTGAAGATTTTGCTGATTTATTAAAAGAAGTTTCTTTATCATTCATAATTGTAAGTATTGATTTATGTTCTTAATAATGAATGCAAATCACAACCTTACAACTATGAGAGGCTAAAACCTCCATACCTAGGGTTGTGGGAACCAT
The DNA here is from genome assembly GCA_035772735.1 of Datura wrightii. Classification (NCBI taxonomy): domain Eukaryota; kingdom Viridiplantae; phylum Streptophyta; class Magnoliopsida; order Solanales; family Solanaceae; genus Datura; species Datura wrightii. The sequence goes on from JASDFA010000018.1 coordinate 181,668,961, forward strand.
GGTGGATTAACACGCTAGGGTTGCATAAAGTGATTCTAAACCAATACTAAACACATATATTGTATTCTTTCATGCTTAAACGCTTATTAACGGTGCGCAACATTAGGACTTGACCGAATTCTTTACTTGCTTAAGTCTAAGAGGTAGAGATTAGGAAAAGAGAATTACAACGGAGCCTTGATCTTAATGGTCATTGTATTAACTTGAGCTGTGGTCGCAGGATAGTCAAATCTGGAACTTAGTGATAACGGATAGTTTGAAACCGCTCATAAGACTTGGTCGAGTGATTGAGTATAGTCATTCAATAAGGACTTGTCGATCGTTGGAATGAACCTTTGTTATCAGTTCTATAAGTAAGCATTGGTGATGATCACGAGCGTATACCTAAAGAAGTTATGAATCCATGGGGAACACAAACCTAGTTATCCTTTAATATTGAATCAAAATCGGCTTTTGATAATTGTTTTTCTTATTGCTTTTCTTTAGAATCTCCCAATTTTGAAGTAACTACCTAACAAGTTCACTTACCGGCTGTAATCTAGCTCTTTCATATTCCTTGTGGGATCGACCCCAACCTCTAGTTGGGTTCTTTATTTACAACATCTGCTTCATACTTCGGTATAAGGTATGGTTTGAGCGTTATCAGTAGCAACGGCTCATTGTAGGAACGACGAGCCGTTGGTTCCTCTCGTTGCCTCAGGGAAGCATTCGGTAGGACTCTAAATTTGGTTCCAACGGACAACAGGAAGGCTCCATAGTCCTACCAACGAGTCATCCTATACCTTATTGTTTCCCCCTAAGGAAAACATCTACACTAACAATGACTCAGAAAATGACTCATTGGAGCTTACCACGGCCCATTGCCTGGGTCGTCGTGCAATAAATTTCTTGTTTTTCTTCGGAACTTTCTTGAAATGCCTGAGCCTAGTCTAGGAAAGTTTAGGGTGTTACAATATCTCTCCCTTGGGATCATTCACCCTAGAATGAAGACTAAAATTGCTAAGAAATTAGGAAAAGAGTTGAGGTTCCTAGACTAAGACTATGAGCTAGTTTTTGAATGAGTAACTGACTTTGAACTGACTTCACCGTACTAACAGAGCTGATGCAACTAGAATGCATATAGAAAATCTATAGAAAGCTGGTGAGGATGGGCCTGAATAGAGTACTAGGAAGGAATTTAGCACCTGATGCCGGAACTGAACTGGAAGGGAACAAGTGTGGGTATCTAGCCATCATATCTGCTTCGGCTTTCCACGTAACTCCTTCTACATGCTGATTTCTCCATAAGACCTTGACTTAAGCTACCTCCTTATTTCTTAGCTTACGAAACTGATGGTCAAAGATCTGGACTAGGACTTCCTCGTATGAGAGACTATCCTTTAATTCTACACTGTCCAATAGCACAATTGAAGTTGGATCACTAATGTATTTCTTCAATAGTGACACATGGAATACTGGGTGCACAGAAGAAAACTCTGAAGCTAATTCCAACTCATAGGCTACCTTGCCAATTCACCTCAGAACTATGTAGGGTCCCACATATCTCGGAATGAGCTTTCCCTTTCATGGGTGAAATTTTCAGATAGACCCAGTCATTCACAGCAAACTCCAATTCTCTTATCCTCACATCAGCATAAGATTTCTGACGGCTCTGAGCTCTTTTCAATCTCTCTCTAATGAGTTGTACCTTCTGCATAGCTTCATGGACAGAGACTGGCTCGATGATTGCAGATTCACCAACCTCAAACCATCCAATAGGAGACCTGCACCGCCTACCATACAATGCCTCAAACGGGGCCATCTGGATGCTGGAGTGATAACTATTGTTGTACGCAAACTCAATAAGAGGCAAGTGGTCATCCCAAATGCCCTTGAAATCGATCAGCGCACGCTCTCAACATATCTTCTTGGGTCTAAATAGTCCGCTCACCTTGCCCATCTGTCTGCGGGTGAAAAGTCGTACTGAGCTTGACCTGGGTGCCAAGTCCCTTCCGAAAAGACTTCCAAAACTGTGAGGTGAACTGGGTACCTCTGTTTGAGATGATGAATAATGGCACCCCATGAAGCCTGACCAACCCTCGGATATAAAGTCTAGCATAGTCCTCAGCTGAGTCCGTCGTTTTAACTAGGAGGAAATATGCTGACTTGGTCATCCGATTCACTATAATCCAGATGGAATCATATTGCCGACAAGTTCGAGGTAGACCTATAATAAAGTCCATATTTATTTCTTCCCACTTTCATGTGTGTATGCTAATATCTTAGGTCATACCTCCCGATCTTTGATGCTCTACCTTGACTTGCTGGCAGTTCGAGCACTTGGTTATGAATTCGGCGATATTTTGTTCATGCCATTCCACTAGTAAATATCCCGCAAATCGCAGTACATTTTAGTAACACCAGGGTGGATGGAGTATCTTGAGTTGTGTGCTCCAGCTAATACCTACTGGCTTAAGTCATTGACGTCTGGTATACACAATCTACCCTGATAACGAAGCACCATCTCCCCCTTGGAGAAAGCCTCAACCTCCTTTCTAAGAACCGCTTCCTTGAGTTTAAGAAGAATGTTATCTTCATACTATTTGGACTTAACTTCAACAACCAAGGAGGAGTCTGACCCACTTTGCATCACCACTCTACCCTCAGTTGAGTCAACCAACTGCACCCCTAACTGAGCTAGTCTGTGAATATCCTTTGCCAACTCCTTTTTTCATTCCTCAATATGAGCCATGCTGCCCATAGGCACTCTTCTTAAGGCATCATCCACCACATTGTATTTGCTCGGGTGAAATAGCATGCTCATTTCATAATCCTTTAGGAGATCTAACCACCTTCTCTGACGAAGATTCAGGTCCTTCTGACTGAATACATACTAAAGGCTCTTATGGTCGATGAAAGCATTAGCATGATCCCCGTATAGATAATGTCTCTATATTTTCAATGTAAACACTACTGCTGCCAACTCCAATTCATGAGTTGGATAACTTTTCTCATGACCTTTGAGTTGTTTGGAGGTGTAGGCTATCACTTTGCCCCGCTGCATCAGAATGCAATCGAGTCCAACTCTGAAAGCGTCGCAATATACTAAAAATCCATCCGATCCCTCTGGTAGAGTCAACATTGGAGCAGTAGTGAGTCGAGTTTTTAAATCCTGGAAACTCTTCTCACACGCATCTGACCACTGGAATTTAACCTTTTTCTAAGTTAGCCTAGTCAATGGAGATGCTATATAAGAAAAGGCTTCTACAAAGCATCGGTAATAACCATCCAAACCTAAGAAGCTTTTAATTTCGATTGTGGAGATGGGTCTAGGACAGACTTTCACTACTGCTATCTTTTGAGGATCAACCTAAATAACTTCACCCAAGACCACATGGCCTAGGAAAGTCACAGACCTCAACCAGAATTCACACTTGCTGAACTTGGTGAACAACTGATGGTCTCTAAGAGTCTAAAGCACTATCCTTAGGTGATTAGCATGTTCATCCTCATTTTTGGAGTATACCAGAATGTCGTCGATGAATACTATGACGAACATATCCAAATACTGCTTAAAAACACTATTCATTAGGTCCATAAAGGATACAGGGGCATTTGTTAGTCCAAAGGACATAACCACGAACTCGAAGTGACCATATCGAGTCCTGAAAGTTGTTTTCGATATGTCGCACTCTTTGACTCTTAGCTGATGATACCCCGACCAAAGATCTATTTTGGAGAAACAGCTGGCTCCCTGAAGTTGGTCGAACAGGCCATCGATTCTAGGTAGGGGATATCTATTCTTGACTGTGACCTTGTTCAACTGACGGTAGTTGATGCACATTCTGAGAGTACCATCTTTCTTTAGCACGAATAGCACTGGAGCACCTTAAGGAGAGATGTTAGGTATGATAAAACCCTTATCAAGAAGATCTTTTAGCTGCTCCTTCAACTCCTTAAGTTCAGTCGGAGCCATTCTATAAGGCGGTATGGAGATGGGCTGAGTATCTGGTATAAAGTTTATGCCGAAGTCAATTTCCCGCTCAGGAGGAACTCCGGGAAGATCTTTGGGGATCACATCTGGAAACTCTCTGACAATAGGGACTAACTGGATAGTTGGGGTCTCAGAAGTAGAATCATTGATCTGAACTAGATGATAAATACACCCCTTGGGAATAAGCTTCCTAGCCTTAAGGTAGGAAATAAACCTACTCTTTGGCGTTGAACTACTTCCCCACCATTCTACAGCTAGCTTATTAAGGAACTGAAACCTGACGACCCTAGTTCTGCAGTGGACTGAGGCATAACCGTAGTGTAACCAATCCATGCCAAGAATGAGATCAAAGTCGACCATGTTTAAATCTACAAGGTGAACTGGAATAACTTTATTACAAACTGAGATTTGGCAGTTTCTATACACTCGGCTGGCTCTAACTGACTCGCCAACTAGGGTGGAGACTGAGAAGGGTTCTGATAGTACTTCTGGACTGATATCGAACGAAAATACTATGTAGGGATTCACGAATGATAGTGTGGCCCCCGGATCAAGCAGGGCATATACATCTAGGTGGAAAAGACGTAAACATACCCATGACTATATCTGGTGAGTTCTCCTGATCTTGACGAGATGATAATGCATAACAACGGTTTTGGCGTTGACAGCCCTCATTACCTGATGGTTAGCCTTCTGAGCTGGTCAGCCTGCTGGAGCTGCTGAGGTGGTGGATTGTGATCTCCCCCGTCCTGCTGATGGGAATTCCTTAAGTCGATGCCCAAGCTGTCCACAACAAAAATAGCCTTCTTGACCCTGAAGACACTCTCCGAGGTGGTTCTTGCCGCACTCGGGGAAAGTTGGATACCTATTCCCAGCACTATAGCTCTGAGAATGAGACCCAGATGCTCCACCCCTCCAATCCTAGCAGGACCGAAAGGTAGGGGCGCTGGCTGAACTGGGCATTAGAGCCCTCTGCTGCTGTTGCTGTGGGCAGTTGCTACCACCAGACCGCTGATGGTCATGATCTGACTGGCTAGTCCTTGCCTGCTTATTCTTTCTCTCCATGTCCCTCAGTTTTTCGGCCTCAATCTATTGGGCATAGAAAATCAGACTAGAGAGGTCGATATCTTCGATCAGCATCACTGTCCTGCACTCCTTGAGGACCAGATTCGACACCCCATTTACAAACTTTAGCATGTGAGCCCTTGGCTCAACCACTATCTCCGGAGCATATTTAGACAACCTGGTGAATTCTAAAGCATACTCTTCTATGGTCCTTTTCCCTATCTCATGTTCATGAACTCCGCTACCTTGGCCTCCCTGAGCTCCTGAGGGAAGAATCTATCCAGAAAGGCTATAGTGAACTCCTCCCATTCCACCGGTCCTGCATCCACTGACCTCCCCTCCTTCCACTATTCGTACCAAGCTTGAGCTACCCCTTTCAGCTGATAGGAAGTTAAATCGACACTCTCTAAGGGACTGAAACCCATGATTCGGGTGATCGTCTTAACCTCGTCCGCAAATCCCTGTGGGTCCTCTCCTACCTTAGATCCATGAAAGTCCAGAGGGTTCATCCGGGTGAAATCCCGCACTCGAGCAGCTGCTGCAAAACCATTGCTATTGATTGGAGCCACCTGTTGGTTCACCTAGTTAGTTACCGTCTGAGCAAGCAGCGGAATGGCAGCCCTAAATTTTATGGTATATACCGAGTCATCCTGAGGGGTTACCGAGGCTGGTGGGGCAGTCCGCTGGGCATTTTTGTCCCTCCTTCCATTACTGCGTCGTGGAGGCATGGTTCTCTGAAATGAAGCAAAGCACGAGTTAGGAGAATGATTTTGAAACTGAATTTCAACGCATGATAAGGCGTATGAAATAAAGGGAAGTTTCCTAATGGCATCTCATAGCCTCCCCATCATAAGTGTGGTGCGCTTCACACCCATGAAGAGGACTCTACTCGATGCGGCTTTCAGACATCCGAGGATACTGTGAACCTAGTACTCTGATATGAAGTTTGTCATGTTCCGAGTTTACACCCTGGACGGGACACGGTACTTGAAGCCACAGGTGACCCCAAGTCAACCCCTATTCTATGTACACTGGCATTCTGAGTAACATAAAAAATACATACAGTGGAAATTTCAAGCAAAAAATATAAATACTTGAAAATATTATAACAAAGCTACATGTTTAATAAAACCACTTTGAGTCTGAAAAACAAATCCACGCCTGAAAGCCACTAAGACTGATGAGTTGCTGGGACAAACCCCAGCTAACTCCAAATCTAAATAAGAAGGAAAGAAAGTATAGCTAAAGTTAATAATATATGTCCTAGAAGGATGAGGACTCACCAACTGAGGTAGCTGAGATCTTCTGTGAGCTGTCAGCTAACGGGGCTTAGACTGTGATCCTGCAGTTGTATCATAAGACGATATAACATAAAAGTATGCACCAGTACTTTGAATGTACTGAGTAAATGAGAGGAACATAACACAATAGAATAAATAAAAGGACATAATGAACTGAAAAGACATGCAATGACCAACTAAAGCTACTAACCTAAATAACTGAAATACTGAGGTGGTATAGAGGACCCTGTCTGATGATCAAATCATGTTCTAAGTCTGGAATACTGATCTGAACTGACAAGTCGGAGAGTCTATAACCGACATGTAACCACGTGATCTAGATGTGGAGTTCGATGTATACACCCTACCAGTAGGACCCAATATACCTTGCTATGGTATAAAGGCACGAATTGGTTCATCACAAAAGTCTGGGGCCAATTAGGACAATAAGTACTAAAACCTACACTAGCAACGTAGTTTTGGAAACTTGGGTGAGTTGGAACCCCAGTCCACTAGGTGTTAAGTCCTACTCCTACTGGACAATCCTATACTTAATACTAAGATGATAGTTCAAAACTGGGGCCTAAGACTAGTCAGGGATACATGTCTGAAAGTATCCTGAGAGTCCTATCGAACCAAATTCTTAAATTGGGTTCTAGACTGGTCAGAGCTGCTTATCTAGAAGCGTCGTAACCATCTAAGAACAAACTGTAATCTGAACTGGGGTCCTAAACCTAGTCATAGCTAAATGACAAAAATTTCATGACTTCCTAATGAGCCAGTAAACTGAATTCTAAATCTAATTCTGATAACTGGGAGGTAATACTAACACCTCGGGAAATTCTGTAGTCAAACTGATCAGCTAACATTTTCTAACTGACATTGAGAATTCTAACATTTCTCACTAAAATTGAATTGACAATATTCTGATTGATATTCAATGCTACTAACAACATCCCAACACTTATAGAATCAAGATAAAATTCGATATTCAAGCACTAGTGCAGATTTCATGATTTTCTAGTCCAAGAAATAGGGCTAAATTTCACTTCACAAGATTTAACATTATTTCAGTCATGAACTGGTGGAAAATATCAATAATTAACATGGTATAATATTCCCCATGATTTGATGAAGTATGACTAGCAATTTCTTATTATTCAGTAATTTTAGGGCTACAACTGATACAGAAAAATAGGAAGGAATTTGGGGACACAAGGGAAGAACTGTTCCCTTGTTGAATTCCCATATACCTGGCTAAGAATTTTTGGAGACGATCCCTAAGAAAAATCTGAGAAAATAATTGTCTACCTTAGATTCTGTCCAGAACTATCTGACTATTCCCCGTTTAGACTTTAAGAGAAGGAGTGAAATGAAGGGAAAACATCATTATAAACCTTTAACTCCCCCCTAAATGAACCCAAAATGATGGGGTCTCAGTATTAAAAGGGTGGGAAATTACCAACATACCCCTAGAAGAAGGAACTGAAAACCGGTCAACATTGAACAACAAGCCTCAGAACAGGTCGTTAGTCGGATCCATGACCCGATCGAACCCACCATTGGTTCTGGGTCCAGAAACCATGCCCACTGGAAATGAACCACAGGAGGGTACCACGATCCATTTGAAGAAAGGACGGGTCATTGGTACCTTTCGTCAGTACTGGTAGGTACATTGAGCCTTGAGGCAATGATCAACACAACGACTCGTTGGTAGGATCAACAGGTCTTTGCATTGACTCGTGATCTACATTGCTAGTTTCTGGAATCGGGTGAGGGGTGGTAGTAATGTCTCGTTGGTAGGAACCATGAGCCGTTGGTTCCTCTCGTTGCCTCAGGGAAGGATTCTGTAGGACTTTGAACTTAGATCCAACAGACAACAGGGCGGCTCTTTGGTCCTACCAATGAGTCGTCCTATGCCTTATTGTTTCCCCAGAAGGACAACTGCTACACTGACAACGACTTAGACAATGACTCGTTGTAGCTTACCACAGTCGGTTGTCTGGGTCATCCTGCAATATATTTCTGGTTTTTCTCCTGAACTTTCTTGAAATGCCTGATCCTGGTCTAGGAAATTTTTGGGGTGTTACACAACTGAACTAACTCCCGAATATACAAGTTGGCATTATCCTCCACTGAATTGGTAGTTTTGACCGGTAAAAATGAGCTACCTTAGTCAACCTGTCTACAACCACCTAAATAGAGTCATATTGTCGATGAGCACGAGGCAACCCTGTAGTGAAGTCAATATTGATTTCCTCCCATTTCCAAGTAGGAATACTAATGTCATGAAGCATACCTCCAGGTCTTTGATGCTTAAATTTCACTTGTTGACAATTCAGACACTTAGCCACAAACTCTGCTATTTCCTTCTTCATTCCATTCCACCAATAGACTTCCCGTAGGTCCGGTACATCTTTGTGGCACCTGAATATATGGGATATCTAGAATCATGAGCCTAATGCAACATCCGATCTCTAAAATCATCAACACCCGAAACACACAAACAACCCTGATATCGAAGTACACCATCTCCCCCTTGGGAGAAGACCTCCACCTTCTGATTTTAAACAGCTTCCTTCAACTTTACCAAAATAGGGTCATCATCTTTCCAAGCCTTGACTTCAGTCACCAAAGAGGATTCAGACCATTTTGAACATTGACACCACCATCCGCCGAATCAACAATGCGAACTCCTAGTCGTGCAAGCCGATGCACATCCTTCAACAACTCTTTTCTCCCCTCCTCTACATGAGACACACTCTCCATAGAAAGTTTGCTAAGAGCGTCTCCCACCATATTAGCCTTGCCCTGATGATAAAGGACACTCATATCATAATCTTTAAGAAGCTCCAACCACCTTCTTTGACCTGGATTTAGATCCTTTGGGGTAAACACGTACTGTAGGCTTTTGTGGTCCGCAAACACATCCACATGGACCCTGTATAGATAGTGTCTCCAAATCTTTAAGGTGAATACTACCGCTACCAACTCGAGGTCGTGAGTCGGATAGTTCTTTTCATGGACCTTAAGCTGCCTGGAAGCATAGGCTATAACTTTACCGTGTTGCATTAATACACAACCAAGGCCATCCTCGAGGTGTCACAACATACCACTAACCCATCGGTACCCTTAGGTAGAGTCAACACTAGCGCCGAGGTGAGTTGAGTCTTCAACTCTTGGAAGCTCTTCTCACAAGCCTCCAACCATTGAAACTTCACTTTCATTTGGGTCAACTTAGTCAACGGTGTCGCAATGGAAGAAAACCCTTCAACAAACCTTCGGTAGTAACCAACTAAACCTAAGAAACTCCTGATATCTGATAGACTAACCAATATGGGCCAATTTTTCATAGCTTCTATCTTTTGAGAGTCCACCTGCGCACCCTCACTTGACACCACATGACCCAAAAATGCTACTGAGTTCAGCCAAAACTCACACTTGCTGAATTTAGGATACAGCTTGCAATCTTTCAAAGACTATAGCACCACCCTCAAATGAGCAGCATGCTCCTTCTTGTTCTGAGAGTATATGAGAATGTCATATATGAACATGATCACGACAATGTCCAAATACGGCTTAAACACCCTGTTCATCAAATCCATAAAAGTTGAAGGAGCATTCATAGTCCAAAAGACATAACTATAAACTCATAGTGACCACACCGAGTCCTAAAGGCTGTCTTCGGGATGTCACTCTCTCTAACCCTGAGCTGATGGTATCCGGACCTGAGGTCTATCTTTGAGATATACTTTGCACCCTGAAGCTTGTCAATCAAGTCATCAATTTTGGGGAGCGGATACCTGTTCTTGATTGTGACTTTGTTCAACTACCGATAGTCAATGCACATCCGAAGAGAACCATCCTTCTTTCAGAAAAAGAGAACTGGTGCACCCCATAAGGATTTTCTAGGTTTGATGAAACCCTTGTCTAAGAGGTCCTTCAACTGCTCTTTCAACTCCTTTAGCTCAACTGGAGCCATTCTATAAAGAGAAATAGATATAGGATATGTATTGGGAAGAAGGTCAATACCAAAGTTGATCTCTTGCTCGAGAGGAATTCTCGATACGTCATCTGGAAACACTTCTAGATACTCACACACTATTGGAACTGACTGGATAGTCGGGGTCTCAAACATAACATCCTTAACCCTAACTATATGGTATACGCAACCCTTAGAGATCATCTTTCTAGCCTTAAGGTAGTAAATGAAGTGACCTACAGGCACAACTGAACTACCCTTCCACTCTAGGACTAGCTCACCCAGAAACCGGAACTCTACCATATGGGTTCTACAATTTATTGAGGCATAACATGCATGTAACCAATCCATGCCAAAGATAACATCAAAATCTTTCATTGTTAGCTCTACTAAATCTGTTGAGATGACTTTCTGAAGGACTTTGACATAGCAATTTCTGTACACCCGTCGAGCTATAACTAAATCACCAACTGTAGTAAAGACTGAGAAGGGGTCTGATAGGATTTCGGGACTGAATCCAAAACTACTAGCAACATAGGGAGTCACAAAAGATAAGGTAGTCCCTGGATCTAACAATGCATAAACATCAAGATGAAATACTCGTAATGTACTAGTGACTACATCTGGAGAGACCTCCTACTCCTTACAAGATGCCATTGATCACCAGCTACACTAGTGGATGCACCCTGCTGAGCTGAGCATACTGGTGGGGCTGCTGAACTAATGGCTAGGTCTCGGCCTCTACCTTATCCCTGTCTAGCTGTTGGACAATCTCTAAGCATATGTTTGGGCTTCCCACACTCGAAACAAGCACCTATACCCGCTAGGCACTGATCAGTGTGCCTCCTACCACACCTATCACATCCAGGAATGTTGGGCTCTACGAGTCTGCTCGCCTGACCTCGAGAGCCTGATGCTCGTCCCCTCTAGTCACGCCTAGATCTGGATGGTACACTTGCTGCTGATGGCGCTGGGGCTGATGATCTTTGGTGGGATTGCTGACGATGCCCACCACCATACCTCTACTGGGAGAACCCAAAACTGTTGGTCTTGGCCCTCTTGACCTCCCTCTCCCTCTCACTCACCTGTACCGCCTCTATCTGCTGGGCGTACAGAACCAACCGTGAGAAGTTAATATCTTGATAAAATATAGCGGTCCTATAATCCTTGACCAGATAGTCCGTTATCCCATGTACGAACCTTCTCACTCGAGCCCTCTAATCAGCCACCATCTCTGGTGCATATTTAGACAAGCGGGTGAACTCTAAAGCATACTCCTGGACATTCATGTTGTTCTGCCTCAGGTTCAAAAACTCAGCTGCCTTGATTTCCCTCATCTATTGGGGAAAGAACCGATCCAAGAACGTGGTGAGAAACTCATCCCAGACAATGGGACCCACCCCAACTGTCTTGCTATCCTTCCACAGTCTGAATCAGATATGGGAAACCCCTTTCAACTGATAAGAGGCTGGGTTTGTGCACTCCTCCCCTGACACCCCCAAAACCTGGGTGATCTTCTAGATCTCATCAACAAACTCGTGTGGATCCTTGTCCACCTTCAATCCAAGGAACTCAGGGGGATTCATCCTGAGTAAGTCCCGGACTCTTGCCGCTACCGCATTCTGATTATCAGGAACATGAGCCACCGCCTGCTGGTTGACCTTAGCAGTCAATGCCTGTGCCAACATTTGTATGGCGGCCTTCAACGCAGCATAGGCAACCTGCTCGGGCACATGATCCTCAAGGGCTGGTGGGGCTTGCTGGTACCCATCTCTGTTTCCATTCTCACAGTCATTCCCATTTTTGTTCTTTCTTTCATTAACTCGGTGAGGAGGCATGATTCTGCAAATGTGTATAGCACGAGTTAGAAGGATAGAGAGACATTTCATCGCATAATATTGATCATAAAAGAAGGAAAATTTTCCTAAAATGCTTCGTAGCCTCTTCATCATAAGTGTGGCGCTCTTCACACCCATGAAAAAGACTCTACTTAACATGGCTTTTAGACACCCTAGCATAATTCAAAACCTAATGCTCTGATACCAAGTTTCTTATGACCCAAACATAGGCCCGGATCTAAACACGAAGCCTAGAATCATAAATGGCTCCAAGTTGACCCATGGCATGAACATGACAACTAAAGATTAACATAAAATATTTGCAGAAAGAAACATTTTAAATAGTGGAATTTTGAATAACTAATAACATCTAAACAATAGAATACATAACACTAATCTGAAGTTGCATACATACTATGTCTGATAAGATGATAAGACAAGACCCCAACTAACTTATTAATAAACTGAAACTTAGAATACAAACAACAAGCTAATAATAAGGTCCTCGAAGGATGAGGACTCACCAACTAGCTGGATATTTTAGAACTCTGAGAAACTGGCTAGCGGCGGAACTGAACCTGAACGTCCAAGCCTTCATTATGAAACGATACAGCATAGAATATGCAGTCTGTACTTGAAATGTACCGAGTATGCAGGTATGTAAAACTGTTAAGTAAGTAAAACTGAAATCATGCATATCATACAACACTTCATCATAAGATATTGAGAGTAAGGCATGCATGCTATTATCTGAAAACATGATTTAGACATAACTGAATATCATGACCGAAGAACATGCATAACTGAAATCATGAGGAATAATGGGAGACTCGTCATATAACTGATATTACCACGATAGAGCTTATGTGGTCCCGACTATTACATTTAAATGGGCAGAGCCGTCCAAAGCCTTGCTAGGGTGAAGGGCGCTACCATGATATAATATCAAGCTGAAGACCCCTTAGGGGCAGGGGAAGCTCATAAGGGAGGTCCTAATGAATCTGAACACACCTACATTGGCACGTAGTTTTGAGGCATGGGATTTTCTAAACCCTTAGCCTACTCGGTGCTAGACATTACTCCCAAAAATATGTATATGCTCTCTATCATTTTTCACCAAAGCTGAAACATCGTCTTTCGACGAAGCTGAATCATAACACTACATACATACTCTGAAAACTTAAACATGAGGAGCCTTGGCTCAAACCATACCACAAGCTGAAAAGTGGGACTCTAGACTCCAAAATCATGTGGTAAGCTAATAACATGAAATTGAAGTAAATCATAGAATATACTTGATCATATAGGCTTGCCCAAACTTAAACATGCTTTGAAATAGACTTGATAGTCAAAATCATGGATATAGATATGGATAATTTGAAATCATACTTTCATCATAGACATCTCATCATACTTGAAAACATAGATCATAATCTCAACTCTTCATGAATGTTCATAATTGAGCATCATATTTGTAAAACTTTGAAATCGTAATTTGTAATTGAAATCTTTATGAAACATGCCCTTGAATCTTAAAACAATATTAGAACCATGAATAGAATTTATCCATGATAGATACTTAGAGGATTTCACAAATTAGATTAAAACCTCATATATTCATCAACCTAGAATTTCATGAATTTAGAAGAGGATTTGGGCATGGGAGTAAAGGAATACTCCCATTCATAACCCTACATACCTGGGTACTTTGATTTCACAATCTCCCTTGAAAACCCAAGTGAACTGAGGAAGAGCCTAAATAAATCCTCTAATTTGATCTCCAATGAACTCCTTAATCTTTCATGCATGGAATGGGAAGGCTTAGAATAGGTTAAGAACCTTTAAAACCCTTCTGACTGAGCTTAAAATTACATAGTTTAGGACCTAGGTGCTTAGAAATTACAAAAACACCCTTATTAAAATGCAGGAAAATTACATACTGCCAGTCACCCGAGAGACACCACGACTCATGGTGTACCTAACAACTCGTGGTAACCCACTTGTTAAGTATACTGCCCAAAAGTTAAACACCCAAGCCTGCTCTTGACCATGACCAACTCAACGATTCGTGGAGTCACTTCATGACCGTGGCTCCCTCTCGTGCCATCTCTGGGAAATTAGACTTTGCATCGTTGACCACTTGACCAGAACTCACTTAACGAGTCGTTATCCACACCAAGACTTGTTACTACTTTCGTGGTCACCCCCTGACCACGAGTTCCTTCCAAGCCCCTCTCTATTTCATGAGTCACTTCACAACTCGTGAAGTCCCCTCACGGGTTATTGGACGGCTCGTCCTGTAGCCCAGGCTACATTTTTCTATTTTCTTTACTTGAACATTCTAGTCTGATTTTAGGGACTTTCGGGGTATTATATTTGTACCAGTTGTACTTGGCTTCCTGCTGGTATGATCACCAACTTACTGATCGCATTCACCAGTTGGCTAATGTCTACTCTGATTGCCGCAACACCATCCACCTCAAGCTTACCGAAAAAATAGATCGAACCGAACTAATTCAATTTTTTTATTTTTTGGTTTTTCGATTTGGTTGCGATTCTATTTTTTCTAAAATTTCTTTATTCAATTCGATTTTTGGTTTTAGGATTTTGACTTTTCAATTTTTTCAATTTAACCAAAATTTTATATTATTTTTAAAAATAAATAAAATAAAATTATAACTTAATTTCTTAAAAATTTAAAAATACTTCACCCAATTCAAATTCAAAGCTCATTTAGAAAATTATTTTATAATTGACACAATTATTTAAGTTTTTCATAAATACCAAGTTTTATAATAGTTTTAACATGTTAAAAAAATTTCTACGTTTACCAATATGCTTTTTGAGAGAGATAAAATATATAATATGCATTTCATAAGAAATCAGGGACCATAGATTATTAAAATCTTTAAAGATCCTTAATTTTTTATTGGGTGAGTCATAAGGATATTAAGCAGATAAAAAAAATTATTATGAAATGATATACCAACTACTAAATGTAAATCAACTAATCCCGCTAAGAAGCTATAACTAAAAATTTAAAATATTGCCTAGTTATATTTTTTATTTAAAGTTTAGCTTAGTTTCAATAAAACTTTGAAACATAGAACTTAAGATAATTTGTTTTGAATTTTAAAAAACTTATTTTTAATTAAAAAAAGTAGCTCATTTCACTAGAAAAAAAATAGCCCATTAATTATACCCATACCAAAAAATGAATAAGAAAAATGGAACTGAATCGAACTTTAAAAAAAACTGAACCGAACTGAATTAGTTCGGTTTGGTGTTCAGTACACACTATCAAAAAACACCAAAAATCGAAAAATTGAACAGAAATTTTAAAAAATCAAACTAAAAAATTAAACATCCATCCCTAGGCGCAAGGACATATATAGCTTTAGTACTATAGGGCTCTAGTGGTATTGTCTTATTGGCCAAGGCCTCGCCTCTATAATAGATAAAGAGTCGACCCTCCTTATTTGCAAGGGGATTCGGGCTCTGGTTCTCTCAAGCAAATGGATTAGCAATATACTGTTTTCTTAGACTCCAAGCATTTTCTTTGTAGTGTCTTGAATTCGATAGCTATATAAGTAGCTGATCTCGAAGCCGGAGGCTGGGATCTCGGGCTCACTCACGGTAACTTCGGATATGCCTAGATTTATTCTTTTTACTTTATTTAACTTATTTACTTAGCAATCTATCTGTTTTCATCATCTATTCATAACTAAACCACTAGTAAATCGGACTTAAAAATGAGTTAAATCATAATGTGTGTTTTTGATCCCCACAGATTCGACTATAAATTTCAGGATAAAAATTAATCAGTAGTTCTTAAATGAAAGATTTTGCCTTTTATGGAATATAAAATATGGGAATACTGATTATTGCAAATTTATTGGTTTAATATAAGAATTTATGTATGAGTTTTTGATTTGTATCAGTGCATGCTTACTTTTTCATGTCCCTGTTAACAATGTGTTGGTTTAAAGAGGGAAAATATTCTTTCTTTCATCTTTTTTTTTTCGAGTAACAAGGGCTAGATATATATTATATAACAAAAGATCTACAGAGATAGAGGCCTGCCACTTTCTTTGTGATGTAATGGAATATTTTCCTTCAAACAAATAAAACTAATAAATAGTTGGATAATCATTACTTTCTTTTTGTCATTTTTTCCTTTTACTCGATAGAAGTAGATAAATTCAAATTGCACTATATATATTGATACACCATGATGAGCAGTATTATGCAGGTAGTGCTTTTATGTTCATGAAAATAGAAATAAATGGATGTTGTACTACTTGGCATTTTCAAATTAGTTTAATTTTTTACTGACGACATATGTAGTTTCTTAATTTTTCATTTACATAGTTGAATCATGAGTTGTTTCTATTGAATATCTGAATTTAAATTGAATTGTATTTAATAAACATATTTTGCTTATATGACATTTTGTGTTTGTATCACCATTTTTTAATGTGTGAGGTCATCACTCTACCTTAATTCTTTCCTCGCCTTTCAAAGAATCTTAGCAGAACAAAGATTTACTTTTGATATTATCCATTTACTCAAATATATCCTAAATATATTAATCAATCATTTATCACTTGGTGGAAGAATCTATAGTACTATGTTGCTAAAAGTATGGATTATTGAAAATAATAAGACATGATTTGAACAATTCCCTTTAAGTATCCATGTCAACTAAACGGGGGGATTCAACAAAATTTTGTGAAGAGAAAATGGATTATGCGAGCGTGTGACTTGAACTATTGATTGATCTGTGTAGATATTTTTCTGTCGTATGGGAATTCACAACCATTTATTCAATCACAAAATTTAGGCTCCTAATGTGGCGCCCTTGGGACTTTCTATTTGATTGTATTGAAAGGCCCAATGAATTGAAATTTTTCTATTGGTTCAGGTCATTCGGGGCAAGCAGATCATTTATGATGAATAGAATGAGTTTCAAGAGGGGGGGGGGGGGGGAGAAGGAAGATTTCACGTGTCATGTATTGATTCGTTCATTTTGCCATGTAATAGGCATTTAGTATCACTTTCTTAAATTATTTATGAGTTTGTGCAATACGTGTCTAATAAATACAATTTGGTATGAGTTTAGGTATCAGTAACATATCATATAGTTGAAGTGTCTAAATGAAAAATTCAAACAAATTTGAGAGAGTGCATATATATTCTGCCTTGATTTTACTAATCTCATGTATTATACGATACTGAATTAACATTAATTAGCATCATGCTCAACCCAAATATGAAATGATTATTCGATACGCTTTCTTTATATTATTTAGCTTATCTTATGTTATTCAAAACGTATATACTTTAACAATTTTATGTGGTTATTCATAACTCTAAATACACTTATAAGACATATGTTGAGAAACTAGTAAATTGTAAATGTGTGACATTAAATTTCAACGGAAATAATTATTTCTCTCTGAAACTTTCTAAATCTTCTTTAGATGGTTCGATCAAATAGTGCACATATTGCTATTTTTTAAAGTGAAATAGTATTATTAAATATGATAATATATAGATTTATTTCCGTATATCTATATAAAACTTGCAAAATTATTAGGATCATGGATATAAGCTCCTTTAATTTGGAAATCCTATATTAACATATGAGACAATTTATATCTTTAAACCTTCTTACCCGTGCAATTTGATTCTAAGAGTTTACGGGACCGTTAGGCCTTAACTAAGATTCTTTTTTGGAGAAGGGGAGAGGATAGATTATTTTGATTTTTCAAAACTCAATAGACTAAGAATGGGATTAGAGCAGTTAAAGTGGAGAAATTTTCATAAATAATACTATCCCTAAAACTAATTACAGAAAATAGCGATATTTATTAAAATTACACAAAATAATAATTTTTTTATTTTTTTAATATCGTTTCTTATAAGGATTAGACTTGTATCAGAGGATCAAACCTCCTTAATATATGTCATCTGTTACATTAAAACAGACTCTACGTAATTAATGTCATTAAATTCAAATACTTAATTTCCTCTATAATTACTCTATTTAATATCTAATTAACTAAACTTGCATATTTAATGGGAGAAAATCTCTCTCCATTTTGATCTCGGTTGTTTTTCTACCATATTTAGAAAATTTAAAATAATTAATTTATATCCGCAAAAACTTTAAAAAATCGCAGATTTCGTGGGAAATTATTTTTTGATAAATCCTGATACTGATACATATATCTAAATTTAACTATCTACATTCAGAAAATGATACATGTATCTATACTGATACATGTATCAAAAACTCATCCATCCAAATGAAAGTTATGTGTTTAACTGAAAATATTGATATATACTAAAAATAAATACACAATCAAAGAGTCTATAATTTGCAAAATTCTACAACATTATATGTTTTATGAAAAATTAATATAGTTGTCATACATTGATAAACGTGAGGGTAATTTCCCAATATATATTTTATTTAAGATACTGTTACATGGGCAACAAAGCAATAATGGGCAAAGATTTGTGATACACAAAGCAAATATGGGTAATTTACATTCATGTATTACTGAAAAAAAAATATTGATACATACTAATAACAATTGGTATAAATGTATTGATACTCATAAAGAAATACATTGGTGCATTATAATTCTGTAATTATCAAAAATCTGATACTGATACATGTATCAAAAACTCACTACCTAAATAAAAGTTATATGTTTCACATAAAAATTGAAAAAATCTGATACTGATTCATGTATCCAAAAGCTCTCTTTTTGAAAAAGAAAACTCTTTCTTTCTCCTTTGTTGTTTATCTTCTGTTGTTCTTTTACAAATTGATTCTAAGAACAGAAAGAAGAAACCCCATTTATTTCTCACTTCTTTTTTTTTTTTAGAATATTTGCAATTTTCTTAGAGTGTGCACTGAAATCGATGGAAAAGTAGCAGGTCAAGGGTTTAATTAAGTGGTTTTGACTTTTTTGAGTTTTCAATCTTCTCAAAAAGTCGAAATGGAGAAGAACTATTTTAAAATATTGCTTTGATTTCTTCGGCATGGGGACCTTCGCTGGATACCTAAGTTTATCTTCACCGTTATAGCGTTGCCGGCGGAACCCTACTCCGCCTTTGGGTTAGTCTTCTAGAAGATGATTCATATGTCATTTTTAAGCAAGATTATATCTTGATAAAAATCACAAAATTTTAAGATGTTAAAAAAGATATATGAAGTAAGATACGTGAAATACATAACAAAAAGAGTAAAAACTTACACAAGAATTATAAAATAATGGAGGATCTTGAGAGAGAAAAACGGATGAAAATCGTGAGAGGGAAAATCAAAGGAGATATAGGAGAGTTCTGAAGATGAAAAAACTGTGTTTTAAATGGACTAAAATATGGGTATTGAGATTGGAGAGAGAAGGTAAAAAGGTTGATAAATGGTAACCACATGGTAAAAGCTATTTGTGTAATTATTTTGCTATTTTTTGTAATTTTTTAACAGTATAGTTATATATTGTAAATATGTAGTAAGATTTGTTTTATTATGTAATTTATCCTTGTAATAATTATTACAAGAAGTTAGAAAAGAGTTAGGATTCTATTTTATGAGTTTTGAATTTTAGAAGGACGATTTTGAGTGATAATAATTGGAATTTAAATGAATATTTATATATATTTAATAAATTTTTAATATAAATATATTATTTAAGCAAAACTTATTGAGTTTGGTTGAATTCATATCCAAACTTTTAGCTCCGATTCTCTTATAATAATAAATTTTTTTCACCATTAGCCCCTATTTCAGAATGGTCTTTAATTTTTGTCCCTCAAATCGGTAATTTTTAATTTTTTTATTGCTTCTCGTTTAATAAAAAATTGTGGACTAAAATATCCTTAACTATGACATAATTTTGCAAGGAAAAAATTAAGTAAACATTGTCTTTCCCTACAATCGTTTAGAGATCTAAATCGGTCTCCATCAACATAAGTTCATATGAATAAATTATACCTTGTAGCTTGTAAGGCATAATTTGTATCTTGTGAATTTTTTCTTGTGAATTTTTTGTAAAAGTTTAGAGAACCTTTGAGTTGTACGACAAAGATATATAAAAAAATAATCTTTATCATCATAAATTTGTATGAATAAATTATGTCTTGGAAAAAATTTTGCCTTGTAAATTTTATTGACTTGCGAACTTTTTTTTTTCAATATTAAAAATATTTTGAATTACATTTTTATTAGTTAAAAGACAAAAAGTTAAAAGATTACCTCAAAATAAAAGGATGACCAGTAATAATAGATAAAGAAACACGCAGTGGATGAGTTCAAATTCAATGAATAGAAGAATCCCCTCTTAGAATTGGTCGAGGGGAATCTTCATATCTATATTTCCATCACAAATATTGGTCATACAAACATGGACCACTCCTTTCTCCATCACTTACAAATACAGTGACCCCTTGCCGTACGCCACAAATATTTTCCCTTGAATTTCTGCCGTCTCAACGTTGAATGAGACACGGTTTCTACAATGGAAGAAGAACCATAGAAATTTTTATAATATTTTGGTGCAATCATCTGCTATCTAAGTTGATTTAATTAATTTATATTTATATCGAGTAAGACTGCATAAAAAAAAATTTAGTTTATTTTTAAATTTTAAATTCGAAATCTAAATAAAAAGACTCAAGTTATAATAACACGTGTTGTAAATTTGCAAGGTGCGCCGTGGTTATTCACTCAAGTCATATGACATATCACTTGATTTGATTATTTATCTACCAAGAAAGAGAATATAATGATTTGGTGGAATGATTATGTATCACTAAACAATCATATATAAGTTTAATATCATTAGTCAAAATGTATAGTTTTCTTTCCTTTTCATGAATAATTTAT